>CM061561.1:30059930-31526597 GCA_030864225.1 Capsicum baccatum var. pendulum
AACTCCACATTTGGACAGATCAGTAAAGGCTTTTCAGACTAGACTATTTTAGACAGATGTTCAGTTTTTCAATATTAATACCAGTATTTAGCATTTATTTCAGTATTTTGAGAACCTAATGGCATTTCAGTTATATTTCTGCATATGTTATCAGTATTATTATTTAGTACTCACAGCAGGTACTAGTCATGGGTTAGCTTGTGGTCCTTAGGGGTCATAAGCACCGTGTAACATCCGGAGTGTAAAATCAGGATGTTACAAACTTGGTATCAGAGCCTAATGTTCAAGAGAGTCCTAAGGAGTTTGAAAGCCGCATCAAGTAGAGTCTTATGCATGGGTGTGTAGCACGCCATACTTATGGACAAGAGGCTATGAGACGTGTTTAGGAAAAGTTTCCCTTCTTTGATTATTCATGTCGTGCGAGTGAGCATGAGCTCAAGTTAAACTCTCTGTCTAATGCAAGTTTCCCTTTCGTTTACAGAATATTCCTCCTAAAAAGACTAATAGAATAAGAACTGGAAACCAGCCAGCACCTCCGCACATTTAGGCAGATCCCCTGGATAAGTGTGTTTCTCACACAAAATTGAGAGCGGCTTTCACAACTCTAGCCCATTCTATAGCAGCACAGAATGAACACCCAGCTGTTGTTCGGGCTAACCCAGTGGCCAATACTACTGCAGCCAGAATTCGAGACTTCACCCAAATGAATCCTCTATCATTTTCAGGGTCTAAGTCTGAAGAGGACCACAGAAATTCCTTGACATGGTGCAGAAGGTCATAGATATTATGGGGGTAACCACTAGTGAGAATACTGAGTTAGCTACATACAGTTTCAGGATGTGGTTCATACGTGGTTTAAACAGTGGAAGACAGATAGGGCCGCAGATGCAGGGCCTATAGAATGAGAGGAGTTTGCTACATTCTTTTTAGATAGGTTCTTCCCGTTGGAAAAGGGGAAGCTAAGGTGTTTGACAGCGCCCAAGTGCACACACAAGTGTAAGTGGTCTACCAAGTAATATAATGACCTTTAAGAAAGTCGAATATTGATCCCACAGAGACTTAATTTAACACCGATTTAATTTTAGTTCACCGTCAAGATTAATTTAGTACAAACGTAACCAAAAAGAGAATTTTGAATTATTGTAAATAAAAAAATAAAAATAAATAAAGCGGAAAAATAAATTCTTGGAATAATCAATGATGAAAAGCCTATGGTTAAAGCACTCTGAACAATCATACTATGTTATTGAAACTAATCCGTTAATTTGCTTATCTTGGTTGTTGATTCGTAGGATTAATTGCATGATCATGGTTTCTCAACCTATAATATTTTACCTAATTGGGACATTACAACTACATCATTGAGCGGGGATGTGATAATCCAATTAAGTTAATTAAAGTTATCATCCTACGTTTGAATCAAGTAAGGTATCTAAGTACATCCTTGTCCTAGACGCTAAGTTTAATTCTTTATTTTATAAAAGAATAAAAACTCAAACTTTGTTTATTCCCGTGTTCTATCTCCCTATTCCCTCTTCTGAGATCAAAAGGTTGACAATATATATGTTTTATAGGTGATCAATCCATAAAAAAATTAAAACAAGAATAAACAAACAATCAAATATAATAAGCAAAATTAACAAATTTAATCCAAAATAATAGTAATCATGTTCTTGGCTTTGACCCCGGAAAGAGGGTTTTTAGCCACTAATATTCATAATTATGATCCAAATATTTGAATACATGATATGAAAAATTAAAGACTAAATAAAATAATTAAAACCTAATAAAACGTGTAGCCGCCTCCGCAATTTTCTCCAAAACAGTGCTTAACCGTCCCTTGCGTGTCCAGTTCTCTAATATTGTGCCAAGACTTGTTTTTATATTGTTGTGTCCAGCTATTGTCCACTAACAATCCAAAATCCTCCTTGTTCAAGTATTGTGAATATAGGATTTAATATTTTAATCCTTGTGGGAATTGAAAGTTGCACGTGGGTCCTAGTTTGACTTAAAAGTAAACAAAATCCAAAGCTTATGTCGGCAGCTTTAATTGCTGCACTTAATTAACGACGCGACGCGTCAGTTAAAGCGTTGTTTCCATCAATGCGACGCGTTGACTTAGCGTAGTTTTTCTGGAATTTACATTTAAAAATCTGATTAAGTATAGAACGTCCTATGCTTTATTCATCTTTGTAGGGGGGTGCGGATAACTAGGATAATAAATAGATTTATCGTAGGTAATGAATCTATTATTTTTTGTACGTGGATATTTTTTAGATTTTCTTTTAATAAATTATTCTTTTTGTGAGATGTGTTCATTAATTTATTTTAGTTTATTATTTTATCCTGTAGTAACTTCTGAGTTGCAAATTTCTGTGTAATAATTTATTCTTTCTGTACTGTAGTATATATCTAATTCTAGATTTTCTATGTCATTTATTATTTTGTGTTGTTCTTCTCGTAGTGAGTTTTTTATACTATATAAACTATCACATGTGCTTTTTTCTAAATTTTCTAAGGTTTTTTCTATCCATATTAACTTTTCTTTTAGATCTTCCATTATTTTTCTAATTCGGTTTCTATAATTAATTTCGTTATTTAGATTATCTTGGTTTTCTCTAGTTTTTCTAATATATTCTAACATCCACAATCTTGATCTGAATAATATCCTTCTGGATAAATGTCGTCGTATATTCGTTCTAGCGAATTTATCATTTCTATTTCGTAGTTTATTACTTCTTCTAATATCATTTTCTTAATATCTATTATTTCTATATCTTTAAGTATATATAAGATTAAAACTCTAAGGTAGTCTAAATGAGCTATTTTCTAAAATTGATATTTTATAGTTATTTGTTTTAGTTTTAGTAGTTCTTGCATATTTATATTAAGAGATTTTATATATTTTTTATTTTCCATGTATTTGTCTATATTTATTTTTATCTGTTTTTCTAGTAAATGTATATTTCGTATATCCTTAAAATTTCTGTCTGATCTTAACATAATAAATATTTATAAGAGTAGTTAGGTATGTGTGGTATATAACTTATTCTATCCGTATAATTTTCTCCAAATGCTTCTTCTAATATAATTTTTTTTATATCTGCAACATTTATATCTCTAAGTGCATACAAAATAAGTATCTTAAATTTATCTACCATGACATCAGATATATTATCATTCATTATCATAAAATTGCTTTTTTCAAAATATTCCCTTCAACCATATACATAATAAAATATAGTCATCTCAGATTACTATATACTAGATTATTCTTAAATAACATGTTCTTCGGTCAATACTAGCATGGTAATTCGGATACTTTTCCCTTAAACAGCTCCTCGACTTTGGTTACTCCCCGCCACGGCTTCTTGCCTCATTGGTTTCACCTTTAGGATGGCATAGTTCCTTGGGATTTTTCTCCGTTTCCACTTTGCTAATAAACTTCTTAACATATTATTTTTCGAATAATTCTACTATAAAGTAACTAATATGAATTTATTTTATCATATCATGATTGTCGGGAATTATGAATTTAGCTATTCATAATCATAAATAGATATACTTGTTCCGGTAGCTTTGATATTTCTGAGGTTTGTTGTTCCATAGCTTTTTCCATTGCAGTGTATATATTTAATTAACTGGCTAAATATTTTTGAACGGAATGGAGAGAGTTTTTTGGCTAATGTGAGAAGGCTTGCCTTGCAATGCCTTCTTGCTTCTTTATTTATAGAATGATTTTTACAAACACTTTACATGTTTTACAACCTTACGTAAAGGGTAAAAAGCTAAAAAACAAAAAAGGCCTTAAAAGTCTTAAAGGCTATACATAGGCTACCTAAAAGTCTATGTAGCCTTAAATGATCCTAAAGTCTACATAAGAAAAAAGTCTATGAAAAAATAGTAACTTACAATAATTCTAAAGACTTTTGCGTAAATAAAATATGTACAATGAATATCTTGTCTCCGTTGATTTTGTCGTATCTGTCATATCTCCATTATTGCTTCTTATCTTATCTTTCAGCTGTCATATTGTCTTCTTGATTTTTTATTCTAGATGTAATTCTGGAATAATATTATCTTCTCCATTACACCTCGAACATTGGTGATTTGGATATTTATGCCCAATTATTTTACAGTATCTTGTTAGTAATCCATCAGAAATAAATCCTTTTTTAATGGCTCGTGCAGTAGATGGTTTCTCTGGATTGAGTAGCGTCATTATCCATTGTCTTACGTCCTCCATATCTGTTGGTCGTAGCTCCTTCGAATTCGAGTAAATCATTTGGTGATCTCTCGAGTAGTAGCTCCATATTGGATTTCCATTAGCATAGTTATTTGCTAGTTCTTGTATAATCGTAGATAGTCCAATAAGTCTTTTATTTGCATAGAATTCTGGTATCTCGATTCTAGGTATTTTCGGTTGCTGCGCAATATCTTCTGGTATAATCATATCTCTTGTTAATCCTATCTTTACGACTTGTATAACTGGTTTTATCTCGTCATATAATATCTCCGCGGGTGCAGGATAACACTTTATATAAAATAGAGTGCCTTTTGTTATTCTTTTATAGGTCGTGAATATCTTATATAATTCGTCCATAACTGTCAATTCTGCTCCGTCTTGGGTGTATATGGTGTTTAGCAGTCCATAGTCAAAACATGTTTTCACTAGGTTTGGGTTAGTTTTTGGTAGTGCGATTAGCTTATTATATCCCTGTAATTTTTGGGTTATATAGTTGGTATTTGGTTCTTGGGTGTTTGTAGCTTTTGGGTTATGGTTTAGGAAGTTTTGTACTCTATAGATGTTTTCTATATATTTCTGGGATGTATAATTGTAAATTTTTTTGTCTTGGTTCAGGCTATCTCTGTATGTGTTAACTTGTGGGGGTATGAATAAATGGTCTTTTTGTATTTTTGGTGTAAATGGTTTTTCAAATATTTTATTCATGTTCGTATTTTGGTATCTTGGTCGACTAACTCCTTTGCTTGTACCTGCAGAAGTAGATTGATAAATGTTATAGATTTTATGGAGTATCCCAACATATCCTTCTAGCTCTGGAATTTTATTATCTTTCGATCGACATAGCTCTGCACACTGCTGAGTTAGCTGATTCATAGCTATAGACTTCAGTTTATCTTCATTAGTCTTTAGCTTTAGCTTTTCTATCTCAGTACCCATTAGCTTCATCTCGGTACCCATACTGTCCACTTTCAATGAAAGCATAGTCAGGGCGTTGAGTATCTTTTCATGTATATTTTCTTCTATCATTTCAGTTTGTGTAGCTTTGTCTTGATATGTAATCTGCAATAACATTTTTGTTAGTACTGATTACTTCTATTATAAATGTAAAATTTAATATGTTTAAAACTAGTCTCCGAATCTCTTTTGTTGTAACTGAATTTTGTATTTTCTTTGTTAGCCACCAGCGTACCTGTGTATTATCTGTTCACACAATAAATTTGTTATATACAATATATGGCTCAAATGCTAACAAACATTTGTATAATGAACATAATTCTTTTCTATTTATTTCCCATTTTATTTCTGTCTCGTTGAACGTACCTGAGTAGTATCTACAATGGTGTTCTATTTTTTCTGCTTCATATCTATATTTAAGTACTCCTCCGTAACTATATTCACTGGCATCTGCTTCTACTATGTATGTAAATATTCTATTTTCATCCGGAAATTGTAATTTTGGTAATTCTTTGCAAAGTAATTTTATTTTTTGAACTTGTTTTTTATCTTCTTCGTCATAATTATATTCTATATCCTTTTTTAATTTTTTCTGTAGTGGTTTTAGGTTTTCTGCTAATTTTGAAATATATTCTCTTACTTGGTTTACTAATCCTAAAAATGATTGTAATTTCTTTTTTGTATCTAATTCTTCTTTCGAATTTATTATTTTTTTGTACTATATGTTGTTGCATTTTTACTCCACTTTTATCTATTTGTATTCCTAAAAATTCTATCTGGTTTTTCATAATTTCAGCTTTCTTTTCACTTAGACTTATTCCTGATTTTTCTATTATATCTGTGAATTGTTCCAATAATTTTATATGTTCTTCTTTAGTTTTTGTATATAATAATATATCATCAATGTACTATGCAATTAGGTAATTGTTTAAAATAATTATCCATAAAATGTTGATATCTACCTGGTGCATTTTTATATCCAAATGGTAATACATTCCACTCAGAAAATCCTTGTGGTACCGTAAATGCAGTTAATTCTTTAGATTCTTCTTCTAACTTTAGGTGGTAAAATCCTGATTTACAATCAAATTTACTAAAATAATTATATCCTTAGATTTGTCTTATTTTTAATATCTTATTTGGTATCGGATAATTATATGTTATAGTTTTTGCATTTAAATTTCTATAATCAATAACCATTCTACTTTTTCCTCTTTTTTGTTCACTATGTTTATTTACTATAAATGCTAGACTATTATGTTTGCTATTACTTTTTTGTATATATTGTTTTTCTAATAATTCATCTATATGCATTTTAAATTCTTTTAAATCGTCAAAATTATATGTTAATGGTTTTTGGGTTATTATACTATTTTTGTCTATTAGTTCAATTTTTATGGTAGTTTTATGTTTTTCCCATCCTTTTAATGGATCTTCACTATATAATTGTTCTAATTTTTTCTTAACTATTTCTATCTTATTTATTGAAAATATAGTTATTTCTGTTTTATTTATCGAGAATACTACTAATTCTATTGTATCTTCAGCGTTTTTTATATTTTCTAACTTTTGTGTAATTTTTTCACTTCCTTTTATCCAATCAGTTTTCTCTCCTATTTTATTATTAACTCTTTTTGCTCTTACTTTCTGTTTACATGATGTTGTGAACCACCAATCGTTTCTAGTTATTATATGTGGGTAAAGTTTATCTAAAAATGACATTCCTAAAAGTATATCTTTTGACGTTAGTTCATAATTATAAATTTCTTCTATTGTCAATATCTTATCCCATATTTGTGCTTTTACATTCCTAGCTTTATAAGTAATTAAGCTTCCTTCATTATTAAATTCTTTAACTACTATTGGTATTTTTAATTTATCCCATTTACTTTCTGGTAAGCAATTATATCTACACAAATTAGCTTCTGCTCCTGTATCTATCATAGGCGTATAATATCTACTGTAATATCCTTCCACTACTATCTTCATTAATACATATATTTTCATTTTATGTTAAGGCTCTTCTTAAGAATAATCTTTCCCTATTATATGTTATGGCTAATTGTGTATGTTCTATATTATATGGTTTTACTTGTTCTAACCATTTTATTCCTAATATTATATCTGTTTTTTGCATTTCTTCTTTTACCTCAAATTCTATTTTTATTTTTCTAATTCCTCCTATTATTATTTCTTTTTCTACTATATCTTTACTATTTATTAAACTTCTCGGTAGATCTGGGCATATATCATTATCAGTTTTTATTTCTTCATTTTTTACTAGACATTTTGCTATATAATTTTCTTCTTGTCCTGTGTTTAATAGTATTAAATATTCTTTTTCATTTATTTTTCCTGTTACGTAATATTGATTTAGGTTAATTATTGGATTTGTTTCATAACTCATTCTTTTTGATGAGGTTGATGATTCTGGTTTTTCATTAGCTATTCTTTTTGTTGTACTTATTCTATCATTTACTATTTCTAAATTTTCTTCTATATCTATTTCTGTATAACTATAATCATTATAATCTATTGTTTTTACAATTTGTTCAAATGAGCTATCTATTTGTATCTTGTTAATCTTATTTTTCCCTGTTATTTTATGTTTTGTTGTTAATACATATAAATTTTTACATCTCGCTGTAAATATTTTACTTCCTGGGGTTAATTCTATTCCTGATATCTTCCAATATAATACTAATGATTTATCTATATTTCTATCTGTTACTGCTACTGAATAATTTGCACTTATTATAAATTTAAATTTTTGGTATATTAAATTTCCTTTTACGGCAGTTATTATGCTTTTTTCTATAGGTTTTATAATTCTATCATCTGCTAAATATAATTCTATCGGTGTATCTATTCCTTCTCTAAAACATGCTTTTATTAATATTTCTGTACCTCCAAGGTGTACATATTTTATTGGATCTCCTTTACTTTTTATATCATTTATTTCTTTATTAATTATTCTTTTTGTTACAAGTGGTATACTAGCTTTTCCTTTTGCATATCTACAGTCTATTACATGTTCTTTTTGACATACTACATAATATTCATCTTTTTTCCTACTAAAAATATTTTTTATTGTTGGTATTTTAAATATTTTTTCTACACTTAAATCTAACTCTTTTCCTTTTATTTCATCAAATATATTACTGTCAAATATTATCTTTTGTTCTGTTCCTTCGTCATTTAAATATTCTTCCTTTGTTATTATTTTTATATCTTCTTCAGTCATTTGATTCATCTATTTCACTATCTGTTTCAGTATCTGTTTCGTTTTCTGAAATTTCATATATACTATCTTCACTTTCTAGTTCATAATCTATATAATCTATTTGCATATATTCTGTATTTTCTATTTTTATTTCTGATATTTGTTTATTTTTTGGATTTTTGGGTAATTTACAATCTCTAGCTAAATGTCCTAACTTTCCAAAATTATAACATGTACATTCTTTTATAGATTTTTTCTTTCTATATGGTCTTTTATTTTTGTAATTTTTTACATAATATCTTTTTCTTGGTTTCTTATATTTATATTTTGATTTTTTATATTTCTTATATTTCTTATGTCTTTTCTTTTCTTATAATATCTTTCTTCGCATCCAAATTGGGGTGCTATTTTATTTTTGCAACATGCTAAATTTCTTATTAATGTTTTTTCCATTTTTAATTCTTCTCTATATTTTTCACATAAATTTCTATACCATTGGTGTAAGAATTTTATTCTAGCTCCTAATGTATCTACTATTTTTGCTTCTTCCCAACTTTTTATTATTTTTGAACTAAATGGTTCGGGTAATTTATTAAAATATAATTTTCTTATTTCTTTACTTTTTTCTATGCTATATGCTCCTTTATAATAATATTCTTTAAATGTGCAAGTATATTCATCTATATAACACATATTACATATTGTTAATTTTATCATTAAATTCCTATTTGTATCTTTTTCTTCATCTTGTTCTTCTTCTAATGTTGTCATACTACCAAATTCATCTTTTATAGCTGTTTCATATTTTTTTAATAATTCTATAGGTGTTATTTTAGTTGTTATTGATGATGTTCCTTCCATAGGTTTATTAGTTCTTAATACTTTCTTACTATTTTCTGTTAAATTTGTAAACCATAATTTTACTGATCCTATTAGTGTTTTTTCTATATATTCTGGTGCATCTGTTATGTTTATATTATTGTCTAATAATTGTTTTGTCATATATCCTATCCATAATTGTATTGTTTTTTCTGTATCTATTACACAGTCTAGATCTAAAAAGTTATAATTTTTATTAACTATTTGTTTTGGTGTCCATTTGTCATATTCATTATATCTTTTAAATTTATTTTTATAATATATAGGTTTTCTTATTTCTGTTGTTTTAGGTATTATATTTTCATCTTTTTTTTTATCAAGAGTATTTATTTCTGTATTGGTGTTTTCTAAGTTTTCTTCATTAATTTTTTCTTGTTTTTCGTTAATTTCTAAATCTTTTATATTTGTTAATATTTCCGTATATGTTTCACTATCTTCTGAATCATAATTATTTGTCTCTTCTACCTCTATATTATTTATTTCTAATTTTTCTTTAAATTGATTTATCTCGTTTATTAATTTTTGTTCTCTATCTTTTTCTTCTTTTTCTTTTTGTGTTTGTTCGTACAAATCTTTTAACATTTGTAGTTCTTTTTCTAATTCAGCAATTCTACTATTTTTAGTTTCTTCTATTTTTCGTATTTCTTCCGTGGTTTGTTGTTTAATTTTTTCTATTTCCTTTTTTCTATCTATTTCTTCATTTTCTTTTTCTATTCTTACCATTGCTGTTAACTTATCTTCTAATTTTAATTCTTCTTTTTCTAACATTAGATATAAATGTTCTCCTATTTTCTTATACCTTCTTCCTAGATTAGAAAATACTATTTTTATTTTTGATCCTTCGTGATTTTCATATATTTTTTCATCTATTATAAATTCTTCTTTATTCATTTTATTGTGAATAGTTCATGTTGATATATATATTCTAAACTATCTATTTGGGATTCTAATTTTGATATTTCATCTTTTTGTATATTTATTGAATTTTTACTAACTCCGGCAAATATATTATAATGTAATCTTTCTTTTCTTATTTTTAATTCTTTACGTTTTTCAGAGATAAATTGTTTTAATTCTTTGTATTTTTGCTCTTTATTCATTTGAATTATGTTTATAATATTTTGGTGGATATCTAAATCTAATTTTATCATAATTAGATGGTATATGTCTCATTCTTCTAGATTTTAAATGGATTATTAATTTTGCTTCAATACTAGCTATTAATGTAATTAAATAGGCTAATCTTTGTGGATTTTCTTTTGTTTTATTTAGACTTATATATTCTGAATAATTACTAACTAAAGATTCTTTAATTTTTCTAAAAGCTTCTCTATTTTTAAATGGTCTTCTCATAATTAATTTAATAAATAACTAAATCTAACTTAGCCAAATTTAAATCTAACTTAACTAATTTAACTAATTCCAACCTAGCTATTTTAACTAACTCTAACACGTATATCACTTCCGTATCTTTTAAATTACTGTGCTCTGATACCATTTGTAGGGGGGTGCGGATAACTAGGATAATAAATAGATTTTATCAACAATATATCATCATATTTTTTCACCAAGCCTCCTACAATATCATATACCACATATTCATGTTTAAAACAACACAATATTCTCAACAACAAATCAGAGCTAAGATAAGGGAAATTCGCAATGATCTTCCACTTATCATTCCGACTCTTGACTTAAACAAATTAAACTTTACCCATTACAAACAAGTTACTCCACTCATAATTACACCATTAAAATATTTGGAATAAATTAAACACATTAAAATCCACCGAAACCAACTAGATACACACCTAACTCAAGCTAAAATTAGTTTTCCGGGTTGAACTCTAAATTACTAAATTAAACACAAACTTGTTTGAAAAATACCTTGGACATTGTAAATGCACACTTGGACATTTAAATGCTTGTTTATATCAATATGAACACGTTAACCACCCAAATTGCTCTCAAGACAAGGTGAAATAAGCTAGAATAATGACACAAAGGTGTATAAAACCACCTCAGATTATCTCCCCACACTTAAAATCTTGTTCTTCCTCGAATAATTCTTTACTCTAAGCATAAAAAAATGAGCTGACGCTAGACTTCTATTAAAATAAAGACACTCAAGCTAATACTACAATGACTACACGAAATGTAAGTTTCTACACAAAGCATGTTATTTACATCATTAAAAGCTCATGAACACTACTCCAAAACATCCTAGCCTCAAGAATTGACTAAATACATGGAAAACTCATGCATATTATTCAATCAAGGACATCATACAAATCGCCCACATTTATCAAACATGTGCTCCTCACAATAAGAGAGTTACCCATAATCACTCACAATAATGCAATTTATAACATAATGGTTACAAGAATCAAATTACGCTCACTCTCACAAAGAATCCACAAGTTACACACAATGAACCATAGGCTTGCCCTTAGTGTAATGTTTCACTAATAGTCGAATGTAAATCTTAGGATCAATTAGGTTTTTTTCGGGTTGTAATGTAGGCTAAGGGACGGCTAGGAACTATTTAGGAATAGTGACTAACCTCTCTAAGCTCTTTAATACACTACATTTTATAATAAAACCAATCTTCAACAACCAAATTACACTTATTCATTCATCTATATTTTTTGTTTTTGCCCCATCTCTTTTAAGCATTTTGACAAACACTTGGTGGACACATAGTTTACTACCACAAGGATCAATTATTCTCATTCTTTTCTACCATGGAAATATTTCTAACATCAATTATATCACATCAACCCACCATACATCAATTATAAACACCAATAACTATTATCTTGGGGCATCAATTTCACCTTTTTTCTTTTTCAATTTCTCAAACTCCTTCTAAATTAAATTTTTTTTCATTAAAGCACTTGAAATTTTTTTGGATCAAATTATGGTCTATCAAAGAAGAGATTAGGCTACTTATGAGGCTACCAAAGAAAATAAACTGAAGGCTCAATAGGGTTTAACTAGGATAATGCACAATGGGTAGGAAAAATAGAAGGTATAAACAAGGCTATAAAAGAATTGCCTAAATCATCTCCTAAACTCCCATTCTTTATTTCGCTTCACACACACACCAGGCAAGTTCTAGACATCACATGCAACAAGGAATATACAAAATACCTCACACGCATATGGCACATGCTCAACCCAATAGGGTCATCATAGACTCCCAACCAAACAATAACATAAATTCAAAATTAACACCCAACACTAGAGTCACAAACATGAGCCTAAGAGTCTTAAAAGTAGCAATTTACACAATTCAACATGCTTTTGCCAACAAACCCACTTGTATCATGCAATCAAAAATGGCACCAACAAGAATATCTCACTTATTACTAACCTACAAATTTTTCAATTGAGCCAAAATTTGAGAATTTTCCCACCCCACACTTAAAAATCTACTTTGTCTTCAAAGTGAATTTAAAAGTTAAAAGATAGAAATACTCTCTGAGGCCTCTAGGCCTAGCTAGTATTATCTTCATACAAAAAGGGGATCCATGGGAACCCCACACTCAATCTTTGCCATTCTCCAAGTTCAAGTTTATGGTACTCAGACTTCCCATTAACCTGTGACTCAACCAAAAATAAATACTACGTGAAATAAAAACTAAAAACTTAAAAGAAAACATACGTAATTAACTTGGGTTGCCTCCCAAGCAGCACCTGATTTAGTGTCACGGCATGACCCAACTCAACTCAACCATATTCCTTCACCCTTTTACTCCCTTTTAAGAGTCATTTTTTCATTCGTTTTAGACCTCTTTTACCTCTTAACATGTTGGGAATTGGTGGTTTAATCTTAGGATGCTCAATCAGGTATTTAAAAGAGGTCTTTAGTGACTTAGACACCCCACACTCACCCCTTTCAAACACATTGATCATGCATAAATCTTTATATAAGGGATTTTCAATGGAGACCTTGTAAAAATCAAATACCACCTCTTCATCATCTACCCTCATCTTGAATGTGCCTTCTCTAACATCAATTAAAGCCCCTACGGTTGCTAAAAATAGGCGCCCTAAGATAATTGGTACCTGTTCATCTGCCACAAAATCAAGAACAAAAAAATCAGCAAAAATAAAAAATTTACCAACCTTTATGAGGACATCCTCAATGATTCCATCCGGATATACTATGGATCCATCTGCGAGCTGTATAACCATTCATGTCGCTCTAGGCTCTCCCAAGAACAATTTTCTAAACAATGATAGGGGCATCACATTTATGCTTTCCCTTAAGTTACTCAATGCATGGCCTTCTTTTCCCCTATTTTTTATAGGAATAGCAAACTTCCCCTTATCTTTTAATTTCTTAGGGATTTTCTAGGACATCACCATGCTACACTCTTTAGTGAGTGTTATAGCTCCTACCTCTTGTAATATTACCTTTTTAGCCACCACATCCCTCAAGTACTTTGCATACTTAGGCATACTCTACAAAACATCTAGCAAATGTAAGTTAATATGAAGCTCTTTGAATGTGTTAATGAACTTTTTGAACAAGGAATCCTCTTTCGATTTTATATACTTTTGAGGGAAGGGTGGTGGTAGCGTCTTCTTCTTCTCTGGTTCAGACTTTTTTATTCAAATACTCAGACTTTCTTGAATTTTCAGCAACTTATTCATCCACCTTTTGGGTCACCACATCAGTATCTACCTCCTTAGTTGCCTTTAGAGGTTCTTCATGAAGCTCTTTACCATTTCTCAAGGTGATTGCCATGACTTGTTTTGAAATTTCTGTATCAGCGGGAAAAGTACCTTGTGGTCTGGTATTTAACGCTTGATGTATCTGCCCAACCTGCAACTCTAAATTTCTCTAGGCCACTTTCTGATTTTGTAATTCCTCCTTTTGATTGTTCAGATCTGTAATCAATTATGATTGCCCAGCTACGAGTTGCTTCAACATCTATTCCATATTGTTAGTTGATTGATTTGATTGGGCCTATGGTTGTGGGGCATCCCATAACTGATTTGGTGGCTGAGTTTGCCACTTCATACTGTAGGCATTACCGTAATTTATCCTTTGAGCATTTCCTACATAATCAAAGATTCTAAATTTAAAGCACACATGGTAGCTGCATGACCACTATATCTCATACTTCACATCAACCTGCAGCTTGTTGTATGACATTGACTGTGGATGCAGGTTGTGCTGCTCCTATCTTCATGGTGTTAAATATTGTGTTGATTAAATTTTGTAAGGCAGAAACCTGTGCTGATAAAGCTATGAATTGGTCCACCTCTAACACACCTGTAATTCTTTTCATGACACTTCTAGAATCTGAATATCATTCTAGATTTACTTGTGCTGTGCGATTCAGCAATGTGTATAGATCATCATAAGTTAGCTCCAACGCTTGACCACCTGTGGCTAAATGTAACAAAAATTTTGTATTGTGCTCAAGAGCTTCTACAAAAGTATGAGCAAGTACCTCATTAGATTATTGGTGGTGTGGACAATCCTAAAGAAGGGCCTTGAAGCATTCCTAAGCATGATAAAAGTTTTCACTAGGCTTCTGTTTGAAGCTCACTATTTCACTGCAAAGCCTCCCAGTCTTGCCTGATGGAAAGAATCTGATGAGGAACCTTCTGGCTAAGTCATCCAATGTTGTGATTGAACTGGCCGAATCTGCATTCAACCATCTTTTAGCTTCCCCAATAAGTGTATAGGGGAAGAGTGTCATCCTCATATAATCTGGAGTCACGGAGTGAATGTATCTGTAAGCTCAATGAAGGTCTGCAAGTGTACTTGTGAATCCTCGTGTGAAAGCCCTGCAAATTATCCATTACTAATAAGAAGCTGCACCATATTGTATTTCAACTCGAAATTCCCCCCAGCTGCCGGTCTTTGAATTAGGAAGTCAAGTTTGTTGGAAATATGACTGCCACTTCCCTAACCTTCCTACCAACTGCTTGTTGTTCATCCATAGGAACAATATGCTCTTTGTCTTCTTGGAATTGAGGAATTCTTGGGAAAAGGATTGCTTCTCTCCTGCGTTAATGGTAAGTTGCTCAGGTTCGGAGATTGGTTTAACCAAGTCATGATCCCTTGCCAGCTTTCTACTTTGAAACCCATTTCCTGCAAAAACAAAACTAAGACCAGGCTTAAAAAACACCAAATAAATCTAAAAGTAAAACTAAAATAAACAATTGCCAAATAAAAAGTCCCCGACCACGGCTCCAAAAACTTGACAGCACCCAAGTGCACACGCAAGTGTACGTGGTCTACCAAGTAATATAGTGGCCTTCAAGAAATCCGAATACTGATCCCACAGAGAATTGATTTAACAATGATTTAATTTTAGTTCATCGTCAAGATTAATTTAGTGCAAAAGTAACCAAAAAGATAATTTTGAATTATTGTAAATAAAAAAATAAAAAAAATAATGCGAAAAAATAAATTCTTGGAACAATGAATGGAGAAAAACACAGGTTTAAAGCACTCTAAATAGTCATACTATGTTATTGAAATTAATCCGTTAATTCACTTATCTTGGTTGTTGATTCGTAAGGTTAATTGCATGATCATGGTTTCCCAACCTATAATCATTTACCTAATTTGGACATTACAATTACATTGTTGAGTGGGGATGTAATAATCCAATTAAGTTAATTAAAGCTATCATACTACGTTTGAATCAAATAAGGCATCTAAGTACATCCCCGTCCTAGACGCTAAGTTTAATTCTTTCTTTAATAAAATAATAAAAACCAAAACTTTGTTTATTCCCGTTCTCTATCTCCCTATTGCTTTTTCGATATCAAAAGATCAACAATATATATATTTTCTGGGTGATCAATCCATAAAAGAATCAAAACAAGACTAAACAAACAACTATATATGATAAGCAAAATTAATGAATTTAATCCAAAACAATAGTAATTATGTTCTTGGCTTCAACATCAGAAAGAGGATTTTAAAACACAAATATACATAATGACGATCCAAATATTTGAATACATGATATGAAAAATTAAAGACTAAATAAAATAATTAAAACCGTAGCTGTATCGGTATTTTCTCCAAAACAGTGCTTAACCGTCCCTTGCGTGTCCAGTTCTCTAATATTGTGCCCAGACATGTTTTTATATTGTTGTGTCCAGCTATTTTCCACTAACAATCCAAAATCCTCCTTGTTCAAGTATTGTGAATATAGGATTTAATATTTTAATCCTTGTGGGAATTGAAAGCTGCAGGTGCGTCCCATTTTGACTTAAAAGTAGACAAAATCAAAAGCTTATGTAGGCAGCTTCAACTTCTGCACTTAACTAGCGACGCGACGTGTAAGTTAAAGAGTTGGTGCCATCGACATGATGCGTTGACTTCGCGTGTAGTTTCACTACAATTTGCGTTTAAAAATCTGGTTAAATATAGAAGATTCTATTCTTTACCCATGCCTTTTGTAGTGTATTTTCAATAAATTTTAAGTCTTTTTATCATCAATATATCACCGTATTTAGTTTACCAAGCCTCCTACAATATCGTACACCACATATTCAAATTAAAAATAATATAATATTCTCAACAACAAATCAAAACAAGAGCTAAGATAAGGCAAATTCGCAATGATCTTCCACTTATCATTCCGACTCTTGACTTAAACAAATTAAACTTTACCCATTACAAACAAGTTAGTCCACTCATAATTACACTATTAAAACATTTGAAATAAATTAAACATATTAAAATCCACTGAAACCAACTAGACACACACCTAGATCAAGCTAGTAAAACTAGTTTTCCAGGTTGAACTCTAAATTACTAAATTAAGCACAAACTTGTTTGAAAAATACCTTGGACATTGTAAATGCACACTTGGACACTTAAATACTTATTTATACCAATATGAATACGTTAAGCACCTAAATTGCTCTCAAAACAAGACAAAATAAGTTAGAATAATGACACAAAAGTGTATAAAGTCACCTCAGATTAGTGTTAGAATCCATTAACTTGAAGCAGGGCAACATGATAGTGAAGGAGTATTCCCTCAAGTTTACTCAGTTAGTCATCCTCATATGATGGCTGATAATAGATCTAAGATGAGTAAGTTTGTGTCTGGGTTATTTGACAGTATGGTCAAGGAGTGTACGACCACTATGCTAATTAAGGATATAGACTTGGCTAGGTTGATGGTCCATGCTCAGCAGATAGAGGAGCAAAAAACTAAGAAGAAAGAGAGGGAGAATAGGAGGGCTAGAATGGATAGCTTCAACTTCACCGAGCCTAAGTCAGATGGTGCTAATCATCCTCAGTTCCACCCAAAATCTTCAGTTCCAGCTCTGTCCTCAGCCAGTGCTCCGGTGCCTGAATTCAGAAATGGTAATAAGGATCAGGCGCCAGGCTCTAAATCTTAGGGTAGTATTAGCAGTGCTCAAACAATTTCTCTTTGCTAGAAGTGTGGCAGAAACCATCAAGGTGTTTGTAGAGCTGGAAGCAATGTGTGTTTCAGGTGCGGATTTTCCTCAGTCAGGTTCATAGAGTTATCGTCCCCAACTCAGTTCGATCGCCTGAATCAGTAGGGTGTCATTTCTAGTGCCACCAGTGGGCAACGCCCAAATAGAATCTATGCACTTCAGTCCCGACAGGATCAGGAAAGCTCTCCTGATGTGATCACTGGTATGTTACAAGTTTATCATTTACATGTTTATGCTTTGCTAGTTCCAGGAGCTTCTTTGTCTTTTGTAACTTCTTATATAGCTATTGACTTCAGAGTCAATCCTAAAATCCTAGTAGAGACCTTCTCAGTCTCTACCCTAGTGGGTAATTCTATAATAGCCCGATGGGTATACAGGATCTGACCGATTATGGTATCTCAGAAAGTTACTTTAGCAGACTTAGTAGAGTTAGAGATGACAGATTTTGACATTATTTTTGGCATTGATTGGCTTCATTCATACTAAGCTTTAATTGATTGTAGAAATAGAGTTTTCCATTTTCAGTTCCCAAATGAACTTATCCTAGAATGGAGGGGTAGTACTTCAGCACTTAGGGGTCAGCTTGTTTCCTATATAAGAGAGAGAAAAATAATATCTAAGAGATATGTCTATCATCTCATTTGAGTTAAATACTCTAGTTTCGATACCCCTAACCTTGAGTTAGTTTTAGTAGCATGTGAGTTCCTAGATGTGTTTCCTAAAGATCTTCTCGAAGTTTCTCCCTAGAGGGAAATTGACTACAGAATAGACCTTCTTTAAGATACTCAGCCTATCTCTATTCCTCCATATAGAATGGATTTAGCTGAACTTAAAGAATTAAAATAATAGTTGAAAGACCTTCTAGATAAGTGATTTAGCAGACCTAGTATTTCCTCGTAGGGGCACCAGTCTAATTAGTGCGTAATAAAAATGGTTCTCTCAGAATGTGTATTGACAACGTCAGTTGAACAAAGTCATATTCAAGAACAAGTATCCACTTTCTAGAATCGATGACTTATTTGACCAACTTCAGGGTGCCAGTTACTTTTCTAAGATAGACCTCAGACCAGGCTATCATCATCTTAGTGTTAGAGAATGTGACATTCCAAAAATAGCTTTCAGAACTTGGTATGGTTACTTCGGATTTCTAGTCATGTTATTTGGCGCCCCAACAACTTTTATGGACTTAAATGAACACAGTGTTCCAGCAGTACTTGGACATGTTCGTTATAGTCTTCATAGATGATATTCTTATCTACTCCCGCAGTGAACATGATCATGCAGACCATCTCAGAATAGTATTACAGACTCTCAAAGCCCATTAGTTGTTTGCCAAATTCAGTAAATGCAAATTTTGTCTAAGATCAATAGCTTTCCTTGGTCATATAGTTTTCGGTGATGGCATTAGAGTTGATCATTAAAATACCAAAGCAGTGAGAAACTGGCCCAGACCCATCTCTCTGTCAGATATTAGGAGTTTCGTGGGTTTGGCTGGTTAGTACCGATGGTTTGTTAAAGGATTTTCATCTATTGTATACCCTATGTCTAGATTTACTTAGGAGAAAGTCAAGTTCCAGTTGTCAGAATCTTGTGAGAAGAGTTTTCAAGAGTTGAACTCGACTCACTACAGCCCTAGTTTTGACTTTACCATATGGTCCAGACGGGTTTGTTGTGTATTGTGATGCTTCCAGAGTTTGTCTGGGGTGTGTTTTGATGTAGAGAGGTAAGGTAATAGACTATGCCTTTAGACAACTTAAGCACCATGAAAAGAATTACCCCACTTATGATCTAGTGTTAGCAGCTGTGGTGTTTGGCTTAAAGATTTGAAGGCACTATTTGTATGGGGTACATGTTGATGTGTTTACAGACTATAAAAGTTTGCATTATGTATTTTCTTAAAAAGACTTGAACTTGTACCAGAGAAGGTAGTTAGAGTTATTGAAAAACTATGACATGAGTGTTTGGTATCATCCAGGCAAGACCAACGTAGTGGCTGATGCTCTCAGTAAGTTCATCAGCTTACCAAGTTGGGTGTTCGTTAAGTTGATTTAGCTAAGGGTAGTGTATGGGTGCAGAATAGTTTGAAATCTTCTTTGGTTTTTGAGGCAAAAAAAAGCAGGACAGAGATCCTAGTTTAGTTTAGTTAAAAGAGTCAGTCAGAGAACAGAAAGAAAAGGTTTTCTCCCAAGGTGGAGATGGTGTGTTGCATTGTCAGGGTAGATTATGTGTGCCATGTGTGGATGGCATGAGACAACAGATTCTTGCAAAAGCGGAAGTGTCACGCCTCAAATCCTATTTGGGTGGACTGACACCTGTAACCAAGGAGGCTCGGGAGAACTAGCTCATAACCTTATACTTCCCATGCATACCTCTATGACAACCAGAAATTCGGACAACATCATGTCGAATATAAAAGAAAATAATCACCTGTATAAGCTCGAGCACACATATATATGTATATATAATACTTGGCCGTTGGAGCCATCACGTCTATTAACAAAACACCGCCTTGACTGTACATTAGGTCTACAAAGCCTTTAGACAATACACAGAGTTTAACTAAGGTCGGAACACACCCCGCCATATAACTAACTT
Organism: Capsicum baccatum var. pendulum; assembly: GCA_030864225.1. Taxonomy (NCBI): domain Eukaryota; kingdom Viridiplantae; phylum Streptophyta; class Magnoliopsida; order Solanales; family Solanaceae; genus Capsicum; species Capsicum baccatum. The sequence goes on from CM061561.1 coordinate 30,080,282, forward strand.
CTATACCATACCAAAAGTGACTGGATATGACACGGAAAGCCCCGAAGCAAATTGGAGCTCACCAAAAGCGGCTGGATATCCTGGCTCCTACTTGTGCGGTGTATGAGCTGAGGTACCTGTGCCTGCAGCATAAAATGTAGGTCCCCCGTGGGGGACGTCAGTATGAAATATGTACTGAGTATGTAAAGATGTAGATAATCACATATGATATAGGAGCTCAATAGAAATCAGAAACAAGTGAATAAATCGTAATAGGAGTGGACCACACTTACTAGAACTTGTGACAACCTCTACACTGTATTTATTCAATCACTTTACCTTCGTTCTTATCATCTTTGTAATCATTACTGTACTGTACTGTGACCATTAGGCTGCCTCTAGTACATATCAACTGGGATCGACCCATGATAGGCTTATGCCCCTGGGATACCACCCGATAAGAGAGAACTTTCATCAGTTAGTTCAATTAATCTTTGAGATTGTTATTTCGGTCGCCACCGTATTTTTGATAATTTGAAACAATGATACATCAATAAGAGACATATAAATAGACCATCAATGAAATAACAATGAAGTAAAAACTCATTGGCAAATCAATGAAGTGTTTTGGAGTCACCAATGCCATAACAATGAAGTAGGAACGTATTGGTGTATGAATGAAACGTTTTGGAGTCATTAATAGCACATGGATCTTGTTTGAATAACCGGATACCTTCTGACATTCATTAGTGCAATAAACATGTAAGATTTGGAAGACAAGTAAGTATTGGAATGTCTTGACATCTTGTAGGGTGGAAACAAGTTCATTGGTAACGTAGGACATCATACAAAACCATTATGGATCACATGTTATTGAATAACTTTTGAAACTTTCTTAATAGAATAATTGTTCACTTTCATGTCAAAGATATGGTATAGAGTATGCTTTACATACCTGACTGTCAACCTTCAATACTAGTCTCAAATGGACTTCCCATCTTTTCGGATTATTTATCTACAATAAACATATATAGCAATCTAGTATTAGCAACCAAACGTCACAATTCAATTATTTGAATTCACCAAACTAGTGGTTAAGTAGTAAACCTTAATTACACTATAAAAGGTGTCACTTTAACCCTCTTATACTCCAATTACATTCACATGCCATGCATATTCATACAACATCCTCCAATATCAAGTTTGGATTCATTTATCCTTCCAACTAATCCATTAAACCAAATTGAGACATAGACATAAATAATCATCAATTCAATAGTATATCACCATATCCACCTTCCATAACTCAATTACCATATCCATCTTCCACAATTTAATACAACCAAACCATGCAAAATAGTCCATAACCGTATTTCCATCACCTTTCAATAACAACCAATACATATAATTCTCTATCACACATATACATATGGAAAAGAAAAAAGGCAAACAATATTCATACCGTAGAATTCACCTCTTGATTATGCAATCCTGTTTGCACAAATAATAGGTTATGTTCGAAGCTCTCGAGATGACAAACACAGTTATCAGATTACTTTGGAATTTCTATGGTTGAATCAAAAGTAATTTAAAGGTCAAATTTGGCTAGGGCTTGTTCTTTCTCAATGATTGATGATGAAAATGAGTTTTTGAACTCATATACATGTATATATACACATATTCCCGTCCATAATATAATAGGAAATGACCAAAATGCCTTTAAAATTTAAATAATGTTAAATCTGTCCTTTGGTGGATTGTTTTAATAAGCTAAAGTAGATCGACCATAATTCTTTGTTCTAATATCGGATTTGGGTGACATTGGTATCGTTGGAAGGATAATTCAAAGGAATTTCATTTCATATAAAGTAAGCCACCCAGTTCGTCCTGTACAAGGAGTTATGGTCATTTGAAGTTGACCCTAAAAATCTGTTTTGATAGGCTAAAGTAAAACGAGTATAACTCCTTACTCAGACGTTGGATTTGGATTAAACCAATTGCATTGGAAAGAAGACTCAAAGATCTTTCTTTTAATAGGTCGCATCTCTCTCAGTTCATTATATTAAAGTAGTTATGATTGTTCAAAGTTGACCCAAAAATTTGGCTGGCCTCAGTAGTTTGTGACTATTCCCAAATATCCCGACCACCGTTTTATAGTTTCGAACGTGCTTGATTATATCCGAAACCTATCCATTTTTGGATATCTTTATATTGTTGGAAAGCTTATTCAATAACCTTCGTATGGAACCATCGATGGGCAAATTTTGGTATCAATAAAATAAAAAAATTAATTCCATATAAATAAGACGAATACACGTACTTGAATACGCCAATACACATACTTGAATATGGGGTGTTACATCCTTCCCCCCTTTAGGACATTCGTCCTCGAATGTTTGCGTATTTATTCAACCAAAACAAGTTCAAGTCCATCATTAATATTCACATCATCACATAAATACTATGCATATATAAAAAAAACTTACATGTTAATGTTCTAACTCCGTTTCTTGAACTTCCTCTTCATATTTAAACAAATGAGGGTACTTAGATTTCATTGCTTCCTCAGCTTCCCATGTAATCTCTTCCCTTTGACGATTTCTCTAACACACTTTCACAGATGCTATCTCTTTATTTCTCATCTTGTTAACTTGGCGATCTAGAATAGAAATAGGCACTTCCTCATAGGTAAGATCTTCCACAACTTGCACATCCTCAGTAGAAGTGATATGTGATGGATCTCCAATGCACTTTCGAAGTATTGAGACATGAAATACCGCATGTACTGATGAGAGCTCTTGGGGTAGCTCTAATTCATATGCAACTTGTCGAAACCTTCGAGTGATCTTATACGAGCCTATATAATGTGGACTCAACTTCCCTTTCTTGCCAAATCTCATTACCCCTTTCATTGGTGATACCTTCAAAAATACCCAATCACCTATAGAAAACTCTAGCCCTCTCTTTCTACTATCCGTATATGACTTGTGTCGACTTTGGGCTATTTTCAGTCATTGATGAATTACTTTAACCTTCTCTATGGCTTGATAAACAAGATTTGGTCCGAACAAAAGAGTTTTACCCACTTTGAATCATCCTATTGGTGATCTACACTTCCTTCCATATAAAGCTTCATATGGTGCCATTTTGATACTTGAATGATAGATATTATTGTAGGCAAACTCAATAAGAGGTAAATGATCATCCCAGTTGCCCTTAAAATCTATTACACAAGATCGTAGCATATCTTTAAGTGTTTGGATGGTACGTTTTGCTTGTCCATCTATTTGAGGGTGAAAAGCTGTACTCAACTTCACTTGTGTTCCCAAACACCTTTGAAAAGACTTCCAAAAGTTTGTGGTAGGGTTCCCCGATCTGATATAATAGAGAATAGCACTCCATGTAATCAGACTATCTCTTTAATGTATAGTTTTGCATACTCTTCAACTGTGTAAGTGGTCCTAACTGGTAGGAAATGTGCGGATTTGGTAAGCGTATCAACAATCACCCATATAGAATTAAACTTCCAGGATGCACAAGGCAAATCAATAACGAAATCCATGTTGATCATGTCCCACTTCCAGCTTGGAAGATCAATACATTGCATATAACCTCCGGGTTTTTGGTGCTCAACTTTAACTCTTTGACAATTTGGACATTTAACCATAAATTCTGCAATGCTCTTCTTCATGTCATTCCACCAATACATATCTTTCAAATATTGATACATTTTGGTTGATCCTGGATGAATGGAATATCTTAAACAATGTGCCTCTATCATAATCTTCTTTCTTAGCCCATCTACATCCGGCACATACAATCAGTTTTGGCACTGAAGTACTCCTTCTCGCGTAAGCTCAAATGCCTTGGTCGCACCACTCTGAACATTCTCCTTAAGCTATAAAAAAATAAGATCTGCATATTTCTTCTCTTTCACTTCAGCTACTAATGCACATTCCACATCATTAAGTATGATAAGCACTTTATCCGGAGTTAAAAAAAGACAAACTCTCAAACTATCTAACTAGTGAAGATCTTTAATCATCCCTTGCCTTTCTATAGGAACCATCATAGCCTTACGAATTAGCGCATCACCTACCATATTTGCTTTCCCTGGATGGTATAAGATATCAACATCGTAGTCCTTTAATAGTTCAAGCCATCTCCGCTGCCTTAAATTTAGATCCTTCTGATTAAAAATATATTGCAAGCTCTTATGGTCAGTATATATATCAACATGAACCCCATATAAGTAGTGGCGCCATATCTTTAAAGAAAACATAACTATTGCTAGCTCAAAATCGTGTGTTGGATAGTTTTTCTCATGTGGCCGCAATTGTCTTGAAGCATATGCTATTACCTTACCATGCTGCATCAATATATATCCTAAACCAATTCTGGAAGTATCACAATACACTGTATACCCTTCGGTGCCTTCTGGAAGTACCAACACAGGTGTAGAAATCAACTTGTTCTTTAAATCTTGAAAACTCTTCTCACAGGCATCATTCCATCAGAATTTGGATGCTTTATGGGTTAGCTTGGTTAAGGGTGCTAAACTGGAAGAAAAGCCTTCAAAAAACCTTCTATAATAACCGGCCAGCCCGAGAAAACTATGAATCTCCGTACGCATTGTGGGACTTGGCCAGTTCTTCACAACTTCTCTCTTTTGAGCATCAACCTTTATCCCTTCACTAGATATAATATGACCCAAAAATGCCACCGACTTTAACCAAAACTCACATTTAGAGAACTTTGCATAAAACTTAAAATCACGAAGAGTCTGCAATGCCTGTCGTAAGTGATTGGCACGGTCCTCTTCTGATCTAGAATAAACTAGAATATCATTTATAAAAACTATCATAAATACATCCAGGAATGGATTAAAAACCCTATTCATCAAATCCATAAAAGTTGTGGGTGTATTTGTTAGCCTAAATGACATAACTAGAAACTTATAATGACCATACCATGTGAAAGCTGTCTTGGGTATATCCTTCTCTTTGACCCTCACTTGATGGTAACCTGACCTCAAATCAATCTTCGAAAAACACTTGGCGCCTTGTAACTGATCAAATAAATCATCAATTTTTGGGAGAGGATATTTATTCTTAATAGTCACCTTATTCAATTTCCGATAATCAATACACATCCTCAGCGAGCCATCCTTTTTGCACACAAATAACACTGGTGCTCCCCAGGGGGACATACTAGGCCTTATGAATCCCTTCTCTAGCAAATCTTACAATTTCTCTTTCAATTCTCTTAACATTGCTAGGGCCATTCTATATGAAGGAATGAAAATTGGTTGGGTTCCTCGTATTACATTAATACCAAACTCTACTTCTCGTTCAGGAGGCAAACCTGGAAGATCTTTAGGAAATACATTAGAAAATTCATTTACACCCGAACAACGTGAAGAGTTGGTGGCTCCACTTCTGTATCCCTTACTCTAACTAAATGATATATGTATCCCTTGGAAATCATTCTTCTTGCCTTAAAATAAGAAATAAATCTACCCCTTGACGTGCCAATTTCACCTTTCCATTCAAGGACTGATTCATTTGGAAAATGGAAATATACCTTTTTCATGCAAAAATCAATTGTGGCATAGCAAGATGCCAACCAGTCTATACCCATTATAACATCAAAATCTACCATTTCTAACTCCACAAGATCAGCCATCGTATCACGACCACAAATAGTTACTATGCAGTTTCGGTAAACCCTTCTAGCTATAATAGATTCCCCAACTGGTGTGGACACCTCAAATGGCTTAACTAACACTTCAGGTATTCTTTTGAACTTTTCAGCAACCAATGGAGTAACATAAGATAATGTAGAACCGGGATCAGTTAAGGCATATACACCGAATGAAAAGACAGACAACATAACCATAACCACATCTGGGGAAGCCTCTAAATTTTGTCGATCTGCTAGAGCATACGTACGATTTTGAGTCCCGCTAGAACTCGTGGCTCCTCTATCACCTCTAACACGACCCATTGGTTGTGCACCCCTTCCTAGATAAGGCATCAATAATGATGATGCAAAAAATGACCCCATAGGTCGTGCCATACCCTCTATGCCCCTTCATGGGCATTCTCTCATTATATGTCCCCACAAACCGCAGCAAAAGCAACCATTGGTCCCTAGCCGACATATTCCCAAATGATACCTTCCATATTTATTGCATGGCTCTCGAGGAGGTCTCAATTGGCTTATATTCCCTTGCCCTTGGTACCCCACTGTCGGCAAACTTTGACTCTCACTTCTATGCACAAATTGATTTCCTCTGGACCCTTGGAACTTTGGTGGGGCACAAGCTACAGAATAAGAAGATAATGGCCTAGGATGTCTAGCAGAAAATTGTGGTCTGTACCCTCTTTGGGATGCCATAAACTGCCCTATAGATCTGGCCCTCTTGGAATATTCTCTTTCTAATTCCCGTGTTCTTCTCCTCTTCCTTTGATCTTCCATTTTCTGCACAAAAGCTTGGATCCTCGCTATGTCCATATCTTTGTTCAAAGTAGCGATAGTGCAATATCTAACTAGATATGGATCCAACCTATCCATATATTGATAAACTCTGTCATCCATAGTAGTTACAACATTAGGATCATATCTCGACAAGGAATTAAATCGGAGACTGTACTCCCTCACGATCATATTCCCCTGACAAAGATTTAAAAACTGATCTGTACGGGCCTGATGAATCTCGAATGGAAGAAAATAATCAAGAAATGCCTCTTTGAACTCTTTCCAAGTAGATGGGGTGCATCAATACCCCTAGATCATTTCCAGTCCTCATACCAATATACAATCTCCCCTTTAAATCTATACGTCGCTAACTCCACTGTCTCTCTACCCGTTACATGCATAACATCTAAGGCCCTTTGAATTTGATCAATAAAGTCCTGTGGGTCCTCATTAAGATCTCATCCAGTAAAAATGGGAGGATCCATCATAAGAAAATCCTGTGTTTGAAGGCTAGCCACCCTATCTGTACCACTAGGACCCGTGGTAGGAATGACTTGCCCTTGAGCTTGCCCAGCAACTATACGAGTCAAAAGTTGCACTACATTTCTAAGATCTTCATCAGCAACATTAATAGGTGGCTCTAGGGATATAGTTCTCCTCTTCCTTATTTCTTCCAGAGTGGAAGAAGTTTCTGATGCATGCTCTGCTGGAGCCTCACTTTGATTAGCTGGTATAGTGGGTGACTTACTAGTCCCATCTCTGGCAGCCACATCTACTTGCTTACCGGTATTCTTGCTTCTGGTAACCGGCATCATTACGATAATAAGAGAAATAAACAGATTTAGTGGTCAACTATGACTTCATATACAATACAGGCTCTATCGAACGATCTAAGACATGAAGAAAAGAAATAATTCCCAAATGTCCATTGCCTCCTGTTTATAGATGCTGTTCACAACACACCGATAAACAAGACTCTACATAGACACAGCTTTGTAGACTCACTAGGACAAACTTCTCTGATGCCACTTTTGTCACGCCTCAAATCCTATTGGGGCGGACTAGCACCCGTAATCGAGGAGGCCCAGGAGAACCAGCTCATAACCTTATACTTCCCATGCATACCTCTATGACAACCCAAAATTCAGACAGAATAATGTCGCAGATAAAAGGAAATAATCACCTATATAAGCTCGAGCACACATATATATTTATATACAATACTTGGCCATTGGAGCCATCACGTTTATTAACAAAACACCACCTTGACTGTACATTAGGTCTACAAAGCCTCTAGAAAATAGACAGAGTTTAACTAAGGTCGGGACACACCCTGCCATATAACTAACTTCTATACCATACCAAAAGTGACTAAATATGACACGGAAAGCCCCGAAGCAAACTAGAGCTCACCAAAAGCAGCAGGATATCCTGGCTTCTACTTGTACGGTGCATGAGATGAGGTACCTGTGCCTGTAATATGAAATGTAGGTACCCTTTGGGGGACGTCAGTATGAAATATGTACTAAGTATGTAAAGAGGTAGATAATCACATATGATATAGGAGCTCAATAGAAATAAAAAAAAAGTGAATAAATCGTATTAGGAGTGGACCACACTTACTAAAACTTGTGACAACCTGTATATTGTATTTATTCAATCACTTTACCTTCGTTCTTATCATCTTTGTAATCATTACTGTACTATACTGTGATCATTAGGCTGCCTCCAGTACATATCAACTGGGATCGATCCATGATAGGCTTATGCCCCTGGGATACCACCCATAAACACATAAATAGGGATCGACCCTTGATAGGCTTATGCCCCTGGGATACCACCCGATAAGAGAGAACTTCCATCACTTAGTTCAATTAATCTTTGAGATTGTTTCGGTCGCCACCGCATTTTTGATACTTTGAAACAATGATACATCAATAAGAGACATATAAATAGACCATTAATGAAATAACAATGAAGTAAGAACTCATTGGCACAACAATGAAGTATTTTGGAGTCATCAATGCCATAACAATGAATTAGAAACTTATTGGTATATCAGTGAAACGTTTTGGAGTCATTAATAGCACATAGATATTGTTTGAGTAACCGATACCTTATGACATTCATTAGTGCAAGAAACATGTAAGATTTGGAAGACAAGTAAGTATTGGAATGTCTTGACATCTTGTAGGGTGGAAACAAGTTCATTGGTAACGTAGGACATCATACAAAACCATTATGGATCACATGTTATTGAATAACTTTGGAAACTTTCTTTATTGAACAATTGTTCACTTTCATTCCAAAGATATGGTATAGAGTATGCTTTATATACCTGACTGTCAACCTTCAATACTAGTCCCAAATGGACTTCCCATCTTTTTGGATTACTTATCTACAATGAACATATATAGAAATCTAGTATTAGCAACCAAACGTCACAATTCAATTATTTGAATTCACCAAACTAGTGGTTAAGTAGTAAGCCTTAATTACACCATAAAGGGTGTCACTTTAACCCTTTTATACTCTAATTACATTCACATGCCATGCATATTCATACAACATCCTCCAATACCAAATTTGGATTCATTTATCCTTCCAACCAATCCATTAAACCAAATTGAGACATAGACATAAATAATCATCAATTCAATAGTATATCACCATATCCACCTTCCATAACTCAATTATCATATCCATCTTCCACAATTTAATACAACCAAACCATGTAAAATAGTCCATAACCCTATTTCCATCACTTTTCTATAACAACCAATACATATAATCCTCTATCACACATATACATATGGAAAAGAACAAAGGCAAACAATATTCATACCTTAGAATTCACCTCTTGATTATTGCTGTTAGGCGTATTTACACGCCTAAAACACCTTAATTCACCCATATTTTAGCTAAGTTTTAAGGATAAAATAAATAATTCCTGCACTTTTAGTCCTTTTTCCTGTAAGTGAGCTAACCAACGTGATTAGCAAGTTTTCAAGTATAAATGATGAAGATTTCAGCATTTTATGGACTATTTAACACCAAAGGAAACCTCACGTAAGAAGGAAGGCAGCTTTTCGAAGCCTATGGACTAAAAGTGATGCATGGAGAACTTGTCTCGGGCAAAAACAGCATTTCTAAAGACTTGGGGGATCAACAGTAACTTAGTAGGATTAGGACAAGTATGCAGTAACCCAGTAGGACTAGGATAAGGATCAAAACCCTATTTCAATAGGACTAGGATATGGATGTTATATAAACCCTATTTTGCTAAAACTTTTCAGCATTCTCTTCTTATCCCCCTTTCTATTCCTTCCTATTGTAATTAATTCTTATTCACTCATTCATTAATTTAAGTCTTTTTCATTCAACTTCCGCTCCTAATTCACGTTACAATTTTTAACAGAGAAAGACGCTAACTCACAGGAAACACCAAGAGGAAAAACGTCAACCTTGTTGTGACGCCACACTCCTCTCCAACGTGAGATCATTCTAGTTTTGCTATGATAATGATGCTTATTGTGATCTCCGTTGCAGTCATGAGTAGCTAAACTTCTCTGTTAGGGTTATGGAAGCCTTATGAGATACTATCTATTGCTATGAGTTTGTGAATTCTTGATACGTATGCTGCTTATATCATTACTCTCTTCATCTTAACTGAATTCTTGTGGTTGCAAACATATAGAATACGCCAGTATAGCATTAACTTGTTCGAAAGAAAAGTTACATGTCTGGAAAAGAGAGAGTGACAAGGAAATAGGGCTACCAACCCCTGTTTAAAAGTTAGTGCCGTAACTGGATTAACCTCTTGGAGAATTCGTACCATTAGTTATACGCTTTAAGCTCGAAATAGTTAAAGTGAGATAATCCTTGATGGTCGAAAGACGCTAGGATTTACCATAGAATACAAAACTCTATAAGTGCATGCATGTCTGAATTCCGCATAACTAATATCCAATAGATACGTAGAACTCATAAGGTAGACATAACCCTAACTTATAATTCTCATTGATTAAAATCTTACTAAACATTCTGTTTTTACTTTGCTATTTTGATAATTTTACTTCACGCATAAAATCCCCCCTTTTTCCGCAGAACTTTTACCAAAAGTCTACTAATCGTTGCATACTTAGTGACCAAGTATTTCCTGTGGGATTCGACACCCAACCCAGTTGGGTTCTATATTTGTCGACGACCGCTTACACTCTTACGAGAGCTGTAGTTTGAGTGTTATCAAATTTTACAACCCACACTTAAAGCTTTGTTCGTCCTCGAACAAAATATCATGTCCATATAAACATCTACTTAGGGTTTCACAGTAACAGCACAAAATATTCATCAAGACAGGCACGATAATTATTAACAAAGAGTAGTTTTCTGATCACTACTAGAAATAATTCAACCTCCAACCTAGACTCGTGATGATGGTTAATTCGTATCTAAAAGTTAAGGCACAAAGAATCATACACAACTACCCAAAAATCATCAACCATGTGTGTCTCACAATATATCACCCATAATCACCCAAGAGTATTTCATTTTTCGAAACATGGGTATAAGATTTTCCTTGCTCTCACTCTCACAAAGAATTCATATGTTGCAACTGATGACCATAGGCTTTCCCTTAGTGTAATGCTCTACTAATATCAGAATGCTAAGTTTAGGATCATATAGGTCTTTACATGGATGTAATGTAGGTTAAGGGACAGGTAGGACTATTTTGGCCAGAAATAGTGACTATGTTCCCTAAGCACTTTAATCCACTACATTGTGTCATTAACGCTCTTTTTTAAACAATCCTGCTACCTTTGTTTCATGTAACACCCTTTTTCACCTTATTTTGTTATTTAAACATAAACACAATTATCTTTTTAGTTTTCTATTTCTTTTTCTTTTTCTTTTTTTTATAACACACCACTATGATAGCCATTCTTTTTCACAACTATTTCAAGTACCAATACACTCTGATGCATCACTCTCACCCAATTTCCTCTTATTTTGTCACATGACTTCACAATTTCAAGCGCTTAGGAATTTGGATCAAATTATGGTCTTGAAAAAAAATGGATTAGGTTACAAATGAAGCTGTCAAAGAAGATAGCTTAACGACTCAAAGGGGGTTAACTAGGATAATGTCTACGGGTAGGTAAAAAGAAGGTAAATAAGTACAGGTTGCCAAAGAAATGCCTAAATCATCTCCTAAACTCACATTCTTTATTTCGCTTTACACACACACTAGGCAAGTTCTAGAATCAGTCACCAACACAAAATATACTATTATCTCACACACACAAGGCACATGGTCAACTTTATTGGGAACGGTATAGACTCTTGACCCAACAGATGAAGGAATTAAACCACACACTTATCACATAGCAAGTCACATTTAGAGCCTAAGTGTCTCAATAGTAATGATTTTATCACAAACTCTTGTCATAATACCCTGCTGCCTATCAGAACAATTTCATGCAAAGTAAAATTTTTTTCTAAAATTTAACTACTAACAAATAAAACAAACAAACATAAATAAGCAAATGCAGATAAAGAAGTATAGCGTACAAATACCAGCACCCCACACTTAGACGGGACACACTGCCCTCAGTGGAAAATAAATAAGAAGAACCTGGTTAGTCGGACTCATCCTCTATGTTCGGGGTCATACCCCCTGCATTGGAATCATCATCAAAGTCGTCGTCATCAGAGTTCTCATCCATGTCGGAGTCTGGCATTCGGCGATCATCATCGGTTGGCACGTCATCATCAAGAGGTTCCTCAAAGTATACCCCTAATCCACGCATTGCCCTTGCATTCTCATTCATTGGGTAGTCATAATCCAACTGTTGGAACTCTACAGCAGTTGGAACACGACCTCCACTCATTATGGTAAACTAAGTCATGCCATAAAGATGGCAAAAGAAACTTTCATCTTGAGCATGTCATTCTGCGGTAGTCAGGTTGACGCCATACATAGATTCAATATCTTTAAACTTTGTGAGGTCAACCTTCTTTGGATTGTGTGGAAGCTTATGATCTGTAGGTTCCTCTTCGATGTCCTCCTTTCTCAACATCGCAGTCAACAAATTACCAAAGCTGAAGTGGGATCTCTTGTGCAGCCTAGCCTTACGCATTGAAGACCAAATAATCTCCCCAATGTTGATGGGGACGTTCGTCATCAATCCGTACACTAAGCACACTCTATCTCATGTAATCTTTGTGTACTGAGTCCCTGGAATCAAGCAAGAGATGACTATCCGCAGCCATATCCGTGCTTCTCTGTTCAAGGAAGCATATCGGAAGGTGTTGTGCCGACCGGTGTCCTTGTGTCTACTCCAACGTGCCATTGATCTTATTCCGCACAGTGTGTGTCTGATTTCCCTGTACGGAGGTCTATTATAAAGCTCCTTGAGTGGTGATGGATCAACAGATGGCAAGCCTAGAAAAGAGTTGAAGAACTCTGCATTTAGCTGCAAAACTTGGCCTCTAATCTTTACTTCGCTCCCTGTAGTCTTTGGAGACCAATTGGCATAGAATTCTCTTGTTAGATCAAGAGTGCATTCTCCCATATCTCGAAAAATGAAATCAAGATGTAACGCCATTATCTTGGCTAATATGCGAGGTTCTTTCTTTGCTAGGCTTTCCTTTTGTATCAACTCCACATGAACATATTTTTTCACTTTGTTGTTCCTGTACCACTCCTTTCCTTCCTCCTCTAGGACCCATTTTATTCCAAACATGCGGCGAGGTATCTGTAGTGAGGAGGATTTAGCTTGCTCTTTTCTTCCTCTTTTCTGCCCTTTCTGTTAGGTGGATGCTTTTTCCTTTCCTGGTCGACTTTTTGGTGCCATTGAGCCAGAAAACAAAGTCATGTTAGCCTCATTTTGGTAAGATTCAGTCGATAGACAAACAACAGTGGCACCACCCCACACTTAATTCGTTGGCACAACTAATTAGGTGAACGATGTCGATTATTTAGATTTCATTGCCATACAATTTGGTGTTATGTTCCAACAATATATTCAGTGCAGTAATACTTTTCATGTCATCTTAACTATCTTGTTCAACTCTATTTCATGTAATCTTGTCCATGCTTTATGGTTTTCATTAATGCATTTTTGGAACAAGATAACTACGTAGAGATCGAATCAAGTTTATGGTGTAGAAATAATCACAACATCTCATGCTTGTATTCAATTATGATCGAGACATCAAGATATTCCAACGTCCAACTTACATGATTATGTGATTAACTTTACCATTTCGATTCAGCAACAAGATGACAGTGTATAACAATCAACTACAAATCGGAACAAAGTCTAGAACACCCTTACGTATTCGTTCACTTACTTAGTTGTATCACAACAAATCAACATATTCGAATCACCAAGACTACTTCAAGATTTAACAAATCATTATAGGCGTAGTATTGTAATGACTATGGAATATAAAAGAAGATCAAAGAAGTACTTACTTGGTTTATGGCCTTGGAAGATGTTCTTGCAAAGTTAAAAGAGCAAAAAGAAATTTTTTGAGAGAATTTGGAGTGGTAGGCGGCGCTTAGGTTGGATTTGCAATGAGTTTTTATTTTAAGACTAAGGTTCTATTTATAGGAAAAGCTTGGGTCTGGTTTTGACCCATTTGTAATCGGATTTGGAGACCAAAAGTCAGCATAGGCGACGCCTAATGCTTTGCCTATGCTTGGTATAGGCGGCGCCTTTTGCAAAGCCTTATTGAGCATAGGCGGCACCTATGCTATGGCATTGTTGGGCATAGGTGGCGCCTATGCCATGGCATTGTAGAATCCGAGACAAAAGGCTTTTGCATAGGTGGCACTTATGCTATAGCATTGTTGGGCATAGGCGGCGCCTATGCTATGGCATTCTAGATTCTGAGAGCTTAGGCCATAGCATAGGCCATGCCTTGTTCATTGCCTAGATTTACATAGGCCTTGCCTTGTTCGTTGCCTAGATTTTCATAGGCAATGCCTAACCCATAGCCTTTTCTTCTTCATTCCTAACTTACCACCTTCAATATGAACCACTTCCAAATCAAAATTTGAAACCAATCTCCTCTTTTACACCTCTTGTACCTACACTTACTCAAAAACAACAAAAACAATTAGAACGATGGGTTGCCTCCCATCAAGCGCCTTAGTTTTGGTCGTGGCTCGACAAAATCCTAGGAAAACAAAAACAACAAAAACAATTAAAAACCGATGGGTTGCCTCCCATCAAGCGCTTAATTTATTGTCGTGGCACAACATAGCTATCTCGATTACTTAGACTTCATCGATATAGATGGTGGATCATTTTCTGAATGGATTCAGACGACAATGAGGCTTACTTGTAGGCATGCAATCTTCTTCGAGATGACCCTTGTGCATACATATCCCAGGAGGGATACCAATTATATCATCAATAGTCCAACCCATAGCTCTCTTGTACCTCTTCAGAGCAGAGATGAGAGCCTCTACGTGTTGTTCACTTGAATCATCCGCCACACTCACATGAAGTGTATTTCCACTTCTGAAGAACACATACTTTAGATAATTGGGAAGCTCTTTCAATTCTAGCACTGGGGGCTCTTCAATGGAAGTCTTTGCGGTTGGTGACGATTGATTCTTAAGATCAAGGTCCGGCTGCTTAGGAGTATGAGAATAGGACCCTATTTCTGTTAGAGCACACATAGTTTCTTCATGTTCTTGAGCCTCCTCACGCTCAAAATTCAGCAGTTCATCAGATAGTAACTCATCAATAAGCTATTTTTCTACAGATAATTCTTTGTCATCCTTATAATTAACTTCAGCTACAGAGAACACATTCATATCTTCGGGCTGCTTCATTGCTTTGCATACATCAAAATGGACCACTTCATCATTCAACCAAAAGAAAAGCTCATTAGCTCTCATGTCAATAAGCACACTTCCAGTTGCAAGGAAAGGGCATCCCAAGATTATGGGAACTTCAGAATCCACCTTGCAATCCAAAATAACAAAGTCTACAGGAAAGATGAAGGTGGAAACCTTTACCAACACATCATTTTACTGACCTATCTGCCATTATGAGCCGCATATTGGTTGGTGTAGGGTCTCCCAACCCCAACTTTCTGTAGACGGATAGTGGCATCAAATTGATGCTTGCTCCCAAATCGCACAATGCCTTAGCAAAATTCATAGATCCAACCGTTCAAGGAATATTGAAAGCACCAGGGTCTGCCTTCTTCTGTACTAAGGACCTTGTGGCAATTGCACTGCAATGATGAATATTATCTGCCGGCTCATAGCTTACTGCCCGCTTCTTTGTTAAAAGGTCCTTCATGAATTTAGCATACCCAGGCATCTATTCCAGCACCTCCACCAAAGGAACATTAATAGTCAGCTGCTTCAATATCGTCATGAATTTACTGAACCTTGTATCATCCGTCTTCTTCTTCAATCTCTGTGGAAAAGGTGGTGGTGGAAGGGGAATCATTTTGTCCACCACTTCCTTTTTATCTTGCTTCCGATTATCAGACTTTTCAGGTGTGTCATCAGCCTTTTTCTTCAATCTCTGAGGAAAAGGTGGGGGTGGAAGAGGAATAGTTTTCTCATGAACACGCTCCTTCTGATTTTCAGCTTCTACAGAATTATCACAATCTATGTCAATAACAATCTCCTCTATATCATCAACTACCTGCTTGCCTTTAGACGGATTGTCTAACACCTTACCGCTCCTGGTAGTAATAGCCCTGTATGATCCATCATTCCTTGGATTTTGCACAGTGTCACTAGGTAAAGTGCCAGCTTTTCTTTGGTTGATTGTTGCTGATAGTTGACTCAATTGTTGCTCTAGCTATTTTATTGTAGTAGAATGCGAGTCACCCAATTGCTTAATTGAGGACAAATCATTTATTACCTCAGTTACTCCCGTGCTGGTTGCCTCCACTCCTTTCAAAAGCTTAGCCATCATATCTTCCATGGACATATTTCCAGAACCATATGCAGCAGCGTCACGTCTTCCAGGAGGAACATACAAACCACTCCTGTCAGTCTTGTTCTTCCAACTACCTTGATCACGGTCCTTGTTTCCCGATTCATCATAATAGTTCCGACCTTGGTTTCCTTGGGCATTGCCTCGAAAACCCCCTGATTATTCAAGTAGTTAGCTTCTTCTTCAAAATAGGATTCACCTCTTGCCTGTGACACAATAGCTTTGACTTTTTTGGTCTTTCCTGATAATAAGTGCTTGGTAAAAAGATCCATCAGTGTTTTTATGTGCGCCATATCTTGATCGCGTTCCTCCTCTCTTCGGCTTTGTTTTGCAGTCATGCCAATAGATATAGTAGAGCTTGCTACCTCAGACTCCCTGGTATGCCAAGATCTACTTTGCTTTGTCATACGATCTAGCAAACCACTTGCCTCATTAAAACTAAGGTCCATGAATGAACCACCCGTAGCATTATCAACCACTGGTTTTGTTACTGAATTCAAGGATCTGTATAGTATCTCCATCAAGTGGACATTGGTCATATGATGGTTTGGGCACCTCATAAGCTTCTTCTTGAATTTCTCCCATGTTTCGTGGAGGGCTTCAGTTGGAATCTGATGAAAATTGCTGATTTCATCTCTCAATTGTGCTCTCTTGGATGGCAGAAAGAATCTTTCTAGGAAAGCATCTTTCAATTGCCTCCAATTAGTGATAGAGTCAGGAGTTAGCCCATTCAACCATAGAGTTGCCTCCCCAGATAGAGACAGTGGAAATAAGCGTAGATGAATTGCATTCTGTCCAACGCCTGGATTGTCGAATGACTTGCATGTGGAGATAAAGTTGATCAGATGCATATTCGGATCATCACCTACAAGTCCACCAAATAATCCCTTGAGTTGCAATAACTGAATTATGGTGCTAGTGATATTGAACTTGGCTCTGGGTGCCAAGGGCGGAGGAATAATAGCTCCTCTGGCACCAGCTCCGTCCAGGTCGTCATCATCATCATCGAAAGGCATTTGCATAGCGTGGCGTTCAGGCTTAAATATGGCTTGACGATCTCTTCTGTTAGCAGGTGTCACCACCTCAGCATCACGCCTAGGGTTTAGTATCTCATCATCACCTAGGTCCTCATCGTCAGGATTTGTTGCCCACCCAGGGTTATCAATATTCTATTGATGTACTTGGGCAGCGGCCAACGCAGCTAGTCTATCCTGCTCTTGTTGAGCAGCCCTTCTCTCAATGTCACGTTGTGCATCCATCCTTCCAATAAGTTGCGGTTCAGGGTTTATGGGTAATAATGGTTGACCAGAATTTCGAGTATGGGGCTTGCACTGAACAAAACCTGAATAAAACAAAAACAACAACTAAAAGTAAAATCTAATAATCTTTGACCAAAGGGTCTAGTAATTATCACAAACTTAGTTGACAACTGTATTCCCCGACAACGACGCCAAAATTTGATAATGCTCAAACTACAACTCTCGTAAGAGTGTAAGCGGTCGTCGTCAAATATACAACCCAACTGGGTTGGGTGTCGAATCCCATAGGGAATACTTGGTCACTAAGTATGCAACGATTAGTAGACTTTTGGTGAAAGTTCTGCGGAAAAAAGGGGGATTTTATGCGTGAAGTAAAATTATCAAAATAGCAAAGTAAAAACAGAATGTTTAGTAAGATTTTAATCAATGAGAATTGTAAGTTAGGGTTATGTCCACCTTATGAGTTCTACGTATCTATTGGCTATTAGTTATGCGGAATTCAAACATGCATGTGCTTATAGAGTTTCGTATTCTATGGTAAATCCTAGCGTCTTTCGACCATCAAGGATTATCTCACTTTAACTCTTTTGAGCTTAAAACGTATAACTAATGGTATGAATTCTCCAAGAGGTTAATCCAGTTACGGTACTAACTTTTAAACAGGGGTTGGTAGCCCTATTTCCTTGTCACTCTCTCTTTTCCAGACATGTAACTTTTCTTTTGAACAAGTTAATGCTATACTGGCGTATTCTATATGTTTGCAACCACAAGAATTCAATTAAGATGAAGAGAGTAATGATATAAGCAGCATACGTATCAAGAATTCACAAACTCATAGATATAGATAGTATCTCATAAGTCTTTCATAACCCTAACAGAGAAGTTTAGCTACTCATGACTGCAACGGAGATCACAATAAGCATCATCATCATAGCAAAACTAGAATGATCTCACATTGGAGAGGAGTGTGGCGTCACAACAAGGTTGACGTTTTTCCTCTTGGTATTTCCCGCGAGTTAGCGTCTTTCTCTGTTAAAAATTGTAACGTGAATTAGGAGTGGAAGTTGAATGAAAAAGACTTGAATTAATGAATGAGTGAATAAGAATTAATTAGAATGGGAAGGAATAGAAAGGGGGATAAGAAGAGAATGCTGAAAAGTTTCAGCAAAATAGGGTTTATATAACATCCATATCCTAGTCCTATTGAAATAGGGTTTTTATCCTTGTCCTAGTCTTACTGGGTTACTGCATACTTGTCCTAATCCTACTAAGTTACTGCTGATACCCCAAGTCTTTAGAAATGCTGTTTTTGCCCAGGACAAGTTCTCCATGCATCACTTTTAGTCCATAGGCTTCTAAAAGCTGCCTTCCTTCTTACGTGAGGTTTCCTTTTGTGTCAAACAGTCCATAAAATGCTGAAATATTCATCAATTATACTTGAAAACCTGTTAATCACGTTGGTTAGCTCACTTACAGGAAAAAGGACTAAAAGTGCAGGAATTATATATTTTGTCCTTAAAACTTAGCTAAAATATGGGTGAATTAAGGTGCTTTAGGCGTGTAAATACACCTAACATCAATTATGAAATCCTGTTTGCACAAATTATAGGTGCCGTTCGAAGCTCTCGAGATTGCAAACGCAGTTATTAGATCACTTTGGAATTTCTACGGTTGAATCAAAAGTAATTTAAAGGTGAAATTTGGCTAGGGTTTGTTCTTTCTTAATTATTGATGATGAAAATGAGTTTTTGAACTCATATACATGTATATATACACATATTCCCGTCCATAATATAATAGGAAATGACCAAAGTGCCTTTAAAATTTAAATAATGTCAAATCTTTCCTTTGGTGGACTATTTCCAAATATCTCGGCCACCATTTTATAGTTTTGAACGTGCTCGATTATATCCAAAACCTATCCATTTTTGGAAATCTTTATATCGTTGGAAATCTTATTCAATAACCTTTGCATGGAACCATCGATGGGCAAATTCCGGTATAAATAAAATAAAAATATTAATTCCATATAAATAAGACCAATACACGTACTTGAATATGCCAATACACGTACTTGAATATGGGGTGTTACAGCATGGTGCGCATTACTCGATTCACCCATGGGCCACTAAGATGTACCACGATTTGCTGGAGATTATTAGTGGAGTGGGATGAAGAAAGACATTGTAGAGTTTGTGGCTAGGTGTTTTATGGGTCAATAGGTTATGATTGAACATCAGAAGCCTAGTGGGTCTATACAGGAGTTTAGTATCCTCACTTGGAAGTAGGAGGAAGTGAACATCAAATTCATGTAGGGTTTTCCTTGTACTTGTCATCAGCATGATTCAATTGGGGTCATTATAAATAGAATAACCAAATTTACACATCTCTTTCCAGTCCATACCTCTTACTCAATCAAGGATTGTGCCAAGCTCTATGTTAGGGAGTTGGTTAGATTACACAAAGTTCCTTTGTCCATTATTACAGATAGAGGTAGGTAGTTTACCTCTCACTTTTGGAAAGCCTTCTGAAAGGGTCTTGGTACCCAAGTTCACTTCAGTACAGCCTTCCACCCATAGATAGATGGTCAAGTAGAAAGGACCATTCAGACTCTAGAAGATATGCTAAGAGCATTTTTCATTGAATTGAAGGGTAGTTGGGATGACCGCTTGCCTTTGATTGAGTTTGCATATAATAACATCTATCATTCCAGCATTTAAATGGCTTTATTTGAGGCTCTTTAGGGTAGCAGATATAAATCTCCCATTGATTGTTTCAAAGTAGGTGAGGTCACAATAGTAGGTCCCGACTTGGTGTTTGACGCCTTAGAGAAAGTTCAATTGATCAGGGAAAGGCTTAAGACAACTCAGAGCAGACAGAAATCATATGCAGGTGTGAGGAGGAAGAATCTCAAATTTGAGATTGAAGATTTTGTGTACATGGAAATCTTTCTTATGAAGAGAGTGGAGAGGTTCGGCAAGAAGGGAAAGCTCAGTCCCCGATATATTGGTCCTTATAGAATTCTCAGTAGTTTCGGCAAGTTTTTGATGTTTTCCCATGAATTGAGAGTCTAATGACATGATTTTTACATGTTTTTTTAGAAGTTAAAGATGGGTTCATACCTCATAATTTTAATCCTTGAGAATTTAATAGTTGCAATGTTTGAGACATTGAAGTATATGAGTATGTTGATATTTTAAGACAAATTGTTATAACTTCCAGATTTCTACATGAATTATGAATCTATATTATATCTATTATGAATTATGATGAGTTTTAACTTGAGATTGAATTATGGGTCACTAAGCCCTACTTAAAACTTGCAATTTTATGAACTGTTGTGCTATAAGCACCCATGATTTGATAATTTGCAATTATTAAGAAATGTTTTGACCTAATGGTCATAGAGCTTTGAAATCTACTTCACTACATGAGATTACAAATTTGAATGTTTGGTTCTTATGAACCATGAGATTATTTTGAAAGTGGATTTCTATGAGATGATCGAGATAAACTAAAGGGAGTAGTATTTAGCACCGATTTAGGTAAGTTACCACAGTTTCTTACCCCAAAACTACGTGCCACCATAGGTTTGAGATTTTGGGCCTGAGGCCGAGATGATTGAGCTCGAGGTTGAGATAAGTGATCACTGAATTAAGGTTATACTCCTAGGGAAGAGTATGATGCCTTTCCCCAACGTGAGGTTTCCTCCTTAGGAGTATAAGTTGTTTGACTCCATGTAGCTCGCATGAATTATGTCTATTAAGAGAACCTCCCTAAACTAAAGTATTTTCCATTGAGATAGAATATTTTCCCTAAAGCTTTGAGATGAGATATTTTCTAAAGTGAATGAATTACTTTTGAGTATTTTCCAAAGAAAGAGGTAGTTTTCTATACTAATAAGAGTTGATCATCAGTTTTTAAACCAAAGTCATATGATTCCGAGTTCCAAGTGTTTGAATTCAAAAGAGTTATAAGTCCTTGAGCATTAAAGAAGTTTTACTCTCCATGAGATATATGTATGAGTTGAAAGTATTGTTTAAATCTTCCTTCATCCTATGAGTAATTAGAATAAGAGGAGAGCACAAATTTTAAAGCCAAAGTATAATGACTCATGAGATTTGTGTTACATGCTTCATTCTACATGATTTATGAGCTTTACATTTTAGACTTATTCAAGCCATATGAGTCATTCCTATTTGCATGCATGATTCGATTAAAGAGTATTGATATTGTTTTAGGTAAATAAATACAACCCCATATACTCAGTACATTCCCAAGTTCTGATCCACATATACGATTATGTGCTACATTGTCTTATAATATAGGTTCAGGTGCTCAGTCCCAGCCTCATCAGTGATTCCCAAGTACCTTCATCTATATTTCTACAGTAGTGAGTCTTTATGGTTCGAGGACCTATATTCAGACATTTCAGTATTCGAGTGTTTATGTTATTACTTTCAGTTTAGTTTGAGTTAGTTGGGGTCCTATCCCAATGGATCTCAAGTTTATGGAGTAGTAGAGGCTTTGTCATCCTATTTATTAGACTGTGGCTGTATTGAGATTTCCAGTATTGTGGTCGTTTTGATCGAGTATTATCTTTGTATTTCTTTTTATTTGATATAACAGTGCCAGTGTTTTGTATATTTCTTCTTGAATGAGTGTTATGAGAAGTGATAGGCTCAAAGGGTTATCTTGGGGGTTACTTGTAGCCCTAAGCACCGTGTGACATCCCAGGAGGTGATTTTAGATCGTTACAAACTTGGCATAAGAGCCTAAGGTTTTAAAGGAGTCCTAGGGAGTCTGATAAGCTGTGTTGAGTAGAGTCTTGATCATCACTGTGTAGCTCGCCACATCTATGAGCAAAAGGCTATAAGACATCTCAGGAAAAAGTTGTTTCTTTCTTTTAGATTCCATCGTGCCTGCAGTTGTCTCTCTCATCTAATAATTCTTGCTCTCTTATTTTAGAAAATGCCTTTTAAAAGAGCGAATGCCCACAGAAATGATGATGAGCAACCCCCACCTATTGATCCTTTGAATGAGACTGAGTTTCATGCTGAGTTTTGGGTGTTCTTTCAGTCATTAGCCCAAGCAGTCACTGCTAATGTTCGGTCTAATAATCAGGCCGCAGTTGCAAATTAGTAGGGAGGCGATGTAGCTGCTTCTAGGATCTGCGATTTCATGCGGATGAATTTGCCAGAGTTGTATGGGTCCAAGGCAGGTGAGGACCCATAGTTGTACCTCGAGGAGGCAGGAAAGATCACGTAAGTGATGCATGTTTCTGAGGAAGAAACTGTTAAGTTGGCATCTTACAGGTTGAACAACATAGCTTATGACTAGGTTGCATCGTGCAAGAAGGGTAGAGATAAGGATGCTGCTCCTATGACTTAGCCGGTGTTCCAAGATGCATTCTTGGACAAGTTCTTTCCATTTGAGATAAGGGAAGAAAAGATTGCAGAGTTTATGAACTTGAGGCATGGCTCCATGATTGTTAAGGAGTGCTGCTTGAAGTTTAACCAGTTGGCCAAGTATGCTCCTAATTTGATTTCTGACACCCGAGCTAGTATGAGCAAGTTTGTGATAAGTGTTTCCTATTTGGTGCTGAAAGAGTGTAGGACTGCGATGCTACATAGGGATATGGATCTGGCTAGGTTGATGATGTATGCATAATAGATAAAGGTAGATAAGATTAGAAAGAGAGAGAGAAGGGTAACAAGAGGGATAGATTTGAGCAGCATAAGTATAGTCAGCCTAGGTTTCCTAGAGGAAACCGCCCTCAGTTTGAGAGACATCTGTCTATTCCAGCACCTTCATCAACTAGTTCTCCCTCGCCTAGACGGAGGTAGAAGCAAGGAAATAGGTCTTTTATTTCTAGGTCGCAGAAAAGTGTTGGTAACAGGACCCGTTATCCTCCTTATGCTAAGTGTGGTAGGGATTATCCTGGTGAGTATTTTGCAGATTTGAGGGGTTGTTTTTGTTGTGGCAAGCAGGGCCACAAACTTAGAGATTGTCTAAATGCTAGGAAGGGGAACAGAGATGCCTGAACTCAGGCATAAAATACTAGTACACCAACTCCTGTCCCTCATCCCGCCCCTGTTTAGGGTGCTTTATCTAGTACTACTAGCGATCAGTGCCAGAACAGATTCTATGCCTTACCATCCTGTCAGGAGTAGGAGGACTATCCCAATGTTGTTATTGGTATGCTCCGTGTCTTTTGTCTTGATGTTTATGTGTTGTTGGACTCTAAGTCAAGTCTTTCTTATGTCACCCCACTTGTAACTGTGAATTTCAAAATGAGCCCCAAATATATTCCTGAGCCTTTCCTAGTTTCTACACCTGTAGGGGAGTCAGTTGTTGCTAAACAAGTGTATAGAAATTGTCCTGTTACTGTTCTTCATAGAGTCATACTTGCTGATTTGATAGAGTTAGACATAGTAGATTTTGAGCTTATTTTGGGTATGGATTGGCTTCATTCTTGTTATGCATCTATAGACTATCGTACCCATGTAGTCAAGTTTTAGTTCCCTGATGAGCCAATTTTTGGGTGGTCCGAGAGTTTGGTATTTCCCAAGAGTCATTTTATCTCCTATCTCAAAGCCAAAAAACTAATATCCAATGGTTGCATCTATCACCTAGTTAGAGTCAAAGACACTAAGTTCGAGGCTCCAACTATTCAGTTAGTCGATATTGTTAACAAGTTTCCAGATATTTTTTCAAAAGATTTCCCAGGGGTACCTCCCGATAAATAGATAGATTTGGGATTGACCTTTTTCCTGACTCTCGTCCCATTTCTATTCCAC
This sequence comes from Capsicum baccatum var. pendulum, assembly GCA_030864225.1. NCBI lineage: Eukaryota > Viridiplantae > Streptophyta > Magnoliopsida > Solanales > Solanaceae > Capsicum > Capsicum baccatum. Next base: position 30,104,777 of record CM061561.1, read on the forward strand.
CATACCATATGGCACCTGCAGAGCTTAAGGAGTTGAAATAGCAACTGAAAGATCTTTTAGACAAAGGATAAGCCTAGTATTTCTCGTTGGGGCGCACCTATTTTATTCGACTGAAAGAAAGATGGTTCTTTGCATATGTGCATTGACTATAGTCAGCTTAACAGGGTCACAGTAAAAAATAAGTATTCTCTCCTGATAATTGATGACTTGTTTGATCAGTTGCAAGGTGCAAGTTATTTCTCCAAGATAGACCTTAGATCCGTCTATCATCAACTTAAAGTGAGGGAATGTGACATTCCAAAGACAGCCTTCCAAACCCACTATGGTCACTTTGAGTTTCTAGTCATGTCTTTTGGGCTAACCAATTCCCCAACAACTTTTATGGACCTTATGAATCGAGTGTTCAAGCCATATCTTGATATGTTTCTCATAGTGTTCATAGATGACATCCTTGTCTACTCCCGCAGTGAGCATGATCATGCAGATCACCTTAGAATTGTCTTGCAAACTCTTAGAGGTCAGCAGTTGTTCGTAAAATTCAGTAAGTATAAATTTTGGCTAAGGTCTGTAGGTTTTCTGGTTCATATTGTTTCAGCCAAAGGTATTAGAGTTGATCCCCAAAATATAAAAGCTGTAAGAAATTGGCCTAGACCTATTTCTTTATCTAACATTAGAAGTTTCTTGGGTCTAGCGGGCTACTACCGCCGCTTTGTTGATGGTTTATCTTCTATTACGTCTCCCATGACCTGGTTGACCCAAAAGAAAGTTAAGTTCCAGTAGTCAGATTCTAGTGAGAAGAGTTTTAAGGAGTTAAAAACTCAACTTACTTCAGCCCCTGTGTTGATTTTTCCTGATGGTACAGATGGTTTTATGGTGTATTGTGATGCATCTACAATTGGTTTGGGTTGTGTGTTGATGCAATGTCGTAAGTTTATAGCCTTGCCTCTAAACAGTTAAAGCCGCATGAGAAGAATTACCCAACCCATGATCTTGAGCTATCTGTTGTCGTCTTTGCTTTGAAAATCTGGTGACATTATCTTTATGGTGTTCATATTAATGTTTTTACTGATCATAAGAGCCTGCAATATGTGTTTACTTTGAGAGAGTTGAATCTTAGGTAAAGGAGGTAGTTAGAGTTGTTAAAAGACTATGATATGCATGTGTTGTATCACCTGGGCAAGGCTAACATAGTGGCGGATGCCCTTAGTAGATTGTTTATGGTTAGTGTTTCTCATATAGAGGAAGGTAAGAAAGAGTTAGCTCATGATGCGCATTGTCTAGCTAGATTACGTGTTAGGTTACTTGATTCAACCAAGGGAAATACTTTGGTACAAAGTAGTTCCGAATCCTCTTTAGTTTTGGAAGTGAATGAGAAGCAAGATAGAGATCCTAATTTGGTCAGACTGAAGGAGACAGTTAAGGACCAAAAAGTAGATGTTTTCTCCTAAGGGGGAGATGGCATGTTGAGATTACAGGGTAGATTGTGTGTTCCGTGTGTTGATGATATGAGGCAGAGGATTATGGCTGAAGCCTATGGTGCCCGATATTATATTCATCCAGCACTACCAAGATGTAATACGACTTGTGGGAAATCTATTGGTGGAATGGCATGAATAAGGATATAGCTGAGTTTGTAACAAAGTATGCAATGTGCCTACAGGTCAAGGTAGCGAACCAAAGACCTCGTGGTGTGATGCAAGAGTTTGGTATGCCCATTTGGAAGTGGGAGGTGGTGAATATGGACTTTGTGACCGGGTTACCTCTTTCACATCATCATCATGATTCTATTTAGGTTGTTGTAGACAGGCTGACTAAGTCTGCGCACTTCTTTGCCATGCATACATCTTATAAAGTGGATGATTATGCTAGATTGTATATTCGAGATTTAGTCAGGCTTCATGTAGTTCCCTCGTCTATCATTTCGGATAGGGGTACTCAATTTACTTCTCAGTTTTGGAGGGTGTTTCAACAAGGTCTTGGTACCCAAGTTCTTTTGAGTTCTGTTTTTCATCTGCAAATAGATGGTCAGGCTGAGAGGACCATTCATACCCTAGAAGACATGTAAAGTGCATATGCTATTGATTTCAAAGGTAGTTGGGATATGCATTTTCCATTGATAGAGTTTGCCTATAACAATATTTACCATGCTAGCATCAGGATGGCACCATTTGAGGCGTTGTATGGTAGAAGATGTAGATCGCCCATAGGTTGGTTTGAAGTTGGTGAAGCTGCCGTGATTGGGCCTGATATAGTATTTGAATCTATGGAGAAAGTTAAGTTAATTAGAGAGAGGTTAAAGACAAGTCAGAGTCATCAAAAGTCATATGCGGATGTGAGGAGAAGAGATCATGAGTTTGAAGTGGGTTATTTGGTGTACTTGAAGATTTCACCCATGAAAGGGGTGAAAGCTTAGTCCCCATTATGTTGGCCCATATAGAGTTTTGAGCCGTGTTGGGAAAGTAGCCTATGAGGTTTAGTTGCCAGCTAAGTTGTCAGCCGTTTATCTTATTTTTCATGTCTCCATGATTAAGAAGCATATTTATGATTCCATTGTCGTAGATCATTCAGAGTGTGCTGATATTCAGATCAATATTTAATTCGATGAGATTCTCATTGACATCCTAGATTTTTAGATTTGTAGACTGAGGAACAAAGAGGTTCCCTTGGTCAAAGTGTTGTGGTGGAACCAGTCAGTTGAGGGCGTTACTTGGGAGGCAGAAGCAAACATGCGAGCCAAGTACCCGAACCTCTTTTCTGGGAGTTTAGATCGATCCAAAGGTATTATTCTTCCTTAATTCAACCCTTCTAAACCTAAAGTTCTACTATAAATCTATTCTTGCATGAGTTCTTGCAATTTCTGAGGTATTCAAGAGTTTAGAGAGATTTTGGGCCGTTTAGCAAATTGCTTCAGCTATGGGTACTCTATTTTCCTGTGTTCCTAGTCTAAGCAGAGACATTCGAGGATTAATGTTTCCAAGGGGGGAGATATTGTAAGACCCCGCAAAGTTCCCTCTATAGTCCGGGCCTTAGAGCGTGTCAAGTGCAGTGTAATTCTGGTCCTAAAAGATTGAGAAGTGACTTCCCAAGTAATTTATATTTAAACCATATAGAATTTTATTAAATTTGACTTTTTTTCAAGAGAATTAAATTAGCTTTCCTACCATACAAATTTTATCCAAATCTGGTATCGGGGTGAGAAGTTATAGCCATTTTACTAAGAGTTGTCAGAACTGCCTAGGTGCGACAGATGATACTATGGACCGTTGAGTTTGTGATGGACCGTAGCTCATACTGTCACAACTAAGGCAGTAACTCCTTTTCCTAGCCCAAGTGCGACGGCAAGCACGACGGAAAGTCAAGGCTATAATGGACCGTTGCTGAGACCGTCGTACTGAGGCAGTGTGGACTCATCCTGGCCAACATGCGATGGACGATCTAAAAGACCATCAAGACTATGACGGAACTTTGTTTCAACCATCACACCAAGGCAGTGTGTTCTTTTTTTGACCGACGTGTGACGAACGACCCGATGGACCGTCAGACTAGCGATGAACCGTCGCTTCAACCACCGTAGCCCCTGTTTAGTATTTATAACTCATTTTAAAAAGGGATTTTTGATCTTCTTCACTATTTTACAACCATATATATTCCAACCGAAGTAAATGACTTCATTCATCATCTAAACACAAGAGAGCTAGGGTTTCTTCCTCAAGATCCAATCTAAAACCCTTTTCCAAGAAATCCAAAAACTCACCATAGATTCTACAAATTAAGTTGGGATTTGAGTTCCCAAAGTTCAAGGGTTGCAAGAACCCTCTCTCAAAAGTAAGAAGAAGATTTTAAAGCAAGCTTGTTCATCCAATTTCATAATCTAAGGTATGTGGGGTTTTGAACAAGGGTAATCCTTTCACCTTTGTGCCCAAAGGCTTATTTGAACTATAATTTTCTCCAATCTATGAGATTTTACATGATATTGAATTATGTTTTTTCACCCATTGTTATTGGTTGCAAGCTTTTGATGTTTTCACATGAATTGAGAGTCTAATGGCATGATTTTTAGGCCTTTCCCCAACGTGATCTTTCTTCCTTAGGAGGACAAGACGTTGGACTCCATGTAGCTCGCATGGTTTATGTCGGTTAAGAGAACCTCCCTAAACTAAAGTATTTTCCATTGAGATAGAATATTTTCCCTAAAGCTTTGAGATGAGATGTTTTCTAAAGTGAACGAATTGATTTTGAGTATTATCTAAAGAAGGAAGTAGTTTTCTATTTCTGTACTAATAAGAGTTGATCATTAATTTTTAAACCAAAGTCATATGATTCCGAGTTCCAAGTGTTTGAGTTCAAAAGAGTTATAAGTCCTTGAGCATTAAAGAAGTTTTCCTCTCCATGAGATATATGCATGAGTTAAAAGTATTGTTTAAAGCTTCCTTCATCCTATGAGTAATGAGAATAAGAGGAGAGCACAGATTTTAAAGCCAAAGTATAATGACTCATGAGATTTGTGTTACATGCTTCATTCTACATGATTTATGAGCTTTACATTTTAGACTTATTCAAGACATGTGAGTCATTCCTATTTGCATGCATGATTTGATTAAAGAGTATTTATATTGCTTTATGTAAATGCATACACCCCCATATACTCAGTACATTCCCAAGTGTTGATCCACATATACGTCTATGTGCTACATTGTCTTATAATGTAGGTTCAGGTGCTCAATCTCAGCCTCATCAGTGATTCCTGAGTACCTTCATCTACAGTGGTGAGTCCTCATGGTTCGAGGACCTATCTTCAAACATTTCAGTATTCGAGTATTTATGTTATTACTTTGAGTTCAATTTGAGTCAGTTGGGACCTATCGCAACGGCTCTCGAGTTCATAGAGTAGTAGAGGCTTTGTCAAACTAATTGTCAGACTATGGTTGTGTTGAGATTTCCTGTATTGTGGTCGTTTGGCCTGAGTATTGTCTTCGTATTTCATTTCATTTGATATGACAATGCCAGTCTTTTGTATATTCCTTCTTGTATGAGTATTATGCTAAGTGATAGGCTCAAAGGATTATCTTGTGGGATACTTGTAGCCCTAAGCACCGTGTGACATCCCGAGAGGTAATTTTGGGTCATTACAGTATCCTTACCTCTTCTCTGCAAACACAGACTCAGCTTAACGTAGCAGTCTTTCTTAGATTCACTTAGTTCCATACTAAGTTTTCTTTACAAACTTAGTATCAATTACCGTTGCATATCATCCCAATGATAGTCATGCATTCACGAATCAGTTCAGTTATGCAATCATGCTTCGGTTATGCATGTTCAGTGTGAAAACTCAACTTATCAGTAGCTTCAGTTATGTAATCATTCTTCAGATATGCATGTTCAGTATGTAAACTCAATCTATCATTACTCTCAACTTAATCAGTTTTATTCGAGAACGAATGTTCCAAAGGGGAAGGTATTGTAAAACCCATAAAAGTCCTAGTCTAATTTAGTCCTATATAGTATGTAAAAAGGGGTCATTGACTTAGAAATTTAAGTGAAGTGTTTATACTTAGAATCATTTTTATCCTCCATAATTCGATGATCTTATTTTTTATCTTGACGACCTTAGAATGTCGATTTTTAAGTTGATTCTTGATCAGAGATGTCAATAGGTTCTCTCGGATGAGTTTTGGATTTTATGACTTCGTTAGAAGCCTAATTGGATGTCCAAAATAGTGGATCAATGCTATCTCAATGCATCGTGTCGTCCATCACGTCGATAGTATAGTCACCAGAATTAATCATGCAAATTCTAGTGAGCCGATGTGATCTTGACGCATTACATTGGCCATCGCGTCGACCCCATTAATGGGGTGTGTCGATCTGTGCATCACTAGGTAGTTTTTGCTCATTTAAAAATCTGAATTTCCAAGGTAGTTAGGTCATTTTCCCCTCACCCAATTCAGCTTAAACATGAGATTAAGCCCTGAAAGGGGCAAAATTCATTCTTTATTTTCAAATCCTCTCAAGAACAAAACCTTAGGTCATTCAATTCCAAGTCATAGGCTCAATAAATCACCAACAACTTTCAGAAAATTAACAAACAAGGTAAGTTAGGTGTTCATCCTTGGGTTTCCTACCAGCCTAGGAGTTCAAAAACCTTTTTCAAACTACAAGTTTAGTGATTTCATGATTTATATGTTGGAATTGGATTGTGTTCATGTACGTATTGATATTTAGTTTTCAAATAAAGATTCATTACATGTTTCAAGTGAATTAATTAGCATGTATGTAGAGTTATGTGATTCTCATATTAAATCTTTGAATTTGCAAGATAAATGTTGTAGCCATGATGTTTATATCTTGATGAATTCCATGTGCATTAATTATGCTCCCCAAGTGTTTGATAGAATACCTATGTAAATTAAGTAGTGAATTCATGAAATGTTATCATGTGGTCCCATTTATGTACAAGTTCATGCCTCTCAAGTATTTGACAAAATGTCTGAATGAATGGTGAATAAGTAACTAATGTAATACTTTCAAGATTTTTGCCATGTTTTACTATTCATGCTATAGAGTCCTAGGGGTATTCAATACCCAAAAATCTATATGTTTACCTAGAAGTACAGTAGCTATATAATAGTCTCAGTAATGTCACAAACAGTAGAACTCTAACTGTTACAGAACTCAATGAACTCAGTCCAGTTCAGTTAGTTAACACAATCAGTAACAATTCAGTCAAGCCTAGTATAGTCTAGTAATCTGTTCAGTGTCTATTCAGTTGGGAGTAGGATTTAACACCGAGCAAACCTAGGGATGGGGTCTTACCTTCTAGTTTAGGGTATGACCTTTAGTAGTAGCCTATTAGTTCCAAAACTACGTAGCAAACATAGGTTAAATATATCTACCTGCAAGTTAAGGGTTGATAAAGTGTTCACCTGCCAGTTGAGGGTAACACATATCTCACCTGCTAGATGAGGGTGATTCTTTAGTAGATCCACATAGCCATTCTTAGTACCCGTGGCACGGTGCTAACACCCTTCCAACTGGCATCACAGGTTGGAACCCAACTCAGTTTATAATCAGGGTAAGTCGGCTAGATAAAAACTTCCACAATTACAATTTCAGTTTCAGACTCAGTATAGAACTCAGTTCAGTTCTACAGAATCAGGACTGTCAGAAACAATCACCTAGTTATCAGTAATCTCAAGTAATAGTCACTCATTTATCAAAACTCAATATTCAGTTTTAGTATGTTCTCAGACATAGGGTGTGTATATATATATATATGTATATATATATATATGTATATGAACAGTATGACATAATTAACATTTATAATAGTTTCAGTCATTCGTGTACTCTCAATCAGTTGTTTCATGATGTTAATTCAGTCATTTGTCATCTTATGCATATGATCCCATATATATCAGTCTATCTCACTTAACATACCAGTCTACCTCACGAGCTCCTGACCATACTTACTCAGATTTAGTTAGCAGCAACAGATTCAATAGTGAGTCCTAATCCATCGAGGACATTATTTATTCTAGTATTATAGTAGATTCAATATTTCATTAGTTAGAGTTAGTTGGGGGCTTGTCCCATCAACTCCACATTCAGACAGATCAGTAGAGGCTTTTGAGATTAGACTATTTTAGACAAATGTTCAGTTTGACAATATTCCTATTAGTACTCAGCATTTATTTCAATATTTTGAGTACCTAATGGAATTTCACTTATATTTTTTCATATGTTATCAATATTATTATTCAGTGCTCATAGAAGGTACTAGTCATGGGTTAGCTTGTGATCCTTTAGGGCAGTAAGAATTGTGTGGCATCCAGGATATAGACTCAGGGCGTTACAAACTTGGTATCAGATCCTAAGGTTCAACAGAGTCCTATGGAGTCTGAAATTCACATCAAGTAGTATCTTGTGCATGGGTGTGTAGCGCGCCACACTTAGGGACAAGAGGCTATGAGATGTTTTTAGGAAAAGTTTTCCTTCTTTCATTATTCATGTTGTGTGAGTGAGCATGAGATCAAGTTAAACTATCTATCTAATCCATGTTTCCCTTTTGTTTATAGAATATGCCTCCCAAAAAGACTAGTGAAAGAAGAACTGGAAACCAACCAGCACATCCCTGATTCAGGCAGATCCCCTGGATGAGCATGTTTCTCATACAGAATTTAGAGTGGCTTTCATAACAATAGATCATTCTATAGAAGCTCAAAATGAATGCCCAGATATTATTCAGGCTAACCTAGTGGCCAATGCTGCTGCAGCCTGAATTCGAGACTTCACCTTAATGAATCCTCCATTATTTTTAGGGTCTAAGTCTGAAGAGGACCCACAGAAATTCCTTGACATGGTGTAGAAATCCATAGATATTATGGGTATAACCACTAGTGGGAGTGCTTTATTAGCTGCATATCAGTTGTAGGATGTGTCTCATACATGGTTTAAATAGTGGAAGGCAAATAGCGCCACAAATGCAGGGCCTATAAATGGGAGGAGTTTGATACTGCCTTTCTAGATAAGTTCTTCCCATTGGAGTTAAGGGAAGCTATGGTGTTAGAATTCATTAACTTAAAGTAGGGAAACATTATAGTGAAGGAGTATTCCCTTAAGTCTATTCAGTTAGCTAGATATACTTCTCATATGGTAGTTGTAGCAGATCTAAGATGAGTAAGTTTATGTCTGGGGTATTAGACAATGTGGTCAAGAAGTGTACGACCATGATGCTAATTAAGAAGATAGACTTGGCCAGGTTGATGGTCCATGCTCAGCAAATAGAGGAGAAGAAGACGAAGAATAAATAAAGGGAGAACAAGAGGGCTAGAACGGGTAGCTTCAACTTCATTCAACCTAAGTCAGAGGGTGGTAATCATCCTTAGTTTCACCCAAAATCTTTTGTTCTATCTCTATCCTCATCCAGTGCTCTGGTACATAAATTTAGAAATGGTAATAAGGATAGGGCGCCAGGCTCTAAATCTCAAGGTAGTGTTAGCAGTGCTCGAACAAATCCTCTTTGCCAGAAGTGTGGAAGAAACCATCAGGGTGTTTGTAGATCTAGCAAAGATGTGTGTTTCGGGAGCAAATTGTCCTCAGTCGGGTTCATAGGGTCAGTACAGTCGCCCCCCAGCTCAGTCCGATCACTCAAATCAGCAGGGTGCCACTTCTAGTGCCACCAGTGGGAAACGATGAAACATACTCTATGCACTTTAGTCCGGATAGGATCAGGAAAGTTCTCCTGATATGGTCACTAGTATGTTCCAAGTTTATCATTTACATATTTATGCTTTGCTAGATCCAGAAGCTTCTTTGTCCTTTGTAACTCCTTATATAGTTATTGACTTCAGAGTTAGTTCCAAAATCCTAGCAGTGCCCTGCTTAGTCTCTATCCCAGTAGGTAAGTCTATCATAGCTTGGAGGGTATACAGGAACTGCCCGATTATGGTATCTCAGAAAGCTACTTCAGCAAACTTGGTAGAGTTAGAGATGACAGATTTTAATGTTATTTTTGGTATTGATTGGCTTCATTCATGCTAAGCTTCAGTTGACTTTAAAAATAGAGTTGTCCATTTTTAGTTCCCGAATGAACCTATCCTAGAATAGAGGGGTAATACTTCAGCACTTAGGGGTCAGCTTGTTTGCTATCTAAGAGCAAGAAAAATAATATCTAAGAGATGTGTCTATCATCTCGTTCGAGATAAAGACTCTATTCCTAATACCCCAAACCTTGAGTTAATTTCAGTAGCATGTGAGTTCCTAGATGTTTTTTCCGAAGATCTTCTCGGAGTTCCTCTCGAAAAGGAAATGAACTATGGAATACACCTTCTTCAAGATACTCAGCCTATCTCTATTCCTCCAAATAAAATGGCTCTAGTTGAACTTAAAGAACTAAAATAACAGTTGAAATACCTTCTAGATAAGGTATTATCAGACCAAGTGTCTCCCCATGGGGGACACAGTCTAATTCGTGTGTAAGAAAGATGGTTTTCTCAGAATGTGTATTGACACCGTCAATTGAACAAAGTCACAGTCAATAATAAGTATCCACTTCCCAGAATCGATGAATTATTTGGCCAACTCATGGTGCCAGTTACTTTTCTAAGATAGACCTCAGATTAGGCTATCATCAGCTCAGAGTCAGAGAATATCGTATTCTAAAAATAGCTTTCAGAACTCGGTATGGTCACGTGGAATTTCTAGTCATGTTATTTGGTATTACCAATGCCCAACAAATTTTATGGACTTGATAAACAGACTGTTCAAGAAGTACTTGGACATGTTCATCATAGTCTTCATAGATGATATTCTTGTCTACTCCCACAGTGAACATGATCAAGTAGACTATATCAGAATAGTATTGCAGACTTTAGAGCCCATCAGTTGTTTGCCAAATTTCGTAAATACAAATTTTAGCCAAGTTCAGTAGCTTTCCTTGGTTATATAGTTTCCGGTGATGGCATTAGTGGTTATCTTTAAAAGACCAAAGCAGTGAGAAACTAGCCTAGACCTATCTTTCCATCAAATATTAGGAGTTTCTTGGGTTTGGCTTGTTATTATGGATGGTTTGTTAAAGAATTTTTGTCTATTGCATCCCTTATGTCCAGATTGACTTAGAACAAAGTCAAGTTCCAGGGGTCACATTCTTATGAGAAAATTTTTCAGGAGTTTAAGACTCGACTTACTACAGCCCCAGTTTTGACTTTACTAGATGGTTTAGATGGGTTTGTCATGTATTGTAATGCTTCTAGAGCTGGTCTGGGGTGTGCTTTGATGCAGAGAGGTAAGGTCATACTCTATGCCTCTAGACAGCTTAGGCCTCATGAAAATAAATACCCTACTCATGATCTGGAGTTAGCAACTGTGGTGTTTGCCTTAAAGATTTGGAGGCACTATTTGTATGGGGTATATATTGATGTGTTCACAGCCCATAAAATTTTACAGTATGTATTTTCTCAAAAAGACTTGAACTTGTGTCAGATAAGGTGGTTAGAGTTGTTGAAATACTATGACATGAGTGTTGTGTATCATTTGGGCAAGTCCATCATAGTGGCTGATACTCTCAATAAGTTGTCCATGGATAATGTTTCTCATATTGAGGATAGTAAGAAGAAGTTAGTTCAGGAAGTTCATTAGCTTTCCAGGTTGGGTGTTTTTTGGTTCATTCAGCTAAGGGTAGGGTATAGGTGCAGAAGAGCTTGAAAACTTCTTTGGTTTCTGAGGAAAAAGAAAAGTAGGACAGAGATCCCAGTTTAGTTAAGATGAAAGAGTCAGTCAAAGATCAGAAAGTAAAGGTTTTCTCCCAAGGTAGAGATGGTATTTTGAATTGCCAGGGTTTATTATATGTGCCATGTGTGGATGGCATGAGACAGAGGATTCTTGTAGAAGCGGATGGTGTACATTAATCAATTCAGCCAGGGGCCACTAAGATGTACCACGATTTACAGGATATCTATTGGTGGAGTGGGATGAAGAGAGACATTGTAGATTTTGTGGCTAAGTGTTTTATGTATCAGCAGGTTAATATTGAACATCAGAAGCCTAGTGGCTCTATGCAAGAGTTTAGTATCCCTACTTGGAAGTAGGAGGAAATAAACATGGACTTCGTAAAGGGTTATCCTCATACTTTTTGTCAGCATGATTCGATTTGGGTTATTGTAGATAGAATGACCAAATCATCTCATTTCTTGCCAGTCCATACCTCTTACTCACCCGAGGATTATGCCAAGCTCTATGTTTAGGAGTTGGTAAGATTGAATGGAGTTCTATTGTCCAGCATTTAAGATAGAGGTTGGCAGTTCACCTCTCACTTTTGGAATTCCTTCCAAAAGGGTTTGGGTACCCAAGTTCTCCTCCGTACATCCTTCCACCCTCAGACAGATGGTCAAGCAGAAAGGACCATTGAGATTCTAGAAAATATGCTAAGAGAATATTTAGTTAACTTTAAGGGTAGTTGGGATGACCACTTGCATTTGATTGAGTTTGCATATAATAACAACTATCATTCCATTATTCAGATGGCTTCATTTGAGGCTCTTTATAGGAGGAGATGTATATCTCTCATTGGTTGGTTCAAAGTAGGTGAGGTCGCAGTAAAACGGCCTGACTTGGTGTTTTACAGCTTAGAGAAAGTTCATTTGATACAGTAAAGGCTTAAGACAGCTCAGAGCTAACAGAAATCATATGCAGATGTGAGGAGGAAGGATCTTGAATTTGAGATTAGCAATTTTGTGTACTTGAAAATATCCCCCATGAATGGAGTGAAGAGGTTCGGAAAAAAGGGGAAGCTCAGTCCCTGATATATCGGACCTTACAGAATTCTTAGCTATTTTGGAAAGGTATCTTATGAGCTTGAGTTGACTTCAAACTTTGCATCAGTACACCCAATGTTTTACGTCTCCTTGCTAAAGAAGTGCATAGTTGACCCAGCAGTTATTGTCCCTATAGAGGGTATAGATGTTTAGAACAGTCTCTCTTATGAGGAAGTCCCTATCAAAATCCTTGATCATTAGATTTGCAAACTGAGAAATAAAACCATTTCATTGGAAAAACTTCTTTGGTAGAATCAGTCTGTTGAGGGAGCTACTTGGGAAGAAAAAGTACACATGCAAACCAAGTATCCTTACCACTTCTCCACAAACATAGACTCAGCTTAAGGTAATAGTCTTTCTTAGATTTACTTAGTTCTATGCTCAGATTTCCTTTACAAACTTGGTATCAATTACCTTGCATATCATCCCCATGACAGTCATGCATTCATGAATCAGTTCTGTCAGGCAATCATGCTTTTAGTTATGTATGTCCAGTGTGAAAACTCAACTTATCAACAGTTTCAGTCATGTAATCATGCTTTATTTGTGCATTTTTAGTATGTAAACTCAGTATATCAGTATTCTTAGCTTAATTAGTCTCATTCGAGGATGAATGTTCCCAAGGAGGAGACATGGTAAGACCCCGTAAAAGTCCCAGTCTAATTTAGTCCCATATTGAATGTAAGAAAAAGTCCCAGACTTAGAAATTTCAGCTAAGTGTTTATACTTGGAATCATTTTTAGCCTTCATAATACGATGATCTTATTTTTTATCTTGATGACCTTAGAATGTTAATTTTTTAGTTAATTCATGATCAGGGATGTTAATAGGTATTCTCGAACGAGTTTAAAATTTTTTGGATGTTGTTACACACCCAATTAGATGTCCAAAACATTGGATCGACGCGATCTCAATGTGACTCATCATCCATTGCGTCGATAGTATCATCACCGGCATCAATCATACAAATTCCAATGAGCCAACCTAATCTCGATGCATCCCATCTTCTATTGCATTGACCCCATCGATGTGGCGCGTCAGTCTGTGCGTCACTAGGTAGTTTTTGGTCATTTAAAAATCCGACTTTCCAAGGGTAATTGGATCATTTTTCCCTCGCCCAATTTAGCTTAAACACTAGATTAAGCCCTAAAAAGGGCAAAATTCATTCTTTAATCTCAAATCCTCTCAAGAACAAAACCCTAGGTCATTCAATTCCAAGTCCTACACTCAAGAAATCACCAACAACTTTCAGAGAATTAACAATCAAGGTATGTTAGGTGTTCATCCTTGGGTTTCCTTCCACCCTTGGAGTTCAAGAACTCCTTTTTAAACTACAAGTTTATTGATTTCATGATTTACATGTTTGAATTGGATTGTGCTTATGTATGTATTGATGTTTAGTTTTCCAATCAAGATTCATTACAAGTTTCAAGTGAATTAATTAACATGTATGTAGAATTATGTGATTCTCATGTTAAATCCTTGAATTTGCAAGATTAATGTTGTAGCCAGGATGTTTATATCTTGTTGAATTCCATGTGCATTAATTATGCTCCCCGAGTGTTTGGTAGAGTGCCTATGTAAATTAAGTAGTGTATTCATGGCATGTTATCATGTGGTCCATTCATGTACAAGGTCATGCCTCTCAAGTTTTTGATATAATATCTAAATAATGCATGGTAAATAAGTAATTAATGTAATGCTTTCAATATTTTTGCCATGTTTTACTATTGATGTTATAGAGTCCTGGGGGTATTCAATACCCAAAAATCTATTTGTTTACCTAGAAGTACAGTAGCTATATAATAGTCTCAGTAATGTCATAAATAGTACTACTCAGATAGTTACAGAACTCAGTCTAAGTCAGTCAGTTAATTCGATCATTAACAGTTCAGTCAAGCCTAGTAAAGTCTAGTGATCAGTTTAGTGTCTATTCAGTTAGGAGTAGGATTCAACACCGAGCGAACCTAGGGATGGGGGATCACCTTCCAATTAAGGGTATAACCTTTAGTACAGTCCCTTAGTTCCAGATTTACGTAGCCATCATAGGTTAAATATATCAACTTGCCAGTTAAGAGTTGATAAAGTGTTCACCTGCCAGTTGAGTGTATCATATATCTCACCTGCATGATGAGGATGATTCTTTAGTCAATCCATATAGCCATTGTTAGTACCCATGATACTGTGCTAACACCCTTCAAAATGGGATCACAGATTGGACCCCAACTCAGTTTATAATCATGGTAATTTAGTTAGATGAACACTCCCACCATTACAGTTTCAATTTCAAACTCAGTATATAACTCAATTCAGTTCTACAGAGTTAGGACTGTCATAAATAGTCATCCAGTTATCAGCAATATAATTTTCAGTAATCTCAGGTATCAGTCACTCAGTTATAAGAACTCAGTATCCAGTTTTAGTATGTTCTCAGATACAATATATATATATATATGTATATGCACAGTATGGAATAATCAACATTTACAGTTGTTTTAGTTATTCATGCATATGAACCCATGTATATTGGCCTACCTCAGTTAGCATACCAGTACATTCAAAGTACTGACTCATACTCTTTCTTTTGTGATATGATGTCTCATATCATATGTTTAAATGCACGGGTTTCTAACCGTACTTAGTCAAATTCTGTTAGCAAAAGTAGATTCAGTAGTGAGTCCTCATCCATCGAGGATATTATTTATTTCGGTATTATAGTAGATTCAGTTTTTCATTAGTCGAAGTTAGTTGGGGGATTGTCCCATCAACTCCACATTCAGAAGATTAGTCGAGGCTTTTTAGACTAGACTATTTCAGATAGATGTTCAGTTTTTCAATATTACTATCGGTATTCAGTATTTATTTCAGTATTTTGAGAATGTTATAGCATTTCAATTATATTTCCGCATATGTTATCAGTATTATTATTCAGTACTCATAGTAGGTACCAGTCATGGGTTAGCTTGTTCTCCTTCTCGGTCGTAAGCACCGTGTGACGTCCGGGTGTAGATGTTGGGCGTTACATTTATGTGTCTGCCTAATTAGCTATTTGTTGTGGGTTTTTCTGTTATACTATAGTTGAAATAAGATTTGTGGGTGAAAACCCCAAATTTAATGAGATTTTACACCATCCTTGAAAGAGGGATTTGGGTGATGAGTAATTGTGAACAACTATTTGATACTAGTTATTTCCTTTGCTTTATATTAGAAATAAGGATGTTATGTAATTTAGATAGCTTGATGGGCATCATCCTAGAAATAGGGATGCTAAGTTGAGGCTTTGCATTGGTTAGTTTGGCATACTCATGTGGCATTCAAAATATACCATGAGTACAACTTAATGTTTTATTTAAAGACTAACACTAATACTTTAAATATAGCCTACTCATGACCCCTAGCTAAATTTGGATAAATTCCCAATTACCCATGTATTAATTCACACATAGAATGGCATAATGCCAAGATCCCTTCCTAATTGATTTTACTCTAATTATTTGTAGGCTAAATTGAGTATTTTAGAAGCCCTTAAATTGTTTTATTTTTGAAAAAATTATAAACCCCCAAACACTTGTATCTTAGGTTTAAATTTAGCTAGTTACTTTCATTTTAAACTTACTCGTTAGCCACTCACATTATTCCTTGTGGATTTGACCCCGACTCTTGTTGGGTATATATTGACAACGACCACCTTGCACTTAATTTGTCATGTAAGTTGAGAGTTATCAGGCATGTCCTGACCTAGATTGGTGTTGGTTTCATAGAGTTTTTGTGGAATACTGTGGACTTGGATTGGTTGTTGAATTCTTAGACTTCTTTTGAGTCATACTTATCTATCTTATGATATGCTCGATAGTGTTCTATTTGACTAGGCAAAGGGGTGGTCTCCAATCCTTGGCGGACTTGAGATGCCTATCACGGCCAAGCCCTCATTGGGTCATGACAAAGATGGTATGGTCAGGTTGATGTCCACAAATCCATGTAAAGTAGAGTCTCTTTTATGGGTGTATATCACACACATTTATAAGGGAGAGACTTCAAGGTATTTAGGAATTGTTTCTCATTTGTTTGTGGGTCGTAGTGAAGTTAAGGAATTTATGTGGATTACTCTAATTGATGGACTAGTACATTATGCGGGATATTTCATTAGTGGTACAGAATTGTTGCTAGACACTAAGTTTGAACTTTATATATTAATTGTGGTGATAAGAATATTAGCTCGAGGATAGTGATGTAAGATTTGTGGGAGTGAATTAGTAGATTTGATATAATGTGTTAAAGAGCTTAGGTTGATGACTTGTGAAATATTAGAGTGGGTAATTGTGATATATGCATGAGGTCTAGTATTGAAGTAGAAATGGTGGTCGAATCATTAGATAGATAAGAGCCTTAGGTTATAAAATAAAGTGTACTCGATCTTGACTTATGAGTGCCATGTGTGCCTAGCTTATGTTCTTAAATTTTTTAGTATAGAGAAGTCTAGGGAATTGTTATATGGTGATATGTAGAGCTTAATTGAGGGAGAAATAGATAGACTATGTGAACTCTTGGTATAGTTTTAAAATTTTTTAAGTTATGAGGTTATGATATTAGAGGTGAGCTCCCTTGGAATAAGGTTTTTGCCCCCCGATATGTTCAGCCTCCCTAATGAAACCCTAGAAGCTGCTATTTATATCCGTAACTTAAGAAAAATCCAAAATTAAAAATTCAGAATTTTTCTTTTAGGTGACGACATGTCTGACGACTTATCAGAGTTCTGCTATATTATTAGAATATGTCGTCAGGCATGCTTCAAATTTTTTCCCTCTGCTTATGTGTGACGACATTCTTGACGTCTTATCAGACACCTAACGACTTATCACAGACGTCATCACATCTTTACTTCAATTTCTCAAGAACTGGCCAAGCCTGATGGCTTATCATAACTCTGGCGGCTTATCACAACTCTGATGGCTTATGACAGATGTCGTCACAAATTCTAGTTGAAGCCCATTCTCTGTCCAAGCCTAACGACAAGCCTGACAGCTTATCACACTTCTGACAGCCTATCACATATTTTGTCAAGAATTCCAGCTGAAACCCATTCTCTGTGTAAGTATGACAGCAACTCTAATAGCTTATCAGGGAGTTGACGACTTATCAGAGAAGTCGTCAACTACACTTCCATTCTTATTTGGCTCAAAATTCAACTCTTTTATCTCAATTTTTGTTGGTTTCCTTTCATCTTGACTTTTCCTGCAATAACAAAGAGAAAACAATCAAAAATGACAAAAGTTGCTTAAGACTTTCAATTATTCTTAGTTAAAAGCCTCAAATGTGTTAGCATCTGCTCACATATCAACACCCTCAACTTAAAACAAATGCTTGTCCTCAAGCAATTAAAACATAACCAAGGGGATATAGAGCATTCGACAGTCAACCATCCATATTATCTCAAAACATCTTCACCATCTCCAAGGTCAATTAATTTTTAAAAAAACAACTATGCATATTATTGAAGAACAACAATGCGACATACAGGAATCAATATATGGCATCAGTTCAACAACAACAACCATGGATGTACCAAGACTACACTATCCAAATAAGTTAGCACTTAGCAATATAACCAGTATGCCCTCAATATAAAGAAGTCCCAATTCACTTATATCAGACATCACCTATGTAACCATGGGGACAATAAAAATACACTCACTCTCAGAATAAAGTTCTAATCAATGTATGCCAAATACCATAGGCTTTCCCTTATTTTCATTACCAAGATTTTCAAACAGGTCAGCTAGGATTAATATAGGTCTTCTCTTTGGATTGTAATGTAGGCTAGGGGATGGTATAATACTCGATGATATCTAAAGTGACTAAGCCTCCTTGACACTAAACTAGCTTCTGGGGTCTCACTTATTAACCTTTTCCTATTCTTCTCTTTTCTTGATCACACATATTCAGGATGGGTGCGGTCTTTTCTACAATCACTTCTTATTTTTCACAACATTTCTTTTCTTGTTATTTTCCACCGCACCCATCTTTTTATTCTTTTTTTTACCCTTCTTCATACTCACTTTACATCACGCACCCCTATGATAGCCACTCTCAACTTAGGCTATTTGCCTAAGTCAAAGGCAAAATGTCCAAGGAGGACCAGGGCCAAAATAAGTTCATTGTGATACAAATGGGAAGGTGATAGGTATAATAAATAGAATAGGTATTCAGGCTCAAAATCAGGATCAAGGGATATTATTCACATATGGAAGGTCATTTAGGCTAAAAATGTACTAATATCAACAACAACCTATGATCCTCTCCTAACCTCTATCCTACAATCCAGGCAAGACCAACCGAGAAAGTTGTGGATTTAACACACAATAGGAACTAGGTAGTATCTCACACACACATGGCACAAAGGTACATCATAAGCTACTACCCATTCGATTCATACAATTGTTTAGCAATGGTTATCATGTCACTAGTACTAATTCCATAAAAAGATGCACAGTGGTCACACATAAATGCATATCACACAGTTATAAAATAGACCATTGGAGAGGTGTTCAAAAATTAACAAAAACATGTTAACTGCCTAAGGTACTTGTATTTCTCTTAGTAAACTACAATATTTTAAAACAAATCACAATATACCTAAACATGCCGTCTCTACTAGGAACACGACTCCGGGGAAAAGAGGCATGGAAACAAAAACTCCAAGAGGACATCAACACCCATAAGTAGCCCCACCCTCAACTTAAAATCATACAATGTCCCCAATGCGTCAAACCAAAATAAGAGAGTTAGAAACATACCTGTGGCACCATGGGTGCGAAGATCTAATGTCAATCACATAATACGAATACAAACAACAAAATACCTTAGGTTGTCTCCCAAGCAGCGCCTGGTTTAATGTCTCGGCATAACTAGGTTATCTTGACTACTAAGAATTCATCAAGATACCTTAAAAGTGCTTCATCCTTTAGCCCTCCACTTAGACGATTTGAATCGCCGGCCCACCTTTCAATATTTACATCTTTTAGGTGTATTGGGCAAATGTGAGAGCATGATAAGGAAAGTTCTACAATGCCACTTCGAAGACTTGAACCGCTTGCCCAATTTTGTACCAAACTTTTGTGTGGGCTCATTTGGAAATGATGAGAATCTTAAAAATCCAATAAATAGTCATCTATATTTAAGCTTCTTAGCCTTCAAGATTGGGGCTGTATTATACCCTTTCGGAAAGACAAACTCTAAAATGTAGGAAGTTTCTTCCTCATTTCCAAAATTCATCATTTGCTTGGGTGGTTCGAATTTCATCACGTCCACCAAGCATATGTTTAAAAGTGATTCGAGTGAGGTTTTCTCCATAATTTCAAAGTTGCATCCTTCTCGACCTCTTTACCCCAAATTGGGCTAGATTCTTTATAAGAGATTGGCTTGTTTTTTTCTTTTACCTCTAACACTATTTTCTCAATCTTGGCATTATCTCTCATGGTTGTTTTGGTTGGTTGGTAAATCACCAAGGGTTGCTCAATATCAAGATCAACATCAATAGAGGGTTCTTGCTCCTTATATTTACACTCTTCCAATATTTTAAATGATTCCGCAGACAAGATATCATCTAAACATAATATAGAAAAATGCTTTGAATGATTGACCTCAATATCTATCTGCTCATAAATAATTGGCTTCACGTCTTGACGCATATCACATATGATATCATATGTTTCTTTCTGAAGATCCAACATTCGTTAAAACATAGCTTTAATGCCACTCTTACCGGTGCTTTATTCTTTCTTTTCTTGACTATAAGACCTATCAAGCTCATAAGAAGAACTAGTATTTGGGTTAGCGCATTAGGGGGAGGGGGCATTTGGGCAATCACTCCAATGTCTATTTTGACCACCACATAAAGAACAGTCATACTCCCGGTAGGATGGAGATAGTGCACACATCTCTCTCTGGGGAGTATATCCACAATCTTGCCAAAAGTAAGGTCCATCACAATATGGACATGGATCATCAAGATAATATTTCCAACCACCAAGCCCATGTTCATTCCACGATGCCATAGTAATAAGTAAACTAAAATAAAAATCTACCAAACACAAGAAATAAAAGAAAACTAAAATCAAATATTTACAATTTAAATTCAAGAAAATAGGCTAAAATTCCAAACCAACTCAATAAACCAAATTGTTCCCCGACAACGGTGCTATTTTTGATAACACTCAACTTACATGTCAATTTAGTGTAAGACAATCGTCTTTGATATCTTTACCTAACTTTGGAGTTGGGGTCAAATCCACAGGGAATAATGTGAGTGGCGATTAAACTCGTTTGAAACTAAAGCTACAAGTTAAATTCAAACAACTGGCATGAAAAGACAAAATGAGGGTTTTTAATGATTGAACAAAAGTTATTAACACTTTAATTTTCCTTAGAACTCAAATCTTAAATTGCAATATTTCAAATCAATGATATAGAGAAACTAGAATTGTGATCACTATGATTAGTAATCCTCCATTGAATAACAGTTGTAGTATTGGATTCTCGTGACTTATGGAAAACACCAAATTATCAGTTTCGACAGTCCATCTAAGTGTTTGTCAACCTACCTAGATGTTGAACTCCCTAATTTTCTCGAACTTAGAAAAGCATTCTATTCATACTGATTTTATCACGAGTTGATCAATCTTGTTACAACATTAATCATTAGATGAGAACTTAACCTTTACAAATCCTCATTGATAATTCACTTCTTACTAGGGTTAATTTCTTATCTCAAGTAAATCAATAGTAAGCAAGGCCTATTATTTGCAACCAACAGAAAATAATTAATACAAAAGAATTATCAAGATTTTCCCACAATCACTCGAACCCTAGCCAAATACTAAATACATGAAGGAATAATCATAGATCCCACAACCCTAGTTGTGGGTTTTAGTTCCACATGAGAAAGAAAGAGATAGCAACAATTATATTCATCATTCAAAGTAATTAAACTTACAAAAGATGAAGTATGAAGTTGATTCTCTTCCAAGTTCAAGAGAAAATTCACACAACCAAATCAAAGAGTCGAAGATTGAATTCTAAGTTCAATGTCCCCAAAGAGAGATGAACTCCCTTGGAATATGTTTTTGCCCGCCGATATGTTTATCCTCTCTAATGAAACCCTAGAATATGCTATTTATATCTGTAACTTAAGAAAAATCCGAAATTAAAAATTCAGAATTTTTATTTTAGGTGGCGACATGTTTGATGGTTTATTAGAGTTCTGATAGCTTATCAGAACATGTCATCAGGCATGCTTTAAATTTTTGCCTTCTTCTTATGTGTGATGATATTCTTGATGGCTTATCAAATACCTGATGACTTATCACAAATGTCGTCACATTTTCACTTCAATTTCTCAAGCACTACCCAAGCTTGATGATGAGCCTGATGGCTTATCACAAATGTCATCATGAATTCTAGATAATGTCCATTCTCTTTCTAAGCCTAACGATGAGCCTGATGGCTTATCACACTTCTGACGGCATATCACAGATGTCATCATGAATTCCAACTAAAACCCATTCTCTATCTAAGGCTGATGGCAACTATGATAGATTATCAAGGAGTTGACAACTTATCAAACAAGTCATCAACTATATTTTCCTTCTTATTTTGCTCAAAATTCAACTCTTTTATCTTAGTTGTTGTTGCTTTTCTTTTATGTTGCCTTTTCCTGCAATAATAAAGAGAAAACAATCAAAAACGACAAAGTTGCTTAAGATTTTACAATTATGCTCAGTTAAAAGCCTCAAATATGTTAGCATCTACTCACACATCAGTATTCAAATGGTATCGATACCTATGTTTCTAGTTCTCTATACAACCTGTGTCTATGCCTCAACCCTCTAATTATGATCTAAGTATTTTCATGTGTGAAGCCTGATGATAGGTGATATTACATGCCTATAGTGCTATATTTTGCCCATATTTTAGCCAAGTTTTGAGAACAAATTATATATTTCATGCACTTTTAGTCCTTTTTCCTGTAAGTGAGCTAACAAAAATGATTAGCAAGTTTTCAGGTATAAATGATGCAGAATTCAGCATTTTATGGATAACTTGACGCCAAAGAAAGCTTCACGAAAGGAGGAAAGCAAATCTTGGACGCCAAGGATCAAACGTGGCGCATGGAAAATCTGTCCCGGGCAAAAATAGCAATTTTGAAGACTTTGGGGACTAGCAGTAACTTATTAGGATTAGGATAATGATACATTAACGTAGTAGGATTTGGTTAAGTATGTCATTAGCTTAGTAGGAATAGGATGTGGGTATTATAAATACCCTATTTTGCTAGAGATTTTTATTCATTCCACACAATTCCCCCATTCCATCAATTCCAATCCATCCACCATCCATCCATCCATCAAAACAATTCTCTTTATTAATTCATTGTTGACATTATTTTTCATCTATTCAATTTTTATTTTCCACAACAAGAGAAACGTTACTTTGCAAGGGAGTTCACGCCTAACGCCTACCACACTTTACTATACGAGATCTTTATTGTGGTATAATAACAATGTCGATTGTGATTTCCTTTGCACTCATGGGTAACTAAACTTCTCTGTTGGGGTTATGGAAGCCATATGAGATACTATCTATTGCTATGAGTTTGTGAATTCGTGACACGTATGCTGCTTATATCATTATTCTCTTCATCTTAATCTAAATTCTTGTGGTTGCAAACGCATAGAATACGCCAGTATAGCATTAACTTGTTTTAAAGAAAAGTTATATGTCTGGAAAAGAGATAATGTCAAGGTAATAGGGTCCCATCCCCTATTAAAAAGTTAGTGTCGTAACTGGATTAACCTCTTGGAGAATTTGTACCATTAGATACGATTTAAGCTCGAAAGAGTTAAAGTGAAATAGTCCTTGTTTAGGTCGAAAGACGCTTGGATTTACCATCGAATACAATTCTCTATAAGCACATGCATGTCTGAATTCTGCACAACTCATAGCCAATAGAGACGTACAACTCATAAGGTGGACATAACCCCAACTTCTCAATTCTCATTGTTTTACATCTTACTAAACATTCTTTCTTTTTACTTTGCTATTTTCTGTTTTTACTTTACTATTTTGATTACATTATTTGCACGTTACAATCCCCCCTTTTTACGAGACTTGCACCAAAAGTCTAATAATCTTTGCTTACTTATTGACTGGCTATTCCCTGTGGGATCGATACCCAACCCAGTTGGGTTATATATTTGACAACGACCGTTTTACACTCCTACGAGAGCTGTAGATTGAGCGTTATCAAAAATTTGCGCCGTTGTCGGGGAATACGAGTGTCAATTAAGTTTGTAATAATTACTAGACCCTTTGGTCAAAGATTCTCGTACTTTTACTTTTAGTTTTTGTTTTTGTTCTCTGCAGGTTTTTATTTAGTGCATGCCCCATACTCGAAGTTCTGGTCTACCGTTATTACCTATCAATCCTGAATCACAACGTATTGGCAGAATGGAGTCACAACACAAAATTGAAAGGATGGCTGCTCAACAGGAACAGGCGAGACTAGCTGCTCTAGCCGCCGCTCAAGTACATCAACAGAATATTGAAAACCCCAGGCGAGCAATAAATCCTGACGACGAGGACCTAGGTGATGACGAGTTACTAAACCCTAGGCATGCTACTGAGATCGCAACACCTGCCAACATAAGAGATTGTCAAGCAAGGTTTAGGCATGAACGCCGACCTGTACAACTAGCTTTCGATGATGATGATGATCTTGATGGAGCCGGAGCCACAGAAGCCATTATTCCTCCATCATTGGCACCCGAAGCCAAGTTCAACATCACAAGCACCATGATTCAGTTATTGCAACTCAAGGGATTATTTGGTGGACTAGCAGGCGATGATCCGAATATGCATCTCATCAACTTTATTTCTATATGCAAGTCGTTTGACAATCCTGGCGTTGGTCAGAATGCAATTCGATTACGTCTATTTCCATTGTCTCTGTCTGGGGAGGCAACTCTATGGTTGAATGGGCTGACTCCTGATTCTATTACAAATTGGAGGCAATTGAGAGACGCTTTCCTAGAAAGATTCTTTCCGCCATCCAAAAGAGCATAATTAAGAGATGAAATCAGCAACTTTTGGCAGCTTCCAACCGAAGCTCTTCATGAAACATGGGAGAGGTTCAAGACGAAGCTTATGAGGTGCCCAAACCATCACATGACCAATGTCCACCTAATGGAGATACTATATAGAGCCTTAAATTCAATAACTAAACCAGTGGTGGATAATGCGGCTGGAGGATCATTTATGGACCTCACCTTTGGTCAAGCAAGCAATATGCTAGATCGGATGATGAAACAAAGTAGAGCTTGGCATACCAGAGATTTTGAGGTAGCAAGCTCTACTGTATCTATTGGCATGACAGCAGAACAAAGGCGAAGAGAAAAAGAACGTGATCAAGATATGGTGCACATGAAAACACAAGTGGATCTTCTTACAAAGCATCTACTATCAGGGAAGACCAAAAAACTCAAAGCTATTGCGTTAAAAGAAAGAGACGAATCTGATTCAGAAGAAGAAGCCAACTACTTAAACAATCAGGGCGGTTTCTGAGGTAATACCCAAGGAAACCAAGGTCGGAACTATTATGATAAATCTGGAAACAGGGACCAAGGTAGTTGGAAGAACAAGAATGACAAGAGTGGTTTATACGTTCCCCCAGGAAGACGTGACACCACCTCATCTGGTTCCGGAAGTATGGAAGACATGATGGCTAAACTATTGAAAGGAGTGGAAGCAACCAGCGCTGGAGTAACGGAGGTAATAAATGACTTGTCCTCAATGAAACAATTGGTTGACTCACACTCCACTTCTATAAAGCAAATAGAGCAGCAATTGAGCCAACTTTCAGCAGCACTGAATCAAAGAAAGGCCGGCACTTTACCTAGAGACACTGTGCAAAACCCAAGAAATGATGGGTCATACATGGCTATTACTACCAGGAGTGGTAAGATGCTGGAAAATTCATCCTAAAGCAAGCAAGTGGCCAAAAATAAAGAAGATGAGGATGCCATAGACAATAACCAAGACGTCCATGAGGTCACCCCTAGTGGTTTGCATCCTGAAAAGACCAAAATTCAAAAGCAAGAGGAAAAGAAAGCCGTGGAGAAAACAATTCCATATCCACCACCACCTTTTTCTCAAAGATTGAAGAAGATTGCGGATGATACAAAGTTCAGCAAATTCATGACGATGTTAAAGTAGCTGACCATTAATGTTCCGTTGGTAGAGGCACTAGAGCAAATGCCTGGGTACGCAAAATTCATGAAGGACCTTTTAACAAAGAAGCGGGAGGTAAGCTATGAGCCGGCAGATAATGTTCACCATTGCAGTGCAATCCCTACAAGATCGCTAGTTCAGAAAAAGGCCGACCCTGGTGCCTTCACTATTCCTTGCACTGTTGGCTCTTTGAACTTTTCCAAGGCATTGTGCGATCTGGGCGCTAGCATCAATTTGATGCCACTATCCATCTACAGGAAGTTGGGGTTAGGCGATCCGACACCAACCAATATGAGGCTCGTGATGGCTGATAGGTCGGTAAACGACCTGTGCATATCTTGAATGATGTGTTGGTGAAGTTTTCTTCAATCATCTTTCCTACAGACTTCGTTATTTTGGATTGCGAGGTGGATTCTGAAGTTCCCATAATCTTGGGACGTCCTTTCCTTATAACAAGAAGTGTGCTTATTGACATGAGAGCTAATGAGCTTTTTTTTCGGTTGAATGACGAAGTGGTCCGCTTTCATATATGCAAAGCAATGAAGTAGCCCAGCAATATGAATGTGGTCTCTATAGCTGATGTTCATTATGAGGATACGAAAGAAATATCTGTAGAGAAATAGCTTACTGTTGAGTCATTATCTGCTGCGCTGCTGAATGTTGAGCATGAGGATGATGGAGATTATAAAAAAACTATGTGTGCTCTAAAAGAAATAGGGTCATATTCTCATGCTCCTAAGAAGTTGGACCTTGATCTTACAAATCAGCCCTCACAAATAGCGAAGACTTCCATTGTAGAGACACCAATGCTAGAATCCAAAGAGCTCCCCAATTACCTAAGGTATACGTTCTTGGGATATGGAAATACACTTCCGGAGAGTGTTGCGGATGATTTAAGTGAACAGCATGTAGAGGCTTTCATCTCTGCTCTGATGAGGTATAAGAGAGATATGGGTAGGAAGATTGATGATATAATTGGTATCTCTCCTGAGGTATGTATGCACAAGAGTCATATCGAAGAAGATTGCATGCCTACAAGTAAGTATCAGCATCGTCTGAATCCATTCAGAAAACGATCCACCATCTATCTCGATGAAGTCTAAGTAATCGAGATAGCTATGTCGTGCCGCGACAATAAATCAAGCTCTTGGTGGGAGGCAACCCATCGTTTTTAATTTTTTTTGTTTTCTTAGGATTTTGTCGAGCCACGACCAAAACTAAGGCGCTTGATGGGAGGCAACCCATCGTTCTAATCGTTTTTGTTGTCTTTGAGCAAGTGTAGGTACAAGAGGTGTCAAAGAGGAGATTGGTTTCAAATTTTGATTTGGAAGGATTGCATGTTGAAGGTGGTAAGTTAGGAATAAAGATGCAAAAGGCTATGGACTGAGCATTGCTCATGAAAATATAGGCATCGAACAAGGCTAGGCCCAGGTAAAACTAGTCCACGAACAAGGCAAGTCCCATACTATGGCCTAAGGTCTCGGAATCTAGTGTGCCATAGCATAGGCGCCGCCCATGCTCAAGTATGCCATAGCATAGGCGCTGCCTATGCTAAAGCCCTTTGCCTCTGAATCTCATATGCCATGCTAAAGGCGCCGCTTATGGTCACTAAAGGCTTTGCAATAGGCGCCGCCTATGGTCACTAAAGGCTTTGCAATAGGCGCCGCCTATGCCAAGCTTAGGCAAAGCTAAAGGCGCCGCCTATATCCACTTTTTGTCTCCAAAACCAATTTTAAATGGGTCAAAACCCGACCCAACCTTTTTCTATAAATAGGAGACTTAGTGTTGAATCAAGAATACATTGAAAACCTACCTTAGGCGCCGCCCTTAGTCTCAAAATCCTCTCAAAAATTTTCCTTTTGCTCTTTTACCTTGCTAGAACATTATCCAAGGTCATCAACCAAGTAAGTACTTCTTTGTTCTTCATTTATATTCCGTAAGTACTACACTACTACGCATATTATGAATTGCTAAATCTTAAAGTAGTATTGGTGATTTGAATGTGGTTGATGTGTTGTGATACAACTAAGTGAGTGAAAGAATACGTAAGAATAATCTTAACATGTTTCCAACTTGTATTTGATTTTGATGCAATGTCATACTTTTGCTGAATTGACATGGTCACGAAAATTGCATACTCTTGTCAATAGAAAGCTTACATATTGGAATGACTTGTTCATCGAGATGAGAATTAAGGTTGACTACCAACATATGAGGTTGCGATTATTTCTAGATGCTATACCTTGATTCAATCTCTATATAGTAGTCTTGATATATCAAACATGAAAGTATTGCCAAGATTACAAGAAGTATGACTGCACTGATTATATTGTTGGAACATATCACCTAAATGTATGTCGATGAAGTCTGAGTAATCGACATCATTCACTTAATTAGTTTGTGTCAACAAATTAAGTGTGGGGTGGTATCACTATTGTCTGTTTGTTGATTGAATCTTCCGAGATGAAGCTAACATGACTCTATTGAGATCTCAGGTACAATGGCACCAAAAGACAAGAAAAGCAACCACTTCACAAAGAGGCCAGAAAAGAGGAAGAAAAGAGCAAGGTGAATCCTCCGTGCTGCAAATACCTCGACGCACTCTTGGAAACAAGTGGGATACTTATGAGGAACTTCTGAGGATGACGACTCTGATGATGATTCCGATGAAGGGGGTATGACCCTAGACATAGAGGATGAGTCCGACTAACCAGGTTCTTCTTATTTATTTTCCACTGAGGGTAGTGTGTCCCGTCTAAGTGTGGGGTGCTGGTACTTGCATGCTATACTTCTTTATCTGCATTTGCTTATTTATTTTTTTTGCTTATTTATTTTTGTTTTTTTTAGTAGTAGTTAAAATTTTTTTTAGTTAAATTTTTAAACTTTGCATGAAATAATTCTGATAGGCAGCATGGTATTGTGACAAGAGTCTGTGATAAAATCATTACTATTGAGACGTTTAGACTCTAATTGTGACTCACTATGTGATATTTATATGGTCTAATTCCTTCATCTATTGGGGCAAGAGTCTATACTACTCCCAATAAAGTCGACCATGTGCCTTGTGTGTGTGAGATAATAGTATATTCGATGCTTGTGGCTGATGCTAGAACTTGCCTGGTATGTATGTAAAGCGAAAATAAAGAGTGCAAGTTTAGGAGATGATTTAGGCATTTCTTTGGCAACCTGTAATTGTTTACCCTCATTCTAACCTACCCATGGACATCATCCTAGTTAACCCCTTTTGAGCCCTTAGACTATTTTCTTTGACAAACCTCATATGTAAGCCTAATCCATTTTTTTCAAGACTATAATTTGATCCAAATTCCTAAGTGCTTTAAAGTGTAAAGTCATGTGACAAAATAAGAGGAAATTGGGTGAGTATGATGCTTTAGTATGTATTGGTGCTTGAAGTCGTTATGAAAAAAGAATTGCTATCATAAGAGGTATGTTATGAAAAGAAAAAGGAAAAGAAAAATAAAAAGTTAGTTATGTTCAAAAATTGAAAAACAAAAGAGGTGACAAAGGGAGGTAGATTAAAAGAAAGAAAAAAGGTTGTTTGAAAGAAAGCATAAATGGCATAATGTGATGTGTTAAAGCGCTTAGGAACATAGTCACTATTTCTGGCCAAAATAGTCCTACCCGTCCCTTAGCCTACATTACAACTCATATAAGACCTATTTGATCCTAAGCTTTGTATTCTGACATTTAGTGGAGCATTACACTAAGGGAAAGCCTATGGTCACCAGTTGCAGCATATGAATTCTTTGTGAGAGTGAGAGCAAGGATACTCTTATACCCATGTTTTGACAAATATACTATGCCTGTGAGTGATTATGGGTAATATATGGTGAGACACACATGGTTGATGAGTTTTGGGTAGTTGTGTATGATTCTCTGTGCCTTAACTTTTGAATACGAATTAGCCATCATCACGAGTCTATGTTGGAGGTTGAATTGTTTCCACTAATTATCAGAAAACTACTCTTTGTTGATAATTGTTGTTCTTGTCTTGACGAATATTTTGTGTTGTTACTGTGAAACCCTAAGTTGATGTTTAGAGGGACGTGATATTTTGTTCGAGGACGATCAAAGCTTCAAGTGTGGGGTGTTGATGATAGGCGATATTACACGCCTATAGTGCTATATTTTACCCATATTTTAGCCAAGTTTTGAGAACAAATTATATATTTCATGAACTTTTAGTCCTTTTTCCTGTAAGTGAGCTAGCGAACATGATTAGCAAGTTTTCAGGTATAAATGATGCAGAATTCAGCATTTTATGGATAACTTGACGCCAAAGAAAGCTTCACGAATGGAGGAAAGCCAATCTTGGACGCCAAGGATCAAACGTGGTGCATGGAAAATCTGTCCCGGGCAAAAACAACAATTCTGAAGACTTTGGGGACTAGCAGTAACTTATTAGGATTAGGATAATGATACATTAACCTAGTAGGATTTGGTTAAGTATTTCATTAGCTTAGTATGAATAGGATGTGGGTATTATAAATACCCTATTTTGCTAGAGATTTTTATTCATTCCACACAATTCCCCCATTCCATCAATTCCCATCCATCCATCAAAACAATTCTCTTTATTAATTCATTGTTGACATTATTTTTCATCTATTCAATTTTTATTTTCCACAACAAGAGAAACGTTACTTTGCAAGGGAGTTCACGCCTAATGCCTACCACACTTTACTACACGAGATCTTTATTGTGGTATAATAACAATGTCGATTGTGATTTCCTTCGCACTTATGGGTAACTAAACATCTCTATTGGGGTTATGAAAGCCATATGAGATACTATCTATTGCTATGAGTTTGTGAATTCGTGACACGTATGCTGCTTATATCATTATTCTCTTCATCTTAATCTAAATTCTTGTGGTTGCAAACGCATAGAATACGCCAGTATAGCATTAACTTGTTCGAAAGAAAAGTTATATGTCTGGAAAAGAGATAATGTCAAGGTAATAGGGTCCCATCCCCTATTAAAAAGTTAGTGCCGTAACTGGATTAACCTCTTGGAGAATTTGTACCGTTAGATACGCTTTATGCTCGAAAGATTTAAAGTGAAATAGTCCTTGTTTAGGTTGAAAGACGCTTGGATTTACCATCGAATACAATTATCTATAAGCACATGCATGTCTGAATTCCGCACAACTCATAGCCAATAGAGACGTACAACTCATAAGGTGGACATAACCCCAACTTCTCAATTCTCATTGTTTTACATCTTACTAAACATTCTTTCTTTTTACTTTGCTATTTTCTGTTTTTACTTTACTATTTTGATTACATTATTTGCACGTTACAATCCCCCTTTTTTACGAGACTTGCACCAAAAGTCTAATAATCTTTGCTTACTTATTGACCGGCTATTCCCTGTGGGATCGATACCCAACCCAGTTGGGTTATATATTTGACAACGACCGCTTTACACTCCTACGAGAGCTGTAGATTGAGCGTTATCAAAGCCCTTCATGCTTGTTGGATCATATCTTATGTCATATACCATACCTTTTGTAGTGCACCAAATATATGTTATAATTGAATACTGTCACTCTTATCCCTAAAGCTCATACTCTATTCCCTCAGTTACTCTTCTTGTGTTAGGATGATAGTGTTTATAGAAGCATAGTAATGTTTGAGATGAGATAGTGGATGGCATTTACTGTAAAATTTTGGTGTGACTACTCGAACTAAGGTTATAGATTAAGAAGGAGGAGTGATATGAAACTTTTATTATATGAAATAGTTAGGAGGGGAATATACGGTAAAAAACTTTTGGTAGGGAGATTCGTAAAGTGGGTGTAGCAAAGATAGGCTGGAATATTGTGATTGATAGATAGAACAATCATTGTGTTATATGGATAGTACTTTTGATAAGACATAATTTTATTTGACTACAGTAACAGGATGGATAATATTCTTGGATGGATGTAAGGTATAGAACCCTGTATCTTAAGTTAGCACCTTTTACCTCCAGATTAGTCATTAACATGGAAGAAATCTATAGTTGATTCAAGATCTTGTGGTGATGTGTGTTGTGGGGAAATTGTAAGATTGAAATTATAAAGTGTGGTATTCATAGCTGAATTCATAGATGAGGAGTATTACAATATTTAAGGGATATTAGATGTATCATTAGAGGTAGAGAATGCTTTTATTCTTATGTCCTGCTAAATCTTATATTGTGTCTTTTATCAATCTTAAACAAGCCGAGGATTCCTAGAAAAATTTCATGCTTTATATTGTTATGATCACATTTCATATAGCTCATACCTATTTGGAGTTTTAAAAAGGTGTCTCAGAAAAGTTTCAGAATTTTTGAAAGGGGTACGGGGTTATTTTTAGATTTTGAGGTAGTGAGCCTCCGTGATATTGGTGTGTCATGGAGTTTAGCCTCCGTGATGGCAGCATTCCACGTCGAGGTGTAAATTTTTGTCTAGTTTTGATTTTCTCACTTGGGGTGAGGGGATTTGGGTCTTTTACCCCTTGTACGACCTTAGTCTTATTGTCTCATGATTCGTGCTTTCATAATTTACTTGGTGATGCCATGAATCCCTTTTCTTTTGATTTCTATACGTGTTTTGTTGAGGGAGAACTCTTAATGTAAAGTTGCATACTTTGTTCCATACTTCTAATCCTTCAAAACATTCCTATCCATCATTCAAGGATGAATGATTCTAAAGAGGAGATAATGTAACACCCCACATTTTTGGGCTAAAATTCTAATCGTTACACCTACGTGTATAAATTTGAATCCACTAATTTGTATATGAATATAAGTGTCATAATCATTTACCTAGTGTGTAAAGTGCTTTTGGGGTAAAGAATGTTCATAGAAAATACATAGATTGAAGTGGAGTTAAGAGCTTTTGATTCGACCAAATTTTGGTATTCGATCCAACAAGGGTCAATTTTGATAGTGTATAACTTCTTGAATTTATTTAATTTTGGGTCTTATGACCCACTAACTTAAAGATAATTGAGTCCTCTTTCCAACACATATGATATTGCCTTAATCTGATACCCAAGCAAAATGTTATGAGCATTTTCGTGAGGAACTAGTGAGGGTCCACGATTTCAGCATGTCATGGAGGATAATCTCCATGATAATCAGCATGTCATGGAGGTTAGCCTCCGCGATAAGGTCTGTGCCATACCTCTATGTAAAATTCGTGTTGTCTTGTTTTATTTCCCTTAGGATAAAGGGTAATGAAGTATTTTCACCAATGTAATACCTTTAAACAGTATATGAGCCTTTTTCCATTAGTTTTCAAGGAGTAAAAGCTATTAATTCACTTTCAAATGCAAAACCCAAGAAAATCTTCATGTTTTCATCGTACGTTAATATTTTGGTTCCAAGTTCCAAATTGCTTCTAGATTTTTGTGTGTCTAAGGCATGTTACTCTTGTCTAACTATTATTTTGTAAAATCATGTGTTTTAAATTGTTATTCAAGTGGTTTTGATGTTTGTTTTGGAACATGGGTTGAAGGGTTTGAATGTTTTTGAACAATGCTTCCCATGATTTGCATATGATTATTCATACTTTATTTACGTTTTTGAACTTATGGGGTGCATGGGTATGTTGAATAAACTAGGGGATTGTAACTTCCCCCAATATGTGAATATTGACAATTGAAGTGGTAATGACCCCAACCCCATATTGTAAAATTTGTTTTGAGTATGAAAGAAAAAATATGCACATTGAACTATTTTTGGAATCCTTGCATGATATGAAAGGCTATTGAAACGTAAATGGTTTTACATTGAAAAAATATTAGAGTCCTATTGGATGACTGGATTAGAGTCCCTTTGGTTGAATGATTTGGTTCCTACTTGGAACTTTGGATTCCTATTGGATGATTGGGTTAGAGTCCCATTGGCTAAGTGGTTTGGTTCCTACTTGGAACTTTGGAGTCCAATTGGCTGATTAGGTTAGAGTCCCTTTGGCGGATGGTTGGATTTGGCTAAATTACATGCGCTTGAAAGATATAGTCGGTATGATGAAACCACTTGATAATTCCTTAATGAATGACTCCTTGAATGATTGAATGGGTTATGTGCTAAATGCTTTAATTGGTCTTAAAGGAGATTGTGTATCAAGGCCGTAAAGGTGGAGGTCCCGAAAGGATAAATACTGGATACTGCATATGCTGACAGATGGGTCTAAATGGTAGGGTGGTTCAAGACCCCTATATTATATGATTGGGTGGTTCGAGTTCCCCATATTACATGATCGGGTGCTTAAGTCACCTTAGAATATGATTGGGAGGTTCGAGTTACCCGTGCATATATATTATGATTATTCTCCAATTCGTGTGGCTACACACACTGGGGCCTTACCAGGGGGTGAGAACAAGGGTCCATATAGACCGTGGTACTATTATGGTGGTTAAACTACACAGTCTAGGATAATATTTCACTTGCATGCTAAATCTTATCCCCTATTTTGGCTTGACTTATATATATATACATACACACATACATATATATACATATATATATATGTACATATATACATGTACATATATATATATGTATATATATGTATGTATGTATGTATATGAATATGTGTATTGTTTTAAAAGAATTTGAACTATTGATCATGGCATTAATTTATCCCTTCCCTGAATTACATGCTAGTGGTCATCCCACTAACTGTCTCCAGACGTTGTACCCCCACGCGATGCAGGGTCCGAAGGCACTTCTGTTTTTCCTGCACAGTGATAGATTTTTTGTTTGTCAGCTGTCATCTTTAATGTAGTGAGCTTCCATTCTCTGGAGGGTTATCATTTTAAAGTCATATTTCTTTTGGGTCATATACTAACATTTGGTTTCTTTTGGGCTATCATCGGAGGCATGTCCCAAGCTATATTGGTGTTGGTTTCGTAGAGGCTTTGTGGACTACTGTGGACTTTGGATTGGTTGTTGAATTCTTTGACATCTTTTGAGTCATACTTATCTATCTAGTGATATGCTTGATATTCCATTGATGTACGTTTATTTTGTTCCATTTGACTAGGAATAGGAGGTGTTCTTCATTCATCGATGGACTTGAGATACCCATCACGACGAGGCACTAGTTCGGGTCGTGACAACCCCATAAAGGTAATGTCTCTAAATCTTTATGGCAAAGACAATTGCTGCTAACTCAAGATCATGAGTCGGGTAATTATTTTCCTGAGGTTTGAGCTGTCTGGAGGCATAGGTTATGACCTTACCTCTATGCATAATCACACAACCAAGACCAACTCTAGAAGCATCATAATAAACCATGAACCCTCAGGTAGAGTCAAAACTAGAGTGGAAGTGAGTCGATTCTTCAACTCCTAGAAACTCTATTTGCGGGAATCTAACCACTGAAACTTGAATTTATTATGAGTTGATCTAGACATGGAAGAAGCAATAGAAGAAAATCCCTCAATAATTTTTCTATAGTAACTGACTAACCCCAAGAAACTCCTAATATATCTATTAGAGAGATAGATATAGGCCAGTTTCTTACCGCCTTGGTATTTTAAGGATCAATTCAAATGCCAACGCTTGAAATGATGTGATTAAGAAAAGCTACTGATTTCAACCAGAATTAATACTTACTGAACTTAGCGAATAATTGGTGATCATTAAGGGTCTGCAAAATAATCCTCAAATAGTCTACATAATCATCTTCAGTATGAGAATAGATGAGGATGTCATCAATGAAGACTATCCTGAAATGTCCAGGTACTTCTTAAACACTCTGTTCATCAAGTCCATAAAAGATGCAAGAGCATTCGTTAGCCCAAAAGTCATAATAATGAATTCAAAGTGACCTTACCAAGTGAAGGTTGTCTTTGGAATGTCACATTCTCTGACTCCAAGATAATGATAACCGAATCTGAGATCTATCTTAGAGAAATAATTCTCTCCCATAAGTTGGTCGAACAAGTCATCAATCCTAGGGAGAGGATACTTATTCTTGATTGTGACTTTATTCAACTGATGATTGTCGATGCACATTTTGAGAGAACCGTCTTTCTTGCGCACAAAGAGAACTGGAGCAGACCACGAGGAAACACTAGGCCTAATAAAGACCTTAGGAGATCTTTCAATTTATGTTTTAATTTCTTAAGCTAAGCTAAAGCCATTTTGTAAGGTGGAATTGAAATAGACTGGGTATCTGGAAGGAGATATATTCCAAAGTCAATTTTCCTCTAGGGGAAACTATGAGAAGATCTTCAGGGAACACTTCTGGAAACTCATTCACTATTGGAACTGACTTAAGACTTGGAGTTTTGGAATTTGAGTCCTTGAATCAGACAAGATGATAGATACAACCCTTGGAGATCATTTTACTTACCTTAAGAAATGAGAAAAATCAACGTATTGGGATTCAGGTACTACCATTCCATTCTAAGACTAGCTCATTTGGGAACTGGTACTGGACTATCCTATTTCTATAATCAAAAGAGGCATAGCAGGAGTGGATCCAATCCAGCTGAGAATGACATCATTTAGGAACTGGAAATGGACTATCCTATTTTTGTATACCTGTCTGGATATAATAGAACTACTAAAGAGAGTGGAAATCGAGAAGGGTTCTACTAAGATTTTAGGACTGACGTAAAAGTCTACTACTATATAGGGTCACAAAAGAAAGTAAAACTCCAAGTTCTAATAATGCGTAAACATGAAGGTGAAAGACTTGTAACGTACCAGTAACCACATCAAGACAACCTTCCTGATCCTATCAAGTTTGGAAAGAATAGGGTCAATTCTAACGTTGCCCATTGGTGGCTCTAGAAGTGGTGTCTTACTAAGTCGGGTGACCTACTGGAACTGATGAGAATTTAGAATAACCCAGCTGACGAAAATTCTTACTCTTCTACAAATTATACTTTTAGTGACAACGTTTTGTGGCAAATATCTTGTCACTATAAGTCATAGCCAATCGCTGGACACTTCCTGATTCTGTGGCCTAATTTTCCACACCTAAAACACACATCTCTATCTGCCATGCACTCACCCTAGTGGTTCTTACTATATCTCATGCAAACAAGGGTTGTACGATCGCTATTAACACTACCCTGGGACTTAGATCCTGGTGCTCTATCCCGATTATCCTGTCTGAACTTAGGTACAAAAGAATTAGTTGGAGATAGGGATGGGGCTGAAGATTTCTGGCAAAACTAAGAACAATTTACACCATCAAAACTTTGTTGTGGGAAGTTGAAGCTACCAGTTTTGGCCATATTATTTTCTCTTTCACTTTCTTTGAGTTTCTCTTTCTCAATCTGCTGAGCATGAACTATCAGTCTTAAGAGGTCGATCTCCTTAATTAACATAGTTGTTTGGCACTTTTTGACCACATCCGTAGATACTCCTAATACAAATTTACTAGGGTTATGTCCACCTTGTAGTTTTCAAATCTTTTTAACTATGGGCTTTACGAATTCATACATGCTTCGTGCTTATAGAGAAATGTATTGTATTTAATAACATAATCCTACTGTTTCTCAACCATCAAGGACAAATTCACTTTAGTTCTCTCAAATCAAAAGCGTTTACAAAAAATAATACGAAATCTCCAAGTAGTTAATCCTGCTAAGTCATTAATATATGAAATAGGGGTTGGGAATCCTATTTTATTGGCACTACTCTCGTTACCGAACATCAACCTTTCTTTCAAACAAGTTGCATTTTAAGGCATATCCTCTATGTTTGGAACCACGAGCATTCAAGATAAGCGAAAAGAGTATGATGTAAACAAATCAATGCATAATGAATTCAAAACCCAAAGTGATAGATTGTATGATACAAGGCTTTCATAATCCTAACTAATAAACTTATCTGCTTATGAAAAAAAAAATCATCGTAAGTATATTCATCATACTAAAAACTAGAAGAAGATCTTGGTTTGCGAATAGGGAAAACAAGAGAAAAACATTTCTCTCTCTCTCTCTCTCTCTCTCCTCAAGCTAATCCACCTTTTTCCTCTTCCCAAAAATAATCCAGAATAATTAATAATGAATAAAAATTCAGCATTAAGCCTTTTAATAATCTTTTCTCTCATAATTGCCTTCTAAGTCTATGAACTAATTATAAATGACAAACGGGTCTTGGACATAGTTTCTAGGAGCCACATTTGGTCCAAACTGCTACTCTCTCTTGTGTCATATGCCATCCATATTCCATTGTCTCATTATGTCTTCATCTATTTCATTAATACCTGAAATTATGCTAATCACATTAGTTAGCTCACTTACATAGAAGTAGAGTAAAAACATAAGAAACTAGGCACTTTGTTCTCTAAACTTAGCTAAAATATAGATAATTTATGGTGCTTAAGCCTATAAATACACCCAAGATCAGTGAGTCCAGTTAAACTCAACTCAGTTCAGTTTAATAATCAGTGTCATTCAGTTGAGAGTAGAATTCAGCACCGAGCGAACCCAAGGATGGGGGCTCACCTATCAGTAAAGGGTTTGAACCTTAGTAGCAGTCCTTGCGTTCAAGAACTACGTAGACAGCGTACCTGCCTGTTGAGCAATTATAAGGTGTTTACTTTCCAGTTGATGGTAATACCGCTCTAATCAGGGAACCTACCAATAGAGGGTGACCCTTAGTCCTTCAGGATGATTTTCAGTAGATTCACACAGCCAGTATCTGTAACCATGGCATGGTACTAACACCCTTCCAACTAGGGTTACAGGTTGGACCCCAATCAATTTAGAGAGGGGCGTGTCAGTTAGATGATTACCTACCATAGTTTTAGTTTCAATCCTAGTAAGAACTGAATTCAGTTCTGTAGAATCAGGACTGTCAGTAATAATCACCCAATTATCAATTACTCAGTTATCAAAACTCAGTAATCAGTTTCACTATAAATCAAAGACATAGTGTATATATATATATGCACAGTATTGCATAATTAGTATTTACAGTAGCTTCAATTATCCATGTACTCTTATTCAGTTATATTCATATCACTCAATCAGTTATTGTTCATGCATATGAACCCATACATTTCAGCCTTATCTCATCTACCATACCAGTACATTCCACGTACTGATAGCATACTCTTTTCTTGTGCTATGATGTCTTATATCATAGGTTCAAACGCTCAGGTTCTTGATCATGCTTAGCTAGATTCAGTCAGCAGTAGCAGATTTATAATTAAGTCCTTATCTATCTAGGATATTCTTTTATTTTAGTATAATAGTAGATTCAGTATTTTATTAGTCAGAGTTACTTGGGGGCTTGTCCCATTAACTTTACATTTAGACAGTTCAGTTAGAGGCTTTTCAAACTAGACTAGTTCAGACAGTATTCAGTTTTTAGATGCTATTATTAGTTGCTATATTTATCAATATTTAGATTACAAACCTTATGGAACTTCATCCTAACTTCCGTATTATTACAATATTTTTATTTAGTGCTCACAGCATGTACCCATCATGGGTTAGCTTGTGGTCCTTCAGGGTCATAAGCACCATGTGGCATTCGGGGTGCAGATTTAGAGCATTACAAACTTGGTATCAGAGCCTAAGGTTCAAAAGCGTCCTAGGAAGTTTGAAAGCAGCGTCAAGTAGAGTCTTGTGCATGGGTGTGTAGTGCACCACACTTATGGGCAAGAGGCTACGAGGTATTTTTAGGAAATTTTCCCTTCTTTTAGTATTCATGTCGTGTGAGTAAGCATGAGCTCAAGTTAAACTCTCAGTCAAATTTATTTCTTCCTGTCTTTTACAGAACATGCCTACAACACCCCATGTTTTTCCTAGCTTAAAATTCATTCATAGAATGTTAAGAGTGTGATTCAAAAATGAATAACCTTTATTTTATAAGGAATTTTCTAGATTTAGACCTTCCATTGTGTGGAAAATTGAATAAGATTTTCATCGATATCAAATTCGCCCAAATCTGACACTCATTGAAGAAGTTAGAGCATTGTTTGTAATGTAGTGGTCCACCTGGGCACTCACCACATCGCAATGGATACCAAAATGGCAATCGTCACAATCCAGTGGACCTCTACAATATTGGCGCGTCGCAGAGAGGTCCAAATTCACAATTGTTAATTTCTAGTGGCGCAACGCGATAGCACTGCACGTGACAGAGTGCAAATTCGCACTTGTCCTTGACTCATGAAAGATATGTCACTCTTCATAGTAGTTACCCCTGAATTAGTCTCCTCAATTTCCTTTAATAGTTTCTTCATCATGTCCTCTATGGACATCTTGCCTGAACTGGTGGAAGCATTATAACGGCTTCCAGGAGGTACATATAGTCCACTTCTATCACTTTTATTCTTCCAATCTCCTTGATGGTTCCAACCTTAGTTTCCTTAACCACCAGTCCAAAAATGCCATGGTTATGGAAATATTTAGCATCTTCCTCAGTGTTTGATTCATCTCCCTTACCATGGGACCCCATAGCTTTTAGCTTTTCTAGATTCCCTGACAACATATGTTTCATGAGCAGATCCATCTGGGTTTTCATGTGAACCATATCCTGCTCATGCTTCTCTTCTCTCCTATGTTGCTTTGCTGATATTACACTAGACCCAGTATTACTTGCTACCACAGAATCTCTAGTGTGCCAAGAACTATTTGTCTTAATCATCCTTTCTAACATGTCTGCAGCCTCAGTAAGGGTGAGCTCCATAAAAGCTCCTCCTGTAGCATTATCCACTATTGTCTTTGTAAGT
Organism: Capsicum baccatum var. pendulum; assembly: GCA_030864225.1. NCBI lineage: Eukaryota > Viridiplantae > Streptophyta > Magnoliopsida > Solanales > Solanaceae > Capsicum > Capsicum baccatum. The sequence continues at coordinate 30,145,076 of CM061561.1, forward strand.
GAGTTCAAAGATTTGTAGAATATTTCCATCAAGTGTTCATCAGTCATCTTATAGTTTGGTCATTGAGTCAACTCTCTTTTAAAGCTCGTCGTAGTATCATGCAAAGATCCATTAGCCAATTGCCTAAATTTGCCGATCTCATCCCTCAACTATAACATTCTAGAGAGCGAAAAGAACCTTTCTAGGAAAGATCTTTTTAATTTCCTCCAGTTTGTTATAGAATCCGGAGTCAGCTCATTCAACCACATAGTTGCCTCTCCAGACAGAGACAATGGGAACAATCTTAAAAGAATAGCATTTTTCCCATTCTAGGATTATCAAATGACTTACAAATACTGATGAAATTCACTACATATAGATTTGGATCATCATCAGGTAATCCACCAAAGAGTCTTTTCAAATTTAGTAGTTGGATCATAGTACTGGCGATGTTGAATTTTACCCTAGGATCTAGTGGTGGTAGAATGATTTCCCTTGTAGATCCAGTTCCATCTAAATCATCTTCATCATTGTCAACATCAAATTGTGCATCTTAGCGGTCTAGTCTTCCTCTGAATGGACAATTTTCATTTATAGGTGCAACTACCCCTTCTACACGCCTCATATTAGCTGGGTCAATTAAATAATCATATCCCATCTCCTCTTCATCTAGATTAGGTACTCGACCTGGTTTATCTACATTTTGTTGATTTAATTAAGAATTATCCAAAGCGGCTAATCTTTTAGATTCCTGTTGGTTATCCATTCTTTCAATGAGATTAGGTTCAAGATTGAAAGGTAATAATGGTTCTCCTGAACTTCTTTTTCATGACATAAACAATAATGAGCCTGTAATGAACAAAAACAACAAAATAAAAGTAAAATAAGAAAACTTGACTAACAGTCAATTAACACACATAAACTCAATCGACAACCGTATTCCCCGGCAACGGCGCCAAAATTTGGTACACCCAAATTACACCTCTCTTATGAGAGAGTAAACGGTCATTGTCAAATATATAACCCAACTAGGTTGGGGTCGAATCCCATAGGGAATATGGTGCTAATTAAGTTGTATGTAGATTAGTTGACTTTTAATCGTTTGTTTCTGTAATAAATAGAGGGATTTGATTCAGTTCACAAATTAATGGTTTCAGTTTAACAATATGAAATATGTGGAGTAGTATTCAAATTCAGAGAAATAGCAAGCTAGGGTTATGTCCACCTAGTAGTTTTCAATACTTTCTAACTATGGGCTTTACGAATTCATACATGCTTCGTGCTTACAGAGAAATGTATTGTATTTAATAACATAATCCTACTATTTCTCAACCATCAAGGACTAATTCACTTTAGTTCTCTCAAATCAAAAGCATTTACCGAAAATAATACGAAATCTTCAAGTAGTTAATCCTGCTAAGGCATTAATATATGAAATAGGGGTTGGGAATCCTATTTTCTTGTCACTACTCTCTTTGCCGAACATCAACCTTTCTTTCGAACAAGTTGCATTTTAAGGCATATCCTCTATGTTTGGAACCACGAGAATTCAAGATAAGCGAAGAGAGTATGATGTAAACAAATCAATGCATAATGAATTCAAATCCCAAAGTGATAGATTGTATGATACATGGCTTTCATAATCCTAACTAATAAACTTAGCTACTTATGAAAAAAAACAAAAATCATCGTAAGTATATTCATCATACTAAAAACTAGAAGAAGATCTTAGTTTGCGAATAGGGAAAACAAGAGAAAAACATTTCTCTCTCTCTCTCCTCAAGCTAAGCCACCTTTTTCCTCTTCTCAAAAATAATCCAGAATTACTAATAATGCATAAAAATTCAGCATTAAGCCTTTTAATAATCTTTTCTCTCATAATTGCCTTCTAAGTCTATGAACTAATTATAAATGACAAACTGGTCTTGGACATAGTTTCTAGGCGCCACATTTGGTCCAGACTGCTACTCTCTCTTATGTCATATGCCATCCATATTCCATAGTCTCATTATGTCTTCATCTATTTCATTAATACCTGAAATTATGCTAATCATATTAGTTAGCTCACTTACATGGAAGTAGAGTAAAAACATAAGAAACTAGGCACTTTGTTCTCTAAACTTAGCTAAAATATAGATAATTTATGGTGCTTAAGCCTATAAATACACCCAAGATCAGTGCGTCAAGTTAAACTCAGCTCAGTTCAGTTTAATAATCAGTGTCATTCAGTTGAGAGTAGAATTCAGCACCGAACGAACCCAAGGATGGGGGCTCACCTGTCAGTAAAGGGTTTGAACCTTAGTAGCAGTCTTTGCGTTCAAGAACTACGTAACCGTACCTGCTAGTTGAGGATTGATAAGCTGTTTACTTTCCAGTTGATGGTAATACCGCTCTCATCAGGGAACCTACCAATAGAGGGTGACCCTTAGTCCTTCAGGATGATCTTTCAGTTGATCCACACAGCCAGTATCTATACCAATGGCATGGTACTAACACCCTTCCAACTAGGGTTACAGGTTGGACCCCAATCAATTTAGAGAGGGGCATGTGTTAACGCTCAATCTACAGCTCTCGTAGGAGTGTAAAGCGGTCGTTAGAAAATATAGAACCCAACCTGGGTTGGGTATCGATCCCACAGGGAATAGCTTGGCCAACAAGTAAGCAAAATTACTAAACTTTTGGTGCAAGTCTCATAAGAAGGGGGGATTGTAATGTGTAACCAAAACAATAAAGTAAAAGCTGAAAATAGCAAAGTAAAAAGAGAAAGATTGTTACGTAAGTTGTAAACAATGAGAATTGAAGCGTTGGGGTTATGTCCACCTCCTGAGTTATACGTCTCTATTGTCTATGAGTGTGTGGAATTGTGACATGCATGTGCTTATAGAGAATTGTATTCGATGGTAAATCCAGGCGTCTTTCGACCTATTCGAGGATTATTTCACTTTAACTCTTTCGAGCTTAAAGAGTGTCTAATGGTACGAATTCTCCAAGAGGTTAGTCCAGTTACGGCACTAGCTTTTTAATAGGAAAGGGTGTCCTACTACCTTGACACTATCTCTTTTCCAGACAAATAACCTTTCTTTCGAACAAGTTAAATGTTATACTGGCGTATTCTTGCGTTTGCAACCACAAAGAATGTAGATTAAGATGAAGAGAATAATGATATAAGCAGTATACGTGTCGTGAACTCACAAACTCACAGCAATAGATAGTAACTCATTCGGCTTCCATAACCCCAACAGAGAGGTTTAGTTACCCATGAATGCGAAGGAGATCAAGATTGACATTATTATTATATCACAATATTGGTTAATTGCGTGTAGCTCAAGTGATAGGCGTGAGGCGTAATTCCTTAGCAAAGTAATGTTTCTCTTGTTGTGGAAATTAAGAATAGATGAATGGAAGAAGAAAAATAGAATTAATGGAAAGATTAGAAGAGTTGTAGAATTGTTGTGGTGGAAGAAGAGAGGGATGGAAGAAGATTAATTGTTGAATAGAAGATGAATAAAAATCTCTAGCATGATAGGGTATTTATAATATCCATATCCTAATCCTACTAGGTAAATAAATATCTAACCAAATCCTACTAGCCTAATGAAATACTTAACCCAAATGTACTAGGTTAATGTAACATTATCATAATCCAAATAAACTAATGAAATACATAACCCAATTGTACTAGGTTAATGTATCATTGTCCAAATCCAACTAAGTTACTGCAAGTCCCCAAAGTCTTCAGAAATGCTATTTTAGCCCGGGACAGATTTCCCATGCATCACTTTTGGTCCTTTAGGCGTCCAATCTTACGTTCCTTCCTTCGTGAGCTTTCTTTGGCGTCAAGTAAGCCATAAAATGCTGATTTTTGCATCATTTATACCTGAAACTTTGCTAATCATGTTTGTTAGCTCACTTACAGGAAAAAGGACTAAAAGTGCATGAAATATATAATTTGTTCTCAAAACATGGCACAAATATGGGCAAAATATATTGATATAGGCACGTAAATTCGCCTATCATCAACACCCCACACTTGAATCTTTGTTCGTCCTCGAACAAAATATCATGTCCCTCTACACATCAACTTAGGGTTGTACAGCAACAACACAAAACATTCTTCAAGACAAGCACAACAATTATCAACAAAGAGTAGCTTTTCCGATTATTACTAGAAACAGTTTAACCTCTAGCATAGACTCGTGATGGTGGTCAACTCGCATGAAAAAGTTAAGGTACAATGAACCATATACAACTACCCAAACTCATCAACCATGTGTGTCTCACAATATAGTACCCATTATCACTCACAAGTATAGGATATTTTTCAAACATGGGTATCAAAATATCCTTGCTCTCGCTCTCACAAAGAATTCATATGTAGCAACTGATAACCATAGTCTTGCCCTTAGTGTAATACTCCACTAAATGTCAGAATGTTAAGATTAGGCTCAAATAGGTCTTTTGATGGTTGTAATGTAGGCTAAGGGACGGGTAGGACTATTTTGGCCAGAAATAGTGACTAAGTTCCTAAGCACTTTAATACATCACATTGTATCATTGACATTTTTTTCTTTCAACCTTTCTTCTTTCTTTTATTATACCACCCTTGTTCTCCTCTTTTGTTTTTCAATTTTAAGCACAACTCACTTTTCAGCTTTCTTTTTCCTTTTTCTTTTCTCAACATACCTCTTATGATAGCACTTTCTTTTTCATAACACATTCAAGCACCATTACAATTTAAAGCATCATACTCACCCAATTTCCTCTTTTGTTGTCACATGACTTTTTCACTTTAAAGCACTTAGGAATTTGGATCAAATTACGGTCTTGAAAAAAAATGAATTAGGCTTACATATGAGGTTCGTCACAAAAAATAGGCTAAAGGCTCAAAAGGGTTTAACTAGGATGATGTACATGGGTAGGTAAGACAAAGGTAAACATGTATAGGTTGCCAAAGAAATGCCTAAATCATCTCCTAAACTTACACTCCTTATTTTCGCTTTGCATACATACCAGGCAAGTTCTAGCATCAGCCACAAACATAGAATATACTATTAATCTCTCACACACAAGGCACATGGTCGACTTTATTGGAAATAATATAGACTCTCGACCCAACAAGTGAAGGAATTGAACCACAAAATATCACATAATGAGTCACAACTAGAGCCTAAACATCTCAATAGTCATGATGTTGGCACAAACTCTTGTTATATTCTCATGCTGCCTATTAGAATTATTTTATGCGAAGCTTAAAAAAACTAAAAAATGAAAAAACACGAAACAACAAAAACACAGTCAAACACAGTAAACAAACATAGATGCAAATAGAGAAGTATAGCATGCGATACCGCCACCCCACACTTAAACGGGACACTGCCCTCAGTGGAAAGTAAATACGAAGAACCTGGTCAGTAGGACTCTTCCTCAATGTCGGGGGTCATACCCCCTTCGTCGGAATCAGCATAAGAGTCGTCATCAGAGTTCTCCTCCTCATCGGAGTCTGGCAAGCGTCGATCGCCATCGGTCGGCACATCATCATCTAGAGATTTCTCAAAGTATACACCCATTCCACACATCTCCTGGGCATGCATGTTCATTGGATAATCATGGTCCAGCTGTTGGAGCTCTTCAGCAGTAGGAACACGACCTCCACTCATCATTGTGAAGCGTGTCATGCCATAAAGATGACGGAAGAAACTCTCATCACGAGCATGTCGCTCCGCAGTAGTAAGGTTGACACCATGAGTTGTTTCAGCATCTTTGACCTTGGTGAGGTCAACCTTCTTTGGGTTATGTGGGAGTTTGTGGTCAGCTGGTTCCTCTTTGATATCCTCCTTACGCAAGAGTGCTGTCAACAGATTACCAAAAGTGAAGTGGGATCTTTTGTGGAGTCTGGCCTTCCTCATGGTAGAGCAAATGATTGCCCCAAAGTTGATAGGGACATGTGTCATCAAAGCATAGACCAAACACACTCTATCTCTTGATATCTTGGTGTATTGAGTCCCAGGAATCAGGCATGAGTTGACAATACGCATCCAGATTCTTGCTTCCCTATTCAGTGGAGCATAGGGGAAGGTGTTGTGTCGGCCGGTGTCTTTATGTCTTCCCCACCTTGCCATCGATCTACTTCCATAAAGTGTGTGTCGTATTGCTCTATAAGGAGGCCTGCTGTACAGCTCTTTGAATAGTGTTGTGTCGACCGAAGGTAAGCCAAGAAAAGAGTTGATCCAGTCCGCATTGAGCTGTAACACTTGGCCCCAAATTTAGACTTCATTGCCCGTTGTGTTCGGCGACCAGTTGGCATAAAATTCTCTTGTTAAATCAAGGTTTCATTCTCCCATGTCGCGGAAGATGAAATCCAGCTTTAACGCCATTATTTTTGCCAACATCCGCGGCTCCTTCTTCGCTAAGGTGTCCTTGTTGATTAAGTCGACGTGAACATATTTTCTTTCTTTATTGTTCCGGTACCATTCTTTGGCGTACTCCTTAAGAACCCATTTTATTCCAAACATTATGCGGGGTAGTTGTGTTGAGGATGATTCTCCTTGGTCCTTTCGACCTCTTTTCTTGCCCTTTTGTGAAGTGGTAGCCTTCTCCTTGCCTTGTCTCGCTTTAGGTACCATTGTACCTGAGACTAGAAATAGTGTTAATGGTAGCACAATCTCAATTGATACAATCTATCAACAAGCAGTTGGGGTACCACCCCACACTTAGTTTTGTTAACACAAATCAGTGAGGTTAAAGTGGTCGATTACTCAGATTTCGTCGCCATACGTTTTAGGATTATATTCCAGCAAGAAAATCAGCATTTGATCGCTTACTTGCAGCCATTGCACTACTTTCATGTCAGATAAAACAACACTACTACATGGGGGGGGTTTCACGGTATGGACATTGTCAACAATTGCAACCTCCTAAGTCGGTGGGCAACTATAAGGCTTATCCCGATGAACGGGATGGTCTAACATATAAGCATCCAAGTAACAAGATCATAACATGATAGTCGATGTTCATAACCCTAGAAATTTCGCAAATAGTATAACAACGCTATTAAGACCAAATTCAAGTCGGAAACAAGTCAAGATGATTCTAACATATATATTCCCTCACATGGTTTTGCATTAATAATCCAAACACATGAACATCACCAACAATCTTTCAAGATGTAGCAATTCATAATAGACGTAGTACTTACGAGAAATAAATGAAGAATAAGAGAGTACTTACTTGCTTGAGGCTTTTGGAGATGGTTTTGTGAATTGGAATAGCAAAAGAAGAAAATTTTGAGAGGATTTGGATGTATATGCGGCGCCCTTAGGTCAATTTCTAGTGTGTTTATGTTTCAAGACTAAGTCCCCTTTATATAGAAAGAGAATGGGTCAGGTTTTGACCCATTTACAATCGGTTTTGGAGACAAAAATGCTACATATGCGGCGCATAATGCTAGGCATAGTCAAGACATATGCGGCGCATAGTCTATGGCATTTAGGGAAATATGCGCCGCACAGTCTATGGCATTTTGAGACATATGCACCGCATAGTCTATAGCATATGATATCCTGAGACTTAATGCCATAGCATAGGCAGCGCATAGTCAAAAGCACACTTAGGCATGGGCGGCGCATAGTGTATAGCACACTAGATTCCGAGACCTTAGGCTATAGTATGGTTTGGCAATGTTCGTGGCCTATTTTTACCTAGGCCTAGCCTTCCTCGATGCCTATTTTGGCATGAGAAATGCTTAATCCATAGCCTTATGCATTACCATTCCTAACTTACCACCTTTACCATGTAGCACATCCAAATTGTCAATTGAAATCAATTTCCTCGTTGAATACCTTTTGCACCTATATTTGCTCAAAACCAAATGAAAACGATTAGTACGATGGGTTGCCTCCCACCAAGTGCCTTAGTTTTGGTCGTGGCACGACTCTTATTTTTGGATTTTTCATTTATCAAAACAAAACAAGTACTAGAATGAAAGGAAAAACGATAAATGATAAAACAATAAAACGATGGGTTGCCTCCCATCTAGCGCCTTATTTATTGTCGTGGCTCGATGTAGTAATCTCGAGTACTTAGACTTCGTCGAGATAAGTGATGGCCATGTCATTCATCGAGTCAAAAGGACCGATATAAGGCTTAACACGTTGGCCATTCACTTTGAAGACAACACCATTATTGTCTTCCAATTCGACTACTCCAGACGAGTAGACTTGGATAACTTTAAATGAACCAGACCACTTAGATTTTAACTTACCTGGGAAGAGCTTCAATCTGGAGTTGAAGAGAAGTACTATATCACCCCTCTGGAAGTTTCGTCGAACAATCCGCTGATCATGATACTTTTTCATCCGCTCCTTGTATAGGTCTGATCTTTCATATGCATGGAGACGGAACTCATCTAATTCGTTCAGCTTCTCCAACCTCAGATTCTTAGCATCATCCCAATTCAAATTCAATTGCTTCAACGCCCACAATGCCTTATGTTCGAGCTCGATGGGTAAGTGACAAGCCTTCCCATAGACTAGTTGATAAGGAGACATGCCAATGGGTGTTTTGAACGCAGTCCTATACGCCCAAAGTGCATCATCAAGCTTCCAAGACCAATCCTTCCTATTTGCATTAACCGTCTTCGCAAGGATTTCCTTGATCTCGCGATTGGAAACTTCTACTTGTCCACTAGTTTGGGGATGATAAGGCGTGGCTACCTTATGTTGCTTGACACCATACTTGGCCAAAACTGATTTGAATATCTTGTTGCAAAAGTGAGATCCTCCATCACTTATGATAGTACGTGGTACTCCAAAGCGAGAGAAGATATTCCTCTTTAAAAATGCTACAACACGCTTCCCTTTATTGTCGGCCAATGCTACAGCTTCAACCCATTTTGACACTTAATCCACAGCAACCAAGATGTACTTCATTCCAAACGAATTCACGAATGGACCCATGAAATATATACCCCATACGTCAAAGAGTTCTACCTCAAGAATTTTCGACATGGGCATCTTATGGTGTTTTGAAATAGCACCTTGACACTGGCATTGGTCACACCTTCTAACATAGTCATAGGCATCTCGAAATATCGAAGGCCAATAATAACCACTTTGCAAAACTTTTCTTGCCGTCCGATTGCCTGCATGATGTCCTCCAACTTGGGATGTATGGCATGCTTTCAATATGGTGGGCACTTCTTCATGGGATATACATCGTCGAATGATACCATCAGTGCATCTTCGAAACAAATAAGGCTCATCCCAATAGTAGTGATGGACATCATGCATAAACTTCCTCCTTTGATGGTAAGATAATTTGGCAGGTATCACATTGCTCACCACGAAATTTGCAAAGTCGGCATACCATGGTAGTTCCTCCATTGTTGTTGCTAATATCTCTTCGTCCGGGAATGCATCATCAATCTGAATTTCAGGTTGTCCCATATGTTCATTCTCAAGTCGAGATAGGTGATCATCCACTTGGTTCTCGCAACCTCTTCTATCTTTGACCTCAAAATCGAACTCTTGCAGCAGCAAAAGCCATCGAATTAACCTTGGTTTTGCATCCTTCTTTATCATGAGATACCTAAGAGTTGCATGGTCTGTATGAATGATCACCTTAGTACCTAATAGATAGGCACGAAACTTTTCAAACGCGTACACCACTGCTAGGAGCTCATGTTCAGTAACAGTGTAGTTCCTTTGGGCTTCATTTAGGACCTTACTCGCATAGTAGATGGGATGAAATAATTTCCCCTTTCTTTGTCCAAGTACAGCTCCAATGGCTACACCGCTCGCATCACACATGACTTCGAACGGGAGAATACAATCTGGTGCTACCATGATAGGGGCTTCAATGAGTTTTTCTTTGAGGCATTCGAATGCCTATAAGCAATCGTCATTGAAGTCAAACTTCGCATATTTCTCCAATAGTTGGCACAATGGACTAGCAATTTTAGAGAAGTCTTTGATGAACCTACGATAGAAACCAGCATGGCCAAGAAAACTACGAACTCCCTTTACCGAAATTGGAGGCGGTAGCTTCTCAATAACCTCAATTTTTGCTCGATCAACCTCTATTCCTCTTTCGGAGATCTTGTGCCCAAGAACGATTCCTTCTTTTACCATGAAGTGGCATTTCTCCCAATTCAGTACAAGGTTGAAGTCTACACATCTTTGTAGTGCCATGCTCAAGTTTGCCAAGCACGCTTCAAAAGACTCACCAACAACTGAAAAATCATCCATGAATACCTCCAAAGTGTCTTCAACCATATCAGAGAAAATGGACATCATACAACGTTGAAAGGTGGCTGGTGCATTACATAACCCGAATGGTATACGTTTGAAAGCAAACGTACCATATGGGCATGTAAATGTTGTCTTCTCTTGGTCTTCGGGAGCAATACAAATCTGATTGTAGCTTGAATAACCATCAAGGAAACAAAACCATCCTTTCCCTGCTAATCGGTCTAGCATTTGGTCCATGAAGGGCATTGGGAAGTGATCTTTGAGTGTCCAAGAATTTAGCTTTCGATAGTCCATGCATACTCTCCATCCAGTGATGGGTCTGAGTGGAATAAGCTCATTCTTTGCATTCGCGACCACCGTCATGCCTCCTTTCTTGGGAACACATTGTACCGGGCTTACCCATGTACTATTAGAGATAAGATACACAACCCCTGCGTCTAACCACTTGATAATTTCTTTCTTCACCACTTCTTGCATAGGTGGGTTTAGACGTCTTTGATGCTCAATGGTGGGCGTGTAATTTTCTTGAAGCTGAATTTTATGTGTGCAAATCCCAGGTGGAATACCAATAATATCCACAATGGTCCATCCAATGGCTCTAATATGCTTGAGTAGAGTAGCAATAAGAGATGCAACTTGTTGCTCACCCAAATCGGCTGCTACAATAACTGGAAGAGTGTTTCCGCTTCCTAAGAATGCGTACTTCAAATGACTTGGCAGCTCCTTCAATTCTAACGTGGGTGGCTCTTCAATAGATGGCTTAGCTGGTGGTGTGGGCTGATTCTTAAGATCAAGATCCAGCTTCTTGGGAGTATAGCGATATGTCCCTAATTCCGATAGAGCACAAATAGCTTCCTCAAAATTTTCAGCATCCTCATTCTCTCCATTCATGAGCACAATTGCCAAAGGGTTATCAATAATCTGCTCTTCTTCAAGCACTTCTTTCTCGTCATCAAAGAAAACATCAGCCACAGAGAATACACTTAGATCTTTGGGTTGCTTCATTGACTTTCAAACATCAAAGCGCACTACTTCATCATTTATTTGGAATGAGAGTTCATTGGCTCTCAAGTCAATGAGCACACTTCCTGTAGCTAGCAAAGGGCGCCCCAAGATTATGGGAACTTCTGAGTCTGCCTCACAATCCAAAATAACAAAGTCTACCGGAAAGATGAATGAATAAACCTTTACCAAGACATCACATAGAATACCAACAGGTCGTTTTATCGACCTATCCGCCATGACGAGCTTCATATTGGTTGGAGTAGGATCACCCAACCCCAACTTCTTGTAGATCGATAATGGCATCAAATTGATGCTTGCTCCTAAGTCACATAATGCTTTGGCAAAATTCAAAGATCCAACGGTGCAAGGAATCGTGAAAGCTCTGGGGTCGGCCTTCTTCTAAACTATTGATCGGGTAGCAATTGCACTACAATGATGCACATCATCCTTCAGCTCATAACTTGCTGCCCTCTTCTTTGTCAAAAGATCTTTCATAAACTTTTCATACCCAGGCATTTGTTCAAGTGCCTCCACCAATGAAACATTAATGGTCAGCTGCTTCAACATAGTCATAAATTTGCTGAACTTAGTGTCATCCGCCACCTTCTTCAATCTTTGGGGAAAAGGTGGTAGTGGGTATGGAAGTGTCCTCTCCGTGGCTTTCTTCTTCTCTTGCTTCCATTTTTCCACCTTTTTAGGTTGTACGTCATTGGGAGTGACGTCCTTGACGTCTGGAGTAGTTGCTGCGGAATCTTCTCCTTGTTCATTGTCGTCCATGTCCGCAACTTCGTCAACCACTTGCTTTCCTTTTGCTGAAGTTTCTAGAACCTTACCACTTCTGGTAGTGATGGCCATGCATGACCCATCATTCCTTGGGTTTTGCACAGTATCGCTAGGTAAGGTGCCAGCCTTTCTTTGATTGAGTGCTGCTGAAAGTTGGCTCAATTGCTGCTCTATTTGCTTGATAGAAGTGGAGTGAGAATCAACTAATTGCTTCATGGAGGACAAATCATTAATTACCTCCGTAACTCCCACGCTTGTTGCTTCCACTCCTTTCAATAACTTAGCCATCATGTCTTCCATACTTCCAGAATTAGATGTGGTGGTGTCACGTCTACCAGGGGGAACTTACAAACCACTCTTTTCATTGTTTTTCTTCCAACTACCTTGGTCTTTGTTTCCAGATTTATCATAATAGTTCCGACCTTGGTTTCCTTGGGCATTCCCACGGAAACCCCCCTGATTGTTCAAGTAGTTGGCCTCCTCTTCAGAATCAGATTCGTCTCTTCCTTTTGACGCAATTGCTTTTACTTTTTCGGTCTTCCCTGATAATAAGTGCTTTGTAAGAAGATCCACTTGTGTTTTCATGTGCGCCATGTCTTGATCACGTTCTTCTTCTCTTCTTCTTTGGTCTGCAGTCATGCCAATAGATAAAGTGGGGCTTGCTACCTCAGAATCCCTGGTATGCCAAGCTCTACTTTGTTTCATCATATGATCTAGCATATTGCTTGCTTGACCAAAGGTGAGGTCCATGAAAGATCCTCCAGCTGCGTTGTCCACCACCGGTTTAGTTATTGAATTCAAGGCTCTATACAAGATCTCCATGAGGTGAACATTAGTCATATGATGGTTTGGGCATCTCGCTAGCTTTGTCTTGAACCTCTCCCATGTTTCATGAAGAGCTTCATAGGGAAGCTGACGAAAGTTGCTGATTTCATCTCTCAATTGAGCCCTTTTGGATGGCGGAAAGAATCTTTCTAGGAAAGCGTCTCTCAATTGCCTCCAATTTGTAATTGAATCAGGAGTCAGCCCATTCAACCATAGTGTTGCCTCCCCAGACAGAGACAATGGAAATAGACGTAATCGAATAGCATTCTGACCAACACCAGGATTGTTAAAGGACTTGCATGTAGAGATAAAGTTGATAAGATGCATATTCAGATCATCGCCTGCTAGTCTACCAAATAATCCCTTGAGTTGCAATAACTGAATCATGGTGCTAGTGATGTTGAACTTGGCTCCGGGCGCTAATGGTGGTGGAATAATAGCTCCAGTGGCTCCGGCACCACCAAGATCATCATCATCATTGTCGAAAGCTGGCTGCATAGGTTGGCGATCATATCTATACCGAGCTTGTCGACCTCTTCTGTTGGCAGGTATTGTAGTTTCAGCAACATGCCTTGGGTTTATCAACTCGTCATCACCTAAATCTTCATCGTCAGGATTAGCTTCTCGCCCAGGATTATCAATGTTTTGCTGGTGTACTTGGGCGGCAGCAAGAGCGGCTAATCTCGCCTGCTCGTGTTGAGCAGCCATCCTGTCGATTTCTGCTTGTGCTTCCATTCTTCTAATTCGTTGTGGTTCAGGATTGATTGGTAATAACGGTCGATCAGAACTTCTAGTATGGGGCATTCACTAAAAGAAAAACCTGCAATAAACAAAAACAAAAACTAAACGTAAAAGTACGAGAATCTTTGACCAAAGGGTCTAGTAATTATCACGGACTTGATTGACACTCGTATTCCCCGGCAACGGCGCCAATTTTTGATAACACTCAATCTACAGCTCTCGTAGGAGTGTAAAGCGGTCGTTAGCAAATATAGAACCCAACCTGGGTTGGTATCGATCCCACAGGGAATAGCTTGGCCAACAAGTAAGCAAAATTACTAAACTTTTGGTGCAAGTCTCGTAAGAAGGGGGGATTGTAATGTGTAACCAAAACAATAAAGTAAAAACTGAAAATAGCAAAGTAAAAAGAGAAAGATTGTTACGTAAGTTGTAAACAATGAGAATTGAAGCGTTGGGGTTATGTCCACCTCCTGAGTTATACGTCTCTATTGGCTATGAGTGTGTGGAATTGTGACATGCATGTGCTTATAGAGAATTGTATTCGATGGTAAATCCAGGCGTCTTTCGACCTATTCAAGGATTATTTCACTTTAACTCTTTCGAGCTTAAAAAGTGTCTAACGGTACGAATTCTCCAAGAGGTTAGTCCAGTTACGGCACTAGCTTTTTAATAGGAAAGGGTGTCCTACTACCTTGACACTATCTCTTTTCCAGACAAATAACCTTTCTTTCGAACAAGTTAAATGTTATACTGGCGTATTCTTGCGTTTGCAACCACAAAGAATGTAGATTAAGATGAAGAGAATAATGATATAAGCAGTATACGTGTCGTGAACTCACAAACTCACAGCAATAGATAGTAACTTATTCGGCTTCCATAACCCCAACAGAGAGGTTTAGTTACCCATGAATGCGAAGGAGATCAAGATTGACATTGTTATTATATCACAATATTGGTTAATTGCGTGTAGCTCAAGTGATAGGCGTGAGGCGTGATTCCTTAGCAAAGTAACGTTTCTCTTGTTGTGGAAATTAATAATAGATGAATGGAAGAAGAAAAATAGAATTAATGGAAAGATTAGAAGAGTTGTAGAATTGTTGTGGTGGAAGAAGAGAGGGGTGGAAGAAGATTAATTATTGAATAGAAGATGAATAAAAATCTCTAGCATGATAGGGTATTTATAATACCCATATCCTAATCCTACTAGGTAAATAAATATCTAACCAAATCCTACTAGCCTAATGAAATACTTAACCCAAATGTACTAGGTTAATGTAACATTATCATAATCCAAATAAACTAATGAAATACATAACCCAATTGTACTAGGTTAATGTATCATTGTCCAAATCCAACTAAGTTACTGCAAGTCCCCAAATTCTTCAGAAACGCTGTTTTAGCCCGGGACAGATTTCCCATGCATCACTTTTGGTCCTTTAGGCGTCCAATCTTACGTTCCTTCCTTCGTGATCTTTCTTTGGCGTCAAGTAAGCCATAAAATGCTGATTTCGGCATCATTTATACCTGAAACTTTGCTAATCATGTTTGTTAGCTCACTTACAGGAAAAAGGACTAAAAGTGCATGAAATATATAATTTGTTCTCAAAACATGGCACAAATATGGGCAAAATATATTGATATAGGCGCGTAAATTCGCCTATCATTAGCATGTTAGTTAGATGATTACCTACCATAGTTTTAGTTTCAATCCTTGTATAGAACTGAATTCAGTTCTATAGAATTAGGACTGTCGGTAACAATCACCCAATTATCAGTAATCTCAAATATCAATTACTCAGTTATCAGAACTCAGTACTCAGTGTCACTATAAATCTAAGACATAGTGTATATATATATATACACAGTATTGCATAATCAGTATTTACAGTAGCTTCAATTATCCATGTACTCTTATTTAGTTATATTCATATCACTCAATCAGTTATTGTTCATGCATATGAACCCATACATTTCAGCCTTATCTCATCTACCATACCAGTACATTTCACATACTGATCGCATACTCTTTACTTGTGCTATAATGTCTTATATCATAGGTTCAAACGCTCAGGTTCTTGATCATGCTTAGCTAGATTCAGTCAGCAGCAACAGATTTATAAGTGAGTCCTTATATATCTAGGATATTCTTTTATTTTAGTATAATAGTATATTCAGTATTTTATTAGTTAGAGTTACTTGGGGGCTTTTCCCATCAACTTTACATTTAGACAGTTCAGTTAGAGGCTTTTCAAACTAGACTAGTGTAGACAGTATTTAGTTTTCAGATGCTATTATTAGTTGCTATATTTATCAATATTTAGATTATGAACCTTATGGAACTTCATCCTAACTTCCGTATTATTTCAATATTATTATTTAGTGCTCACAGCAGGTACCCGTCATGGGTTAGCTTGTGGTCCTTCAGGGTCGTAAGTACCGTATGGCATTCGGGGTGCAGATTTAGAGCATTACAAACGTGGTATCAGAGCCTAAGGTTCAAAAGAGTCCTAGGAAGTTTGAAAGTAGCGTCAAGTAGAGTCTTGTGCATGGGTGTGTAGCGCGCCACACTTATGGGCAAGAGGCTATGAGGTATTTTTAGGAAAGTTTCCCTTCTTTTAGTATTCATGTTGTGTTTGTAAGCATGAGCTTAATTTAAACTCTCAGTCAAATTCATTTCTTCCTATCGTTTACAGAACATACCTACAACACCCCATGTTTTTCCTAGCTTAAAATTCATTCCTAGAATGTTAAGAGTGTGATTCAAAAATGAATAACCTTTATTTCATAAGGAATTTTCATTGATATCAAATTTTCCCAAATCCGACACTCAGTGAAGAAGTTAGAGCATTGTTTGTAATGCAGTGGTCCACATGGGTACTCACCACGTCGCAGTGGATGCCAAAATGGCAATCATCATATTTCAGTTGACCTTCGCGATATTGGCACATCGCAGAGAGGTCCAAATTCCTAATTGTCAATTTCTAGTAGAGCAACGTGATATCACTGCACATGACAGAGTGCAAATTCGCACTCGTCCTTTTCTAGTAGCTTAACGCAATTTCAACGCATCGCAGTGAAGGTGTAATTTTTGTACTCTTAATCCATAATTTGAATTCTTGTTTCATGACTTTAATTCTAAGTATGTGAAGTCCTTATTAGGTGAATAATGTTCATAGAAGTCACTTAGAGCTAAGTAGAGCTAAGAACATTATATTCGACCAAAATTTGGCATTCAATCCTACAAGGGTAAACTTTAAACATGTATACCATTTTATATACATGGAAATTTCCATCCCAATACCAACCAAATTGTATATAATTTAATTAGCTTTTCGACGATACCAATTTCGCAAAAATGTGATACCCGAGTGAAAAGTTATAGCCATTTTAGTGTGAGGCAGTGAGTTGCCACGATGGTAGCGCCTCATGCTAAAGGGAAAAATCAGGATACGGGTTACGAATTCTACTTTAAATTAATAAGGGTAAATGGGGTCTTTTTTCACCTCAACTCGGGTCATAAAAACACAATCTAAGGTTTCAAATGGGACATTATTTTCCCTAATTCTCTAATTTTTTCCTCAAGAACAACCTTAATCAATTCCCTCAAGAATCATCAATTCCATCTTCTCCTCTTCAACAAAAAGATCAAGAATTTAGGGTTTCTAATCCAAGAACTTCAAGAATGATATCAAGATCATCTCCAAAGTATTCAAAGTTCAAGCTTTTAAATTCAATTCATCAAATCCAAACTGTTAAGGTATGTGGGGTTTCAACAAGGACAATTTGTTCATCCTTGTGCCCAAAACTTGTTTTAACTTATAAATTACTGAATTTTATGTGATTTTTCATGAAATTGAAGTTAGGGTTTATACTCAATTTATATTATTTGAAGATTATGAG
Source organism: Capsicum baccatum var. pendulum (assembly GCA_030864225.1). Lineage (NCBI taxonomy): Eukaryota > Viridiplantae > Streptophyta > Magnoliopsida > Solanales > Solanaceae > Capsicum > Capsicum baccatum. The sequence continues at coordinate 30,162,556 of CM061561.1, forward strand.
TTTACAAGTGATTAAATATTGAATTGCATGACTATTTTCATGTATTTATGTGCGTAACGCAATTTTCCAGATTTTTGAAAGTGAGTTTAAGTATGATATTGAGATTCTTTATCTTATTATTTTGATGGTGTTGAAGTATTTTCAAGAAGCATATTGAGTTGGATGTTTTTCTATGATTTTGAATGTTTATATATGAGTTCTAAATTGGGATTCATATCCATTATCACTATTTACAAGATTTTGAGTTTTTGAGAGCTGTTGAAGATAACTTTCATGAGTTTATTTATATTTTCATGAGCATTGCTGAAATTTTCAGATTTTAATATGATTTACGAATGTTTATGTTATCAAGCATGAATTTTGAGATGTTTTGACATAAGTTTGAAGCATGAACTTTAATCCCTAAGATTGAGTTTTGATATTTCAAGAAGCTTATATTTTTAGCATGCTTTGATAAGCAAGATTTGATCTTTTGATCCTAAGCTAAGATAAGGAATCCACATTATTCATATAGTTCATGATTTATAGCAAAGAGAAGTGTAATTGATTTTTATTATAAATCCTTATGCTATTTTAAGGTGGATTTCCTAAAAGTTCTGAGCCTAAGTATGGGAGTATTATTTAGCATCAAGTTGGGTATAATTCTAAGGTCTCATGCTCTAGAACTACGAGCCACCATAGGTTTCTAATTTATCCCAAGTGGGTTAAGATAATCATCACTAAAGTTAACACTACAAAAAAAAACTATGTTTAGCGACGAAATGTATTGACAGACCAAATTTTGTCACTATATAGCGACGGATTAGCAACGGATATTTAAATTTGGTCACAGACATAGCAATTCAATTTTTTGATATGTTATTAGCAACGAATCAGTGACGTAATTGTAATTCCGTCACTAAATAATAGCGGGAAAAATTGGTGCCTAAATTTAGTGACGGATTAGCATCGAAATATTGGTCGCTATGTTAATTATTTCATAGCAACAGATTTAGCAACAAACTTTCGTCAGTTTTCTTCTTTTTTCTTTAAAAAAAAGTATTTTATTTAGCGACCAATGAAGCCATCATAAAATATTAATTTTTATTTTCTAATTAATTATTTTTAGTATAGAAAAGAGGGGAATAGGGTTAGGATATTAATATTATTCTTGATTTCTTTCACATTCACGCCTCTCACTCTCTCTTAGTCACATCTCCATCTCCGATATCATGCCCTCTTAGTGCTGAAGATCTCACATATCCGATCTCCTATCTTTAATCTCACATCTCCATCTCCATCTCCGATCGAAAATTGAAGGTCAAAACTCAAAAAAATTCAGGTAACCCTTTTTCTCCATTTTATTTGCATGTTCAATTTCTATTGTTGTTGATAGTATTCTAGTTTCTACTTTATCTTCACTTTCTGTCTAATCTCAATCTTGTCAAATGTCACTGGTATTGCCTCTTGAAAGTTGAATAGCTATTGTTGGTCCATTCTTTGTTATCCTACGCATCAAAACTTGTCCTATTTTCCCTCACATATTCTCTTCCTTACAAACACTATGAATAAAGAAAGAGATAAGCCATTTTCATCACTTACAACTTCATTTTCTGCTAGTCTTATTCTTTCTCTGAACAGCACAAGGTTTTCACTTTTTGGGGTTCCTCAATAGCCTAAAGAAAAGATTTTTATTCTATTTTTTTGCGTGATTAAGTTAGCATGTGGCTCTAGTATACAAATGATTCTGCTTTTTGAAATATCATAAAGAAATAAAGAATCTGGTAATCAAAGATTAAGTCAATATACTTTTCTTTTTTTTTCCTTTTTTAGCTTACTAGAGTGTACTATAACCAGTTCTAGTTGTTTTCCTGAATAGTAGTTTATTTCGTGTAAGTTTAAGACATTCTGGGTATTGTTGTTTGTGTTTTCTCTAAAATAATTTCTTATGTCGCCTTCAAATTGTACTGCTTGTTTGGTTTGTTTGGAGAGGATGGAGTATCATGCTCGTAGTATAAGACTTGATTAGTAATTAGTATTATTACTATGTTTAAAATTTGAACTTAATTTTCAAATGTGTGACTGTTACTTTGGTTGGATTTTTCTATTTTATTTGTGCTAGACTAGTAGCTGTTTGCAAGGAATAGTTATACTTATATGCTTCTGTATGATTTGCTTATGTTTGAAAAATATTTGAATGTTAACGGTTTAAACCAATAACTAAACCGATAACAATCAATAACCAATAAACCAATAACCGATAAGCCGATATCTTAATGGTTCTTAATGGTTTAGCTTTATTACAAACTGATAATAAATATGTCAAACTGATAAACTTCAAAACCGAACCGAACCCCCTATATGCAGCCCTAGAGGGTTGCTTAAATTTAGTATTCCATAATACGTCTATATCCCATGGAAGCACTGAAATATATAAGAGAAATAGTTTAAAATTTCAGTAAATAGTAGTAACGATAGAAACAAATTGTGGTCAACGATCTATGGTCCCACGGTACATTTGAATGTATCACATAAATTGAATGACTTGACAATGATGCATCATATACTCATGTAATGCTATCATTCTTTTTGTTGATCGTTTATCTAGAATAAAGATAAATGTATTTGAGCGTCTACGGCGATTGCATTGTTTATACTATACTGTTGATAGTTTCCTTTTCAATTCTTTATCTTTTTGAGTGAAAATAATTGAGTTTATAAAACTGGTACCACTTATTAATAAGGAACAATCCACATACTATAAATAAGAAAAAGTAAGCATCTACACATGTAAAGAAAGACAACAGTACTGCTATTTAAATTTGAAATTAATGCTGCTCCTACACTTTGAGAAAATGTACCTTCAAAACTCAAGGGGTCTTAATCAATACAAAATTTGGAGAATGAAACAAATCTAAGAAAGACCTTATGCCTAAGAACTTTAATGTTCAAGTTGAAATACTTATTTGAGTCACATATCTTTCAGGTGTCTTTTTACTGGAATTGGTGCAGTGAAGTTGTAGATTGGTGGTAAAATAAGTGGAGTATTGTATTCAATCAGGTGTGTTTTGAAACTTTGTTTCAACTTTTTTATTTTTCTTGCTAAGCTTGTTGGCTTCTCGATTATGTTTGTAACTTATTTTTTATATTAAGCATGTAGCAATAAATTTGTTGTCAAAATAGAAGTATGTATCACTTTTATCTTATTTTTAAGGTAAACTAGTTTTGTTTTCTACTTTAAGAGCATAAGTTTGAATAATTTAGTGAAACTATTTAAGTGTCAATTGATCAACTTAATTATGCTTTCTTTGCTAACTAGTTCTTTATATAGAGCCTGATCATACATTATCACTAATTAAGATTTCCAACAAGGTTAATTATTAATTAAGACTAATTGTCGTGTTTCTTATTAAACTGGTTAATTAGCACTGATTATCTTTTTTTTATTTCAACCTTAATAGGAAGATGAATAATCTAGAGCGTAGTTGGATGTATGAGAGGTTACATGGCCAAGGTTAGAGCACCAAAAAAAACTTGTAAGTGTATATTTCATGAAAATTGTATGCTACTACGTATCTTGAAATAGTTGGTTAATTTTTAGTCATTTATTCTCCGTTTTAGTAGATATGGTTGTGTCTAAAGTGCGTAGCAAGCAGCTGGTCATGTGGTGCTACTTTGTTTGGGTTACTGCTATGCTATTTTGGCTGTTGACATGCTAGTTTTTCCTCTTTATTTTGGCGCTATATGTGATGCTCTGGTCTACTGCTATGTACCTTAAAATAGCTGATTAGTTTTTAGTCATTACTTTATCGTTTTAGTTGCTATGGTTGTGTCTAAAGTACGTAGCAAGAAGCTGGTCGTGGTGCTACCTTGTTTGGGTTGCTGCTGTGCTGTTTTAGGTGTTGATATGCTAGTTTTTCCTCTTTATTTTGGTCCTATTTGTGATGCTCTGGTCTGCTGCTACGTACCTTGAAATAGTTAATTATTTTTCAGTCATTTCTTCGCCATTGTAGTAGCTACGGTTGTGTCTAAAGTGCATGGCAAGTAGCTGGTCGTGATGCTACTTTGTTTGGGTTGTTGCTATGGCCTTTTGGCTGTTGATATGATCTATATGTACATTCAGTTCTCATAAGATACAAATTTATTGAATTCATGTTGTATGCTCTAAGATATTAACGAAAGAAAAATCTTTGGACGTCATGCTTACCATTCTAAAAAACAAACAAATCTTTGGACTATTTGGTATTTGTCTAGATAATCAAGTTTACTACTCATGCTCTTTTTAATGACAACCCTTGAATTTTTGAATTCCATGTTAAATGATTTATGATAAGAGTAAGTTTTTGCATACGTTAAGAGTTACATGGTTGTCTTCTTGTCGGTCTTTACCACTTGTCGAGTATTATTGATAGCTATGTTTGTTTTTCTTTTTGAAAGCTGAAGGATCTACGTTAGTTAATCTTTGATTTTTAAATAGAACCACAAGAATAAGTATCTTGTTTGTGTTGATTCTGATTTGTTACAATAATTGTTGCTGGAAATTTTTGCTGCTGCTGAATATTTTCTGTTATTGGAGCTGCTGTTAATTTTCTGTTGTGTTTTCGGCAAACAGTTGCAATGAAAGCTATGTTAGTTTTTCTTTTGGGGGGCTAAAAGAGCCACACATAGATTAATTATATAAAATAACCAATCCATATACATTCTCAAATAAGAACTGTGAGTATTTCAGCGTCAAGCATACAAGAAATTGAATCTTTACTTGTGTTGTTCAGATTCGAAGTTTGATGTTCTTATTTCTTTCCTCCTTTCCCTTTTCATACAGAAACTCCAAAGAATGAATAATGTAGTTGAGACTCTATCATTCCTTATTGCAATATCCCTCTTCTCATCTTTATTGAAAGGTGTTGTATTATGTTGTCTGTCTGAAGTTGAAATTCTGATTCTGTAATTTCTTTACTGTGATGTTTGGAATGTTGTTTTTATCCATTATGAGAAATATCCTTGTGTACCTTTGGTAGTGCCTAAAAGGAATGGAAAGTTAGTAGCTGTGTACCTGCAAAATATTCAATATGGTTAGCTTAAAAATCTGCCAACAAGTTTCCTTCTCTGTAGGTATGAGCCACTTCAACCAAGTTATGAGCCATTAACATCTTTATTTTCTTTATCTCCATCGCAATGGTCCATGTCACCTCCTAAACACCATGAATAATTTTGCTGACAGTAAGGGAATCTATCTCAATCATCAGAGGTGTTAACCTATTATTAAGACATTGTTGTAGTGCATATCTTGTTTGTTACTATAATTATTGCTGGAAATTGTTGTTGCTGCTTAATGTTTTCTGTTATTGCAATTGCTGCTAGTTTTATGCTATTTTTCATCAAGCAGCTGCTGCTATTTTTCCTGCAAGCAGCTGCTGCTATGCCACTTTGTTTTACAGCTATATTTCCTACTAGTTTCTCTTGTTTTTTTCTTTGTTTTGCTACTATGCCAAGATGTTTGGTGATACGTTTTTTCTTAGAATAGGGCAAAGAAACTTGGTGGTGTGTCATGATTCTCTTTTGGTTTACTACTAATGTACATTGGTCTCATTCTAAATAACAAAAAATTCTATATAGGCTCTTAAAATAGGTTGAGTTCCAACTCCAAGTGAGTTACATTTGCACGTCCATACACATAATCATGATGGAAAATCTTTTGTTGGTCAGCGTTCCCGACTTCTGCATGTAAGTCCATAACTTACATCTAACTATATGATACACATCTCTTATTTTTCTTTTGTGTTGACATGAACTTGAGTCTATTTTAATAACTTCACTTGTTATAGAAAAGGTATGAAGAAATTGTACGGGAAAAAGTACAATGCGGATCTGAAATTGACCAATTGGAGACATATTATGAAGCTGCGTGAGGAGCAAAAAAGAAAAAAATATTTGGTCTTGGATCTGAAACTGCCAGTTACTTTGGGAAAAAACTTTGTACCTGTAATGTTTACACATCATCAGTACCACCTTCGATTTCTATACCGACAACAAATATGGAGGAATTTGTGAAGTAATTGATTCCGACCCTTGCTACTCATTTTCTTCCGATAGTTATTGAGTGTGTTGGTGGTATTAGGGTACAATAAGGGTCCGTGCTTGATCCTCCTCCTACTAATGATGATGATGACGATGTTGATTTGTAGCTTCATATTATTCATAGTCCATGATCGTTGCACTAATTTTTGATAGACTATTTTGACATTAGTAATGTCTGACAAAATACTTGAAATTGTAGGTGTTGGACACAATTGTTGTGAATTTTGATATCTATTTGAATGTTGGATATTTAATCATTTTATAATTTACGTTTTTCAACTATTTACTTATAAAATTATTAGTGACAAAAAATTAGTGACTAACTTTTCTTGTTGCTACTGAAAAACTTTAGGGACGGATTAATTTAGTTGCTAAAGACGGCTGCCATTAGAGACAAAAAATTAGTGACTAACATCAGTCGTAGCTACTAAAACTTTAGTGATGGCTTAATTTGATTGCTAAATACGGCTACTCAGTCGACCAAATTATGTTGCAACGGATCAACGACAAAATATTCTGTCATAAATTAAGCCACGAACAAAATGAATTTTGGGAATAGCAACGCTATAGCAATGGAAATGTACATCAGTAATATCAACAACTAAAATATTTCATCACTAATTTTGCGATGGAATTCAAATTTTTGTCTCTATGAGGTTAGCAATAAGCAATATAGCGACAGAACATTTTCTGTTGCTATTTCGTCGCTATTTCAATTTAGTGACGGATTTTCATATGATAGCGACGAATATGTCGTGTCGCTAAATGATTTTTTTTGTAGTGTAAGGTTCTATTCTGATGGTAAAGGTAGAACAGCTCTCCCCAACGTGGGCAAGACATTGTACTCTATGTCAGCTCATATGGTTTATGTCGGTTAGAAGAATCTCCCAAAGAAGATCCCTACTCTTTAAATAGTTTATAGATTTAAAGTCTTAGCATATATTTTGAAAGTTAATATTTTAAGATTTTCAAAGTTTTAAGTCCCAAAGTCTCTAAAAGTGTTACAGTCTTAAAGTTCCAAAGTCTTTGAGTCCCAAGTCCTAAGTTTCCTAAAGTTCTATAAATCTTATGGTTCAAAAGAAGTCCCTTATTTTCATAAGATTAAAGTGTATGTTCTGAAAGTTATTATTTTAAGATTTCATCGAGTTGACAAGTTTTGAGAATAAGATGAGGATACAGATTTTAGAATAAGGTGTAATGACTCATGAGATTTATACTACATGCTTCCTTATTCATGATTTATGAGATTTAGATTTCAATTTTTGCTCAAGCTATGTGAGTCATTTATATCAACATGCCTGATTTCTATAAAGATTGATGATATTATTTAACTAATTGTATACACCCCCATATACTCAGTACATCCTCAAAGTACTGATCCACATATATGTCTATGAACTACATTATCTCATAATGTAGATACAAGTTGTAGCACATATACCATATTCAATCAGTCCGCAGCTTCCAGTCAGCAGGTGATGAATCCTTTTGATTCAAGGGCTTGAGTCAGTTATACTGCTTGAGAAGTGTTGTATTTTCTTTATTCGGTCTTATTAAGTTGGGATAGTTGGGAGTCATGACTCGGCTACCTATAGTCAATACTAGTAGAGGCTTCATAGACAGTCAGTAGTGTTAATTTATTTGATCTCAGTTTTGCTGTTAAAAGCAGAGTTGTAATCTTGTAAATTCAAATTTGCATTGATCTAGTTCAGAGAAGTTTTATGTTTCTGCTAATTTTGTTCATATTTATGTATTTTATTCAGTTGCTTGTAAGTATGCCAGTAGAAGGGTTAGCTTGGGATCACTTGTGACCCTAAGCACCGTGTGACTTCTCGAGACCCACTTTTGGGGTGTTATAAACTTGGTATCAAAGCACAGAGTTCAAGTGTCTTAGGGTGTCTATGAAGTCGTGTCTAGTAGAGTCTTGCAAAATGGTACGGAGATGTTTGTACTTTTCTTTGAGAGGCTACAAGGCATTTAGGAAATGTTTCCATTCTTTCAAGTCTCATATTGTTCAATAGAAAGGGTCTCTAAGAAACGTATATAGATTCTTATATTACTTTATTCGAGCCATATCTACCTTATTTTCAAGGTATCAAAAATAGTCCATCTTAAACCCTTACTGCTAGGGCTTTTTTAAATAGTCTCCTCATATAGTTATGGGATTATAAGGAGGCTAGAAAGTATCCCATCAATGCTTTTAAGTTCTAAAGTTTGAAGGGCTTTATTCATGTTAATGGAAAGTCGTGCACTAAGACCTAGTCAGGCATGCTTTCAGATTCTTCCTCAAAATCCATAATGATAATCTATACTTCTCTATCTATGTAATATTCTTGAGGTAACATGATCGGCAAGTTTCAATTCCCTCCACTGATAATGCTCTCAGACTTGCTAGAAAGAAGTTTTAGAAGTCTTACAAAGTGGCTTGAGAGGAGCCTTGTAGTGTGTTCTAAGTCCCTTAATTTTAAAGTTAAGTCCTCATTCTTATGAGTTATTCAGCTAAGATAGAGTAAGATATGAATTCTTAGATCATTGAATATTATGTATCAAGTTTCAATCTCTTGTAATCTTGTTATCATTGTGTTGTTGAAACTAAAAGTCTACTGAAGTTGTGTGGGGCTCTTTCGATTCACTAGCATAGCTACTTTGTTACTCATCTCATTTTCTTTTTCAAAACACAAAATCAAAGTCTAGTGAAGTCGTGCGAGGCCTATTTCGATTCACTAGCAACTTGTTGTTCATCTTGTTGTTCTTGTGTTGGTTGGAACTAGGGGTTTAGAGGTGTAGTAACGAGAAAAATGGTAAGGGAGATTTATTGAATGTATGTATAGCCGAATCTTTTGTATAAGATTGAGTTAGTAATGAAGTTTTATGTCCTTGTGTGTTAATTTAGTAGAAAGTAGAGAAAGAGTTATTAGTTAAGGTGAATTATTGTTTACTTGAAGTATGAAAAGAGTTGTTGATGTTGTTTGTTGTGCAAGAAAGTATAGGTTATTGATGAAGGTACTTGATGGAGAAGTTTTGTTAATTTAGGCATCCCTGAGATTGCTAGGGGGAGTTTATGTGAAACTTATAGAGCTATGAACTAAGTTTAGCGGTATAAAAAGGGTAGATAGTAATGATATCTATAAGAAGGATGTGTTAATGGATTCTAATAAGATGGATCATAGGATTGAGAGTTATCCTTACTGTTATGAAGTTTTAGCGGACTAATGTTTTCAGATGTTTGGCATGTAAGAATATTATGTGAAGTTGTGGTTCATCATAGCTAGAACTAGATGCTAAGTTTGAACAGTTGATGGTCATTAAAGTGGATGAATTGATTTCTTGGTTAGTGATGCTAGTTATATGGAAGGGATCTAGTTGTCTTGAACAGTATATGCAAGAAATTTGAGTTCAGTTATCTATAATTAAGTGTGATGCTATATATATGGTAAAGAAGCATGCCCAAGGTTATATAGGGTTGCATTATTTCCAAGGTTATTACGTGTTGTATGTGATTAGTAGTACCGTTAAGTTGCTAAGAGAAAGGAGACTGGTTATATCTATATATATATGATGTTCTTAATAGATAAGCTAAGGAGTTATGGGTAAATGATGTGGAGCTTTTTGGTGTGATATTGATTCTCATGGTTTAGAAATACAAGTTTAGAGAGGTGATATTAGTAAGCTATGACACGGGTAGTTTGATTTATTAAAGATTGATGATGTCTGTTTTAAGTATTAGAATCTAAGTTTGAATCCTTGAAGATTGAGCGAACATAAGTAAGAGTTGAAGCTCTATGTGGTGTGAAATAAAGATCTAGTGATACCATGAAGCTTCTAAGTTAGTGAGTGTTTAAGTTGTTATAGGATGACTTTTGAGGCTATAGAAATCTAAGAGTTGAATCTCAAAAGGAGGTACTAGCATTGGGAGTTACACGTTAAGATACAGTCCTTCAAGGTAAGTTTAGTTTTATGTGTATTTATTTTACACTAGACTCTAGAGTAAAGTGATTGTAGTTTAGATTAGAGTTTATATAGTAGTTCACAGACTTAGAGTGATGGCTTAAAGCTAAGGGGGAGATGATTGGGTAAGTAACTAAGTCATACTTCCAGATTCTAATAGTGATGATTAATACTTGTGTGGATAGTTGTATTCTGCATTAAGTGAGATCCTAGTAGAAGGTTGAATATAGTTGTTAAAGTGGAATGTACAGTATGAGTTAACATGTTTAGCCAGTAATTCAGTCTAGCAACTATACAGACAAGTTTCTATGGTTTTCAATCTTCCCATCTAGTCATATCATTCTAAGAGAAATTATGCACTTCAATCTGATCGCCCAAATTAGTAAGGTGCCGCTTCCAGTGCCACCAGTGATAGTGCCCAAACAGGCTCTATGCACTTCAGTACCAATAAGATCAGGAAAGTTCTCCTGATGTAGTCACTGGTATGTTACAGATCTTCCATTTACATGTTTATGCCTTATAGATCCAGGAGCTTCTTTGCCTTTTCTAACTCATTACAAAGCAGTCAACTTCAAAGTTAGACCAGAAATCTTAACAAAACCTTTCTTAGTCTCTACCCTAGTAGTTCAGTCTATCATAGCCCGAAAGGTATATAGGAATTGTCCGGTTATGATATCTCAGAAAGTCACTTCAGCAGACTTAGTAGAGTTAGAGATAATGGATTTTGATGTCATTCTCAGCATGGATTTGGTCCATTCATGCTATTCCTCAGTTGATTGTAGAAACAGAATTGTTCATTTTCAGTTTTCAAATAAAGCAGTCCTTGAGTGGAGGGGTAGAACTACAACGCTTAAAGTTCAGTTGATTTCATACCTTAGAGAGAGAAAAATAATATCCCAGGGATGTGTCTATCATCTTATGTGAGTCAAAGACTCTAATTCAGAGACTCCTAGTCTTGAGTCAGTTCTTGCAGTAAATGAATTCTCAGATGTGTTTCCCGAGGATCTTCTTGGAGTTCCTCCCAAAAGGGAAATCAACTTCGGGATGGACCTTCTTCTAAACACTCAGCCTATACCTATTCCACCATACAGAATGGCTCCATCTGAACTCAGAGAGTTAAAAAAATAGTTAAATGACCTTTTAGATAAGGGATTCGTCAGACCCAGCATTTCCCCGTGGGACACACCAATCTCATTCGTGCGTAAGAAAGATGGTTCACTCAGAATATGTATAGACTACCGTTAGTTGAACAAAGTTATAGTCAAGAACAAAGACCCACTTCCTAAAATCGATGAATTATTTGACCAACTTTAGGGCTCCAGTTACTTTTATAAGACAGACCTTAGATCACGCTGTCATCATCTCAGAGTCAGAAAATATGACATTTCGAAAATAGCTTTCCAAACCCGATATGGTCACTTTGAGCTTCTAGTTATTCCTTTAATCTCACAAATTCCCCAGCAGTTGTAATGCCCCGAATCTATACCCCAGACACTTCACGGTGATCATAATCTCAAGGGACCATAAGCTAACCCATGACTGGTACCTGCTGCAATAACTAAATAGTAATACTGTAATTACATAGAAATTAGGCAAAAACTTCCCATAAGGTTCAAAACTGTAATTAAATACTGAGAATGATACATCAATACCAAAATTGAACATCTGTCTATAAATACTCTAGTCTACAAAACCTTTACTATATGAACAAAGAGTTGATGGGACAAGCCCCCAACTAATTTCGACTACTTAAATAAATTGAGTACTAAAATACTGGTATACTAAATATGTCCTCAAACATTGAGGACTTTCCACTAGTCTGCTGCTAATGGATTGGGATACTAAGTATAATCGGGAGCTTGTGTGTCTGAACCTATGATATAAGACATAATGGCACAAAAGAAAGGTATGCATTAGTACTTTGAATATACTGGTATACAAAGTAAGGTAGGCTAAGATACATGGGTTCATATGCATAAAAAATACTGACTGAATAACATCAGCATAATTGAATGAGAGTACATGCATAAAATACGTAAACTATAACTGAGGTTATGGTAACACTGGATGCTGCATTCAGAATCATTGGTTTACTGATATCTGAGTTTACTGATACTGTATAACTGATAGCTAAATAACTATATCTGACAGTCCTAATTCTATGGAAATATGCTGAGTTTCATAGTGAACTGAGTGACTATGTCTGACAGTCCTAATTTCTATTGAACTGAACTGAGTTCTATTCTGAAGACTAAAACTAAGGCTATGGGAGGTAATCATCTAATCGACATGCCCTTTTCTGAATAAATTAGGGTCCAACCTGTAACCCCAGTTGGAAGGGTGGCAGTACTGTGCCACGGGTAAAGACAAGATGTGAGTTAACCCTCTCTAATAGGAAGCTCTTTTGTCAACCCTCGCTGGCAGAAAAACTATGCTAAGATCTATCCCTAGGCTGGAAGGAAGTTATCTCAACCTACGTTGGCTACGTAGTTATATAATGCAGGGATTGTCACTAAGGGTCAAACCCTCTACTGGCAGGAATAGCCCCCATCCCTGGGTTCACTCGGTGTTGAATTTTACTCCCAACTGAATAGACACCGAAGTGATTTCTAAACTATACTAGGCTGGACTGAACTATTACTGGTCGCACTATCAACTGAATTGAACTGAGTTCACTGAGTTTTATTAACTAATGGAGTACTACTGAATTATGTTAACTGATGGAATACTATAGATTTTGTTGACTAACTAGGTTTACTGGGGTCTGAACTGAATACTGAACTGTAATTGTGACTGATTACTGAGGCTACTGTTCATGACACTACTGAGACTATTCTGTAACTACCACAACACTAGGTAAACAGATAAGTTTTTAGGTATTGGATACCCCCAGGACTCAATAGCATGAAAGTTAAATTATAACATAAATTTAAAAGGGCGTAACCATGTGCACTTGATCACATCTCATTCATAGAGATATTTTATCAAATATTTGCATGATATAACTTGCACATAAGCTAACATGACATGATTTTTTTCCCTTTTTCTTTGTTTACATGAGCAATTTATCAAAAACTTGGAGAACATAATTCATGTACATGACTCTAACCACATATAGGCACCATAATTCGAATCCCTATTTACAATTTCAAGGTTTTAGCATGGATTCACATGATTCTATTCATATATCAAATAACTCCACATGAAACTTGTAACAAAACATGGATTAGAAACTCAGTTAATTATTATAATCTTGAATATAATCAAACCCAATATCAAATTCATGAAATCAATACACTTGCAGTTTTAAAATTGATTCTTGAACTCCAAGGGTGGAAGGTACCGTTGGATGAAAACTTGACATACCTTGGTATTCAAATTTGCGAAGAATGATGGAGTGTTCTTGAAGGTTGAATCTTGAATTAGAGATCCTAGGGTTTGCTTCTTGAGAAATTTTGAGAAAGATGAATGGATTTTGCCTCTAAAGGGGCTTAATATCATGTTTTGGGGGCTGACATAAGGTGGAAAAAGACCCAATTACCCCTGAGGATGCGTCTTTTTAATTGGAATTTTCACTGGGAGCTAGAGAAAAATACTCATCGACATAATAGGCGACACGGTGCATCGAGATAGCATTGATCCACTGGTTTGAGCATTCAAATATGTTTCAGACGAAATCCAAAAAATCCAAAACTTATCCGAGAACACCAACTGACATTTTTTAATCATGATTCAACCTAAAAATCATTACTTTAAGGTCATGAGGGTCGTGAAATAGAGTTGAAGACTCTATTTTGGGTAATTATCGGTAATTATCAGAAATACCGATAGTTTGTTAAAGTGTTTTTTTCTATTGCATCCCCCATATCCAAATTAACTTAGAATAAAGTCAAGTTTCAGTGGTCAGATTATTGTGAGAAGAGTTTTCAGTAGTTGAAGACTCGACTCACTACAACCCCAGTTTTGATGTTACCAGATAGTTCAGATGGATTTGTTGTGTACTGTGATGCATCTAGAGTAGGTTTCGGTTGTGTCCTAATGCATAAAGGCAAGGTCATAGACTATGCCTCTAGATATCTTAAGCCCATGAAAAGAATTACCTTACCCATGATCTTGAATTAGCAATTGTTGTGTTTGTCTTAAAAATTTATAGGCATTATTAGTATGGGGTGTATTTTGATGTGTTCATAGATCACAAAAGCTTTCAGTATGTGTTCTCTTAGAAAGATTTGAATTTGCATCAGAGAAGGTGGTTAGAGTTGTTGAAAGATTATGATGTGAGTGTTTTGTATCATTCGAGCAAGGGATATTTAGTGGCAGATATTCTCAGTAGGTTATTTATAGGTAGTTTTGCTCATGTTAAGAATGGTAAGAAGAAGTTAGTTCAGGAAGTTCATCAGCTTGCCCGACTAGGTGTCCACTTAGTTGATTCAGCAGAGGGTAGTGTATGGGTGTAGAATAGTTCAGAATCATCTCTGGTTTTCGATGTGAAGGAAAAACAGGACAAAGATCCCAGTCTAGTTAAGTTGAAAGAGTCGGTCAGAGTTCAAAAAGTAGAGATTTTCTCCCAATGGGGATGTGGTGTATTTCATTTCCAAGTTAGACTGTGTATGTCGTGTGTCGATGAGTTAAGGCAATGAATTCTTGCAGAAGCGCACGATGTATGTTACTCGATTCATCCAGGGGATACTATGATGTACCACGAGTTGCAGGAGATCTATTGGTAGAGTGGGATGAAGAGGATATCGCAGAGTTTGTAGCTAAGTACTCTACGTGTCAGCAGGTTAAGATTTAGCACCAGAAGCCTAGTGTAAAACCCCGCAAAATCCTAAGCTTAATCAGTCCTTTAGGCTTGTCAAGGGGTCCCAGACTTAGAATATTTTAGCTAAGTACTCAGACTTAGTGTCATTTTAGCCTAAGAAGTTTGGCAATCTTATTTTGCGACCTTTATTTCCATTAAACTGTTGATGTTTAGGTTGATTCATGATTAGGAATACCCATAGATGTTTCCGGACAAGTTTTAAATTTTTTGAACTTCATTTGAAGCTCCTTTGGAATCTTAAAACAGTGGATCAACGCGATAATGGCGCATTGCATCTACTATCTCATTGCTTAATATTTTTCCCCAGCTACCAGCATCCAATTCCACTGAAATAATGCGAACATGGCGCAATGCATTTGCTATCGCATCGATGCCATCGATGCATCGCGTCGACCTGCGCATTGATAGCCCAATTTTTAGTCATTAAAAGGCCGCCTTCTTGGGGGTATTTGGTCTTTTTCCCACATCCTTTAGAACCTAAAACATGAAATTAAGCCTTTTCGAGAGAAAATATACTCATTCATTCTCCAATTTTCTCAAGAACTCAAGATTCAACCATAAACTTTCAGAAATTCTTCAACAAAGGTATGTGAAGTGTTCATCCAAGGGTTCCTTCCACCCTTGGAGTCCAAGAATCTCTTTTGAACTTCAAGTAATTGATTTTATGATTTTCCATGGTTGGAATTAAGTGTATTCATGATTGTTGTTTGGATTAAGTTCCTAATTCATGTTTTGTTACATGTTTCATGTGGAATTTACTATCATGTGTGTAAATCCATGTTAAGTCCTTAAATTGTGAAAGTTGAAATTCAATCATAATGCCCAATTGTTGCAAAGTTATGTGCATATGCTATGCTCACTCAGTGCTTGATGAATTATTCATGTGAACTATTAAGAAAATGCAATCATGTCAAACTAGCTTATGTGCAAGTTATATCATGCAAGTGTTTGTCAAAATGCCTCAATGAATGAGAGATGATCAAGTTCTCAGTTTACATATTTCATGTTTATGCCATGTCTCTTAATTTATGTTATCGAGTCCTGGGGTACTTGTACCCAATAATTTAGCTTTTTGTCTAAAGACATGGTCAGTCATAGAATAGTGTTAGTCACATCACGATCAGTAGTACCCTCATTCAATTACAGAACTTAGGAAAACTCAGTAGAGTCAGTAATAGTTCAGTCTAACTCAGTATTCAGTTCAAACCTCAATAAACTCAGTCAGCTAATAGAATTCAGTAGTATTCCGTCAGTTAATGGAATTCAATGTACTCAGTTCAGTTAAATAGTAATATCAGTAACCATTCAGTGTAGCCTAGTTGTAACACCTCAAAAATCTATCCCGAGATGTCACACGACACTTGGAACCACAAGTGATCCCAAGCTAACCCATGAACTGGCATACCGTTAAGCAACTGAATTATGGAATAATAAATAATTGTTTACTATATGGAAACATAGTCATACTAATTATCTAAAATAGATACAATACTGATGAAGCTTTACAATCTGATAAATCTGAAGGACGAAACTGAAATTTACATAACTGGCTTTGACTGACGTCTATGAAGCCTCTACTATACTGACTATGGATATTTGGGATATTTCTCTAGCTACCACTAATCAATACACATGAAAGTAAATGAACTGTACATGAACTAAAAACTGCCTGGAGTTACTGAAGTAGGAGAACTCATCACCTGCTAGCTGGAATCTGCAACTGTCTGATCATAATGTGTAGACTATAATTGGTACCTATATTATGATGAAATGTAGCCACACAGGCGTATATGTGGATCAGTACTTTTGGAATGTATTGAGTAGGCAGGGTGAATGCAATAAGTAAAACTGATTTTGTATGTAATCATAAAACATGCATGCTAAGTGTTAGTAGACTCACCAATAAGCCAGAATAAACTGAAAGATGAAAACATCTTAAAACATGAGTAATAAACATGATTTGATAATCTAGTGAATCTCTACACTTAGTTTCTGTAAAACTTACTTTAATGATATAAGTATAACTGAAGCTGGGATATGATAACACATAGATACTGTATAAATATTGGGTATGTAAAATTGGACTGTACTTAGTCTGAATAACTGGACTGAAACTATAGAGTATTATGCATATGAGAAAGGAACTAACTGTGCAACATGAGATAACTGAGCATGAATTTGTGAAAACTGTAGTATTTAAGAATACAAAATCAAGTGTATAACATGATTCTAAAATAGTATGTAAACTGAGGTACTGAAATACTTATAACTGGATAATTGATAAAAGTACGCTATGGTCAAGCAAACCTGAAACTGAACTGAGTTATTGATCTGATTACTAGACTGAGACTATGACTAAGACTATAACTAAGACTGTAACTAAGACTCATACTAGAAGTAAATACTGAGTTCTGATAACTAAGTGACTGATATTTGGGATTACTGATAACTGTATTACTGATAATTGGGTTACTGATGACTGATATATTGTTAACTGAGTGACTATTTCTGACAGTCTTAATCTTGTAGAACTAGCTGAGTTCCGTACTGAGCTGAGTGACTGCATCTGATAGTCCTAATCTTATGGAACTAGTTGAGTTTTGTACTAAGATGACTGACTGTATCCGACTGTACCCTCATCTGATAGGTTAAAACACCTCATCAACCCTCATCTGGGAGGTTTGATGTCTTAACTTACGTTGGCTATGTAGTTTTGGAATGCAAGGATTTCTTCTAAGGATCACACCCTTTACGGATAGGTGAGTCCCCATCCTTCGGTTCACTCAGTGTTGAATCCTACTCCTATCTGAATAGACACTGAACTAATTTCCTAGTTCGTGCTAGGCTTGGTTGAACTATTACTATTTGTACTTTTTAAATGAACTGAACTGGGTTCACTGAGTTCCGTTGACTGACACAAGTACTACTAAATTCTATTAACTGACTGAATACTATAGAGGTTTGAACTGAAAACTGAATAGTACTAAGGTCTAAACTAAATACTGAATACAACTGAGGTCTGAACTGAATATTGAATACTACTAAGGTCTAAACTAAATATTGAATACGACTGAGGTTTGAACTGAATACTGAACAGAATTGTACTGATACTTAGATTACTGAGATTTTCCTGAGGTTTGTAACTGACTAATAGTACTACTAATCATGACGTAACTGATACTACTTTATAACTGACACTGGCTCTAGGAAAATAGCTAATTGTCTGGTATTAAATACCCCCAGGACTTGATAGCATGAAAGTAAAGCATGACATGATCATAATAGCATAACAATTGTGAATTGTCAACAATGCTTTCATTTAGACATTTTGTCAAACACATGGAGGCTATGGACTTGTACATGGATGAGAACACATGGTAACATGTCATGATTATCCTATTCAATTCACATGGGCATTCTATCAAGCAAATAGATATTAATAAATGGACATGGGAATATCTTAAAAACATGGGAGCATAGCATGGTTTCATAACACACACTGTGAATTGGAGAAATTACTTGAATTCACTTGAAATAGGACATGGGCATTTCATCACAACATATAAGGATCAAACATGTGGAAAACATGAACTTAAAATAAGGAATTATTTCTAATTATCTTGAATATAGGCCACCATGGAATCAAAATAAAACTCTAAGGACATGATATGTGAGACTTTGTTCAAAATCATTCTTGTAGGCATTTTATCAAACACTTGTAATTCATAGTTTAGGCTAAGAATATGAGTAGTTAAAAATAGTAGTAATAGCATGATTTCACCTCTAAAATCATCGATTAGTGTTTAAATTTGGTAAACAATAACATTCAAACATGTGAGGTTTAATATCACCCACAATTTCATGGAAACATGATATAAGTTTGAGATTCATGAAAATTTATAAACAAAATTCATGGGAACATATAAAGATTATAACTTTAAACTTAAAATTTGAGCTTTGGGCTCCATGGGTGAAAGAGGACCCATGGATGAACTCCCACATACCTTAAAGCTTTAATCTTGAAGGAGAAACACCATCTTGAAAGAATTCTTGAATTAGGAAACTTGATTCTTGATTCTTTTCTTAAAGAAAATTTCATGGAGTTATTGGTGTTATTGAGGAGGCTAGGGTTTTGTTGGAGAGAGAAAAGATGATTAATAATGTATCTAATGTTTTGGGGGAAGAAATTAAGTGTTAGGGTCGTATTTGGATGAGAGGAATTGACCAAAGTGTCCCTAGACCTTTTAGGAACTGAATTAATAGGTAAAGCAGATTTGGATCAGCTTTAGTTTTTTTGTGTCGGGGTGCAGTCAATGTGACTCATCGAGATCACGTTGGCCTACTGCCTCACACAAAAAATGCCATAACTTTTTACTCGGGTATCGAATTTTGGCAAAATTGGTATCATTGGAAACCTAATTCAATTATCTACAATTTGGTGGGTCTTGAGATATAAAATTCCATGTATATAAAAATTTGTACACATTTAAAGTAGACCCTTGTAGAATCAAATATCAAATTTTGGATGAATCAAATAATCTTAGCTCAACTTGGCTCTAAGTGATTCCTATGAACATTTTTAACCTCAAAAGCAAATCAAACATGAGAATAAAGATTTTAAAACTTATATTCACATGGGAATCACTTGGATTATAGCTTATACACATAAGAACGATGGTTCATAGACTAGCCCAAAAATATGGGGTATTACACTAGTACAGGATACAAATCAATTCAGTGTCTATGCAGTTGGGGGTAGGATTCAACACCAAGTTAACCCAAGGATTGGGACATTCTTGTCAGTAGAGGGTTTGACCCCTAGAAGCAATCCCTGAATTATAGAAATATGTAGCCAGCGTAGGTTGAGGTATCTTCCTGCCAGACATTATGAGGGTTGATACTTCTCACCCAAGTTATCCTGCCAGCGAGGGTTGATGAAAGATCTTCCTATCAGAGAGCGTTAACTCATAGCTTGTCCTTACCCGTGGCACTGTATTAATACTCTTTCAACTGGGGTTACAGGTCGGACCCCAATAAATTTAGAGAGAGGCATGTCGGTTAGACGATTACCTCTCACATTCTCAATTTCCAACTCAGTCTCAGAATAGAACTTAGTTTAGTTCTACAGATTCAAGACTATCAGATGTAGTTACCCAATTCAGTTTAGTAAAGAACTCAGTATAGTTCCACAGAATTAAAGACTGTCAAATGCAGTCATTTTAGTTACCAGTAATATAGTATCAGTAAACTCAATTAATCAGTAATCAGTATACGTATTCATGCATGTACTTATATTCAGTCATACTCATGTTATCCAGTTAGTATTGTTCATGAATATGAACCCATGTATTTTATCCTACCTCACTAAACATACTAGTACATTCAAAGTACTAACGTATGTTTTTTGCACTATGATGTCTTATATCATAGGTTCCAATGCATGAGCTCTAGGGCACCTTCAGTAGATCAGATTTTCAGTATTCAGCATAGTGTGAGTCCTCATAGTTTAACGACTTGATTACTATTTATAGTATTTTAGTTTATGTGAGTATATGGAGTTAGTTGAGTACTTGTTCCATCAACTCCACAGTTCAGACAGTAGAGGCTTCTCAGACTAGAGTATTTCAAACAGTTATTCAGATTTCAGTTTTGTCTTTAATTTTTTTGGTATTTGCAATACCTCTTTCAGTATTATCATTATTATTTATAGATTGAACCTTATGGAAAGTTTTTGCCAATTTCTGCATATATATATATATATATATATATATATATATATTACTGTGTTATTATAGCAGGTACCAGTCATAGGTTAGCTTATGGTCCCTCGGGATTATGAGCACCATGTAGTGTTCGTGGTACAGACTTACGGTATTACAAACTTACTACCAGAACCTAAGGTTCAATAGAGTCCTCGGAAGTTTGGAAGCCACTTATAGTAGAGTTTTATACATGGGTGTGTTGCGCGCCACACTTATGGACAGGAGGCTATGAGATGTTTTAGGAATAGTTTCCCTTCTTTCAGTATTTATGTCATGCGAGTGAGCATGAGCTCCATTTATACTCTCTTTCTAATCCAAGTTTCTCTTCTTATGTGCAAGCTATATCATGCAAGTGTTTGTCAAAATGCCTCAATGAATGAGTGATGATCAAGTTCACAGTTTACATGTTTCATGTTTATGCCATGTCTCTTAATTTATGTATCGAGTCCTGGGGGTACTTGTACCCAACAATTTAGATGCTTGTCTAGAGTCATGTCAATCATAGAACAGTGTCAGTCATGTCATGATCAGTATTACTCTCAATCAGTTATAGAACTCAGGAAAACTCAATAAAGTCAGTAATAGTTTAGTCTAACTCAATATTCAGTTCAGACCTTAGTAAACTCAGTCAGCTAACAGAATTCAGTATTATTCCATCAGTCTACGAAATTCAGTGAACTCATTTCAGTTCAGCTAATTAGTAATCTCAATAACCATTCAGTCTAGCCTAGTATAGGCTAGAAATCAGTTTAGTGTCTATTCAGTTGGAAGTAAGATTCAGCACCGAGTTAACCCAAGGATGGGGGCATTCCTGTCAGCAGAGGATTTGACCCTAGCAGCAATCCATGAGTTATAGAACTACGTAGCCAGCGTAGGTTGAGGTATCTTCCTTCCAGACATTATGAAGGTTGATACTTCTCACCCGAGTTATATTGCCAGTGAGGGTTGACGAAAGAGCTTCCTATCATATAGGGTTAACTCATAGCATGTCCTTATCCATAGCTCGGTATTGACACCCTTCCAACTGGGGTTATAGGTTGGACACCAATCAGTTTTGAGAGGGGCATGTCAGTTAGATGATTACCTCCCATAGTCTCAGTTTTTGACTCATTCTCATTATGAAACTCAATTCAGTTCTATAGATTCAGGACTATCAGATATAGTTACCCCATTCAGTTCAGTTTGGAAATCAGATACAGTCATTTAGTTAACAGTAATAAAGTATTAGTAAACTCAGTTAATCAATAATTAGTATTCATACTCAGTAGATTCAGTGTAGCACCTTTTCAATTATAGTATACGTATTCATGCATGTACTCTTATTCAGTCGTACTCATGTTATCCAGTTAGTATTGTTCATGCATATAAACCCATGCATTTATCCTACCTAACTTAGCATACAGTACATTCAAAGTACTGACGCATGATTTTTGCGCTATGATATCTTATATCATAGGTTTCAATGAATGGGCTCTAGAGAACCCTCAGTAGACCAGATTTTCAGTATTCAACATAGTGGTAGTCCTCATAGTTTGATGACCTGATTACTATTTACAGTATTTTATTTTGTGCCTGTAGACGGAGTTAGTTGGAAACTTTTCCCATCAACTCCACAATTCAGACAGTTAGAGGCTTCCCAAACTAGAGTATTTCAGACAGTTATTCAGATTTTAGTTTTTGGGTTTTTGTGATACCTCTTTCAGTATTATCAGTATTATTTATAGATTGAACCTTATGTCAAGTTTCTGCCAATTTCTGCATATATATATATGTTACTATATTATTGTTCAGTTATTGTGGCACATACCAGTCATGGGTTAGCTTGTGGTTCCTCGGGATTATGAGCATCGTGTAGCATTCGGGGTATAGACTCGGGGTGTTACACCTAGTGGGTCTATACAGGAGTTCCTTATTCCTACATGGAAATGGGAATAAGTGAACATGGACTTTGTGATGGGTTTGCCTCGTACTTGTCATCAGCATAATTTGAATTGGGTTATTATTGATAGAATAACCAAATCCACTCATTTCTTGCCAGTCCATACTTCCTATTCAGTAGAGGACTATGCCAAACTCTATATCAGAGTGTTGTTCCAATTATATGGAGTACCTGTATCCATCATTCCAGATAGAGGTATCTAGTTTACCTCTCATTTTTGGAAAGCCTTCCAAAAGGGTCTTGTACCCAAATTCACCTCAGTACAACTTTTCACCCTTAGACAGATGGTCAAGCAAAAAGGACCATTCATACTCTAGAAGATATGTTAAGAGCATGAATTGTTGATTTTAAAGGTAGTTGGGATGACCACTTTTCTTTGATCGAATTCTCATATAATAACAGCTATCATTCTAGTATTTAGATGGCTCCGTTTGAGGCTCTTTATGGTAGCAGGTGTAGATCTCCAATTGGTTGGTTCGAGGTAGGTGAGGCCACAGTAGTTGGGCCTTACTTAGTGTTTGATTCCTTGGAGAAATTTTAGTTGATCAGAGAAAAGCATAGAGCATCCCAGAGCTAATAGATTAATATGTAGAAATTATTTCTGTACAATTTTTTTTTGTTTTTTATCACTTTTATTAATATGTAGCCTGGAAAAAATGTTGGTTGAATTATGACAATTCTTGTTGTTTTTCTGGAGGACCACACTTCCAGGGTAATTGTCATGATGTTAAAGAGAGAAGGTTGTGTGCACCTACCCAATATTTTGAATTGAATATATGTTAGATGTGTGGTGCTCAGGATGGCCATTAAAAGGGCTGCCCCAACTTATATATTCCCTCCCTTGAACCCATATTATGATCGACTTATTATTTTTGATGTTGGTAGGGCTAATGGAGCAAATGAGGCAGAACATAAGGCACACCTCATAGATCGGCTGAAGAAGATACTAGAGCGATAGGCACATCAACTGGAATCGACGAGGGAAGCTATGGATAAGAAGAGATTTCAAGCCAAGAGCCATAGGCTAGGGCTAACACTTTGTCTGAACAGCAGAGTACGGTCTTATCTAACACAAGAAGAGCCCCTGATTGATAAACAAAAGAAGGCACTAGCAGAAAAAAGTTGTGATGAAGAAGACATAGTAAGCCAAGATTGGCTAATAAAACTAGAGCAGCAAATCAAATTTCAAGAATTTCTCTGAGATGGTCTCACAATCATGGAAATCCAACTGAATGGGGGGAGAATTGAGCTCATGCGATATATAGATTAATTTGGCATAGATATCCATAACTTGAAACCCCACTTACATAAAAAGTTTGAGACATATGATGTCCAATCACCAATTTTTATGGATACTAGCCAACCTGTGGAGAAAATAAAAGAATTCAAACCATTCAACTATCATCTTTTTCTTGAGACTAACATTGAGAATGTGTATAAAAGTGAGCATACTGCAATGGTACAAGTTTAGAAGGTGGGGGTATTGGAATTTATTCGAATAACTTTTCTACATTATGTTTAAATGATGTCATGTCTTTTTAGTCATTTAAACTAGTGAAGGAGTATGTATATGAGGAACAAGAATCCTACATTCTTCAATTTGCACTAAAAAAGAAACAAAAGAACATGCCTCACTCCAAATCCAAGTGGTTCTACTGGCACCATCTAATACTTGGTTCCTTCATCTTTCTACCATCACCCTATGAGAGAAGCAAAGAGATGGATGTGATGTTGGGGGTGAAATTCATATCCTCGAGGTGGAGGAAAATATTAATAGGTTGTATGGCGATGTTAAATCAGATGTTTTGAGAGGCAAGCCAACGTTTATTTAGTAGTTTGTTCGTATTTTGTTTTGTATTAGTGTCACCTTTGTTTTTGTGTTTATAGGCTGAGAAAAAGTCTAATGTACCCTAAATCTGAGCTAAGGTGCATGATGAAAGCATAAATGTGGGGTTCCTCAGCCCCTTAATGGAAATCTGTGAAAGTGACATGCTACTAGCTAGGCTTAGAGGCCTTAGGGAGAATTGTTCTATAGGATTTTTATTTTTATTTATTTGCAAGTATTTTGACTAAATTTAAAAGAATTAAAAAAAGATTTCATCCTTGTTTA
Source organism: Capsicum baccatum var. pendulum (assembly GCA_030864225.1). Taxonomy (NCBI): domain Eukaryota; kingdom Viridiplantae; phylum Streptophyta; class Magnoliopsida; order Solanales; family Solanaceae; genus Capsicum; species Capsicum baccatum. The sequence goes on from CM061561.1 coordinate 30,187,194, forward strand.
TTTTCAACTTTGACTGGGTTTTCTGATTAGTAGAAGCATACTTCACCCACCCCTCAATTTTACTTTTTGGCTCTTTTCTGAGGGGGAGCACTTTGACCCAGTATCCTTTAATATATTTAGGAGTAATTGGAAAATATTTGTCATTAGGAATAAATAGAGATGCTCTAGCTAGGTTCTACCCATGATTATATGTTGCATGTGGTGTAGAATTCTAAGTCATGATGTGAAATGACTTCAGTAAGATATTGTCATGACCCAAACCAGGGTCAGGCTGTGACGGGTATCTCAGGTCCACCGAGAACCGGATATGACCTCTTTTATGCCTAGCCAAACAAACATAACACTCCTAGTAGTAGCTGAAATTCAAACATATAACAAGATAAGAAAAGTAATGAACTCAAAGATATCTAAGAGTGTCTACATCAATACCTAATCCAAAGTAATATCCAAAAAGCCTCTACTAAGCCAAAAACAATCAAAGTCGGGACATGCCCACAACCTTGACAATGAAAATGATAATGTTAAGGTGAACTCTTTAATTCTAGTTCATGAAAGAAAATAGATGGAATGATTAATAATTTCGGAGAATAGAAGCTCACCACTACACCAGAAATGACCGACAAATAGAGTTGATCCACCTAACACTGCGCAGGGAAAGTAGAATTGCCTCTGATGCCTGCATCATATAGTGATACAGTATCCAGATACTGTTAGTAGGTTGAGCAATAGAAAGTAAATCAGGGGTAAGGGGTAAAATAATGTCATGATCAATAGTTTAACAATTCATCAAAATCCAATGCACACAATCATATGCATATGCATATATATCAAATGTCGAGATAGGGTACAAGGCATAGCATGCACTTCAAAATCATTAACCTGGTCTATGTAGTATAACCGTCATAATAAGTCATTAACAGGCTATATGGGTCCAGCTTTCCCCAGTGTGTGTGCCAACACGAACTAGAGATTAATCATGTATACATAAGTACTATAGGGGACTCGAACCTCCAGACATATATCAAGAATGACTTAAGAGCTCAGTTATATAATATGAGGGATTCAAACCACCCAGTCATTTAGACCCTCACGTCGGCAATTGTGGTTTCTGGTGATGGTCCCTTGGGACCTCCACTTTCACGGCATAACTACATAACCCTCATTAAACCCCGATTAAAACACTTTTCACACATCCCCAATCATAAAACAAGGATTAATTCAATAAGGTATTATCAAGTGGTATCATCATACCAACTATAGCTTGGAAGCACATGTCACTTTGTCAATTCAATCAACTTGCCAATGTGACTCTAGACTAATCAGCCAATACGGCTCCAAAGTTCCAACATAGAAATCAAAATATGTAGCCAACTGGGACTCTAACCCAACTAGCCAATGGGAATCCAAAATCCCATGTACGAACCAATCATCTAGCCAAGTGGAACTCTAACCCCTCGGCCAATAGGACCAAAATTTTCAATTCAAATTCAATCCATGGACATTAAGACTTCTTTAAATTTCAATTCATGTTCCATCACTATTTTACATGTAAGGTTTCCAAATACTTTTCAATATGCATATTCTCATGTTCAAAGCCAATTTCACAAGATTGGGTTGAGGTTATTGCTAATTCTAAATCATTAGACCATTAAACTTAGGGGAAAACATATTCCCCATTCAATTCACACACCCATGCACCCAATTGGTTCAAAACCACCATTTAAAGCATAAATAATGCATAAGTAAATATGAAACATCACATAAACAACAATCATTCAAGAACCCTCAACCCATATCCAAAAACCAACAATTAAACCTCATGGGTAATCATGTAAACATATGCATTTAACAAAATAACTTTTGGGGAAGAGATACATGCTTGAAAGGATCACGATTATGGAATAAAATTTCCATTAAGATCCCTAATTGATTAACTTCTTGGAAATGCTAAGTATCTTGACCTTGGAGAATTTAGAGAGTTTGAGAGAGTGTTTATGATTAATAAGGGTTGTAAATAATGGCCCCAAGGAATTTTATGTACATTGGGTATAAGTGGGTAAGGAGGGAAATGTCTAAAGTGCCTTCAATTTAAAAACTGAAAAAATTATGCCCAGTATCTACGGATGACCTTACGAATCGTAGGGTCAACCTACGACTCATTTAGTCTAGTCGTAGTCTGGACAGTTCCCTTGGGAACCCACACTGGTCTGGCTAGGAGTCAAACCATACAACTCGTACTTAGACATTACGACTGGTAACATGTTAGTCATAGTCATAATAGGAACTTAGGATAGTACATTAGCTTCCCTATGATTTAGAACACTATGACTCGTAATAAGTCTTGATGACTCATGACCTCAAGTCGTTACCAAGGCATTAACTCAGGAAAAACTCACTGGACACCCTATGATTTGGATCCTACAACCCGTCAAGACACACTACGACTCATAGAGTGAGTCATAGTGAGGACAGTAAGTTCAAAGGTCAAGGAATTTTTAAGGACCAAAAACAGAGGTGTTATAATCTCCCCGCCCCCTTTAGGATTATTCGTCCCTGGATGATGAGACAAAGATTATATTAGCATATGTTAACACAGAGCACAACCACAATTACCTTTAAAAAGGACAAAAAGCAAAGATTTCAAGGAATACACATACCTCAAACATGATTAGCCAAAGCAGGAAACAAGAAGGGATACTTGGACTTCATGTCCTCTTCAGCTTCCCAAGTAGCTTCTTCAAACTTTTGGTTCTTCCATAGAACCTTCACCAAAGCCACATCATTTGTCCTCAAACGATGAACCTATCTATCCACAATTTCCACGAAAATATCCTCATAGGACAAGGAATCCAAAACACTAGCACTCTCCAAAGAAACGATCAAAAAAGGATCACCCATGCACTTCTTCAACATTGAAACATGAAAGACCCGATGAATGGAACCCGGTCTCGAAGGCAAATCCAACTCATAAGCCACACTTTCCACTCATCTCAAAATACAAAATATACCAACATATTGGGTTGATCTTTCCCCTCCTTCCGAACTGCATCACTCCCTTCATGGGAGCCACCTTCAAGAACACCAAATCACCCATATCAAACTCTAAGTCCTTTCGTCTTACATCTGCATAGGACCTTTGGTGACTCTGTGAGGTCTTAAGACTATCTAGAATCACTTTCACCTTCTTTATAGCTTGGTGAACTAAGTTAGGATTGTACAACTTATTCTCGCTAACCTCAAACCATCTAGACCTACACCTTCTACCATAAAAGCCTCAAATGAATCCATCCCAATACTAGTGTGGCAGCTATTTTTACATGCAAACTGTATGAGGGGAAAACGATCAACCAAACTACTATAAAAATCAAGCACACAAGACCTTGGCAAATTTTCCAAAGGTTGAATGGTCTTCTCCACTTGTCTATTCGTCTAAGGGTGGAAAGCGGTGTTAAGGTTCACCTTAGTCCCAAAATCTCTCTAGAAAGAACACCAAAAGTTGCAATGAAAATTGAGTACCTATATCAGATATGATGGAAACTGGAGCACCATGCAAATTTATGATCTCCTGAATAAAGTGCTTAGCATAATTCTCTGCCGAATAATTAGTCTTCACTGGTAAAAAGTGAGCGACTTAGTCATCCTAACCACGATCACCAAAATAGAATCAAATTAATTGCGAGACCACGAAAGAACAGTAATGAAATCCATATTAATCACTTCCCATTTCTATGCGGACAACTCAATCTCTTGAGAAAAATCACCAGGCCTCAAGTGCTCTACATTCACTTGTTGATAAACCATACACTATGCCAAAAAATTGGCCACATCCTTATTTATGTTACTCCACTAATAAATTTCCTTCAGGTCATGGTACATTTTTGTCAAACCAGGATGAACAGTATATCTTGACTCATGAGCCTTAGTCAAGATTCTATTTTGCATCCCATCAACATCGGGAACACACAATCTGCCTTGGAACCTCAAGATACCATCTCTGCTAATCTCAAAAACTATTACTTTATGTTGGCTCATGCCATCCTTAATCTACATTAAGATAGGATCTAAGGCCTAGCACCCAGAGATGCCTTCACCACCTCTCGCACTATCATACTTCCATCCTTAGAGTCCAAGAGATTCACTCTAAGATTATCCAATCGATGAATATCCTTTACCAATTCTTGATTCTCCTCACCCACGTGAGATAAGTTTCCCATAGATAACCTGCTAAGAGCATCAACAACTACATTAGCTTTACCTAGATGATAATGGAGACTCGTGTCGTAATCTTTTAGCAACTCAATCTATATTCTTTTCCTGAGATTTAACTCCTTCTAGGTGAACACGTATTGTACACTATTATGATAGGAAATAGATGTAAACATGAATGTCTATATAAATAGTAATGCCAAATCTTAAAATAAAAGACCACAGCCGCCAACTCTAAATTGCGAGATGGATAATTCCTTTCATGGACCTTCAGCTGCTTAGATGCATAAGCCACGACCTTACTATGCTGCATCAAGACACAACCTAGTCCCATACAAGACACATCACAATAAACAACAACAACATCAGTTCTCTTAGACAGGGTCAAAACTAGAGTAGAAGTTAACTTATCCTTCAACTTCTCAAAACTACCCTCACAAGCATCGAACCACAAAAACTTTACCTTTTTTTGAGTCAACTTAGTCAACAGAGCATCAATAGAAGAGAAGCTCTCCACAAACCTTCTATAGTGTCTGGCTAAACCCATGAAGATCCAAATGTCGATTGGGGTCATGGGTCTAGGCCACTTCTTAACCGCCTTAACTTTCTGTGGATCCACCATGATCCCCTCACTAGAAACAACATAACCCAAACAGGCCACAATATTCAAACAGAACTCACAGTTTAAAAACTTAGCATACAGTTGTTGATCCTTGAGAGTTTGAAACACTATATGGAGGTGATCGAAATGATTTACCTTACTCTTGGAATATACCAAAATATCATAGATAAATACAATTACAAACAAATCCAAGAACTGATAGAAAACCCAATTTATAAGATCCATAAATATTATTGAGGCATCAGTCAAACCAAAAATACATGACCATGAACTCGTAATGGCCATATCAAGTATAAAAAGCAGTCTTAGGGATATCCACCTCCCTAATCCTCAACTGATGATAACCTAACTGAAGATCAATCTTAGAAAAGTACTTCACTCCATAAAGCTGGTAAAACATATCATCAATCCTCAGAAGAGGTTATTTATTCTTCATAGTCACCTTATTCAACTGACGGTAATCTATACATATCCAAAGGGACCCATCCTTCTAATGCATAAAGAGCACAGAATCACCCTATAAGGAAATACTAGGGCAAATAAAACCCATATCAAGAAGTTCTTTCAACTACTTCTTGAGTTCTTTAAACTCAGCTGGAGCTATTCTATTATGAGGGATAGAGATAGAATGAGTGTCTGGAAGGAGATCAATCCAAAAATCTTTTTCTCTATCGAGAGGAACATCATAAAGATCATCAGGAAACACCTCAGGAAATTTACAGACTATAGAAATAGATTGCAAATTAGGACTCTCCAAATTAGAATATTTAACCCGAACCAAATGATAAAGACACCCCTTGGAAATTAATTTTGGGGCTCTGAGATAAGAAATGAACCTTTCCATAGGCACTAAGGAACTACCTTCACACTCAATCATCGGTTCATTCGAGAATTAGAAACTGGCCCTTTGAGTCCTATAATCAAGAGACATAGTATGAGTACAACCAATCCATCTTTAAGATAACATCAAAGTCTAATATGTCCAACTCTATCAAATCTACTAAGGTCTCCCTTCCACAGATAGATACCACACAACCCCTATAAATCATTCTAGCAACCACAAAGTCACCCACCAGTGTAGACACAGAAAAGGGTTCCAAAATACTCTCAAGACCAAAACCAAAATGAACAGCCACATAATGGGTCACATAAGAAAGAGTAGACCCCAATTCAAATAGACAATACACATCACAGGAAAAGATTCATAACATACCAATGACAATATCAAGAGATGCCTCAGATTCCTGGCAAGTATCAAGAGCATAAAGGCAATTTGACCAGTACCAGAGCCAGAAGTAGAACCCTTTTGGTTCAGGAGTTGAAGACATGGCAACCAGAACTTTATTAGCTTACAGCAACCTTGACTGAAGAATAATCTTATTGCATATGGCCTAACTGACCATACATGAAGCACTAATTCCTTCCTTCCTGATAAAATCCATGATGCACCTACCGATAGAAATAAAAAGAGAGATAAGATGGGGTCGGCTGAGCTCCACCAGCCTGATACTAGGCACTTTGTGCCCTGGGACCATCATTGTTCAAAAAATGATAATCATCGGGCGGCTTAGGGTATGGAGCACTGGCCTAGAATAAGAACTAGAATTTTCCCATGTCTTCCTCTTGGACCACTACCTATCACACCACCAATATTTTTCTAACCTCCATATAATTTTGAGTACTAAAACTTCTTACTCTGCCTCTCCCCAGCTCCTGCCTGCCTTTTCTTCTTATCCTTCACTTTTGAATGTACACCACCAATCTATAAATATTCATGTCCTTGTTCAACAAGGCGGCCTTGCATTCTAACACCAGGTCACGAGTCAACCCAAAAGTAAACTTTCTCATCCTCGCTCTCATAGAAGAAACCTAATCAGAGCATCATGGAAAAACTGGTGAAACTTCACGGTATACTCCAATAGTCATTCTTCCCTACCTTAAATTCACAAACTCCTCGAACTTTACTTCCCTCAACTCCTGAGGAAAGAAGATCCAGGAAGGCACTCAAAAATTTATCCCACAAGGCTATAGCAGCATCATCACCTCTTGACTGAGCCCACTCCTTATACAACTAATATGACAGATCGTTTAATTGATACATCGCAAACTCCACACCTTTAGAGTCAAAAGCATACATTACTCAAAAAATCTTTTCTATCTAATCAATGAACCCTTATGGATCTTTCTCAACCTTAGACCAGTAAAAACTAGGGGTTTGAGTCTTATAAACTGGCAAACTCTAGTGGCCTCAGAAGAAGGAAGAAATATATCCTCACCCTCAGAGTGGCGAATTTGAGAGGCCACCAACTAAGAAAATAAATTGACTGATGGAAATCAGCATGAGTCACATCACCCTGAGGAGCTTGGGGGGACTAGTGGAATTCGGGGAAACCCCATGAGAGCCAACTGGAGTAGGGGCCCTAAACTGGGTTTAAACTTCATAAGTACGATAGGTTCTATCGACATTGTCCTCAAGTGGGACAGAGGAGTTTCCATGAGCATTAGATGTTTGGGGAGGCATGATCTGAAATGCGAACAAACAGATATTAGAGGAGGTTCAATACCTTAGACTCTATAGCCAAAAAAATAGACCATAAGAAAAGGGAAATATTCTTAAATGCCTCATAGCCTCTCCCTTATAAGTGTGACGTGCTACACACCAATAAAAGAGATTCTACTTGATACAACTTTGTGGACACTCAATGACACCAAACTTAAGCTCTGATAATATCTTTGTCATAACCCAAATCTTGGCCTGGTTGTGATAGGTATCTCAAGTCCACCAAGGATTCAAGACCACCCTTTTTTCCTAGCCAAACAAATATGACACTCTCCGAAGCAGCTGAAATCCAAACATATAACAAGATAGAAAGGTAATAAACTTAAAGACATCTAAGAGTGTCTATATCAATACCCAATCCACAGTAATATCCACAAAGCCATTACTAAGCTAAAAACAATCTAAGTTAGGACATACCCCCAACCCTAATAATGACAATGACAATGACAATGACAATGAAAATGATAATGTTAAGGTGAACTCTTTAATTATAGTTCATGAAAGAAAATTGATGGAATTAAGTCTTTCAAAAAAGTGAAAGCTCATCTCTTCACCACAAACCACCGACGGGTTGAGCTAATCCACCTACTACTGCATAGAAAAAGTAGAATTACCTCCAGTACCTACATCATATGGTGATATAGTGTTTAGAAATGGTTAGTGGTTTGAGCACTAGCATGTAACTCATGGGTAAGGGATAAAATAATGCCATAATCAACAGTTTAACAATTTATCAAAATCCAATGCACATGATCACAAGTATATACATATATATCAAATGTTGGGATAGGTTACGAGGCTTAGCATACACTTTAAAATCCTTAACTTGGACTGTGTAGCATAATTTTCATAATAAGGCACCCATGGGCTATATGGGTCCAGCTCTTCCCTAGCTTAAAGGGACCTAGTACGTGTGGTAGCACAAACCAAAAATTAATCACTTATACGTATATACTATGGGGTACTCGAACCTCCCAACATATATCAAGAGTTACTTAAGCACTCAGATATATAATATGGTAGACTCGAACCACTTGGTCATTTAGACCCCCGCATCAGCAATTGCAGTTTTCGGTGAAAGTCCCTTGGGACCTCTACTTTCACGGCACAACTACACAACCCTCATTAAAGCCTAATTAAAACACTTTTTCACACATCCCCATTCATCAAACTAGGAGCCATTAATTAAGTCATTATCAAGTGGTATCATCGTAAGACTAAGATTTCAAGCATATGTCACTTTGACAATTCAATCAGCTTGTCAATGGAACTCTAACCTAATTATCTAATAAGACTCCAAAGTTCTACATAGGAACCAAACTATGTAGCCAAGCGGGACTCTAACCCAACTAGCCAATGGAAATCCAAAGTCCTATGTAGGAACCAATCATCTAGCCAAGTGGGACTCTAACCCCTCGACCAATAGGACTCTAAAATTTTTAATTCAAATTCAATCCATGGCCATTAAGCCCTCTTTAAAAGTCAGTTCATATTTCATCACTCTTTTACACCATGGCAAGGTTTCAAACTACTTTTCAATATGCATATTCTCATGTTCAAAGCCAATTTGACAAGATTGGGTTGATTTTATTACCAATTCTAAATCATCAACCTATTAAACTTGGGGGAAAATTTATTCCCCATTTAGTTTACACACCCATGCACCGAATTAGTTCCAAATCACCATATAAAGCATAAACAATACATAAGTAAATATGAAACATCACATAAACAACAATCATTCAAGAACCCACAACCCATATCCAAAAACCAATAATTAAACCACATGGGTAATCATTTAAACATATGTTTTTAACAAAATATCTTTTGGGAAAGAGATACATGCCTGAAAGGATCACGATTATGGAAGAAATTTACCCTTGATAACCCTAGTTGATTAACTTCTTGAAAACCTTAAGTATCTTGACCTTGAAGAATTTAGTGAGTTTGAGAGAGTGTTTATGATTGAAAAGGGTTGGAAATAATGGCTTCAAGGCATTTTATGTACGTGGGGTATAAGTGGGTAAAGAGGAAAATGTCTAAAGTTCCCTTAATTTGAAAACTAAAAAAAATAATACCCAATCGCTATAGGTGAACTTACGATGCGTAGGGTTAACCTACGACTCATTTAGTCCAGTCGTAGTCTCGACAGTTCCCTTAGATACCCAGACTGTTCTGGCTCTGAGCAATACCATATGACTCATACTCAAACATTATGACTCATAACATGTTAGTCGTAGTCATAATAGGAACTTAGGATAGTGCATTGGTTTCCCTATAATTTAGAACACTACGACTCGTAATGAGTCTTGATGACTCATGACCTGAAGTAGTTACCAAGGTAGTAACTCAGGAAAAACTCACTGGACACCCTACTATTTGGTTCCTACGACCCCTCAAGACTCCCTATGACTCATCAAAAGAGTCGTAGCAAGGATAGTAAGTTCAAAGATCAAGGAATTTTCAGGGACTGAAACCCGGGTTATTTCATGACTAAACTCTTGTGCTTGATTGGTTGAGATTCTATAGGTATCCATATTTATTTTAACATATACCAAGTGTGTGTAAGGTTTTTTTTGTATTCCATGATTGTATATTGATGTCTAGAAGTTGCTCGATGTCTATGGAAAGCAAAATAAAGAATGTTAAGTTTAGGAGATGATATAGGCATTTCTTTGATAGCATTTTTTTATAAATTTTTACCTACCCTTTCTGCATAACCTTAGTTAGTCCCGTTGATACTTTAACCTATTCTTTGGTGGCCACATATTTAGCTTATTCCTTTTCTTTCAATTGATCAAAATTTGATCCAAAACTCCTAAGCACTTTAGTGTAACAATTAAGATGCAAGGAGTGATTAGAGAAGAAGAAGGAAAAAATAAAGTTGAAGCCCCAAAGTTATAACTATGGATGTGTTTAAAAAGTTTATGTGTTGTTAGTGGGGAGTAGGTAATTAAAATAAAAATTGATCAAAAAAGTAAATCATATGTTGATAGCAAATACTCCCTACTAAAGATACATAAGATAGCTTAAAGAGATGGGGAAAAAAAGAAGAGGTGTGAAGATAAAAGTGGTGAAAATAGATTGGTTGGAGATGAGTTTAATGTAAAGTGTGATGTATTAAAACGCTTAGGGAGGATAGTCACTATTACTTGCCAGAATAACTCCTACCTATCCCTTAGCCTACATTACAACCCACAAAGTCCTTTTTGATCTTGAGCTTTGATGTTCTGATATTAGTAGAGTACTACACTAAGAGCAGGCTTATGGGTCATGTTCTATGACATATGAATTCTTTGTGAGAGTGGGTAAAATTTCATTCCTACATCCATTCTTATGATAAATTGCATTTTTGTGAGTGAATAAGGGTGACTCTTTTGAGATAAGGGTGTATATTTAATAATGGATAGGTGACTAAAATGATCTCTTTGTTAAGTCATGTCAGGATTTTTCCAACTTGGTAGATCAATTCTTAAGACTAGAAAGTCTTGAAGTAGTATTCGTGAGTGCTCAATTGCAACATGACATGCGTAATGTATAACTTGTTATTCAAGTAGTCATTGTAGTTCTACCTTGAGTGTCTTAGTTCAAATAATTATGTTAGAGTCTTCCTTAATTATGTTTTGTGTAAAGAGTTGTTTGAGGATTAATGAGGCATTCAGTGTGGGGTCATGATCCTAGGTATATTTATACATCTAAGTGTTAATATCTAAGATCGTTTAACTTAGTTTTGAGGATAACTTGATTTTATTAATGAAGTATAAAGTGTTTTCTATGTATTTGTGTGCTAATTTACATTTTTTAGTTTTAAGGTGCATTTGAAACAAGCCAAGAATCAAGATGACAAATAGAGTTTAGAAGAGAAAACTAGTTGCTAGCTAAGCTATGCTTGTTCTAGTGTACTTTTGATGAGCTTTATTGCATTGTATAGACTAATATTTGTTATGAGTTTTTGTAGGAGACCATTAGAGTAGATATGGAAGCTAAATGAAACCTATACACAATCCATAAAAAGTGGAAAAACAAGAAACATGTTGACGTGAAGCATAGAGTAGTTTTCAAACAAGAATGACATAAGGGACTACAGAGGCGCATGGACCCAAGGTTTAAAATCCAGAAATTCCTCCTAGGTGCCTAGTGAGGCACATGGAACCAGTCTAAAAACTCCAAAAATCTTCCAGAGGCACTACAGGAGGCACCCGGCTTCCAAGACAAACCCATAAGCAAGTCCTATTCTACATGGGAAAAGTGAGTTTCAATCCTAAAATGATTTGGAAAACCTATGGGTGCATATACCTAATACTTATGGAGATTTATTTACACGACTTGGAGGCTATAAATACACATATTATACGTACAAAAATGGGCCGTCCATCCATCACACCACACAAAATCAAAACACACACACTCCAAAGTCAACTAAAACTTGATTTTCAACTTGGTTTAAGTTGGGGAAAAAGTAGTCAATGTATACATTTAGTGAGGGACATTGTAACGCCCCGAAAACCAATCCCAAGCCATCACACGATGCTTAAGGCTACAAGTATCCCTAAGCTAACCCTTTGAGCCTGTTACTACTTCTAATACTTGTTTTAGGATAAATAAGGTAAACAATAATAGTTTATTGTGTTAACTATAATCCGAAATAACTGGAAATAATGTCTGGATAGAAAAAATACTTATAGTCTAGAACACCACTTCAACTAAAAGTCTAGTTGATAAAGCCTCTACTACTCAAACTGGAGAGCCATTGGGACAGACCCCCAACTGACTCGCAATGATCTGAAAGTAAAACTCAAAACACTATGAAAGTAGAAAAGCTGTAAATATAGGTCCTCAAACCATGAGGACTCACCAAGGATAAGGATGTAGATAAGATGCTCGGAGATCACTATCACCATTGGGACTGAGCACCTAAACCTAGAAAATGTAGCACACAGACGTATATTGATAACGCCCAAACTACAGCTCTCGTAAGAAAGTGTAAGCGGTCTCTGTCAAATATAGAACCCAACTGGGTTGGGTGTTGAATCCCACAGGGAATACTTGGTCACTAAGTGTTGCAACTATTAGTAGACTGTTGGTCAAAAATTCCACGAAAAGGGGGGATTTGATGATAGCGTGAACTAATAATATTGAAGTAACAACGGAATGCTTTGTTTAGTAATATTTAATCACAGAGAATAATAAGTTAGGGTTATGTCCACCTTATGAGTTCTACGTATCTATTAACTATGAGTAATGCGGAATTTAGACATGCATGCACTTATAGAGATTCGTATTCTAATGGTAAATCCTAGTGTTTCTCAACCATCAAGGATTATTTCACTTTAACTCTCTCAAGCCTAAAGTGTATAACTAACGGTACAAATTCTCCAAGAAGTTAATCCGGTTAAGGCATTAACGTGTAAACAGGGGTTGGTAGCCCTATTTCCTTGTCATACTCTCTTTTCCAGACATGTAACTTTTCTCTCGAACAAGTTAATGTTATACTGGCATATTCCCTATGTTTGCAACCATGAGAGTTTAATTAAAATGAAGAGAGTAATGATATAAGTAGCATACACATCAAGAATTCACAAACTCATAGCAACAGATAGTATCTCACAAGGTTTCCATAACCCTAACAGAGAAGTTTAGCTACTCATGATTACAACAGAAATCACAATAGACATAATCATCATACCACAACCTAGAATAATCTTCGCGATGGGATGATTCTAACGTCAAAGAGGAGATTGACGTTTTCTTCTCTTTCTGTTCCCAAGTGTAGCGTGTTTCTCTGTGTTAGACTTACAGAATCTGTAACGTGAATTGTCCAAAGTGTCGAATGAATAATGATTGAATGAATGCTGAAAAATTCAGCAAATAAGGTTTTTCTAACATCCTTGTCCTACTAAGTTACTGCTGCACCCCTAAGTATTTAAAAATACTGCTTTTGCCCGGGACAAATTCTCCAGGCGTCGCATTCAGTCCACAAGCTTCCAAAAGCTGCCTTCCCTCTTATGTGAAGTTTTCCTTTGCTTCCCAAAGGTCCACAAAGTTCTGAAATCTTCATCATTAATACCTGAAAACATGCTAATCACATAGGTTAGCTCACTTACAGGAAAATGGACTAAAAGTGCCGGCATTATATATTTTATCCTCCAAACTTAGCCTAAAATATGGGTAAATTATGGTTCTTCGGGGTATAAATACGCCCAAAATCATATATGTGGATCAGTACATTGAGGATGTACTGAGTATATGGGGGTGTATGCATTTAAGTAAACAATGTTATCATCCTTTATAAAACATACATGCTGATATGAATGACTCACATAGCTTGAGCAAAACTGAAATCTGAATCTCATAAATCATGTATATTGAAGTATATAGTACAAATCTAGTGAGTCATTACACTTAGTTCTAAAATCTGTGTTCTCCATCTTATTCTTAAAACTTGTAAGCAAGAGGAATCTTAAAACAATAGCTTTCAAAACCTGTTATCTTATATAGAATAAGGGTCTTCTTTAAAATTTAGAGATTATAGGACTTTGGGACATGGGAGACTTGGGAGTTTCTTCTAACCGACATAAACCATGTGATCCACGTGGAGTCCAACGTCTTGCCCATGTTGGGGAGAGCTGATCTATCCTTGCCATCGGAATAGAACCTTAACTTTGGTGATCACTATCTTAAACCACTTGGGGTAAATCAGAAACCTATGGGGAACGTAGTTCTGGGGCATAAGATATTGGAATCATACCCAACTTGGTTCTAAATACTACTCCCATACTTAAGCTCTGAACTTTTCAGAAATCCACCTTAAAATAATTCAAGGGTCTATAATAAAGACCAAATATACTTCTCTTAACTTAATTCATAAGTAATGTGGACTCCTATCTTATCTTAGACCCAAATGGGTCAAATCTTTATTTGAAACCTAAAAAATAACCTAACCACGGGGTGCTTATAGCACAAACAATCTTGAACCACAATCTTTAAATGGGGTCTATTGTCCCAATCATCAGTCTCATATCAAAACATCTTAAAATTCATACTTGGTAATGCAATTACTCATAAATCATCTTAAAGTCTACAAATTTCATTAATATACATAGAAATATAAACAAAATCATAAAATTCAACTCTTAATCCATGGGAACTCTTAAAATCTTAAAAACAATAGCAAAGGGGTATAAACCCTAACTTCAATTTCATGGACAATCTCATAAATTGCAGAAATTCTGTATTTAAAATAAGCCTATGGGCACAAGGGTTAAAGGGTTGCCCTTATTCAAACCTCACATACCTTAGATTTTGACTTTAGATGAATAAGCTTGCTTGAGGCTCTTTTTCGAACTCTTGAGTGAGGGTTCTTGACGCTTTTGACTAGGGAACTTTGAATCTTAACTCAATTTACAGAAATTATGGTGGAATCTTGAAGTTTTAGAGAAGGAGTTGATTGAGGGAGAAAACCCTAGGTCTTGATGTTTCTGATATATATGAAGTTATTTGCTTCGTTCTGAATATATGTAAGTGTTAAAAGGGTGAAAAAGACCAAAAAGTCCTTTTCAAAATGACTTAAAAATACTAAACGAGATCTACGATGGTTGGTGTGATGGTGCGTTGCTGGGTCAATGGTCCATCGGACTGACCATCGCACCTGGACCAGAATAGGGATTCACTGCCTCATCTACGACGGCTTGGGCAATGGTCCGTCGCTAGCTTGATGGTTCGTTAGCCTGACCTTTGCACTTAGCCAGAGAGTGGACTCACTACCTCATCTGCGACGGTTTAGGATATGGTCCGTCGCTAGCTCGATGGTCCGTCAGACCTCTCCGTCGCATCTAGGCAATTTAGACTACTTTTTAAAAAACGTCCATATCTTTCTCTTTCGATGTCAGATTTTGATGAAATGGGTATCATTGGAAGAATAATTCAATTTCCCATACAATAAAAGGTCATTTTTAGGAAAATTTTATATAGTTTAAACACCAATCACTTTGGGAGTCATTCCTAAATCTTTTAGAGATGGAATAAGGCTTCACTTGACATGTTCTAAAGGCTTAGACTATGAGGAACTTTATGGGGTCTTACAATATCTTCCCCTTGGAAACATTCTTCTTCAAATGTCACTAGTTAGACTAAAATACCAACGAACTAAGGATGCACAGCTGAAATAAAGGACGAAACTGGCTTTAAATCTTTCTAAACTTCTTAATACTTTGGGAAATGCAAGAGCTGACACAAGAATAGATACATTGATGAACTTTGATTGGAAAGGAACTGAATTAAGGAAGAATAATACCTTTGGCTTGATGTGAATTCAAGGAGAAAAGGAGCGGGTACTTGGCTCGCATATATGCTTCCACTTCCCAAGTAGCGCCCTCAACTGAATGATTGCCACAAAACTTTGACCAAGGGAACTTCTTTGTTCCTTAGTCTACATACCTGGTAATCTAGGATCTCAACCGGAATCTCATCAAATGAAAGACTAGTCTGCATATCTAAGCTCTCTGAAGAATCTACTACAACAGAATCACCAATGTGCTTCTTAAGCATGGAGACATAAAATATAGGATGAATAGCTGACAACTCTGCAGGAAACTCAACCTCATAGGCTACTTTCCTAACACGGCTCAAAACTCTATAAGAGCCAACATAATGGGGACTAAGCTTCCCCTTTCCCAAACCTTTTCACCCCTTTCATGGGTAAAATCTTCAAGTACACCAAATCAACCACCTCAAACTCAAGATCTCTTCTCGTTACATTAGAATATGACTTTTGATGACTCTGAGTTGTCTTCAACCTTTCCTTAATCAACCTAACTTTCTCCATATCCTCAAACACTACATCAGGCCCAATCACAGCAGCTTCACCCACTTTGAACCAACCTATAGGTGATCTACATCTCCTCCCATACAAAGCCTCAAACGAGGCCATCCGAATGCTAGAGTGATAACTATTGTTATAGGTAAACTCAATTAATGGTAAGTGCTCATCCCAACTACCTTTGAAATCAAGGGCACACGCTCTCAATATATCTTCTAAAGTCAGGATGAACCTCTCAGCCTGACCATCTGTCTATGGATAAAAAGAAAAACTCAAATGAGCTTGGGTACCAAGACCCTTCTCGAAAGCTTCCCAAAACTACGAAGTGAACTAAGTACCCCTATCCAAGATGATGGACAAGGGAACTCCATGCAACCTGAATAACTCCCAAATATACAATCTAGCATAATCCTCAGCTGTATAAGATGTATACACTAGCAAAAAAAATGCAGACTTAGTCAACCTATATACAATAACCCAAATAGAATCATGATGACAGCGTGAAAGAGGTAAACCAGTCACGAAATCCATATTCACAACTTCCCACTTCCAAGTGGGTATACCAAACTCTTGCAACTTACCTCTTGGTCTTTAATGCTCTACCTTAACCTATTGGCACATTGAACACTTTGCCACAAACCCTGCTATATCCTTCTTCATGCCACTTCACCAATAGATTTCCCGCAGGTCGTGGTACATCTTGGTAGCACTGGGATGAATAAAATACCGTGCACCATGTGCCACAACCATAATTTTCTGCCTCAAGCCACCAACACACGAAACACACAATCTATTCCGACATCTCAACACGCCATCTCTCTCTTGGGGAAAACCTCTACCTTTTAGTCTTTAACCGGCTCCTTCAGTCTGACCAAACTAGTATCTAAGTCTTGTTTCTCCTTCACTTCCAAAACTAAAGAGGATTAGGAACTACTCTGCACCAAAATATTCCCTTAAACAGAATCAAGCAACCTAACACCCAATCTTTCCAGACAATATACATCACGAGCTAACTCTTTCTTATCTTTCTCCATATAAGCCACACTGCCCATAGAAATCCTAATGGGGGAATCAACCACTACATTGGCCTTGCCATGATGATATAGCATACTCATATCATAATATTTTAGCAACTCTAACTACCTCCTCTGTCTAAGATTCAACTCCCTCTAAGTAAATATATATTGTAGGCTTTTGTGATCAGTGAACACATCAACATGAACACCATATAGATAGTGTCTCCATATTCAAAGCAAAAACCACAGCAGCAAATTAAAGATCATGGGTTGGATAATTCTTTTCATGCAGCTTCAACTGTTCAGAGGCATAGGCTACAACCTTACCTCTCTGCATCAACACACAACACAAACCAACTCTTGAGGCATCACAATACACCACAAAACCATCCGTACCATCAGGCAAAGTCAACACATGGGCTGAGGTGAGTCGAGTTTTCAACTCCTAAAACTCTTCTCACAGGAATCTGACTAAAGGAACTTAACTTTCTTTTGGGTCAACCGGGTCATGGGGGACACAATAGAAGAGAAAACTTCAACAAAACGGCAGTAGTAGCCAGCCATACCTAATAAACTTCTAATGTCAGACGTAGAAATAGGTCTAGGCTAGTTTTTTACAGATTCTGTCTTTTAGGGATCAATCCAAATGCCTTCGACTGAAATAAAATGACCCAGAAAAGCTACTGATCTTAGCCGAAATTCACACTTGTTGAATTTGGCGAATAACTAGTGATCTCTAAGAGTCTGCAGGACAATTCTAAGATGATCCGTATGGTCATTCTCAGTACGGAAGTAAACAAGGATATCATCTAAGAACACTATGACAAACATATCAAGATACTATTTGAACACTCGATTCATGAGGTCCATGAAAGCCGATGGAGCATTGGTTAGCCCAAAAGACATGACTAGGAACTCAAAGTAACTATAACAGGTTCGGAAGGATGTCTTTAGAATATCACACTCCCTTACTTTAAGTTGATGATAGCTAGATATAAGGCCTATCTATGAGAAGTAACTTGCACCTTGAAACTGATCAAACAAGTCATCAATCCTAGGAAGAGGGTACTTATTCTTGATTGTGACCTTATTAAGATGACGATAGTCAATGAACATATGTAAAGAACCATATTTCTTTTGCATGAATAGGACAGGTGCGCCCCAAGGAGAAATACTGGGCGTTATGAAACCCTTATCTAAATGACCTTTGAGTTGCTCCTTCAACTCCTTAAGCTCTGCAGGTGCCATATGGTAGGGAGGAATAGAAATAAGCTGATTTTTGGGAAGAAGGTTAATTCCAAATTCTATCTCTCTATCAGAAGGTACCCCTGGGAGATCTTTCGGAAAAACATAAGGAAACTCATTAATAATGTTGACTGAATGAATAGTTGGAGCCTCAGACTTAGTATCTTTAACTTTAACTAGGTGATAGATGCAAACTTTAGATATTAGATTTTTTTCTTTGAGATAGGAGATAAAATGACTCTTGGGAGATACTGAACTCCCAGACCACTCAAAAACTGGTTCATCAGGAAACTGAAACTTGACCACATGTGTATGACAGTCTATAGATGCATAACAAGAATAAAGCTAATCCATACCCAGAATAAGGTGAAAATTCACCATGTCCAACTCAATCAAATCAGTAAGTATGACTCTATGAAGAACGGTAACAGGATAATTTTTATACACTTGCTTAGCAACAACTGACTCCCCTACTGGAGTAGAAACTAGGAAAGGCTCAGGAATCTTTTCAGGACTCATTTTGAAATTCACATCTACAAGTAGGGTCACATAAGAGAAACTTTACCCAGGTTCTAACAGCACATAAACATCAAAGTGAAAGGCACGTAGCATATCAGTAATAACATCGGGAGAATTTTCCTATTCCTGATAGGATAGTAAGGCATAGAATCTATTCTGGTGTTGACTACCAGTAGTACTGGATGAAGCGCCCTGAGGATAGGCTAGACGGGCTAAAGGAGCTGGGGCACTAGTAGCCTGAGTCTGAGGTTGCATTTCTCTGTTCCCCTACCTAGCATGCGGGAACTCTCTAAGTCTGTGGCCCATCTTTCCATGACCAAAATAACCCCTCTGTTTGGCCAAACAATCACCGGGATGGGTCCTACCATATTTAGCACAAGAAGGATAATTAGGCCTGTTACTTACACTATTCTACGACCTAGACATAGAAGGCATGTTCCCTTTCTCCTACCTATTTTTAGGTGCGGGAGCACTAACTGATCAAGGTGCTGGAATAGATGAACAGCTCTAAAACTAAGGGTAGTTCCCTCCATGGGACCTAGTCTGACCATACTCATGCTACTTGGATCAAACCCTCTTGTTTCCCCTCACTCTATCTCTTTCCCTTATCTTATCTACCTTTATCTGTTGTGCATGCATCATTAGTCTAGACAGTTCCATATCCCTATTAAGCATATCAGTCCTACACTCTTTTAGCACCAAACCATTCACACCTTCACAAACTTGTTCATACTAGTTCGGGTGCCAGCCATCAAATCAGGAGCATATTTGGCTAACTGGTTGAACTTCAAGCAGTACTCTTTATTAGTCATGGAGCCCTGTCTCAAGTTCATAAACTCTTCTATTTTTCCTTCCCTCGTCTCTAATGGGGAGAACTTGTCCAAGAACGCATCCTGGAACACCTGCCAAGTAATAGGGGCAGTATTTTCCCCTTTATTCTTTCTCCATGCAACAACATAGTCATAAGAAATGTCTTTCAGATGATAAGATGCCAGATCTACACTCTTTTTCTCAAAAATATGCATAACTTAGTTGATCTTCTTTATCTCTTCAAGATATAATTGCGGGTCCTCACCAGCCTTAGACCCATAAAACTCTGGCGGATTTATCTACATGAAATCATGAATCCTAGCAGTAGCTAAGTCACCTCTCTACTGATGTAGAACTATGTCCTAGTTATTGACCTGAACATTCGTTGTGACTGCTTGGTCTAATGCCTGAAAGGCTGCCCTAAACTCAGCAAGAGACAGTCTCATTCAAGGGATCAATAGGCTGAGGTTGTTCATCATTATTTCTGCTGGCATTAGCTCTTCAGGGAGGCATTTTCTAAAAATATAGAGAATAAATTAATAGCTAAGAGAGAGACAACTGTAAGCACGATAGATTCTAAATAAAAAAGATGACTTTTTCCTAAAACGTCTTATAGCCTCTTTCTCATAGATGTGGCATGCTACACACCGATGTCGAAACTCTACTTAACAAGGCTTGTCAAACTCCCTAGGACTCCTTAAACCTTAGGCTCTGATACCAAGTTTGTAATGCCTCAAAATCCCATCCCGTGATGTCATACAGTGCTTAAGGCTATAAGTAGCCCTAAGTTAACCCTTTGAGCCTGTTACTACTTCTAATACTTTCTTTAGGATAAATAACGTAAACAAAAATACTCCATTGTGTCAACTATAATATGAAATAACTGGAAATAATGTCTGAATAGCAAGAATATTAATAGTCTGGAACACAACTTCAACTGACAGTATAGTCTGACAAAGCCTCTACTACTCCAACTGGAGAGCCATTGGGACAGAACCCCAACTGACTCACAATGATCTGAAAGCAAAACTCAAAACACTATGAAAGCGAAAAAACTACAAATATAGGTCATCAAACCAAGAGGACTCACCAAGGATAAGGATATAGATAAGATGCTCGGAGATCAGTATCACTGCTGGGACTGAGCACCTGAACCTACATTATGAGACAATGTAACACACAGATGTATATGTGGATCAGTACTTTGAGGATGTACTGAGTATATGGGGGTGTATGCATTTAAGTAAACAATGTTATCATCCTTTATAAAACATGCATGTTGATATGAATGACTCACATAACTTGAGTAAAACTGAAATCTAAATCTCATAAATCATGTATATTGAAGCATATAGTACAAATCTAGTGAGTCATTACACTTAGTTCTAAAATCAGTGTTCTCTATCTTATTCTCAAAACTTGTAAGAGGAATCTTAGAACTATAGCTTTCAAAACTTGTTATCTTAGGGAGAATAAGGGTCTTCTTTAAAATTTAGAGATTATAAGACTTTGGGACTTGGGAGTTTCATAACCGACATAAACCATGTGAGCCACATGGAGTCCAACATCTCGCCCACGTTGGGTAGAGCTGATCTATCCTTGCTATCGGAATAGAACCTTAACTTTAGTGATCACTATCTTAACCTACTAGGGGTAAATCAGAAACCTACGGGACACGTAGTTTTGGGGAATAAGACCTTAGAATCATATCCAACTCGGTGCTAAATACAAATCCCATACTTAAGCTCAGAACTTTTAGGAAATCCACCTTAAAATAATTCAAGGGTCTATAATTAAGACCAAATATACTTCTCTTGACTTTAATTGATAAGTATTGTGGACTCCTATCTTAGCTTAGACCTAAAAGGGACAAATCTTTATTTAAATCTGAAAATAACCTAACCACGGGGTGCTTATAGCACAAATAATCTTGAACCACAATCTTTAAATGGGATCTATTAACCCAATCATCAGTCTCATATTATGTAATACCGCACATTTTGGACTAGAATGAATATCCGTCATTCCTATGCGTGGATGTTTCAAAAACCTCAAATCCTATATAAATTTAGTGTTTTAATTAATTATTTAGTGTGGTAATCTATTTGAGCATGAATTTATATCATATAGGTCCCCTAACTCATGTACAAGTAGAAAGCTTTCCTATTGTTCAAGTTTTAGTGAGCCACCAAACATGGGCCAAATTCAATCGAGCATAACTCTTTGTATATGACGAACTGGGTGGCTTACTATATATCAAATGAAATATCTTTTAATTAGATTTTCAACGATACCAATTTCTCCTAATTCGAATATCGGAGCAAAGAGTTATGCCTATTTTAGTCCAGCATGTCAGGCTGGAAACAGTGTGACGACATTCGTGATAGCCTATCACATTTGTGACGCCCTATCACGAAGGTCATTATCCTTAGGTAGAAACCAGATCCTAATTGATGACATTCTTGGTAGCCTATCATATTTTTGATGCCCTATCATGAAGTTCGTCAGCCTTAGGCAGAAACCAGCTCCTAAGTGACGACATTCGTGATAGCCTATCACATTTGTGACGCCCTATCACAAAAGTCGTCAGCCTTACGTAGAAACCAGCCCCTAAGTGACGACATTCATGATAGCTTATCACATTTATGATGCCCTATCACGAAGGTCATCAACTATGATTTTTAGCAACTTGGAAAGTATTTCATAAGGGTATTTTGGTCTTTTCCTTCACCTTCCACGACTTATAACCCTAAAGAGGCATAATTTTTCCCATTTTTCTTCAGTTAAGCATCTCAAAAACCCTCTCTTATACTCTCAACCACAAGATTAGGGTTTCCATCAAACTCATCTCTCAAAAGCAAGATTCAAGCCTTTTTCCAAGATAATCAAGAATTAAGTTTCTCAATCCAAGAACTCTCCAGCAAATCATCAAAGTTTCCTTTCTAAGGTATGCGTAGTGTTCATTCATGGGTCCCTTTCATCCATGGAGCTCATGAATTATGTTTTAAATTATAATGTAATTTCTTTGTTGCTTTATGACTATATTCATGTTGATGATTGTTGTTGTGTTTTTCATGAATCATGGAATAGGTTAGTTGGAAACCCATGAATTTTGGTGGTTCAAGATTTCTAAATTTGTTAAGTACACCTATGCTCAATATTATGCATACAAGGTGTTTGATAAAATGCTTAGGATGCTAGAAATTCATGTTTACATAGTTCCATGATATCCAAATGACAAGTCCATGTTAGCTATATACTTCAATATAAATTCCATGTTATTGATGTATTGCTATTGTTGTGGTATGAAGCATGTATGATGATAGAGATATACTATATATACATGAAATATATTCATGCACTCCCTACCATGATTAGAATGTTGAAGAACTACATGAAGTATAATATCCCCTACTTATGACAATGTGAATTGTGGACTACATTCTTAAGATCAAGTCAGTCCTATTGTGTCAGTTTCCTTCTATCGAGTCGTGGGGGTATTCATACCCAAAAATATAGTTGTGTGCCTAGAGCCATATCATGTTATCACGATACACTCAGTCAAGCCATGATCTATAGAATTCAGTCAGTCATGTGACTTAGGAAAATCTAGTAACCTCAGTAATCTCAGTAGTTCAGTAATCTCAATGATCTCATTACTCAGTAATATCTGTTACCTCAGTATTCACAGTCAATCTCAGTAACTTCAATACTCTCAACCAGTCCTCAGAACTCAGTTTATTCCGTCAGTCATCGGAATCCAGTAAACTTAGTTTAGCACCACTAAACAATACCACTAGTATCAGTTTAGTTAATCAGTATCAGTTCAGCTAATCAGTTCAGTTTAGTTATTCAGTTCAACCCAGCTATTTAGTTTAGTGTCTTTCAGATAGGAGTAGGATTCAGCACCGAGTGAGCCTAGGGATGGGGACTCACCCGCTAGATTAGGACTGAGATCCTTAGAAGCAATCCTTAAGTTCTAGAACTATGTTGCTAGCATAGGTATGAGATGTCACCTGTTAGATAGGACTGACATACTCAGGGGTCACCCATTAGCACATTCATATGTATAGGACTGATCCCAGAAGTCACCCGCTAGATTAGGATAGACTTCATAGCAGATGTCATTACTGGAGGTGCGGTACTAACACTCTTCCAGTCAGGGCAGAGATTGGACCCCTGTCAGCTTAGCTTGGCACATGTCGGTTAGATGAACACATCCCACAGCTTCAGTTACAGATTTAGGAATGTCAGATACAGTCAACTTAGTTCAATAGTACATATTCAGTACTGTTAGAGACAATCAATCCTTATCATTATAAATAGACTTCAAGATCACCTATTAGACAGGACTGATCTCAACTATAGTAAAACAATATCAGAATCATTAGATTTAAAAGATCACCCGCTAAATAGGACTGATCTCAAATTCAGTTACCCCATATAAAACAGAACTCAGATAGTTCCATTAGAACTTAGATAGACTTCAAGATCACCTATTAGCTAGGACTTATCTCAACTATGATTAATCAATATCAGAATCATTAGATTTAAAGATCACCCATTAGATAGGATTGATCTTTGACTAAGTCAAATCAACCTTATTATCAGTATACTCATGATCACCCGCTAGATAGGACTGATCTCAGATTCAATTACTCCAAGTAGAACGAAACTCAGATAGTTCCATAAAAACTTAGATTGTCAGATATAGTCACTCAGTATCAATTACGTTGGTTAGGCCGATCATCACAGTTATATCAGTTTTCTAACCTCATGTATCAGTCATATCAGTTATCAAAATTCATGATATCAGTATTCAGCTTCAAGACTGTCAAACACAGTCAACCAGACCAGTTCTTCATAATTCAAACTATCAAAAATAGTCATTCATCTATTCAATATCTCAGTATTAGTACACTCATGTTTCCAGTATTCAGACTCAGTAGTCAGTATATCCACGGGTTCAGTTACAGTTATGTATGCATGTATGTATTCTCGTGTTTATATTAGTCAGCATTGTTCATGCATATAACCCTTTATATTTAGCCTACCTCACTCGTATACTCAGTATATTCAGACGTACTGACACATTTGCGCTATGGTGCTTTCTTTTATGTTACACCATAGGTTCAGAGGCACAAGCTTCAGATCAGCAGTAACATTCTAGTGTTCAGAGTTTGCAATGAGTCCTTCTCATTTGATGATGATATAATTATTGCTACATTTACTATTCAGTTGCTAGACGGAGTTAGTCGAAGACATGTTCCTTCAACTCCTTATTCAGTTCAGTTAGAAGCTTTTAGACTAAATGTCAGATTAGATATTTAGATCTCATTATTTTCAGTATTTATGACTTGTTTTGGTATTGTTATACCTTTTTCAGATATTTTGTTATCAGACGTTTATTCAGTTCGAACCTTATGGTCTTTCATGTTCATGTTTCCGTATTTTATGATATATTATATAGTATACAGGTACAGATATCAGTCATGGGTTAGCTTGTGGACCTTCGGGGTCATGAGCACCATGTAGCATTCCTGTTTAGAAAATCGGGGTGTTACAAACTTGGTATCAGAGCCTAAGGTTTAATAGAGTCCTAGGAAGTTTGAAGGCCACATCTAGTAGAGTCTTGTACATGCTTGTCTTTTGCATCACACCTATGTACAGGAGGCTATGAGATATTTTAGGAACAGTTTCCCTTCTTTTAGTATTCATGTCGTGCCAGTGAGCATCCAGATTTGTATAGCTTATTTTCTCATCCTTGCATCTATTCATGCTATCCAAAATCTCATAGAATGTAACTATTTCAAGGTAGAACCTACTAGTAGTTGTAAGTTCAGTCCATCTCATGCATTAGTTTTAGACTCCCAAAGTTTAGTTATAATCTAGTTTGTATATGGCCTGTGCATCACCCAGTATCTCTGTAAGGTAAGCATTCTTAAAGGGACATAGCATCCCAAGGGAGAGATACCCCACTTTCTCTTAATGCTCTCATGCCTTAGATTCTTCAATTTCTACTTGCATAACGAATTCAGTCTAGAATAAAGGGTACTCATAAGTTGACCTTCAAGTTAGACCTCAGCTGTAAGTCAAGTATTCAGAGGTTCAGTTCAGTTTATGATGTTCAGTGCATATGTCACATAGCAGAATCAGTCATGTTCTCATGTTTCAGTTCAATCATAGTGCCTTTACCATTGCATTCTCATTAGCATATTTGTGAGTTAGCTCAGTTAAGTATTCACGTATCAGATATGCGTGGTCAGCTTATCAGTATTTTCAGTCATGTATTCACGTATCATGTCAGTCATATAATCATGCATCAGATATGCATAGATTCAACTTATCAGTTAAGCATTAGATATGCATTCTCTGTTTGAGAAACTCAGTTTATCGAAACACTCAGTCCTACATTCATAAATCAGCTACCCATGCATCAGATATGCATGTACAGTATAATATGCTCAGTTTTCAGTCATGTCAGGCATGAAATCATTATCAGTCATTCATGCTATATATTTGTATAAGTTTTCTTTTCTCTCATCTTATCCAATATCATTCGAGGATGAATGTTCCCAAGGGGGAGATATTATAATACCCCACATTTTGGACTAGAATGAAAATCCATCATTCCTATGTGTGGATGTTTCAAAAGCCTCAAATCCAATATAAATTTAATGTGTTAATCAGTTATGTAGTGTGGGAATCTATTTGAGCATGAATTTAGATCATAGAGGTCCCCTAACTCAAGTACAAGTTGAAAGTTTTCCAATCATTCAAGTTTTACTGTGCGTTAAAACTTGGGTCAACTTTAATCGACCATAACTCATTGTATATGACAAACTAGGTGGCTTACTATATATTAAATGAAGTATCTTTGAATTATCTTTCCAACGATACTAATTTCGCCTAAATTCGATATCGGATTTATGCCTATTTTACTCCAGTATATCAGGCTGGAAACAGTGTGACGACATTTGTGATAGCCTATCACATTTATGACGCCCTATCACGAAGGTCGTTAGCCTTAGGTAGAAGCCAGATCCTAAGTGACGACATTCGTGATAGCCTATCACATTTGTGATGCCCTATCACGAAGGTCGCCATCCTTAGGCAGAAACTAGCCCTAGTGATGATATTCATGATAGCTTATCACATTTGTGATGCCCTATCACGAAGGTTGTCAGCTATGATTTTCAACAACTGGGAAATTATTTCATAAGGGTATTTTGGTCTTTTCCTTCACCTTTCACGACTTATGACCCTAAAGAGGCATAATTATTCCCATTTTATTCAGTTAAGCATCTCAAAAACCCTCTCTTATACTCTTAACCACAAGATTAGGGTTTCCATCAAACTCATCTCTCAAAAGTAAGATTCAAGCCTTTTTCCAAGATAATCAAGAATTAAGTTTCCCAATCCAAGAACTCTCCAGCAAATCATCAAGGTTTCCTTTCTAAGGTATGTGTAGTGTTCATCCTTAGGTCCCTTTCATCCATGGAGCTCAAGAATCATGTTTTAAATTATATATTTTGATTTCCTTGTTGTTTTATGACTATATTCATGTTGATGATTGTTGTTTGTATTCAAGGTTGTATCTTGATGTGTTTTTCATGAATCATGTGAATAGGTTAGTTGGAAACCCATGAATTTGGGTGGTTCAAGATTTCTAAATTTGTTAAGTACACCTATGCTCAATATTATGCATGAAAGGTGTTTGATAAAATGCTTAGGATGCTATAAATTCATGTTTACATGGTTTTATGATATCTAAATGACAAGTCCATATTAGCTATATACTTCAATATAAATTCCATGTTATTTATGTATTGTTATTGTTGTGGTATAAAGCATGTATGATAATGGAGATATATTATATGAACATGAAATATATTCATGCACTCCCTACCATGCTTAAGATGTTGAAGAACTACCTGAAGTATAATATCCCTACTTATGACAATGTGAATTGTGGACTCCAATCTTATGATCAAGTCAGTCATATTGTGTCAGTTTCCTTCCATCGAGTTCTTGGGGTATTCGTACCCAAAAATATAGTGATGTGCCTAGAGCCATGTCATGTTATCACGATACCCTCAGTCAAGCCATGATCTATAGAATTCAGTTAGTCATGTGACTCAGGAAAATCCAGTAACCTCAGTAATCTCAATAGTTCAGTAATCTCAGTGATCTCAGTACTCAGTAATATCTGTAACCTCAGTATTCACAATCAATCATAGTAACTTTAGTACTCCCAACCAGTCCTCAAAACTCAGTACACTCCATCAGTCATCGAAATCCAGTAAACTTAGTTTAGCTCCGCTAAACAATACCACTAGTATCAGTCTAGTTAATCAGCATCAATTCAGCTAATCAGTTTAGTTTAGTTATTCAATTCATCCCAGTTATTTAGTTCAGTGTCTTTCAGATGGAAGTAGGATTCAGTACCGAGTGAGCCTAGGGATGGGGACTCACCTGCTAGATTAGGACTGAGATCCTTAGAAGTAATCCCTAAGTTCCAGAACTATGTTGCCAGTGTAGGTACGAAATGTCACCCGTTAGATAGGACTGACATACTCAAGGGTCACCCGTTAGGACATTTATATGTATAGGACTAATCCCAAGAGTCACCCGCTAGATTAGGACAGACTTCACAGCAGATGTCTTTACTAGTGGCGCGGTACTGACACCCTTCCAGTCAAGGCAGAGATTGGACCCCAGTCAGCTTAGCTTGGGGCATGTCGATTAGATAAACACATCCCACAGTTTCAGTTATAGATTCAAGACTGTCAGATATAGTTAACTCAGTTTAGCAGTACAGATTTAGTACTGTTAGAGACAATCAATCCTTATCATTATAAATAGACTTTAAGATCACCCATTAGATAGAACTGATCTCAACTATAGTTAAACAGTATCAGAATCATCAGATTTAAAGATCACCCGCTAGATAGGACTGATCTCAAATTCAGTTACCCCATATAAAATAGAACTTAGATAGTTCCATCAGAACTTAGATAGACTTCAAGATCACCCATTAGCTTGGACTGATCTCAACTATGATTAATCAATTTCAAAATCATTAGATTTAAAGATCACCCGCTAGATAGGACTGATCTCAGACTAAGTCAAATCATTCTTATTATCAGTATACTCAGAATCACCGCTAGATAGGACTGATCTCAGATTTAGTTACTCCAAGTAGAACGAAACTCAGATAGTTCTATCAGAACTTATACTTTCAGATACATTTGCTCATTATTAGTTACATTGGTTAGGCCGATCATCACAGTTATATCAATTATATCAATTTTCTTAACTCATGTATAAGTCATATCAGTTATCAGAATTTATGATATCAGTATTCAGCTTCAGGACTGTCAGATACAGTCAACCAGACCAGTTTCAGACTCAGTAGTCAGTATCTTCACCAGTTCAGTTACAGTTATGTATGCATGTATGTATTCTCACATTCATATTAGTCAGCATTGTTCATGCATATAACCCTTTGCATTTAGCCTACCTCACTCGTATACTCAGTACATTCAGAAGTACTAACGCATTTGCACTATGGTGTTTTCTCTTAGGTTACACCATAGATTCAGAGGCACGAGCTCCAGATCAGCAGTAGCATTCCAGTGTTCAGAGTTTGCAGTGAGTCCTTCTCATTCGAGGTCGATATGATTATTGCTATATTTACTATCCAGTTACTGGACGGAGTTAATTGGAGATATGTTCCTTCAACTCCTTATTCAGTTCAATTAGAGGTTTTAAGACTAGATGTCATATTAGATATTCAGATCTCATTATTTTTATTATTTATGACTTGTTTTGGTATTGTTATACCTTTTTCAAACATTTTGTTATCAGATGTTTATTCAGTTAGAATCTTATGGTCTTTCATGTTCATGTTTTCGTATTTTATGATATATTATGCAGTATACAGGTACAAATATCAGTCATGGGTTAGCTTGTGGTCCTTTAGGGTCATGAGCACCGTGTAGCATTTCAGTTCAGAAAATCGAGGTGTTACATATCAAAACATCTTAAAATTCATACTTGGTAATGCAATTACTCATAAATCATCTTAAAATCTATAAATTACATCAATAGACATAGAAATATAAAAAAATCATGATATTCAACTCTTAATCCATGGGAACTCTCAAAATCTTGCAAATAATAGTAAAGGGGTATAAACCCTAACTTTAATTTCATGGACAACCTCATAAATTGCAGAAATTTTATATTTAAAATAAGCCTTTAGGCACAAGGGTGAAAGGGTTACCCTTGTTCAAACCCCACATACCTTAGATTTTGACTTTAGATGAATAAGCTTGCTTGAGGCTCTTTTTTGAACTTTTGAGTGAGGGTTCTTGAAGCTTTTGACAAGGGAACTTTGAATCTTAACTCAATTCGCAGAAATTATGGTGGAATCTTAAAGTTCTTGGAGAAGGAATTGAGTTTTCTCTTGAGGGAGAAAACCCTATGTCTTGATGTTTTTTATCGATATAAAGTTATTTGCTTCGTTTTTGAATATATCTAAGTGTTAAAAGGGTGGCAAAAGACCAAAAAGGCCTTTTAAAAATGACTTAAAAAATACTGAATGAGATCTGCGAAGGTTGGTGCGATGGTCCATCACTGGGTCGATGGTCCGTTGGACTGACCGTCGCACTTGGACCAGAATAGGGGTTCACTGCCTCGTTTGTGACGTCTTAGGCTATGGTCCATCACTATCTCGATGGTCCGTTGGCCTGACCATCGTACTTAGCTAGAGAGTGGACTCACTGCCTCAGCTGCGACGGTCTGGGCGACAGTCCGTCGGACCTCTCCATCGCACCTGGGAAGTTCAGACTGCTTATTGTAAAACATTCATATCTTTCTCTTCCGATGTCAGATTTTGATGAAATAGGTATTATTGAAAAGATAATTCAGTTTTCCACATGATAAAAAGTCATTTTTGGGAAAACTCTATATGTTTTAAACACTAATCACTTTAGGATTCAATCCTAAATCATTTAGAGAAGGAATAAGGCTTCACTTGACATGTTCTAAAGGCTTAGACTATGAGGGAATTTTACGGGGTCTTATAAACATCTTGTGGAATACCTAAAGAACTATATAAATAGAACTTTTCGATAATTACAAGACATCTTTGAATTACACACAAATTACTAAGAAAACAAGATATCAAGGAGATTAAACTAGGGTTCTTTGTTCCTTTACTTTTCGTGCTTGTATTTTTATTTTATGAACTCATATATGGTGATTCTTTATAAATCTATGAGTGGCTAAACACCCTATTTCTATGCTTGAGGATATAACATGATTACTCAATTATGGTTTATTAGTTGGTTTATATGTTTATCATGTCATGTGATTATTCTTGTGTTCTTGCTTTACTATTCTAAAGAGTGGCAAACTTTAGGATAAATCTATAGTCTTTAGGTGAACTTACCACAGAATTCAAGAGACAGAATAAAGAATATAGGGAGTGTGGATTACCTATTAGAGAAATTTAGGAGTGATTTACGATTAGGATAGAGATATAACACATTGTCCCACTTGGTTAACAAAATAGGAAGATGGTTTAATGTATCTGAATTAGAGACTTACATCTCTACTCAACGATGTAGTTGTGAGACTAGTTTGGATAGAGGACTTATAGTATGACTATTCTCAAGATATACTATCAACCCCGTAAATCAACAATAATGATAAACAACTTAACCGACTTGAAATCATAGTTATGCATGATTGTGAGTATCTTGACCCTAGAATCCTCCTTGATATTGTTTCAACCCCAAGTTTATCATCTTTAGTATAGTTTAGTGTTTAGTTTTACCTTTTAAACTTCACATATTTAGTTCTATCACTTGAATAAATAATAAAAATTAGTTTGGTCAAAGTGAATGGTTAAACAAGTCTATGACGGTTCGACAACCGATTTGCAAAAGCCACTATATTGATTGCACGATCGCGTACACTTGTCTTGCCAAAGTTGCAATAGTTACTTTGAATTATAAAAAATTATACTTATTAAGGATCCAAAAGGAATTCAAAGAGCGCCAAGTAGTTGAGCAGTGTCGGCTCAAGGACCAAGCAACTAAAGCAAGGGCTTGAGGCCCCAAAAAACTTAAGGCCTCATTCTTTTTAATTAATACATTCTTTATCTTATTTATGTGATGTAGTTTGACTTGTTACATAATTAAGAAATAATTTTTTTTGAAACTGAAATAAAGATTGAACCATAAATATTTATATGGTTACAAATTATCTCATTAGAGATAAGATTAGATTTAATATTTAAGTTAGTTTTAAAAAGATAGCAACGTGTCATTTTGTTTTTGAAATTGTATGGTAAAAAATTATAAGATATTTATATAAAAGAAATTACTTACTCAATGTGATTGATAGTCATGGATGGATTATTTATCTTCAAATAATACTCCTTTCGAATTAATTTATGTGCCTTAATTACTATTTGGATAATCAACAAATGTTTTTTTTTTTAACAAGACTTTTTAAGCTTTTTTAGATATTTTAGATTGTTAAGTATTGTGAATTACAATATTCTTTTTATGTAGCTTTTAAATATTTATTTCCAAAACAAAATTAAAGATCTAATGTTTGAATTTATATAGAACATTAGTAAAATTTGAATTCACTTAGCAATGCTTGGGTTTAGGCCCCGACCTTCTTCAGCTGCCACTGTAGTTGAGTTGTACTCCTGTCGTTTATTTTACTTGATTCTTATACTAAATATATATTTTTCTTTTTATTTGTCCATTTAACAAATCAAGAGACTTTTATCATTTTTTGTCTATATTATCCTTGGTATAAACAACTTAATAAAATAATAGTAATCAAATTTAAAGTTTCAAAATATCATTAACAAAGTTAGTCTAATAAAATGTGAGAAATTTTACATTGTGACTCATATGTCAAGTTATATTTGTGTGAAATGTGTCATTATTTTACAAGTGGACTGAATTGGGTCCAACCCTTCAAGCAGTAAATTGAGAAATACTTTCTTTCTTCTTGCCCAACTTTCCCTTTTTTATTTTTCTTCCCATTAATATATTTTAAATCTTTTCTAAAATACTTTTCACTCTATTTGATTAAGATGTTTTTAAGTCAGGGAGAAAGTCTAAAGAGAAAGGAAGACAACACAAGGTATTAAAAGATGTTGTGTTTGTATGGGTTTGATCTCAATTAATAGCTATTAACTGATAAAGTCTTTTTTTATTAAAAAGAATTGAAATCGAGAACAAACACAGCCAGAGCTGTTTATAACATCACCTCATTATAATGATATTTCACTATAGCGGTCAGATTTTCTCTAAAACTTAATTTTCAAATATATAATGACAATGGCATTTATTATAGCAGTACGCTCTTTATAAAATTACCTCTCTATAACAGCATTACTCAAATATTATATAATATTTTGTAAGAAATATATCATGCATAAAATAAAATATCAAAATATTTATGGAAATCATTATTAATGTAATTCATAGAGTAAATTTCAAGTACAAATATCTATTATAAAAAATTATATTTAAATGGTGCACAAGAGTTATTTCATAACTTCCCGAAGAAAAGACTACTAAAGTTTTTCTTTTATATAGTCACGCTCTATCTAACTTTGCATACATTTATTTATAATAGCTAAATGAGATCTTAATGTCAAATACCAGTATATATATATATATATATATATATATATATATATATATATATATAACAACGCCTCTCTATAGCAGCCATGAAATTTTAGAACAAGCATTGTCATTATAGAGAGATTTGATTGTATGGCTTATCGCTATTAATTGAGTGGCTATTTTAGAAATCAACCCAATATTGGTGTTAATAAAGTAAAAGATAAAAATTAATCAAAATACAATAAAATAAAATAAAATCCAAACAAAAAAAGTTTTGGGTGTAAATTTTGCCCAAATCTGAAATCCGGGTGAGAAGTTATGGCACTTTTAGGAAAACAGTTTGTCAAATTGAGAAGCACCGCATCGCGGTGAGGGTCAAAATGGCATTCTTCAGTTTTCAGTGAGACACCATGA
Source organism: Capsicum baccatum var. pendulum (assembly GCA_030864225.1). Classification (NCBI taxonomy): domain Eukaryota; kingdom Viridiplantae; phylum Streptophyta; class Magnoliopsida; order Solanales; family Solanaceae; genus Capsicum; species Capsicum baccatum. Next base: position 30,221,071 of record CM061561.1, read on the forward strand.
TTCCAGCGCATCGTGGTGAAGTTCCAGTTCCTAATTGGCATTTTTCAGTAAGGTACTGTCATTGGCCCACATCGCACCAAGGTGCTATTTCAGAATTGTCAATTTTTAGTAGCTCAACGCGATACCACCGCATTGCGCCAAAAGGTAATTTTGCAATTATCTATTTTTAAATAATTTTAGCCAACTTTCAGTGGCTCACCGCAATGCCACCGCATTGCGGTGATGGCTAAAAATGGAAATTTTATGATGGAAATTAACTTTAATTTAGGGGCATTTGGGTCTTTTTTGATAATCCAAATCAGTTCAAAACACGTTAATTAATTCCTAATAACCTAATTAGATTATCATTTACTCAATTTACCTCAAACCAAGATCATTCTCTCTTCAAATTAGCAAAATCCTATCCTTCAAGAATCAAGAATAATATCAAGAATCTTTAAGCATTAAACTTCCCAGATATGTTAGGTGTTCATTCATGGGCCCTTACCACCCATGGAGTCCAGGAATCCTTTTCCAAAAATACAAGTTTTCAGATTTATAATTTCCATGCTTAAATTAGATTGTATGTATGTTCATGATGTTGTTTGGATTTCAATCCATGATTAATTACAAGTTTCACAAAATTAAGATAGCATGTGTGATGAATTATGTGATTCTCATATTAAATCCTTGAATTTACAAGTTGAATGTTATAGCCATGATATTTATATATGTTTATTATTAAGTGAATTAATCATGCTCCCCAAGTGTTTGTTAGAATGCCTATGTGAATTGAATAGTCAAACCATGATATGTTAGCATATGTTCCATTCATGTACAAGTTCATGTCTTGCAAGTCTTTGACAAAATGTCTCAACAAATGAATCATGATTAAGTGACTAGCTAGTATGCTTTCAATATTGTGCCATGTTTTACTATCAATGCTATCGAGTCCTGCGGGTATTCAACACCTGAAAAATCTAGTTGTTTACCAAAATCACAGTAGCTACAAAATAGTCTAAATAATGTCATGAATAATAGTACTCAGCCAGTTAAAGAACTCAGTAAAACTCAGTCCAGTTTAATAATCAGTGTTATTCAGTTAAGAGTAGGATTCAGCACGAAGCAAACCCAAGGATGGGGGCTCACCTATCAATAGAGGGTGTGATCCTTTGTAGCAATCCTTGCGTTCCAAAACTACGTAGCCAGCATAGGTTAAGATATCAACCTGGCAGTTGAGGTTTCATAAGGTTTTTACCTACCAGTTGAGGGTAATACTACTCTCATCAGGGAACCTTCCAGTAGAGGGTAACCCTTAGTTCTTTGAGACAATATTTTAGTGGATCCACACAGCTAGTGTCTGTACCCATGTCATGGTACTGACACCTTTCCAACTAGGGTTACAGGTTAGACCCCAATCATTTCAGAGAGAGGCATGTCAGTTAGATGATTACCTCTCACAGTTTTAGTTCCAATCTTAGCATAGAACTCAGTTCAGTTCTACAGAAGTAAGACTGTCAGAAATAGTTACCTAGTTATCAGTAATCTCAAATATCAGTTACTCAATTATCAGAACTCAGTACTCAGTTTTAGTATAAATGTCAGACACAGTATATATGTATATGCACAGTATTGCATAATTAGTGTCTACAGTAGCTTCAGTTATCCATGTACTCTCATTCAGTTATATTCATATCATAATCAGTTATTGTTCATACATATGAACCCATGCATTTTAGCCTTACCTCATCTAGCATGCCAGTACATTCCACATATTGATTGCATACTCTTTTTTTGATCTATGATGTCTCATATCATAGGTTTGGACACTCAGGTTCCTGTCGTGCTTAGCCTGATTCTATCAGCAGCAGCAGATTCAGTAATGAGTCCTCATCTATCAAGGATATTCTTTTATTTCAGTATCATAGTAGATTTAGTAATTTATTAGTCAGAGTTAGTTGGGGGCTTATCCCATCAACTCTATATTCAGATAGTTCAGTAGAGTCGACTAGACTAGTTCAGACAGTATTCAATTTTCAGATATTATTATCAATTGCTATATTTATTAGCATTTACATTATGAACCTTATGGCATTTTAGCCTAACTTCTGCACTATTTTAGTATTATTATTATTCAGTACTTACAGTAGGTACCAGTCATGGGTTAGCTTGTGGTCTTTTAGGATCATAAGCACCGTGTGATGTCCAGGGTGCAGACTCGGGGCATTACAAACTTGGTATCAGAGCCTTAGATTCAACACATTCTTAGGGATTTTGAAATTCGGGTCAATTAGAGTCTTTTGCATGGGTGTGTAACGTGCCACACTTATGGGCAAGAGGCTATGAGATATTTTATGAAAAGTTTCCCTTCTTTCAGTATTCCTATCATTCAAGTGAGCATATACTTAATTTTTAGTCTCAGTCTAATTTATTTCTTCCCTCTATTTATAGAACATGCCTCCTAAAAAGACCAATAAAAAAAGAATTGGAAACCAACCAGCACCTCCGCCTGTTCAGGCAGATCCCCAGACGAGCATGTCTCCAATACAGAATTTAGAGATTTGTTCACCACTATAGTCCATTCTGTAGAAGCTTAGAATAAATGGCCAGCTACCATTCAGGATAACCCAGTGGCCAATGCTGCTGCATCCAGTATTCGAGACTTCACCTGAATGAATCCTTCCCTATTTTTAGGATATAAGTCTGAAGAGGATCCACAAGAGTTCCTCGATCAGGTACAGAAAGTCATAGATATTATGGGAGTGACTTCCAGTGAGAGTGCTAATTTAGATGCCTATTAGCTATAAGATATAGCTTATACATGGTTTAAGCAGTGGAAGGTGGACAGGGGCATAGATGTAGAGCCATAGAAAGAGTTTTCTACTGCTTTTCTAGATAGATTCTTTCCCTTAGAGTTGAGGGAAGCCAAGGTGTTAGAGTTCATTAATCTCAGGCAAGACAACATGAGTGTGAAAGAGTATTGCCTTAAGTTTACTCAGTTATCCAGATTTACTCCCCATGTAGTAGTAGACAATAGGTCCAAGATGAGCAAGTTCGTGTTTGGGGTATCAGAGGGTATGGTTAAGAACTGCAAAACTGCGATGTTAATTAAGGAGATGGACATATCTAGGCTAATGGTCCATGCTCAGTAAATAGAAGAGGCTAATAATAAGGAGAAGGAGGGGAAAACAAGAGAGCTAGAACAGGTAGCTTTAATTTCACTCGGCCTAAGTTAGAGAGCAATAATCATTACTAGTTCCGCACGAAAGCTTTATTTCTAGATCCGTCCTCAGCCAGTGCTCCAACACCTAAGTTTGTAAATGGTAACAAGATCGGGCACCAGGCTTTAAATCTTAGGGTAGTGCCAGCAGTGCTCGAACAAATCCTCTTTATAAGAAATATGGCAGAAACAATGAGGGTGTATGCAGATCTGGCAGTGATGTATGTTTTGGTTGTGGCAAGCTAGGCCATAGAATCAGATATATTCCTCAGTTAGGTTCACAGGGTCAGTACAATCGTCCCCCATCTCAGTCCAGTTGCCCGAATCAGTAGGGTGCCGCTTCCAGTACCACCAATGGCCAGTGCTTAAATAGGCTCTATGCATTTTAGTCCAGACACTTCTTTGTCTTTTGTAACTCCTTACTTAGAAGTCAACTTCAAAGTCAGACCAGAAATCTTAACAAAACCTTTCTCAGTATCTACCCCAGTGGGTCTGTCTATTAAAGCCCGACAGGTATACAGGAACTATCCCATTATGATATCTCAGAAAGTCATTTCAGCAGACTTAGTAGAGTTAGAGATGACAAATTTTGAAGTCATTCTCAACATGTATTGGCTCCATTCATGATATGCCTCATTTGACTATAGAAGCAGAGTTGTTAATTTTTAGTTTCCAAATAAACCAATCCTTGAATGTAGGGGTAGTACTACAGCGCTTAAGGGTCAGTTGATTTCAGACCTTAGAGCGAGAAAAATGATATCCAAGGGATGTGTCTATCATCTTGTATGAGTCAAAGACTCTAGTTTAGAGACTTCTAGTCTTGATTCAGTTCTAGTAATAAATGAATTCTCAGATGTGTTTCCCAAGAATCTTCCTGGAGTTCCTTTGAAAGAGATATCGACTTCAGAATAGACCTTCCAGAAACTCAACCTATATCTATTTTGCCATACAGAATGGCTCTATCTGAACTCATAGATTTAAAAGAATAGTTAAAGGAACTTTTAGACAAGGGGTTCATTAGACCTAATGTTTCCCCGTGGGGCGCACTAGTCTTATTCGTGTATAAGAAAGATGGTTTACTTAGAATATATATAGACTATTGTCAGTTAAACAAAGTAACAGTCAAGAATAAATACCCACTTACTAGAATTGATGACTTGTTTGACCAACTTCAAGGCGCCAGTTACTTTGCTAAGATAGACCTTAGATCAGGCTATCATCAGCTCAGAGTCAGAGAATGTGACATTCCAAAAACAACTTTCCAAACCCGGTATGGTCACTTCAAGTTTCTAGTAATGTCCTTTGGTCTCATAAATTCCCCAGGAGCCTTCATTGACTTAATGAATCACGTGTTCAAGAAGTACTTGGACATGTTCTTTATAGTCTTCATCGATGTCATTCTTGTCTATTCCCATAGCAAGAATGATTATGCAGATTACCTCAGAATTATACTTCAGACTCTCAGAGCCCATCAGTTGTTCACCAAATTCAGTAAGTGCAAATTTTAGCTAAGGTCAGTAGCATTCCTTAGTCATATTATTTTTGGTGATGGCATTAGAGTTGATCATCAAAAGACCAAAGCAGTGAGAAACTGGCATAGACCTATTTCTCCATCAGATATCAGGAGTTTCTTCAGTTTAGCTGGCTATTACCGATGGTTTGTTGAAGGATTTTTGTCTATTGCATCCGCCGTGTCTAAATTAACTTAGAAGAAAGTTAAGCTTCAGTGGTCAGATTATTGTGAGAAGAGTTTTCAAGAGTTGAAGAATCGACTCACTACAGCCCTAATTTTGACGTTACCAGATAGTTCAGATGGGTTTGTTGTGTACTATGATGTATCCAGAATAGGTTTGAGTTCTGTCCTAATGTAGAGAGGTAAGGTCATAGACTATGCCTCTAGATAGTTTAATCCCTATGAAAGCAATTACCCTACCCATGATCTTGAATTAGCAGTTGTTGTGTTTTCCTTAAAGATTTGGAGGCATTATTAGTATGGGGTGTATGTTGATATGTTCACAAATCACAAAATCTTTCAGTATGTATTCTCTCAGAATGATTTGAATTTGCATCAGAGAAGGTAGTTAGAGTTGTTAAAAGATTATGATATGAGTGTTTTGTATCATTCAGGCAAGGCTAATGTAGTGGCAGATGCTCTCAGTAGGTTGTCAATAGGTAGTTTTGCTCATGTTGAGAATGGTAAGAAAAAGTTAGTTCATGAAGTTCATCAGCTTTCCTGACTAGGTGTCCGCTTAGTCGATTTAGCAGAGGGTAGTGTGTGGGTGTAGAATAGTTCAGAATAATCTCTAGTTTCTGAAGTGATGGAAAAGCAGGACAGAGATCCTAGACTAGTTAAGTTGAAAGAGTCATTCAGAGATCAAAAAGTAGAGGTTTCTCCTAACGGGGAGATATTGTATTGCGTTGCTAGAGAAGACTGTGTGTGTCGCATGTTGATGAGTTGAGGCAATGAATTCTAATAGAAATGCACGGTGTGCATTACTCAATTCATCCAGGGGCCACTAAGATGTACCATGATTTATGGGAGATCTATTGGTGGAATGGAATGAAGAGGGATATTGGTGGAGTTTATAGCTAAGTGCTCTATGTGTCAGCAGGTTGAGATTGAGCACCAGAATCCTAGCGGTTCCATGTAGGAGTGTAGTATTCCCACATAGAAATGGGAAGAAGTGAACATGGACTTTATGACGGGTTTGCCTCATACTCATCATCAACATGATTCGATATGAGTTATCGTAGACAGGGTGACCAAATCCACTCATTTCTTACCATTCCATACTTCCTATTTAGCCAAGGACTATGCCAAATGCTATATCAGAGAGTTGTCCAAGTTACACAGAGTCCCTGTATCCATCATTTCAGATAGAGGTACCGGTTTACCTCTTATTTTTGGAAAACCTTTCAAAAGAGTCTTGGTACCCAAGTTCACCTCAATATATATTTTCACCCTCAGACAGATGGCCAAGTAGAAATGACCATTCAAATGCTAGAAGATATGTTAAGAGCATTTATTATTGATTTTAAAGGTAGTTGGGATGACCACTTGCCTTTGATCGAATTCGCATATAATAAAAGCTATCATTCTAGTATTTAGATGAATCCATTGGAGGATCTTTATGGTAGGAGATGTAATATCTAATTAGTTGGTTCAAGGTAGGTGAGGCTTCAGTAGTTGGGCCTGACTTGGTGTTTGATGCCTTAGAGAAAGTTCAGTTAATTAGGGAAAAGCTTATGGCAGCCCAAATCCGACAGAAATTGTATATAGATGTGGGGAGAAAGGATCCCGAGTTTGAGATTGGTGATTTTGTGTACTTGAAAATCTCTTCCATGAAGGAAGTGAAGAGGTTCAGCAAGAAGGGGAAGATCAGTCCTCGATATATTGGTCCTTACAAAATTCTCAGCCATTTCAGAAAGGTAGCTTACAAACTTGAGCTTCCATCAGACTTAGCTTCAGTGCACCCAGTACACCACATCTCCTAGCTAAAGAAATGCATTAGTGACCCAACAGTTATAGTCCCCTTAGAGGGTGTAGATATTCAGAATGATCTCTCTTTCAAAGAAGTTCCTATCCAAATTCTTGATCGTCAAATTCGTAGACTAAGAAACAAAGAAGTTCCCTTGGTCAAAGTTCTTTGGAAGAACCAGTCCGTTAAGGGAGCTACTTGAGAAGCAGAACAGATATGCGGACCAAGTATCCTCACATATTCTTCACATACTCAGAATCGGCTTGAGGTAATAGTCTTACTTAGATTTACTCAGTTCCATGGTCAGTTACAGTTACAAACTTGGTATCAGTTACCATTACATATCATCTTCATGACAGTCAAGCATTCATGAATCAGTTCAGCCATATAATCATGTTTCAGTATGAAAACTCAGTTTATCAGTAGTTTTAGTCATCTAATCATACTTCAATTGTGCATGTTTAGTATGTAAACTCAATCTATCAGTATTTCTCAGCTTAATCAGTCTCATTCGAGGACGAATGTTCCCAAGGGGGAGATATTGTAATACCCCAAATTTTGTTAGCTCAGTTTAGCTCTCAATACATAAGAATTCCTATATATACTTTTTCTAGCTTAAGACCTATCATTGTGTAGGAAATTCAGTCATCTTTCCAACGATATAAACTTTGCCAAAATTCGATATCCAGATAAGAAGTTATGGCACTTTTAGTGAAACAGTATGTCAAATTGAGAAGCACTACGTTGTGGTGAGGGTCAAAATGGCAATCATAAGTTTCCAGTGAGACACCATAATTCAAGCGTATCGCGGTGAAGTTCCAATTCATAATTGGCATTTTCCAGTGAGGTACCACGATTGGCCCGCGTCATGCCAAGGTGCCATTTCAGAATTATCAATTTCCAGCAGCCCGACGCAATACCACCGCGTCCCGCCAAAAGGTAATTTCATAATTTTTCATTTTTAAACAATTTTTAGCCAACTTTCAGTGGCTCACCACGATGACACCGCGTCGTGGTGAAGGCCAAATATGGAAATTTTGTGACGAAAATTAACTTTAATTTAGGGGCATTTGCGTCTTTTTCCATAAGCCAGATCAGTTCAAAACATGTTAACTAACCCCTAATAACCTAATTAGATCATTATTTACTCAGTTTTCCTCAAATCAAGATCATTCTCTCTTCTAATTAGCAAAACCATAGCCTTCAAGAATAAGTTTCACGAAATTAAGATAGCATGTGTGATGAATTATATGATTCTCATGTTAAATCCTGGAATTTACAAGTTGAATGTTGTAGCCATGATATTTATATTTTTTTTATTATTAAGTGAATTAATCATGCTCCCCAAGTGTTTGTTAGAATGTCTATGTGAATTAGATAGTGAAACCATGATATATTAGCATGTGTTCCATTCATGTACAAGTTCATGCCTTGCAAGTGTTTGACAAAATGTCTCAATAAATGAATCATGACTAAGTGACTAGCTAGTATGCTTTCAAGATTGTGCCATGCTTTACTATCAATGCTATCGAGTCCTACGGGTATTCAATACCTAAAAAATCCAACTTTTTACCTAAATCACAGTAGCTACAGAATAGTCTCAGTAATATCATGAACAATAGTACTCAGCCAGTTACAGAACTCAGTGAAACTCAGTCCATTTTAGTCCAATTTAATAATCAGTGTCATTCAGTTGGGAGTAGGATTCAGCACTGAGCGAACCCAAGTATGGGGGCTCACCAGTCAGTAGAGGGTGTGATCCTTTATAGCAGTCCTTGTATTTCAAAACTACATAGCTAGCATAGGTTGAGATATCAACCTGACAGTTGAGGGTTGATAAGGTGTTTACCTTCTAGTTGAGGGTAATACCGCTCGTATCAGGGAACCTGCCAGTAGAGGGTGACCCTTAGTCCTTTGGGATGATATTCCAGTAGATCTATACAGCCAGTTTCTATACCTGTGGCACGATACTGACACCCTTCCAACTGGGGTTACAGGTTGGACCCCAATCAGTTCAAAGAGGGGCATGTCAGTTAGATAATTACCTTCCACAGTTATAGTTCCAGTCTCAGCATAGAACTCAGTTCAGTTCTACAGAATCAGTACTATCAGAAATAGTCACCCAATTATCAGTAATTCAGTTATAAATAATCTCATATATCAATTACTCAGTTATCAGAACTCAGTACTCAGTTTCAGTATAAATATCAAACACAGTATATATGTCTATGCACAATATTGTATAATCAGTATTTACAGTAGCTTCAGTTATCTATGTACTCTCATTCAGTTATATTTATCACTGAGTCTGTTATTGTTCATGTATATGAACCTATACATTTCACCCTTACCTCATCTTGCATACCAGTAGATTCTACATACTGATTTTGCACTCTTTTGTTGCACTATGATGTCTCATATATTTGTTCAGATGCTCAGGTTCCTGATCATGCTTAGCCAGATTCAGTCAGCAGTAGAAGATTAGTAGTGAATCCTCATATATCGAGGATATTATTTTATTTCAATATCACAGTAGATTTATTATTTTATTAGTTAGATTTAGTTAGGGGCTTGTCCCATCAACTCCATATTCTAACAATTCAGTAAAGGCTTTTCAAACTAGACTAGTTCAAACAATATTCAATTTTTAGAAGTTATTAGCAGTTGTTATGTTTATCAGCATTCAAATTATGGACCTTATGGCATTTCATCCTAATATGTTTATCAGCATTCAAATTATGGACCTTATCGCATTTCATCCTAACTTCCACACTATTTCAGTATTATTATTATTTAGTGCTCACAGCAGGTACCAATCATTGGTTAGATTGTGGTCCTTCAAGGTCGTAAGCATCGCGTGACGTTTGGAGTGAAGATTTGGGACGTTACAAAAACCTTATTAGGAAAAATCTAGTGGAAAATAGTCTAGTAAAGAAAAGAAAAGTACATACATCTTGTAATACACCTTGAGTACTGCCTCATTAAAAATTTTATTAGAAAAAATCAATTTGAAACAAAATCTTGATGAGTATAATGTATATTTCACTCCCCCTAATGAAAATTATATTTGATATCTCAGAGATGATGCATTTTAATCATATATCTCAGCTCCTCAAATGTTGATACTGGTAATGCCTTGGTGAACAGATCTGCCAAATTTAGTTGAACGAATTTGTTGGACATTTGTTTCACCTTTCTTCTCAAGATCATAAGTGAAGAAGAACTTTAATTAAATATATTTTGTTAGTCTCTTTTAATGTATCCCTATCCCCCCTTCAGCTGAGTTGTGCATGTTTCATACATTGTAGTTAGAATATTCCTTTTCAAATAAAAACCACATATTTCTCAATATGTTGAGTCACTGATCTCAACCAAAACACAGTCTAGACTTGCTTTATAGATGGTTATTATTTATGTATGATTTGATGAAGTGGAAGCTATTCTTTGTTTCATCAAATACCATGATATAGATGTGCCTCCTATGTAAGCAAAGATCTCATCTGAGATCAAATTTATGCGGATCATATAAGTACCATGCATCTGTATAATTAATTATTTTTTACTAAAATTTATTAGAATAAAATAATTCAATATTAATGGTTTACCAAATATATCTAAATATAGACTTAATATAATTTCAGTGTCTTTTAATTGAAAAAAGTTGAATTTAACCAATACATTTATAAGAAGATCTTTATTCTTTCGTAATGCTAGAACAGATCTTTATTTATGTCAAGTAATCTCACAGTCATCGAAGTACACAATAGAGTGAGTTATCCATATAAAATTGCATCAAATCAAGGTATGCTGATTGTCAAATATTTCTTTTGTCAAATTCTTCGAGTACATATTCGGTAATACACATTTCTAGCTACCTCATCAAAGCTATCTACCTCATCAAAAACTTTCTTAGAGAAATTCATGAGACAAAATCTCAACTAAGAAAAAAAAGAGTGCAGCGCGTATTATCCTTGCACAGAGTAAAACATCACTTTATTCATGTAAATGATGTTCCCTAACATATAAGAGCACCAAATTCACTCAAACATGATAATTTTAACCATTTTATGATATCAAGCTTGATCCTTCCTCATAATAAGTGATCTTATAACTATTAGGGTATTCAATAGAATCGTTTTAAAACCTTTTAAATCTTTCAAGGATTTTCATGTAACCTTTATTATCTAGCTAGACATGAAAATCATTCATTATACCTATTTAAGTTTCTCTGTATTATTAGCCTGAAAGAAACCTCATAGCATCCAGCATACGAGAGCACATATCCCTACCACAATGTTATGAATTTTGCGAAAAACATATCATAAGGCACAAGCCGTACTTCGTACAAGTCGTACTTTATCTCTTACTTTTTATTTAACTTTTTGCACAATAATTTATTGTGCCCCATTGACATAATACCTTAGCCTATGCACTAAGTCAATAACATCACTTTTCAAGCAAAATAAAATATACTTGAATTGCATATTTTATCTGACCAATCATTTATCTATTCATAGTATTTGACAAATTTAAATTTAGGATATTCGTTACCATTTATAATGGTGAGTGCTATAATATATCAAAAATAGACTCGATCGTTATTTAATATCAGTTTCATACAACATAACATATTGAGATCAGTTTCTTCAATTTTATCATTTTTAGATACCTAAATCTCTGCCAAGGTTTTATGAAGAGTCATGTCATGATGCTCTTTTAAAGCATTTGCCTTATTTTAACTTTTTTATCATTTGATCCTCTCCTTCAAGAAGTTTTACCTTTGAAATTAATTATATTATCACACTTTAGGTATGACATAGACCTTATTTTTCAAGGATTTCTCATTGGAACATGTACAACTGAATTATAGCACAGGGACAGTAAATACATCTGGTAATTAATTTATAATTCTTTGCGATTGAATTATCTCTTAAACTTCAAGTTCATTTTTTACAACGATTTAGATAATTCATTTCATTTATTTTAGTTGTTAATCCTATCTCCCCTAATGTTAGAAAAATTAACATTTACCTCAATCTTATTTGGGTATCCATATATGAGCATAGTAGACCAATTAAATCAAATACCACAAATTCAAATTTTAGATTAAATTATTTGAGTCCTAATCCGAAACCAATAATATAGGAAAAAAATGTTGGCTTGATGTATACAAGTGTTGCTACATTTAAATAAGACGTCTCATACCAAATTTCTTTTGGGAGATTTGTTCTCATAACCAATGTGCAATTTCTGCTAAACCAATTAGCATTATCAACATAAATTTATATTTTGAAACCATACTCTTAATTTAGCAAATTTGAGCAAAGAATCTTGCAAAAATCAAATAGCAAATTTACAGCAAAGCACATATGACCAATCAAAAATGCATCTGTTAGCTCATATAATAGTAAACATTCCACATGACATGTACAGACTCATATTTACCTTGTTATACATTTTAAAAAATCATGAAATACAATTCCAATTCTAGCCAATATAATGATACATTTATCATGAGACAAGAAACATAAGAAAAATTGTGAAGAACCTTTTATTTGTTTAAAATATAATTACATGAATTTTTAATTATCTTCACATCACATTTGAACCGAGGTGGTCAATCAGTCATGTTAACTTATATATTTTCTATAAATTTTTAGTTTACTACAGCATGTGATTCCATCACCATGCTCATATTTGTATCAATAAACAGGAAAAAAACTGATAGGCTTTCACATAAATGTTTATAATCTATTTCGATTGTAGCAATATGAAGATATAAAATCTTTTCATAATTTACAATCTCAATATAATTCATTTTTGTCAATACCCTTAAAACTTTGTAAGTTTCTTTTGAGACTTAGTACAACCCGATATTTTGAACAACCTAATTCCTTCAAAATAGTAATGCTTTAGCTCTCCTGGAGATCTCAAGTAACTTCATATTTCATACATTATTCATGTGGTGAAAACCTCTTTCAAGGAGAAAAATTGTACAATTATAGTCATAAGCATTATAGGTAAGGCTTGTTTCTTATTTTTATCCTTTGGTAATTCATGATCAAATATGTTACAATATTTGTTATGTACAAAAAGTATGTGACCAATGACCTTTGAGTCAAAATATTTTTTTCCTCACAAACTTTCATAGAGATAAGATTTGGCATTCATCCAATCATATATGAGCATGCCTTTATAATACCCCATATTTTTCCTAGCTTAGATTAACTCCTAGAATGTAAATAGAATAAATCTAGATACGTGTGAAATTTTCCAGTTCAAAACCCACTAATGTGTAGATAATTTGCTCAGCTTTCCAATGATACCAATTTAGCCTTAATCTGATATTTGTTTAAGAAGTCATGGCATTTTTAGTAAAATAGTGCAGTATTTTGACAGGCACCGCATCGCGGTGAAGGACAATTTTTCAATTGTCAAATTCCAGTAAAACACTGTGATTACGTTGCATCATGATGAAAGTCCAGTTCCCACTCGTCCTTTTTTCAATAAGGTAACGCGATTTTAGTAAGTCATGGTAATGGACAAAATGGGACTCCCGTCCTATTCGTGTGAAATAAAGATGGTTCCTTGCGAATGAGCATTGGCTATCGTCAATTGAATAAAGTCACAGTCAAAAACAGATATCCAATTCCTATGATTGATGACTTATTCGACCAGCTCCAAGGTGAGAGTTATTTCTCTAAGATAGACCTTAGATCCGGCTATCATCAGCTTAAAGTAAGGGAATGTGATATTCCAAAGACAGCTTTCAAAACTTGTTATGGTCATTTCGAGTTTCTAGTTATGTCATTTAGTTTTACCAATGCCCTAGCAGCTTTCATAGACTTGATGAACAGAGTGTTTAAACAGTATTTAGACATATTTTTCATAGTCTCTATAGATGATATTCTTGTCTATTCTCATTGTGAGGATGATCATGCAGAACACCTTAGAATTATGTGGCAAACTCTTAAAGATCACCAGTTGTTCACCAAGTTCAGTAAATGCAAATTTTTGCTAAGATCAGTAGCTTTCCTTGGTCATATTATTTTCAGTGGCAGTATTAAGGTTGATTCCCAAAAGACAAAAGAAGTAAAGAATTGACCTAGACCTATTTCTCCATCAGAAATCAAAAGTTTCTTGGGTTTAGCTGGCTATTATAGATGTTTTGTGGAGGATTTTCATCTAGTGCATCCCCTATGTCTAGATTGACCTAAAACAAAGTTAAGTTTCAATGGTTAGATTCCTATCAGAAGAGTTTACAGGAGTTGAAGACTCAACTCATTTCAACCCCAGTTTTAGCACTAACTGATGGTATAGATGGGTTCGTTGTATATTGTGATGCTTCTAGAATTGGTCTGGGTTGTGTTTTGATGTAGAGAGGTAAGGTTATAAAATATGCCCCTAGACATCTTAAGCCTCATGAGAAGAACTACTCTACCCATGATCTTGAATTAGCGGTTGTTGTGTTTGCTTTGAAAATTTGGAGGCACTATCTTTATAGGGTGTATGTTGATGTGTTCACAGATCATAAAGTTTGTAGTATGTATTTACTCAGAGAGAGTTAAATCTTCATCAGAGAAGGTGGTTATAATTATTGAAGGATTATGATATGAGTGTATTATATCATCCGGGCAAGGCTAATATAGTGGCAGATGCCCTTAGTAGATTTTCTATGGGCAGTGTTGCTCATGTAGAGAATGATAAGAGAGAGTTAGTTCAGAAATTTCATCGGTTAGATAGATTGTGTGTGAGATTGGTTGACTTGGCTGAAGGGAAAGTTTGGATTTAGAGTAGTTCAGAATCTTCTCTAGTGTCTGAAGTGAAAGAGAAGCGGGATAAGGATCCTAGTTTGGTCAAGCTGAAGGGTTCAGTTAAAGACCAAAAGATAGAAGTTTTCTCCCAAGGGGGAGATGGTGTGTTGAGATACCAGAATAGATTTTGTGTGCCATGTGTTGATGATTTGAGGAAGCGAATTATGGCAGAAGTGCATGGTGCACATTATTCCATTCATCCATCAACCACCAAGATGTACCATAATTTGCAGGAAGTCTATTGATGGAGTGGTATGAAGAAAGATATAGCAAAATTTATAGCCAAGTGTGCGACTTGTCAACAGGTTAAGGTTGAGAACCAAAGACATGATGGCTCTTTGTAGGAGTTTAGAATACCCACTTGGAAGTCGGAAGAGGTAAATATAGACTTTGTGACTAGATTACCCCATTCGCGTCGTCAGCATGATTCGACTTGGGTTATAGTAGACAGATTGACCAAGTCAGCTTGTTTCTTACCAGTCCACACGTCCTACACAGCTGAAGATTACGCTAAGCTGCATATCAGAGAGTGGGTTAGATTGCATGAAGTTTCTTTGTCCATCATCTCAGAGAGGGGTACTCAGTTTTGGAAAGCCTTTCAGCAAGGTCTTGGTACCCAAGTTCATCTAAGTTCATCTTTTCATCTGCAAATAGATGGTCAGGCAGAGAGGACCATTTAGGCCTTAGAAAATATTTTGAGGGTATGTGTTCTTGATTTAAAAGGAAGTTGGGATTACCACTTATCGTTGATTGAGTTTTCCTACAATAACAGTTACCATTCTAGTATTTAGATGGCCCCGCTTGAAGCTCTTTATTGCTGGAGATGTAGATCAACGGTCAATTGGTTCAAAGTGGGTGAGGATGCTTTGATTAGGCCAGATATGGTGTTTGAAGCCATGGAGAAAGTTCAGTTGATTCAAGAGAGATTAAAAGCAGCTCATAGTCATCAAAAATCTTATACAGACATGAGAAGGAGAGATCTTGAGTTTGAAGTAGATGATCTTTTATATCTGAAAGTTTCACCAACAAAGAGAGTGAACAGATCTGGAAAGAAAAGAAAGCTTAGTCCCCGGTATGTAGGCCCCTACAGGATCTTGAGTCATGTTGGGAAGGTAACATATGAGCTTGAGCTATCCACAGAATTGTCGTCAATTTATCTAGTATTTCATGTGTCCTTATTGAAGAAGTGCATGGATGATTCCGTTGTTGTAGTCCCTCTAGAAACAATAGATATTCAGAATAGCCTTTCATATGAAGAAGGTCCATTAGAGATTCTTGCTCATCAGATCCGTAGACTAAGGAACAAAGAATTTCCCTTGGTCAAAGTTCTGTGGCAAAATCAGTCCGTTGCGAGTGCTACTTGAGAAACAGAACCAGACATGCACATCAAGTATCCTCGCCTTTTCTCCAGGAACTCAAATTCATCCGAAGGTAACAGTCTTTCTTAATTCAGTTCTTTTCCAGTCTCAAATTCAGCCATATAGCTATATTCATGTAAATTCATGCATTCGCAGATTTGTTCAATCACTCAATATGTTATAGATTCAGTCACATAGTTTGTTTAGTTGTCTAGGTCATCTTATAGCCTCAGTTCATCAATATTTTCAGTTTAACTAGCCATATTCGAGGATGAATATTCCTAAGGGGAGATATTGTAATACCCCATACTTTTCCTAGCTCAGATTAGCTTCTAGAATGTCAAGGGTTGGCTTTGAAAATGAATAACTCTTGATACATGTGGAATTTTCTAGTTATAGATCCACCAATGTGTAGATAATCGGCTTAGCTTTTCAACGATACCAATTTTACCTTAATCCGATATTCTGTTAAGAAGTTATGGAATTTTTAGTAAAACAGTATGGCATTTTGACAGGCACCACATCACGGTGAAGGATGATTTCACAATTGTCAAATTCCAGCGAAGAACCACGATTACGTCGCATCGTGGTGAAAGTGCAGTTCCCACTCATCCTTTTTCAAGCGAGACAACGTGATTTCAGCACGTCGCGATGATGGCTAAAATGGTACTCGTCCCTTTTTTAGTAGCCTGATTGGATTTCATCACGTCGCATTGATGGGCAAAACCAAGCTCGTCCTTTTTCCAGTGAACCACCGCGATAGTGGCGCGTCACAGTGGGTAGCCCAATTGGGATTTTCCAGTTTTCAAACTTAATTTTAAAAGGGCAATTTAGTCAATTCTTCAGCCCTAATTCGTGAATAATAGTTAATTTAACCTATTTTAAGTTCCTCATGCTCACTTCTCATCAAATTACTCTCAAAGAAAAACCTTAGAACTCAAAGCTTAATCTCCAAGGAATCAAATTCCACATTCTTTCTCAAAGGAAACTCAAAATTCAAGGTTTTCAATTCAAGAGATTCAAGAATTAATCTTCAAAAACACAAATAGGGATTCAAGTTCAAGCTTCCTTAGTAGTTGCATCAATTAAGATATGTGGGGTTATGAACAAGGATACTTCTTTCATCCTTGTACCCAAAGCTAGTTTTGAAGATGAATTTACATGAGTTTCAATTAAAGGTTCATACCCAACTATCATTACTTGAAGATTATGATGTTACAGGTGATTTAAATGTTGATTTGCATGTCTATTTCACATCTTTATGCGTGTGATGTGATTTTATAGATTTCCAATTAAGTTTTTAAGCATGATATTGTGAGTTTGATTTCATTACCTTGATATTGTTGAAGTATTTCAAGAAGTATATTGAGCATGACGTTTTGCTATGAATTTGTATGAGTTTAAAGCATAGGTTTTAAGGCCCTAAGTTTAAGTATTGATATGTCAACAAGATTATGATTTTAAGCCTCTTTTATAAGTTGTTTATCAAGATTTATGAAAGAAATTGATCTTTTGATCCTAAGCTAAGATAAGGAATCCACATTGTTCATATAGTTTGAGATTTTAAGAAAGAGAAGCATAATTGGTCTTCATTATAAAAGATAAACATAATTGATTTTCATTATAAACCCTTGGGTCGTTTTAAGGTGGATTTCCTAAAGTTCTGAGCGATAAGTATGAAAGTAGTATTTAGCACTGAGTTGGGTATGATTCCAAAGGTCTCATGCCCCAGAACTACCCACCACTGTAGATGTATGATTTGCACATAGTGGGCTAAGATTGTGATCACTTAAGTTAAGGTTCTATTCTTATGGCAAGGGTAGAACAGCTCTCCCCAACGTGGGCAAGACGTTGGACTCCATGATAGCTCACATGGTTTATGTCAGTTAGAAGAACCTCCCTAATAGTAAAAGTAAATTAATAGCTTTTGAGTGAATCTTCCTACAACTTACAAAAAAGAGTAAAGAATAACAGAACAGCTTTTAGAAACTAATTGTAAAGGCTCACGGTTTTATTTAGACACTGCTTTATATAAGCCTTTAGCTACAGATTTCAGCTTTCAGATTTCAAATATAAAAGTGAGTCCTTTCTACACTTAGACAGCATGATTTACAGATAGAACGCTAGTATAGATTTTACAACTAAATGTTATGACTCACTAGATTCATCAAGTATGATTTGCTACTCATGATTATGATTCTCAGATTTCAGATATTCCAGCTTATGTGAGTCATCTGTATTTAGCATACATTATTTTACAAATTATGATAATGTTGAGACATTGCTTTACTTGTGCATTCACCCCCATATACTCAGTACAATCCAAAAGTACTGATCCATATATACATATATGGGATACACTATCTCATAATGTAGGTTCAAGTGCTCAATTTCAGCAGCGACAGTGGTTTCTTGCATCTCCATCTACATCCCGACAATTGGTGAGTCCTTATAGTTTGGGGATTTAGTAATTCAGTTTTTCATCTTAGTATAGATGATTCAGTATTTTAAGACAGTTCGAGTCAGTTAGGGGTCTGTTCCAATGGCTCTCTAGCACTAGTAGAAGAGGCTTGTCAGACTCCTAGATTTGCTTCAAATTTTCAGTATTGATAGATCAGACTCTTGAGTTCAATTTTTTTTAGATATTATATTCAGACATTTTCAGCTTAGCTCATATAGAATTCCGCCACTTTAGCTTTGATTATATGTCTATAATTCTCTATTATGAGCTTTAGTTTTAGTAGAACACTTACAAGGTTAGCTTGAGGATATTCATAGGTTTGAGCACTGTGTGACATCTCGGGACCTATTTTTAGGGTATTATAAACTTGGTATCAGAGCCTAATGTTATAAGTGTCACAACCCGAACCAGGGCCCTGGCTGTGACGGACATCTCGAACCATAAAGGCCCGAGAGCCCTTCTTACTTGTAATCATATACACCATTCATATATAAATAGGAAATGTGGAAATAAAATCTACTACGGAAACATGGTCATAATCTAAATTTAGTTTAAAAATGAGGAATAAAATCCAGTATCAACTAAACACCATCTGAAAACCGTCTACGAAATCTCTACTACATGATTAAATAATAATTGTCTGAAAATAATAATTTTCTGAAAGAAACTAGGCCTTCTGAAATATAGAAGGCTTACCAACTGGTACTCTTCACTCCTGTCTGATGAAATCTACTGCTTATCAGGACCCCTAGACTGTGCCCCAGAACCTGGAGGGAGGGGGGTCAATACAGATGTACTGGTATGCAAAGTAATCCAAAATAAAGCTTGTATATAAATAAAATAGTTGGAGAGCAATTTTTCAAAATATCATGCATGAAATAGTTCTAAAACACATGGGCACTTTCTGAAAATCATAAATCATTCTTGTCAATGTAATGTCTAATTTTCGTATTACTTCTGAGCTAGGTGGCACTCCCTTACAATTCTTATATTCTACGGGCGGTATGGAATCTGCCTTTGACTCGGCGAGGAAGTCCCCAACCCAAGTATGCCAAAAGGGTTGGATTTTCTGATTTTTTGATATGCCACACGGCACTAGACCAGTGTAATATAATATACCCAGATCGGCAAATCACGATTTTAGGAAATAAGTTGTCTGAACTCGTGCCTTCTTCGAGAAACCACCTAACATCTCTTTATGCCTAATTTTATCCTGTTTGGAATCATGCATTATTCTAGTTTCAGCATCTGAAAATTCTGACTTCAAACATGCATTTGATTCTGTTCTGAATTACCATGGCAGAATTTGAATTGGTGTCATCACACCAAAACTTGCAAGTTCTCTTTTATGATCCATAATGTATCATACATATTTCTTTCAATATAGTTTAGCCCACCCAAACATGCAAACAATATAAAAGATTTCATGTTCTGAAAATACAAGTCAAAACTATGCTGAGATTATTCAAACATATGGTGGTCATGTGTTCTTTTGACAAACCATGCTACTCTTTGTTATATGTATATTCACTTCCCAGTTGCTAAAATTTTTAGCTGACGACCAAGGCTGATAAGCCATCAGATCTGTGATAGCCCATCAGCCCAAGTCGTCACCTAGGAGCTGAAATTTCTGAGTTTTTGCCTAAGGCTGACGACATATTCTGATAAATCATCAAATTTGTGACAAGCCTTCAGAATCGTCGTCACTCAGTTGCTAGGCTAATATGCTGGAGTAAAATGGGCATAACTTTTTCCTCCGATATTGGATTTTGGCAAAATTTATGGTATTGGAAAGAGGAATCAAAGACCTTTCATTTGATATATATTAGGCCACCTATTTTGTCCTATAAAAGGAGTTATAGTTGATTGAATTTGACCCAAGTTTCGACGTTTACTCAAACTCAAACGATAGGAAAGCTTTCAACTCATCCTTGAGTTTAGGGACCTCTATGATCTCAATTTATGATAAAATAGGTTCCCACATTACATAATTGATTAAAATGCCAAATTTGCATAGGATTTATGGATTTTGGATCATCTACGCATAAAAATGATGATTTTCGTTCTAGCTTGAAATGCAGGGTGTTACAACAAGAGTCCTGGGGATTCAGACAAGTTGCGTTACGTAGAGTTTTTATCATAGGTGTAAAGTGTGCCATATTTACGAGCAAGAGGTTACGGGACATTTTTAGGAAATCATCTCTTTGTTTCATGATCTATCGTACTTATAGTATCTCTATCTTCTTTTAACAAATACTCTTACATGATAGTTGAATATGCCTCCTCATCGAGCCAACGCCCACAAAAATGATAACCCTCCACCCCAGCCGGCTGACCCTCTGAATGAAAATATAACCCATGCTGAATTTTGGGTTATCTTTCAGGCGTTAGCCCAAGCTGTGACTACTAATGTTCAGGGCAACCATCAGGAGGCAGTCCCACTTCAGAAAAATGGGGATTTAGCAGCAGCTAGAATTCGAGACTTCATGAGAATGAAGTCACCAAAGTTCTTTGGGTCAAAAGCAGGTGAGGACCCACGGCTTTATTTAGATGAGGTAAAGAAGATCACCCAGATTATGCATGTTTTTTAGGTAGAGAGTGTAGAGTTGGCATCCTATAGATTGAAGGATGTAGCGTATGATTGGGTAGTCATGTGGAAGAATGGTAGAGGTAAGAATGCAGCTCCTATGAGATGGTAGGTGTTTCAGGATGCTTTTCTACACAGGTTATTTCCGCATAAAATGAGAGAAGCAAAGGTAGAGGAGTTTATAAACCTGAGGCAGGGCTCGATGATAGTGAAGAAGTACTACCTTAAGTTCAATCAGTTGTTTAAGTATGCCCCTGATATGATGGCTGGCCCTAGGGCAAGTATGAGTAAATTTGTTACCGGAGTATCTGGTTTGGTAGTCAAAAAGTGTAGGACTGCCATGCTTATTGGGGATATGGAGCTTGATAGGTTGATGATTCATGCTCAACAGATTGAGGTATAAAAGTTAAAAGAGAGAAAGGGGGGAAATAAGAAGGCTAGAAAAGGGCAATTTGAGTATGGCCAGACAAAGTATGAAGGGGAAAATCATTCACAATTTTAGAATCATTCATCTATGACAGTGCCATCTTCATCTAATGCTCCCACTCCCAGAGCTAGACAGAAGTTGTAGGGTAAGACTTCTATGTTTAGGTCTCAGAATAGTGTGAGTAGAAAACCCAGTTATCCTCCATGTGCTAAGTGTAGTAAGAATCATCCTAGTGAGTGCTTGTTAGTTCAAAAAGGTTGTTATGGTTATGGTAAGTTGGTACATGGGATCAAAGAGTGTTCGGATGCTAAGCAGGGAAACAGGGATGTTCGCCCCCGACTCAGGCTACTAGCGCTCCAGCTCCTCTAAGTCGCAGTCCCTCCACAAGATGCATCATCCAGTACCGATGGCGATTAGCGCCAGCATTAATTTTATACTTTACCATATCGTCAAAAGCAGAAGGATTCACCAGATGTTGTCACTGGTATGCTTCGTGTCTTTCATCTTAATGTTTATGTGTTGTTAGACTCTGGGTTAAATTTCTCTTCTGTGACCCCAATAGTTCTAGTAAATTTTGAAATAGGTCCTGAAAAGATCCCTGAGCCTTTATTAGTATCTACCCCAGTAGGTGAGTCAGTTATTGCCAAACAGATCTATAGAAAGTGTCCTATTATTATCCTTCATAAAATCATGTTAGCAGATTTAATAGAGTAAGATATGGTCGACTTTAACCTCATTCTTGGTATGAATTGGCTCCGTTCCTGTTATGCATCCATAGATTGTCGCACTCGAGTGGTAAAGTTTCAATTTTCAGATAAGCCAATTTTTGAGTGGGAAGGAAATTTTGTGTCTCCTAAGAGTCATTTCATATCCTATCTTAAAGCCAGAAAGTTGATATCAAAAGGGTGTATCTATCATCTAGTTCGAGACAAAGACACTAAGTCTGGGACTCCAACAGTTTAGTTAGTCAGTGTAGTCAATGAGTTTCCTGATGTCTTTCCCAAAGATTTGCCAGGGGTACCTCCCAATAGGGAAATAGAATTCGGTATTGACCTTCTCCTAGATACTAACCCTATCTCTATTCCTCCATATCGTATGGCTCCAACCGAACTTTAAGAGTTAAAAGAGCAGCTTAAGGACCTATTAGATAAAGCTTTCATAAGGCCTAGTGTCTCTCCATGGGGCGCTCCTATCCTATTCATGTGAAAGAAAGATAGTTCCTTACGAATGTGCATTGACTATCGCCAGTTGAAAAAATTTACAGTCAAAAACAAATATCCCCTTCCTAGGATTGATGACTGATTCGACCAGCTCCAAGGTGCGAGTTATTTCTCTAAGATAGACCTTAGATTCGGCTATCATAAGCTTAAAGTGAGGGAATATAATATTCCAAAGACAACTTTCAGAACCCGTTTGGTCATTTCGAGTTTCTAGTTATGCCATTTGATCTTACCAATTCCCCAGTAGCTTTCATGGACTTGATGAACAGAGTGTTCAAACATTATTTGGTCATGTTTGGCATAGTCTTTATAGATGATATTCTTGTCTATTCTCGTAGTGAGGATGATCGTGCAAACCACCATAGAATTGTATTGCAAACTCTTAGAGATCACCAGTTGTTTACCAAGTTTAGAAAATATGAATTTTGGCTAAGATCAGTAGCTTTCCTTGGTCATATTATTTCCAGTAATGGTATTAGGGTTGATCCTCAAAATACAAAAGCAGTAATGAATTGGCCTAGACCTATTTCTCCATCAGACATTAAAATTTTCTTGGGTTTAGTTGGTTATTATAGATGTCTTGTTGAGGGTTTTTCGTTTATTACGTCCCCTAAGTCTAGATTGACCCAAAATAAAGTTAAGTTTTATTGGTCAGATTCTTGTAAGAAAAGTTTTCATGAGTTGAAGACTCGACTCACTTCAGCCCCAGTTTTAGCACTACCTGATGGCACAGATGGGTTCATTATATATTGTGATACTTCTAGAATTGTTCTGAGTTATGTATTGATGCAGAGAGGTAAGGTTATAACTTATCCCTCTAGACAGCTTAAGCCACATGAAAAGAAATACCCTACCTATGATCTTGAATTAGCGACTGTTGTGTTTGCTTTAAAAATTTTGAGGCACTATCTTTATGAGGTGTATGTTGATGTGTTCCCGGATCACAAAAGTTTGCAGTATGTATTTACTCAGAGAGAGTTAAATGTCCATCAGAGAAGGTGGTTAGAATTGTTGAAAGATTATGATATGAGTGTGTTGTATCATTCGAGCAAGGCCAATGCAATGGCAGACGTCCTTAGTAGACTGTCTATAGGCAGTGTTGCTCATATGGAGAATTTTAAGAGAGAGTTAGTTTGGGAAGTTCATCGGTTAGCTAGATTGGGTTTGAGGTTGGTTGACTCAGGTGAAGGGAATATTTGGGTTCAGAGTAGTTCAAAATCTTTTCTAGTGACTGAAGTGAAAGAGAAGCAGGATAAGGATCCTAGTTTGGTTAAGTTGAAGGGTTCAGTTAAAGACCAAAAGGTAGAAGTTTTCTCCCAAGGAGGAGATAGTGTGTTGAGATACCAGAGTAGATTGTGTGTGTCATGTGTTGATGATTTGAGGTAGCGGATTATGAAAGAAGTGCATGGTGTGCGTAATTCCATTAATCCAGCAGCCACCAAGATTTACCGCAATTAGCGGGAAGACTATTGGTGGAGTGGTATAAAGATAGATATAGCAGAATTTTTAACCAAGTGTGCAACTTGTCAACAGTTTAAGGTTGAGCACCAAAGAGCTAGTGGCACTTTGCAGGAGTTTGGCATACCCACTTAGAAGTGGGAAGTGGAAAGAGATGAATATGAACTTTGTGACTGGATTACCCCATTCGCGTCAGTGTGATTCGATTTGGCTTATAGTAGATAGATTGACCAAGTCATCTCATTTGTTGCCAGTCCACACGTCCTACACAGCTGAAGATTATGCTAAGTTGTATACCAGAGAGTTGGTTAGATTGCATGGAGTTCCTTTATCCATTATCTCAGATAGGGGTACTTAGTTTACCTCTCAACTTTGGAAAGCCTTTCAGAAGGGTCTTGGTACTCTAGTTCATCTTAGTTCAGCTTTTCATCTGCAAACAGATGGTCAGGAAGAGAGGACCATTCTGACCTTAAAAGATATGTTAAGGGCATGTGTTGTTGATTTCAGAGGTAGTTGGGATGACCACTTGTCGTTAATGGAGTTTGCCTACAATAATAGTTACCATTCTAATATTCAGATGGCCCTGTTTGAAGCTCTTTATGGACAGAGATGTAGATGACCAGTCGATTGGTTCAAAGTGGGTGAGGCCACTTTGATTGGGTCGGATATGATATTTGGAGCCATGGAGAAAGTTCAGTTAATTCAAAAGAGATTGAAAGCAGCTCAGAGTCGTCAGAAATCTTATGCAGACATGAGATGGAGAGAGCTTGAGTTTGAAGTAGATAATTTTGTTTATTTCAACGTTTCATCCATGAAAAGGGTGAAGAGATTTGGTAAGAAGGGGAAGCTTAGTCCCCGATATATAGGCCCCTACAGGATTTTGAGTCATGTTGGGAAGGTAGCGTATGATCTTGAGCTACCCACAGACTTGTTGTCAATTCATCCAGTGTTTCATGTGTCCTTATTGAAGAAGTGCATGGACGATTCAGCTATTATAGTCCCTCTAGAAAGCACAGATATTCAAAATAGCCTTTTATATGAAGAAGTTCCGGTAGAGATTCTTCATCATCAGATCCGTAGACTAAGGAATAAAGAAGTTTTCTTGGTCAAAGTTCTGTGGTGAAATCAATCCATTGAGGGTGCTACTTGGGAAGAAGAAGCAGACATACGTACCAAGTATCCTCACCTTTTTTCCACAAACACAGATTCAGCCGAAGGTAACAGTCTTCCTAAATTCAGTTCTTTTCCAGTCTCAGATTCAGCCATATAGCTATTTTTATGTAAATTCATGCATTCACAGATTTGTTCAGTCTCTCAGTGTGTTTTAGATTCAATCACGCAGTTTGTTTAGTTGTCCATGTCAGCATATAGCCTCAGTTCCTCGGTATTTTTAGTTTAACTAGCCACATTCGAGGACGAATGTTCCCAAGGGGGAAATATTGTAATACCCCATACTTTTCCTAGCTCAGATTAGCTCCTAGAATGTCAAGGGTTAACTTTAAAAATGAATAACTCTTGATGCCTATGAAATTTTTCAGTTCTAGACCCACCAATATGTAGATAATTGGCTCAGCTTTCCAACGATACCAATTTTGCCTTAATCTGATATTTAGTTGAGAAGTTATGGCATTTTTACTAAAATAGTATGCCATTTTGATGGGTACCGCGTCGCGGTGGAGGACAATTTCATAATTGTCAAATTTCAGTAGAGCACCGCGACTATGTTGCGTCGCAGTGGAAGTCCAGTTCCCACTCGTTCTTTTGCCAGTGAGGCAACGCGATTTTAGCGCGTCGTGGCAATGTCCAAAATGGGACTCGTCCCTTTTCCAGTAGCCCGACATGATTTCACCGCGTCGCGTTGATGGGCAAAATTGGGCTAGTCCCTTTTCCAGTTAACCACCACGATAGTGGTGCGTCGTGGTGGGGGACCCAATCGGGATTTTTCATTTTCCGAACTTAATTTTAAAAGGGAAATTTAGTCAATTCTTCAGCCCCCAATTTGTGAATAACAGATAATTTAACCTATTCTAGCTCCTCATGCTCACTTTGCATCAAATTACTCTCAAAGAAAACACTCTAGAACTCAAAGCTTAATCTCTAAGAAATCAAATTTCACCATTCTTTCTCCAAGGAAACTCAAAATTCAAGGTTTCCAATTCAACAGACTCATGAATTCATCTTCAAGAGCACAAATAGGGATTCAAGTTCAAGCTTCCTTAGTAATTGCATCAATTAAGGTATGTGGGGTTATGAACAAGGATACTTCTTTAATCCTTGTGCCCAAAGCTAGTTTTAAGGATGAATATACATGAGTTTCAATTTAGGGTTCATACTCAATAATCATTATTTGAAGATTATGATGTTACAAGTGATTTAAATGTTGATTTGCATGTCTATTTCACATCTTTGTGTTGTGATATAATTTTACATATTTCCAATTAAGTTTTTAAGCATGATATTGTGAGTTTGATTTCATTATCCTGATATTGTTGAAGTATTTCAAGAAGTATATTGAGCATGACGTTTTTCTATGAATTTACATGAGTTTAAAGCATGGGTTTTAAAGCCCTAAGTTTAAGTATTGATATCTCAACAAGATTATGATTTTAAGACTCTTTTATAAGTTGTTTACCAAGATTTATGAAAGAAATTGATCTTTTAATCCTAAGCTAAGATAAGGAATCCACACTGTTCACATATAGTTTGAGATTTTAAGAAAGAGAAACATAATTGGTTTTCATTATAAAAGAGAAGCATAATTGATTTTCATTATTAATCCTTGTGCTGTTTTAAGGTGGATTTCCTAAAGTTCTGAGCGATAAGTATAGAAGTAGTATTTAGCACCGAGTTGGGTATGATTCCAAAGGTCTCATGCCCCAAAACTACGCTCCATCATAAGTTTATGATTTTGCCCATAGTGGGCTAAGATAGTAATCACTTAAGTTAAGTTTCTATTCCGATGGTAAGGGTAGAAAAGCTCTCCCCAATGTGCGTAAGACGATGGACTCCATGATAGCTCATATGGTTTATGTCGGTTAGGAAAACCTCCCTAATAGAAAAAATTAATAAATAGCTTTTGAGTGAATTTTCCTACAGCTTATACAAAAGAGTAAAGAATAACAGAATAGCTTTTAGAAACTAAGTGTAAAGGCTCACAGTGTTATACGTCTGATTCACATATACGTCTATGTGCTATATATTCTCATAATGTAGTTCAAGTGCTCAATTTCAGCAGCGTGAGTAATTTCGAGCATCTTCATCTACATCCGGACAGTTGGTGAGTCCTTATAGTTCGAGGACTTAGTCATTTAATTTTTTAGCTTATTATTATAGATAATTCAGTATTTTTAGACAGTTCGAGTATAATACCCAGTACTTTTTCCTAGCTTGAAATCGTCCCAAGAATGTTAGAAACATATTTTGAAAGATGAATCCACTTTTGTACTACATGTGGTATTTCCAAGATTTTCATTTTTTGTCATGTGGGAAATTCAATAAGCTTTCCATCGACATAAAATTCACCTAAATTCGATAACCAGGTTAGAAGTTATGACTATTTCAAGTTTCCATCATAAAACAGCGCCATATTGGTCAGTAGCGCGCCGCGCCATATGCTAAAATGGCAATTGCCCTTTTCCAATGTCTCAGCGTGATTTCCTCTATGTCGCGCCAAAGTTCCAAGTTGCAAAAGAAGGGGCAATGCGATGGCTCTATGTCGCGCCATCACTCAATTTCCCTATTGTCAAAATCCAGTGACACTGCGCGATAGCACCGCGTCGCGCCAAGGGTCCAATTCGAGAAATTTTTACTGAAACTAAATGACGCATCCAAGGTTAAAAAGGTCAAATTTTCAGCTCTATTTAAGTCCTTTAACACGTGATTCAGCCACTTTTAACTCAAAATAGACTAGTTTGTCTCAAGTTTCTCTCAAGAACAAGCTAGGGTTTTCATAGAAGATCGAATAAGTTTCACCATCAATCTTCACAGAATCACGAACTAATGTATGCGTTGTGTTCATTCATGGATTCCTTCCATCCATGAAGATGAAGAACCTTGTTTTATCTATAAATCATGATTTTTATGTTGTGGGTTATTTGTAATCATGTTCCTAACGTTGATTGATTTCAAAGTTGGAATCTTTGTGTGTTTATCATGATATTATGTTACCATGCAAGATAAAATCCATGAATTTAGTTGCTTATGATGTGTAATTTGATGAATCACTTATGCCCTAAGTTGTGCGTGCAAGGTGGTTGATAAAATGCTTGAAAAAGCAGAAATCATGCTCTATAGCTCAAGACATAAGCTAAATGTGACATGTTTATCGTCCTCCTATGTTTAAATGGTTTCCATGCTATTATTGTGAAATGTGTATGTTGTCGAAATGTCCATGATATTAGAATATGAGATTATGATATGATTATCAGCATTCTCGTCCATGTTAGATAGTATGATAACCCTGTACTTCGTGAAATCCACAACTTATTCAATTATGTATTATTGATGCGGGTATTTTACTTGATAAAGTCATGCTTCGTCAGTTCCCTTCTATCGAGTCCTGGGGGGTTACTTGTACCCAAAACATTAGTTGTGTGCCTAGATCCATGTCATGTTTTCACGATACTCTCAGTCAAGCTATGATCCTTAGACTTCAGACAGTCTTATGACTTAGGAAATCTCCATGATCTCATAAACTAAGTCAGTTATCAGATATCAGTAGTATTCCATCAGTCAATATAATTTAGTAACTCAGTCCATGTTCAATTCAATAAATCATATTTAGGGTCTATTCAGATGAGAGTAGAAATTAGCACCGAGCGAACCCACGGATAGGAACTCACCTGTTATATGAGGGTGTAATTCTTAGAAGCAATCCTTGCATTCCAAAACTATGTAGCCAGCATAGGTTGAGGCATCATAGCCTGCTATATGAGGGTAGATGAGGTGGCTTAGCCTGCTATATGAGGGTTCCCACCTTCTCACTAGAGTTACCTGTTATATTAGGGTCACTCACATGTTGTCCTTACCAGTGGCGTGGTATTGAAACCTTTCTAATCAGGGCATAGATTGAACCCCAATTCAACTGTAATGCATCATTTGGGGCATGTCGGTTAGATGACTACCTCCCACAGTCTTAATATCAGTCTCAGTAAAAGAACTCAAATAGTTCTTCAGAATTCAAGACTATCAGATACAGTACGGAACTTAGCTATTTCCATCAGATTCAGGACTGTCAGATACAGTCACTCATGTTATCAGTTATCAAAATTCAGTCATTAGTCATGTTAATCATCAGCATACTCATGTTATCACGATTTCAAATATAGTTACTATGTATGCATGCATGTATTCTCACGTTCATATTAGTCAGTTAGACAGTATTGTTATGCATATGAACCCCATACATTCAGCCTACCTCATATGCATACCAGTACATTCAAAGTACTGATGCATTTGCGCTATGCTGTCTTATACCATAAGTTCAGAGACACAAGCTCCAGAGCATCAGTAGATTCCAAATATTAGCAATCAGAGTTAGAAGTGAGTCCTCATCCTTCGAGGACATGATTATTTCCCTATTATCTCATTAATTAGTTTATTAGTTGGAGTTAGTTGGGGACATGTCCCATCAACTCCTTACTCAGATTGTTCTGTCAATTAGAGGTTTTCCAGACTACTATGTTCAGACAGTTATTTCAGTTGTTTTTGGTATTTCATACCCCGTTTAGATGTTATGTTTTACTTCAGTTATGTAGACCTTATGGACTTTCAGTTCATGTTTCGGCATTATTTGGTATATTATGCAGTATACAGGTACAGATATCATCATGGGTTAGCTTGTGGTCCTTCAGGGTCATGAGCACCATGTAGCATTCTGGGTACCAGATTTGGGACGTTACAAACTTGGTATCAAAGCCTAAGGTTTAATAGAGTCCTAGGAATACTGAAAGCCGCATCTAGTAGAGTTTTGTACGTGAGTGTGTTGCGCGCCACATTTATGTGTAGGAGGCTATAAGATGTTTTAGGAATAGTTTCCTATCTTTTAGTATTCTAGTCGTGCCAGTGAGCATAATCTTAAGTCAATCTCTCAGTCTAATCCATTTCTCCCTTTATTCTATAGAACATGTCTCCTAAGAAAAGAAATGGGAATAAGCCAGCCCCTCTAAGCTACATTCACTACTCTTGCTAACTCAGTTGCTGCTCAGAATAAATGACCAGCTGTCGTTCCATCTAATCCAGTGGCCAATTCAGTTGCAGCCAGGATTCGAGATTTCACCCGAATGAATCCTCCATCTTTTCTTGGGTTTAAGACAGATGAGGACCCGCAAGAATTCCTAGATCAAGTGCAAAAGGTTACAGACATAATAAGGGTTACATCTAGTGAGAGTACTGAGTTAGCTGCATATCAATTGCAGAATATGGCTCATACTTAGTTCAAGCAATAGAAGTTAGAGAGGGCAGACGATGCAGGGTCAGTTGAGTGGGAGGAGTTTGCTTCAGCGTTCCTTGATACATTCTTTCCCCTAGAGCTTAGAGAAGCTAAGGTGCTAGACTTCATCAACCTCAAACAGGGCAATATGACAGTGAAAGAGTATTCTCTTAAGTTTAATTAATTAGCCAGATATGCCCCTCATGTGGTTGCAGATAGCAAGGCAAGGATGAGTAAGTTTGATTCAAAGGTGAATGATAGCGTGGTTAATGAGTGTAGATCCGCCATGCTGAATAGTGACATGAAATTAGCCAGGCTCATGAATCATGCTCAGTAGATAAAAGAGTAGAAGATTAAGATGAGGGAGAAGCAGAATAAGAGAGCGAAGATAGGTAGTTTCAACTTTGCTCAGCCTAAGTTAGAAGGAGGAAACCATTCTTAATTTTGTCCTAAGTCAACAGTTCTAGTTCCTTCTTCAGCCAATGCTCCAGTTCCTAAGTTCAGAGAGGGTAACAAAGACAGAGCGCCAGGCTCTAAGTCCCAGGGCAGTGTTAGCAGTGCCCGTACCTATCCTCTTTGCCAGACTTATGGCAAGCACCATCAGGGTATTTGCACAGCTGGCAGTGGTATTTGTTTTAGATGTGGCAAGCCAGGCCACAGAGTCAGAGACTTTTCTCAGCCAGGACCTCAAGGTCAATAGAATTGCTCCTCAGCTCAGTCCGATCGCCCAAATCAGTAGGGTGCCACCTTCAGTGCTACTAATGGGCAACGCCCAAATCATCTCTATGCTCTTCAGTCCTGACAAGATCAGGAAAATTCTCCTGATGTGGTTACCGGTATGTTACAAATCTTTCATGTGCATGTTGATGCTTTGTAAGATCCAGGAACTTCTTTGTCTTTTGTCATTCCTTATATAGCAGTCGATTTTGGAGTCATTCCCAAAATTCTAGCAGAGCCCTTTTTAGTCTCTACCCCAGTGGGTAAAACCATCATAACCCGACAGGTATACAGGAACTGCCTGGTTATAATATCTCAGAAAGTTACCTCAGTAGACTTAGTCGAATTAGAGATGACTGATTTGTCATTCTCGGCATGGATTGGCTTCATTCCTGCTATGCCATAGTCAACTATAGAAATAGAATAGTCCAGTTTCAGTTTCCAAATGAAACCATCCTAAATTGGAAGGTAGTGTATCCGCTTTCAGAGGTCAGCTTGTTTCCTACCTTGGGACATAGAAAATGATATCTAAAGGATGTGTCTATCATCTTGTTTGAGTTAAGGACACTAGTTCTAAAAATCTTAGTCTTGAATCAGTCCCAGTAGTGAATGAATATTCAGATGTCTTTCTCAAAGATCTTCCAGGAATTTCTTCCAAAAGGGAAATAGACTTCGGTATTGATCTTCTTCCAGATACTCAGTCTATCTCTATTCTGCCATACAGAAAGGCACCAGTAGAACTCAAAGAACTGAAAGAACAGTTGAAGGATCTCTTAGATAAGGGATTCATCAGAACCAGCATTTCCCCATGGGGCGCTTCAGTATTATTCGTGCATAAGAAAGATAGTTCTTTCAGAATGTGTATCGGTTAAGAACAAGTAATTTCTTTCTAGAATCGATGACTTGTTTGACCAACTTCAGGGTGGCAGTTATTTCTCTAAGATAGATCTCAAATCTGGCTATCATCAGCTCAGAGTTAGGGAATGTGACATTCCGAAAATAGTTTTCCAAACTCGGTATGGTCACTTCAAATTTCTAGTCATGTCATTTGGTCTTACCAACACCCCGACCACTTTCATGGAATTGATGAACCGTCTGTTCAAGCAGTACTTGGACATATTTGTCATATTCTTCATAGATGATATTCTGGTCTATTCCCACAGTAAGCGCGATAATGCAGACCATCTCGGGATAGTACTTCAGACTCTCAAAGATCATCAGCTATCCGCTAAATTCAGTAAGTAAGAGTTTTGGCTATGGTCATAGCATTCCTTGATCACATCATTTCCGGTGATAGCATTAGAGTAGATCCTCAAAATACCAAAGCAGTAAGAAACTGGCCTCGCCCTATCTATCCATCAGATATTAGGAGTTTCTTGGGTTTGGTTGGCTATTACAGATGGTTTGTTGAGGGATTTTCTTCTATTGCATATCCTATGTCCAGATTGACTCAAAAGAAAATCAAGTTTCAGTGGTCAGATCCTTGTGAGAAGAGTTTTCAGGATTTGAAGACTCGACTCACCTCAGCTCCAGTTTTAGCTCTTTCAGATGGTCCAGATGGGTTCGTAGTGTATAGTGATGCATCCAGAGTAGGTTTGGGTTGTGTCCTCATGGAGCATGGTAAGGTCATAGCCTACGCCTCCAGACAGCTTAAACCCCATGAGAAGAATTATCCTACTCATGATCTTAAGTTAGCCGCCGTAGTCTTTGTCTTAAAGATTTGGAGACATTATCTCTACGGAGTTCATGTAGATGTCTTCACAGATCATAAGAGTCTTCAGTATGTCTTTTCTCAGAAAGATCTCAATCTTCATCAGAGAAGGTGGTTAGAGCTCTTGAAAGATTATGACATAAGTGTTCCCTATCATCCGGGCAAGGCCAATATAGTGGCCGACGCTCTCAGCAGACTGTCTATGGGTAGTGTTGCTCATATGGATGACAGTAAGAAGAAGTTAGCTCAGGAAGTACATTAGATTTCCAGACTAGGCGTTCGCTTAGTCGATACAGATTAAGGTGATATATAGGTTTAGAGTAGTTTAGAATCATCTCTAGTTTCCAAGGTGAAAAAAAAGCAAAGCCTTTTCAAGTTGAAAGAGTCAATTCAGGATCAGAAAGTAGAGGTTTTCTCCCAAGGAGGAGATGGTGTTTTGCGTTGTCGAGGTCTTCTCTGTGTTCCAGGTGTAGATGCTTAAGTCAGCAAATTCTTACAGAAGCGCATGGTGCGCGCCACTCTATTCATCCAGGGGCCACAAAGATGTAACGCAACTTGTGGGAAGTCTATTAGTGGAGTGGGATGAAGAGAGATGTTGCAGAGTTTGTGGCTAAGTACTCTACATGTCAGCAGGTTAAGATAGAGCATCAGAAGCCTAGTGGTCCTATGCAGGAGTTCATTAGTCCTACTTAGAAGTGGGAAGAAGTGAACATAGACTTTGTGACGGGTTTGCCTCAAACTCATCATCAGCATGATTCAGTCTGGTCATTATAGACAGAATGACCAAGTCAGCCCATTTTCTATCAGTCCATACCTCTTATTCAGCCGAGGATTATGCCAAACTCTACATCAGGGAGTTGGTCAAATTATACGGTGTTCCGCTATTTATTATCTCAGACAGAGGTACCCAGTTCACCTCTTATTTCTAGAAAGCGTTCCAAAAGGGTCTTGGTACCCAAGTTAAATTTAAGTACAGCCTTTCATCCTTAGACAAATGGTCAAGCAGAAAGGACCATTCAAACTCTAGAAGATATGCTAAGGGCGTGTACAATTGATTTCAAGGGTAGTTGGGATGACCACTTGCCTTTGATTGAGTTTGCATACAATAGCTATCATTCCAGTATTCACATGGCCCCATTCGAAGCTCTCTACGGTAGGAGATGTAGATCTCCAATTGGTTGGTTTGAAGTTAGTGAGGCCTCAGTTATAGGGCCTGGCTTGGTATTCAATACCTTAGAAAAAGTTTAGAAAAAGTTTAGTTGATTAAAGAAAGACTCTGGGCTGCTCAGAGCCTACAGAAGTCTTATGCAGATGTTCATAGAAAAGATCTCGAGTTTGAGATTAGTGACTATGTCTATCTAAAGATCTATCCCATGAAGAGAGTGAAGTGATTCCGTAAGAAAGGGAAACTCAGTCCCCGATATGTCGGTCCCTTAAAGATTCTCGGTCAATTTGGCAAGGTAGCTTATGAGCTAGAATTGTCTTCAGATCTAGCCTTAGTTCATCCAGTCTTTGATGTCTCCTTGCTCAAGAAATGTATAGGTGACCCAGCAGTTGTAGTCCCTATTCAGAGCATCGATGTTCAGAACAGCCTCTCTTATAAAGAGATTCCAGTTGAAATCCTAGACTATTAGACTCGTAGATTGAGGAACAAAAAAGTACCTCCAGTTAAAGTTCTTTGGTGAAATCAGTCCGGCGAGGGAGCTACTTGGGAAGCAGAAGTAGATATGCGTACTAAATATCCTCACCTCTTCTCCGCCAACTTATATCAAGCTCAAGGTAACAGTTTTTCTTAAGAATACTCAGTTTCATATTCAGTGTTCATCACAGACTTGGTATCAAGTACCATCGCATATTCAGTCATGCATTCATGTATCGGTTCAGTTATATAATTATGCATCAGATATGTATTCTCATTAGGAAAAATTTAGCTCCTCAGAACACCCCGTTATGCATTCATGAATCAATTACACATGCATCATATATGCATGTTCAATATGATATGTTTAGTTATCAGTCATGTCAATCATGAGATCATGTTCCAGTTATTCATGTTCAGTATGTACGTCGATTATTTTCTCCCCTCACTCTCAGTCTCATTCGAAGATGAATGTTCTCAAGGGGGAGATATTGTAACACCCCGTACTTTTTCCTAGCTTGAAATTGTCTCAAGAATGTTAGAAACTTACTTCCTAGCTTAAACTGACGGGTTAAGCCACCTCATCAGCCCTAATCTGACGGGTTAAGATGTCTCAACCTACGCTGGCTACGTAGTTCTGGAACATAAGAATGACTACTAAGAATCACACCCTGAACTGGCGGGTGAGTTTCCATCCTTGGGTTCACTCGGTCCTAACCTCTACTCCCATCTGGAGGGACTGAACATGAATAACTGACTGTGCATGACTTAATTTTACTAAATTCCATTGACTGTCGGAATGTTACTGATATCTGACAACTAAGATCATGAGGTTTTCCTGAGTCACATGACTGACTGAAGTCTATGGAATCATAGCTTGAGTTCGGATATCGTGAAACATGACATAGATCTAGGCACACAGCTATAGTTTTCGGGTACAAGTACCCCCAAGACTCGATGGAAGGAAACTGACACACATGACTGACTTGATCATAAGAGTAGAGTCCATAATTTATAATATCATAAGTAGGGATCTCATACTAAGCATGGTTATCAACAATGTATTGCATGGAAAGGATTTCATATCACATGGAAGTACTTGCACAATCTTAATATCATGTTCATTGCATAATCATATTGGCAACGCATACCAATAGCATGGAAGTTCATGTGGATTGCATGGTTATCATACATCTTGTTCATAAGTAGGATTTGCAAGTAAACATAGCATAATCTCATAAGAATAGTTCATGAGTATTCCAACAATATTTACAAGGCACACTATCAATCATAG
The DNA here is from genome assembly GCA_030864225.1 of Capsicum baccatum var. pendulum. Lineage (NCBI taxonomy): Eukaryota > Viridiplantae > Streptophyta > Magnoliopsida > Solanales > Solanaceae > Capsicum > Capsicum baccatum. Next base: position 30,256,865 of record CM061561.1, read on the forward strand.
AAGTCATTGGAACATAAGGGCATATCATGAATCCTTCACTTAGTCACAATTTAGCTATATTACATGATTTCTAGTTCCTTAGGCATTTTATCAAACACCTTACATGCACATCTTAAGAATAGGTGAATTCATCAAATTATACATGATGAACAACCAAATTTACATGTTTCCAACTCATATGATATCATGAATTCACAAAAACATATAAAAATTCTATCTTGGGAATCACCCAATATCAACAACATGATCATCAACACCCAACAATATAGAAATCATACTTTATAATGAAAAAGAGGAAAACAAACAAGCATCAACATGGGTATGATCATATCACCACAATCAACCAAGCTTTTGTACTTTAAAGATTGATTCTTGAACTCCACGAACGAAAGGAATCCGTGGATGAACACTACGCATACCTTAGAAGGAAGATTCTTGATGATTGACGGAGGAATTTCCTTGAAATCGGATCTTCAAGCTTAGTTATGTAATCCTAGTTGTTTTTCTCCTTTAGTGCTCTTGGATGATGAGCTTTGAGATGAAAATAGGGCTGCAGTATGTTTAGAAGATATATATTTCGTAGGGTTAAGTTTAGGGACGTGTAAGGAGTATTTAAAGACTTAATTACCTTTAAAATAACTCAAGACGGAGTGTTTTTGACACCTGGAATTGACTTAGGCGGTGCCCAAGTGATCGCCTATGCTTGGGTTGGGCGGTGCCTAACCAATCGCCTATGCTTGTGTTAGGCGGTGCCTAACCAATCGCCTATGCTTACTGTCTCTCACAAAAATGGGCATAACTTTTCGCTCGGGTATTGAATTAAGGCAAAATTGGTATCGTTGGAAAGCTAATTCGATTCTCTACAATTTGGTGGGTCTAAATCAGACAAAATACCACATTAATATCGAGTTATAATCATTCAAAGATGACCCTTGTAAAATCAAACACTAAAACTTGATGGATTCAAAAACTCTTAGCTTGTATTACCTTAAGTGACTCATATGAACATGCCTAATTGATCATAAGCTATCCTATCACTAGGATATTCATGGTAAGTCATGTACTCAAGTATGAATCATAGGATAGGAGATTTCATACGTAGGAATACTTATTCACTTCCTAGCTTAGAAACATGCGGGGTATTACAGTTTCTCTAAAGAACAAGCTAGGATTTTCATAGAAGATCCAATTTCAAGAAAGTTCCACCGTCAATCTTCACGAAATCACAAACTAAGGTATGCGTTGTGTTCATTCATGGATTCTTTCCATCCATGAAGCTAAATAACCTTGTTTTATCTATAAATCATGGTATTTATGTTGTGGGTTATTTGTAATCATGTTGCTAACGTTGATTGATTTGAAAGTTGGAGTCTTTGTGTGTTTATCATGATATTATGTTACCATGCAAGATAAAATCCATGAATTTAGTTGCTTATGATGTGTAATTTGATGAATTCACTTATGCCCTAAGTTGTGCACGCAAGATGGTTGATAAAATGCTTGAAAAAGCAGAAATCATGCTTTATAGCTCAAGACATAAGCTAAATGTGATATGCTTGTCATCATCCTATGTTTAAATGGTTTCCATGCTATCATTATGAAATGTGTATGTTGTCGGAACAGCCATGATATTAGAATATAAGATTATAATATGATTATCAGCATTCTCGTCCATGTTAGATAGTATGATAACCCTGTACTTTGTGAAATCCACAACTTATTAAATTATGTATTGTTGATGTGGGTTTTGTACTTGATAAAGTCATGCTTCGTTAGTTCCCTTCTATCGAGTCCTGGGGTTACTTGTACCCAAAACATTAGTTGTGTGCCTAGAGTCATGTCATATGTTCACGATACTCTCAGTCAAGCTATGATCCTTAGACTTCAGCCAGTCTTATGACTCAGGAAATCTCCATGATCTCATAAACTCAGTCAGTTGTCAGATATCAGTAGTATTCCATCAGTCAACAGAATCCAGTAACTCAATCCATGTTCAGTTCAGTAAATCATGTTCAGGGTCTATTCAGATGAGAGTAGAAATTAGCACCGAGCAAACCCAAGGATGGGAACTCACCTGTTATATGAGGGTGTAATTCTTAGAAGCAATCTTTGCATTCTAAAACTATGTAGCCAGCATAGGTTGAGACATCATAGTCTGCTATATAAGGGTAGATGAGGTGGTTTAGCCAGCTATATGAGGGTTCCCACCGTTCTCACTAGAGTTACATGTTATATTAGGGTCAGTCACATGTTGTCCTTACCAGTGGCGTGGTATTGACACCCTTCTAATCAGGGCATAGATTGGACCCCAATGCAACTGTAATGCATTACTTGGGGCATGTCGGTTAGGTGACTACCTCCCACAGTCTCAATATCAGTCTCAGTAAAAGAACTCAAATAGTTCTTCAGAATTCAGGACTATCAGATACAGTACGGAACTTAGCTAATTCCATCAAATTCAGGACTGTCAGATACAGTCACTCATGTTATCAGTTATCAGAATTCAGTCATTAGTCATGTTAGTCATCAGCATCCTCATGTTATTACGATTTCAGATATAGTTACTATGTATGCATACATGTATTCTCACGTTCATATTAGTCAGTTAGCCAGTATTGTTCATGCATATGAACCCCATGCATTCAGCCTATCTCACATTCATACCAGTACATTCAAAGTACTAATGCATTTGCGCTATGGTGTCTTATACCATAGGTTCAGAGACACGATCGAGCTCCAGAGCATCAGTAGATTCCAAATATCAGCAGTCAGAGTTAGCAGTGAGTCCTCATCCTTCGAGGACATGATTATTTCCCTATTATCTCATTAATTAGTTTATTAGTTGGAGTTAGTTGGGGACATGTCCTATCAACTCCTTACTCAGACAGTTCTGTCAGTTAGAGGTTTTCTAGACTACTATGTTCAGACAGTTATTTCAGTTGTTTTGGGTATTTCATACCCCATTTAGATGTTATGTTTTACTTCAGTTATGTGAACCTTATGGCCTTTCAGTTCATGTTTTCGCATTATTCAGTATATTATGCAGTATACAGGTACAGATATCATCATGGGTTAGCTTGTGGTCACTCATATAGAATTCCGCATTTTAGCTTTGATTATATGTCTATAATTCTCTATTATGAGCTTTAGATTTAGTAGAAGGCTTACAGGGTTAGCTTGAGGCTATTCGTAGTCTTGAGCATCGTATGACGTCTCAGGACCCGTTTTTGAGGCGTTACAGTCTTTGTTCATAATTTTTTTAATCACATCTCTACTCATTCACCTTCAAGAATGGTTGAGCATCTATGATGCTTATTATAGGTCTCATTTTCTTTAATTAATGGATTATAATCATATGTACATGTTTTATAAATTTTCATTAGAAGCTCATTTTCATGTCTTAAAATTTATCATATGTACAAGACTCACCTCAATATCACTTTGAAAGGACAAATGCATCACTACTTTATGTTTCTTTATTTTGATGGATTATTTATAAAACTTATCAATTAAGTTGAACGATAACCTCATGGTTAATACCTTTCATATAATAATTATTACCTTAATCTTTTGAAGGACCATCTGTAAAGCCCATAATGTTCTTCCTTTTTATCATTACCACAGTGATGATCAATGTTTTGTCATTTGTAATGTGCATGTTCATTTGTACAATCATAATAGTGATTTGGTCATCGTTCAGATTTATCATGTATTTCTTTCACATTTAATCCATGGAATAGAGCATATTCAATAAAACGAACTTCACAATTTTTGTCAAAAGCATATCAATTTGCTCAGTCATCGTCAACATATTGCGTTGAGACTTGAACTGAATTTCTTATCCATATGTTTGGTCATATTTGAGAATGAACCCAACTATCACAATGATGACTATTTTTTTTCCTTCACACCTATATTTATACATTCAATGACTTGTCTTCTTTCAGACATATTTTACATTGTTGCCACATTCACATAAGAGAATGGAGCAAACTAATTGGATGGATTTCATGACTTTTAACTGAAAGTATATTATTGGGTGGATTTCATTATCCATTACTATGGTGTATCAAGACTTGAATTCGATGTCTTATTCTTACCGTGTGTTGGGACTTGAACCCACCGTCTTACCTTTATATAATATTTATCACAAGTTGTCTCATTCGCTTCAAGAAATGAAGCAGAATTTTGAGTATCCACAATTAGACATAAAATAATCACATTATTAAAAAAAATTCTATGAGCAACAGAGCAGTTTATTAATAATAAACATATCAAGCATTTGAAAACATTTAACTTTAATGATCATATTAACCAATCATAATTAATAATACCTTGAACGCACTATCACTTAATTAAATAGCTACAAAGTTAAATTTTTATTTATATCAAGCCCTTATGAAAATATTTATTTGCAATTTAATGGTCGTATATTCTTATAATTTTGTGATTGACATTGCTAAGGAGACGGATATGTATTTCGTAATGATACTATTAACATTTAATAAAGATACATCTAATGTTGATATCCAAATAAATATGATCATCATATCTCTTAAATATAAAAAAAAACTCAAAATATAATTAAAATTACATTGACATTTTAAGGATAATCAAACAATACCAAATATGAGCTAGAATATATACATATATAAATATATATACAAATATATAAATATCTATATATATTTATATATGTATATATATTTATATATGTATATATATATAAAGTAAGAACAACAAGAATAAAGAGAGAAGAGGGAGACTTCATCATTTCTCTTGAGGATGAGAGATCATCTTGATTGTTGAGAATACAATGAACAAGACCCCTCTATTTATAGGGGAAAATATTCCTATTTCCTGACTAAAAGACAGATACTTCAAATCCTGATAGATATCAACTAGATCTTGATAGATCTTATTAGATTTTGATAGACATTCACTATAATGTAAATACATCTATAACACTCCCCCTTGAATGTCTAGATAGATAATGTGCCTCGTTAAAACCTTACTAGAAAAAACTCAGTGGGAAAAAAATCTAGTGAAGGAAAAAGAGCACATCTCTAACAATACGCATATAGGCTGCCTCATTAAAAAACTTACAAGGAAAACTCAGTAGGATAAAACCTTGAAAGGAAAAAAGAGTACAACGCGTATTTGCTCCCCTAATGAGAACATCCTTAAACCTTTGCATCCCGATCTTGTGCACCATCTTCTTGAAAGTTGCAGTTGAAGGAGACTTGGTGAATACATCAGCCACATTTCCACTTGAACAAATTTGTTGCACGTTAATATCACCATTCTTTTGGAGCTTATGTATAGAAAAGCTTTGATGAAGTGTGCTTCGTTCTTTTTCCTTTTATAAATCCTCCCTTAAGATGTGCTACATATGCATGTTGCATTATCTCTGTATAAAACTGTGAGTACATTGTTATATTTCAAACCACATTTTTCTCGAATGAGATATATCATGGATCTCAACCACACACATTCTCAGTTCACTTCATGAATAGCTATTATCTCAACATGATTCGATGAAGTGGATACGATAGACTGTTTTGTATATCTCCAAGATATGACAGTATCCCCATATATGAACATATAGCCTGTTTGAGATCGAGTTTTATGCGGGTCAGATAAGTACCCAACATCAGTATAGCCAACAACATTGGGACTGCAAGTTTTAGAATAAAGTAAGCTCAGGCCTTTTATCCCATTTTGATGTCTCCTATTAGGAGCAGAAATATACCTTGCTAGTAAAATAATCAAAAGGCTATATCATGCCTTGTAGTATTTGCAAGATACATTAGTACACCAATTGAACTAAGATATGGTACTTCAGGACCGATCCAATTTGGTATGTTTCTCATTTCAGCAAATAATCTTATTGCTTTTGAAAACTCTCTAAGAGTTTCAATGATTTTCAAACCATCAATTTATCCCTTATAAGGATAATAAACAAGTTTCCCAGAAACTTTATATGCTTCGAACATTTTTGAATCCTTTAGGGATTTTTTATATAGATTATTGTCAAGTGATAATATCCAACATGTCAAGTGTGACATCTTCAAGTGTCTGGACTGCAAATCAAATCAGTTTTACGCTTACCAAAATGCATCCTTTTAGATCACTTGATAAATGTTTCTACGTTAGCATGCTTAAATAAACGTAGAATTTAGATCCTCGTAATCTTTTGCAACATTGCGTCAATATTGTATCAAAGATACTGATTATATATCATTTCATATTGTTTCACAGTGTGACATAACATTTTGAGATCTCATCACTTCATTATTTTCAAGTACCTGAACCTTTCATAAGGTTTCATGAAGTGTTATGTCGTAGGCTTTTCAAGAGCACATTGCCTTCTTATTATGATTATTTGCTTTTTATTTTTCAACGATTATTTCATTTAGAACTGATTAGTCTACTATGCTTCACGCATGCATAGACTTTGTCCTTTAGGAACACAAAATAGGAGCACTTGCAGCTTAAGCATGAAATGCTTTCAACATTTGACTTGAATTATCTTTTGAATGAGGATCTGATGATAATTCCTAACATGTTTCATAGCTGCTTATAATCTCCCCCTTATATTAGAAAAACTAACATTCATCCTCATTCTTTTTTGAGGAATCAATTTTTGTGCATCATGGTGTATTAATTAATCGTATACTGCACATCAAAACTATTAGATGGAATAGTTGGTTCCTGACTTAGAACCAACTTTGAGGGGAAATTAATTGTAATTCATTGGTTTGATGCATACAAGTACTTTTGTATATAATATTTCAAACCAACACATGAAGCTTTTGTTCTCAATGGTTTAACTATTTATTGAAGGCATTCGATGCTAAACCATGATCATCAAGATGAATTGTCTTGATTGCACAATCTGAAAGTTATGTTCTTAACTCAATTTTATTGAGCAAGCGACTTTATGAATGTCAAACTACTGGTTGACAATAAACGCACATTTGATCATCTTATATTGATGCATCTTAATAGATCACATGACTGGTGAACGGGCCTATATTCACCTTTTATACTTTTCAGATTTTAAGGGATCCAATCCCAATATTAGTTGGTCCAACCAACTTATTATGAGAACAAGCAACATTAAAAGTAATGAAGAATTTTCTAATTCTTCAATATATGTTACATACTCAGTTTGCACATCTTTGAAATGTCACAATTATTCATATCAATTTATGAATTTTTATACTAGTAAACTCCAAGTTTACTGTGACATATACCTTTATTCTTTAGTAAATTTCAAATTTACTACTACATGAATAAATTTCAAATTTACTACTTCAGAAGTAGATTTCAAAATAACTTTTCTCAATTATTCAGCCTTTTTCGGAGGTGAGTTGTGATACCATCACAATCAAGTACACGTTTGCATTAATAAGCTTCTTATTCCCCAGGAATGAAACATAATCATGTCTTAATATGATAGCTATTACAAAAGCAAATTGAGGCATACATATGATTTATTGCTACCACATTCAATTCAAGGAATAGAGCATATTTAATTGGACATGTTTCACTAAATACTTATTATTTTGCCTCAGCCATCATAATATCATCAATATGGTGCATTGAGATTCAAACTCAACGTCTTATTCATATAAAGGCGTCTTAGGCATAAATCGGTGGGACTTGAACCCAACATATTATCATCCCTTTTGACAATATTGTTCTTGAAGAATAAATTTTTAAACATAAATGGTTCCAAACCAATTATTTTTCCTCAAATCCAACAATAATTATATTATTAGTAGCAAAAGACAAATAACATAAGGAATTACTAACCTTGAAATCATTTAGATTTATAATCTCACTTTGTTTGGTAGAGTCTCGTGCAGATAATCTGTTATAAAAGGGATATTGATATGTAATTTACAATGAAGGAACCCTTCTATTTATAAGAAAAATTTACTTCTAGTATGAGTAAAAGACAGATACTTCAAATCCTGATAGATATCAACTAGATCTTGATAGATCTTATTAAATCTTGATAGACATTCACTATAATGTAAATACATTTATAACAATATATATATACTAGATGGTGAAGCCCATGCTAGAGCGGGCCCAACAATAATGACGTGGCTATTGTTTGATCGTGCCTAGATAGAACGGTTTTGAATTGGGAATGCCAAATATAGATGGTATGATTGTGACCATGTTTAAGTTCTCATATAGTCAAACAACAATGACACAGAAATAGCTTTTCTTCATTGTGGCCAACCACAAATTTATAGCTCGTTCATCAAATTAGAAATTAGAGAACACATCGAAAAAGAATCTATAGACTTAGAGAGAAATGACAATGACTATATCACAGAGGTTCAAATGCATAAAACAGGCCTCAGGTAAACAATTTGACATCAGTTGATCATGTCAGTTCATGTGCATGTGCAGAATAAACTTAACAAGAGGCATCATCCTTAGTTCCATACTTCCTTAAGTACGTGATGTGCAGTAAAGAAGTGACTACTGTTACATTCTTCGAGAAGTAACAACCATTAAATGTAAGCATTGGTTCTATTATACGAAAGTTTTCAACTAAACTAAATTAACTATCAGACAATGCAGATAACTAAATTAACTATCAGACAGTGCAGATCTTTTGTTATCTTCATGAGTCATTGAGGCTTAAAGAAGGTCAAAACCCCTAGTGCTCTGTGGTTTACCAAGAATGCTCAAGTCCCAATTCCTAGTGTAGTATGACTCTTAGGCCTTACACTGTAATACGGATCTCAGAGTCCATCTTTACATCAAGGATTTCTGGAAATGAATGCCACCCTATAAGGCAAAACTCTGATATAAACTTAGACTTATCAGGAAAAGAAGAGTAATATTAGCTCCAAATGATCATTCTACAGATAGATAACCATGATGATATTATTTTTCACTTCAAATACACCAAAATGTCCTTCTATTAAGATGACAAGATGTAACAGCACCATCTCTTTCCTTTTAAATTTTTCTATCATTTTCTCTCTATTTTTGCTGCAGAAGTGCCATGATGCCTGCTGAGCTTGGATCGAAGTATATCAACAGTAGATATCCTTAACTTTAATTAATCACCTCAGTAAATGGAAACTTCGAACATCAAATACGTCGTATCAGTTACATCCAAGGTATATGTAGACCATTCTGATATAAAGCAATAAAAATAAGCACTACATGTCAATAAAACATTGCTAAATTCTCTTATCCTCTCATTCCTGTCAGTCAGCTCTCAGAAACCCTTTTGAGTTCGACATGAGCTAGGTTCTAAACATATGATGAAATCACATTTATCATAAACCCACTGCTATCAGCCTATTACCTAAAATTAAGACTTTTTTTCTTAAATTCAATTTCAATTTCCCGAATGTAAAAGTCAAATCCATCAACCACCACAAGAGTGAGAGCTCTCATTTCAGGCAACACACAGCAACAACAACAACAACATACCAGTATATTCCCACAAGTGGTGTCTGGGGAGGGTAAAGTGGACGCAGTCCACACCACTACCTCTGATGAAGTAGAGAGGTTGTTTCCGATAGACATTTCAAGCAACACACAGGAAGCTAAAATTCCCTTTCTTTTTCTTTTTCCACACAGAGCTAAAAGCATCTATTGCCTTAGCTATATACATAGTTGAAGGAGGAATGAGATCAGGAAAACTTTAAAATGTACATGACGAAGAGCAACAAGCCATATAACTTTGTTTTTTTTTTACAAGAAGCAACAAAATAACCACTCATACAACTTAAGCACTTCATAAGACATTCATAGGATTAAAAATTCCAGCTAGAAAACACCAAAGCCTTGAACTACACAACTTAACCGATTAATTAAGTAAAGTCCCCATTTTTATTGACAATTAAAGTAGAATCTTCTCAGATACTTCAATAACATATTAAACCAAATTACCATCAATGCAAAACATACACCAAACTAAAGTTCCCATAACTGTGAAACAACAACAAATACATAAAACAACTGCAAATTACTAACCTCATCGCCCCACGAAGGATACGTTTCTCTAAGAGGCCTTACACCCTTTACTTGACAAAACCCTCCAAAGAAAACCAATAAATACAACACAATTCTAACCCAAACCCCATAATTCTTTCTTGTAAAGTTCAAATTTTTAACCACACCCATTTCAAGAATCAATTCAAATTCTTGTTTTTCAAGAAATTGAAAACCAACCCAAATGAAAAAATGAAGCCCATTACAGTTTGAAATAAGAGATATTTAAGATATACAAAGACATGAGGTTGCTTCAACTGAAGTCAAAAAAAAAAAATATAGAACTAACAACCTAACAACAAGCACCAAAAAAACACAGAAAATAACAAACACATAGTTTTTTCCTTTCACCCTCGCCTTACATTTTCTTAACGGTTATTTGATTGGTAGGATACCAATGTCAAAATAATGTCCTGCACTGCACTTCATTGACAGAATAAGACATAACAATTTCATCGGATGAACTAAAATGATGGGATCAGCTATCCCATATAAAAGGTGATGTAGCTAATACCATGGGTATTCTTGGCTGTCATATACCAGGATCCCATCATATACCATTATATCCTTATTTAACAGCGAATGGAATTCTAAACTTTTCGATCATCTTAATCGTTCAGCACAACCATAGAGTTATAACTATGTCATTTAACTTTGCCAGTGGACAAGTAGCTCCTTTAACTATATAAAAGCTAAACAAAAAATCACTTCAATTCTGCAACTTACATGTGTGAAACTAAATCACTCCTACGTTAATTAGTAATCCACTCATCTGCAGCCACCTAATAAAAAAGACACATTATAACTATGACTTTAAACTTTGTGTGCATAAGTAGGCCCTTTAACTATACAAAAGTTGAACAAAAAAACACTCCAATCCTACCTGGCAAAATGCGTGTATACACTCAAAACCACGCGTGTTAGAGTTAGAATTAAAGTGTTTTAAGTGTATACACGCATTTTGCTATGTAGGATTGAAGTATTTTTTTGTTCGATTTTTGTATAGTTAAAGGACCTATTTGTAATAAGGTACATATATGTAAGAATCCATTGAATGAAGCATCCACTAAATTGAATAGTTTCATACATTGGGTGTATTTTGTTGTTTTTTATTTTTATTTTTATGTATTTTATTGAGTAGTTGATATTTGTTTATCCGTAATCCAATTAGGGCGGAATGCAAAATTCGGAGTTTTAGGTTTGAAATTTTCAATGACTAATCCTGCTTGTTTATGAATTTTTTTAAGCTTGAATTTTGAGTTTATTATTATTGTTATTAATAGGCTATGGCTTGGGGTTTCCCTTATGGAACTTGATTTGATTTGTTTTTCAAAATATTAATTTTTCTTTCTCAAAAAGTTGATCAAAACGAGAGAGAACTGTTTACTTAATATAGTGCTTAAAAGTTGAGCCCATATCAATTCACTTGTCAGGAAAAGACATGTCTCACATAAATATGACTTGGCATCTGAGAAACATTATAAATTTTTCGTAAATACACTTCTAATAAAAACTTTCTTAATGATTGTATCAAGTCGTACATGCTGATGTTGCTGTTGTTGTACCTGTTGCTGTTGTTGTTGCTGCACCTGCTGCTGTTGGTATTTCTGTACTCCCTGCTGTTTTTGTTGTACCTGTTGCTGGTGTATTTGTTGTTGTACCTGCTGTTGTCGCTGCTGAACCTGTTGTGTTTGTTGGTTATTTTTTCTGCTCCTTCTTTTCTGAGTTTGCCATCGGTCTTGTTCTTGAGTATTTTCAGCATCCTTGTTGTGGCTTGTCTCTGGCTGCTCGGTATTAATCTGCTGATCTTGCACTTGTTCTGCTTTTGTACTCTCAGAAATACCATGCATCTGATCTTTAAGATGTTTTTCAGCTTCTTCCATCTCCTTTTTCTTTCTTGCTTCATCATCTCTTCTCTTCATAGTACATGTCACAGGTGTGTGACCTTGGTGTTTATAATAAGAACAATACTCAGGTACATCCTCATATATATTGTATAACTTGCCATCTCCCCTCTCCATTTCATCTTCATCATACCCCATCCATACATGTTGAGGTCTAGCTTTAGTCAAATCAATTTGCACTTTCACTTTAGCCACACTCCCTCAGGTTTAATCAATTTGCACTTTCACTTTAGCCACACTCCCTCAGGTTTTCTTATATGTAGCCAGATCCAAGACTAAAGCTTTTCCAATAGGAAATAACAAGGGAGCCACAACTTCAATGCAATAATAGTGCCAAGGAAGTTCAGGTAACACAACCCAAACTGGGACAAGAGGTGTTTCAACATCAGGTTTGAAAGTAGGGGTCCATAATTGAAACATCATCAACTGTCCTTAAATATACATCTTACCTTTAGACCAAACAGTAGAATGATCATATTCATTCTCCAAATCAATATATAAATGTCTTGCATTGTAGTGAGTTATCTTGACCCCACCCTTGAGCTCAGTTTGCAGAATAAACTGCTTTCTAATGACCTCCATTTTGGGCATAGTATTAGCAAATTTGCCAATCAAAGTATATTTACACCTTGCAGCAAGTTTTTCTTTGAAATCAGTAGGATTAAACACAACTGCTGGCAAATTTGTTTAGTCGTAATCAATAGTGGATTAATCTCAATAGTGGTGACTTTCATAGCCTCTTGAGCTCTCAACTTGGTAACCATAGCATGAGAAACAGTAGGAGCTGGAGGATAAGCAATGCGAGGTATTTTAGGCCATGCTTGCTGTTGATTCTTGTTGATGGGATCGGGGTTCTCATCTCTATCTTTTGAGTTGGAGGTGGTCAGAATAGGTTCCGTAGCAATTGGTACACTTGGTTTGAAAGTCCTAATTATTAGAGACTTCCAAAGGTTTATTGTCAGGAATATAAGGTTTGGGATGGTTCTATTGTTGTCCACAGCAACATTCAATTGGTTCTTCTTGATTTTTCTCTTAGGATCAACAGTAGGAAGTTCACTAGCAATAGTATTCTCAGCAGATATCTTTTCCTTTATCAACTTCATTAAGAGAATTATCAAGATCTACTTTTCCTTTCATATCAATAGATTTATTGGACTCACCTGTGGGGATATGAGAAGAAGACTCAGCATTGTCCATTTACCTCCAATCACATTCAATTCTTCAACTTCCTCAGAATTTTCAGAATCTGACCCATGAACAGTAACATGATCATCCGAAGCCCTAAAATTCAAATTGGACAACTGTCAAGGATAATTTGGAGGGGCTTTTAACGAATTAAAAGTCTCCATATCAATTCTAGTTGATTCCGATTGGCGATTGCCCCACTTGATTAATTTCCGCCGGACTATCCTCTCCGACCAAATTCGCATGTGCAGAGCTTTGGGAATCCAAATTCGATTCAATAGGAAGTGTTTCTTGTAGGGCTGTAAGCATGTTTCCCTTCGCACTACCTTCTCGCATCATATCACAATGGGAATTTTGAATTAAAGCCACAGAATTCACATTTTGCCTAATTTGGGGAGAACTAGGACGTGAAACCCTAATCTCTAAATTCGGATCATAAGGAGCAGTAAGAATTGGGGCTTTTGAGCTATAATCATCCCTTGCCTCTTCAGAAACTGATTGACATTGGATTTGACAAAAAACTATCGCCAGAATTTGACCGATCTCCGGCACCGATAACAGTATCTCCCTGAGCTGATAACTGAGTGGTAGAGGCGCAATGATCCCCTCTACCATTCCCTTGTCGAATATGAGATCGCACCTCCGTCAAATTAGCCGCGCCAGTTTGCAACTCCCCTTGTCCGATTCTTTCTATTGGTTCATTATTAATCACAGAATCACTCACCCTAGATGGATTAATCCTTTTAGAATCCAGCTTGTAATATTCTCAATCTCTCCAGAATCATCAAGAGGAATTATTTTTTGAACTAACTACCATTTCTCATCAGAAATCACCCCAATGACCGCTTTATTTCTTTCCAATTTCTGAGAGTTGTGAGAGATATTATTGATCAATTCTTGCTGGATTGGTTCGCATTATCACTGCGTTCATTTTGTGACTGGTCCGGCGGTCGGAAAAGCTCCACCAGCGTCTGTGAAGCCATTCCAGCGGAAACAGTAATGGTAAAATCTAGAGAGAAGTGGGAGACTTTTTTAGAGTGAGAAAAATCAAGAAAATCCATAGGCCTATTTCTCCTCAGCCTCCAAAGAACACTGATCAGCAAGTTCAACCACAACAACTGGCAGGTAAAATTATTAATCATACTGATCAACAACCCAAAAATTGTAATACTGATTCTGGAGTCCAGAATAAAAAACCCCTACCCAAAAATTGTACTATTATTGCTGCTAATCCCAACCCACAAATCCCCAACAAAAATGATATTGGGCAAGCTCTCTGCAAACAAAAAAATGGCACTGGTAAAGGAATCAACAACGCTGATGGAGTAAGCCATCATCAAAATGCTAAGGATGCTGATAATGTCCCCAAAAATGGGACCACAAGTATTGACTCAATGCTTCATAAAACTCATCCCAATACGTTTAATATGCAAACAGGTGAGATTGCTGAATTGGCAAAACTTCAAGCTCAAAAGAATGGGAATGCTGAAAATGTCCATAAAAGGACCTAATGCTCCATCAACCCCGCCCCGTGGTTTTTACTGATAATGAAGTTAATGGAGGTGAGGCTGGTGTGAAGGAGAAAACTACTAAACTGCAGGAAGGGTTTTCCAGGGGAAAGGGTGTTCTTAATATGGTTGACCCTAGGATTGACTTTAGAGCCCCTGCTACCACTGTTGCTGCTGATTTTGATACTGAAATGCTTGATGCTCCTGATCAGATTTTTGCAGATGGTACTTCTGGTAATATTCCTGAACAAGACTTATATAAGGTTGATGTGGATCCTGCTGATAATATTCATGATAGTGAAATGGATGAACATGGTTTTGTATTGAAAAAAGATCAGAGGGATGGTATGGTTCATGTGAATGATGAAGCTGCAGAGTATGATGGTGATGAGCCTCAGAAGTGTGTAGAAAATCCGGTAAATGATGCTTTTGGAGGGGTACACAAACCTCCTAATAATAAATCTTCTGCTAGGTTGAGGAAAAAAAGAAGAGATACTATTAAGAAAAAACAGGAAAATGCAGAGAAAATGAAAGACTTGCAGAAGGGGTACTGTTCAGAGCCCATCCGGTGATCAAGAAATGGGATACTGAAAATTCTCTTGTATGGAAGCATATGATGTACAACAGGCAAATTGCTGAAAACCACATTCGTTAGAGATTGAATTCTGGGACATGCTCCTTTTGGTGGGATGACTGGTTAGGAGTGGGACCTCTTCATTACTTTAGAAATGACCCTATTAGGTCTAACAAAATCAAAGTTAATCAACTTTGGGTGCAAGGTGAATGGGATGTTGAAAGACTCAATCAGATTCTTCTACCTGTTATTGTTCATCAGATCATGGACACTCAATTTCATTACACTGAAGGTGCGACTGACCAGCCTATTTGGACGCTTACTTCTAGTGGTGATTTCACTTGTTCATCAGCGTGGGATCTTATAAGACCTCACAGAAGTAAAACAATGACCAACATATGTACTTGGCAGAAACATGTTCCTTTTAAGTGCTCATTTCTTTTGTGGAGAGCATTAAGAGGTAAGCTCTCTACAAATGAGAAACTGACTTCCTTTGGTTATGATCCATCAGATTGTCATTGTTGTCACATTCCAGGTCCGGATACTATTGAGCACATTATGGTCAGTGGTCATTTTACTCGAAATGTTTGGCAATTTTTCTCTAATTCTTTGGGAGTTAATCACACCACAACTACACTAAGGAATCTGATTATGAGGTGGTGGATTTTTGAAAATAAAAATGAAGCTCATAAGTTGACTCTTCAGGATCTTCCTGTTTTTATTTGTTGGAACTTATGGAAAAATAGATGTGCGGTGAAATATGAGGGGAAGCATTCCAACTTGGCAAGAGTTAGGTTTCAGATTTTCAAAGGCTTATCCATGCTATTAAACACCAATTTTTCTCACATCTCTTGGCCTTTTAACTGGAAAGATATGGTGATATTTTTAGAGGGGTGTTACCAGATGACCAAGGTTCTTGAAGTTAGGTGGATCAGGCCTACTACTACTGTGGTGAAGTTGAATACAGAGATGGTAGTGCACTTGATAATCCAGGCAGGATCGGTGCTGGGGGTGTAGTGAGAGATCATCAGGGAAATCTCATTTTTGCCTATGCTAGTCCTCTTGGATTTGGTACCAACAACCAAGAGGAAATTGAAGCTGCGCATATTGGTCTAACTTGGTGTTTGCAGAACGGCTATTCAAGAATTATTTTAGAAGTTGATTCTGAGCTAATTGTTAAGTGGATCAAGCATCATGTTACAGCTCCTTGGAAGCTTCAAACTTATCTAGATAGCATTAAAAGAATCATGGAGCAATTTGAGCATATTACCTGTAGACACACATACAGAGAAGCAAACTTTGTTGCGGATTCTTTATCTAAAATTAGTCATAATTATGAGGATCCGCAACATTATTTCACGTTTCAGCAGCTGCCAGATGAGACGAGGGCATTTTGTTCTTGACAAACTTGGCATGATAAACTTTAGAAGAAGAAAAATGAAGCGGATCAAAGAACCTCCTTGAGATTTATTAGTTGTACTAGATGAGTTAGTAGCTCATTTATAGTAAAGTTTCCTAGACCTTGTTTCTTCTCATCCTTTTTCCTTCTTCTTTTAGGTTATATAGGTATATCCTTCCATTGTAGGGGCGTTTTTATGTCTTGCCATCTTGTTCCATGCGTTTTGTACGGTTGTGATTACTTATCTTATCTTGAGTCGGGGGTCTATCGGAAACAGCCTTGCTACTTCTCCGGAGGTAGTGGTATGGACTGCGTACATCTTACCCTCCTCAGACCTCACTATGTGGGAATACACTGGGTTTGTTATTGTTGTTGAAGTATAGGTATATCCTTCTTGAAGATGATCTTTTTGTTTGTGATTTTTCCTTTATTTGTAAAGGGAGAGTCTCCCTCGACTATGCATTTCTAGATTTCTTGTACTTGAGAGGAGTCCTCTCTTCTTAGGTGTCTAGTCTTCTAGGTTTCTTCTAGTATTGGGGACGAGTTGGCTGGTCTTAGTAGGCTAGTTGACTTTGAACCACCATAGGATGGAGGTAAGGTTTATGTCCCCCTCCTTGTACTTCTTTTTATTTATTTATAATAAGGCTTGGGGGTGTGTGGCTCAACCCCTCACCGCCACGGGAGGTGAGAGCCCTGGGTTAGGTCCGTTAATCTAAAAAAAATATGGTTGTATCAAGTCAACATATATCAAGGAAAATGAAACATAACATGTTCCAAAGGAAATGACCACAAATATTCCCTAGAAAGGTCCTTGTTCTCCAAGAAGTGAATTGGGAACAAACTATGAGCATGTGTGATAAGTCATTCCATGAGTCTCAGATAATTAATCATTTAGTAGTCAATAATGAAACATAATTTAGGATTTTTTTTCCTTTATTCAAATTGAAGATTTCTAATATCTGGAATGTTTACATACACTATCAAGAATTTGGAACTACAAGGATTTACAAGAAAAGCTTACTGACTCGGTGTTCTCAGTTCAGTCAATAGCATGACATCTGAGACTTGCCATCTATTCAGACCAAAAAACAAAAACTTAAAAATGTGAATACATCAACTAGCACTACCTTTCAACTATTTGCCTTTTGAGAAGCTCGTTCTCCTTCCTCAATTTCATTATCTTCTGCTTTAGTGTATGCATATGTTGACTTGAAGTCGAATCTTGTTGGTACTCAACCAGTTTAGTTCTGCTTACAAACACTGCATATGCAGAAGAAACAATTTATTTTCTAGCTGTTGTCAACTATAGAAGTAACACAACGCTTTACTTCCAGGTAGCAGGAAGTTGAGCGACTTGAGAAAGACTATTAGAAAAACTGTCCTTGTATCAGAAGTTACAACACTCACATTCTTTTTCCATATCCTGGAGCTTCTTATTCAACTCATTTTTCTCTTCTTGTTCAACCAGGAGACAGTCCTTCAAATCTTGAATCTCATAATGATCTAGGAAATCACAGCTAAACATTTAGCAATAGAAGAAAAATAGCATGCAACTCAAAACAGCATATAACAGTTCTTGGAACTTTACATCTGGAGTCTACATCAGCAGACACTTGACCCAAGTTTTTTCTAAGAGCTTCTACTTGGCTCCTGTGCTCAGTTAAATCTCTGTGAAGCTGATTTATGGTTGTTTCGTTAACAGCCTCCTCAGTTTGGTATTTCCTGATTAATATCATCAAAGACAAATAGATATTGCTGAACGAACAATATATTTTTCCTATGTACATATCTCATAACACCAAAGTTACCTGATCTGAGATTCCAAATCTTGAATTCTCTCTGCATGATCCCTTTTAAGTGATTCTATAGTTCTTCGGTATTCCTATTTACATGTTCAATAATCATTGTTGAGTGTAATTGTAAGCTCTGACAAAATTTAATCATCATAGGAAAACATGGGATTTTGACCTTTCAAATATGAAGAATGTAATATTTGACAACATACAGTGTAAATAAAACTCGGCGTACGATTGCCCACCCTGCTAACGTGCGCTGACCTCGATTTCAATGGTGAAGTGGCAGAGGTCGGCCGAGGAGAGACCTGACTGAGAACATGACTAAGGGTAATCAAGGAACTAGTGGATCCTCAGGAGTGAAGAACCCAGTTGCGGCAGAGCATGTACACACCAATGGAACAGGAACTCCAGGTGTCGTGGCAGTAGTCCCCCAGAATGAGGGTGTCGGGGTAAAATTGACGGACCCAAAGCTGGGTGGTGGTGGTTCAAAGCTTACAGAGGCAGATCCAAAGTTGAATATGACTGATCTAAAGCTAAAAGGCAGTAGCACCAGAAACGCAGCTAGAGGAGAAAGGCATGACACAACAACTACTGGAAGGCGATGCTAGCTCGTCAATTCAGGTTGACCAGAGGGTGATAACTTTGGAGAACATAGATATACCAGGGAAGGAAGATACTGGAAAGAAGGAAAATAGCGCATACCAACGAAATTGGTCAGGATTATTCACTCAGAATAGAACTGCATCAAGTGGTATGGCTTTAACCTTTATGCCTCCTACGGTAATTGATGGTAAACCTACTGTTACATTAGAATCGACTGATTTGGTAGAGCACACGAAGCAATGGAGTAATGCATTGATTCTCTATACTATGGGTGATGTTCCCAATTTTACATATATGAGCTCGTACATTGCAAAAACATGGAATAATGTAACTTTACCGGAGTTGTTCTTACATGACGAGAGACACTATGTTGTGAAATTTCAGAACCAACAGGATAGAGATGAAATCTTATATTCTGGACCTTATGCGACGAATAGCATGCCTCTGCTCTTGAAAATCTGGTCCCCAACTTTTGATTTCCAACAAGAGTTTCCTCGAACTATACCTCTCTGGGTAAGACTATTGAATCTTCCTCTAAATTGTTGGGGTCATGTAACTTTGAGCAAGATTGCAAGTAGCCTGGGAGAGCCCCTATTCGCAGATGAGTGTACGAAGAAACAATCTCGAATATCTTATGCAAGAGTGTTGGTTGATATTGATATTACTCGTGAGCTGCCTAAGGAGATTGAGATTATAGATCCTTCTGGGAGAAAAATTCACTCAATTGGTGGCTTATGATTGGCAACCATTGTATTGTCCTAAATGTTTGCAACATGGTTATATTTGTAAACGGGAGGATGTAGTGATACCTCAGGCCAAAATAGGAGATAGAAAGCAACCACAAGGACCAGTAGTCCAGTACAAAGACAAAAAGGGGAGCATCAGGGAACTAGGAAGTTGGTACAACGATGGGTTGGCAAACCTACTTTAACTCAAGGGGATGACAACGTAACTCAAATAAAGGCTACATGCCTATATCTGCTGCACAATGTGTATCTCAACCTACTACTGTGCACCTACCTCAACAACTAAAGATAATGAGATTAAAGTATGGATGCAATCTGGAAAAGCGAAAATTCCTAACCTGACGGTGACTCCAAAGGCTACAATTGTCTATAGCGCTTCTAAAGATGGAATGGATAGCATGTCGTACGCTGAACTGGTTGCACATGCATCTGCGTTAGTGCAAAGGAGACCTCTGATGAAGAATCAAAATTCTTTTTCTCCTTTAGCACTAGGTACGGTGGATACTATTGCTCTAGGCAGACCTCCAGATGGGGGGACAACACCAACTTTTGCATGAAATGGCTAACTTGGAATTTGAGGGGTTTGAATAGACCCTTCAAACAAAGGGAGTTGGGAGTTTATCTCAGGAAACATAAATTTTGTTTGGCAGGATTACTAGAAACAAAAGTAAAGGCTCCAAAGTTTCTTACTAGTTTGCTGAATTGTGCTAGGGGATGGAACTTCATTCACAATTATGCGCAGGCAGAAAATGGAAGAATATGGATCATCTGGAAAGAGGATGAGGTGAGTGTGATACATCAGGAGACACATTCTCAATTTATTCATTGCATCGTTAATGACAGGAAGGCGGATTTCATATGTGCATTAACTATGGTTTATGGTAGTAATAGCCTGGAAGATAGAAACGAACTATGGGCTGGCCTTATCAGAATTGGTACAAATATGACTAAACCTTGGTGCATTTGTGGAGATTTCAACTCTCCATTATCTACGAACGATAGAATTGGGGGCCATCCTGTAGCAGATAGTGAAACCAGAGATTTTCAACACGTCGTCGATATCTTAACATTAACGGATATGAAATCGTCAGGAAGATATCTTACCTGGACTAATGGGCATGTATAGAGCAAAATAGATAGGTCCATGTGCAATGATGCATGGGTAAGGAAATATGGAAATATTACTGCACAATACCAAGAGAATCACGTTTCTGATCACTCTCCTATTCATATTGAATTACAGAAGGACCACAAAGCAGAAAGCCTTTTCGATTCATTAATGCACTAGCTGATGATGATAGATTTCTACAGATTGTGGACAGCGTATGGCATCAACATATAGAGGGTGATTGTATGTACAAGCTATGGTACAAACTCAAGTTATGAAAAGAACCTATTAAATTGTTGAAGCATCGAGTTATGGGAAGTCTGGATAAGGGAATCAATGAAGCACAGGACTATCTGACAGGCATCCAGTCCTTGTTAACTTCTCACATAGATCCGAACTTGGTTGTGAGGGAAAAAGTGGCATTACAGGAACTCAATAAATGGCTTGGCATCCAGGAAAGGGTATTCAAGCAGAAATCTAAGGCTCACTGGATTGAGGTAGGGGATGGTAATAACATGTACTTTTTCAACGGTATGAAGGCTAGATCAAGTATAAATAACATCTCAGTTTTGAAAAGTCTAGATGGGAGAATGCTACAAAAGTCAGATGATATTGAAAGGGAGATTCTTCAATTCTACAAGGGTCTTCTAGGGACTGCAGCAACTAGCATACCAGCTATTGACTTGACTATTATGAGACAAGGTCCTAGTATCACCACTCAACAACAAAAAGAGATGTGCAAGGAGGTCACACTGAAGGAAATTCAGGATGCTTTGTTTAGCATTGATAATAACAAAGCTGAGGGCTAGATGGCTTCAATGCATGTTTTTTCAAGAAAGCTTGGAGGATTATTCAACGAGATGTACATGAGGCTGTTATGGAATTTTTTCTTGAAAACAGATTGCTCAGGGCTGCAAACAACACGGTGGTTACATTAGTTCCTAAGAAGTCTCATTATGAAACAATCAAGGACTTTAGGCCCATAGCTGATGTACGACTCTATACAAGATTATATCCAAAGTTATTTCTGGTAGAATACAGTGAGTGATAGATGGTATTGTGGGGCAGAGTCAATCAGCTTTCATACCAGGAAGACTTATCTCAGACAACATACTGCTCAGTCATGATCTAGTGAAGGGGTACACTAGAAAGCATATCTCACCAAGATGCATGATCAAGGTAGACCTGCAAAAGGCGTATGACTCTGTGGAATGGACATTTATTGAACAAATGCTTAAGGAGTTGGGATTTCCAAGTAGGATGGTAACCTAGATCATGTTATGTATTAAAACTCTCAGTTACACATTTCAAATCAATGGTGGTCTTACTGATACTATCCAGGCTAGAAGAGGGTTGAGACAAAGGGACCCTACGTCCCCGAATATATTTGTTCTTCTGATGGAATATTTGCATAGATGCTTGGCTACTCTGAGATGAGAACCTGAATTCAACTACCATCCTAGATGTCCAAAATTGGGTATTACCCACCTCTGTTTCGCTGATGACTTACTAATGTTGGCAAGGGGAGATGAGATATCTGTGATGCTCTTAAAGGAAAGATTCAACATGTTTTCAACAGCCTCAGGTATGAAGGCAAACTTGGCTAAAAGCCAAGTAAATTTTGGAGGGGTAAACCAACGAACGAGGTGTAGTATTAAGAGTCTTCTCGGTTATGAAGTAGGGGAACTACCCTTTAAATACTTGGGGGTACCATTATCTACTAAACGACTCACTGTGCAACAATGTAAACCTCTAGTAGAGAAGATCACTTCAAAGATAACTACTTGGATGGCCAAAGGATTGTCATACGCTGGGAGGTTACAACTTATTAGAGCTGTATTATTTGGAGTACAAGCGTATTGGTCTCAACTTTTCTTACTCCCTAAGAAGGTAATCAAAGTGATCGAAGCTATCTTTGGTCAGGACAAGCGACAATTACAAAAAGAGCTTTGATAGCATGGGATAAAATTTGTTTGCCAAAAAGTGCAGGTGGAATGAACATCATTAATTTGAGAATTCGGAATCAAACGGCTATATGCAAGCTGCAATGGGCACTTAGTCAATGCAAGGAGAAGAAGTGGATAGCTTGGGTACATACTTATTACATAAAAGGGCGAGATGTTTTCAGTATGGAAGTGCCGAAACAACCTGCTTGGATGATTCGAAAAATTATTAACATGAGGAAGCATTGGCAGTTACTGCACAACAACAACAATATAATTCAAAGAGGGGAGTTTTACATATCCAGTGCTTACAAAATCTTGCGTGGGGGTGTGGAAAATGTCCCTTGGAGAGCGTTGATCTGCCAGAATGTAGCTGAACCCAAAAATGTCTTTATGCTATGGTTTTGCCTTCACGAAAAGTTAAGAACTAAAGACCTATTATTGTCCTAGGGAATGAGTGTGGATGGGCTATGTGTGTTCTGTCGAACTGCACATGAAACAAAAGAGCACCGTTTTTTTGGCTGCACCTATACTCACAATATTTGGAAAGACATACTATAATGGCAAAAGCTACAAGAGGGATCGCACAACTGGATCACAGAATGGAAATGGGTAGTGCAACAAGCTAGAGGCAAACATCCTAGAGGGATCATACTAAAAGCTAGTTTCGCAGTTGTGATCCATGGCATATGGATCGAGAGAAACAATAGGATATTTCAACATCAAGCTGCAACAAAGGAGAAACTACTTCATCAAGTGAAGCTTGCTTTATCTACTAGAGTGAGGACCAATTCCAGGCTTTTTGGATATATTAGTACTCTCTAGGTTTCTTTGTATAGATAGGTTGTTTGGATGTAATAGTTCCTTTAGGTTTGTGTGTTTAATTGGTGCATACGATGATACTGAGAAGGGGCTGAGCTGGTTAACTCTCCCCTGGATTGTATTTCTCACTTGGTGATTTAATATAATTTAATTGCCAAAAAAGAATGTAATATCAGAAAATCCCGAGATGTTGATAAAGCTTCTATGTACTCCCTCCGTCCCATTTTACTTGTCCCAAATTGAGATGGCACAGCTATTAAGAAAATAATGATTGGTAATGCAACTTTACCATTTTGCCCCTCTTAATTGTGTCTTGTTATTAGTTTCAATATTGATGAATGGCTAATAATAAGGAGTAATCAATTATACTAAGGGTATAATGGGGAAAAAAAATTGTCTTGTCTGGATAAGTAAAAAATGACAAGTAAAATGGGACATTAAATTAGGAAATTTGGGTCGGGTAAAATGGGACGGAGGGAGTATTTCACTACTTTGCTCATCAATTGCTCCTGGGAAGATGTTCTACATTTAATTGCAAGTAAACTAAGACAAATCAATCAGTACTCCCTTCATCTGGAACAACTTTTCCCATTTTGAGACACTCCAAAATGTTTTGACATAATTCCATTAATGACACTAGTATATATAATTTTCACAACTTTCAATAACTAGAATACGTTTAACAATTAAAACTTTTAAATATTTTCCAGAGCTCACATTTTCTTTCTGGAAAAACTCATGACGAACTCTCTTCAGTTCCTCCTTCAACCTCTGGCAACTTGAGTGGGTTTCAATCTGTCACGTTGTTGGAACAGTTCAAGATAATCAAAGAACTTAAGCAATGAAACATACAAGACGGGCAGGCAACCACTAAGAAAGCTCTGAATATTTAGCCCCCTTTCAACTGCTTCATAATATGCATTAATTCAAATAAACAACAGGAAAATGACTTTTGTTTTGTGTATGCACCTTATCAGAAAATTTGTTGAGTGATTCAGTGTAGAGCTTTCTCAATCGATCATTTTCTGCAAGTATTAGCTGGGGTTATTTGATATGAAGAGGACGGAGTCCTACGGAGGAACTTATCAACTTAAACTCAAAGCTTAGGCTCATCTTTATCAGGTTGGCACAAGACTGTAGACAATGGAGTATCCCTCAAACCATGACTATTATTAATATTTTCACAGAGATATTTTTCCTAATATCGGGGCTGCAAATGCTTAGCCTAATGGAAGCTTCAAAGCAGTTCATTTCACATAAATCACCTAATATCATGATGTACTACATTAAAAAAAGGGATAATCATCAAAAGGAATCTACCATTGAATGAAGTCATGGGGAATTTTTTCTTTCGACTCATATGAAAATTAAATATGCCTTCTCCTTTTTACCATAATGAAATGCATAAATCAATTTGCAGGTTAGAAAGAAAAGTGAAACAATTATTTACTTAAACCTATAATGATCCTCACATGTTCTTAAGATTTGACTTAAACGAGTGCTAAAGAACATATGGATCAGAAAAATAACACCCTTTGCATAAATAGATTTAAGAAAGAACACATGTCACATAATGTGCCTTTGATTCTTAGTTAGCTCTTTGAAATCTTAGACAATAATGTGATACAAGAAGACTAGGTAATTCTTCCATCTGTCCTATCCCATCCTTAGTGGACAGAGATACCTGGTATATGTTGTGGATGGAAGGTGGCAGGTATCCCGTGCATTTAGTCGAGCTGGGCCGGACACCATAGTTATCAAAATAAAATGTGATACAAGAAAATTAAATAAGCATATATACTTGTATAGTAGTTTAAACATGCCAAATAATCCCCTCCCCCTTTCCCGTTCCCTTGCCCCCAATTTTTTTTTTTTTAAAATAAGTAGTAGTTTAAACATGCCAAATAATGTTGTCTCGAAATTACAGCAATTATCTCTATTTACTAATCCCAGCTCCTAAATTCAACAATGAAAATACAATGCCAACGCATATAAGTAGAAACTGCAAATTTTCTATCACAACATGAATAAAACAATGTTTTTTTCTTTGATTAACAACTTGAGCTTTAAAAACGAGTGCTTTATTTGTACTCCTGTAGTTGATAACCAAGGCACCCCACTCTCAAGCAGGAGGTGCAGGTTTTACTTTTTGCATAATGATCCATAATTCTACTTCATTAACCTTTGCACCAAACTCAAAACATACCTAGTGTAACCCACTAATGGGGTTTGAGGAGGGTAATCGTACCCACATCTTACCCCCACCTTGAGAGAGAGACTGTTTCGGACAGATCCCCGGCTCAAGTAAAAGCATAACAAAACAGATTGAAAATTTTTAATGAAAAGACAAATTTGAAATTATGCCTACTTATACACCATAATTTCAATACTAATTAAACAGATTTTCAAAGCCTGGCCAGTGAAATTGAAATTATGCTAATAGAAAAACAAATCCTAAAAGTTGAAAAAATTTATGGAGGACTAATAAAAGGTAGAAATTGACCAGATTGTAGGCTTTGTATGGTGAATTCAAGAGCTTGTCGTTTCGTGCTCTCAGTAATGTATTCCGCTTGTAAGGTCTGAAGCTCCATAATTCTCTTCTTATATTCCTGTATGTAAATGAATTAAAGGAAATTATTAAAGTATAAACAGAAGAATAAGAGAGAAAGAGAGAGGAGCTTACGCACTTACGTCATATATTTGGTCGAAACTCGAAAGCAATGACTCCGTAACTTCGTCCGCCATTGCTGAGGCTATTTTACTGTTTTTGATTTTTGGGCAATTGAAATGGCGGTTGATATATGTTTTGGGAAACTGAAATGGGACAAATATACCCAACCTATAAATCAACTACTGTAATAAATGATAAATGTTTTGGGAAACTGAACTGGGACAAATAAAATGAATTATTTTATTTTTTTATCTCAAATAGTTGATTCAAACCCATTACTCGACTCAATAAAATTATTGAACCATTTAAAACTAACTCGATCCAACCTCTATTTTTTATTTCAAATCTGATAATTCCTCATTTTTTTCGTAAATGTGAACCCCAATCAAATTGTATTTTGATTGGTCGTTGCTAGTAGTTAGTGTTTACTGAATAGAGGGAGTGGAGATAAGATCAAAGGTGGTCAAAGCTAGGGGTGCGACGATGGTTCGCTGATGGGTATTTTCGATTCGACGAAGACTGTGGCTATGTGTTGTTGACTAGTTGGACATTGTTTTTCCAATCAAATTTCGATGAAAATTGAAATGTGAGGAGTTCAATTTACTTGATGTTATTTTTTGGTGTTATGAGTTAATGATTTATATTTTTGAAATTGATAGTAGTGAGTATTATCGTATTGTGTGTGTATATCGTTATAGGGGATGGAAAATGCGTATGTTAGAGAGGCATATCTTGAATTTTAATTGGGATCGGGTCGAGTAGTGAATTTATTGGGCTGGGTGGTGGATTTGGATTAATTGTCTGGGAAAAAATAAAATAAAAAGGAATAAATATACTCTGAACTATGATAAATAGTATATATATACCCTCCGTCATACTTTGGGTACACATATGCCCCTACTGTTAGTGTAAGGGGCATACACGTACCATTTCATTAACTGTAGGGACATATGTGTCCACAAAGTATTGATGAAAGGTATATACATACCATTTATCATAGTTCGAGGATATATTTGTTCCTTTTTCATTTTGAAAAACACAGTACACTCTCTGTCCAATTTAAAGTTTTACGAAATGCTCATAGGACACTTTCCCTATTTTAATTAGGAAAAATTTACCCCGCTAATAATTCTTTATATTTTGATAGAGTCTGGATCTTTCATAGTTAACATGTCAGCGAAGTTAGACCTTCAACATAGATATAAGAAGCATTTTAGCCGGACATAGTCATGGCTGAGTAAGGGTAGAAGTTGAATTAAATGCACACAAATAAGAAAGAAATATGTACCTTAATAGCCGAAAGCAAGGCTGAAATAGTAGTAAATAGTAGCTTCTTATTTATTTAATCTTCAAATATGTTACAAAGAGAGAAGTAGAGAGTGGGGAGAGCTTATAGAAAGAGAAACAAAAGGAGAGAACTGAAGAACTCCTCCCTCTCTAACAAGAATGAGGCGTCTATAAATAATAAGAAAGAGAACTTCATTATATCTTTTAATCCTATAAATATTAATCACTTAAGTCAATATCAAACCAATAAATTTCATTATCAAGAAATTCGTCGTGGTTAATGAATAAATCTTCTTCTATGATGCCACGAACCAGATTTTCTAAGATAAGAAAATGAATATCTTCGTTTAAAGGAATGCATTTGATAATAGTAATTATAGTTTTCTCAGTGAGGAAGTATGTGTAAAAATTCATGTTAGATATTCTCGAGATAGAAAATCAGGCAAAGAATTTTCACTACCCTTCTTATATTGTATTTCATAATCAAAAGGGGCTAATTGAGTCTGCCATCTTGCAAATATTAATTTAGAGGCATCATGTTTAAAGTCCTTGTTAAACATAAATTTAATGGATTGAGTATCAGTTCTGATTATGAATTTTTTATCATACAAATCATCTTGAAATTTTAAAACACATTTTACAATAGTTAACATTTCATAGGCTACTGTGGCGTATTTTTTTTGGCTTTCAGTCCATTTACCAGAATAAAATCTAATCAAACATTCTGTTTTTGTATAGGGATTAACTTGTTTAAGTATTCCGCCATACCCAATATTTGAAGCATCAGTTTCAACGATTTTTAACCAGTTAGGTTTTGCAAGAGATGTACAAAGAAGAGTTTGAACTCGTTTTTTAATCAATTTTACTAAATCAGTGTGGACTTGAGTCCAAGACGTTTTGTAATCCTTTTTAGTCTATCATACAAAGGAGCTAAATCTCTAGACAGATTTTCATAAAAAAGAGAAATATAATTAAGACTACCAAGGAACCTTTGTAGCTGTTTTTTATCAGTAATAATATCAGGAAATTTTTTAGCAAATTCTAGAGCTCGTTATATAGGCTCAATAGAACCTTGAGAAATATTATGTCCTAAAAATCTAATATTTGTCTGGAATAAGCTTATTTTTGATTTGGAGATTACCAAGCCATTTTGTATAATTATTTGTTTAAACATATACAGATGTTTAAAATGAGATTCAAGGGTTTTTGAAAATATTAAAATATCATCAATATAGACAATGATAAAATCCATATAGGGATTGAAAATGTTATTCATAATTTTTTGAAATTCAGAAGGAGCAATTTTTAAACCGAATGGCATAACATTCCATTCATATTGTCCAAAGGGAACATTAAAAGTAGTTCTATAAGTATGTTCTTTATCAATTTAAATTTGCCAATAACCAGATTTTAAATCAAATTTAGAGAATATATTAGCATCATATAATCTAGAAAGTAAGTCTTTTTTATTCGGTATAAGATATCTGATCCATTTTAAAACTTTATTCAGAGGTTTATAGTTTATGACTAGTTGAGACATACCTCGTTCTTTTTTCAGCAGCATTATTGACATAAAAAGCAATACAAGACCAAGGGGACTTTGAAGGTTTTATAAGACCCTTTTGCAGAAGACTATCAATCTCTGTTTTACAGAATTCTACTAACTCTGTATTCATTTGGCAGTGTCGAGATTTTGTAGAAATTTTTTCTTCACTGAAATCATTTTCATAAGGAAGAGAAACAATATGCTTCTTTCGGTTCCAGAAAGCATTTGGATGATCCGCACAAATATTAACAATCAATTGATTAGAAATTATTTTTATTTTTTCTTGGACCTTTACTGATTTTAAAGTATCAAAAATATTAATACTCATCAGTTCTAATTGTAAAAAATTGATTTGTTTTTGCTTCATACTAATAAAAGCATTTATATCTCTTGTTACAGGATCAGTAACAAAAGGATAAGAGATTTGTTTATTTTTATAAGTAGCCTTAAAACCATTCGCATCAATATGTGTATAAGGATAAATAGCATTTATAAAAGGTGTTCCTAAAATAATAGGAGGATATAACTGGTTTTTTACCAAAAAGAAGAAATGTGGAATGCCGACTTTATTTCGACATATATGAGTATTCGGCAATTTATAGTTGATGTCAAGAGTATGACCAGATGCAGATTTAATTATGTGAGTAGTTTTTTTAAAATATCTGGTTGGAATTAATTCTTCTTCAATGCAGCTGACATCAGCACCACTATCAATCATAGCAATATTAGTGATAGAAAATTTCTTATTTATCAGAATAGTGCAATTTATATACTATTTATGAGCAATAACTAGTTGCATCATTCCCAAGAAATAATACCTTTTCAAATCTTTTTTTGGACTAAGTTTATCTATTTTAGAATTTTCAGAGTTTTCAAAATGCTTTTCTTTTCCTTTTGAAGTAAAAGAAATAATATTTTCAAGAATGTCAGGAATCTTTTCTTCAATTTTCAAAATTCTATGATCGGAGATCATCTGATTTTGTTTTAAAGAAATAATTTTTTTCTTTAAATTTTTAACTTCGATTTTTAAATCATCAAAGGTAGTATCTCTACCTCGATTTTGACGCAACGTAAGATGTCGATTAACCTCAGCTAAAGAATACGACATATGATAATTCATAGGAATTATCTTTAGAAATACTAGCAGTATTAGTAGAAGTTTTTTGAGTAGCAAAATTAATGATTTTTTCATGAAGTTTTTCATCAGTAACTTCTTTCAGCAATTCAAGGACATTATTAGCAGTAAGAGTTTGAATATTTAAATCAAGATCTTCAAATTGCGCTTGAAGTTTATACATCATTTCATCACAATTATAAATATTATTATCACAATCATTGCATTTATTAACCTGATCAAGTTCACTATCAGAATTAGGTAATTCAAAATCATTTTCAGATGTAGAATCAAATTCAGAATCAGAGGCATATAATAAATTATAAACTTGGTCATACACTTCTTCAGAAAGTCCTAAGGACTTGAGTTTTTGTAATTTGCAGTTTGGAGCTATATGACCATATTGGTTGCACTTATAGCACTTAATTTTTGCTAACTCTCTTTTTGATCTATTTTTCGTAAATCTGGTAGACTTACGAAAGGATTTTCTAGTTTCACGTTCTTCTTTGGTTCTATGCCTAGAACGTTTATTTCTATAGGATTTATCAGGCTTAGAATATCTTTGGGTTTTTCTTGCTAATGGTTTATCCATACCAAATTGTTCACAAAAATCTCCTAATTTGGATTTTTCTCTGAGTTTGTCGAGTTTAATCTGTCTGGCTAATTTTAACTCGTTGCAAAGGGCTAAGCCTTCTTGAGTACAAGCTACAATAAGCTGACCATAAGTTTTTCTGAGTACTGGACTTCGCCATAAGATCCTCTAAGTGATTTTCTAACTCTTTCGGCAAATAAAGGTAGAAGACCATCAATGAATTTAGCTTTCCAATGATCATACTTACTTTCGGGTAAATCCATAACCCTACTAAGAAAGGTGTCTTTATACCATCTAAATTCTCCTAAATGTTTGTATTTTAAACCATTAAGAAGAGTTCTAATGTTTTCATACTGATTGGTAAATCTACCTCCAAAATATTCAATAATTGTAAGCATAAGGGTATAGACAACATCTGATCGTCCTACCCGAAGTGGTCGTCCTAGACTGTCTTTTCCAGGTTTATCATTAGTGGCATTAAAAATAGCCTCGCGTTTATCATCGTCTAGGAAATTATCCCACCAGCCTCGAAGTTGGCCAGTAAATCCCGCAATAATCATTTTACAAATTGTTGGGTCAGTACGATTGACCCGATTCTCTGCTGATGCAGTAGCTGTGGCAATAGTAGAATACATGGACATACGATGAAGAAAAATAGAGATATGTCAATCTGATAATCCATCAATATTCCATTTATAAATAGCTTCTCTACTATAAAAAGTATTTGTTTGATTCCAATCTCTTTCCTATATCAGAACATCTTGAGGAGTTGGACGTGGATAATATGCAGTAGACATACGGGGAATGTCAGCATATCTTTTCCCCGGTTGTTTTTTAATCATACCTTTGAGCTTATTTAGCTCGGAAGAGATAGTGTCTTCTACATTTTGAGTAGATTCGATATTATCAGCAAAATTAGACTCGAGTTTTTGCACAAAATCATCAGAAATATTAAGAGGTTGAATGTTTAAACGAGAGAATTTTTTATCTAAGAGTTTTTCTAATTGGTCTAATTGAGAAACTTTTTCAAATCCTTCTATTTCAGGAGGTCTTTGGATACAAGATTTAGATAAAATATATCCTTATTCTTCTTTGGTTTCGGAAGTAGAAGGAATGTTAGAGGAATCCATCTGCGTGCTAAGTTTTTTAACTAACTCAATTAATTCGTCAAGTTTTTTATCAAGAGATGAAATATGTTCTCCCAAAACTTTAACATAAAGACTCAAATAATTATTTTGGGCGATAAAGTTATTTATTTCAGAAACAGTAATTTTTTCAACATCTTCATTTACAAATTTTTGAAAAGCAGAAAAAGTCATTCCAGTATTATTAGGTAATATAAAGGAAGACTGAGGAGGATACAAAGCTTGAGTAATTGTACCATCAGAACTTTGATAAGATCTTTCAATTATTTTTATATAGGACAGCAAATATGCAGACATAAACCATGGTACAAAAAAGATAATTTTATTATGTAAGACACATATTTCATAGAATTCTTCGAAAATATTTCGTAATTCATCAGGATTATAAGTTTCAAAAAACCATGTCCTAAAGGTTTTTCATTTTTCAGAAAAAAATTCTTTTTGAATATATTTTCTTGCCTGAGAACCAGGACTAAAATCAATAAGTTGTGTCATCATAATTAAACAGAATTGATATCAAAATTCATCTCAGATGGGGTAGGATTTTCATTATCAAAATCTTGAACTATATTAATTTTTAAAGTTGATTTTAATCTTTTCTACACCTTTAGGTGTAACATGCGAATCTGCAAAATTAATAGTATGCAAAGATGCAGCTCGATTCCTAGCTGGACCATAATCAGATTCTACATGAGAAATATGATGTATAGAAGGAAGTCTTCTTGGCAGTGAAAAAGAATTTCTATAGGCTAGAGGATTATTATCAAATTGCAGATAAATTCGTCCATCAGAGTTTTGAGTTACATGAGTTAACTCTGAATTAGTCACATCCTCCGCTAATTATTTTGGAGAAGTGACTTGGTTTAAAATCCATGTTTTTGGGAAGTCAATTTCATTCCATCGAATAGGTCTTCGAATAGTAACCCTGGATTTTATAAAGTTAGTTTCAATAAGCATAGTGCAATCAGAAGTATCATCTATTAATTTACATCGAGGATTTAAGGTTGATAATAAACGATAATATATGCAATAAGATAATCCTATAAGCTCGGGTCCAGGCGCATAATCATAACCATGAGTTTTCACATTTAAGGTTAAAGCATGAAGAATATTTACATCAGTCAGAGATAATTGCAAATTTGGCTGAGTATTAAAATATACAAGACCATAGGCAAGAGTAGATTCAATAGATCCCATTAAAGATTTTCTAAAATTTAAATTTCTAGCATCACGTAAAGCAACTAAAAATATTTCAGGGAGTCCCTTTAGCGTTTAAGGTCTAAAGGCAATTTGTGCTAGACCAATATGCATATAATTATAATTACGTTTAAAAATATTAATATCATGCTTATTTAGGAGTTGAATAGTCTGTTCATCAGCATTTAAAGAAAGAGATTGCTCAGTTGTTTTAATAATTTGTGTATGTTTTATTTTATCAAAAAATCCGTATTCATATATGGTTTTTAATTCAACTTTTGGAATCGTCCATTTATTTAATAAATCCATATCTTGAGGTAAATCTACCTCTTCGAGTTTTTTATTCTTAGTACTAACTTCACCCATATCCATGATTATAAAATCCTTATGTCTATGACTGAAAACTTCACCACACTTAACATATTTACTATGAAAGTTCCTAGGCTCTGATACCATTAACAGGATCTCACTGGGATAATATAATATAATATAATATAATATAATATATAGAGATAATACCCAATTACCCCCTGAACTATACCAAAAAGGTTATGACACACCTCAACTTAAAAGGGGTCCATTACCACCTGAACTAATTAAAAGTATAATTTTGATACCCTTAGTGCCTACGTGGCCACTTCTGCACACCCCTAACTTTATCAGGCAAATTAAATGAGAGTGATTTCTTCTATTAGATTAGTTAACCTTTCAAAAACTGTGTATGTTAATTGATCTAATATTCCACATATAGACTTTATTCATGTTCAAATATTTTTTATTTGAATGTTACAAGCTTTGATAATTGTATAATTGGAGAAATCGCTTTCTTAAATTCTTTTAACCTTTCCATGTAGATAATTGGGTTGCATATATTTTTATTAAGATTAAATGTCTGAATATGAATGCATGTCTGAATGATCAAAATGATGTCTCAAGAACTGAACAGAATGATTAAGACTGTTTGTTTTTTAATTTTTGTATACATACAATTTATTTATTTGTAATGAATAGAGAAAATACACTATTTTCCACCGTGAACGATAAACGAAATTGATGAGACACACTCCAACTTAAAGGGGATCATATTACCCCCCTTGACTAATTAAAACTGTATTTTTGGTAACCTTAAAGCCTATGTAGCACATACGTGGCATACTGCGTGAATCAACATATTGAGGGTCCACATAAGCACACGTATGTGCCACGTAGGCACTTAAGGTTATCAAACATATGATTTTAATTAGTTCAGGGGATAATAGGACCCCCTTTAAGTTGGGGTGTGTCTTAGCAATTTCGTTTATAGTTCAGGGGAAACAATGCATTTACTCTAATAAATATGCAATTTAAAGTCAAAAAGTAGTTAATTATTATATCAAGAAAAAAATATTAGATAAATATTACTAACTTAAATAAAAAAAATTATTGTGAGAGATAAATTTAAATATTCAGAAATAAATATTTTATGTGAAATACAATTATTGAACAATCTAAATTATTAAAAAAATACAAATTCTATAACAATAACAAATGTTAAGAAGGCCTTTTAACAGTTTTTTCAACTCTTCCAATTTCGCAGAAGCCATCCTATATGGCAGAAAGAAATAGGTCGGGTATCCGGCAACAGGTGAATACAAAAATCTATCTCCCTGTCTGTGGTATCCCAGGGAGGTCATCAAGAAAGACTTCTGGGAATTTGTTAACTAAAGGAACTGACTGAAGAGAATGACTTTCAGCACTAAAATCTTTGACCAGAACAAGATGATACAAACAACCCTTAGATATGAGTTTACGAGCTCTAAGATAAGATATGAACTTCCCTCTAGGTGCAAAAGAATACCCTTCCCCACTCTATTACAGGCTCATTAGGAAAACAGAAGGTGAGTTTTCTGGTTCTACTATCTAATGTAGCGTAACATGAATAAAGTCAATCCATCCCTA
The DNA here is from genome assembly GCA_030864225.1 of Capsicum baccatum var. pendulum. Classification (NCBI taxonomy): domain Eukaryota; kingdom Viridiplantae; phylum Streptophyta; class Magnoliopsida; order Solanales; family Solanaceae; genus Capsicum; species Capsicum baccatum. Next base: position 30,291,981 of record CM061561.1, read on the forward strand.
GGATAGCGTCCAAATCGACCATGTCAATCTCTATGAGATTAGCCATAGTATCCCAGTGGAAAACATACACCACAAAAATTTTATAAACTCTTCTATCAACGATAGAGTCACCAATAGGAGTAGAAATAGAAAAGGGTTCAGAAATATTTTCAGGCTCAAAATCAAAACTTATTGCCACATAAGGAGTCACATAAGACAGGGTAAACCCAGGGTCAAATAACACATAAACATCAAGGGAGTAGATCTATAACATACCCATAACAATATCTGGTGAGGCCTACGAGTCCTGGCGAGTGGATAATGCATACAGACAATTGCGACTTCCACCTGCTCTAGGAGCACTCCTTAACAGCTGGGGGCAAAAGATGTATAGGATTGGGCATTGCCATCCCCAAGTGTACCATTTACTGAGGGACCGTCCCTCTGAAGATGACTAGGCTGACCACACGCATAGCATACTTTCTCCCTAAAATAGCACCTACCTGGGTGACTTCTTCCATAATTTCCACAGTGAGGATGAGGTTTTGAGGGCTGAGTTACACTCTTCTAAGACTGAGTGCCCTAAAAACATGGCCCGTTACTAGGATAAAACTTCTGCTCACCATAAGGTCTGGGTACAGACACACTGGCTAATGACTGAAAATTTCCCAAGATTTCTTCTTCGACCATTTTTTATCCCATTTTTCACCTGGGTGCTGACTGGCCTCTTGATCTGCCGACCTAGCTTTCTTAGCTTGCCTCTCCTCTCCCCCTGCTTGCTTTTTCTTCTCTTCCTCCACCTGCTGCATGTACACTACTAACTTGGAGATGTCCATATCCTTGTTTAGCATCACCCATTTACATTCTAACACCAACTCATTCGAGAGACCAGATGCAAACTTTCTCATTTGAGCCCTTATGTTGCACACCAACTCCGGAGCATAACAAGATAGCTGGGTGAATTTCAATGCATATTCATTGACGTTCATCTTCCCCTACTTCAGATTGTTTAAATCTTCAGCCTTAGCTTCCCTCAATTCCAGGGTAAGGAAATGATCCAGAAAGGCCTCTAAAAACTCCCCCATAGTACAGGTTCAGCATCCTCACCTCTCAACTCTTCCCACTCGTCATACCACTGGTAAGCCATGTCCTTTAACTGATAAGCCGTAAACTCCACCCCCTCAGTATCATTAGCATGCATGGCCTTAAATATTTTATCCATTTCATCTATAAACCTTTAAAGGTACTCCTCAACCTTGGTACCCATAATAGTGGGTGGGTTCAGGCTCATGAACTGGACAACCAGAGTAATTTCAGAAGAACTAAGCGCAGAATTCACATCTCTATACCGACAAGACTGAGAAGCCACAAGCTGAGCAATCATATAGATAGACTGACAGAACTCAACATTTGAGATACCTCCCTGAGGGGACTAAGCATTGTTGATATCAAACCTAGGAGCCCGAGGAGGGCTAGTTTGGATTGGAGGAACCACTGGAGTATCACTGAACTTTGGGTACAGGCTCTAGAATGCGTCTGTATCCCATGAGTAAGGCGGACGTCTTTAGCATTTGTCCCAATAGGGACGGAGTTCCCGGCTAAGGCGTTCTAACTACTGGATCTACGGTGAGGCATGATCTAAAAAAGGGAAAGTCATGATTTAGGAAATATTTAGACCCTATAGCATGAACTAGAACATGAAAAAAAAAACATTCCTAAATTCCTTGTAGCTTCCTCCTTATAAGTGTGGCACGCTACACACCCATAAAGAAGAATTTACTTAACATGGCTTCATGACACCCTAGGACCATGAACCTTTCTTTAATACCAAGCTTGTCACGACCCGAACTGGGGTCCTAGACGTGATGGACATCCTGAACCATGAAGGTCTGAGAACCCCTTAGCATATGATCATAAGCATAATTCGTAAGAAGTAAATGTGTGGAAGGTAAACTGAAACATGGTAGGGCTTAGTGTAATAAAAGAAAATGCGTCATAACATTAAGTCATAATAAACAACATTCGTCTAAATTAGTCTACGAAGCCTCTACTGAACTGAACAAACTATTCTGTCTAAACCAGGACAAGGCCCCCGACTAGACCATAAAATAACTAAAACTAACATATGGATAAAATATCTTTCGAAGTTAGAGAGGCTTACCAACTCTGACTATCTGAGGGAAATCTACTGTCGAGTTGGGCCACGGGACTGTGCCTCAGAACCTGTAGGGTAAGGGATCAATACTTGGAGAGTATTGGTACGCGAAAACAATCTAAAATAACGTATAGTTCATGTAAAATAATTGAGAGCATTGCAAAATCCATTTAGCATAATATAGGTAAAAACACATGGGCACAATTCAAGAGCTTCAAAACATTCTTGTAAATTATGGACTCAACTCTTTAGTTTAGTTTTAATCTAGATGGTACACCCTACATTTCTACAATCCCATGGGCTAAATGGAATCCGCCCTTAACTCGGCGGCCAAGCCCCCAATCTATGTTTGTCGTAAGAATTGAAGTTTTCATAACTGATATACCCTCTATGTGAGTATACCGTAGGCAACCCCCCTCCCCCACCCCCATTTAAGATGTCCTAATTATCCTCTCATGTAGGATAACATATCATAAATCCCATGTCAGCAAAACATAGTTTCTAGCAATGAGTCTTTCAACTCGTGCTTTCTTTGGGTAACCATCGAACTCTCTTTTAGCCCAATTTTAATCCTTTAAAGTCATGCTTCATGCTCAAAATATTCGTTTTTTTCATGTTAAGGGCACACCATCTTTGGTATTTTCATACCTAGACTTGCAAGCCATATTATGTCATATCATATTATATTCATATCATGCCCATAGCCTTTCTTCATTCAAAAGCATGTTAATGACCACCAAAAAGATTTAAGCATCACATGAGAGTTCTTATTTCAAATAACATATGAAACTTACACTCTCTTTTTAATACTTTAACAGGTGGTGACCATCTCTTTCATCAATCACATGCAATTCTTTATGAGGAATCATGAGCACTTATAAATCAAGTAAACACAGTCTCATTAGATCATAAATCAATGTCAATTCATAAATAATAGTTAACATTACTCAAGCTTTTAACCATCCATGTAAACAACCAACAACATATTAAGACAATGTATTTCATAACAAGAGAGGGAATTCTGTAAATCATGCTCTCATATAACTTCTCAAAACTCATAACATATGTACACATGAAAACAATTCAAGTTTAGGAAACAATCCTATAGTTTATACAAGATTTCATCATAAAATAGGGTTTACAATGTATGCTCTTCAATAATTTCAAAACCCATGTCACATACATAATTATATACCTTTAAAGCTTGTTTAAACAGTAAATTTAAACCCATGAGATTTAGGATAATCCTATATACCTTGATAATGATGAATACATAGAGTAATTTGACCCTTGGAGATTAAAATCCTCAAACCATACGCAGTTTCTCCTCTCTTACTTATAGAGTGATATTTATGGATTTATAGAGGTGATATAACATTTTTAGGACCCTTTATTTGTCCAAAAAGGATTAGGAACAATTTAGGAATGATAAAAGACCTTAATGCCCTTAAAATAAAATAAAATGGATCAAATTTTGATGTACGAGAGGGGGTCCGCAGCGCGGGGCCAAAGCAAACCCTGGGGTCCGCGGGGGAGGGGGAAAGAAAAACAAGAAAACCCCAGGGTTTGCGGCGCAGATCCAAGGCAGACCTATTCCAGTGGTCGTTTGCGGCTCCTCTGCGGCGCGGTGCCTTCGCGGGGTGTCCGTTCCATGACGTAAACCCATTTTTTTAAAGTTTAAACCACCCCCAACCCCTTTAACTCAACTTGACATGATTAAACATCAATATAGGGATCGTAAAAGCTTATTCTACACATTATTCAAGCGTTGAAAAGTACGGAGTATTACACGATCCAAACCGTAGCCCTGGCCATGACGAGATCCCAAACCAATGAAGACCCAAGATGACTTCTTAACGTAATATCATAATCATAGTAGTAATTGAAGATGCGGAAACAAGCTCATGTCAGAAGAAATTTGATGTTGGGCGTATTTATACGTTTAAGACTATAACTTACCCATGTTTTATCTAGGTTTTGAGAATAAAATACATAAGTCTTGCACTTTTAGTTCATTTTTAGTTAAGTGAGCTGACCTATGTGATTAGTATGCTTTTCAAGTACTAATGAGGATGATTTCAGCACTTTGGAGACCTGTGGACAGCAAAGGAAAACTTCACATAAAAAGGAAAGCAGCTTTTGGATTGAATGTGATGCATGGGAACTTTTTCCCGGGCAAACTCAGTATTTTTAAATAGTTAAGGATGCAGTAGCAACTTATTAGAGAAGGATGTTATTAAAAACCCTATTGCTGAATTTTCAATTCATTATTCAGATTCTGTAATATTTTGAGAGAGCAAAACACGGCTTAGCTTGAGCAACGGAGAGAGAAAACACGTTCTTCTCTTAGTGTCTCTAGTCATCTCCATCGCCGAGATTGTACTAAGTTTTGGTATGATGATTAAGTTTATTTTGATTTTTGTTGTATTCATGAGTAGCTAAGCTTATCTGTTAGGGTTATGGAAACCTTGTAATATACTTTCTATTGCTATGAGTTTGTGAATTTATGATGTGTCATTCCACTTATATCATTACTCTCTTCATTTTGATTGAATTCCCATGGTTGCAAACATAGGGAATGTGCCATTATAGCATTAACTTGTTCGATAGAAAAGTTACATGTTTGGAAAAGAGAGTGTGACAAGAAAATATGGTTTCCAACCTCTATTTACATATTAATGCCCTAGCAGGATTAACTTCTTGGAGAGTTTGTATAATTTGTTGTACACTTTGGGTTCGAAAGAACTAAAGTAAATGAATCCTCAATGGTTGAAAAACACTTGGGTTTAGAATTAGCATATGTCTCTCTATAAGTGCATGTATGCATAAACTCAGTATTACTCATAGTTAATAGAGAAGTAGAAACTACAAGGTGGACATAACCCTAACTTGTCATTCTCTGTGATCAAATATTATTACATATCATCTCATTGTTACACTGATAACATTATTGTGCATTTAAACCAAAACCCCCTTATCTTGGAACCTTCGATCAACAGTCTACTAATAATCGCAATACTTAGTGACCAGAGTATTCCCTGTAGGATTCGACACCCAACCCAGTTGGGTTCTATATTTGACAGCGACCGCTTACACTTTCTCACGAGAGTTGTAATTTGGGCGTATCAAAATTCAACATTTTTAATAAAGTAATATCCACATCTTAAGAAGAAAATTCAAATAACAACCCAACACCATCTATGAAGCCTCTAATTTTAGGAATAACTCCTAAGTTGAGACACGGTTCCAACTATACCATAAAACCAAGAAATATCAGTATAGAAACATATGTGAAAAGTACAAATGCCTTCTAAATGATGGGGGTTCACCACCTATCACCAGCTGTCCAAGAGAGAATATGAAAGCTCTAGTGTTGCACAAAATCATAAAAATACCTCCGAACCTATATCATGAAATAATGTAGCGTCCGAAGTTGGTCAGTATAGCAAGTACTAGTATGCAACCCAGAAAAAGGGATAAAACGTTCTTTTTACCAAAATCATTCATAACATATATAACCATCATTCAGAGTAATAATAAGTAAGGGACGGGGAACATGGAACATAAAGACACGCTCATTAAAATTTAGTCCTGAACTATGTAGCTTTTTATCGATCTTCAGTAACCCAAGGGCTATATGGGTCCGGTATCCCCAATTGGCGGGGCTTCGGTTCAAGTTTGCCACAAGAACCGAGGATAGGCTAAAGTTACCAATTGTCAGAAGACTCTTTATTATCCTTATATAAAGGACACCATTCGTCGTTCAATTAAGGTACGACATCCCTATGTCGGCAAAATATCAGTTTCAGGTGTTGATCACAAGGACGTACACCTTCTCGTTGAAGCTATACAATTTCCATTAATTCCTAATTAAAATATTTTATAAACCTTTAACCATGGAGTCTTTCATTAAGGCATTCCCATATTGGTATCTTCATACCAAGACTTGCAAATCATTCATTTTATGTCATACCATTCTCATTAAAATATTTAGACCTCAAATTCCATTTTAAAATCCATAACCATAGCCCCCAAGGGTTTTGAAGAGACGTTAAACCTTTTACCATTTTATGCCATACAATAATTAACCAACGAAATAAACATTATGAAATTCTTACTTAAAAATCAACTTCGAAAGGGGTTGAGGCTCATATCTTTATCATGCAAAAACCCATCAACTTTGAGAAACCATATTACTAATCCCACCATTTTATATGACACATTTCAGTTGAAAGCTCATCATTCACACCTAGAGAAATCCATTAAAACAAGAGGAAACAAAATTCAATCTTTCACCACTAAATCACCTCAACTCTAGGTTCAAACAACTATTAAAGAACACGTAAATATCAAGGAAAGTTGATATAATATAATAATAATTAAGATATAGAGTGTTCAAAATACCTTTTTGATGGAAGGAATTTGAAAAAGGTGTGAATCCTTAACCTTGAAACTTGAACTCTAGCTTGAAATTGATATAAAGACTCACTTGACTTAGATTCATTTCCCATACCCTTGATAGGGAATTTGACGAGAAAATGTTGATAAGAAGCAATAATCTTTGATCCTTCTCAAAACTTTAGATTGAGAGCTTTGGGTTTTTGAGAGAGAAGATAAATTAGGGATTTAGGAATAATTCTCATACTTAGGGATGATTTTGAAGATTAAAACCCAATTAGGGGAGTTAAACAGGTTGAATGGACCATTTCACCCTTAATTTAATAAGAGAAAAAAGTATTTTTATGTCGGGGGAGTGAGGTTCATGCCGCAGGCCAAATCACACGACCTTAGCCTTGCCTTGTGGGCCAATTACATGGCATTGATTGTTCCTCGCACGACCATCGCACACCTCAGACATCACCTCACTAAAATACTAATAATTTTTTACTCCAAACTTGGATCGACAGGGCTTTAATTTGATATATAGTAGAAAACCTAACTCTGTATATTCTAGGAGTAATGGTCGTTGGAAGTTGACCCAAGTAAGAACGTCTACAAAAACTCAATCGGTAGGAAAGTTCTTAACTCAACTTTGAGTTAGGAGATTTTGTAACTTTAATTAATCTCCAAAGATGTTTTCACACTAAAGAATTGATCATCACACTTATATTAAGAAAGATATCATTGGGTTCGGGTCTATACACGTATGAAGGATGGATTCAAATTCTATCCCAAAAACATGGGGTGTTACATTTTATAACTTAAGCCATTTTGGAGGGGGGGGGGGGGAGGGGAGGACATAAATGACCATTAGGTTGAAATTAATCCCAATCAAATGACCCAAGAATTGATATTCTCATATTTTAGCTACTGCTGACCACTTGCTCACTCCCCCTTCTATTTTATTTGTTTTTGTTGATTTTTCACAATCGTTTTATTGTTGGTTTTTTCTGCTAGTTTTGTTTTCTTTTTCTCCCTCTTTTTTTTGGTTGTGCTTATTTTTTTCTAAAAAAAAATTATACCTATATTTATTTATTTTTTAATTCTACCAATAAAGCAATCAAATAAACTTTCATAGTTTTTTTAAACAATCAAATACAAATTTGTAATGTCGTAATCAAATAAAATTATGTAGTTCTTTAAATACAAAATTTTAAAAATAACATATTTCAATGGTACATATACATATTTTAATGAACAACGACACAAATTTTACACATATCTTGTACAGATATATATTATGTACAATAATAATATAATTCCTATACACATCTATAAAATATTTTATACAACAATGATACAGTTTTATACACATTATATACAGCCTTTAGCTATAATTATACATATTCTATACAACAATATATAGTTTTTATACAACAATTATACATGGTGATACAATTTAGATAAAATAACTATACAATAATTATACAGTTTCTATACAACAATTATACAAATTGATACAATTTCTATAAAATAATTATACAACAATTATGCCATTTCTACTAAAAAATTATACAGATAAATATTCTACACAACAATTAAACATTTTCACAAAAATCCTATACATACATAATGATTCAATTTCTATGCACATTGTATATAGTTTCTATTCAAAATCTATACAGTTTCTCTAGAAATCTTATACAGATACATATTACAACAATAATTGTACTATTTTTATACACATTTTCTACAACCTTTATTTCTCCAATTACTAAGAACGAAATTTTAAAAAAGTGAAGAAAATCAGTTCTTCTAACTACCTCCATCACATTAAATCCAAATAACATCCCCAATATAAACCCAAAAACGAGGTTAGAAAAGCACAGAATGTACACACAACAAGTAAACACCGGATTATCAAAACAAAATACTTCCACTAGAGTTTTAGTCCAAAAATTTACTTTACTCTAAAAATCCAGAACAACTATTCTATCAATTTTCCTCAACTTACAAATCTGAATTTCAAATTGAGATCGCTAAAACACACTATACATAACACGAAATTCAATATAGACAAATCGATTTTCAAAAAACACACCCAATACAATTCCAATAAAAATAACTTGGTATAGTTACAAAAAAAACATTCAAATCACACCCCAAAACTTTCATTATTTTTTTTTTAAAACAAATAAAGAATTGCAATATAGGCAGAGAATTAAAAAGATTATTGGAGAAGCAATGGAGAGGAGCAATTAGAACAATAGTTTTTTTTTATTTGAAAAAAGAGAAAAAAATAATAGCAAGAAAAAAAGAGAGGAGAAGTAGCGAGCACAAAGAGAGAGAAAGGGAAAGAGGACTAAAACTGAAACTAAGTCAAAATTGAAATGACTATTTTTTGGAACTATAAGAGCCAACCGACCATTTTATGTCTAAAGGCCCAAACATGGGTCATTTGTTTTAGGAAAAATTACAGAAAGTAGCATACTTAAAATTATAATTACAATAAATAGCAACACTTTTTCAAAATTACAGTTTATAGCAAGAGTAGCATTATTTTGTCTATAAATTTCAAACACGCGTTTTTTACTCCCTCTCTCCTATTTTCACTCCATTACTTTACCTCTCTTCTATTTTCACTCCGTTACTTCACTCCCTCAAAAAAGACATTTTACAGTATAGTTTTCAACAACTAAAATCAAAATCAAATCGACTGAAGATTTTTATCTTTATGAGATTCAAAAATTCAAAATTAATCATCAATGGTGTTACAGGTATTGAATCAAAAAATTATTTTCATATGTCAATTTCAGCAACTTAAAATAATTTAATGTTGTTTGATATCGTTTTTATGTCTTTAATCATTTTTTCATTAATTTTTTTCAGAAAATAGTTTTTTGAATATTTGTTATATGAATTTTAAAAAATAAAGGCGACTATACTATTTTATCATATTAGATGAAAATCAAACTGATTGAGTTATTATTTGTTCAAACTCAATTTTGATACGTTAAATAGTAATAATTTTTTTTCGAATTTCATCGAATTGTATAGTCGATTAATCTGTTTGTATATTCGGAATAGTGAAATTGTAGTCTACTGATTTTTATTTGTATATATTATTTGCGTTTGTACATGTTGATTAAGTTTGTATATTTGTAGCTTTGTTTGTATATCTTAATGTGTAAATGTATATTACCAGTTTATTCGTTTATTGTAATTTATTTGTATATTTTTTATGAATTTGTGTATTTTAGAAATAAATTGTATATTATGTTAGCATTTATATAATTAGAATTATGTTGTATATTTTGATTGCAGTTTTGACTTAATGATTATATGTGTAGTTAAAATTATTGTATTTTTTAATTTATAATTTTAATAACATTTTTAATGTGAAAGGATTGACAATGGAAATTATTCCTATTCTTGTGAAGTACTTTGAGAGATGAACATGTGAACAACATTATGAAGAATATATCACCGACGCTATGTTCTTGAGCACGAATGCATCCGGCAGAGAAGAGAAAACTCATATACATAATGACATGGGTTTTAAGGTGTATTCATATCTTTGTTTGAAAAATACAAATACAAATACAGTTATCTTTCAAATATTCATAGCAAGAGTTCTTTCAAAATTTGTACCACATATAGGATGTCACACGGTCAACAATATCGAAGAACATATTAAGGCAATGTTATCAAAGGAGCTGTACAAGATTTTTCGTCATAAGAATATTTTTGATGTCTACATCATGAAGAAGAAATGTGTAGTTCAAGTGCAATTAGGCAAATGTATTATGTCACTTTTTGTTATAGAGATTTTGTGTCCTATATGATTATATATACATATGAGTCAGATATGTATTTCTGTAAATACATATCTGACTCATATATGCATGTTTTGTACTGTAAATACATACACAGATCTGTATGTCTATGTATTTTATATATTTTTTGAATATGTATATATGATATAGACATGTGTCTTTTAAAAATAAAAGCAAGAGATAGAAGAGTAAAAAAAATAAAAAAAAAGAAAAAGAAAAATCCAAAGGAAAAGAAGTGAAAAATGAAAAAAAAAGAAGAAAGAGAAATAAAGGCTAGAAATATAAGTGTAAAAATAAAAGTAAAAAAAAAAGAAATAAAAACTAAAAATAAAAAAAATACGAGAAAGGAAAAAAAAAGAAAACGGAAAAGAAAAAATAAAGAAAAAAAAGGATAAAAAAGAAGAGAAATAGAAGATTAAAAATAAAAAAAAAGAAAAAGAAAAAGAGATCAAAATAAAAAAATAAAATGATAAAAAAAGAAACGAAAATAGGAAAAGAAAAAGAAAAATATGAGAAAGACAAAAAAAAAAATGAAAAAGGATTAAAAAAGAAGAGAAATATAAGAGTCATATAAGGAAAAAGAATCTTTATAATTAAAAATACCATAAATTAAGGAACGATTACTTCCCTTATTTAACTCTAACTGATGAAGTTAAAATAGAAACTAGTATTCAATTTGTATATGTATTTATATAGCAACATTCTATTTAAATACAAAAGAAATAAAAAATAAAAATAGAAAAAAAGAAGAAGAAGAAAACGAAAACAGGAAAGGAAAAAGAAAAATATTAGAAAGAAAAAAAAAGAAATCCAAAAAGAAAAAAATGAAAAAGGATAAAAAAGAAGAGAAATTGAAGAGTGAAAATAAAGTGGAATGAGGAAAAAAATAAAAATAAAAAAATAAAACGATAAAAAAAGAAACTAAAATTGGAAAAGAAGAAGAAAAATATGAAAAAAGGAAAAAAAAAAAGAAAACGATTTTTTTTTTAAAAAGAAAAAGGATAAAAAAGAAGAGAAATAGAAGAGTCATATTAGGAATAAGAATCTTATAATTAAAAGTAGCATGCATTAAGGGACGGTTAATTCCCTTATTTAGCTCTAACCGATGGGAGTTAAAACAGAAACTACTATTCAATTTGTATATGTATTTATATAGAATATTTTACTTAAATATAAAATACAATTTGCTATTTTTCGTAATTATGAAACAGGTGCTATAAAAGTTATAATTATAGCTGTTAAGTTGCTACTTTTGAAATTTTTCCTTTGTTTTATAATGTGCCATGCATTGTCCTTCTATAACTTTCGAAATACACAATTGAACTTTGGCCTTAGCAAGCCAACATTAATAACCATTAATGATTTCTAAAATATATTTTGAAAATATGAACCTCGGAACATAATATAATTTATAGTTACAGAAGGGGCGAAATAAAAATTTATTATTTTGTAGACGTCTACAGACACATAAATTATATTAGGTTAAGTTCGTACAAATTTGAATTAAATTCATGCTTATTTAAATTGAATAATTAATTTGGATTAGACAATTTAATAAGTCAATTTTATAAGATTTAAGTCCAAAGTTCAGTTTATTTTAAGGTCCATACTCATTCCACATGTCAATTGTAACGCCCCGAGAGTACACCCTAGATGCCACACGGTTCTTATAACACACGAAGAGGCACAAGCTAACCCATGCTGGTACCTGCTGTGAACATTGAATAAAATAACAAAGAACATGTGCAGAATTTAACTGGAAATGCCATAAAGTTTTAGCAACTGACATCAATATAGCGTCTTGGTTTTAAAAAGTCTGAAAACTCACTGTCAGTACTAATAAAAGAAAAGAACGACTGATAATATCAACTGAAAACTGACTAACTGTCTGTACTAGTCTGAAAGCCTCTAAATTGACTGAATGTGGAGTTGATGGGACAAGCCCCCAACTAACTCCGACTGACTAAATAATTGAAATGCTGACTTGACTGAATATAAGATAACACTTCCTCGAAGGATGAGGACTCGCCACTATTATTGCTGCTGATGGACTGGAAAGTTTAAGTATGCCCGGGAACCTGCGCATCCAAACCTATGATATAAGACATCACAGCGCAAAAAATGAGTATGCAATCAGTACTTTGAATGTACTGGTACTTTAGATGATGTTAGGCTAAAATGCACGGGTTTATATGTGTGAAGCGTTAATTAGGGGTGTTCACAGTTTGGTTTCTAACCAAACCGAACTGCGATCCAAACAAACCAATTAAAAAAATTGATATTTGATTAAGTTTGATTTGGTTTGGATTTGAATTTTAAAAAATCGATACTAATTTGATTTGGTTTGGTTTTACTCTAAAATAACCAACAAAATAACCAAACCGAAACGATATATATATATGCATATATATATATATGTTACATTATTTATATATTATTCATAAATACAATATAAATATTTATTATATTCTATATTTTAATCATGATTTAACTTTAGTCGTAACACATTCAGTCATATGTCTCCATCCAATTGACAGGAACTTATGAGATTCTAAATGAATTTTTCACTTTGAATGACAAATGATACTAATTGTGAAAATAATATCTTGTTGTGTATTGAAATTTACAGCTAAGATTCATTAGACTATAGACAATCACTAATTTTAACTTTCTTTTTGAACCTTGTTGAGCAACAAGTTTATGTGTTGACTTTTTGGGGGTTTATTATATCATTTTATTAAATGTAATTTTTAAATATTTTTTAGAAGCGTTCATATGTCGTTGTTCATGGCTTCGCCGAAGTATAACACTCAGTTGACATCTTAATTTTAAGGTTGAGATACAACACTCGGTTGACATCTCATATGTATATATTCAATTTGTTTTTTTTTTAATTTTTCAACTTTTATCATTAGCTAAAGTTATAAACTGTAAAAACCGAACCAAACCGAACTAAACCGATAAGAACCAAACCGACAGTTTTTTTTTTTGGTTTGGTTTGGTTTGGTTTTAGAAATTTAAAAATCGACTAAGTTGGTTTGATTATGGTTTTGACCAATAACCGGCCCATGAACACCCCTAGCGGTAACTGACTGAATATATATCATGAGATATTGAGTAAGAATGCATGAAACTGTAAAGACTGAGAATGCGTGCAAAACATATAACATGATTCTTAAATAGCCTGTATACTAAAATACTGATAACTGAATAACTGATAACTGCATGCTACGGTTAATACAAATCTGAACTGAATTATATTGAATGCTGGACTGAGACAGTGGGAGTTATCTATAACCACCATGCCGTAATGTACTTGATAATGCTCAAATTACACTGTTGAATGGGTGTAAGCGATTGTTGTCAATATAAAACCCAACTAGGTTAGGGTCGAATCCCACAGGGAATATGTTGTGAACTCAAGTTATTTGCGATTTAATCCAATGATAGTTTAATGTTTCCTGAAATGGGGGGTTTAGGTTCAACAAGTTGTTGTTTCTCACTTTACTTTTGGTGTTTGTAAATTCAGAGTTTATGAAATAACTAGAATTATGTTCACTAGGGCTTCCGGTGCATGACAGATGCTAGAAGTGGTTCAAGATTCTCACGGTGAGTAGGATAACAAGCTATCTTTATCGATGTTATGCTTAAATATCTCTCGACCTACTCAAGCTTTTAATTCTCTAATCCTTTCAGACTTAGGGAATTTCTATTTACTGCCCAGATTTTACCTCAGGTTAACCAACCTTGTTACAACGCTGATTATTAAACGAAGTATTTTCGAGTTCTTATTGATAATTCACTTCCTACTATATTTGATTTCTTTCTCAAGCAAATTAAAGCAGGCGTGTCTACTATTTGCAACCAACAGACGTTAATTAAAACTTCAGAATTATCAATAAATCCTACCATCTTTTGAATCTTGAATACTTAGCACCTCATCAAGACCTAACCCTAGATCCCATAACTCAGGTTAATGGAGTTTAGCCACTCATGATGTAACGAACGAAACACATAATTGAATTCATGATTTGAAAGATAAACTTAAAGAGACGAATAATAACTAGTGAATCACAGATTAGATCACAAAGGAAAAATCCCAAAATACTGATAATAATCTCTCAAAAATAGTTGTGTTGTTAAAGTCAAGAAGTAAAGAGAGAAAATATCAAAATATGTTGTCCAAAACTCAAGGTGTCAACCTTGTGCAGAATAATAATAATGATAATAATAACCTAGAAAATCCTAAAACAAAGGTTTAAATAGTTTACCCTAAATAAGGAAATAAAATCAAGGTTACAATTTTTTCTCGGAATAGACGATGACTATTGGTGACACCTTATCAGGATCCTGACGACTTATCAAGAATTTCGTCTGGTTTTCTTCAAATCTACACTAGTCCTGTCTTAGGTTGACGACAACTTCTGCCGGCTTATCAGGACTGTGACGACTTATTAGAAATGTCATCACACTTTTGCTCCAATTCTCATGTCCTGCCTAAGTCTGATGGCATTCCTGATGACTTATCACCATTATGATGGCCTATCACAAAATATCGTTAATTCTACCAGCTGGAACTCATTCCCTGTTTAAGACTGACGAAAAACTTGATAACTTATCAGACCCTTGACGGCTTATCACAAAATGTCGTCACAACTTCTTCTTTAGGCCAATTCTCTGTCTACTGATGACGACCAACCTGATAGCTTATCATAGGGCTGACGATTTATCACAAATTTTGTCAGCCACACTTGTTTTCATATTTCTTCAAATTTCAACTTCTTTGCTTTATTTTATGTTGGTTCTTTATCATATCAACTTAAACTACATAATCAAACATAAACTAATCAAAAATAACTAAAGTTGCTCAAGACCTTGCAATTACTTAGAGTTAAAAGCTGATAACGCTCAAACTACAACTCTCGTAAGAGTGTAAGCGGTCGTTGTCAAATATAGAACCCAACTGGGTTGGGTGTCGAATCCCACAGAGAATACTTGGTCACTAAGTAAGCAAAAATTATTAGACTTTTGGTGAAAGTTCCGTAAAAAGGGGGGATTGTAGTGTGAGTAACAAAATAATAACGTAAGAACAGAAAATAGAAGAGTAAAACGGATTGTTTGGTAGGTTTTAATCAATGAGAATTGAGAGCTGGGGTTATGTCCACCTTCTGAGTTGTACGTATCTATTGACTATGAGTTATGCGGAATTCAGACATGCATGTGCTTATAGAGAATCGTATTCTATGGTAAATCCAGGCGTCTTTTGACCATCAAGGATTATTTCACTTTAACTCTTTCGAGCTTAAAGCGTATCTAACGGTACAAATTCTCCAAGAGGTTAATCCAGTTACGGCACTAACTTTTTAACAGGGGTTGGTGCCCTATTACCTTGACATTATCTCTTTTCCAGACATATAACTTTTCTTTCGAACAAGTTAATGCTATACTGGCGTATTCTATATGTTTGCAACCACAATAATTTAAATTAAGATGAAGAGAATAGTAATATAAGCAGCATACGTGTCACGAATTCACAAACTCATAGCAATAGATAGTAGCTCATAAGGCTTCCATAACCCCAACCGAGAAGTTTAGCTACTCATGAGTGCAATGGAAATCACAATAGACATTATCATTATACCAAAATAAAGATCTCACGTGTAGTATAGATTGGTAGGGCTTGTGGCGTGAATTCCCTTTTAGAATAGCGTTTCTCTTGTTGTGAAAATTAAGATCGAATAGATGAAGATAAAGTAATAAGAATTAATTGAAAGAGAATTGTTGTAATTGTTGAATGAATGATGGAATAAGAATGTGAATGATGAGAATAATGAGAATAATCAGAATGAATAAAAGCTTCAGCAAAATAGGGTATTTATAATACCCATATCCTATTCCTACTAGGCTACTGCGTACTTATCCTAATCCTAATAAATTACTGCATTATTATCCTAATCCTAAGAAGTTACTGCTGATCCCCAAAGTCTTGAGAAATGTTGTTTTGGCCCGGGACAGGTTTCCCATGCGTCACTTTTAGTCCTAGGCGTCCAAGCTCTGCTCTCCTTCTTTCGTGAAGCTTCCTTTGGTGTCAAGTTATCCATAAAATTCTGAAATCTTCATCATTTATACCTGAAAACTAGCTAATCATGTTTGTTAGCTCACTTACAGTAAAAAGGACTAAAAGTGCATGAGTTATATATTTTGTCCTCAAAACTTAGCTAAAATATGGGTAAATTATAGCACTTTAGGCGTGTAAATACGCCTATCATCAACACCCCACACTTAAAGCTTTGTTCGTCCTCGAACAAAATATCATGTCCTTCTAAACATCCACTTAGGGTTTCACAGTAACAACACAAAATATTCATCAAGACAGGCACGACAATTATTAACAAAGAGTAGTTTTCTAATCACTACTAGAAACAATTCAACCTCTAATATAGACTCGTGATGATGGTGAATTCGTATCCACAAGTTAATGTATAAAGAATCATACACAACTACCAAAAACTCATCAACCATGTGTGTCTCACAATATATCACCCATAATCACTCACAAGTATTGTATATATTTCGAACATGGGTATAAGATTATCCTTGCTCTCACTCTCACAAAGAATTCATATGTTGCAACTGATGACCATAGGCTTGCCCTTAGTGTAATGCTCCACTAAATATTAGAATGCTAAGCTTAGGATCAAATAAGTCTTTTACAGGTTGTAATGTAGGCTAAGGGACGGGTAGGACTATTTTGGCCAGAAATAGTGACTATGTTCCTAAGCGCTTTAATACATCACATTATGCCATTAACACTTTCTTTCAAACAACCTTTCTACTTTCTTTTAATCTACCACCCCTTCTCACCTCTTTTGTTATTCAATTTTGAACAGAATTAACTTTTTATTTTCCTTTTCATTTTTCTCTTTTTTTTTATAACACACCTCTATGATAACCCTTTTTTCATAACGAATTCAAGTACCAATTCCCTTTAAGGCACTACTCTCACCCAATTTCCTCTTATTTTGTCACACGACTTTACAATTTCAAAGCACTTAGGAATTTGGATCAAATTATGGTCTTGAAAAAAAATGGATTAGGCTTACATATGAGGCTGTCAAAGAAAATAGGCTTAAGGCTCAAAGGGGGTTATCTAGGATGATGTCCATGGGTAGATAAAACGAAGGTAAACAATCACAGGTTGCCAAAGAAATGCCTAAATCATCTCCTAAACTCACACTCTTTATTTCGCTTTACATACATACCAGACAAGTTCTAGCATCAGCCACAAACATAGAATATACTATCATCTCACACACATAAGGCACATGGTCGACTTTATTGGGAGCAGTATAGACTCTTGACCTAACGTATGAAGGAATTAAAGCACACACTTATCACATAATGAGTCACACATGGAGCCTAAACGTCTCAATAGTAATGATCTTAGCACAAACTCTTGTCATAATACCATGCCGCCTATCAGAACAATTTTATGCATCAAAAACTAAAATTTTTTGAAAATTTAACTACTACTAAAAATCAAATAAATAAATGTAGGTAGGCAAATAAATACAACATACAAATACCAGCACCCCACACTTAGATGGGACACACTATCCTCAGTGGAAAATAAATGAGAAAAACCTGATTCCAAGAGTGCTTTGAGGTATTTGCAGCGAGGAGGATTCAGCTTGCTCTTTTCTTCCTCTTTTCTTACCTTTTTGTGAGGTGGATGCCTTTTCTTTTCCTTGTCGTCCTTTTTGAAGCCATTCTACCTGAGATCTTAATAGAGTCATGTTAGCTTCATCTCGGAAGATATAATCGACAAACAAACTATAGTGGCACCACCCCATACTTAATTTGTTTGTACAAACTAATTAAGTGAGTGATGTCGATTACTCAGACTTCATCGACATACATATAGGCCATATGTTCCAACAATATGTTCAGCATAGTCATACTTGCATGTTGTCTTTAACTATTCTTTTCAACTCTATGTCATGTAATGTTGACCATCCTTTATAGTTTGGATTAATGCATTTTTGGAACAAGACGACCATGTAGAGATTGAATCATGTTTATGGTATGGAAAATAATCACAACAGCTTATGCTTGTATTCAATCATGATCTTTATCTCGATGAATGAGTCATTCAAACATTCAAGCATTCAATTTTGAAGATTATGCAATTAACTTCACCATGTCGACTCAGCAAAAGTATGACAGTGTATTAAAATCAAATACAAGTTGGAACCAAGTCAAGAGCACCCACATGTATTCTTTCACTCAATTAGATGTATCATAACAAACCAAGCACATTCAAATCACTACTTCTATTTCAAGATTTAACAATTCATTATAGGCATAGTAGTGTAGTACTTACGGAATATAAAAGAAGAACAAAGAAGTACTTACTTGGTTGATGGCCTCGGAAGATGTTCTTGCAAAATAAAAGAGCAAAAGGAAAATTTTTGAGAGAATTTGGAGAGGTAGGCGGCGCTTTAGGGTGGAATTGCAATGTGTTTTTGTTTTAAGACTAAGGTTGTATTTATAGGACAATCTTGGGTCGGGTCTTGACCCATTTGGAATCAGTTTTGGAGACCAAAAGTGACCATAGGCGGCGCCTAAAGCTTTGCCTATGCTTTGCATAGGCGGCGCCTTTTGCAAAGCATTGTTGGGCATAGGCGGCGCCTATGCTATGGCATTGTTAGGCATAGGCGGCGCCTATGCCATGGCATATGAGATTCAGAGACAAAATGCTTTTGCATAGGCGGCGCCTATGCTATGACATTGTTGAGCATAGACGGCGCCTATGCTATGGAACTCTAGAATCCGAGAGCTTAGGCCATAGTATAGGCCTTGCCTTGTTCGTGGCCTAGATTTACATAGGCCTTGCCTTGTTCTTAGCCTATATTTTCATAAGCAATGCCTAACCCATAGCCTTTTGCTTCTTCATTCCTAACTTACCACCTTTACCATGCAATACTTCCAAATCAAAATTTGAAACCAATCTCCTTTTTTACACCTCTTGCACCTACATTTACTCAAAAACAACCAAAAACGATTAGAACAATGGGTTGCCTCCCATCAAGCGCCTTAGTTTTGGTCGTGGCTCGACAAAATCCTAAGAAAACAAAAACAACAAAAACAATTAAAAATGATGGGTTGTCTCCCACCAAGCGCTTGATTTATTGTCGCGGCACGACATAGCTATCTCGATTACTTAGACTTCATCGAGATAGATGGTGCATCGTTTTCTGAATGGATTCAGACGATGCTGGTACTTACTTGTAGGCATGCAATCTTCTTCGAGATGACTCTTGTGCATACATATCCCAGGAGGGATACCAATTATATCATCAATAGACCAACCCATAGCTCTCTTGTACCTATTTAGAGCAGAGATGAGAGCCTCTATGTGCTGTTCACTTAAATCATCCGCAACACTCACTGGAAGTGTATTTCCGTATCCCAAGAACATATACCTTAGGTGACTTGGTAGCTCTTTCGATTCTAGCATTGGTGGTTCCTCAATGGAAGTCTTCGCTGCTTGTGAAGGCTGATTCGTAAGATTAAGGTCCATCTGCTTGGGAACATGAGAATAGGACCCTATTCCTGTTAGAGCACAAATAATTTCTTCATAATCTTCAACATTCTCGCGCTCAAACTTTAACAGCGCTGCAGACAATGGCTCAACAGTACACTGCTTCTCTACAGATAATTCTTTCTCAACCTCATAATAAACATCAGCTATAGAGAACACATCCATATCTTTGGGCTGCTTCATTGATTTGCATACATCAAAATGAACTACTTCATCATTCAGTCGAAATAAAAGCTCATTGGCTCGTAAATCAATAAGCACACTTCCAGTTGCAAGGAAAGGGCGTCCCAAGATTATGGGAACTTCAGAATCCACCTCGCAATCCAAAATAACAAAGTCTGCAGGAAAGATAAAAGTGGAAACCTTCACCAATACATCATATAAGATACCAACAGGTCGTTTTACCGACCTATCTACCATCACAAGTCGCATATTAGTTGGTGTAGGATCACTCAACTCTAACTTCCTGTAGACGGATAGTGGCATCAAATTGATGCTAGCTCCCAAATCGCACAATGCCTTGGCAAAATTCATAGATCCAACAGTGCACGGAATAGTGAAGGCACCGGTATCGGCCTCCTTTTGTACTAGTGATCTGGTAGCGATCGCACTGCAATGATGAACAGTATCTGTCAACTCACCACTTGCTTCCCGCTTCTTTATTAAAAGATCCTTCATAAATTTCGTGTACCCAGGCATCTGTTCGAGCGCCTCTACCAACGGAACATTAATGGTCAGCTGCTTCAACATAGTCATGAATTTGCTGAACCCTGTGTCATCAACTTTCTTCTTCAATCTCTGAGGAAAAGGTGGTGGTGGAAGAGGGATATTTTTCTCCACCACTTCCTCTTTATCTTTCTTCCGATTATCAACCTTTTCAGGAGTGTCATCAACCTTTTTCTTTAGTCTCTGCGGAAAAGGTGGTGGTGGAAGAGGAATCATTTTCTCCACCACTTTCTTTTTATCTTGTTTCCGAATTTCGACCTTTCTAGGCTGCAGACTACTAGTGGTAATGTCATGATCACCCTTGCCAGCTTCTACGGCATCTTCACCATCAACATCAATATCGTAGTCCGCTACATCGTCGACTGCTTGCTTGCCTTTGGGTAGATTTTCCAACACCTTACCACTCCTGGTAGTAATAGCCATGCATGTTCTATCGTTCCTTGGGTTTTGCACAGTGTTGCTAGGTAGGGTGCCGGCTTTTCTTTGATTAAATGCTGCTGAAAGTTGACTCAATTGTTGCTCTAATTGTTTTATTGCAGTGGAATGTGAGTCAACCAACTGATTTATTGAAGACAAGTCGTTCTTCACCTCATTCACTCCCGTATTGGTTGCCTCTACTTCTTTCAATAGCTTTGCCATCATATCTTCCATTGACATCTTCCCCGAACCAGATGTCGCGACCTTATGATTTCCAGGAGGAATATACAAACCACTCCTGTCAGTATTGTTCTGCCAACTACCTTGACCACGGTCCTTATATCTTTGCTTATCATAATAGTTCCGACCTTGGTTTCCTTGGGCATTGCCTCGGAAACCCTCCTGATTGTTCAAGTAGTTGGCTTCTTCTTCAGAATCGGATTCGTCTCTTCTTCTTGACGCAACTGTTTTTACTTTTTCGGTCTTCCCTGATAATAAATGCTTAGTAAGAAGATACATTTGCATTTTCATGTGAGCCATATCTTGGTCACGCTTCTTTTGTCTACGCCTCTGCTCTGCAGTCATGCCAATGGATATAGTAGAGCTTGCTACCTCAGAATCCCTGGTATGCCAAGCTCTACTTTGCTTTGTGATACGATCTAGCATATCACTCGCCTGAACAAAGGTGAGGTCCATAAATGATCCTCCAGCCGCATTATCCACCATTGGTTTAGTTACTGAATTCAAGGATCTGTATAGTATCTCCATTAAGTAGACATTGGTCATGTGATGGTTTGGGCACCTCATAAGCTTCTTCTTGAATCTCTCCCATGTTTTGTGGAGGGCTTCAGTTGGAAGCTGACGAAAATTGCTGATTTTATCTCTCAATTGTGCTCTCTTGGATGGCGGAAAGAATCTTTCTAGGAAAGCGTCCTTCAATTGCCTCCAATTAGTGATAGTATCAGGAGTCATCCCATTCAACCATAGAGTTGCCTCCCCAGATAGAGACAATGGAAATAAGCGCAACCGAATTGTATTCTGTCCAACGCCAGGATTGTCGAATGACTTGCGTGTAGAAATAAAGTTGATCAGATGCATATTTGAATCATCGCCTGCTAGTCCACCGAATAATCCCTTGAGTTGCAATAGCTGAATCATGGTGCTCGTGATGTTGAACTTGGCTCCGGGCGCCAATGGCGGAGGAATAATGGCTCTTGTGGCACCAGCTCCATCAAGATCATCATCATCGTCATCGAATGGTATGGCTCGGTGTTCATGCCTGAACCTAGCTTGACGATCTCTTTTGTTGGCTGGTGTCGCCATCTTAGCATCACGCCTAGGGTTTAGTAACTCATCATCACCTAGATCCTCATCGTCAGGATTTGTTGCTCGCCCAGGATTATCAATATTCTGTTGATGCACTTGAGCGGCAGCCAGAGCAGCTAGTCTAGCCTGTTCCTGTTGAGCAGCCCTTCTTTCAATTTCCTGTTGAGCCTCCATCCTGCCAATATGTTGTGGTTCAAGGTTTATGGGTAATAATGGTTGACCAGAAGTTGGAGTATTGGGCATGCACTGAACAAAACCTGTAGAAAACAAAAACAACAACTAAAAGTAAAGTACGAGAATCTTTGACCAAAGGGTCTAGTAATTATCACAAACTTAGTTGACAACCGTATTCCCCGGCAACGGCGCCAAAATTTGATAACGCTCAAACTACAACTCTCGTAAGAGTGTAAGCGGTCGTTGTCAAATATAGAACCCAACTGGGTTGGGTGTCGAATTCCACAGAGAATACTTGGTCACTAAGTAAGCAAAAATTATTAGACTTTTGGTGAAAGTTCCGTAAAAAGGGGGGATTGTAGTGTGAGTAACAAAATAATAACGTAAGAACAGAAAATAGAAGAGTAAAACGGATTGTTTGGTAGGTTTTAATCAATGAGAATTGAGAGCTGGGGTTATGTCCACCTTCTGAGTTGTACGTATCTATTGACTATGAGTTATGCGGAATTCAGACATGCATGTGTTTATAGAGAATCGTATTCTATGGTAAATCCAGGCGTCTTTTGACCATCAAGGATTATTTCACTTTAACTCTTTCGAGCTTAAAGCGTATCTAACGGTACAAATTATCCAAGAGGTTAATCCAGTTATGGCACTAACTTTTTAACAGGGGTTGGTGCCCTATTACCTTGACATTATCTCTTTTCCAGACATATAACTTTTCTTTCGAACAAGTTAATGCTATACTGGCGTTTTCTATATGTTTGCAACCACAATAATTTAAATTAAGATGAAGAGAATAATGATATAAGCAGCATACGTGTCACGAATTCACAAACTCATAGCAATAGATAGTAGCTCATAAGGCTTCCATAACCCCAACCGAGAAGTTTAGCTACTCATGAGTGCAATGGAAATCACAATAGACATTATCATTATACCAAAATAAAGATCTCACGTGTAGTATAGATTGGTAGGGCTTGTGGCGTGAATTCCCTTTTAGAATAGCGTTTCTCTTGTTGTGAAAATTAAGATCGAATAGATGAAGAGAAAGTAATAAGAATTAATTGAAAGAGAATTGTTGTAATTGTTGAATGAATGATGGAATAAGAATGTGAATGATGAGAATAATAAGAATAATCAGAATGAATAAAAGCTTCAGCAAAATAGGGTATTTATAATACCCATATCCTATTCCTACTAGGCTACTGCGTACTTATCCTAATCCTGATAAATTACTGCATTATTATCCTAATCCTAATAAGTTACTGCTGATCCCCAAAGTCTTGTGAAATGCTGTTTTGGCCCGAGACAGGTTTCCCATGCGTCACTTTTAGTCCTAGGCGTCCAAGCTCTGCTCTCCTTCTTTCGTGAAGCTTCCTTTGGCGTAAAGTTATCCATAAAATGCTGAAATCTTCATCATTTATACCTGAAAACTAGCTAATCATGTTTGTTAGCTCACTTATAGTAAAAAGGATTAAAAGTGCATGAGTTATATATTTTGTCCTCAAAACTTAGCTAAAATATGGGTAAATTATAGCACTTTAGGCGTGTAAATACGCCTATCATCAAAAGCCTCAAATGTATTGGCATATGCTCACACATCAACACCCTCAACCTAAACAATTGCTTGTCCTCAAGCAACCAAAACATAACTAAGAGAACACAAAGTACAATTTGGCAGATAACTACTCTTATTAGTTTAGAATAATTTCACCATCTCAAAGGTCATTCAATTTAAAACTCACTGTTGATGTTTTGAAGAACAACCATGCAACTCACAAGTATCAAGATACGGCAAAAATTCAGCAATAACAATCATGCCATACCAAGATCACACTATCTGAACAAGTCAGTGATTAACAACATACCCAATGTTCCCTCACAATAAAGAAATACCTTTTTCACTCATATCAGAATTCACATGCATAAAAATAGGGATAATCACAAGTCTCACTCTCAGAATGAAGTTTCAAACACTTCATGTCAAATGCCATAGGCTTGCCATTATAGTCAGTACCCAAATCTTCATATAGGTTAGTTAGGATCACTTTAGGGATTTTCTAGTTAGGATCACTTTAGGGATTTTCTTAGGCTTGTAATGTAGGCTAGGGGCTAGTATGATATTCATGGATATTTTAGAGTAACTATGCCTCCTTGACACTACACTAAACTCTTAGGGTTTCACTTCTCAACCTTCTTTTCTTTCTCTTCTTTTATTGATCACACATGCTCAAGATGGATGCTGTCTTTTCAATCATCATATTATCTTTTTATCATCTTTAACACAACTTTCTCTTTTCTTCTTCCTTTTTCACCGCACCCAACTTTTTATTTTTTTCTCTTATTTTACCTATCTTCATGCTCATTTTGCATCACGCACCCCTATAATAGCCACCCTCAACTTAGATTGTTTGCCTAAGTCAAGGTGCACAGTATCCTAGGAGGACCAGGGCCAAAATAGGTTCATTGTAAGGTAAACGGGAAGGTGAGAGGTTTCATAGAAAGAAATAGTCATATAGGCTCAAATCAGGGATCAAGGGATATTATTCACATTGGGAAGGTCATTTAGGCTGAAAGTAGGTTACAATAAAAAATGGCCTATGATACTTTCCTAAACCCTATCCTACAACCTAGGCAGGACTAACAGGGCAAGTTCTAGATTCGGCACACGACAGGAGCTGAGTAAGACCTCACACACACATGGCACACAAGTACATCGCATATCTTTACTTATCCGATTCATGCAATTTGTTTAGCAAAAATTGTCAAGTTGCCAGACTAATGCCACAAAAAGATGCACCGTAGTCACAGATGAATGCAATTCACACAGTTATAAACTCAGATCAATGGAGAGGTGCTCAAAAGTCACAAAATAAGCTAACTACCTCAAGTACCTGTATTACTCCTAATTATCCACTAAAAATTGTTACAACAACATCCTAACCTACACCCTCAACTTAAAATTAAAAATAAATCTAAACTAAGGGTTAAAGTATACCTGAAATGGATCAATCTTGGGGTTCATGGGTTTCTGACTCTACTGCTGCATCATCTTCTACCTTCTCTCCATTGGGAGCTTCTGGACTTGTAGTAGTAGGGAGTCTGCTAGATGAGGCACCTATATCCCTGGCTTTCAAAGCCTCCTCCCATCTCTCATTGTCCGCTAGGGACTTTATTCTTGCTTTCTTTAACTTTTTTTTTGGCCTTTTTTTGCCTTTTTTTCACTCTTCTTTCTTTCTTGCTGTCAGGGTATTCTCTCTTATCTTTGCTCTTTTACTAATCCTTCTTGTTTTTTTCTTTGGTGAATCTCCAGTAAGGTCAAGCATTGGAATTTTTCCCCCAGATTCATGCATAGCCAGATCTGTCGACACCATAAATTGGTGCTGCTGCAATACCCTAACATCTGCCTTTACCTTGTTCAAGGCTGCTCTGAATTTAGCAAGATCATCTCCTAACATTTCTTTTGACCGTACATCAAATCGGTTCTCCAAATCTGCAACCCGTCCAGGTAGAGTCACAAAAGGGTCGAGGGAAGCATTGATTCTCTTATCTATTGCAGCGGCAAACTGTTTGGCAAAAGCATGTAGTTGTGCCTCACACCATTTGGCTTGTTTGGCCACTTTTATGATATCGATCGGATGAAATACAAATCCTGCTGATGCTGTATGAGCTGAGGGATGGGTTTATTCTCAGGCACTAAACCTGCTTGTGCTGAAAAAATTGGTTGCGCAGTCTCAGAATCTTGCACTTCCACATTAGGTGTTGAACCAACATTTGTAACTGGAGGGTCTACTGCTACCTCTACACCCTCTATCAAGTCTTAGTCCTGGTTGATTTTCATCATACCATATGGGATTGTGGGTCTTTCGGGCAAGAATGTCATCATCAACCCCTGCAATCCCTGACATATTAGCAGCTCGGCAAAACTCTGTGATAAGACACGGGAAAGGATAAGTAGTGTTAGTTCTTGACATTCTAATCTTCATCTCATCAGTAGTGGTTTCCCCAAAATTAAAGGAGAGCTGCTACACTATGCTTGCTACTAGGATAGCTTCGTCATCACCCAGAATGTTATCTCCAATCAGTGGGCATCTACCAGATACGCACTACACCAAACCAAAAATTTGCCTTTTGAGTCAAAGAGGACTTATAGATTCTCTTATTTGGGTTGGTCACCCATGTTGGTTCCCCTTTGGCTATGATGTTGGCCAACCACAGACGTTGATTTTCCTGATTTTTAATCTGAGTATAGACTGGTGGTGAAGTGTCCTGAGGAGTGAAGTTGGGGCCATACAAGAATCTGTTGATGGTTCTGATTGAGATATCAACCCTTGCATCCCTTACCTAAACTCTCTCCAACAGGGGTTGGTCTGCAACTCTTTCTCCTGACCTACACTTGTTTTCCAACTGAGCCTAGTGGTTCGCGTAAAACTCTTAGACCAGTGCAGGGCAAAATGAGCTTCCCCTTTTTGTATTCCATCCCAAGCCGTACTCTTGGAACTTCTGTTCCACTTTAGGATACCTACGCAGACCTTTGGTGAAATCCTTTTTTCTTCTTGAATTGGCCTTTTAGTCTTTTTTCTATCAGTTTTGCGGAGCCCAGTAGTGAAGATGCCCTCTGCCTTGGGAATTTTCCATCTAGCATTATCTCGAACTTCAGGGTTCTTACATTTGATAAGTGTTCCCTGAATTGGAGACTCCTTATCATCTTGTTGTTTAGTAGAAGGGGATTCAGATGTTTTTCCCTCAGACTCAAGCTCTTGAGACTCTTCATGTTCTTCCTCTTTGGATTCAGCATATTTAGACTCATGCTGCTTTTGTTCAGAATGTTCAGATGCCTCCTGCTCAGAAGAAGTTGTACTTTCAGTGTCCTCACTATCCTTCACCTCAACTAGTGGGGGTGGTGGAGGCTGGTTAGGTCTTTGCTTCTTCTACCGCTTCCTGAGTATAGGTTCTTCCTCTTCATAATCAGACTCCTCATAGAGGAGCTTCTGGCGTACACTTTTTTGTTGTTCCTTCTTTGTAAGCATGGGGATATTTTATTTGGGTGCCATTATAGGGTTCCTGTAGCAATAGAAAAACCATTAGTCAATCCTCAAGAGTCTAAACACAAACACATTAATCATTTAAGCTTCACATCCTTTGAAAAGGCTCATTCATGCTTCAGGTTTCAGGTATGATGACATTTATTAATAAACCGTCACAACTGTGATAGCTTATCACAATTGTCGTCAGTGTTAGATAGAACCTACAAAACTTTATCAACTTCTAACGACATTTCTGATAAGCCGTCACAAATGTGATAGCCTATCACAAATGTCGTCATCTCTAAACAAAACTCACTTCATTCTTAGTAGCCTTTGACGACATTTATGATAAGCCGTCATAGTTGTGATAGATTATCATGAATGTCATTAGCTCTTATCAAAACCCCACTTTTGATTTTAACTTAATTTTTGGTCCCAGTATTTTTCAAAATCCACTCGAGTTCTGATTTGTGAGCTGAATTTTAAGCCTTAGGCTTGCACAGCAAACCCTAGTTCTGAATTTCATCCCCTTTTCCAGTTGCACTTGGTTCAAGTCTCTTGGGAACTTAGGTTGTCATCAATCTATCCCTTACCACTTGAAAAGAAAATTTAAATTTAGAGCATACCTGATGGGAGCCTTCAATATGATTACATGCACAAGAGGAAGTAGGAAGAAATTCTTGATTTTAATTGCAAACCCACACACAAGGAAACTTGCTTTTTCTTTTACTTGGATTTTTTTTTGAATAAGGAAATAAAATACTCTAAATATTGAAGGGAATTAACTTAAAAGGATGTAAAAACAAGTTGGAAGGTGGAAAGGTTCGACTGGGCCCGGGTCGAATCTTTATAATTGGCCTAGATTTGGTTGTTAAGTTACTTTATGATGACATATTATAATGGATTGTCACAGGTGTGACGACCTATCACGGATGTCTTCAACCTTAACAGAACTTCAATTCAAAATTGGCCTCTCTGACGACAATTCTAATAGCTTATCACAGTTTTAACGGCTTATCATGAATGCCGTCAGGACCTTTTCTGCTGATTTCATCAGTTTTCCACCTTCTGTGAACTAAATCCTAACTACAAAAATAAAAAATTTACTGGAATATAAAATTTTGGGTTGCCTCCCAATAGCGCCTGATTTACTATCGCGGCATGACTTGGTTATCTTGACTACTCAGACTTCGCCAAGACAACCTATTGATACCCTTTATCATTTTATAGAATACATCAATGATTGAGAAAACACCCATCTTTTTTTGCTGAGTCATGGATGAGTGTATCTCAAAGCGTGCTTCTTTATCATTTAGCCTGAACTTCAGCTCATTCAGCTCCATGTTTATGATCACTCTCCCGATTGAAAGAAATGGTCTACCCAAAATGATAGGCACTTCAAAGTCCACCACACAATCTAGGACTACAAAATCAGCAGGCAGAATAAAATTGGCTACCTTTACTAAAACATCGTGTAATATGCCCACATGCTACTTCACAGACTTATCTGCCATCACCAACTACATATTTGTTGGGTTAGGATTCCCTAAACCCAGTTTCTTGTACACAACAAGTAGTATTAGGTTTATACTGGCTCCAAGATCACATAATGCTTTAGTGAATTTCAGGGAACCAATAGTACACGAAATGGTAAACACTCCCGGGTCTGCCTTTTTCTGCACTAAAGACCTCGTAGAGATAGCGCCACAATGGATAAGATTGTCTCCGACTCATGGCTAACCTTCTATTTCTTGGTCACAAGGTCCTTCATGAAATTTGCGTATCCTTTTATTTGCTCAAGTGCCTCAACCAAAGGCACATTTATTGGTAATTGCTTGAGCATTGCCAGGAATTTGTTGAATTTTACATCCTCAGCCTTCTTCTTTAATCGTTAAGGAAAGAGAGGTGGTGGTCTTGGGATAGTTTTCAACACCACTTCCTCTTCCTTCTCTCTTTCCTTCTTTGAAGCATTAACAGAACTATCCAACTTCTCAGACTCCACTGGATTGCTTTCTTAGAATTCATCAATAAGTACCTTACCATCTATAGATTTTCCCACAGAAGGGCCAAGTAATATCTTACCACTCCTAGTGGTAATCGCCATACATGAGCCATCATTCCACAGATTCTAAACCGTATCGCTTGGTAATATTTCGCTCTTTCTCTGGTTGAATGCAGCGGAAAGTTGGCTCATCTGCTGCTCCAACTATTTGATGGCAGTGGAGTGTGAGTGCACCAACTTACTGATGGATGTCAGATCGGTCATCATGGTGGTTACACCAGAGTTGGTAGCCTCAACTTCCTTTAACAATTTCTCCATCATGTCCTCCATGGACATCATTCTAGAGCTTGTTGCAACAACTTCTTAATTTCCAGGAGGAACATATAAACCACTTCGGTCATATTACCTCTCCAGTTTCCTTGCTCCCTGTCTTTGTTACCAGGCTTGTCATAAATGTTCTGACCTTGATTCCCTTGGCTATTGCCTCGAAAACTCCCCTGATTATTAACATAATTCGCCTCTTCTTCAGGATCCATATCCACTCGGTCTTGAGACGTTACAACTTTTGCTTTCTCAGTCTTCCCCCACAATAAGTGCTTGGTGAGCAAGTCCTTCTGAGTCTTTAGATGGGCCATGTCTTGATCTCGCTCCTTCTCTCTCCTTCATTGTTCAGCATATATAACAACAAAAATTGTGGGGCTTGCTACCATAGAATCCCTGGTATGCCAAGCCCAACTCTGTTTGATCATTCTATTTAGCATATCTGAGGCATCTTGAAAAGGCATATCAACAAATGAACCACCAACAATATTATCTACAATTGGCTTTATTACAGAGTTGAGGGCCCTGTATAAAGTCTCCATCAAGTGTAGGTCCGTCTTATTATGGTTTGAACACTGTGTTAGCTTCTTCTTGAATCTCTCCCAAGTCTCATGCAAAGCTTCAGTAGGAAGCTATCTAAAATTGTTGATTTCGTCCCTCAACTATACCTTTTTGGAGGGTGGAAAAAACCGTTCTAGGAACGCTTCTTTCAATTTTCTCCAGTGGGTGATGGAATCAGGCGTAAGCTCATTCAACCACAATGTTGCCTCCCCAGACAGAGACAACGGGAACAACCTCAATCGAATAGCATTCTGGCCCACTCCTGGGTTATCTAAAGGTTTGCAAATGGTGACAAAATTCACCAGATGCAGGATCAGATCATCTCCAGAAAGGCCACCAAACAACCCCTTCAGATTTAGGAGTTGGATCATAGTACTCATAATATTGAACTTGGCTGCAGGTGCCAACGGTGGAGGAATAATTGCACCCGTTGCACCTTCCCCATCCATGCCATCATCATCATCATTCATATCATACTGGAATGGCTGGTACTCTTATATTCTTTGGAACGGATGGTCTCGGTTAACATTATGTAGAACTTGTGCAGCTATCTGCTCTGCACGTCTTAGGTTACCAGGGCTCAATAACTCCTCGTCCCCCAAATCTTCATCCTCAGGGTTTGGATTAGTGCATGTTGCTCGATATTTTGCACATTTACCTGAGCTCTAGCTAAGGCTACCAGTCTGTCAACCTCTGCTATTTTGTCATTCTTCCTATTTGTTGCGGTTCTGGATTTAGTGGTAATAATGTTTCTCTGAAACTTATGGTGCTTGTCATACACTATAAATTCCTACAAATAAACAAAAACAACAAATAAACTTAAATCTAGGAAAATTAACTAACAGTCAATTAGCGCATACAAACTTCAGCTTACAATCGTATTCCCCGGCAACAACACCATTTTTGAAAATGCTCAAATTACACTCTTGAATGGGTGTAAGCAATTTTTGTCAATATAAAACCCAACTAGGTTGGGGTCAAATCCCATAGGGAATATGGTGTGAACTCAAGTTGTTTACGATTTAATCCACTGATACTTTAATGTTTCCTGAAATGGGGGGTTTAGGTTTAACAAGTTGTTGTTTGTCACTTTACTTTCAGTGTTCGTAAATCCAATGTTTATGAAATAACCATAATTATGTTCACTAGGGCTTCCGGTACATGACAGATGCTAGAAGTGGTTCAAGATTCTCACGGTGGGTAGGATAACAAGCTATCTTTATCGAAGTTATGCTTAAATATCTCTCGACCTACTTAAGCATTTAATTCCTTAATCCTCTCGGACATAGGGAATTTCTATTTACTACCCAGATTTTTTACCTCAGGTTAACCACCCTTGTTACAACACTGATTATTAAACAAAGTATTTTTGAGTCCCTATTGATAATTCACTTTCTACTATATTTGATTTCTTTCTCAAGAACATCAAAGCAGGTGTGTCTACTACTTACAACCAACAAACGTTGATTAAAACTTCAGAAATATCAAGAAACCCTACCACCTTTTAAATCTTGAATACTTAGCACCTTATCAAGACCTAATCCTAGATCCCATAACTCAGGTTAATGGAGTTTAGCCACTCATGATGTAACGAACGAAACACATAATTGAATTCATGATTTGAAAGATAAACTTACAGAGATGAATAGTAACTAGTGAATCACAGAATAGATCATAAAGGAAAAATCCCAAAATACTGATAATAATCTCTCAAAAATAGTTGTGTTGTTAAAGTCAAGAAGTAAAGAGAGAAAATATCAAAATATACTATCCAAAACTCAAGGTGTCGACCTTATGCAGAATAATAATGATAATAACAACCTAGAAAATCCTAAAACAAAGCTTTAAATAGTTTACCCTAAATAAGGAAACAAAATTAAGGTTACAGCTTTTTCTCAGAATAGACGACGACTATTGTTGATGCCTTATCAGGATCCTGACGAGTTATCAAGAATGTCGTCAGGTCTTCTTCAGATCTGCACTAGTCCTGTCTTAGGTTGACAACAACTTCTGATGGCTTATCAGGACCGTGATGACTTATCAAAAATGTCTTCACACTTTTGCTCCAATTCTTATGTCTTGCTTAAGTCTGACGGCATTTCTGCCGACTTATCACCATTATGATAGCCTATCATAAAATGTCATCGATTCTACCAGCTGGAACTCATTCCTTGTTTAAGGATGATGACAAACTTGATAACTTATCAGACCCTTGACGGCTTATCATAAAATGTCATCACAACTTCATCTTTAGGCCAATTCTCTGTCTACTGATGACAACCAACTTGATAGCTTATCATAGGGCTGACGACTTATCACAAATTTCGTCAGCCACACTTATCTTCAGATTTCTTCAAATTTCAATTTCTTTGCTTCATTTCATGTTGGTTCTCTATCATATCAGCTTAAACTGCAAAATAAAACATAAACTAACCAAAAATAACTAAAGTTACTCAAGACCTTACAATTATTTAGAGTTAAAAGCCTCAAATATGTTGGTATATGCTCACACATCAGTACTATCAGGGTCCAACCTGTAACCCCAGCTGGAAGGGTATTAGTAATGTGCCAAGGGTACTAATAATGACTGTGTGGATCCACTAATCTAGTGTCCCGAAGGATGAGAGTGTCATGCCTATCTGACGGGGGACCTTTTAAATCTACGATGGCGCTATAAGTTTGGAACTTAGGGACTGCTTCTAAATTATCATGCCTTCTAATGGGGGAGACAAGTGTATCATGCCTACCGATGGGGGAGACACCATTCCTATGTTCACTAGGTGCTAAAGTTTACTCCCAACTGAAAGACACTGAATTCTGGACTGATCTAAGTTTAACTTAATATGATAACTAACTGAATTGTTGTCACTCATGACTTATCTGAAAACCTTTATGAAACTACTAAAACCATATAAACAACTAAATTTTGGGTATTTAAATCCCCTGGACTCGATAGTAATAATCTACAAAATTATACTAAAACTTTGAGGACATGACATGTAGTTATTATCCAAAACTCATTCTTTGAGGCATTTTATGAAACACTTGTAAAATATGGCTTAAGCATGAGAGTAGTTTTAAACATGTAGTAATAGCATGATTTCAATGCTAAAATCACCAATTAAGGCTTAAATCAATGAACATCACCATTCAAACATGTAGGGTTTAATAACAACAATAATTTCATGTTATCATGATATAAAAATCATATTTCATGAAAGTGAATGGACATAATTCATAAAATATGTAAAGATCATACTTTTAAACTTGAAATTGGATTCTTGAACTCTATGGGTGAAAAGAATCCATGGATGGACATCTAACATACCTTTAAGGATTAAATCCTGAAGAATATCACAAGCTTGAATGTTCTTGGCTTGGAAGACACCAATTCTTGATCTTTCTTATATGGAAAGAACGTTTATCTTGATGAACAATAAGAGAGTTTAGGGTTTCTTTTTGAATGAAATTGAGGAATGTGAGCTAAATATGCCCTTTCAGTCGTTTAATCCCATGTTTTCACGATTAGGGATAGTGGAAAAAGTCCAGGCTGTCCTTCTATAATTTAAATTCCCAACAGAAACTCGATTTTGTGCCTTATTGTTACATGCCAATTGTGACACCGATATAGCCACCGTGACGCGCCACAATCACGGTGACTTGCCGTTTTGGAAATCCAAACGTGGTCCAAACCTCATTCGAAAAATTTGAAACTTACCCGAGACACGCTACTTACACCCCTGAACATAAATTAACTTAAAAATCTATGTCTCAAGGTCGGAAAGTTCACTTTAAAAATTATCAAAGTTGAGAGGCAAAAAATAAGATTAAGTCCCCAGCACTTAGCCAAATTTGCAGTTTCTAAGCCTCTTATACATGCACTATGAGCTGGACTGAACTTAGAAAAGTATGGGTATTACATCAATATAACTTGACATCCTAGTCAAATTCAATACCAATATAATTATGTCACATATTCAAATTATGTGGTAATTCCTCATCAAAGTAATGACCAATCAAAAGTTACCAAGTGTTTAAAATGATATGTTTTGGTAACTTTTGATTGGTCAAGAGTTAGACCAACATTCGTTATAAGCTTGATGACTCACATGAACCAATCAGGGGCAAGATTTTATGTTTGATATTTAAGATAGAGTTTGACTATATATTGTAAATTGGATTTTCTAAATCTGTCTTCCATAAATTTTCAAATTTTTGCATGAATCGCCCCTATTTGGGGGTGATATTTATTTTTTTATCCTTAAGTAAGTGTTTATAATTTTGCTCATGCTTCTAATATTAAAAACTTGAGGCCGAATTATTATCAACACTATATTTCCAGGCTTATACATATTGTTTCATAATGTGTTCTATCGTATTGTGTGACATTGTATTGTATTGTATTGTATTGTATTATCTTAACGAATATATTGTTAGGATAGACTGTCGGGAAAAATGGTAAATATATTCCTAGACTTTGTGATTTAGAGCAGATATACTCTCCATTAAAAAGTGGAGCAAATATACTCCTGCTGTCAATGAAATGGAGCAAATATACTCCTGCTCTCCATTACTAGCGGGTCTATTTATTTTAATGAAATAATGTCTATATTTTTTTTGAAATAATAAAAAGACAAATGAAGAGATTGTAACGGGTAAAACAATGATAAAGATATAGTTTCATCTAACTAATATATTTCCATAGAAAAAATACAGATGGTCATGCGTGTACTGCACAGTAAAAAATATAAGTATTTTAATTTTCATTAGGTGTTCTCTAAATTAAAAATCTGTGGGTTAAGTATTTTTTAATTCTAAAATTACAAATTTATTAGTAAAAAGGGTATATCTGCATCATTCCATAGACGACATGGGTATATCTGCTCAATTTTTCTAACAGGGAATATATTTTCTCTAAATCATAAGGTTGATGTGTAAATTTGCCTCTTTGCACTAGATTGTAGCATTTTTTATCATTACACTATGTAATACCATGTATTTTCATAGCTTAATTTAACTCTCAGTGCATGAGTAATCTTATATAAGATTTGTAAAGTACTCAGAATTTTTTGTTTAGAGCTTACCGTTGCGTAGGAAATTTAGTCAGCTTTCCAATGATATAAAGTTTGCCCAAATCCGATACCCGGGCGAAAAGTTAGAGCCTTTTTTTGTAAAGCAATGTGCCATCTGGCACATCATCGCATCGTGGAGACCATCCAAATAGCAGTCGTCAGTTTTTGGTGAAGCTCCATGGTAATGGCGCGTCACGCCAATGCTTCAGTTCATAATTGTCATTTTCCAGTATGGCAATGCGATCCCACCGCATCGCGCCACTAGCCATTTTACCAGTTGTCAAATTCCAGTGAGGCTCCACGATGGTGACAAGTTGCGCCAAGGGTCTATTTCACGTTCTTCCATTTCTACACAGTGTCAGCCACATTCCAGTGGCTCACCGTGATGCCACCGCATCGCGGTGAGGCCCAAAATCGGGCATCCAGTGATGAATTTTCAAATCTTTTTCAGGGGTAATTGAGTATTTTTCCATGACCCAAGTCAGTTTCAGACATGTGATTATCTCCTAATTAACCTAGTTATAGCATTATTTCCTCACTTTCTCTCAAGATTAAAACATTCTCACTAAAAGGGAAACCCCCCGAGTTATTGCATTATTTCCTCACTTTCTCTCAAGATTAAGACATTCTCACTAAAAGGGAAAAAAATTCTTAATTCAGTAGCTTCAGCATTTCAGTAGTCGGAGTTAGTTGGGGGTTTGTCCCATCAACTCCACGTTCGGACAATTCAGTTAGTGGTTTTTCAGGCTAGAGTAGTTTAGACAATGTTCAATTTTTTTAGATGTTATTATAGTTGTTATTCTTTATCAGTATTCAGATTATGAACCTTATGGCATTTCAGACTATTTTATGTATTATTTTAGTATTATCATTCAGTGCTCACAGCAGGTACTAGTCATGGGTTAGCTTGTGGTCCTTTGGGGTCGTAAACATCGTGTGGCATCCGAGGTGCAGACTCAAGGCATTACAAATTTGGTATCAGAGACTAAGGTTCAACATAGTCCTACAGAGTCTGAAAGTCGCATCAAGTAGAGTCTTGAGCACGGGTGTGTAGCGTGCCACACTTTTGGATAAGAGGCTATGAGACGTTTTTAGATAAAGTTTCCCTTCTTTCAGTATTCATGGTGTGAGTGAGCATGAGCTCAAGTTAAACTCTCAATATAATCCTTTTCTTACTTCTGTTTATTGAATATGCATCCCAAAAATAACAACAAAAGAAGAACAGGAAACTAGTTAGCTCCTCAGCCCATTCACGCAGATCCCCTAGACGAGCATGTCTCCTATGCAAAATTCAGAGCTGCGTTCACCACTCTAGCTAATTCCGTAGCATATCAGAATGAATGGCTAGCTACTATTTAGGCAAACCCTATGGCCAATAATACTGCAGCCAAGATTCAGGACTTTACCAGAATGAATCCTCCTCTATTCTCAGGATCTAAGCCCGAAGAGGATCCACAGGAGTTCCTCAATCAGGTTCATAAAGTCACAGACATCATGGGAGTGACTCTAGTGAGAGTGCTGATTTAGCTGCCTATCAGCTATAAGATGTAGATTTTATGTGGTTTACAAAGTGGAAGGTAGACAGGGGCATAGATGCAGAGCCCATAGACTGGGAAGAGTTTGCTACTGCTTTCCTAGATAGATTCTTTCCCTTAGAGCTGAGAGAAGCCAAGGTGTTAGAGTTCATCAATCTCAGGCAAGGCAATATGAGTATGAAAGAGTATTCTCTCAAGTTTACTCAGTTATCCAGGTATGCTCCCCAATAGTAGTAGACAATAGGTCCAGAATGAGCAAGTTCGTGTCTGGGGTGTAAGAGAGTATAGTTAAGGTGTGCAAAACTACAATGTTAATTAAGGAGATAGACATATCAAAGCTCATGGTCCATGCTCAGCAGATAGAAGAGGCTAAGAATAAGAAGAGAGATAGAGGAAGAACAAGAGAGCTTGAATAGGTAGCTTCAATTTCACTCAGCCTAAGTCAAAAGACGATAACCATTCTTAGTTTTGCCAAAAATCTTCTGTTCCAGATCTATCTTCAGCCAGTGCTCTGGTACCTAAGTTCAAAAATGGTAACGAATATAGGGCGCCAGGCTATAAATCTCAGGGTAGTGTCAACAGTGCTCGAACAAATCCTCTTTGTCAGAAATATGGCAGAAACCATTAGGGTGTCTACAGGGATGGCAGTGATGTTTGTTTCGGGTGTGGCAAGCCAGGCCATAGGATCAGAGATTGTCCTTAGTCAGGTTATCAGGGTCAGTACAATCATTCCTCAGCTTAGTCTGATTGCCCGAATCAGTAGGGTGCCAACTCCAGTGCCACCAGTGGGCAACACACAAATAGGCTCTATGCACTTCAGTACAGACAAGATTAGGAAAGTTCTACTGATGTGGTCTCTGGTACATTATAGATCTTCCATTTACATATTTATGCCTTATTAGATCCAGGAGCTTCTTTATCTTTTGTAACTCCTTACATAGTAGTCAACTTCAAGGTCAAACCAGAAATCTTAACAGACCCTTTCTCAGTCTCTACCCCAGTAGGTTAGTCTATGATAGATCGGCGGGTATATAGGAACTACCCGGTTATGATATCTCAGAAAGTCAGTTTAGCAGACTTAGTAAAAGTAGAGATAATGGATTTTGACATTATTCTCGGCACGGATTGGCTCCATTCATGCTATGCCTCAGTTGATTGTAGAAACCAAATTGTTTATTTTTAGTTTCCAAATGAACCGTCCTTGAATGGAGGGGTAGTACTACAACGCTTAAGGGTCAGTTGATTTCATACCTTAGAGCGAGAAAAATAATATCCAAAGGTTGTGTCTATCATCTTGTGTAAGTCAAAGACTCCAGTTCAAAGACTCCTAGTCTTGGGTCAGTTCCAGTAGTGAATGAATTCTCAGATGTGTTTCTCGAAGATCTTCCTAGAGTTTCTCCCGAAAGGGAAATTAACTTCGGAATAGACCTTCTTCCAGAAACTCAGCCCATATATATTTCACAATACAGAATGGCACCAGCTGAACTCAGAGAGTTAAAAGAACAGTTAAAGGACCTTTTAGATAAGGGGTTTATCATACCCAGCATTTCCCCATGGGGTGCACCAGTCGTATTCGTGCATAAGAAAGATTATTCTTTTAGAATGTGTATAGACTACCGTCAGGTGAACAAAGTCACAGTCAAGAATAAATACCGACTTCCTAGAATCGATGACTTATTTGACCAACTTTAGGGAACCAGTTATTTTTCTAAGATAGACCTCAAATCAGGCTATCATCAGCTCAGAGTCAGAGAATGTTACATTCCAAAAATAGCTTTCTGAACCTAGTATGGTCACTTTGAGTTTCTATTCATGTCCTTTTGTCTCACGAATGCCCCAGTAACCTTCATGGACTTAATGAATTGGGTGTTCAAGTAGTACTTGGACATGTTTGTTATAGTATTCATCAATGACATTTTTGTCTATTCCTGCAGTGAGAATGGTCATGCAGATCACCTCAAAATCATACTTCAGACTCTCAGAGCTCATCAGTTGTTCGCCAAATTTAGTAAGTGCGAATTTTAGCTAAGGTTAGTAGAATTCCTTGGTCATATTATTTCCGGTGATGGTATTAGAGTTGATCCTCAACAGACCAAAGTGGTGAGAAACTGGCATAGACCTATTTCTCCATTAGATATCAGGAGCTTCTTGGGTTTAGCTGTCTATTACCGATGATTTGTTGAAGGATTTTCGTCTATTTTATCCCCCATATCCATATTAACTCAGTATAAAGTCAAGTTTCAGTGGTTAGATTTATGTGAGAAGAGTTTTAAGGAGTTGAAGACTCGACTCACTATAGCCCCAGTTCTAGTATTACCAGATGGTTCAGATGGGTTTGTTGTGTACTGTGATGCATCCAAAATAGGTTTAGGTTACATCCTTATGTAGAGATTTAAGGTCATAGCCTATGCCTCTAAACAAATTAAACCCCATGAGAATAATTACCCTACCCATGATCTTGCGTTAGCAGCTATAGTGTTTGCCTTAAAGATTTGGAGGCATTATTTGTATAGGGTAAATGTTGATGTGTTCACATATCACAAAAGCTTTCAGTATATGTTCTCTCAGAAAGATTTGAATTTGCATCGAAGAAAATGGTTAGAGTTGTTGAAAGATTATGACATGAGTGTTCTATATCTCTAGTCAAGGCCAATATAGTGGCGGTTGCTCTCAGTTGGTTGTCTATAGGTAGTGTTGCTCATGTTGAGAGTCGTAAGAATAAGTTAGATTAGGAAGTTTATCAGCTTGCCCGACTAGGTGTTCTCTTAGTCGATTCAGCAGAGGGCAGTATGTGGGTGTAGAATAGTTCAGAATCAACTCTAGTTTCTAAAGTGAAGGAAAAGTAGAATAGAGATCCCAACCTCTTTAAGTTGAAAGAATCAGTCAGAGATTAGAAAGTAGGGGTTTTCTCCCAAGGGGGAGATGGTCTATGCGTTGCCAGGGTTGGCTATGCATTCCAGGTGTAGATGACTTAAGGCAACAAATTCTTGTAAAAGCACATGGTGCACGTTACTCGATTCATCAAGGGTCCACTAAGATGTACCACAATTTGTGGGAGATCTATTGGTGGAGTGGGATGAAGAGAGACATTTCAAAGTTCATAGCTAAGTGCTCGACGTGTCAATAGGTTAAGATTGAACATCAAAAGCCTAGTGGGTTCATGCAGGAGTTCAGTATTCCCACATAGAAATGGGAAGAAGTGAACACGGACTTTGTGATGGGTTTGCCTCGTACCTGCCATTAACATGATTCTATTTGGGTCATTGTAGATAGGATGACCAAATTTGCTCATTTTTGCCAGTCCATACTTCCTATTCAGCTGAGGACTATGCCAAACTCTATATCAGAGAGTTGGTCAAGTTACATAGAATCCCAATATCCACCGTCTCGTATAGAGGTACCTAGTTTACCTTTCACTTCTAGAAAGCATTTCAAAAGGGTCTTGGTACCCAAGTTCACCTCAGTACAACCTTCCACCCTCAGACAGATGGTCAAGTAGAAAAGACCATTCAGACTCTAAAAGATATGTTAAGAGAATGAGTGATTGATTTTAAAGGTAGTTGGGATGACCACTTGCCTTTGATCGAATTCACATATAATAACAACTATCATTCTAGTATTCATATGGCTCCGTTTGAGGCTCTTTATTATAGAAGATGTAGATATCTAATTAGTTGGTTTGTGGTAGGTGAGGCCGAAGTAGTAGGGCTCGATCTTGTGTTTGATGCCTTAGAAATGGTTCAGTTGATCAGAGAAAGGCTTAGGTCATCCCAGAGCTGATAGAAATCATATGCAGATGTGAGGAGAAAAGATCTCAAGTTTGAGTTCGGGGATTTTATATACTTGAAAATCTCTCCCATGAAGGGGGTAAAGAGGTTCAAAAAGAAAGGAAACCTCAGTCCTCAATATATCGGTCCTTACAGAATTCTCAGTCGTTTCGAGAAGGTAGCTTATGAGCTTGAGTTGCCTTCAGATCTAGCTTCAGTACACCCAGTGTTCCACGTCTCCTTGCTAAAGAAAATGCATTGGTGACCCAACAATCATAGTTACCTTAGAGGGAGTCGATATTCAGAATGATCTATATTTTTAAGAGGCCCCAGTCTAAATCCTTGATCGTCAGATTTGCAGACTGAGGAACAAAGAAGTTCCCTTGGTCAAAGTTCTTTGGGAATAGTTTTCTACTTGGGAAGAAGAAATAGATATGCGGACCAAGTATCCTCACCTCTTCTCCACAAACTCAGATTCAACTTAAGGTAATAGTTTTCCTTAGCTTTGCTCTATTCCATGTTCAATTATAGTTACAAACTTGGTACCCATTACCGTTGCTTATTCAGTCATTCATACATGAATCAGTTCAGTCATGTACTCATGCATCAGATATGCATGTTCAATATGAAAACTCAGCTTATCAGTGATTTCAATTAGGCAATCATGTTTTAGTTGGCATGTTCAGTGTGTAAACTTAGTCTATCAGTATTTCTCAGGTTAATCAGTCTCATTCGATGTCGAATGTTCCCAAGGGGGAGATATTGAAATACCCTATATTTCCATAGCTTAATTTAACTCTCAGTACATGAGTAATCCTATGTAAAAATTTTAAAGTACTCAGAATTTTTCAGTTTAGAACTTACCATTGAGTAGGAAATTCAGTCAGCTTTCCAACGATATAAAGTTCGCCCAAATTTAATACCCGGGCAAAGAGTTAGAGCCTTTTTTTGTAAAGCAGTGTGCCATCTGGCACATCAGCGCGTCATGGAGACCAGCCAAATGACAGTCGTCAGTTTCCAGTGAAGCTCCATAATAATGGTGCATAGCGCCAATGCTCTAGTTCACAATTATCATTTTCCAGTATGGCAATGCGATCCCACCTTATCGCGCCACTAGCCATTTTCCCAGTTGTCAAATTCCAGTGAGGCTCCGCGATGGTGCCGTGTCGCACCAAGGGTCCATTTCATGTTTGTCCATTTTTGCACAGTGTCAGCCATATTCCAGTGTCTCACTGCGATACCACCGCATCGCGGTGAGGCCCAAAATCGGGCATCCAGTAATGAATTTTTAAATTTTTACCAGGGGTAATTGAGAATTTTCCATGACCCAAGTCAGTATTAGACACCTGATTAACCCCTAATTAACCTAGTTATAGCATTATTTCCTTACTTTCTCTTAAGATTAAAACATTCTCGCTCAAAGGGCAAAACCCTCGCTTCAAGAAATAACGAACAAACTCAGGAATTCCTTTAAGAACCTTCAAGAATTAATATTCCCAGGTATTTTAGGTGTTCATTCATCGGTTTCTTTCACCCATGAAGTCCAAGAACCCCTTTATAAACTTAAAGATCTCAGATTTATGAATTCTATGCTTGAAATTGATTGTATTTATGTTCAGGATAGTAATTTGGTTTCAATTCATGATTAATTATAAGTTTCCATGAAATTAAAATGGTTTATGTGATGAATTATGCGAATTGTATGCTAAACCCATGAAATTGCAATTGAGTATTGTATTCATAATGTTCATGTGTTGACCATTATTATGTGATAATCCGTGCCCTCTAAGTGTTTGCTAAAATACCTATGTGGAGTAAATAGTGGAATCATGACATGTCATTATGTAGTGCCAATCATGTACAAGCTTATGCCCTTCAAGTGTTTGATAAAATGTCTCTATTAATGAATTATGAACAAATAGACATTGTTATTCTTTTCAAGATCATGCTATGTTTCATTTTCATGCTATCGAGTCTTGGGGGTATCTAATACCCGACAATCTAGCAATTTACCTAAAGCTACAGTAGTTACAGAATAGTCCAAGTAAGGTCACGATCAGTAGTACTCAGTTAGTTGCAAAACTCAGTAAAATTTAGTATTAGTCTAGTTCAGCTTAGTATAATAATCAGTGTCTTCAGTTGGGAGTAGGATTAAGCATCGAGTGAACTCATGGATAAGGACTTACCTGCCAGTAGAAGGTGTGATCCTTAGAAACAGTCCTTGCATTCCAGAACTACGTAGCCAGCGTAGGTTGAGATATGATCTGCCAGTTGAGGGTTGATGAGGTGTTTTATCCTGCCAGTTGAGTGTACCACCGTTCTCATTTAGGGCACCTACCAGATGAGGGTGACTCTTCAGTTGTCTTTACTAGTGGCACGGTATTAACACCCTTCCAACTGGGGTTACAAGTTGGATCCCAGTTATATTATTTGGGGTATGTCGGTTAGAGGACTACCTCCCACAGACTCAGTTTTAGTGTCAGTATAGAACTCATTTCAGTTCTACAGAATTAGGACTGCCAAATACAGTCACTGAACTATCAGTAATTCAACTATTAGTAATCTCAGATATCAGTTACTCAGTTATCAAAACTCAGCACTCAGCTTCAATTAAAGCTTAGATATAGTATACATGTATATGCACAGATTGCATACTCAGTATTTTACAGTAGTTCTAGTTAACCATGTACTCTTATTCAGTTACTTCATATCATTCAGTTAGTTACTGTTCATGCATATGAACCCTTACATTCAGCCTTGCCTTATCTAGCATACTAGTAAATTCCACGTACTGACACATACTCTTTTTTTGTGCTATGCTATCTCATATCATTGGTTCAGACGCTCAGGTTCCCGACCGTGCTTAGACAGATTCAGATAGCAGCAGCAAATTCAGTAGTGAGTCCTCATCTGTTGAGGATATACTTTATTTTAGTATTTTCAGTAGATTTAGTATTGTAGTAATCAGAGTTATTTGGGGGCTTGTCCCATCAACTCCACATTCAGAAAGTTCAGTTAGAGGATTTTCAGGCTAGACTAGTTTAGACAGTGTTTATTTTTTTTCCCAGATGTTGTTATAGTTGTTATTCTTTATCAGTATTCAGATTATGAACCTTATGTCATTTCATCTTATTTTCTGCATTATTTCTGTATTATCATTTAGTTCTCTAAATAGGTACCAGTCATGGGTTAGCTT
Source organism: Capsicum baccatum var. pendulum (assembly GCA_030864225.1). Lineage (NCBI taxonomy): Eukaryota > Viridiplantae > Streptophyta > Magnoliopsida > Solanales > Solanaceae > Capsicum > Capsicum baccatum. Next base: position 30,336,062 of record CM061561.1, read on the forward strand.
GTGGTCTTTCGGGGTCGTAATCACCGTGTGGCATCCGGGGTGCAGACTCGGGGCATTACACACTATGTCACAGATCAATAATTGGAAGGATAAACCTACGAAAAAAGTAAGGTATAAGATAGAGATACTATAAAAAGGTAGGGTAAAGGTGAAAATAAGATTATTAAATAACAAGTAAACACATAATGTGAAAAAGGAAAAAAAAAGTAAAAGTGCAATTACACCAAGCCATTCGTGTAAGACCTCTTAAAATTTTGATCATTTTATTTTGGACCCTCTCACGTACGTAATATTAATTTTTGACTTGAATTGTCTTTAGAAATGTTAAAAAAGGTGCTTTGGAAAAGTTTCAAATTTTTTAAAAGGGGTTCAGAGTTATTTTGGGACCCCAAGGCAGTAAGCCTCCGTGATAAGGCCGTGTCATGGAGGTTAACCTCTGCCATATTAGCGTGGCACGGAGGCTAACCGCCGCGGTATTGGTGTGCCACACCGTTGTTTTAAATTCGTCAAGATTTTTATTTTTTCACTTGGGGTGAGGGGATTTTGGTCTTTTTACCCCTTGTACGACCTTTAAACATAAAATACACCCTTTTTCCATCGATTTTAAGGATCAACAATCATTCTTTTCCTCTTTAATTCTTAAACCAAGAAACTCCAAGGGTTTCATAAGGGATTCACCATTCAAGCTCTGAACTCTGAATTGTTTTCAATTCCTTGTGTATTTCAGGCATGTTTCACTTTCCCCAACTTTAATTTTACATTATGGCATTAATTGAATGGATTTTCAGGTGATTTAATTATGGGTTTAGAAATTGGGATTGAGATGTTTAGTTGTTATTGAATAAATTACTTATCCCATGTTCTAAATTGATTATTCATGCTTTAAATTGATGTTTTAGGGAATGAATTAGTGCATGGTGTAAATGGTTGGAATGGGGCACATGGGTTTCCCCAAGTTGATGGAATTTTGGCTTGATAGTTGCATTAACCTAAACCCAATTTATAAACTTGATTTTGAATATAGAAAATTGCATGGCTTAACTTGTTTTGAACCCAATGCATTACATTAAAGGATAAATGAATGGAAATGGTTTTGGATGGCCTTGGTGGCCTTGGTTTTTCATTTTAAATGAAACTTGAGAGTCCAATTTGGTTATGTAGATTTGGTTTGGCATAATTAATTTAGTTTGCAAGCATATTAGAATGACAATACCAAGTGGTAAATGTAACGACCCGGGAGTACACCTTGGATGCCACACGGTGCTTACAGTCCCATGAGACCACAAGCTAACCCATGGGCAGGTACCTGTTGTGAACACTGATCAAAATTGATAAACAATATATGTGGAATGTCAACTAAAATACCAGAAGGTTTTAGTAATTGAAAACAATACCAAAATATGGTTTAAAATATCTGGAGACATACAGGTAAAACAACTAAAAATCGAGTAAACTGTCTGTACTAGTCTGAAAGCCTTTAAACTGTTTGACTTTGGAGTTGATGGGACAAACCCCCAACTAACTTTGATTAACCAACTAATAGAACTACTGACATAACTGAATGTAAAATAAATCATCCTCGAAGGAAAATGACTCACCACGGCTGCTGCTGCTGATGCAATGAAAAGTCCAAGTACGATCGGGATTTAGAGCATCTGAACCTATGATATAAAACATCATAGCGCAAAAAAAGAGTATGCGATCAGTACTTTTGAATGTACTGGTATGCTAAATAAAGTTAGGCTAATATGCACCCGTTCATGTTCATAAATAATAATTGACTGAATACATATAACATGTGGTACTGAATAACAATGCATGAAAACTGTAAAGACTGAGAATGCATGACCATGCATAAAACAAGTACTGAAGCAACCTGTAGATTGAGCTATTGAAATCTGATAGTTACTTTACTGGTAACTACATGCTATGGTCAAACAAGACTGAACTTATTTCTGAACTGAGTGCTTAAACTGAAACTATGGGAGCTTTCATTTAATTGACATAACCCAATATAGACTGATAGGAGTCCAGCCTATGACCCCAACTGGAAGGGTGTTAGCACTGTGCCACGAGTTACTAACAATGGTTGGGTCAACTGTAATCTGACAGGAAGATTCATGAGATATATATGTGTATGTCAACCCTAGAATGAAAGGAAGACATATTAACCTATACTGTCTACATAGTTCTGTAACTCAAGGATTGCTACTAAGGTTGCACCCTAAACTGGCAGGAATGCCCCCATCCCCGAGTATGCTCGATGCTGAATCCTACTCCTAACAGAACCGACACTGATCACTAGGCTGTACTAAGAATGGCTAAACTCATACTGACTCGATAGCTAATTTCGAGTATTCAATACCCCCTGGACTCGATAGCATTGACAATGCAACCATATCACAATTTTAAAAGCATAACAAATAGATCACCATGCCATATCTTTTCACATAGACATTTTGTCAAACACTTCAGAGACATGATCTTGTATATGGGGATGATCAACATATGGATATCATGACTACAACATTCAATTCACAATTCAAGGGTTTTGACATGAGGATTACACCAATCAACATACATACTAGTTCATTTACATGAAACTCATACTTTTCTTAATTTGAAACCCACACAATCAACATATATATTAACGCAATTCAATTTATGAATGTAAATCATAATTTAAGTTTGTAAAAGGATTCTTGAAATTCAAGGGTGGAAGGAACCCAATGATGAAAATCTAACATACCTTAGCAATTGAATTCATCAGAGTTATTGGTGATTTCTCGAATCTTGAACTTGGGTTTGGAGAAACTAGGGCTTAGTTATTGAGGGGATTTTGAGTGAAATATCAATTTGGGGGAAAAATGTTGTTTTGGGACTCAAATCTCGTGTTATGGACCACTTAGGTGAAGGAAAACAACCATCCTGCCCTAAAAAATGCGGAATAAAACTGCAAAAATTACTCAGTCCATTTTGGGTAGGGCACCGTGGGCTCTATTGCGGGCTCCTCTAGCACTGAACTAGGCAAGGCGTCGCAGGCTAATCACCCTGGGTTGCTATTTTGGAAGTCCAAACACGTCCTTACGTTTGTCTGAAGATTTCAAAACTCACACTTGATGTACTATTGACTTCCCCGATCATGAATCAACTTAAAAACAACCCTTCCAATGTCGGAAAGGTCGAGAATAAATTCATCTAGGTTTGAGGGATTTAGAAATGGATAATTCCTAACACTTAGTAAGATATTCTAAGTCTTGGACCCCTTCTTACATGCAAGAGTGAGCTGAAATGAGTTTAGGATCTTACGGGGTCTTACAGTAAATGCCTTAATGAATGACTCCTGGGTTAATGAATTTTTTTATGTACAAATTATTTTAATTTGGGTTTAAAGAAAATTGTGTAGCTCACCGTGAAAGTGTAATTCCCATGGGGACGAATATTGGAAACCACGTTTTCCGGTGTTGGGGGTCTATATGACCCTGTGCTTGGTGTACACTTGATATATATATATATTGGGATGGCTATTTCCTTGGTGGCTTTAGTTTTTCCTCAGTTCATGTAGCTAACACGCACTAAGGCCCTTTTAGCAGGGGGAGCTGAACCCATATGCCCATGGATGCCTTTAGGACAGATCGAGCTACACAGTTCAAATTAAATCTTTACACTCATGTTCATGACCCTTTTCCCTATCCCGACATCCTATATATATGTAAATAAATGTGGTGCATATGGTTTATGATTGGATTTTTGTTATTGTATTATTTTATCCTTATTTCCTGAGTTACATGCTTGTGGTTATCTCACTGACCATCCCTGGATGCTACATCATTTCATGATATAGGGTCCAAAGGTTTTCTGTTGCTCCTGTGCAATGTTAGGTGGTTGAGTACATTTGTTGAGTTGTTGTGAAGTAGTGACCCTCCATCCTACGGAACGCATTGACATTTCATTATTCTGTCATTATTGCCATAGTAATTTTGAATTCTTTTTGGTCATAGTCGGGGGCTTGTCCCGACTTAGATGTTATTCTGATTGTAGAGACTTTCGTGGAAAAGTGTGGGTTGGATTGTTGATTTGGATTCTTAGAACTTTCATTTGATATATTTATCTTTTATTACTATCTTTATTGACTTCCTCTTTATTATTATTTTTGTGCTCTTGAGGTTAGTCTAAGGGGGTGGTTTTTGATGTGTGCGCCCATGCTAGCACATTTAAAGCTTTTAACTCTAAATAATTGCGAAGTCTTGAGCAACTTTAGTCATTTTTGATTATTTTACTTTGATTTTGCAGCAAAAGTAGAGAATAGGGAGAACCATCAATAAAGGAAGCAAAAAGACTAAAATTAGAAGAAAATAAGGAACTGTAAGTGGCTGACGACATGCATGACACGCCGTCAGCCTCGTGATAGGCTATCATGGATTCCGTTAACCTTAACAGAAGATGTAAAGCTGCAAGAAGTTTTGTGATGGCAATCACGACACGCCATCAAGATCCGGATAGGACGTCAAAATCACTGTCAATCGTAGATAGCAGGAGTTGAAATTGCAGAGAAGTTGACGACGTCCGTGATAGGCCGTCAAGATCGTGATAAGACATCATGGGCACCGTCACGTAATTTGAAGGAAATAATTTTTTTTTAATATTACTTCCTTATTTAGGATTGACTATTTAAAGACTTGTTTTAGGGTTTTTATAAATATTCATTGAGGAATCTATCTTACAAGATACAACTTTTGTCTCTGTCTATCTCAAGAACAATATTTTAGAGTATTGCCTTGTGATTCAAATACAATTTCACTTTTGATTTCATTCATCGTTGTAAGTTAATCCTTTCAATTATGAATTAAACTTGTGTACTTATCTATTGCATCATGAGTGGCTAAACATCTTTAACCTGGATTGTGGGATCTAGGGTTAGGTCATGATAAGGTGTTAATTAATTACTCAAGGTTTAATAGGTGCTAGGATTTCTTGGTAATTCTGATATTATAACTTATGTTTGTTGGTTACAAACAATAGGCGTATCTACTTTGTTTTGCTTGAGAAAGAAATCATAAGCAGTAGGAAGTGAATTATCGACAGGGACTCGAAAAGGCTTCGTTTAATAATCAGCGCTGTAACAAGGTTGATTAACCTGAGGTAAAATATGGATAGTGAGTTACGATTCCTTAAGTATGAGAGGATTAGGAAATTAGATGCTTGAATAGGTCGAGAGATATTTGAGAATTCCATTGATAAAGATAGCTTGTCATCCTAACCACCATGAGAACCTTGAGTTATTTGTAGCATCTGTCATGTACCATAAACCCTAGTGAACATAATCCCGATTATTTCATAAAAATATTGGTTATAAACATTAATTTCAAAGTGACTAACAATTGTCTGAGCAATTTAAACTCCCATTTTAGGAAATAGTAAACTACTAGTGAATTATTTCATAAACAACTTGAGTTCACACCCTATTCCCTGTGAGATTCGAACTCAATCTAGTTGGGTTTTATATTGACAATGATCGCTTACACCCATTCCAGAGTATAGTTTGAGCGTTATAAAAAATAGCACCGTTGCAGGGGAATACAGTTGTAAACTGCAAGTTGTAGGCGCTAATTTGCTGTTAGTTAAGTTTTCTAGATTTACGTTTATTTGTTGTTTTTGTCGATTATAGGTATTGTGTTATTTATACCAAAAATAAGAAGTTCTATAGAATCGTTATTGCCAATCAATTCGGAACCTCAACTGATAGTAAGAATGGCTGAACAATAGGAGGCAGACAGACTAGCCACTTTAGCCAGGGCTCAGGTGAATGTACAAAATTTGGGTCAATAAGCACGTCACCAGAACTCTGATAATGAAGATTTAGGTGATGAGGAATTGCTGAATCCTCAAAACCCAAGGCGAGCTGAGTAACTTGCTGCACCAGTGCAGCGAAATATCAATAGAAACCTCCAATCTGAGGATGGTATAGCCAACAGCCTGTTCAATACGAGGCTGATGAAGATGATGAAAGAATGGATAAGCTGGTGCAATAGGTTCTATCATTCCTCCACCGTTGGCACCGGGTGCAAAATTCAGCGTAATAAGCACCATAATTCAGCTCCTGAATATGAAGGGGTTGTTTGGAGGCCTACCGGGTGATGATCCGAACATGCATTTGGTGAACTTCATTACCATTTGCAAATATTTTGACAATCCAGGAGTAAGCCAGAATGCAATAAGGTTGAGGTTGTTTTCATTAGCTCTGTCTGGAGAAGCAACAATATGGTTTAATGATTTAGAGCCCGATTCTATAACCAACTGGAGACAGTTGAATAATGCATTCCTAAAATGGTTCTTTCCACCCTCCAGAAGGGTATAGTTGAGGGATGAAATCAGTAACTTCAGACAGCTCCCGACTGAAGCATTGCACGAAACCTGGGAGAGATTTAAGAAGAAGCTAGCACAATATCCGAACTACAACATGACAGACTTGCACTTGATAGAGACTTTGTACAGAGCATTAGACTCTATGACAAAGCCAATTGTTGACAATGCTGCGGGTGGTTCATTTATTGACCTATCTTTTCTAGATGCTTCTGACATGCTGAATAGAATGACCAAGAAAAGTCGGGATGACACACTATGGATTCTTTAGTGGCTAGCCCAATTGTTGCTGGTGGTATAACTGCAGAGCAACGTAGAAGGGATGAAGAGCGAGATCAGGACATGGCCCATTTGAAGACACAAATGGACTTGCTAGCCAAGCACTTGCTGTCAGGCAAAACTAAAATAGTTAAGGCCGTAGAATCTCAGGGGACTGTATCTACAGGTACTGATGTGGAGGAAAACTATGTGAGTAATCAGGGGGGTTTCCAAGGAAATAGCCAAGGGAATCAAGGTCGAAACTTCTATGACAAGCCTGATTAAAAAGATAGGGAGTAGGGACACTAGAGGAATAATAATGACAGAAGTGGTTTGTATGTTCCTCCTAGAAGTCAGGATGCTGCAGCAACTAGTTCTGGCAAGATGTCCATGAAGGACATAATGGAAAAGTTGTTGAAGGGAGTTGAAGCTACCAACTTAGGGGTAACTACTATGAAGAGTGAATTTTCTACCCTCAGTCTGCTGGTTAGCTCACCTTTGCTTCTATTAAGCAGCTGGAGCAGCAAATGAACTAACTTTCTGCTATACTAAACCAAAGAAAAACTGGTACTTTACCTAGTGATATGGTTCAGAATCCATGGAATGATGGATCGTGTATGGCGATTACTACTTGAAGTGGTAAGATATTATTTAGCCCTTTTGTGGGCAAATCTGTGGAGAGTAAGGTAAGTATTGACGAACCTAAAGAAAGTAATCCAGTGGAGTCTGATAAGCTGGAAGGTTTTGTTAATATTTTGGAGAGAAAAAACGAGAAGGAAGAGGAAGTAGTGTTAAAGACTATCCCTAGACCACCACCTCCTTTTCCTTAACGATTGAAGAAGAAGGTCGATGATGCAAACTTTGGTAAGTTCATGGCTATGTTCAAGCAATTAACAATTAATGTGCCTTTAGTTAAGGCACTTGAGCAAGTGCCAGGCTATGCCAAGTTCATGAAAGACCTCGTCACAAAGAATAGAAAGGTCAGCAGTGAGCAGGTGGACAATCTCCACCATTGTAGCGCGGTGTCCACATGATTCTTAGTACAAAAGAAGGCTGACCCAGGTGCATTCACTATTCCATGTAAAGTTGGGTCTAAGGATGTTGCAAAGACATTGTGTTACTTGGGTGCCAGTGTGAATCTGATGCCACTGACTGTATGCAAGAAGCTGGGTTTAGAAGATCCAACACCTACTAACATGCGACTGGTGATGGCGGATAGGTCGATAAAGCCGCCTATTGGAATTTTGCATGATGTGTTGGTGAAAGTGGCAAACTTTATTCTTCCTGTTGATTTTGTACTAGATTGTGATGTGGATTTTGAAGTACCCATTATTTTGGGAAGACCATTCTTGGCAACAGGAAGGGTAATAGTTGATATGGAGTTGAATGTGCTTATGTTTAGGTCGGTAAAAAGGAGGCAAAATTCAAAATGCATCAACCCATGTCACAAAAAAATGATATGAATGTCTTCTCAATCATTGACGTCTTCTATGAGAATGAAAAAGGGGATCAATAGGTCGTCTTGGCAAAGTTTGAGTAGTCAAGATAGACCAGTCGTGCCGTGACAGTAAATTAGGCGCTATTGGGAGGCAACCCAAGATTTTTATGTTTGAGCAAATTTTTTTAATTTCTAAATTAGGATTTAGTATATAGCAGGTGAAAAAATGAAAAGGGTCAGATAGAAGGTCATGACGATATCTGTGACAAGCTGTCACATTCGTGACAAGCTATCATGAATGCCGTCAGCTAGATCAAATCTAAGAAAATCTCTGCCTTTTGTTGATGACGACCTTGAAAGCCTATCACAATCGTGACAAGCCTTCACAAATTGTCGTCACCCCAGGGCCTTAAACTCTGTAAACTGGGCTTAATTTTAATCCGATATGACCCAGCACAAATCGTGAACCTTTTTAGTTTTCCACCAATATTAACTTCCTTATTTTTGAGTTATTTATTTTCTTAGTTAACATAGTTCCCATTCTTGGAAAACCACTCCAAGCAAAACAAGTTGATTTGTTCTAAAGAACCAAGAAAATCTTCCTCTTTCACACTTCTCCTTGTGAGTGGCATTAGATTAAAAGCTCCATCAGGTATATTCTACTTTAAATCTTCCTTGCTTATGATTGTATGGTGATTAAAGGATAACCCAAATCCCCTAGGTTCTTGAACCAAGGTCAATTTAGAAAATGGCCAAAATCGCACCTAGGGTTAGCTATGCAAGCCTAAAGTTTGAAAAATTAGCTCACAATGCTAATTGAAGTGAATCTTGAGCAAAAATGAAGACCAAAAATTCAATAAAAGTTAAAATTGGGTTCTGGTAGGGATGAGGACATTCATGATGGGCTATCACAATCGTGACGGCCTATCAGAAATGTCTCAAGCTATGAAAAATTTAAAAGTGGTTCTGTTTAGAGATGACGGCATTCGTGATGGGCTATCATGGTTGTGATGGCCTATCGGGAATTTCATCACGAAATGGAAAAATTTTCTAAACTCTGCTTGAGGATGACGACAATTGTGACCAGCTGTCACAGTCGTGATGGCTTATCAAGAATTGGTGTCATACATAGGACCTAAAACATGAATGAGCTTAAATGATTAATGTACTTTTGCTTGTGATCTTTAGGGTTGACTGATGTTCTTCTAATTTCTCCAGGTACTTTAGAATGGCACCAAAAAGAAAGAGCCTAACATAACCAAAGAAAACAGCCAAAGATGATGTACGCCGTAAGCTCCTTGACGAGGAATCTGACTATGAGAAAGAGGAACCCTTGCTCAGAAAGCTAAAAAAGAAGCAAAGACCAAAGAAAACTCCTCCACCTCTACCAATTGAGGTGTAGGACAGTGATGATACTGAGTCAACCACAACTTCTAAGTAAGAGGGGTCTAAAAAGGGTGATTCTGAACAACATGAGTCTGAACATGCTAACTCTGATGAAGGGGATCAAGAAGAGTCTGAAGAATCTGAGTCCGAGGGGACAAATTTTGGGTCCCCATCCACTGATCAACAAAAGGATGAAGAGTCTCCACCTCGGAGGACTCTTATCAAGTGTAAGAATCCGGAGGTAAGAAATAATACTAGATGGCAGATTCCTAGAGCTAAAGACATCTATATTGCTGGGTTGCAAAGAACTGATAGAAGGAATGCAAAGAGGCCAATCTAAGAAGAAAATATGATCATCACAAAAGGGTTGAACAGATACCCTGAAGTGGAGAAAAAATTCAAAGAATACGGCTTAGGACGGACTGCAGAAAGGGGAGGTTTATTTTTCCCCACACTAGTTCAGGAATTCTATGTGAACTACCAAGCCTAGTTGGAGAATATATGCAAACCATGTGACAAAGTAGTAGATCAACCTCTTCTTGTGAGAGTTTGGGTGAGGGGTGTAAGCGTTGATGTTTTGAATGGAGCCATCAACAGATTTTTGCATGGCCCTGACTTCATGCCTCAGGACGCCACACCATTATTTTATGCTCGGATAATGAATAAGGACAAACAACGTCCTTGGTTGGCCAACATCATCACTGATGGAGAATGGATTGGGTGATAAACCCAAATAAGAGAATCTGTTAGTCCTCGTTGACTCAGGAGGTAAAATTTTGGTGGGGCATAGTGCGAGTGTGGCTAATGCCTACTGAGGGAGACATTATTCTGGGCGATGACCGGGCTATTTTGGTAGCAAGTTTGGTGCAACAAATTTCCTTGAACTTCGGGGAAATCATTGCGGATGAGATAAAGATCAGAATGTTGAGGGTAGATACTGCTTATCCTTTTCTGTGTCTTATTATAAAGTTGTGCAGAGCTGCTGAGGTGCCAAATATTATAGGTGTTGATGAAGATATTCATGCTTGGAAGACTCACAATCCTATCCGGTTTGATGAGATTCAGTCAGGACTTAGACTTGACAAGGGTGCAGAGGTAGCAGAGGACCCACCGGTTATATATGCAGGAGTAGAACCTCATGTAGATGTACAAGATTCTTTAGCATAGGCAGCATCAGTGTCTGAGACTGAAGCCAGTCCCTTAGTTTCTCTAGCAGCAACAGGTTTGGCATTTCAGCCAATTGATATCAGGAGGGTGGCTAAGCAATCCAAGTGCTGCGAGGTAAAACTACATGCTTTTGCCAAACTGTTTACTATTGCTTTGGATAAAAGAATCAAAGCTACACTTAAACTTTTTATGACTTTTCCTGGCGGGTTTTAGATTTGGAGAATAGATTCGATGCCCGGGCAAAAGAGATGATAGGTGCTGATCTTGCTACATTCAGGGCATGAAGGATGAGGTTGGGATGCTGCAGCAACACCAAATTATGGTACCAATAGGTTCTGCTATGCAAGAGTTGGAGGAAGAAATTCCCATACTTGATCTCACTGTGGACTCCCCAAAGAAAAAAAAAGAAAAAAGGGGAAAATAAAGGCAAGAATAAGCGAGAAGAGTCAGACAGTGAGGAAGAAAGAAGAGCGAAAAAGAAGGCAAAGAAGAAGGCAGAAAAGAAAGATTTGAACAGGGAAATATTGGAGTCTCTGGCCTATACGGAGAAATGGGAAGTAACCATCAGAGCTAGGGCTGTAGGTGCTTCATTTAGCCAGGCTCCTGTCACCGCAAATCTAGATGCTCCGAGTGGAGAAAAGACAATAGATGATGTGGAAGAAGGGATAAAGAACCAGGATCCATGTGCTTGATTGTCTTTAGGTATACCTTAACCCTTAGTACATTTCATTTTTTATTATTAAGTTGAGGGTGTAGGCTAAATTGTTGTTGTAACATATTCTGTATATAATTAGGAGTAGTACAAGTACTTGAGGCAGTTAGCTTATTTTGTAGTTTTTGAGTGCCTCTCCAGTGGTTTCATCTATTGTGTACTGTGTGAATTACATCCATAGTGACCACTGTGCATCTTTTTTTTTGGCATGAGTATAGCAACTGAATAACCTATATAAAAGAAGTGTATGAAATGGATCGGCGGTGACATGCTACATACTTGTGTGCCATGTGTGTCTAAGTTCTTACTCAGTTACCGTTGTGTGTTGAATCTAGAACTTGCCCTGTTAGTCGTGCCATAGTCAGAGGATAGGCTTTAGGAAAGGATTATAGGCCGTTTTTGCATGTTAGCCTATTTTAGCTTAAATGACCATCCAAATGTGACTAATATCCATTGATCCCTGTTTGAGCCTAAATAGCCTAGTTCTTTCTTGTACACCTATCACCTTCCCGTTATATCACAATGAGCCTATCTTGGCCTTGGTCCTCCTTGGACACTATGCACCTTGACTTAGGCAAATAACCTAAGTTTAGGGTGGCTATTATAGGGGTGCGTGATGCAATATGAGTATGAAGAAAGGTAAAAGAAGGAAAAAAAATAAGAAGTTGGGTGCGATGAAAAAGAAATAAGAAAGAGAAAACTGTGTGAAAAATGATAAAAAGATAATCAGTTAATTGGAAAGACCGCATCTAGCTTGAGCATGCATGATCAATAAAAGAGGAAGGAAAAGAAGGTCAAAAGTTGAAACCTCGAGAGTTAATGTAGTGCCAATGAGGTGTAGTCACTATGAAACACCCATGGATATCATACCAGCCCCTAGCCTACGTTACAAGCTTGAGAAAAGCCCTATAGTGATTCTAATTCACCTGTCTGAAGATTTAGGTACTGACTATAAGGGCAAGCCTATGGCATTTGAGGCGCAATGTTGGAACTTTGTTCTGAGAGTGAGTCTTATGTTTATCCTATGCTTATACATGTAAATCTGAGTGAAAAAGGGAATTCTTGGTTATGAGGGCACACCAGGTATGTTGCTAATAACTGCTTTGTTTGGATAATGTGATTTGGGTATGTGCTGGGTTATTATTGCTGAGATTTTTGCCATATCTAGATACTTGTGAGTTGCATAGTTGTTTTCAAATAATAGACATAGTTAATCTTACTTTGACTGATCATGGAGATGGTGCATGTATTCTGAACTGATGGGAGTAGTGATGATAGGCGAATTTACACGCCTATAGTGCTATATTTTACCCATATTTTAGCAATGTTTTGAGAACAAATTATATATTTCATGCACTTTTAGTCCTTTTTCCTGTAAGTGAGGTAACGAACATGATTAGCAAAGTTTCAGGTATAAATGATGCAGAATTCAGCATTTTATGGATAACTTGACGCCAAAGAAAGTTTCACAAAAGGAGAAAAGAGAGTCTTGGACGCCAAGGACCAAAAGTGGCGCATGGGAAATCTGTCCCGGGCTAAAACAACAATTCTGAAGACTTTGGGGACTAGCAGTAATTTATTAGGATTAGGATAATGATACATTAACCTAGTACAATTGGGTTAAGTATTTCATTAGCTTAGTAGGATTTGGTTAAGTATTTCATTAGCTTAGTAGGAATAGGATATGGGTATTATAAATACCCTATTTTGCTAGAGATTTTGAATGCATTCTACTTAACAACAACTCTCATCTTACCTTACAATTCATTCACTACTACTTTTAATTCTACTTTTTATTCTTCTTCTATTCATCTATTCAATTCTTAATTTCCGCAACAAGAGAAACGTTACTTTGCTAGGAATTCACGCCTAACGCCTACCACACTACTACTACACGAAATCTTTATTGTGGTATAATAACAATGTCTATTGTGATTTCCTTCGCACTCATGGGTAACTAAACCTCTCTGTTGGGGTTATGGAAGTCGTATGAGATACTATCTATCGCTATGAGTTTGTGAGTTTGTGACACGTATGCTGCTTATATCATTATTCTCTTCATCTTAATCTAAATTCTTTGTGGTTGCAAACGCAAGAATACGCCAGTATAGCATTAAGTTGTTCGAAAGAAAAGTTATATGTCTGGAAAAGAGATAATGTCAAGGTAGTAGGGTCCCATCCCCTATTAAAAAGTTAGTGCCGTAACTGGATTAACCTCTTGGAGAATTTGTACCGTTAGATACGCTTTAAGCTCGAAAGAGTTAAAGTGAAATAATCCTCGAATAGGTCGAAAGACGCCTGGATTTACCATCGAATACAATTCTCTATAAGCACATGCATGTCTGAATTCCGCATAACTCATAGCTAATAGAGACGTAAACTCAGAAGGTGGACATAACCCCAACTTCTCAATTCTCATTGTTTACAACATACTAAACATTCTTTCTTTTTACTTTGCTATTTTCAAGTTTTTACTTTAATATTTTGGTTACACATTACAATCCCCCCTTTTTACGAGACTTGCACCAAAAGTCTAGTAATCTTTGCTTACTTGTTGACCAAGCTATTCCCTGAGGGATCGATACCCAACCCAGTTGGGTTCTATATTTGACTACGACCGCTTTACACTCCTACAAGAGCTGTAGATTGAGTGTTATCAAGTAGTCAACTGCCGAATTGTACTTTGTATACTATTAGTTATGTTATGGTTGCTTGAGGACAAACAATTGTTTAAGTTGAGGGTGTTGACGTGTGAGCCCATGCTAACACATTTGAAGCTTTTAACTCTAAATAATTGCGATGTCTTGAGCAACTTTAGTCGTTTTTGATTATTTTACTTTGATTTTGCAGCAAAAGTAGAGAGGAGGGAGAACCATCAATCAAGGAAGCAAAAGACTGAAATTGGAAGAAAATAAGGAACTGTGAGTGGCTGACGACATCCATGACACGCCGTCAGCCTCGTGATAGACTATCATGGATACCGTCAACCTTAACAGAAGATGTAAAGCTGCAGGAAGATTTGTAATGGCAATCACGACATGCCATCAAGATCCTGATAGGATGTCAAAATCGTCGTCAACCGTAGGCAGCAAGAGTTGAAATTGCAGAGAAGTTGACGATGTCAGTGACAGGACGTCAAGATTATGATAAGACGTCACGAGCGCCGTCACCTAATCCAAAGAAAATCAGAAATTTTAATATTATTTCCTTATTTAGGATCGACTATTTAAAGACTTGTTTCAGGAATTTTATAAATATTCATTGAGGAATCTATCTTACAACATATGACTTTTCTCCCTGTCTATCTCAAGAACAATATTTTAGAGTATTGCCTTGTGATTCAAATACAAGTTTACTTTTGATTTCATTCATCGTTGTAAGTTAATCCTTTCCATTATGAATTTAACTTGTGTACTTATATATTGCATCATGAGTGGCTAAACATCTTTAACCTGGATTGTGGGATCTAGGGGTAGGTCATGATAAGGTGTTAATTAATTACTCAAGGTTTAATAGGTGCTAGGATTTCTTGGTAATTCTGATATTTATAAATTATGTCTGTTGGTTGCAAACAATAGGCGTAACTACTTTGGTTTGCTTGAGAAAGAAATCATAAACAGTAGGAAGTGAATTATCGACAGGGACTCGGAAAGGCTTCGTTTAATAATCAGCGCTGTAACAAGGTTGATTAACTTGAGGTAAAATCTGGATAGTGAGTTGCGATTCCCTAAGTCCAAGAGGATTAGGAAATTAGAAGCTTGAATAGGTCGAGAGACATTTGAGCATACCATTGATAAATATAGCTTGTCATCCTAACCACCGTGAGAACCTTGAGTTATTTGTAGCATCTGTCATATACCGTAAACCCTAGTGAACATAATCTCGGTTATTTCATAAAAATATTGGTTATAAACATTAATTTCAAAGTGACTAACAATTGTCTGAGCAATTTAAACCCCCATTTCAGGAAACAGTAAATTACCAGTGAATTATTTCGTAAACAACTTGAGTTCACACCCTATTCCCTGTGGGATTCGACCCCAACCTAATTGGGTTTTATATTGACAACGATCGCTTACACCCATTACAGAGTCTAGTTTGAGAAGTTTTCGTTTCATAGTGGGCTCGAGATACCCATCACGATTAGGCCCTAGCTTGGATCGTGATAATCCGCGCCACAAAATGAAATTTTTTGTCCTTACCTAAAGTCGAATTTCTTGATAGAACAAAATAAAATATAATTTTAAAAGGGGGGACATAAATGTCCATTCGGTGGAAATTAATCCCAACAAATGGCCCAAGAATTGATATTCTCATATTTTAGCCACCGCTAACCACTTGCTCACTTTTCCTTCTATTTTATTTGTTTTTAGTTATTTTTTCAATGCTTTTTTTTTGTTGTTTTTTTATGCTAGTTTTGTTTTATTTTTTCTCCCCTTTTTATTGGTTGTGCTCATTTTTTTCTAAAAAGGTGACACTTCTATTTATTTTCAAATAAACTTTTGTAGTTTTTTTAAACAATCTAATACATATTTGTAATATCATAATCATATAAAATTTTGTAGTTTTTCTTAAATACAAAAATTTAAAAATAACATTTTTTAATGGTACATATACATATTTTAATAAAAAATGATACAATTTCACACACACCTTGTACAAATACATATTCTACACAACAATGATATAATTCCTATACGCATGCTATACAATACTTTATACAACAATTATACAGTTTTATACACATTATATACAACCTTTATCTGTAATTATACATATTATATACAACAATTATATAGTTTTTATACAACAATTTTACAAATTTATACAATCATATAAAATAATTATACGGTTTATATACAACAATTATACAAATTGATACAATTCCTATAAAATAATTATACAACAATTATGTAGTTTCTATACAACAATTATACAGATAGATATTCTGCACAACAACTAAACAATTTCATAAAAATCCTATACATATACATATGTATATAGTAATGATTCAATTTCTATACGCATAGTATATAGATCCTATACAAAATCTGTACAGTTTCTCTAGAAATCTTATAAGAATATATATTATATACAATAATTATTCTATTTTTATATACATTTTATACAACCTTCATTTCTCCAATTGCTAAGGAGGAAATTAAAAAAACGTGAAGAAAATCAGTTCTTCTAACTATCTCCATCATATTAACTACCAACAACATCCCCAATATAAATTCACAAACGAGGCCAGATGAGGGCAGAATGTACGCACAAGTAAATACCAAATCATCAAAACATATACTTTCACTAGAATTTCAGTCCAAAAATGTACTTTACTCTAAAAGTCCAGAACAATTATACTGTCAATTTTCCTCAACGTAAAATTCTGAATTTCAAATTCAGATAGCTAAAGCACACCATACATAACACAATATTCAATATAGACAAATCAATTTTCAAGAAACAAATAAAAACCCAATACAATTTCAATAAAAAACACTCAGTATAATGACAAAAAAGATATTCAAATCGCACTCCAAAAATTTCACTATCTTTTTAAAGAAAAATAAAGAATAGCAATATGAGATAGTGAATTAAAGGGATTATTGGAGAAACAATGGAGAGGAGAAATTAGAACAACAAGTTTTCTTATCTTTTTTAAAAAAAGAGTAGTGAAAAAGAGAAAAAAATAATAGCAAAAAAAAGAGAGGAGAAGCAGCGAGCACACACACAAAGAGAGAGAGAAACGGACAGAGGACTGAAGGTGAAGATAACTCAAAATTGAAATGGCTATTTCTTGGAATTATATGAGCCGACCAACCATTTTATGTCTAGAGGCACAAACATGGGCCATTTGTTTTATGATGGGCCATGCAGTGTCCATTTATAACTTTCGAAATACACAATCGAACATTGGACTTAGCAAGCGAACATTAATAAGCCAACATTAATAATCATTAATTATTACTAAAATATATTTTAAAAATATGAACCTCGGAACATGCAACATTTTATAGTTATAGAAGAGACGAAATTAAAATCTATTATTTTGTATATGTCTACAAACACATAAATTATATTAGGTTAAATTCATACAAATTTGAATTAACTTCATTCTTATATGAATTGAATAATTAATTTGAATTATACAATTAAATAAGTCAATTTTATAATATTTAAGTCTAAAGTTCAGTTTATTTTAAGGTCCATACTCATTCCATATGTCAATATAACTTGGCATCCTAGTCAAGTTCAAGATCAATATGATTATGTCACATATTCAAATGAGGTGGTAATTCCCCATCAAAAGTTTCCAAGTGTTTAAAATGACATGTTTTTTTCAATTCCAAACAACCTTATCACTAACATTGGTTATAAGCTTGATGACTCACATGAACCATAAGAGGTAAGAGTTTAGGTTTGATATTTAAGCTAGAGTTTGACTATATATTGTAAATCAGATTTTGTAAATCTGTCTTCCACAAATTTTTAAATTTTTCACAAATTGCCCCTTTTTGTGGTGATATTCATTTTTTAATCCTTGAATCGGTGTTTATAATTTTGATCATGCTTCTAATATTAAAAATTTGAGGCCAAATTATTATCAACACTATATTTTGAGGTTTTTACATATTGTTTTGTAATGTATTCTATCGTATTGTGTAACATTGTATTGTATTATTTTAATGAATATATTGTTAGGATATATTATCGGGAAAAGGGGTAAATATACCCCTCGACTTTGTGATTTAGAGCATATATACTCTCCATTAAAAAAGTGGAGCAAATATACTCCCGTTGTCTATGAAATGGTGTAGACATACCCTTTTTACTTGCGGATCTATTTTTTTTAATGAAATAATGTCTACCTTTTTTTTAGAAATAATAAAAAGACAAATGAAGAGATTGTAACCAGTAAAACGGTGATAAAGATACAGTTTCATCTAACTGGTCTAAATATATTTTCATAGGAAAAATACAGATGGTTATGCATGTACTGCAAAGTCAGAAGTACGAGTATTTTAATTTTTATTAGGTGTTCTTTAAATTAAAAATCTATGGGTTATTGTTATTATTTGGGTCGGGCGGTGGGGCCATTAAAATAACAGACTATTTAAAAGTAAATTCATTTGTCTTTTCTTAATTTTAAACATTAAGATAAACATTATTTAATTTTATAAATACAAATTTGTTTGTTAAAGTGTATATCTGCATCATTCCATAGACGACATGGGTATATCTACTCAATTTTTCTAACGGAGGGTATATTTCCTCTAAATCGTAAAGTTGAGACGACCTTGAATCTTGAGGGCTAGGGTTTGTTCTTGAAAGAGACTACTTTTGATTTGGGAGAAATTGAATAAAATAATAACCTAATGGGCTATTGGGGCTTTAATCCCATGTTTTTCACAGATTGAGGTCATGGGAAAAAGACCAAACTGCCCCTGGGAGAAATTTAATTTTCATCACTGAAAATCCAATTTTGACCATCACCGCGACGTGGTGAGTCACTGGAATTTCACTGTAAGTGTAGTCCAAGGATAGGTGTGAAATTGCACCTTGGCGTGATGCGGATCTATCGCGTTGTGTCACTAGAAAATGGACGATCGTGAAATTGCACCTTAGGGCGACGCGGTGCCATCGCGGTGCTTCACTAGAAAAAGGACAAGTGTGAAATTGCACTCCACCATGGCGTGATGTATGCCACATTAGGAATTTTGACGCAAAATAGGAAAATCGCATTGAGTTACTGGAAAGTGACGAACGTGAACTGGAACTTCACCACGACGCGGGCTAATCACGGTGTTCTACTATTTTGCACTAAAAGTGCCATAACTTCTCACCCGAGTATCAAATTTTGGCAAAATTGGTATCATTGAAAATATAATTCAATTTCCTACAACTTGGTGGGTCTTGAACTGGAAAATTCCAAGTAGAGCAAAAGATATTCTCTTTTGAAGTTGATTAAAGCAATATTCTTCTGAAATATTAAATTGGTAAGGAATATTTTGATTCGTCTAATAAATGAGAGTTATTAGGGGCCTTAATATACCTCAAACTAACTCATAAAACTATCAAAGAAGGATAATACACTATGTATGAGCTTGAAACAGGACGCTAACATTGGTTTAGATTTTTGGGGTTTTACAATATCTCCCCCTTGGGAACATTCATCCTCGAATGAGACTGATTAAGTTGAAAACACTGAGGAACTGAGATTACCTACTGTATATACGTGATGCAAACGTGATTACATGACTGAGTCTTATCATGACACATGACTGAACTGGTTCTGTGAATGCATAACTGACATGAGAATGATATGCAACTGAAACTGAGCATGGAGAAGAGAAATTCTAAGAAAATTGTTACCTTAAGTTTAGTCTGAGTTTGCTGAGAAAATATGAGGATACTTGGACCGCATATCTACCTCTGCTTCCCAATTGGCTCCCTCAACGGACTGGTTTCACGAAAGAACCTATCGATCAAGGATCTCGACTGAAATTTCTTTGTAAGACAGGTTGTTCTGAATATCTATGATTTCTAAGGGAACAACTATAGCTAGGTCACCAATACACTTCTTCAACAATGAGACATGGAATACTAGGTGCACTAATGCTAAGTCTGCAGGCAACTCAAGCTCATAAGCCACCTTTCTGAAATGACTCAACATCGGGCCAACATATCGAGGACTAAGATTCCCCTTCTTACCAAACCTCTTCACTCCTTTTATGGGAGAGATCTTCATATATACGAAATCACCAATCTCAAACTCAAGATCTTTCCTCCTCACATTTGTATATGAGTTTTATTGGATATGGGATGCCTTAAGACTCTCCCTGATCAATTGTACTTTCTCTAAAGCATCAAACACCAAGTCAGGACCTACTAGTGCCGTTTCTCCTACTTCAAACCAACCAATCGGAGATCTATATCTCCTTCAATATAGAGCCTTAAATGGAGCCATCTAAATACTAGAATGACAGCTATTATTATACGCGAATTCAATCAAAGGCAAGTGATCATCCCAACTACACTTAAAGTCGACTACACATGCTCTCAATATATCCTCAAGGGTCTGAATGGTCCTTTCTGCTTGACCATCTATCTAAGGACGAAAGGCTGTACTGAGGTGAACTTGGGTACCAAGACCTTTCTGAAATACTTTCAAAAAATAAGAGGTAAATTCCGTATATCTATCTGAGATGATAGATTTCAGAACACCGTACAACCTAACTAACTCACTGAGATAGAGCATGGCATAGTGCTCATCTGAAAAAGAAGTATGGACTGGAAAGAAATGGGATGATTTGGTCATCCTATCCACAATGACCCGAATTGAATCATGATGCCAATGAGTACGAGGCCAACATGTCACAAAATCCATGTTCACTTCCTCCCACTTCCAAGTGGGGATATTGAACTCCTGCATAGACCCACTAGGCTTCTGATGTTCAATCTTAACCTACTGATATATGGAGAACTTAGCCACAAACTCTATAATATCTCTCTTCATTCCACTCCACCAAAATATTTCTCGTAGATCGCGGTACATTTTTGTGGCCCCTGGATGAATATAGTAACACACACTATGTGCTTCTGTAAGAATTCACTGTCTCAACTCATCAACATACGGCACACACAATCTACCCTGGCAATGCAAAACTCCATCTCCCCCTTGGGAGAAAACTTATACTTTCTGATCCCTAACTGGATCCGTCAGCTTCACTAGACTAGGATACCTATCTTGCTTTTCTTTTAATTTGGCAACCAAAGAAGATTCCAAACTATTCTGAACCCAAACACTACCCCAAGCCGAATCAACCAAATGAACACCTAATCTGGCAAGATGATGAGCTTCTCTAACTAAATTCTTCTTGTCACCTTCAAAATGAGCAACACTACCCATATACAATCTATTTATGGCATCTGTCACTATATTGGTCTTGCTTGGGTAATAAAAAATACTTATATCCTAATCTTTCAACAATTCTCTGAAGCAGATTCAAATCCTTCTGTGAAAATACAAACTGCAATATTTTGTGATATGTGAACACATCAGCATGCACCTCATTCAAAAAGTGCCTCCAAATTCTTAAGGCAAACACAACAATTACTAACTCAAGATCATAGGTAAGGTAATTCTTTTCATGGGGCTTAAGATTTCTAGAGGCATAGGCTACAACCTTACTTTTTTGAATCAAAACACATCCCAACCCAACTCTGGAAGCATCATAATACACAACAAATCCATCTGAACCATCTGGAAATATAACGACCCGAGTCTACCCCCCAGTTATCACACAATGCTTGTAATTACAAGTGATCCAAAGCTAACTTATGAACTGGCATACTGCTGAGCAACTAAATTATAATAAAATAAATAACAAGTTTTGCTTTGCAGAAACATTACCATGGCATAATCTGAATATTTATAATGTTGATAAGGTTTACAATATAATTAAAACTAAGAAAAGAACTGAAATTACATAACTGACTCTGAATAACATCTATGAAGCCTCTAATATACTAACTATAGATAGTTGGTACATGCCTCCAACTACCACTAATTAATACATATGAAAAATAAATAAACTGTACATGAACCAAAACTATCTGGAGTTCCCGAAGTAGGAGAACTCATCATCTGTTGGCTAGAATCATAACTGTCTAATTGTGATATGCGGGCTACAAATAGTACCTACATTAGGAAATAATGTAGTTACACAGACGTATATGTAGATCATTACTTCTGGAACATACTGAGTATGTAGGGGTGAATGCAATAAGTAAAACTGATTTCATACGTAATCTTAAAACATGCATGCTAAGTGTAAGTAGACTCACCAATAGGATGGAATAAACTGAAAGCTGAAAACATCTTAAAGCATGAGTGACAAATATACTCTGATAAGATGGTGAATCTCTACACTTAGTTTTTGTAAAACTTTACTTCAATGACATAAGTAGAAATGAAGCTGGGATATTGTAAAACATAGATGCTGTATGAATACTGGGTCTAAGACTACGTGATGGAGACTGACATAAATTGAGGATCTGAATATACAATTGATGTGTGAGCAGATGCTAACATATTTAAGGGTTTTAACTGAGAATAATTGCAAAGTCTAAAGAAAATTTTGTCATTTTTAATTGTTTTCTCTTTAATATTGCAGTAAAAGTCAAGATGCAAGAGAACCAACAATAATGGAAGTAAAAAAGTTAATTTATGAGCAAGTAGAGAGGGAAGTCTAGCTGACGACTTGTCTGATAAGTCATCAGCCTTGTGATAAGCTATCAGAGTTGTCGCCAGCCTTAGATAGAGAATCAAATTCAGCTAGAAGAAATGACGACAACCTGTGATAGGCCGTCAGAGTTGTGATAAGCCACCAGGCTCATCGTCAGGCTTAGGCAGTGCTTGAGAACTTGAAGTGAAGAAGAGATGACAATTCTGATAAGTCATCACATTTCTGATAAGTTGTCAGGCTTCATCGTCAGCTAAACACAAAACTTTTTCTAATATGAAGAGGAGCTGACGACATTCTTGATAAGGCATCAGACTCCAGATAAGCCGTCGCACACATCATCGTCTGTCTGAGAAAATACTGTGATCTGTGATTTTGTTTCCATAATTAGGATGACATATTTAAAGCATATGTTAGGGTTTTCTAATCACAAGAGTGGAACATCTGGAACTTATTCCAAGGGAGTTTACTTTTCTTTTTGGCTCTCTTAACATAGAATTCAATTTTTTCAATTCTTTGATTTGGTTGCGGGAATTTTCTCTTGAACTTAGAAGAGAATCAACTTCAGACTTCATATTTTGTAATTTTAATTACTTTGAATGATGATTATAATTGTTTCTCTCTCTTTTTTTCTCATGTGGAACTAAAACCCACAACTAGGGTTGTGGGATCTATGATTATTCCCCCATGGATTTAATAGTTGGTTAGGGTTTGAGTGATTTTGGAGACATTGATAATTCCTTTGTTATGATTGTTATTTATTGGTTGGAAACAATAAATCCCGCCTTATGTTTATTTGCTCGAACTGAGAAATAAACTAAAGGTAGTGAATTATCAATAAGGATTTGGGAAGGTTAAGCTCTCATCTAATGATTAATGCTGTAATAAGATTGATCAACTTGAGATAAAATTAGTATGAATAGAATAATTTCCTAAGTTTGAGAGAATTAGGGAGTTCAATATCTAAGTAGGTTGAGAAATACTTAGATGGATTATCGAAATTGATAGGTTGGTGTTTCCCACAAGTCACGAGAACCTACCACTACAACTATTATTTAATAGGGATTAATAATCATATGATCACCACCCTAGTTTCTCTATCACTGATTTAAACCATTGAAATTTTAGTTTTGAGCTCTGAAGCAAGTTAAAACTTTAACATTTGTTTGATCATAAAAAATCCCCATTTTATCTTTTCGTATCATTTGTTTGAATTCAACTTATAGCTATAGCTTCAAATTAGTTTAATCGCCACTCACATTGTTCCTCGTGGATTCGACCCCGACTCTAAAGTTGGGTAAATATATTAACGAAGAATGCTTTGCACTAAATTTATGTGTAAGTTGAGCGTTATCAAAAATGGCACCGTTGCTGGGGAATAATTTGGTAAATTGAGTTGGTTTGGAATTTTAGCCTACTTGCTTGAATTCAAACTTGTAAATATTTGTTTTTAGTTTTCTTTTATTTCTTGTGTTAGGTAGATTTTTATTTTAGTTTACTTATTACTATGGCATCGTGGAATGAACATGACCTTGGTGGTTGGAAATCTTATCTTGATGATCTATGTCCATATTGTGATGGACCTCACTTTTGGTAAGATTGTAGATATTCTCCTTGGAGAGAGATGTGTGCACCATCTCTATCCTACCAGGAGTATGATTGTTCTTTATGTGGTGGTCAAGATGGACATTGGAGTGATTTCCCGAATGCCCCCTCTCCCTATTACGCTAACCTAAATTTTATTTATTCTTATGAATTTGATAGATCTTATGGTCAAGAAAAGGAAGAACGAAGCACCGAGAAAAGTGGCATTGAAGCTATGTTTCAACGAATGTTGGATCTCCAGAAAGAAACGTATGATATCATATGTGAATTGCATCAAGACATAAAGCCAATCATTCATGACAAGATAGATATAGAGTTCAATCATTCAAAGCATTCTTTTATATTATGTTTAGATGATATCTTGTTTGTGGAATCATTTAAAATAATGGAAGAGTGTGAAGATGAGGAGCAAGAACCCTATATTGATATTGAGCAACCCTCAGTGATTTCCCAACCAACCGAACCAACCATGAGAGATGATGCCAAGATTGAGGACATGGTGCTAGAGGCAAAAGAAGAAACCAAGAAAATCTTTAATAAAGACTCTAGCCCAATTCGAAGTAAAGATGTCAAGAAGGTGAATAAAAGTGAGTGTGTAGTAGATAGTGTAAATTTTGAAGTAGGATTGATTGGGACTCATTCAAAGAACTTTTCTACATTATGTTTAGATGATATGTTGTTCGTAGAATCATTTTAAATAGTAGAAGAGTGTGATGATAAGGAACAAGAATCCTATATTCTTGATTTTACATTAGACAAACAACATAAAAACACACCTCACTTTAAGGCTGAGTGATTTACCACACTCAATCCATTACTTGAAATCTTAATTTTTGTACCACCCCTTATGAGTGAGGCAAAAAGATAGACTCTAAGTTAGGGGTGGAATTCATATCCTCAAGGTGGAGAGATAAAGGATAAAGCACTTTTAAGGTATCTTGATGAATTCTGAGTAGTCAAGATAACCTAGTCGTTCCACGACATTAAATCAGGCTCTGCTAGGGAGGTAACCCAAGGTATTTTGTTGTTTGTATTCGTATTATGTGATTGACATCAGACCTTTACACCCATGGTGCCACAGGTATGTTTCTAACTCTCTTGTTTTGGTTTGATGTATTAGTGATGTTGCATGATTTTAAGTTGAGGGTGGGGCTACTTGTGGGTGTTGATGTCCTCTTGGGGTTTTTGTCGTTGTGCCTCTTTTCCTCGGAGTTTTGTTCCTAGTAGAGCTGACATGTTTAAGCATATTGTGATTTGTTGTAAAACGTTGTAGTTGACTAGGAGACATACAAGTACCTTAGGCAGTTAACATCTTTTTGTTGATTTTTGAACACCTCTCCAATGGTCTGTTTTATAACTGTGTGATATGCATTTATGTGTGACCATGTGCATCTTGTTATGGCATTAGTAATAGTGATATAATAACTATTGCTAAGCAATTGCATGAACTGAATGGTTAGTAGCTTGTGATGTACCTTTGTGCCATGTGTGTGTGAGATACTACCTAGTTCCAGTTGTGTGTTAAATCTAGAACTTGCCCGGTTGGTCTTGCCTTGGTTGTAGGATAACGTTTAGGAAAAGATCATAGGTTGTTGTTGATATTAGTTTACTTTTAGCCTAAATAACCTTCCATGTGTGAATAATATCCCTTGATCCTGATTTTGAGCCTGAATGCCTATTCTTTTTATATTACCTATCACCTTCCCATTTGTATCACAATAAACCTGTTTTGACCCTGGTCTTCCTTAGACATTATGTACTTTGACTTAGGCAAATAGCCTAAGTTGAGGGTGGCTATCACAGGGGTGCGTAGTGTAAAGTGAGTAGAAGAAGGGTAATAAAAAAATATGCAAGGATGGGTGTGGTAGAAAAAGAATGAGAAAAGAAAAGTTGTGAAAAAAAGAAAATGAATGAATAAAAACTGCACCCAACTTGAATGTGCTTTAATCAAGAAAGGGAGAAATAAGGTAAAGGTTGATAAATGAGACCCCAAAAATAGTGTAGTGCCAAGGAGGCTTAGTAACTTTAAATATCTTTGTGTATCATACCAGCCCCCATGCCTACATTACAAGCTAAAGAAAAGTCCTATAGTGATCCTAACTTAACTGTTTGAAAGCATCGGTAATGAAAATAAGGGTAAGCTTATGGTATTTGGCCTACATTGACTGAAACTTCTTTCTAGAGTGAGTGTCTCTTGACCGTCCCCGCATTGACATGCTTGAGTTAGCATATGAGTGAGGAGGGACCTATTTGTTGTAAAGGCACACTGGTTATGTTGCTAGTTGCTAACTTGTTTGGATAATGTAATCTTGGTACATGCATGGTTGTTGTTGCTGAATTGATGCCATATCTTGATTCCTATGTGTCGCATTGTTGTCCTTCAATAATACGCATAGTTGTTTTTTTAAATTAATTGACCTTGGAGATGGTGAAGATGTTTTGAGATAATATGGATGGTTGACTGCCAAATGTACTTTGTACCCTCTTGGTTGTGTTTTAGTTACTTGAGGACAAGCAATTGTTTTAAGTTGAGGGTGTTGATGTGTGAGCAAATGCTAACACATTTGAAGCTTTTAACTGAGAATAATTACAACGTATTAAGCAATTTTTGTCATTTTTGATTATTTTCTCTTTTATATTGCAGTAAAAGTCAAGATACAAGAGAACCAGCAATAATAGAAGTAAAAGAGTTGATTTCTGAGCAAGTAGAGAGGGAAGTATAGATGACGACTTGTCTGATAAGTTGTCAGCCTTGTGATAAGCTATCAGAGTTGCTGTTAGCCTTAGACAGAGAATGAGATTTAGCTGGAAGAAATAACAACAACCTGTGATAGGCCGTCAGAGTTGTGATAAGCCGTCAGGCTTAGGCAGTGCTTGAGAACTTGAAGTGAAGAAGCGATGACAATTCTGATAAGTCATCACATGTCTAATAAGCCATCAGGCTTCATCGTCAGCTGAAGGCAGAACTTTTTCAAATGTGAAGATGAGCTGACGACATTCTTGATAAGGCATCGGACTCCTAATAAGCCATCACACACATCGTCATCTGTCCGAGAAAATACTGTGATCTATGATTTTGTTTCCATAATTAGGATAAATTATTTAAAGCATATGTTAGGGTTTTCTAATCACAAGGGGTGGAACATCTGGAACTTATTCCAAGGGAGTTTATTTTTCTTTTTGGCTCTCTTAACTTAGAATTCAATTTTTCAACTCTTTGATTTTGTTGTGGGAATTTTCTCCTGAACTTAGAAGGGAATCAACTTCAGACTTCATCTTTTGTAAGTTTAATTACTTTGAATGATGATTATAATTGTTGCTATCTCTTTCTTTCTTATGTGGAACTAAAACCCACAACTAGGGTTGTGGGATCTATGATTATTCCCCCATGGATTTAAAAGTTGGTTAGGGTTTGATTGATTGTGGAGATATCTTGATAATTTCTTTGTTATGATTGTTATTTATTGGTTGCAAACAATAAATCCCGCCTTATGTTGATTTACTCGAACTGAGAAATAAACTAAAGGTAGTGAATTATCAACAAGGATTTGGGAAGGTTAAACTCCTATCTAATGATTAATGTTGTAACAAGATTGATCAACTTGAGATAAAATTAGTATGAATAGAATAATTTCCTATGTTCGAGAGAATTAGGGAGTTCAACATCTAAGTAGGTTGAGAAACACTTAGATGGAAGTCGAAACTGTTAGTTTGGTGTTTCCTACAAGTCATGAGAATCTAATACTACAGCTATTATTTAATGGGGATTAATAATCATAGTGATCACAACCGTAGTTTCTCTATCACTAATTTGAACCATTGAAATTTTAGTTTTGAGCTCTGAAGCAAGTTAAAACTTTAACATTTGTTTGATCATCAGAATCCCCCATTTTATCTTTTCGTATCATTTGTTTGAATTCAACTTATAGCTATAGCTTCAAATTAGTTTAATCGCCACTCACATTTTTCCACGTGGATTCAACCCAGACTCTAAAGTTGGGTAAATATATTAACGACGACCGCCTTGCACTAAATCGATGTGTAAGTTGAGCGTTATCAATAATCACACTGAGCATGAATGCATAAACATACTAACTTATCTGATTAACTGTATGACCGATAGCTGAATATTGGTCATGTAAGACTGAACTGAACTTAGTCTGAATAATTGGACTGAAATTGTAGAGTATTATACATATAAGGTAAGGACTGGCTGAGCAACATGAGATAACAAAGCATGAATACATGAAAACTGTATTCTCTGAGAATTCAAGACCAACCGTATAACATGATTCTAAAATAGTCTATTAACTGAAGTGCTGAAATACTGATAACTAAATAGCTGATAATTGTACGCTATGGTTAAACAAACTTGAAACTGAACTGAGTTGTGAATTGAATACTGAACTAAAACTGTAACTGAGACTGTAACTGAGATTGTAATTGAGACAGTAACTGAGACTGTGGGAGGTATCATCTAACTGATATGCCCTAATCTGAGCTAATTGGGGTACAACCTGTAACCCCAGTTGGAAGGGTGTCAGTACCATGCCATGGGTACTAACACTGGCTGTATAGATCCACTAAACTGGTATTGTCCTGAAGGACGAAGGGTTACCCTCAACTGGCTGTTACTCGTATGAGATCATCCCTCAACTAGTAGATTAACATCTCAACCTACACTGGCTACATAGTTCTGGAATGCGGGGACTGCTACTAAAGGTCACACCCTCAACTGGAAGGTGAGCCCTTATCCTTGGGTTTGCTCGGTGCTAAATCCTACTCCCAACTGAACTGACTCGAAATACTAACTGGTGCATGCAATTTTAACTGATAACTGATAAGCTCAAGTCATGGTATTCTAAAAATAATAATGCATACGGATTCTGAGGTACTTATAATGTATAAACTGATACTGGGACTAAAATTAGACTGAGCTAACTTAATTGGACTCACAACTGACCATATTACTGATTGAATGATATTTCCTCTGGTATAACTGAAATCATTCTATAGATTTGAAAAAAAATATACAACAGCTAAATTTTGGGTATTCATAACCCCCAGGACTCTATAACAATAAAACCAAGACCATACTAAGGCTTTGAGGACATAATAAATAGTTATTATTTAAAGAAACCCATCACTTGAGCATTTCATCAAACACTTGAAATTCATGCTTTAAACTAAGCATGGGGATAGTTTTAGACATGTAGCAATAACATGAATTCAATATTAAAAATCACCAAATAAGGTTTTAACATGGGACAATTCATCAAACACATGGAGATCATGAACTTAGACATAGGAATATCTTAAACATGGGAGCATATCATGATTGCATAACTAAAATCATGAATTAGGGAATTCACATGTAATTCACTTGAAATAGGACATGGGCGTTTCATCAAAACATGTAAAGTTCATAGCTTGAATTTAAGAATGTCTTAAACATGAGGGAACAATAGAATTACATGGCAAAGTTCATAACTTGGGGATTCATCTTGAAATTGTTTGAACATGATATGGGAATTTCATCAAAAATATGGAGGGCATGAATTTAAAACTTGGGAATATTGCTAAACATCATGAATTTAGGATCTATCATGGAATTTACTTGAATAAAGCATCAAAAATTCAAATCCATAGCATGAGGAATTTAAAATCTTGCAAGGAATCTTACATGGGCTAAATTAAATTAACACCATGAAAACATGAAATTCAATCTTTATTGAACATACAAAATACCATAATAATGGAAAATGTATTCTTTATTTAAGTAAAAAGGGTTTTTGGGCTCCTTGGGTGAAGAGGACCCATGGATGAACTCCCAAATACCTTAAAGCTTTAATCTTGAAGGAGAAACACAATATAGAGAGCATTATTGAATTGGGAAACTTGAGTTCTTTCTTTTCTTAAAGAAAATTTGATGAAGTTCTTGGTGTTCTTGAGGAGGCTAGGGTTTTTCTTTGAGAGAAAAGATGAATAATAGAGTGTATAATGCTTTTGGGGGCTGAAATTAAGTTTTATGGGAAAATTTTGGCGAGGGGAAGTGACAAAAGTGCCCCTAGACCTTTAGAACCTGAATTAGTGTGTGAAACAATTCCGTAACGTGGTGGCCGACGCGTCGCGTTGCTATCGCGTCGGATTATTGCCTCACACAAAAAATGCCATAACGTTTTGCTCGGGTCTCAGATTAAAGCAAAATTGGTATCGTTGTAAAGCTAATTCAATCATCTACAATTTGGTGGGTCTTTAACTGCAAAATTTTTCATATATAAAAAGTTATACATGTTAAACATGTATCCTTGTAGAATCGAATACCAAACTTTGGACAAATCAAAGGCTCTAAGCTCAACTTCGTTCTAAGTGATTCTTATGAATATTTTTCACCTCAAAAGAAAATCAAATATGAGGATAAATATCATGAAAATTATATTTGCATAGGAATCATTTAGATTATAGCTTATACATTTAGGAATGATGGTTCAAAGACTATCCCAAAAATGCGGGATATTACAAGCAATGTCAAAATTGAGGCTGTAGTGAGTCGAGTCTTCAACTCCTGAAAAAGCTTCTCACAAGAATCTGA
The DNA here is from genome assembly GCA_030864225.1 of Capsicum baccatum var. pendulum. Taxonomy (NCBI): domain Eukaryota; kingdom Viridiplantae; phylum Streptophyta; class Magnoliopsida; order Solanales; family Solanaceae; genus Capsicum; species Capsicum baccatum. The sequence goes on from CM061561.1 coordinate 30,366,832, forward strand.
CCAATGAAACTTAGCTTTATTCTAAGTCAATTTGGACATAGGGTATGGAATAGATGAAAATCTTTCAACAAACCATCGATAATAGCCAGCCAAACCTAATAAACTCTTGATATTTGATGGAGAGATGGGTCTGGGCCAGTTTCTCATCACCTCAGTCTTTTGGGGGTCGACTCTAATGCTATCATCAGAAATAGTATGTCCAAGGAAGGCTACTGATCTTAGCCAAAATTTGCACTTACTTAATTTGGCGAACAACGATGGGCTCTAAGAGTTTGCTATACTATTTTGAGGTGGTTTACATAATCATTTTTGTTATGGGAGTAGACAAGAATGTCATTAATGAAGACTATGATGAACATGTCCAAGTACTGCTTGAACACTCGATTCATCAATTCCATAAAGGTTGTTGGGGTATTTGTGAGACCAAAGGACAAGAATAGAAACTCGAAGTGACCATACCGTGTTCTGAAAGCTATTTTTGGAATGTCACATTCTCTGAGTCTGAGCTGATGATAGCCGGATCTAAGTCTATCTCAGAAAATAACTGCCACCCTGAAGTTGGTCAAACAAGTCATTAATTCTGGGAAGTGGATACTTGTTTTTTAGTATGACTTTGTTCAACTGACGGTAGTCAATACACATTTTAAGAGAACCGTCCTTCTTACGCATGAATAGGAATGGTGTGTCTCACGGGGAGATGCTGTAACTAATGAATCCCTTATCTAGGAGATCTTTCAATTCTTTAAGTTCAGCTGGAGCTATTCTGTGTGGCGGAATAGAGATACGCTGAGTATTTGGAGGGAGGTATGTTCCGAAGTTAATTCCCCTTTCGAGAGAAATCCGAGAAGATCTTTAGGGAACACATTTGGAAATTCCCTCTCTACTAAAACTGACTAAAGGTTAGGAGTCTCAGAATTAGAATCTTTGACTCGGACAAGATAATAAATCACTCTTTGGATATCATTTTCCTTGCTCTAAGGTACGAAACAAGCTGACCCCTAAGAGCTGTAGTACTACCCCTCCATTCGAAGATTGGTTCATTTGGAAACTAAAAATGAACTACTTTGTTTCTACAATCAACTGAAGCATAACATGAGTGGATCCAATCCATGTCGAGAATAATGTCAAAATCTGTCATCTCTAACACTACTAGATTAACTGAAATAACTTTCTGAGACACTGTAACTGGGTAGTTCCTGTATACCCGCCAGGCTATAATAGAGACACCCACTGAGGTAGACACTGAAAAAGGATATACTAAGATTTTGGGAATGAGTCTAAAGTTGACGGCAATGTAAAGAGTTACAAAAGAAAGATAAGCCCAGGGTCTAATAAAGCATAAACATGTAAATGAAAGGCCTATAACGTATGAGTAACCACATAAGGAGAATTTTCCTGATCCTATTAGGACTGAAGGGTGTTCAATCTATTTGGACGCTAACCACTGGTAGCACTGGAAACAGCACCCTACTGAGTTGGGCAACCGGCTGGAATTGGGGAAAGACTGGACTGACCCTGCTGACCACTTTTTGGACAATCCCTAATTCGGTGGCCTGGCTTTCCACACCCAAAACATACATCACTACCATCTCTACAAATACCCTGATGGTTTCTATAGTATTTCTAATAGAGAGGATTTGTACGACTATTGTTAACACTGCCTTGGGACTTAGATCCTGACGCCCTATCCCGATTGTCATTTCTAAATTTGGGAACGGGAGCATTGTATGAAGATGGAGCTAGGACTAAAGATTTTTATCAAAACTAAGGACGGTTACCACCTTCCGACCTTGGTTGATTGAAATTAAAGCTACCCATTCTAGCCCTCTTGTCCTCTCTCTCTCTCTTCTTAGTCTTTTACTCCTCAATCTATTGAGCATGGACCATAAGCCTATACAAGTCTATCTCCTTAATCAGTATTGCATTACTATACTCCTTGACCACACTATCAAATATAATAGACACAAACTTACTCAGCTTAGACCTGCTATCAGCTACCACATGAGGAGCATACCTAGCTAATTGAGTAAAGTTTAGGGAATACTTCTTCACACTCATGTTGCCCTACGTCAAGTTAATAAACTCTAACATTTTAGCCTCTCTAAACTCTAATAGAAAGAACCTATCTAAGAAGGTAATAGAAAACTCTTCCCATTCTATAGGCCCTATATCTGCGCCTCTATCTACGTTCCACTGCTTAAACTATGTATGAGCTATATCTTACAACTGATAGGCATCTAACTCAACACTCTTACTAGAATATCTATTACCTTTTGGACCATGTCTAAGAATTCCTTCGGATCCTCTTCAGATTTAGATCTTGAAAATAAGGGAGGATTCATTCGGGTAAAGTCCCAAATCCTAGATGCAGTAGTATTAGCCACCGGTTTGGCCAAAATAGTGGATGGCTAAGCATTATAAGCCACTACAAAGTGAGCTAGAGTAGTGAATGTAGCTCTAAACTTTTCATGAGAAATATGCTCATTCAGGGGATCTTCCTAAACAGGCAGAGTTGCTGGCTAGTTTACATTTCTTCTTCCATTTCTCTTTCTGAGAGGCATGTTCTGTAAATGAAAGGAAAAATAGATTAGATAGTGAGTTTAACATGAGCTTATGCTCAGTCTCACAACATGAACACTAAACGAAGGAAAATTTTTCCTAAAATGCCTTATATCCTCTCACTGTAATACCTCAGGAAATTTTTCATTGAAATTTTGTGCATAAACGTGTTGGGTTTTATCTTCTAGAATGAATTATAAATTTTTTCGTGTGGAATATCTTAGATTATGACCCACCATTGCATAGAGTATCTAATAAGATTTCCAACGATATGTGGATCATACAAAACAGACACCCGAGCGACGAGTTATGAACATTCCGATTGAACTGTGGATAGTAGTGAACAGTAAAACATGCAGGAAAAAGTACTAAGGTCGGGCATATTTTTTCTCCAAATTTAAATGATCATAAATCCTTGTACATAATGATATGAGTAATCTACTATATATCAACGAAAAGCTCTACGAGTCCTCTTTCCAATGAAATTACTTTCATCTAATTTGTCTATCAAAGCAAAAAGTTATGGTCGATCTACTTTAGCCTATCAAAAGCAAATTTTTGGGTCAACTTCAAACGATCATAACTCCTCGTACATAATGATCAGGGTGAGATACTATATATCAACGGAAATATATGACAGTTCTCTTTTTAATGGAATTGGTTTTATCTAATTTGGATATCGAAGTAAAACGTTATGGTTGATATACTTCAGACTATCAAAACAGTCCATCAAAGGACAGATTCGAGAATTATTTGATTTTTAGGGGCGTTTTGGTCATTCCCCCTCACCCAAAATCCATCCAAATCCTATATTAAAGCCTATTAAAGCATTATATGTTATATTTCATCAAATTCCCTCAAAACGAAAAACCCTAAGCTCCTACATCCAACTTCAAGAACCTCCAAAGTTCACCATTAATTCTGCAAATTTATTTAAGATTCCAAGTTCCTAGTTCAAGAACTTCAAGAACCATTATTCAAAGGCACGATTAACATCTCAAAAATGAGTATTGATCTAAAGTTCATTATTTAAGGTATGTGGAGTTTTTCAACAAGAACTCTCTTTCGTTCTTGTGCCCAAAAATAATTTTCTTTACAAAGACATGATTTTTATTTGACTTTTATGAATTTGAAGCATGAACCCATATCTTCTGATGATTATTATAAAATCTTGATGTTTAGGATTTTGAAATATGAATTTACATGTGTGAAGATATAAAGCATGAATCTTGAATGATATTTATCATGATTTTGATATTTGGGTTGTGAATCCCCATTGGAAATTATGTTTTTTTGAGAAAGTGTATGTTATAAGCACGTTGATGTTGAATATTTGAGATATTTTGAATGATTTTACCTTTTGGTCTTAATGGAGTTGTTTTGAACTCGAGTGTGAAAGAAATCCATAACGTGGTTGATTTTGATAGATGAGAAGCATGATGGCTCCCAATGTATATTTATATATTACTGAAATTGTTTTATTGTGGATTGTCTTTGAAATGATCTGAGCTAAGTCCAAGAGAAATCTTTAACACCGAGTGGGAGGTATAAAGATACCTTACTTCCCTAAAACTATGTACCCCCGTAGGAGTGAGCCTGAGGCTGATTTATATAGTGATCACTAGTTTGTGTGGATTTGATATCGATAGTCCTACTTCGATGGCAAGGATAGGATGGCTCTCCCCAACGTGGGTTGTACGATGGACTCCATGTAGCTCAAATGGTTTATGTCGGTTATAGGATCTCCCAGCGTGTGTGTGTTTCCTTGTGTCTATGGTAAATGGTGAAGAGATTTGAAAGTGGAATTGTGAAAGTTATTCTTTTGAAAGATTTAAATGATATTTACATTATGAGAATTGATATTCTTGATGAACTGAAAGTGATTGACAAATTATATGATGACTCACATGTGTTATTGTACTTATTTCATCCTCTCATGATTATGATGATTTTCTTTGGGCTATGTGAGTCTTTCATACATCCTGCATATTTCTTATAAATATTTATGATGATGATGTTTATACAACTGCATATACCCCCATATACTTGGTTCCTTTCCCTGGTACTGACCCACATCTTCAGATGTGGGCTGTATTTTCTCAAAATGTAGGTTCAGGTGCTCAGTTCCAAGTTCGACAGTGATTCTTTGGGCATGTTGTTCTACATCTTCTGTTGTGGTGAGTCCTCATGTTTTGAGGACGTGATGTATGATGTTAGTTTCACAGAATTGTTGACATTTGATAACTAAGTATAAGTCAGTTGGGGCATGTCTCAATGGCTCGCTGGTTTTATTGATTTTCTAAGAGGCTTGTCAGACTAGTATAGATGTTGGGAGTTGACTAATAAGTCGTATTTTGTTATATTTCTAAAATTCTTTTATTCTTGGATGATGATTACTCTGTTGATATTTGAGGGTTATTTATGGAAACCGCATTGATTTGTGTTGAACTGAATGAAAATGGCTCAAAGGGTTAGCTTGGGGCTACTTGTAGCCTCAAGCACCGTGTGATGCTCCGGGACCCATTTTTCAGGGCGTCCCAAACTTGGTATTAGAGCCTAAGGTTGTAAGGTGTCCTAGGGAGTCTGACAAGCCACGTTAAGTAGAGTCTTGATCATCGGTGTGTAGCACACCACATCTATGAGCAAGAGGCTACATGACATTTTAGGAAAAAGTGTGATTCTTTTTTTTAGAAGTCTATCATGCTTAAAGTGTCTCTCTCTGCTATTGATTCGTGCTCTCCTCTTTCAAAAATATGCCTCCATGTTGAGCGAGAAGAAATAATGATGGTCAGCAACCTCAACCCACTGACCCATTGAATGAAAACGTGTCTCATACTAAATTTTGGGTAGCCTTTCAGGTGCTAGCCCAAGCTATTACTGCAAATGTTCAGGCCAACCCGGCCCCAGCTCCACAGCAGAAGGGAGGTAATTTAGCTGCTGCCAGGATCTGTGACTTCATGCGGAATTCTATGGGTCCAAGTATACTGAGGATCCATATTTGTTTTTAGAGAAGGTGCGGAACATTACTCAGGTGATGCATGTATCTGAGGAACATAGTGTAGAGTTGGCTACGTATAGGTTGAAAGACCTTGCTTATGACTGGGTTGTTGCTTGGAGGAAAAGTAGAGGTGAGGGAGCTATCCCTACAACTTGGCAAGAGTTTTAGGATGCATTCCTGAATAAGTTTTTCCCTTAGGAGATAAGGAAGGTGAAGGTGGAAGAGTTTATGAACCTGCGACAAGGCTCTATGACTGTTAGAGAGTACTGTCTAAAGTTTAATCGGTTGGCCAAGTATGCTCCTGACTTAGTGGCTGATAATCGGGCTAGTATAAGTAATTTGTGATTGGAGTGTCTAGTTATGTGGTTAAGGAGTGTAGGTCTGCTATGCTGAATAGTGAGATGAATCTTTCTAGGCTGATGACTCATGCCCAACAGATTGAGGCTGACAAGATTAAGGAGAGAGATAGAATAAGAGGAAATAAGAGAGCTAGGTCTGAGCAGCACGGACACGGTCAGACTAGATCGCAGGGAGGGAGTCTCCCTCAGTATCAGGATCGTTCGTCTATGCCAGCACCGTCATATGCTAGTGCTCCCGTGCCTAGAGGTAGGCAGGATCAAGGTAGCAGGTCATATGCATCCAGGTCCCAATACAGTGCTGGTAGTAAGCCAAATCATCCCCTTTGTCCTAAGTGTGGTAGGGCTCATTCGGGTGAGTGTTGGGGTGAGAAGAGAGGTTGTTTCCGATATGGGGACATGGGTCACAGAGTTAGAGATTGTCCACAGGATGGACAAGGGCATTGTGACTATCGCCCTCAGACCTAGACTCAGACTGGTAGTGCTCCAGCTCCAGCGACTCGCCCAACCCCAGCTCAGGGCGCCTCTTCTAGCAATACTGGCAGGCAGCGCCAAAATAGATTCTATGCTTTACCATCCCTCTAGGACCAGGAGGACTCTCCCGTTGTTGTTACTGGTATGCTTCATATATTTTAGTTTGATATGTATGCTTTATTGGATCCTGGATCCAGTTTCTCATATGTTACACCTTTGATTGCTGTGAATTTTAAAATAAGTCCTGAGATTATTCCTGAGCCTACCCTAGTTTCTACCCTAGTGGGTGATTCGATTGTTGCCCAGAAAGTGTATACAAAGTGTCTTGTTATCATTCTTCATAGAGTCTTGTTGGCTGATCTGATTGAGTTAGACATGGTAGATTTTGATGTGATTCTGTGTATGGACTGACTGTATTCTTCTTATGCCTCTATTAATTGTTGGACCCGAGTGGTCAAGTTTCAGTTTTTGGGTGCATCCGTGTTTGGGTGGTCTGGGAATTCTGTGTCACCCAAGAGTCATTTTATCTCTTACCTCAAAGCTAGAAAGCTTATTTCCAAGGGGTGTATTTACCATTTGGTTAGAGTCAAAGACACTAAGTCTGAGACTCCAACTCTCCAGTCTGTTACGTTGTCAATAAGTTTTCTAATATCTTTTCGGATGATCTCCCAGGGATACCTCCTGATAGAGAGATAGAATTCGGGATTGATCTTCTTCCCAATACTCAACCCATTTCTATTCCTCCATACCGTATGGCCGTTGCAGAACTTAAGGAGTTGAAAGAGCAACTCAATTATCTAATAGATAAGGGTTTCATAAGGCCCAGTGTTTCTCCTTGGAGTGCACTTGTGTTGTTTGTGAGAAAGAAAAATGGCTCTTTGCGTATGTGCATTGATTACCGCCAACTGAATAAAGTCACCATAAAAAATAAGTACCCCCTTTCGAGAATAGATGATTTGTTTGACCAACTACAAGGTGCAAGTTATTTCTCAAAGATAGACCTTCGTTCTGGCAATCATCAACTAGAAGTTAGGGAGTGTGACATACCAAAAACCACTTTTCGAACTAGTTATGACCATTTTGAGTTTCTTGTTATGTCTTTTGGGTTAAATAATGCCCCAGCATCTTTCATGGACCTCATGAATCAAGTGTTCAGACCATATCTGGATATGTTTTTCATAGTGTTCATCGATGATATACTGGTGTACTCCTGTAGTGAGGATGAACATTCTGATCATCTCCGAACTGTCTTGCAAACCCTTAGAGATCACAAGTTGTTTGCCATGTTTAGTAAGTGTGAGTTTTGGCTAAGGTCAGTTGCTTTTCTGGGTTATATAACTTCTTTCGAGGGTATTAGAGTTGATCCCCAAAAGACCAAAGCTATTAGAAATTGGCCTAGACCTATTTCTCCGACTGATATCCGAAGTTTCTTGGGTTTAGTTGGCTATTACCGTTGTTTTGTTGAGGGTTTATCCTCTATAGCATCTCCTATGACTCGGTTGACCCAAAAGAAAGTGAAGTTCTTGTGGTCCGAATCTTGTGAGAAGATTTTTCAGGAGTTGAAGACTCGACTCACTTCAACCCTTATTTTGACTTTGCCTAATGGTGTTGATGGTTTTGTGGTGTACTGTGATACTTTGAGAGTTGGGTTGGGTTGTGTATTGATGCAGAAGGGTAAGGTGATAGCTTATGCTTCTAGACAGTTGAAACCCCATGAGAAAAATTACCCCACCCATGACCTTGAGTTGGCTGCTGTTGTGTTTGCTTTGAAAATCTGGAGACACTATTTGTATGGTGTCCAAGTTGATGTTTTCACTGATCATAAGAGTCTGCAGTATGTGTTTACCCAGAGAGAATTGAATCTTGCGTACAGATGATGGTTTGAATTATTAAAGGACTATGATATGAGTGTGCTGTACCATCCGAGCAAGGCCAATGTTGTGGTGGATGCCCTAAGTAAAGTGTCCATGGCTAGTGTTTCACATGTGGTAGAATGTAAGAAAGAGTTGGCTCGTGATGTACATTGTTTGGCTAGATTGGGGGTTATGTTGTTTGACTTTTCTGAAGGTAGTATAGGGGTTCAGAGTAGTTTTGAATCCTCCTTGGTTTCGGAAGTGAAGGAAAAGCAATACTTAGATGCTAGTTTGGTCAAACTGAAGGAGTCAGTCAAGGACCAAAAAGTAGAGGTTTTCTCTCAAAGGGGAGATGGTGTGTTGAGATTGCAGGGTAGATTATGTGTCCTGAATATTGATGATCTGAGACAGAGGATTATGGCTGAAGCGCATGGGGCACGATATTCTTTTCATCCCGGTGCCACCAAGATGTACCGAGACTTGCGGGAAATTTATTGGTGGAGTGGCATGAAAAAAGATATAGCAGCGTTTGTAGCTAAGTGTGCAATATGCCAATAGGTTAAGGTTGAACACCAATGACCTGGTGGTATGATGCAAGAGTTTAGTATTCCCACCTGGAAGTGGAAAGGGATAAATATGGACTTCGTGATTGGTTTACCTCCTTCCCGACGCCATCATGATTCCATTTGGGTTGTGGTTGATAGGTTGACTAAGTCTTCTCATTTCTTACCTATTCATACTTCATATACTACTGAGGATTACGCTAGATTGTATATCCGAGATCTAGTCAGACTGCATGGAGTTCCCTTGTCTATCATTTCGGATAGGGGTACTCAATTCACTTCGCAATTTTGGAAAGCTTTTGAGAAGGGTCTTGGTACCCAAGTGCTTTTGAGTTATACTTTTCATCCGCAGACCGATGGTCAGGCTGAGCGGACCATCCAGACCTTAGAGGATATGTTGAGAGCATGTGCACTTGACTTTAAGGGAATTTGGGATGATCACTTACCGTTGATAGAGTTTGCTTATAATAACAGTTTCCACTCTAGTATTGGCATGGCTTCGTTTGAAGCCTTATATGAGAGGAAGTGTAGATCACCCATAGGTTGGTTTGAGGTGGGTGAAGTGGCTGTGAGTGGTCCTGATTTGGTATTTGAGGCTATGGAAAAATTTAAGTTGATTAGGGTAAGGGTGAAAACTGCGCAGTCGTCAGAAGTCATATGCGGATGTTAGAAGAAGAGACCTTGAGTTTGAAGTTGGTGACCTAGTGTATCTGAAAATTTCATGTAACGCCCCGAAATTAGGTCCCGAGATGTCACACGGTACTTAAGGTCACAAGTGACCCCACGTTAACCCTTCTACTGGCATAACTCATAAGCAACATAAAAATACAAATCCATATAAATCAGCAGAAATTAACTCTTTTCCGAATCTGATCGATACAAAAATGGAATTTTACAGTATTACAATTCTACCTTTACAACCAAAATTGAAACAAAATACATCAACTTCTACTGACTTTCTATGAAGCCTCTACTAGTACTGACTGTAGGTAGCGGGGTCATGACTCCCGACTAACCCAACTCAATATGATAGAATAAACAAAATACAATACTATAAACTGTGCATAACTAACCCAAGCCCTTGAATCAAAAGGACTTATCACCTGCTGACTGGATACCACGAACTGACTGGATCTGAAGGAACAACTATACCTTGTACCTACATTCTGAGAAAATGTAGCCCACATACGAATATGTGGGTCAGTACCAAGGAAAAGTACTGAGCATATGGGGGTGCATGCATATATTAGATGACTCACTTAGCTCGAAGAAAATCATCATTATCATGAGAGGTTGAAATAAGTACAATAACACGTGTGAGTCATCATATAATTTGTCAATCACTTTCAGTTCATCAAGAATAGCAATTCTCATAATGTAAATATCATTTAAATCTTTCGGAAGAATAACTTTTACAATTCCACTTTCAAATCACTTCACCATTCGCCATAGACACATAGACACAAGGAAACACACACACACTTTGGGAGATCCTATAACTGACATAAACCATGTGAGCTACATGGAGTCCAATGTACAATCCAAGTTTAGGAGAGCCGTCCTATCCTTGCCATCGGAGTAGGACTATCAATATCAAATCCACACAAACTAGTGATCACTATATAAATCAGCCTCAGGCTCACTCCAACGGGGGAACGTAGTTTTAGAGAAGTAAGTTCGCTTTATACCTCCCACTCGGTGCTAAAGATTTCTCCCGGACTTATCTCAGATCATTTCAAAGACAATCCACAATAAAATAATTTCAGTAATATATAAATATACATCGGGAGCCATCGTGCTTCCCATCTATCAAAATCAACCACGTTGTGGATTTCTTTCACACTCGAGTTCAAAACAACTCCATTAAGACCAAAACGTAAAATCATTCAAAATATCTCAAATATTCAACATCAACGTGCTTATAACACAAACTTTCTCAAAAAAACACAATTTCCAATGGGGATTCACGACCCAAATATCAAAATCATGATAAGTATTGTTCAATATTCATGCTTTATATCTCCACACATGTAAATTCATCTTTCAAAATCATAAACATCAAGATTTCATAATAATCATCATAAGATATGGGTTCATGCTTCAAATTCCTAAAAATCAAATAAAAATCATGCCTTTGTAAAGAAAATTACTTTTGGGCACAAGAACGAAAGAGAGTTCTTATTGAAAAACTCCACATTCCTTGAATGATGAACTATAGATCAATACTCAATTTAGAGATGTTAATCGTGCCTTTGAATGATGGTTCTTGGAGTTCTTGAACTAAGAACTTGGAATCTTGAATAAATTTACAGAATTAATGGTGAACTTTGGAGGTTCTTGAAGTTCTTGAACTAGGAACTTGGAATCTTGAATAAATTTGCAGAATTAATGGTGAACTTTGGAGGTTCTTGAAGTTGGATGTAGGAGCTTAGGGTTTTATTTTTGAGGGAATTTGATGAAATATAACATATAATGCTTCTAATAGCTTTAATATAGGGTTTGGACGGTTTTTGGGTGAGGGGGAATGACCAAAATGCTCCTAAAAATCAAATAATTCTCGAATCTGTCCTTTGATAGACTGTTTTGATAGTCTAAAGTAGATCAACCATAATGTTTTACTCCGATATCCAAATTGGATGTAACTAATTTCATTAGAAAGAGGACTCTCATATATTTCAGTTGATATATAGTATCTCACCCAGATCATTGTGTACAAGGATTTATGATCGTTTGAAGTTGACCCAAAAATTCACTTTTGATATGCTGAAGTAGATCGACCATAACTTTTTGCTCCGATAGACAAATTGGATGAAACAAATTTCATTGGAAAGAGGACTCACAGAGCTTTCCGTTGATATATAGTATATCTCCCAGATCATTATGTACAAGGAGTTATGATCATTTAAAGTTGGAGAAAAAATACGCCAGGCCTCAGTACTTTTTTTTCCTGCACGTTTTACTGTTCACAGTTTGATCGGAATGGTCGTAACTCATCGCTCGAGTGTCCATTTTCAATGATGTACATATCATTGGAATCCTATTCGATACTCTACACAATGGTAGTTCAACGTCTTAGAAATACTTCACAGAAAATTTATGGATCACTCTAAAGCATAGAACTCGATACGTTTCTCACGAAATCTTTATGAAGAAAATTTTCCGGGGTATTACATTATCTCCCCCTTGGAAACATTTGTCCTCGAATATCGCTTGATAGGATAAAAGAACTGATCAACTGACCTTCTTAAGGGTCACAAACATCTCAGACATATCGGCACGATTGGAATCACAGTTTGCTAGTCCTCATACTGAACATGCATATCTGACGCATAAATATCTAGCTGAACTGACTCTGGAATATATGAACGCCTATGCAACAATATCCAATTCAAGGTTCGTAATGAGAAATTGAGCATGAAATAGATATTTTTAAAACACGGAAGCTTTAAGAAGTCACGGGGTATTTCCCCCTTGGGACTCTATGTTCCTCTACAACACTTATTTCATAGGGTCACTAAGACTGTGCACGGGGCACCTATGAATTAGTTCATATGCATGACGCACAAATAGAGGTATACTCGTTACTAATGAGATGCTCCGTATGGAAATGATTTCATTCCTAAGATCCTTAGATAACATGACGAATGATAAATGAGAAGTTACACTATACGATTCTGATTGACTGAGCTGGAATACTTGGAAAATAAAGATCATTTAGTAAAAGTTTACGAATTGAAGCATAACTAGCTTCCAGAATCTGAAACATGTACACCAAAATCCCTCAAGATAACCACTTAAAACTTCAACTAACCACAATATATATGAAAGCTTAATCTTAATCTTACTTCATATTACCACTTAGCTCAAAATAAGCATACACCATCTAGAGCTTCAACGCTTTCAGCTCAACTTTGGAATTTCAATCTTAGAGTCTAACGCTCAACTCAAATTTTTCTCATCCTTAACGGACCACACTACCTCTGTCATCGCTTATTAAAATCACGCTTGTAAACATATATTTATAAACCATAAAAATCAAAATCACATCTAAGAAGCTCAACCATTATAGTCATACACTAATCCTCAAAATTAAAGCAGTCCCATAATATCTTAGGTAAACTTTCTCATCATAAACACAACATCAAACTTAATCACGAATCAACCAAACTTAGGCTCTTATATCCACTATTCAAGCCTATTAGATCACTTCCTAACAACTAATACCATTAATCAAGAAATCATCATAGTCGGCTTCATGATCACCAATTATTCAAACTTAAGATCTCACACTTCACATAATTTACAACTCCATCTCACGCATAACTCCCACGTGAAGACTATAAAACAATACATCCATGAACACTAGCCCACTTAAACTTCATAACAATAATAATTGGTCCTAATCATATAGCCTATCTTATTCACAATCCATTAACATATCCTTCTTTCACCCGTCACTACTATCTATCCTTCATACACAACTTAACATAGTTCATAACTCTCTACGTCTTAACTTAACTTCCTCTTGCAATCTGGAGAGCGCCAAGATTAACAACACTTACCCACCGAGTACTTCCATCACTAACCTATACTCTCTATCATACAAATACCGTCAACACCCGTTTCATACCTCAAACAAACTATATCACTTCCTATTAACCCAATTGCATAAAAAAGGGGATTTCTCTATACTTATGCTCAACAAATCACACTTACCATCCTTCTTACTAATACACCTCAACATCCCACATTTTCAGCCAGCACAAGGAACAAGATGAACTATAAGTTGCTAGTGGATCGAAATAGGCCTCACACGGCTTCACTAGACTTTGGTTTTGTGTTTTGATCAAGAAAGTTATATGAATAACAAAGTAACTATGCTAGTGAATCAAAATAGGCCCCACACGGATTCACTAGACTTTGATTTTTCACAAACATAATGATAACAAGATTACATAATACAAGAGATAGAAACTTGACACACAACATTCAACGATCTAATAATACACCTTACTCTGTCTTAATTAAATAACTCATAAGAATGAGGGCATAACTTTCAATATAAGAAACTTAACACACTAGAGAGCTCCTCTCAAGCCTTTTGTATAACTTTTGAAATTTCTTCTAGAAAATATAGAAGCATTACCTGGGGAAGAACTGGAGCTTGCGAATCATGTTATCTCAAAAATAATACATAGAGGGAGAAGTATAGATTAACATTGTAGATTCTGAGGAGGAATCTGAAAGCACACCTAACCTAGGCTTAGTTCACGACTTTTATGAACATGAATAAAGTACTTCAATCTTTGAAAATCAAAAGTACTAACAGGATACTTTCTAGCTCTCTTACAATCTCATAACTATCTACGGAGAATTAAGCTTAACTATATCTGATACCTTAAAAATGAGGCAGAGTTGGCTAGAATAGAGTAAGATGAGAATCTATATATGCTTATTGGAGAACCTTTTTGTAGCACGATCTTAGAATTAAAAGAAGAGAAACATTTCATAAATGCCCTGTATCCTCTCAAAGAAAAGTACAGACGTCTCCGTACCATTACGCAAGAATCTACTAGACACGACTTCATAGACACCCTAGGACACTTGAACTCTGTGCTCTGATACCAAGTTTGTAACGCCCCAAAATCGGGTCCCGAGACGTCACATGGTGCTTAAGGTCACAAGTGACCCCAAGCTAACCCTTCTACTGGCATAACTCATAAGCAACTGAATAAAAATACAAATCTATACAAATCAGCAGAAATTAACTCTTTTCTGAATTTGATCGATACAAAAATGGAATTTTACAGGATTCCAATTCTGCCTTTACAACCAAAATTGAAACAAAATACATCAACTTCTACTGACTGTCTATGAAGCCTCTACTAGTACTGACTGTAGGTAGCTGGGTCATGACTCCCGACTACCCCAACTCAATACGACTGAATAAAGAAAATACAGTACTATAAACTCTGCATAACTAACCCAAGCCCTTGAATCAAAAAGACTCATCGCCGGCTGACTGGATACCATGAACTGACTGGATCTGAAGGTACAACTATACCTTGTACCTATATTCTAAGAAAATGTAACCCACATACAAATATGTGGGTCAGTACCATGAAAAAATACCGAGCATATGGCGGTGCAATGCATATATAAAATAATATCTTAATATCATCACAGTTTATAAAATTATGCATACTGATATAGATGACTCACTTAGCTCGAAGAAAATCATCATAATCATGAGAGGATGAAATAAGTACAATAACACATGTGATTCATCATATAATTTGTCAATCACTTTCAGTTCATCAAGAATATCAATTCTCATAATGTAAATATCATTTAAATCTTTCAAAAGAATAACTTTCACAATTCCACTTTCAAATCACTTCACCATTCGCCATAGCCACAAGGAAACACGCACACACTTTGGGAGATCCTATAACCGACATAAACCATGTGAGCTACACGGAGTCCAACGTACAAACCACGTTTAGGATAGCCGTCCTATCCTTGCCATTGGAGTAGGACTATCGATATCAAATCCACACAAACTAGTGATCACTATATAAATCAGCCTCAGGCTCACTCCTACGGGGGAATGTAGTTCTAGGAAATTAAGGTCGCTTTATACCTCTCACTCGGTGCTAAAGATTTCTTCCGTACTTAGCTCAGATCATTTCAAAGACAATCTACAACAAAACAATTTTAGTAATATTTAAATATACATCGCCATCATGCTTCCCATCTATCAAAATCAATCACTTTGTGGATTTCTTTCACACTTGAGTTCAAAATAAATCCATTAAGACCAAAAGGTCAAATCATTCAAAATATCTCAAATATTCAACATCAACGTGCTTATAACACACACTTTCTAAAAAAAATACAATTTCCAATGGGGATTCACGACCCAAATATCAAAATCATGATAAATATCATTCAAGATTCATGCTTTATATCTCCACACATGTAAATTCATCTTTCAAAATCATAAACATCAAGATTTCATAATAATCATCATAAGATATGGGTTCATGCTTCAAATTCATAAAAATCAAATAAAAATCATGCCTTTGTAAAGAAAATTACTTTTGGACACAAGAACGAAAGAGAGTTCTTATTGAAAAACCCTACATACCTTGAATGATGAAATTTAGATCGATACTCATTTTTGAGATGTTAATCGTGACTTTGAATGATGGTTCTTGGAGTTCTTGAACTAAGAACTTGGAATCTTGAATAAATTTACAGAATTAATAGTGAACTTTGGAGGTTCTTGAAGTTATTGAACTAGGAAGTTGGAATCTTGAATAAATTTGCAGAATTAATGGTGAACTTTGGAGGTTCTTAAAGTTGGATGTAGGAGCTTAGGGTTTTATTTTTGAGGGAATTTGATGAAATATAACATATAATGCTTCTAATAGGCTTTAATATACGGTTTGTATGGATTTTGGGTGAGGGGGAATGACCAAAACACCCCTAAAAATCAAATAATTCTCGAATCTGTCCTTTGATGGACTGTTTTGATAGTCTAAAGTAGATCAACCATAACGTTTTACTCCGATATCCAAAATGAATGAAACCAATTTCATTAGAAAGAGGACTCTTATATATTTTCGTTGATATATAGTATATCACCCAGATCATTGTGTATGAGGATTTATGATCGTTTGAAGTTAACCCAAAAATTAACTTTTGATAGGATAAAGTAGATCGACCATAACTTTTTGCTCCGATAGACAAATTGGATGAAACCAATTTCATTGGAAAGAAGACTCGTAGCTTTCCGTTGATATACAATAGATCACCTAGATCCTTATGTACAAGGAGTTATAATCATTTAAGGTTGAAGAAAAAATACGCCAGGCCTCAGTACTTTTTTTTTCTACACGTTTTACTATTCATAATTCGATCGGAATGGTCGTAACTCATCGCTTGAGTGTCCATTTTTGATGATCTACATATCGTTGGAAAGCTATTCGATACTCTACTTAATGGTAGGTCAACGTCTTAGAAATACTTCACAGAAAATTTATGGATCACTCTAAAGCGTAGAACTCAATACGTTTCTCACGAAATCTTTATGAAGAAAATTTTTTGGGGTATTACATTTCACCCATGAGGGGGGTGAAGAGATTTAGAAAGAAGGGAAAGCTTAGTCCCCGTTATGTTTGTCCTTATAAAATTTTTAGTTGTGTTGGTAAGGTAGCTTATGAGGTCGAGTTGCCTATCGAGTTGTCCTCTGTTCATCCAATATTCCATGTCTCCATGCTTAGAAAGCATATTAGCGATGTTGTGGTAGTGGATTCCTCTGTGAGTGCTGACATTCAAGAAAATCTTTCTTTTGATGAGATTCCCATTGATATTCTTGATTTCAGTGTCCAAAGACTAAGGAACAAAGAAGTTCCCTTGGTCTAGGTGTTGTGGCGAAACTAATCTGTTGAGGGTGCAACTTGGGAAGCTGAGGCGGATATGGGATCCAAGTACCCACACCTATTTTCCGCGAACTCCGATCAAGCCGAAGGTACTGTTCTTTCCTAAATCATGCACTTTTGATAAAAGTTGCAGCAGTTCAGCTATCATTTATTATGTGTTCAGCTGTAGTTTCTTGAATTTATGCATTTTATGTTGCATTCGGAGTGAGAAACGATGTGGTGATGAGTCTAACAAACGGTTTCGGCTGTATGCTCTATTCCCTATCTAATCTTGGCATGTCTAGCATCATTCGAGGATGAATGTTTCCAAAGGGGGGATGATGTAATACCCCGAGAAATGTTTCGTTGAAATTTTGTGCATAAATGTGTTGGGTTCTATCTTCTAGAATGAATTATAATTTTTTCCATGTATAATGTCTTAGATTATGACCCACCATTATGTAGAGTATCGAATAATATTTCCAACGATATATGGATCATCCAAAACGGACACCCGAGCGACGAGTTATGAACATTCCGATCGAACCGTGAATAGTAGTGAACAGTAAAACGTGCAGGAAAAAGTACTGAGGCTTGACGTATTTTTTCTCCAACTTTAAACGATCATAACTCCTTATACATAATGATCTGTGTGATTTACTATATATCAACGGAAATATCTACGAGTCATCTTTCCAATGAAATTGGTTTTATCTAATTTATCTATCGGAGCAAAAAGTTATGGTCGATCTACTTCAGCCTATCAAAAGCAAATTTTTTGGTCAACTTCAAATGATCATAACTCCTCGTACACAATGATCTGCGTGAGATACTATATATCAATGGAAAGATATGAGAGTCCTTTTTCTAATGAAATTGATTTCATCCAATTTGGATATCGGAGTAAAACGTTATGATTGATCTACTTTAGACTATCAAAATAGTCCATCAAAGGATAAATTCGAGAATTATTTTATTTTTAGGGGCGTTTTGGTCATTTCCCCCACCCAAAATCTGTCCAAACCCTATATTAAAGCCTATTAGAAGCATTATATGTTATATTTCATCAAATTCCCTCAGAAAGAAAACCTTAAGCTTGTACATCCAACTTCAAGAACCTCTAAAGTTCACCATTAATTCTGCAAATTTATTCAAGATGCTAAGTTCCTAGTTCAAGAACTCCAAGAACCATCATTCAAAGGCACGATTAATATCTCAAAAATGAGTATCGATCTAAAGTTCATCATTCAAGGTATGTGGGTTTTTTCAATAAGAACTCTCTTTCGTTCTTGTGCCCAAAAGTAATTTTCTTTACAAAGGCATGATTTTTATTTGACTTTTATGAATTTGAAGCATGAACCCATATCTTATGATGATTATTATAAAATCTTGATGTTTATGATTTTGAAATATGAATTTACATGTGTGGAGATAGAAAGCATGAATCTTGAATGTATTTATCATGATTTTTATATTTGGGTCGTGAATCCCCATTAGAAATTGTGTTTTTTTTAGAAAGTGTGTGTTATAAGCACTTGATGTTGAATGTTTGATATATTTTGAATGATTTGACCTTTTAGTTTTAATGGATTTATTTTGAACTCGAGTGTGAAAGAAATCCACAACGTGGTTGATTTTGATAGATGGGAAGTATGATGGCTCCCGATGTATATTTATATATTACTGAAATTGTTTTGTTGTGGATTGTCTTTGAAATTATCTGAGCTAAGTCCAAGAGAAATCTTTAGCACCTAGTGGGAGGTATAAAGCAACCTTACTTCCCTAGAACTATGTGCCCCCGTAGGAGTGAGCCTGAGGCTGATTTATATAGTGATCACTAGTTTGTGTGGATTTGATATCGATAGTCCTACTCCGATGGCAAGGATAGGACGTCTCTCTCCAAGGTGGGTTGTATGTTGGACTTTATGTAGCTCACATGGTTTATGTCAGTTATAGGATCTCCCAGCGTGTGTGTGTTTCCTTGTGTCTATGGTGAATGGTGAAGAGATTTGAAAGTGGAATTGTAAAAGTTATTCTTTCGAAAGATTTAAATAATATTTACATTATGATAATTGATATTCTTGATGAACTGAAAGTGATTGACAAATTATATGATGACTCACATGTGTTATTGTACTTATTTCATCCTCTCATGATTATGATGATTATCTTCGGGCTATGTGAGTCTTTCATACATCCTGCATATTCCTTATTTATATTTATGATGATGATGTTTATACAACTGCATATACCCTTATATACTCGGTTCCTTTCCCTGGTACTGACCCACATCTTCGGACGTGGGCTGCATTTTCTCAGAATATAGGTTCAGGTGCTCAGTTCTAGGTTCGACAGTGATTCTTTGGGCACGCTGTTCTACATCCTCTGTTGTGGTGAGTCCTCATGTTCCGAGGACGTGATGTATGATGTTGGTTTCATGGAATTTTTTACATTTGATAACTGAGTATGAGTCAGTTGGGGCATGTCTTAATGGCTTGCTGGTTTTATTGATTTTCTTAGAGTCTTGTCAGACTAGTATAGATGTTGGGAGTTGACTAATAAGTCATATTTTGTTATCTTTCTGAAATTCTTTTATTCTTGGATGATGATTACTCTTTTGATATTTGAGGGTTATTTATGGAAACCCCATTGATTTGTGTTGAACTGAATGAAAATGGCTCAAAGAGTTAGCTTGGGGCTACTCATAGCCTCAATCACCGTGTGATGCTCCAGGACCCATTTTTCGGGGCGTTACACTTGCCCATAAGAATGGCACACTTCACACCCATGCATAAGACTTTACTTAATGTGGCTTTCAGACTTCCTAGGACACTTTAAAACCTTAGGCTCTAACATCAAGTTTTTAACTATAACAACCCGATTTGCTGAACCAGAATGCTACACGGTGCTTATGACCCCGAAGGATCATAATCTAACCCATGACTGATATTTGTACCTGTATACTGTATAAGATAACATAATAATATGGAAACATGCACTGAAAGGCCATAAGGTTTGATCATGAACATAACTAAATAACGTAACGTCTGTGTAGGGTAATAGAACCCAAAACAAAACTGAATGTCTAAAACATGATAGTCTATATCTAGTCTGCATTTAGTCTGAAAGCCTCTACTGTCTGAAAGATCTGAATAAGGAGTTGATGAGACATGTCCCCAACTAATTCCAAATAATAAGCTAATCAATGAGATACTAAAAAATCATTATGTCCTTAAAGGATGAGGACTCACTTCTACTCTGACTACTAAATCTGGAATCTACTGCTGATCTGGAACTCGTGTCTCTGAACCTATGGTGTAACATAACAAGAAAGCACCATAGCACAAATGCATCAGTACAATGAAATGTACTGAGTATACATGTGAGGTAGGATATATACAAGGGTTTGCATGCATGATCAATACTAACTGACTGTTTAACATAAACGTGAGAGTGCATAGATAAATATGCAACTGTAACTGACAACGTAATAACATAATACTGATACCGTGGTAGCATGACTACTGAGTTTGGATACTGATAACATGACATAACTGATAACATGAATGACTGTATCTGAATATAACTAATAACATGGGTGACTGTGTCTAACAGTCCCGATTTTGATAGAATTATCTGAGTTCCGTACTATGTCTGAGTTGACTATATCAGACAGTCCTGAAATTTAAAGAACTATCTGAGTTCTATTAGTGAGACTGATTGACTGTATCTGACAGTCCTAGTTTTGTAACATGAAACTGTGGGAAGTAGTATCTAATCGACATGCCTCAAATGTACTATAATAGTTGAGCTGGGGTCTAATCTATACCCTGATTGGAAGGGTGTCAATACCGCGCCACTGGTAAGGACAACATGTGAGTAAACCTGATATAACAGGTAACTCTAGTGATAATGGTGGGAACCCTCACATAACAAGTTAAGACACCTCATCTATCCTCATATAGAAGGCTACGATGTCTCAACCTATGTTGGCTACATAGTTCTAGAGTTCAAGGATTGATTCTAAGAATCACACCCTTGTATAACAGGTGAGTCCCCATCCTTGGGTTCACTCAGTGCTAATTCCTACTCCCATCTGAATGGACACTGAACATGATTTACTGAACTAAACTGATCATGGACTGAGTTACTAAATTTCCGTGGCTGATAGAATACTACTAATATCTGACAACTGACTGAGTCATGAGATCATGGAGATTTTTCCTGAGTCAAAAGACTATCTGAAGTCTAAGAGTTCATAGCTTGACTGCGAGTATCATGAAATCATGATATGGATATAGGCACACATCTAATATTTTGGGTACAAGTACCTCTAGGACGCAATAGAAAGAAACTAACATAACATGATTTACTTGAAGACTTGACTATCATCATAATACATACTACCTTCATAGGAGCATTTCATCAAACATGTAATAGGCATGATCTTGTGCATACATGGGGATTTCCTGATATCATGCTAGTTAGACAATATTACTTCATCTAGGCATTTAATCAAATAGATGACAGGCATGGTACATGTAAACATCATTAGTCAATTCTAATTTTATCATTCAAGGGTTTAAATCTTAGGGTTGCATGAATCTATGGCTATAGTAATTAAACCCACATAGAAACTATCAACAATCATGGAGTAGAATCCAATTTCACATCTATCAAACATGACATGAGCAGCCAAAACATGAAAACATATAGAAAATCCATAACTTGAGTTTAGATAAGGGATTCTTAGACTTTATGGATGAAAGAAGTCTATGAATGAACACTATTCATACCTTAGTTTGAGATTTCATGAAGATTGATGGTGAAATGTTCTTGAAATTGGACCTTCTATGAAAATCCTAGCTTGAGTTCTTGAGAGTATTTGAGAAAAAACATCAATATTTTGGATAAATAAGGGCTAAATTCCATGTTTTGAACCTTATATGGGGGGAGAGGGAATTGACCCTTTTAACCCTAGACACGTAATTTAATTTTCACTGAAATTTCCTGAATTGGGCCCTTGGCGCGACACAGCATTATCGCGCCGTATCACTGGAAATTGATAATTGGGAAACAACATGGTGGCACGACACAGAGCTCTCGCATTGCCACCATGTCTATGACCTAGAAGTTTGGTACGACGTGCCAGTAGCACGGAGCAACACTGGAATTTGACAATTGCCATTTGAGCTATCTCCGCTACGCGCTGAAGGCTCAGATCAAACACTGTCTCGCAAAAAGGACCAAACTCTTTGCTCGGGTGTTGAATTTGGGAGAATTATATATCGATGGAAAGCTTATTCAAATTCCCACATGATAGGAAGTGAAAATTATCGAAATACCATATGTATAATAATGAATTCTTATTTCTAATCAAGTTCTAACATCCTTGAAAGGATTTTCAATCTAATAAAAAGCACGGGCATTACATTAACGCCTTGAGATTACACCCTGGGTGCCACATGGTTCTTACAGTCTCGAGGGACCATAAACTAACCCATGAGATGGTACATACTATGAACACTGATAAAACTGATAACAAAAGGTCATATGCAGAATTTATTTGAGGAATGCCATCAGGTTTTAGTAATAAATATGATAAAATCTATAAACAAAACTGATAATACTAATAAAAACATCTGACAATGAAACTACAATCTGAGAACTAACTAACTGTCTGAAATGTTCAAAAGCCTCTAAACTGACTGAATAAAATTTGATCGAATAGGCCCCAACTAACTCAATCTAACTACCAAACTGAAAACATAAAAATAAATGTAGTCTATCCTCAAATTATAAGGACTCACCACTACTGCGACTGATAATCTGGGGAGTCTATGCACAATCGGGGAACTGAGCATCCAAACCTATGATATGATACATCATAGCGCAAGAAATAAGTATGCGATCAGTACATTCATGCTAAATGAGGTAGGATGATATGAATGATTTCATAGACATGAGCTATTACTGTCTGAATATATATAGCATGACCTACTGAATAGAATACATGGAAACTTTAAGTGCTGAAGATGCATGACCAAGCATAAACATGTTCTGAATATAATCTGAAATCTGATATACTAAATACTGAAAACTGAATAACTGATATATGTATGCTATGGTTAAGCAAATCAAAAACTGAATCATTAAACTGATGAATGGAATGAGACTATGGGAGCTACCATCTAACCGACATGCCCTAATGAGCAAACTTAGGGTCCAGCCTATGACTTCAGTTGGAAGAGTGTCAGTACCGTGCCATAGGTACTAACACTGGTTGTGTGGATTCACTAAAGTGTTGTCCTAAAGGACTAAGGGTTACCCTCAACTGGTAGGTACCCGTATAAGATCAACCCTCAACTGGCAGGTTAGTATCTTAACCTATGTTGACTACGTAGTTTGGCAATGCAGGGATTGCTACTAAAGGTCGCACCCTCAAATGGAAGGTGATCCCCCATCCCTGGGTTCACTCGGTGCTAAATCCTACTCCTAAATGAACTTTCTCAGAATACTGAACCATTTTGAGATTATCTGATTATGATAACTGACTGAACTGATAATGCTTATAACATATTTTAAAACTATTCTGAAGGTTTTGAGACTAAGTAAACATCTATGGTTTCGGGTATTCATAACCCCCAGGACTCGATAGAAGTAATAGTAAAATTGTACTAAACTTTGGGGACATAATATGAAAGCACTTATTCAAAATTCATTCTTGTAGGCATTTCATCAAACACTTGTAATGCATAATTTAAGCTAAGCATGGGAATAGTATAAAAACTTGGAGTAATAACATGATGTTAACATTTATATCACTTATTCATGATTTAAATTAGTGAACAACAACATTAAAACAGGTGGGGTTTGATAAACAACAACAATTTCATGTAAGCATAGTATAAAGTCAAGATTCATGGAGGTTCATGGTTAAAATCACAATTTAAGCTCATGGTAACTTGTAAAGATCAATATTTGAATTTTAAAAGGGGATACTTGGACTCCATGGGTGAAAGGAACCCACAGATAAATACTTAATGTACCTAGGTTTTTAAATTTGTGTGGATTGATGGTGAATTCTTGAGATTTGACCTTGAATCTTGATGGCTAAGGTTTGTTCTTGAAAGAGACTACTTTTGATTTGGGATAAATTGAATAAAATAATGACCTAATAGGATATTAGGGATTTAATACCATGTTTTTCGCGGATTGGGGTCATGGGGAAAAAACCAAACTGCCCTTAGAAGAAATTTAATTTTCATCACTGAAAATCTTGATTTTGACTTTCACCGCAACGCGGTGCTAACATAGTGAGTCACTGGAATTTCATTGTAAGCGTAGTCCAAGGATGAGTATGAAATTGCACATTGGATAGATGTGGAGCTATCACATTGCATCACTGGAAAATGGACAATTATGAAATTGCACCTTGGCGCGACACAGCGCCATTGCGGTGCTTCACTGGAAAAAGGACGATTGCAAAATTGCACTCCTCCACGATGCGATGTCTGTCACATTGGGAATTTTTATGAAAAATGAGAAAATCAGGTTGAGTTACTGGAAAGGAAATAAAGTGAACTGAAACTTCACCACGACGTGGGCTAACTGTGGTGTTCTACTATTTTGCACTAAAAGTGCCATAACTTGTCACCCGAGTATCAGATTTGGGCAAAATTGGTATCGTTGGAAAGATAATTTAATTTCCTAAAACTTGGTGGGTATTGATCTAGAAAATTATGAGTATAGAAAAATATATGCTATTTTGAAGTTGATTAATAACATTCTTCTGAAATATTCAATTGGTAAGAAATATTTTGATTCGTCTAATAGATGGGAGTTATTTGGGGCCTTAATATACCTCAAAATAACTCATAAAACTATCAAAGAATGATAATACACTATGTATGATCTTGAAACATAACACTAACATTGGTTTGGATTTTCGGGGTATTACAGCAAGACATAACTTTGTGCATATTTCACATTAGATATAACCTTGCACATATTTTATGCCAGATCTGGTGTACACACTTTGTTGAAGACATGGTATATATGTGGACATTAGCTTATTTTCCATTCATATGTGAAGACATACAGTGGAGTTCTTTAGTTCAACATATTATTGCTCTATTCATACCTTGCCATTGTAGCAGTCTATCCCAAATATATGCAGAGAAATGATGCTTGAAAAATAAGTGGGATATATTATCCTGTCCTCCCAACTCTCGAGCATAGGGCACCAGCTAAAAATGTCGTCAGGTGTATGTCATATCTTTCAAAAGTAGTGCTTTTTGAAGGACCCGACACGGGTGCAACAACATTTTTAAGAGTCTGAGCAACTTAGATCTATCCTTAGTGTACAGTTCCCTAAGACTGCTAGTCTCAAAATGAAAATGCATTTTGGGTCACTAATATTATTACATTCTACTATTCTCTGGATCCAGGGGATTTTTGGGAATTCACCTAAAAATATTTGATAGAGTTTTTCTAATAGAAAACACCTCCATACACTCCATGTCATTTTGAGAATTCCCTGCTTCCACAAGATTCTTTTTGGCTTCAAAAATTCTTTGGATCATCCATGATTCTTTCTTTAGAAAGAAAAATATTGAGAAAAAAACAAAAGTTCGGGGATAAAGTTATGAGCCTGAGATGTTATAAAGCTTTGGATTCAACTTTTTCCTCTATTTTATATGAGTAGACGTATGTAATGTGCCAAGACATCATTTTGTATGCCATGGCACTGAGAGAAAGACACATGAGAATGTCAAATTTGTGTTGAATACCTCTCAATATGGAGAGTATTGACATTAAATATAGAGTATTCAAGGATTACATCCCTAAAGATCTGTCTTCCTATCTTTAAGGATCAGATTTTTTATCCCTCTAAATCCATTATTCTATACCACCAAATTTGCTCTACTATAATCACTATTACTCTACTAAATCAAACCTCTGTAATTACATTAATATACAACAATATATAGTTACGTTAATAAATACAATATTTACTAGTTGTCCATCATTCTAACATCCCCCCTCAAATTGATGCTGGTAGATCAACAAACATCAATTTGCCGACTAGAAACTTATGTCGTCGTCGTGTTATTGACTTTGTAAATGCATAAGCTATTTTAAGATCACTGGACATATGCAGGAACAACTTCTCATATATAATGACAGTCTACTTCGATGTGTTTGGTTCGCTCATGATAAACTGGATTAGTAGCAATATGAATAACACTTGTATTGTCAGCATGGAGAGAAATAGGATTAGATTGAGGAAATCCAATCTCATCAAGTAATTTACTAAGCCACATAATCTTGGAGAAAGCAGTAGACATTTCTCTATATTCAGCCTTTGTTCAATGCTGCTTACTCTTCCAAGATATCAAAGACTCCCAAATAAACATACACCAACTAGTAATCGAACAACAAGTGTTAGAACATCCTGCCCAATCAGAATCACTAAAAGCATTAAGACAAATAGGCGAGCCACTAGGAAAGAATAATCCTTGATTAAATGTTCTAGGAGATATCGAATGATGCAATGGACATCCACCAAATGAAGATGATATGGATCTTGCATAAATTGACTAACTTGTTGAACTGCAAAAGAGATATTAGTCCTGGAAATAGTAAGGTAATTTAAGCTCCAACTAATTGCCGAAATATAGTTAGATAAGTAAGAAGATTACCTTCCTGGTGGTAATACCTTACATTCAATTCTAGAGGAGTATTTGCAAAGGAGGTATCCTGAAGACTTGTCAAAGAAATCAGATCTTGGGTATATTTGTGTTGGTTTAGAACCAAACCGGATAAATTACGCATAACTTCCAAACCAAGTAAATATGTAAAAGTACCAAGATCTTTCATAAAAAGGGAATCCTTAAGGTGTTGTTGAAGACTAGTGATTTGTGAATAATCGATTCTCGTGTTAATAATGTCATCTACATATATCAAAAGAAGAACACAACCTGTAGATATTTTCTAAAGAAATGAAGATGAGTTGTATTTGCGCTACTCAAAAGAGAATTGTAGCAAAGTAGACCAAAATTTGTCAAACCAAGCTCTGGGAGGGATCTTGTTTTAATCAATACAAAGACCGCTAACTTGCATACATTTGATGTAGGTAATGAGAACAAAACAGGTGAAGTTTTTATACAAATATCTTCTTTAATATCACCATGGATAAAAACATTTTTGACATCTAATTGATGAAGAGGCCAGTTTTGTGAAGTAGTGGTGATGATAGTTTTCACGATAGTCATTTTTGCTACTGGTGCAAAAGCTTTCTCATCGTCCATACCATACTCCTCTCTGTTACCAAAAATAACCAGCTGAGCTTTGTACCGGTCAATAGTTCTATCAGAATATAGTTTAATTGAATAGACCCATTTACATACAATTGGGCGGACATTTGAAGGACATGAAACAATACGCATGTGTTGTTTTCTTTAAGAGCCAAAAGTTCTTCTTCCATTGCTTTCTGCCAACATTCATGTTTGGAAGCTTATGAGTAACAAGTTGGAATAGAAATGATGGATAAAGTAGAGGAAAAACCATACCAATTAGGAGGACGAGATACTTTGGTAGATTGACAAATGGGATCAAGAGGAGCAGGGCTTGAAGAATTCTCTAATTCTAGTTCTGGAATAGTCTCAGGTGGTGGATCAATTTCTAGAGGAGGTAAAGTTGGCCGATGTTGTTCATACACAAATTTAGGTTTGAATCGCTTAGAAGAAGATGACAAATAATCAAAAGTCGGAAGAAGAGGAGAAGCAGGAGATATCTCAACATGAGTAGGAAAGAAATACTGATTCTCAAAGAAAACAATATTTCTAGAAATACAAAACTTGTTAGAACATGGATTATAGCAAATAAAACCTTTCTGCTAAGTACTATATCCCATAAAATCACATTTAGTAGATTGAACAAAATGTTTATGTAATACCCTGAACTTTCCTAGTTTAGCTCAGCCCCCTGAACTTTCCTAGTTTAGATCAGCCCCTAGTATGATCCCATAACACTTAGAACCTGAAAATAAAGTTAAGTGTTGAGGGGTTTAGTCACTTTCTACTCCCTTTAAAATTCGAGGATTTTTAAGTTGACCTGTCGGGCCCCTAGACGATGATTTTTGCGTTGAATTATATTCAGGGGTGTAAGTCGCATGTCTCGGGCAAGTTTAAGATTTTTCAAACTAGGATTGGATGGTGTTTGGATTGGAATTCCAGCAGCTCACTGCAATTCCATCGCGTCGCAGTGAGTATGACGTCAAGAGGTCCACCACATTGTGGTGGAGTGTAAAAAGACATTTGTCAGTTTTCAGTGAGTCACCGCGATTCCACTGCATTGCGGTGGGTATCATGATGACCCATTTGGTACATTGTGGTGAGGTTGTGATCGGCATTCCAGTTGCGGGATTTAAATCCCCAAGGGTAGTTTTGTCTTTTACCAACTCCCCAAATTGTGAAAACAGAAGATTAAGTGTATTTTTGAGCAAAATATACTCATTGTTCATCAAATTCCTCTCCAAGAAGCTCCAGAGCTTCAATTTTAAACTTCAAGAAATCCAAAATTCACTATTCCTTTTCCAAGATAATTCAGAATTCGAGGTTCCCTGTTCAATATCTTCAAGAACACAAATAGGAATTCAAAGTCAAGTGCCTTCATCAATTTAGTCAATTAAGGTATGTAAGGTTTTGAACAAAGATACTACTTTCATCCTTGTGCCCAAAACTAGTTTTTAAAGTTGAATTTACATGAATTTACATGATTTGCAATTAAGGGTTCATACCCAATTATTATTTGAAGATTATAATGTTACAAGTGATTTAAATATTGAATTGCATCTCTATTTTGTATGTTTATGCGTGTGACGTGATTATATATACATTGAGAATTGAATTTCACTATTTTGACTAAAATTATTACAGAATTTCAAGATTTTGTTTATAGAGCATGACTTGGTGATAATTTCACATGAGTTTAAAGCATGGGTCATTAAGCCCTAGTTTGAGTATTGATATTTTAAGAAGAAAATGCTTTTAAGCACCTATGATTAGTTCATATTCATATTTTGAGAAAAGATTTAATCTATTGATTCTCAGCTTAGATATTGAATCCACATTACTGTTTTATTACAGTTTATAGTAAATAGATGCATAACTGGTTTTCATTATAAACCCTTATGCTAGTTTTAAAGTGGATTTCCTACATATTGAGCATACATATTTAAAGGGAGTAGTATTTAGCACTGAGCGGGAAGTGTGGATTTAGCGCATCCTACTTCCCCAGAACTACGAGCCAACGTAGGTACAAATTCAAATTATATTCCATTTGTATATAGATACCGATACAAATTGTGATCACTTAGCTCAGGTTATACTCCCTGGA
Source organism: Capsicum baccatum var. pendulum (assembly GCA_030864225.1). Classification (NCBI taxonomy): domain Eukaryota; kingdom Viridiplantae; phylum Streptophyta; class Magnoliopsida; order Solanales; family Solanaceae; genus Capsicum; species Capsicum baccatum. The sequence continues at coordinate 30,396,463 of CM061561.1, forward strand.
AAGAGTATGACACCTCTCCCCAACGTGAGTTTTTTCCCTTTGGGGAACTAGACGTTGGACACTATGATAGCTTGATAACGCTTAACTTACACAACCATATACTTTGCAAGGGGGTCGTTATCAATATATTTACCCAACTTTGGAGTCGGGGTCGAATCCTCAGGGAACAATGTGAGTGACGATTAAACTAATTTGAAACTAAAGCTATAAGTTAAATTCAAACAAATGATATGAAAAGACAAAATGAGGGGTTTTTAATGATTGAACAAAAGTTATTTACACTTCAATTCTCCTTAGAACTCAAAGCTTAAACTGCAATATTTTAAATTAATAATATAGAGAAACTAGAGTTGTGATCACTATGATTATTAACCCCTCATTGAATGATAGTTGTAGTACTGGATTCTCATGATTTATGGGAAACACCAAATTATCAGTTTCGACTGTCCATCTAAGTGTTTCTCAACCTACCTAGATGCTGAACTCCCTAATTCTCTCAAACTTAGAAAATCATTCTATTCATACTGATTTTATCTCAAGTTGATCAATCTTGTTACAACATTAATCATTAGATGGGAGCTTAACCTTCTCAAATCCTTGTTGATAATTCGCTACCTTTAGTTTGTTTCTCAGTTCAAGCAAATAAACATAAGGAGGGATTTATTGTTTGCAACCAATAAATAACAATCATGACAAAGCAATTATCAAGATGTCCCCACAATCACTCGAACCCTAATCAACTATTAAATCCATGGAGGAATAATCATAGATCCCACAACCCTAGTTGTGGGTTTTAGTGCCATATGAAAAAGAAAGAGATAACAACAATTATAATCATCATTAAAAGTAATTAAACTTACAAAAGATGAAGTTTGAAGTTGATTCTCTTCTAAGTTCAAGAGAAAATTCCCACAACTAAATCAAAGAGTTGAAAATTGAATTTTAAGTTCAGAACCCCAAAGAGAGGTATCTTTTCCTTTGGAATAAGTTCAAGATGTTCAGCCCCCCTAATGAAACCCTAAAAGCTTCTATTTATATCCATAACTTAAGAAAAATTTGAAATTCAAAATTCAAAATTTTCTCCATAGCCGACGACATATCTAACGGCTTATCAGAGGTCTGATAGCTTATCAGACCATGTCGTCCGACATGATTCCCATTTCTTACCTTCTGCTTATGTGTGACGACATGCCTGGTGTCTATCAGACATATGACAACTTATCAGAATTGTCATCGCTTCTTCACTTCAAGTTGTCAAGCACTGTCTAAGCCTAACAACGAGCTTAATGGCTTATCACAACTCTGATGGCTTATCACAGGTTGTCGTCACTTCTTCCAGTTGAATCTAATTCTCTGTCTAAGGCTAACAACAACTTTGATAGCTTATCACAAGGCTGACGACTTATCAGACAAGTCGTCAGCTATTTTTCCTTCTCTACTTGCTCAAAAATCAACCTTTTTACTCCCATAATTGCTGATTTTCTTGTATCTCGACTTTTACTGCAATATCAAAGAGCAAACAATCAAAAACGACAAAAGTTGCTTAAGACTTTGCAATTATTCTCAGTTAAAACTCTCAAATATGTTAGCATCTGCTGACACATCAACACCCTCAACTTACAACAATTGCTTATCCTCAAGCAACTAAAACACAACCAAGAGGATACAAAGTACATTCGACAGTCAACCATCCATATTATCTCAAAATATTTTCACCATCTCCAAGGTTAATTAATTTTAAAAAAATAATCGGGCATATTGTTGAAGAGCAACAATGCAACACACAGGAAGCAAGATATGTCATCAATTCAGCAAAAACAACCATGCATGTACCAAGATTACACTATCCACACAAGTTAGCAACTAGCAACGTAACCAGTGTGCCCTTACAACAAAGAAGTCCCACTTCACTTATATATGAAATCAAGCATGTAAATGCAGGGAAGGTCAAGAGACACTCACTCTCAGAAAGAATTTCCAGTCAATGTAAGCCAAATACCATAAGCTTGCCCTTATTTTCATTACAAGGATTTTCAGACAGGTTAGCTAGGATTACTATAGGTCTTCTCTTTGGCTTGTAATGTAGGCTAGGGGCTGGTATGATACTCAATGATATTTAAAGTGACTAAGCCTCCTTGACACTACACTAGCTTTTTGGGTGTCACTTATTAACCTTATTTTATTCTTCTCTTTTCTTGATCACACATATTCAGGATAGGTGCGGTCTTTTCTACAATTATTCTTTTCTTGTTCTTTCCCATCGCATCCAGCTTTTTATTCTTTTCTTCTATTCTACATTTCTTCATACTCATTTTACATCACGCACCCCTATGATAGCCACCCTCAACTTAGGCCATTTTCCTAAGTCAAGGTGCACAGTGTCCAAGGAGGACTAAGGCCAAAACAGGTTCATTATGATATAAATAGGACGGTGATAGGTATCATAAAAAGAAATAGGCTATTCAGGCTCAAAATAGAGATCAAGGGATATTATGCATACAGGTAAGGTCATTTAGGCTAAAAGTGGACTAATCTCATAATGGCCTATGATCCTTTCCCAACTCCCATCCTACAACCAAGGCAAGACTAATCGGGCAAGTTCTGAATTTAACATAAAACGAGAACTAAGTAATATCTCTCATGCACATGGCACACAGGTACATTACAAGCTACTATCTATCTGGTTCATGCAATTGTTAGCAATGACTATCATTCCCTTAATACCAATTCCATAAAAAGATTCACAGTGGTCGCATATAGAAGCACATCACACAGTTACAAAATAGACAATTAGAGAGGTATTTATCATTCCCAAAAATCAATAAAAATATGTCAACTACCATAAATACTTCTTTTTCTCCTAGTTAACCATAACACATCATAAAATAAAACACAATACGCCTAAACATGTCGGCTCTACTAGGAACAAGACTCCAGGGAAAAGAGGCATGGCAACAAAAACCCCAAGAGGGCATCAACACCAACAAGTAGCCTTACCCTTAACTTAAAATCACGCAATGTCCCCAATGCGTCAAACCAAAACAAGAGATTTAGAAACATACCAGTGGCACCATGGGTGTAAAGATATGATGTCAATCACATAATATGAATACAAACAGCAAAATACCTTGGGTTGCCTCCCAAGCAGCGCCTAATTTAATTTTGCGACACGACTAGGTTATCTTGACTACTCAGAATTCATCAAGATACCTTAAAAGTGCTTCATCCTTTATCCCTCTATTTAGACGATTTGAATCGTCGCCTATCTTTTGATCTTTACATATTTTAGGTGCATTAGGCAAATGTGAGAGCATGATAAGGAAAGTTCTATCACGCCACTTCGAAGACTTGAACTGCTTGCCCAATTTTGTATCGAACTTTCGTGTGGGCTCATTTGGCAATGTGAAAATCTTAAAAAGCCACTAAATGGAAATTGATTTTTAAGCCTGTTGTCCTTCAAGATTGGGGTTGTATTATACCCTTTCGGCAAGACAAACTCCAAAATGTAGGAATTTTCCTCCTCATTTCCAAAATTCATCATTTTCTTGGGTGATTCGACTTTCATCACATCCACCAAGCATAATGTTGAAAAGTGGTTTGAGTGAGGTCGTCTCCCTAATTTTACAGTTGCATCCTTCTCTACCTCTTCACCCCAAAGTGGGCTAGAGTCTTTATAAGAGATTGGCGTGGTTTCTTCTTTTGCCTCTAGCACCATTTTCTCAATCTTGGCATCATCTTTCATAGTTGGTTTGGTTGATTGGGAAATCATCGAGGGTTTCTCATCATTGAGATCAACATCAATAGAGTATTATTGCTCCTCATCTTCACACTCTTCCATTATTTTAAGTGATTCCATAGACAATATATCATCTAAACATAATATAGAAGAATGCTTTGAATGATTGACCTCTATATCTATGTCCTTATAAATGATTGGCTTCATGCCTTTACATATATCACATATGATATCATATGTTTCTTTATGGAGATCCAAAATTCGTTGAAACATAGCTTCAATGCCACTCTTCTCGGTGCTTTGTTCTTTTATTTCTTGACCATAAGACCTATCAAACTCATAAGAAGAACTAGAATTTGGGTTAGCGTAATAGGGGGAGGGGGAATTTGGGCAATCACTCCAACGTCCATCTTGACCATTACATAAAGAACAATCATACTCCCGATAGGATGGAGATGGTGCACACATCCCTCTCTGAGGAGCATAGCTATAATCTTGCCAAAAGTGAGGTACATTAAAATATGGACATGGATCATCAAGATAAGATTTCTAACCACCACGCTCATGTTCATTCCACAATGCCATAGTAATAAGTAAAATAAAATAAAAATCTACCTAACAAAAGAAATAAAAGAAAACTAAAAAAAATATTTACAAGTTTGAATTCAAGCAAGTAGGTTAAAATTCCGAACCCACTCAATACGCCAAATTATTCCCTGGAAATGGCACCATTTTTTATAACGCTCAACTTACACGTCAATTTAGTGTAAGGCAGTCGTCGTTAATATATTTACCCAACTTTGGAGTCGGGGTTGAATCCATAGGGAACAATGTGAGTGACGATTAAACTAAATTGAAGCTAAAGCTATAAGTTGAATTCAAAAAAATGATACAAAAAGATAAAATGGGGTTTTTTTGATGATTGAACAAAAGTTATTAACACTTCAATTCACCTTAGAACTCAAAGCTTAAACTACAATATTTTAAATTAATGATATAGAGAAACTAGAGTTGTGATCACTATGATTATTAACCCCTCATTGAATGATAGTGGTAGTACTGAATTCTCATGACTTATGGGAAACACCAAATTATCAATTTCGACAGTCCATCTACTTTAGTTTATTTCTCAGTTCGAGCAAATCAACATAAGGCAGAATTTATTGTTTGCAACCAATAAATAATAGTCATAACAAAGGAATTATCAAGATGTCCCCACAAACACTCAAACCCTAATAAACTATTAAATCCATGGAGGAGTAATCATAGATCCCAAAACCCTAGTTGTGGGTTTTAGTGCCACATGAAAAAGGAAGAGAAAACAACAATTATAATCATCATTCAAAGTAATTAAACTTACAAAAGATGAAGTCTAAAGTTGATTCTCTTCTAAGTTCAAGAGAAAATTCCCACAACCAAATCAAAGAGTTGAAAATTGAATTCAAAGTTCAGAGCCCCAAAGAGAGGTGTCTTTTCCTTTGGAATAAGTTCAAGATGTTTAGTCCCCCTAATGAAACCCTAAAAGTTGCTATTTATATCCGTAACTTAAGAAAAATTCAAAATTCAAAATTTAGATTTTTATCCTTAGTTGATGACATATTTGAGGGCTTATCAAAGGTCTGATAGCTTATCAGACCATGTCGTCAGACATGATTCCCATTTCTTGCCTTCTGCTTATGTGTGATGACAAACCTGATGGCTTATCAGACATGTGATGACTTATCAAAATTGTCATCGCTTCTTCACTTCAAGTTCTCAAGCACTGTCTAATCCTGACAATGAGCTTAACGGTTTATCCTAACTCTGACGTCCTATCATAGGTTGTCGTCACTTCTTCCAGTTGAATCTCATTCTCTGTCTAAGGCTGACGACAACTTTGATACCTTATCACAAGGCTGATGACTTATCAGACAAGTCGTCATCTATTCTTCCTTCTCTATTTGCTCAGAAATCAACTCTTTTACTCCCATAATTGCTGAATTTCTTATATCTCGACTTTTACTGCAATATCAAAGAGAAAACAATCAAAAATGACAAAATTTGCTTAAGACTTTGCAATTATTCTCAGTTAAAAGCCTCAAATGTGTTAGCATCTGCTCACACATCATAGCTCACATAGTGTATGTCAGTTAGAAGAACCTACCTAACAGTAAGGACTTACAGAAAAGCTTTAGAATTTAAGTGTAAAGGCTCACAGTTTTATTCAGATATTATTTTACATCAGATATTAGTCATGAGATTTCAGCTTTCAGTTTCCAGATATAAAAGTTACTCATTTCTACACTTAGACTGCATGATTTAAAAATAGAATACAAGTACATCTTTTAGAACTAAATGTGATGGCTTACAAGACTTACACAGTTAGCTTTATTATTTATGATTTACGATTTTCAGCTTTTAGTTATTCAAGCCAATGTGGGTCATTACACTTAGCATGCATTCTTTCATAAAATTTTATGAACATTGAGATATTTTTTACTAATGCGTTCACCCCCACATGCTCGGTACATTCCAAAAGTATTGATTCACATATATGTCTATGTGCTACATTGTTTAATAATGTAGGTCCAGGTGCTCAGTTCCAGTAGTGTGATCGACCGTGAGTATCTCTATCTACATACTGATAGTTGGTGAGTCCTCATAGTTTGGGGACCCAGTTATTAACTCTTTTAATTTATTAAAGTAGCCTGTTCAGTTATTTTCAGTCAGATTAAGTCAGCTGGGGTCTTTCCCAGTGGCTCTCTAGTTGTTAGTAGTATAGGCCTGTCAGACTACTAGTTTTAACTCAAATTTCCAATATTAATTGTCTAGATTTTTAAGTTAAGTATTCTCAGATACTTTGTTCGGTTAATTCCAGTTTAGATCATACAAAATTCAACATTCCAGCATTAATTATATGTTTATATTTCTCAATTATGAGTTTCAGATTTAGTAGAAGGCTTACAGGGTTAGCTTGAGACTACTCATAGTCTTAAGAACCGTGTGACATCTCTGGACTCATTTTTGGGGGATTATAGTTTATTACGCTAAGAAGGAGGCAGGTTTACAAAACAAACATAACCAAATTTATGAAAATTATCATATCTAAAAGATGGCAATTTTTACGCTCAGCGACCCCATTTTGTTGTGGTGTATATGGACAAGAGAATTGTGAGACAATTCCTTTCTCAAGAAAAAGATTTTTGAATTCATTTGACATATATTCTCCACCAGAATGAGATCTTAATAATTTGATACAAAGAGAAAATTGAGTCTCAATGTAAGCCAAAAATATCTTGAAGATGGAAAAGACCTCATATTTGGAGTGAAGAAAATACACCCACTTAAATCGACTATAATCATCTATAAATGACACAAAGTACTTGAATAAGCATAAGAAACAATTGGTGAAATGACCCAAACATCATTATGAATGACATCAAACCATTTTGTAGAACGACTACCAAAATTAGGAATAGGAAGAATTTTACTTTTGCCCAATTTACAAGTAGAACAATCAAAGGAAGCAATGGAAAATTGATTTTTATTCCCAATACACTAGAATTTGATAAATAAGACAACACAATAGAATTTGGATATCTTAAGCACTTATGCCATACCTCAGTCTTACTAGGTGTATAAGTACAAATAAGAGACAGCACATGAGGAATGGAAAAATGTATAGGAAATAGTCCAAATTTAGGCCCCTCCGCAATTATCGTCCCTGACACCTGATCCTCCACAAGCAAACCATTACTAGAAAAGTTTACATCACAATTGTTATCTACCAATTATCCAACTAAAATAAGACTAGTGGAGAGCTTTGGTGACATAAAAATAATGTTTAACGTACTAGTAATATCCTCAATCTTGGTAATGGGTATGTAATACCCCGTACTTTTCTTAGTCCCATTTAACTTCTAGAATGTCAAGGGTTAACTTTAAAAATGTATAAATCGTGATACATTTAGAATTTTCCAGATATAGACCCACCAAATTGTAGATAATTGAATCATCTTTCCAATGATATCAATTGCGCCTAAATCCGATACTCAGTTCAGAAGTTATGAAACTTTTAGTGCAAAACAGTAGGCCAACGTGATAGCACCACATCACGGTGAAGTGCAGATTCGAAATTGTCCATTTTTCAATAAAGCACCATAATTACACTATGTCACGGTGAACACCAAAATCCCATTCATCCCTTTCCAGTGGCTCATTGTGATTTGCCGGTATCATGTTAGAATTCTCGATGGGATAGACACTGCATCTCGGTGGAGTGCAAAATGGCACTCCTCCTTTTCCAGTGATGCAACACGATTATGCCGCATCGCTCTAGAGCCCAAAATGGTAATTTTTCTTTTTTCTAGTAAGCCACTGTGATGGAGCCGCGTCGCAGTGGGGTCAAAATTAGGACTTCTAGTTCCAAATTGATTTTTCCAAAGGTCAATATATACTTTTCCCAAGCCCCCAAATTGTGTAAAACACTGGATGAAACCTATTCTAAGCATTATACTATTCTTTTTCCAAGATAACCCAAAATTCAAGATTTCCAATTCAAGAACTTCAAGAATCAATTTTCAAGAGCACAAATAGGAATTCAAAGTTCAAGATTCTTCAATTATTCATCAATTAAGGTATGTGGGGTTTTCAACAAGGATAATTCTTTCATCCTTGTGTCCAAAAGTAGTTTTTGAAGTTAATTTCACATGAATTTACATGAGTTTCAAATTAGGGTTCATACCCAAATATTGTTATTTGAAGATTATGATCCTACAAGTGATTTAGATGTTGAATTGCATGTCTACTTTAGTATTTTTATGTGATGACATTAATTCCCAGATTTAGCATTGAATTATCAAGATTTTCATTATTTAGCATGAACTTTATGATGATTTGAAATAAAATTGGTGCATGGGCTATTAGCCCTAGTTTGAATGTTGATATTTCAAGAAGATTATGCTTTTAAGCATCCCATGATTGGTTATATTAAGATTTTGAACAAATACTTGATCTTTTGACTTCAGCTTAGATATGAAATCCACATTACAATTTAACTATAGTTTATAGTAAATAGATTTACATGAGGTTTTCATTGTAAATCCTTATACTAGTTTTAAAAATGGATTTCTTATAGAATGAGCATACATATTAAAAGGAGTAGTATTTAGCACCGAGTTAGGTATGCTTACATGACCCAGAACTACAATCCAATATAGATTCAGATTATCAGATTATTTCCATTTCTATATGAATAAAAGTTACAGATGTGATCACTTATATTAGGTTATACTCCTTAGCAAGAGTATGACACCTCTCCCCAATGTGAGGTTTTTCCATAAGGGAACTAGATGTTGGACACTATCATAGCTCACATAGTGTATTTTGGTTAGAAGAACCTCCCTACAGAAAAGAGTAAAGAATAACAGAAAAGCTTTTAGAAAACTAAGTGTAAAGGCTCACAACTTTATTAAGATATTGCTTTACATAAGATCTTAGCTACTAGATTTCAACTTTTAATTTACAGATATAAAAGTGAGTCGTTTCTACACTTAGACCATATGATTTTAAAGATAGAATACCAATACAACTTTTAGAACTAAGTGTTATGAATCACAAGATTTATACAATATGTTTTAGCACTCATGATTCATGATTTTAGCTTCAGTTATTCCTGCCAATGCAAATCATTTATACTTAGCATGCATAAATTTATATGTTTATATGAATATTGAGATATTGTTTTACTTATGCATTCACCCCCATATACTTAGTATATTCCAGAAGTACTGATCCACATATACGTCTACGTGCTACATTGTCTCATAATGTAGGTTCAGGTGCTCTATTTTAGTAGCGTGAGTGATTTTGAGCATCTCCATCTACATCTTGATAGTTGGTGAGTCCTCATAGTTCGGGGACCCAAATATTCAGATTTTCTATCTTATTATAGTCATTGATTTAGTATTTTCAGTCAGTTCAAGTTAACTGGGTGTTTGTCCCAGTGCTTTTCTAGTTATTAGTAGTAGAGGTTTTTCAGCTGCTAGATATAAATTCAAATTTTCAATATTGCTTGTCCATACTTTTGAGAAAAATACTTTCAGATGATTTCAGCTTAGATAAGATAGACTTCTACATTGATTTTATGTTTATATAATTTATTATGAGTTTCAAACGTAGTAGAAGACTTACAGGGTTAGCTTGAGGCTACTCGTAGTCTTGAGCATTATGTGATGCCTCGAGACCCATTTTTGAGACATTACAAACTTGGTATCAGTGCCTAAGGTTATAAGAGTCCTAGGGAGTCAGACAAGCCTTGTTACATAGAGTCTTGATAATGGGTGTGGAGCACACCACATTTATGATCAAGAGGCTATGGGATATTTTTAGGAAATCATCCTTCTAGTTTTTGATCTATCGTGCTTACAATATCTCTATCTACTTTTAATTCATGCTTTTACATGATAGTTGCTGAAAATACCTTCTCGCTGAGCTTACGCACGCAAAAATGATAACCAGCCACCCCAGCTCGCTGACCCTCTAAATGAGAATTTATTCTATGCTAAATTTTTGGCTGCCTTTTAGGTGTTAGCCCAAGCTGCGACTGCTAATGTTTAGGGTAAACATTAGGCGACAGTCCTACTTTAGAAGAATGGGGATTTAGTAATAGCCAGAATTTGTGAATTCATGAGAATGAATCCACCTGAGTTCTTTGGGTAAAAAGCAGGCGAGGATCCACAACTTTACTCAAATGAGATAAGAAAGAACACCCAAATTATGCATATTACTGAGGAAGAGAGTGTAAAGTTGGTATCCTATAGGATGAAAGATGCAGCGTATGATTAGGTGGTTATGTGGAAGAATGGTAGAGATGAGAATACAACTCCTATGAGTTGGCATGTGATTTAGAATACATTTCTAGACAAGTTCTTTCTACGTGAAATGAGAGAAGCTAAGGTAGAGGAGTTTTTAAACCTGAGGTAGGGCTCGATGACAGTGAAGAAATACTGCCTTAAGTTCAACCAGTTGTCCAAGTATGCCCCTGATACGATGGCTAACCCTAGGTCGAGTATAAATAAGTTTGTTACTGGAGTATCTAGTTTGGTAGTTAAAGAGTGTAGGACTGCCATGCTTATAGGGGATATGGATCTTGTTAGGCTGATGATTTATGCTCAATAGACTAAGGCAGAAAAGTTAAAGGGAAGAGAGAAGGGAAATAAGACGACTACAACCGGGCAGTTTGATTATGGACAAACAAAGTTTGGAGGGGGAAACTGTTAGTATTAAAGTCACTCATCTATGCCAGCATCAAATTCAGCTAGTGCTTCCATCCCTAGAGCTAGGCAGGAGCAGTGGGGTAAGACTTCTATGTCCAAATCTTAGAATAGTGTAAGTGGAAAACCTAGTTATCCTCCATGTACTAAGTGTAGTAAGAATCATCTGGGTGAGTGTTTATTAGGACAGAAAGGTTGTTATGGTTGTGGTAAGTTGGGACATAGAATCAAAGAGTGTCCTCATAATAGGAAAGGAAGAAGGGATGTTTGACCCTAAACTCAGGCTACTAGCGCACCAGCTCCTCTAGGTTGCTAGTCCCTCCTTAGGATGCATTATCTAGTATCAATGGCGGTCAATGCCAAAATCGATTTTATGCTTTACCATCCTATCTGGAGCAGCAGAGTTCACCAGATATTGTTACTGGTATGCTTCGTGTCTTTCATCTTGATGTTTATGTGTTGTTATATCCAGGGCCGAATTTCTCTTATGTGACCCCACTAGTTGCAGTAAATTTTGAAATAGGTCTTGAAAAGATCCCCAAGCCCTTCTTAGTTTCTACCCTAGTGGGTGAGTTAGTTGTTGCCAAACCAGTCTATAAAAAGTGTCCTATCACTGTCCTTCATAAGATCATGTTAGCAGACTTAATAGAACTAGATATGGTCAACTATGACCTTATTCTGGGCATAGATTGGCTCTATTCCTGTTATGTATCTATAGATTTTCGCACCTAAGTAGTGAAGTTTAAGTTTCCAGATGAGCCAGTCTTTGAGTGGGAAGGTAATTCAATGTATCCTAAGAGTCATTTCATATCCTATCTTAAGGCCAGAAAGTTGATCTCAAAAGGGTGTATCTATTATCTAGTTCAAGTCAAAGAAACTAAGTCTGAGGCTACAATAGTTCAGTCAATCCGTGTAGTCAATGAGTTTTCTAAAGTTTTTCTTAAAGATTTGCCAGGGGTACCTCCCGATAGGGAAATATGATTCGGTATCGACCTTCTCTCAGATACTCAGCCCATCTCTATTCCTCTATATCAAATAGATCCAGCCAAGCTTAAATAGTTAAAAGAGCAGCTTAAAGATCTCTTAGATAAAGGTTTCATAAGTCCCAATGTATCTCCATGGGGCATTCCCACCCTATTCATGCTAAAGAAAGATGGTTCTTTATGGATGTGCATTGATTATCATCAGCTAAATAAAGTCACAGTCAAAAACAAATATCCTCTTCATAGAATTGATGACTTATTTGACCAACTCCAAGGTGAAAGTTATTTATCCAAGATAGACCTTAGATCTATCTATCATCATCTTAGAGTAAGGGAATGTGATATTCCAAAAATAGCTTTCAGAACCCGTTATGGTCATTTTGAGTTTCTAGTCATGTCCTTCGGGATGACAAATTCCCCAGCAGCCTTCATGGACTTGATGAATAGAGTGTTTAAATAGTATTTAGACATGTTTTTCATAGTCTTTATCAATGATATCCTTGTCTATTCTCCTAGTGAGGATAACCATGCATACTATCTTAGAATTGTGTTGCAAACTCTTAGAGAACACCAATTGTTCACCAAATTTTGCAAATGTGAATTTTGGCTAATATCAGTAGATTTTCTTGGTCATATCATTTCCTGTGATGGTATTAGAGTTTATCGCTAAAAAATAGAAGTAGTAAAAAACTGGCCTAGACCTATCTCTCCATTAGACATTAGAAGTTTCTTAGGTTTAGCTGGCTATTATAGATTTTTTGTTGAGGGTTTTTCATCTATTGTATCCCCTATGTCTTAATTAACTCAAAATAAAGTTAAGTTTCAGTGGTCAGATTCTTGTGAGAAGAGTTTTCAGGAGTTGAAAACCCAACTCACTTCAGCCCTAGTTTTAGCGCTACCTAATGGTATAGATAGGTTTGTTGTCTATTGTTATGCTTTAATAATTGGTTTGGGTTCTATTTTGATGCAGAGAGGTAAGGTTAAGCCTATGCATCTAGACAGCTTAAACCTCGCGAAAAGAACTACCCTCCCCATGATCTTGAGTTAGCTGTTGTTGTTTTTGAATTGAAAATCTGGAGGTACTATTTTTATGGGTTGCATGCTGATGTATTCACGAATCACAAAAGTTTGCAATAGGTGTTCACTCAGAGGGAGTTAAATATTCATCAGAGAAGGTGGTTAGAACTATTGAAAGATTATGATATGAGTGTGTTGTATCATCCGGGTGGCCAATATAGTGGCAGACACCCTTGGTAGACTGTCTATGGGAACTGTTGCTCATATGGAGAATGATAAGAGAGAATTAGTTTTAGAAATGCACTGGTTATCTAGATTGGGTGTGAGGTTGGTTGAATTAGCTGAAGTGAATGTTTGGGTTCAGAATAGTTTAGAATCTTCTCTAGTTTTTGAAGTGAAGGAGAAGTAGGATAAGGATCCTAATTTGTTCAAATTGAAGGGTTCAACTTATCAAGTGTGCAACTTGTCAACAGGTTAAGGTAAAGCACCAAAGACCTAGTAGCACATTGCAGGATATTGGTATTCCCACTTAGAAGTATGAAGAGTTAAACATAGACTTTGTGACAGGGTTACCTCATTTGCATCGTTAGCATGATTCGATTTGGGTTATTGTTGACAGATTGACCAAACCATCCCACTTCTTGCCTGTTCACATGTCCTAATAACTAAAGATTATGCTAAGTTGTATATTAGATAGTTGGTTAGATTGCTTGAAGTTCCCTTGTCTATTATTTTAGATAGAGGTACTCAGTTTACCTCTCTATTTTGGAAAGCCTTTCAGAAGGGTCTTGGTACCCAAATTCATCTCAGTTTATCTTTTCATCCGCAAAAAGATGGTCAGGTAGAGAGGACCATTCAGACCTTAGAGGATATGTTAAGGGCATGTGTTCTTGATTTCAAAGGCAGTTGGGATAACCACTTGTCTTTGATTGAGTTTGCCTACAATAACAGTTACTATTCTAGTATTCAGATGCTCCCGTTTGAGTCTCTTGATGGGCAGAGATGTAGATCACCAGTCGGTTGGTTCGAAGTAGGTGAGGCCACGTTGATTAGTCCAAATATGGTATTTGAAGCCATGGAGAAATTTCAATTGATTTGAGAGAGATTAAAAACAGCTCTCAGTTGTCAGAAATCTTAAGCAGACATAAGAAGGAGAGATATTAAGTTTGAAGTAGATAATCATATGTATTTGAAGGTTTCACCCATGAAGGGGGTGAAGATATTTGGCATAAAGGGGAAGCTTAGTCCCCGGTATGTAGGTCCCTATAGTATTTTGAGTCGTATGGGGAAGGTAGCGTATGAGCTTGAGCTACCTGCAAACTTGTCATTAGTTCACCTAGTGTTCCATGTGTCCTTATTGAAGAAGTGTATGGACAATTCAGCTGTCATAGTCCCTCAAGAAAGCACAGATATTCAGAATAGTCATTCATATGAAGAACTTCCAGTAGAGATTCTTGATTACCAGATCCATAGACTAAGGAACAAAGAAGTTCCCTTGGTCAAAGTTCAATAGAAAAATCAATCCGCTGAGGGAGCTACTTGGGAAGCAGAAATGCGAACCAAGTATCCTCACCTCTTCTCCATGAACTCAAATTCAGCCTAAGGTAATAGTCTTCCTTAATTCAGTGCTTTTCCAGTCTCATATTCAGCCATGTGATTATCTTTATGTCAATTCATGCATTCGCAGATTAGATCAGTCACTCAGAATATTTTAGATTCAGTTATGCAGTTTTGATTCAGTAGTGCATACTAGTATATAGACTCAGTTCCTCAATATCCTAAGTTTAACTAGCCTCATTCGAGGACAAATGTTCCCAAGGGGGAGATATTGTAATACCCCATACTTTTTTTAGTCCCGTTTAGCTCCTAGAATGTCAAGGTCAAATTTAAAAATATATAACTCTTGATACGTGTATAATTTTCCAGATATAGACCCACCAAATTGTAGATAATTGAATAATCTTTCCAATGATACTAATTTCACATAAATCCGATACTCGGTTGAGAAGTTGTGGCACTTTTTGTGCAGAACAGTAAGCCAATGCAATATCACCGCATCACGGTGAAGTGCAGATTTGCAATTGTCCATTTTATAGTAAAGCACTGCAATTACGCCGCATCACGGTGAACACACAAATCCCATTCTTCCCTTTTTAGTAGCTCACCGCGATTTGTCGGTATCACACAAGAATTCTCTATTGGAAAAACACCGCATCGCAGTGGAGTGCAAATGACACTCATCCTTTTCCAGTGATGCAACGCGATTATGCCACGTCGTTCTAGAGCCTAAAATGACAATTGCCCCTTTTCCAGTTAGCCACCGTGATGGCGCCGCGTTGTGGTAGAGTCCAAAATCGAGATTTCCAATTCCGAATTGATTTTTCCAAAGGGCAATCTAGTCTTTTCCCAAGCCCCCAAATCATGTAAAACTCTAGATTAAACCTATTCTAAGCATTATACACTCATTATTCAAAAGATCCTTCACCAATAAACCCTAGAACTTTAATTTCAAAACCTCAAAAAATCCAAATTCCACCATTCTTTTTCCAAGATAACACAAAATTCAAGATTTCCAATCCAAGAACTTCAAGATTTGATCTTCAAGAGCACAAATAGGAACTCAAAGTTCAAGCTTCTTCAATTATTCATCAATTAAGGTATGGGGAGTTTTCAACAAGGATAATTCTTTCATCATTGTGTCTAAAAGTAGTTTTTGAAGTCAATTTCACATGAATTTACATGAGTTTCAAATTAGGTTCATACCCAAATATTGCTATTTGAATATTATGATCCTACAAGTGATTTAGATGTTGAATTGCATGTCTACTTTCATATTTTTATACGTTTGACATTAATTCCCAGATTTAGCATTGAATTATCAAGATTTTCATTATTTAGCATGAACTTTATGATGATTTGAGATGAAATTGATGCATGGGTTATTAGCCATAGTTTGAATGTTGGTATTTCAAGAAGATTATGCTTTTAAGCATCCCATGATTAGTTATATTCAGATTTTTAACAAAGATTTACTTTGGATCTAAACTTAGATATGGAATCCATACAGTTTATAGTAAATAAATTTACAAGAGGTTTTCATTTTAAACCCTTTACTAGCTTTAAAAGTGGATTTCTTATAGAATGAGCATTCAGATTAAAGGGAGTAGTAGTTAGCATCGAGTTGGGTATGTCACATACCCCAGAACTATGAGCCAATGTAGGTTTATATTATTAGATTATTCTCATTTCTATATGGATGACAGTTACAGATGTGATCACTTAGATTAGGTTATACTCCTTGGAAAGTGTATGACACCTCTCCCCAACGTGAGGTTTTCCCATAAGTGAACTAGACGTTGGACACCATGATAGCTCACATAGTGTATGTCGGTTAGAAGAACCTCCTTATAGAAAAAAGTAAAGAATAATAGAAAAGCTTTTAGAAAACGAAGTGTAAAGTTTTATAACTTTATTCAGATATTGCTTTACATAAGCCATTAGCTACTAGATTTCAGCTTTTAGTTTACAGATATAAAAGTGAGTCCTTTCTACACTTAGACTGCATGATTTAAAGATAGAATACCAGTACAACTTTTAGAACTAAGTGTTATGACTCACAAGATTTATACAGTATGTTTTATCACTCATGATTCATGATTTTAGCTTTTATATTATTCCAACCAATGTGAGTCTTTTATACTTAGCATGCATAAATTTACAAGTTTATATGAATATCGAGAAATTATTTTACTTATGAATTCACCTCCATATACTCAGTACACTCTAGAAGTTCTAATCCGCATATACGTCTATGTGCTACATTATCTCATAATGTAGGTTCAGGTGCTCAGTTTCAGTAGCGTCAGTGATTTCTAGCATCTCTATCTACATCTCGACAGTTGGTGAGTCCTCATAGTTTGGGGACCCAGATATTTAGATTTTATTTAGTATTTTTAGTCAGTTCGAGTCAGCTGGGGGTTTGTCCCAATGGCTCTCTAGTTATTAGTAGTAGAGGCTTGTCAGACTGCTAGATATAAATTCAGTTTTTTAGTATTGCTTGTCCAAACTTTTGAGACAAATACTTTCAGATATTACGTTCAGTTAATTTCAGCTTAGATCAGATAGACTTCTATTTTGATTTTATGTTTGTATTCTCTATTATGAGTTTCAGCCTTAGTAGAAGGCTTATAGGGTTAGGTTGAGGCTACTCGTAGTATTGAGCACACTGTGACACCTCGGGACCCATTTTTGGGACATTACAGGTTAAATTACTCCTAATGACAACTTGAATTTGTGATGGACCATGAGACTTATGAACATTTTTTAGCATACTAGCTAAGTTGGTCATATGATTGGAAGCGGTACAATCAACATGCCAAAAATAAGATATAAGATCATTACCTTGTAACCCCAAAGCTGAAAAGGCTGACATGATTATTTGTCTTACCATTTCAGGAGTAAGAACTTGTCCCAAAGATGAGTTCTTAGTAGTGAAACCATTTATCCCAATTTGAAAAGTATTGACCTTACGATTTTGACATTGTGTGGAACACTTTTTGAAATGTGTGATTGTTGTAAAACTTCCTTCCACAATTTCTAGCAATATGACCATATTCCTTGCAACTGTAACATTGAGTTCTAGTCATATACCTACCCTTTTTTTACCTTAGGCAACAAATACAACAACATCATCATCAACTTGCTTGAAAGCATTTTGTGTGACAAAACACTTCTCTTCATGGAGTAATTCCCTAAAATAAACATCCAAGGGGAGAGATGGGTCATGATTCATCAAATTAGAGCGAACACTCTCAAACTCAAAATGTAACTTCATTAAAAATTGGTCTCGTTTGCTTTGCTTATGAATTGCCTGAATTATAGAAAGAGATTCAGTAGGTATGTTGGCATAAACAATATTTGTAAATTCAGCCCATAAATTTTGTAATCTAGAAAAATAATCTTTTATGGATTGATCTCCTTTAGACTAATTAACAATTTCATACTCTACTTGAAAGCGTCTTGGGCTATTGTCTTGGTAGTAAACCTTTTGTAAATAATCTCACATGGCCTTAGCAGTGTTGTATGGCCTGAGATTAAGAACAATAAGAGGGTTAATTGACCCCAAAAGCCATGTCATCACCTGATCATCCTTAATCTTCCATTCATCTAACTTTGTAGGATCAGTACGAGCATGGTCACTTCCATCTATATGCCCATGTAGTTCTTTTTTCAGTGAAAAATAAATGAAATTGAAATTTTTGGGAAGAATAATTTTTTCAAGTGAAGCTAACATTAAAGGATTCAAATTGATGTGAAGCCATGTTCTTGAATAGCTATAAAAACTAGAAACACTATAACTAAAGAAAAAAAACAACCAGAATGACCAAGATAAAAAGTTCAAGATGTTGACGAACAGTCAATATAACCAAAATTTTCAAAGAAAAAAATTGAAATGAACTAAGATGGACTCTATGAAACTAGACAGCCAAGAGAAGGCTCTAATACCATGTATAATTTGTATTGAATTCCTCTCAATATTGAGAGTCTTTCCATTAAATAGAGAGTATTCAAAGATTACATCCCTAAAGATCTGTCTTCCTATACCTAAAGATTAGCTTTTCTATCCCTCAAAATCCGCTATAAATCCCGCCAAATCTGCTCTACTATAATCACTATTACTCTACTAAATCAAATCTCTGCAATTACACTAATATAAAATAATATATAATTACATTAATATATACAAAATTTACTAGTTTTCCATTATGCTAATAAAGAATTCCTCATTTAGGAAGACCTAGTAGCTCAGGATCTTTAAGTTTTATGTTTGTGCCTTTGATCACATACTTTGTCAGCTCGAAGGCTCATACTCGATCTGCTTTCATTGGATACAAGAACTTCGTTCGCTCACGACTCAGTTTGCCCATGAAACTGTGAACATATGCCTCCTTTTCAAATTATACATATATGACCTAGGGTTTATCTTTTTTTTTTGTACACAAATTCCAAAACATTTTAGCCAACAACAACAACAACAACATACCCAGTGAAATCCAAAAAGTAGGGTCTGGGGAGGGTGATCTGTTACTTGTTACCTATTGCTCATTGGGAGGTTACATGTATTAGTCGAGGTACGCACAAGCTATCCTGGACACCATATTATCCAAAAAAATTACATTTTGAGGGTTAAATCATTTTGTTTAAAGGCATTATGTACTTTAAGTTTGTCGATGGTGAATTTACTATAATTTACTATTGTTAATAATATTCAAGGTGTTTTGATATTTTAAATCAATGTCTGGTGTGAAGTCTTCATAGCATTACATATTCATAGTCATATACATTTTCCACTCTGCAACATCCATTATTTATAGAAAGATCCCATCAACAAACACAAGGAAAAAGAAAGTTGACTTACAAGTTTTTTTAGATCTATATTTCAAGCCTCTGATATTTACCCTTTATATTTTGAATTTTCTCCATGTAATATTTGACTTATTCCTCCCCTTGAGAAAATGACTCAATGAATGGTAACTCACATCAATACACAAACATACTCTTAACTTAGCCTCAATTGACATCTATGCCACCAAATTTGGATGTACACAAGTAAGAACTTAAAGTCTTAAACTATTATAAAGTTAAAAAAAATTAGATACACGTAACTTACTTGGCAAGCCTCACATGATTGGACATGTAGGCAGCGTGCACATCGTGTGATTTACCAAGTAGAATGCGTGTGTCTACTTGTTCAACTTTATGATGTTTAAGTGTCTATTATTTTCAATATTTTTGGGTACAACAATCTGTATATATTCAATAATAACTTCAACACAAGTTCAAGTCTAAGACAAGAACACTTATGAAGTTCCTTAACACCTTCAACATAAGATTATGATAATTTATCCAAAAAGTATGTCATATTTCAGAAAAGAGATTAAATAGAAATGTAAAGCCAAGTACCCTAACTTCACGAAGTGCCCTTAAGGAATAATTCCCCTCACTGTACCTGAGGTTTTGAAATCTTTCTCCCAGGATAAAATGGCTTTCCACCCAACAATAGTGGTACCTTAAATAATTGGATTCGTCGAACTCACTCAATAGCATAATGATCACAAAAAGTTTTCGTATAGAAGAAGAGTGTTTTTGCTATCAAAAATCATATCTCTGCCTGAGAAATATATCAGGTATTTATAGCCTTTAATGTGTCCTTTCAGAAAGGATGCATTGGTTCAGCAGAAAGGCACCTATTCAGTACAGTCGTGTCAACTGTGCCAAGTCTGTGCTGGACCTGTGGCTACAGGTGACACTGTCTGATTCTAGTTAGTCTTTTCAATGCACCTATGCCCGCAGGTCATCAAAGTGCATGCACAGATCACCTAATAGCATAAAATAGTGTGCCTTTTACCTCGGAGGGTCACATCCCTTTGAGATGCGTTGTGTATGTATTTATATGGCATCCAAAATATGCCCGTACTTGGAGATAAACAATTCTATCTGATTTTTGGATTAACATTTCACTTGTAAAACAAGTTTCAAATAAAATTCTTCAAAAAAGATAGATCTCATCGATCGATCATTTGCCAAATCCAAATCCAAATCCAAATCTGAAACCGAAGCTGAGCCGAGTGAGCGACGACAACGACGGTGCATGGCACCACCTTATTCTTTCCTCACTATCCATATAGAGTTAATGTTCCTCATCATAAACAATTACAAGTTCCCTTCTTCCACCAATGTGGGAGAATTAGTGAACTTTTCATTATAAGAGTACACTTTCCATTTTGGTTACTCTATTTCCCTCCATTATTTTTCCTTCTATTTTCCATTCACACATACACATTGGACCCAACAATACCCCATATGAATGGTAATGGCTATTGTTTGAAGAATTTATAGATAAGTATGTGATCATTTAGCAAAGACTAATTGCATCTGGTTAAGTAGGTTTCCCTTTAAACTTTCCGTAGTGAACATGCATCGTATGCACTCGATCAATCGGTATATTTTATATCATTGAGCCGTCGAGCTTTAATGTACACCTAGACAACATATTTCACACAACTAGCCTTTTACTGTTTATGGTTCTCACGGTTTTGTTCTTTTCATCCATGAACACATCCTGGTTTCATGAGAGCTTAGAGAATAGGCCTTTACTAACATTCTCCTTGAAGCGTCTTTCACTTTTCCCTCACATAGGTGATTTATAAATGTTCAATCCTATAGATTAAATTATTTGGTAAAATCTGCCAAATTTATATAATCATTAAAAGACTTTTCACCTAATGTCTTATCCTTGTTTACTAAACATTGTCTACATTATGAGAATGGATTGGGTAATTGAAAATGTTGAACCTGTCAGACACAACTTTTTTTGATCTCTTTAAACCTAGATCTTGGGATCTTTAGTCTTCTAGGTAGATTTACCGTTATGTTGAATTATCCTAGGCCCTAAACCTATTCCTTTGGATATTTTATCCACTCCTTCTCTAGATAGGCCTTTTGTAAGTGGATCCGACACATTATCCTTTGACTTTACATAGTAAAAGTAATAATTCCACTAGAGAGAAGTTCTCTAATGGTATTATTTCTCTATATTATGTGATATGATTTACCGTTGTACATCATTCTCCCTGCCCTACCTATTGCCGCTTAGCTATCACAGTGAATACATACTGGTGCCACTGGTTTGGGCCAATAAGGAATATCTTCCAAGAAATTCCAGAGCCATTCTGCTTCTTCACCAGCTTTATCAAATACACTAAATTCAAATTCCATTATAGAGTGAGCAATACATGTATGTTTGGATGATTTCCAAGAGACCGCTCCTCCACCGATGGTAAATACATATCCACTTGTGGATTTTACTTCGTTCGATCCGGTGATCCAATTTGCATCACTATATCCTTCAAGTACCAGGGGATATTTATTATAATGAAAAACATAGTCTTGAGTGTATTTAAGATACCCCAAAACTCTTTTCATTGCCATCCAATGAGTTTTTTTGGGATTACTCATGTACCACCTAAACTTACTAATAGTGCATGCTATTTCTAGTCGTGTACAATTCATTATATACATTAAACATCCCAATACTCTTGTGTACTCCAATTGTGAGTCACTTTCACCTTCATTCTTTCAAAGTGCAAAGTTCACATCCAATGGAGTCTTGGCAATACCGAATTCCATATACTTGAATTTTTTAAGTACCTTTTCGATATAATGAGTCTGAGACAATGCCAACCCTTGTGGATTTCTATGGATTATTATTCCTAAGATCATATCCGCAACTCTAAGGTCTTTCATATAGAACTTGCTGTCGAGTATTTGTTCCGTTGCATTTATGTCTGAAATATCTCTACTTATGATCAACCTATCATCCACATACAAACAAACAATGACACATTTATCACATTCATTTATCTTGAACCCGTTTGCCAACATGATTTGGTCAAACTTTAGATGCCCTTATTTAGGTGGTTGATTTCGTCCATACAATGACTTTATAAGCTTACACACCTTATTCTCTTTTCCCGGAACGACAAAACCCTCAGGTTGTTCTATGTAAATTTCTTCCTCAAAATCTCCATTTAGGAATGCTCTTTTTAGATCCATTTAATAGATCTCAAGACCATACACTGCTGCCAAGGTAATTAATATTTGAATCGACGTTATCCTTGTTACTCGCAAGTTTGTATCAAAGTAATCAAGGCCTTCATTCTGTTTGAAGCCTTTTACTACAAGTCTTGCATTGTATTTGTCAATAGTACCATCCACTTTTATTTTCCTTTAGAAGATCTATTTAGAACCTAAAGGTTTATTTCCTGGAGGAAGATCAACTAAATCCCACATATCATTGCTTTAGATTAAATCAATCTCACTATCGACTGCCTTTTTCCAAAAATA
Source organism: Capsicum baccatum var. pendulum (assembly GCA_030864225.1). Taxonomy (NCBI): domain Eukaryota; kingdom Viridiplantae; phylum Streptophyta; class Magnoliopsida; order Solanales; family Solanaceae; genus Capsicum; species Capsicum baccatum. Next base: position 30,419,358 of record CM061561.1, read on the forward strand.
TAGATCTGAAGATGTCATTGCTTCTCTAAATGTTTGAGGCTCATTTTCTAAGAGAAATGTTATAAAATCCAATCCAAATGAAGTTGATGTTCTTTGACGTGTACTACATCTTCGATTCTCATCATCATGTACATTCTCACTTGATTTATCTCGAGGTCATTTAGACCCCCACTAGACTGTTCATGTCTAGTTTTATACGGATAAATGTTTTCAAGAAATTTGGCATTATCTGATTTAATTACCGTATTTTCATTAATATTTGAATGTTTGGATTTACGAACCAAAAACCAACAAACTTTACTACTTTTAGAATATCCTATGAACACATAGTCCACCGTCTTATCTTAACCCTTTAAGGCATAGGAACTTGGACCTTCGCTAGACACCCCCACACTTTGAAATATTTCAGGTTAGGTTTCCTTCCTTTCCATTTTCATAAGGAATTGATTGTGTCTTACTATGGGTAACTCTATTGATTATTTGATTGGCTGTAAGGATAGCCTCCCCCCACAAGTTTTGTGATAAACCTGAACTTATAAGTAAGGCATCATCATTTTCCTCAAAGTTTGATTTTTTTTCCGCAATTCCATTAGACTGAGGTGAATATTAGGTCGTAGTTTGATGGACAATTTCATTTTCTACTCATATTTTGACGATGGGAGATTCATATTCTCCGCCCCTATCACTTTTTATAGTTTTGATCTTTTTCTCTAACTAATTTTCAACTACAATTTTGTATTGCCTAAACGCATCTACTGCTTCATCCTTACTATTTAGCAAGTAGAAATAACAATATCTAGTGCAATCGTCAATAAAATTTATGAAATACTTTTTCCCATCTCATGATTGTGTTGACTTTATATCACAAATGTAAGTGTGTATTAAGTCTAAGGGATTGGAATTCCTTTCAACATACTTATACGGATGCTTAGCAGACTTTGATTCCACAGACGTTTGACACTTTGATTTATTGCACTCAAAGTTTTGCAAAACTTCTAAGTTAATCAGTTTTTGTAATATTTTGCAATTAACATGGCCTAATCGTTTATGCCACAAATCGTAAGACTCAAGAAAGTAAGAAGAAATTGAACTTTTATTGATTTCAACATTCATTACATTCATTTTGAATAGGTCTTGATTGAGGTAGCCTTTTCCTACATAAACTTCTCCTTTACTAAGTACAATTTTTTCGAAAACAAATACACATTTGAATCTATTTTTGTTTAGAAGTGAAACAAAAATCAAGTTCTTTCATAACTCCAGAACATACAAGATATTGTTGAGTGTCAACACTTTGCCTAAAGTTATTTTCAAGTAGACTTTTCCTATTTCTTCTACTTTTGCAGTAACAGAGTTTGCCATGTAGATCTTTTTTTCTCCTTGAGCTAGAGCGAACGTTGAAAAAGAATCCTTATTAGCACAAACATGGCGGGTGGCACCAGAATCCATCCACCATTCACAAAGATTTCCCACCAAGTTGTATTCGAAAATCATAACACACAGATCATCCGTTTATTTCTTGGACTCAGACAAATTTGCTTGGTCCTTTTTCTTGCCTTTCTTAGGGGCCTGACAATCTGTTGATTTGTGTCCAATCTCGCCACAGCTGAAGTACTTTCCCTTGAAATTCTTCTTGGGTTGATTGCTTTCATTTCCAGCTTTCTTTCACTTTTTAGAGTTGTTTTGGTCATCTTCTATAATGTTTTCTCCATTCATTGCAGAATTTACTCTTGACCTTATTTCCATAGCCTTATTATCTTCCTCAATGCATAGTCGTACAATCAAATCTTTGACTGACATCTCCTTACATTTGTGTTTCAAATAGTTCTTGAAGTCCTTCGACATAGGTGGTAGATTCTCTATTATTGCAGTTACTTGAAATGCTTCATTCAAGATCAAACCTACAATAAAGTTCATGTGAATACTAAGAAGATTTTTAAATTGTTCAACTAAGGTATTTGTCAAAATCATACCTTTCGCAAGGAGATCATGGATGATCACTTGCAGTTCCTGCACTTGGGAAACAACAAACTTATTGTCTATTATTTTATACTCCAGGACTCTTGCAAAGAAGAACTTTTTAGTTCTGGCATCCTCTATCTTGTACTTCTGTTCTAGCGCTCCCCGTAACTCTTTTGCTGTCTTTGTTCCACTATACACATTGCAGAGATCATCTTGGAGACCACTCAAGATGTAGTTCCTACAAAGGAAATCTGAGTGTTTCCAAGCCTCCACAATCACAAATCACTCTTTTTCAGATATTTCCTCGGGCACCTTAGGAGCTTTCTCAAATGTGAACCTTTCAAGACAAAGAGTTGCGAGGTAGAAGAACATTTTTTGCTGCCACCTCTTGAAGTTAATACCCGCAAACTTTTCAGGTTTCTCCACTGGTGTCATTGCTGGTGGAGCATTTGTGCGACTTGTTGTGGCAATACTAGTTGCCCCCACAGTCATTGCAGCATCTTGCACTTGACAATCGTTAGTCATTTTCCTATCACAACAAGATAGTACCTTTAGTATCTCGAAATACTTGTTAAAAAGTTGCAACAACTTTAAGCACCTCTTGTCTCTTGTTTAACGATGATGTTTTTATGACTTTCAATTGTCAACCGGGTGATCTTTAACTTGTGATTAAGATTTTATGTCTTCAAATCACTAGTTAAGTTCAAAAAGAGTAGAAGCTTAAAGCTCTAATCTCCTAAAAACAAGCAAAATAGATTCCTAAAGGTTATTCCTTAAGATTGTTATTTTCAATATTTTCAGATACAAGAATCTGTATATATTCAACAACAACTATAACACAAGTTTAAGTCTAAGACAAGAACACTTATGAAGTTCCTTAACACCATCAACACAAGATTATAAATAATCTATCCAAGAAGTATGTTATATTTTAGAAATGAGATGAAATAGAAATGTAAGGACAAGTCCCCCGACTTCATGGAGTGTCCTTAAGGAATAATTTCCCTCACTATACCCGAGGTTTTGGAATCTGTAACGCCCTGGATTTTGAACCTCGGATGCTACACGGTGATTATAACCCCAAAGGACCATAAGCTAAACCATGACTGATATCTATAACTGAGCACTGAAAATACATTGTAAAATGCAGAAAACTGGTGGAAAACTTGCCAGAATGTTCAATACTAAAATAAAACTAAATAAAGTATAACAATACCAAAACTTAAACAACTGTCTGAAAGTAATCTAGTCTGAAAAAGCCTCCAAACAGTCTAAATAAGGAGTTGATGGGACAATCCCCCAACTAACTCCATCTACTAAAATGCTAAATCTAATGCAATAATAAAATAAGGAAAACCTTTGAATGATGAGGACTCACTACTAAGTCTACTGTTGCTGGATGAATCTAAACTGCTAAGGGTGCTCGGTATCCCGTGCTTCTGAACCTATGGTATAAGACACCATAGCGCAAGTGAAAAGTAGGTGTCAATACGTGAGAATATACTGGTATGCTAGATGAGGTAAGGCTGAATGTAATGGTTCTTATGTCTAAACTGTAACTGACTATGTAACGTGAACATGACTGAGTGAGAATGCAGGCATGAGTGTATAAACTATAATAGAAATCGTAGTATCACTGAGTACTGAATTCTAACTGGATTTCTGATAAATGAGTCTGTTGATGCTAATATCTGATTGACTGAAGCTGAGATCAGGCCTATCTAGTGGGTGATCTCTAAATCTACTGATAATGAAAATGATTGACTAAATCTGAGATCAAGCCTATCTAGCGGGTGATCTCTGAATATATAGAACTATCTAAGTTCTTTACTGAGCTGAGTGATTGTGTCTAATAATCTTAATTTTCGTAATACTGATCTAAGTTCTATTCTGAAGACTGAGAGTAAAATTATGGGAGGTAGTCATCTAACCGACAGGCCTCTTTCTAAACTAATTGGGGTCCAACCTGTAACCCCAGTTGGAAGGGTGTTAGTACCATGCCACGAGAAAAGACAACTGCTATGGATTCAGTACTAATCTAATGAGTGACACCTAAGATCAGTCCTAAACTAACGGGTGATATCTGAGTATGTCAATCCTATCTAACGGCTGACATCTCATACCTACGCTGGCTATGTAGTTCTGGAACTTAGGGATTTCTTCTAGGGACCCAGTCCTCACTAACAATTATGCCCCCATCCCTAGGCTCGCTCGGTACTGAATCCTACTCCTAACTGAAAGATACTGAACTGATTTCCTAGTTCATACTAGGCCTGACTGAGCTGTTATTGATCATACTGTTTAATTGAACTGAACTGAGTTACTAAGTTATCCTAAGTTCTGTAACTGATTGAGTTCTACTGATTATGGCAAGACTAAGATTATCTTGAAACTGACACTGGCTCTAGGCATACATCTAAATTATCGGGTATTAATACCCACAGGATTCGATAGCATGGATAATATAAAGGATGACAATTCTTGACTAACATGACAATGGTCTATCATTCACAATACAATCAATGAGACATTTCATCTAGCACTTGAAAGCCATAAACTTGTAAATGTATAAAGAAGCATATTAATGACTCAAGATTCATTCAATAAGTCCTTTCATCAAATACTTGACATGCATTAATTTATACATAATTGGGGATTTCTTGTCAACATGCTATAATGACTCTATTTCATTCACATAGGCCTTTTATCAAACATATAGGGAGCATGCTTTTGTCATACGACAATCAATACATCTAAATCATCATGGCTACATCAACTCACTTGAAAATTTAAGGGTTTATCATGAATATTATGTAAGTCATCACATACTAGGATCAAATCTTGAAACTTGTAATCTAAGACATGAATCAACACCCAACAACAACATGAACATGAATGTCAATTCACATAATTCATGAAAACTCATAAATATATAATTTTTGAATTTAGAAAAAGGATTCTTAAACTTCATGGGTGGAATGGACCCATGAATCAACGTCTAACATACCTTAATACTTGACTTTAAAAAGATTGACGGGTGAAATTCTTGAGTTTCGAGTCTTGAACTAAGAACCCTATTGTTTGTTCTTGAGACAATTTGAGAGAAAACAAGTGTACTTTGGTGAATAATGGCTGAATCTCGTGTTTTAGGGCTATATAGGGGTGGGGAAAAGACTGAAATAACCCTGGGGTTGCGATTGTTTTAATGAATGGAAACTGGGTACTGATGCGTTGTCGACACGCCGCTTCATTGGGACCGACGCGATAGCCAACATGACACGTCGACATCGTGTTGGCTCACTAGAAATTGCCTTGAGCTGAGGAACATTTTATGTGTTGATGCGATGCGCCAACATCACGTTGACTCACTGTTTTGGACACTAGAACTTGGTCTAAATGAGGTTCAAAAAATATGAACTCATCCAGAATTCCTACTGACATCCTTGATCATGAATTAACTAAGATATAGATATTTAAAGGAATTTAAGGTCTCGAAATGAGATTGCCAACTTTCAAAGGCTAAAAATAAAATGTCTGAAAACTTAGCTAGAATTTTCTAAGTCTGGGACCCCTTGGCAAGCATTAATGAATTGAATTAATCTTAGGATTTTATGAGGTCTTACAATATTTCCCCCTTGGGAACATTCGTCCTCGAATGAGACCGACTAAGCTGAGATTTTTGATAGACTGAACTTATTACTGGACATGAACATCTGAAGCATGACTATATAACTAACGTTACTATTTTACTGAATTTTCATACTGGACAAGCATATCTAATGCATGGATACCTGACTCATGAATGCATGACTGAATACGCAATGGTGACTGATATTGAGTTTGTAAGGAAAATTTGAGTGTGAAACGGATGGGTTTAAGGACATGAAAGTATCAGGGAAATCATAGGGTATCTCAACCTTAGGACACTATGTCCCTCAAAGAATGCTTACTTCACTGAGATACTGGGGCGATGCACAGGGCACCTACGAATTGAATCATGACTAAATATCTGGGATCTAAAACTAATGCATGATTCATGAACTGAGCTAAACTCACAACTACTAGGATGTTCTATCTAGGAATAGTTATATTCCTGAGATTTCTAATAATATGACTAGATGGAAAAATGGGAAAAACAAACCATATAAATTTGACTGCTTGATTGTTAAACTGAAATGCGGCTTTACTAACTGACTCATGCTAAAACCTTAAGCTCAACTGGGAGCAAAGGATCTAACAAAGCATATCATGAAGATAAAAGACTCATAATATACCCGAATCTATGTTAGGGGAATTTTCCTGATCATGGCTAACCTGAAGTGCATAAAATCTATTCTGACATTGACCACTAGTGGTACTGGAAGTTGCGCCCTACTGATGCAAATATTTACCCCTATGAGCCAAAACTCTACACTCTCACAGCCTGTGGCCTGGCTTACCACATCTAAAACATACCTCGCTGCCTGCTCTACATGTACCTAGGTGATTCCTACCACACTCTTCACAAAATGGATAGGTATGATCACTTCTCATACTACCTTGGGTTTTAGAGCCTGACATCCCATCATGACTATCATTCCTGAACTTTGGTACTAGTGCACTAGCTGAAGATAGAGCTAGGACTGAAAACTTCTGAATATACTGAGAACGATTACCACCCTGTGACCCTGGCTAAGAAAAACTAAAACTACCTGTTCTGGCTCTATTATTTACTCTCTCTCTTTTCTTGGATTTCTCTGCCTCAATCTACTGAGTGTGCATCATAAATTTAGAAAGATCCATGTCTCTGTTGAGCATAGCATTCCTACACTCCTTAACCACCAACCCAAACACACCGGTCACAAACTTACTCATGTTTGCTTTAGGGTCAGTCATCTGATCAGGGGCATACTTAGATAACTGGTTGAACTTGAGGCAATACTCCTTCACTGTCATAGAGCCCTGCCTTAGGTTCATGAACTCTTCTACCTTAGATTCCCTCTTCTCAAGTGGGAAAAACTTGTCTAAGAACTTATCCTGAAATCTCTGCCAAGTCATGAGAGTTATATCTTCTACTCTATTCTTCTTCCACATCACTACCCAATCATAAGCAACATCCTTCAGCCTATAGGATGCCAACTCTACACTCTTCTCTTAAGACACATGCATAATTTAGGTGATCTTCTTTACCTCATCAAGATAAAGTTGTGGGTCCTCACCTACCTTTGACCCAAAGAATTCTGGTGGGTTCATTCTCATAAAATCTTTGATTTTAGCTGTAGCTAAATCCTCATCTTGCTGAGGTAGGGCTGCAGCCTGATGGTTACCCTGAATATTTGTTTTCACAGCTTGGGCTAGCGCTTGAAAAGCTGCCCGAAACTCTACATGTTACACATTCTCATTCAAAGGATCTATGGTCTGAGGTGGATGGTCATAATTTCTATGGGCATTAGCTCTACGAAGAGGCATATTCTGTAAATGAAAGAAAGAAACAAATTAGACTGAGGGTTTTACTGGAGCTCATGCTCACTCGCATGATATGAATACTAAAAGAAGGGAAACTATTCCTAAAACATCCCATAACCTCCTATACATAAATGTGGTGCACAACACACCCATGCATAAAACTATAATAGATGCGACTTTTCAAACTTCCTAGGAAACTGTTGAACCTTAGGATCAAATACCAAGTTTGTGATGCCTCAGATTCTGAACCCTAGATGCTACACGGTGCTTATAACCCCAAAGGACCACAATCTAACCCATGAATGATATCTATAACTAAGCACTGAATAATATACTGTAAAATGTATAAAAATAGAAAAAAATTGCCATAAGGTTCAATACTAAAATAAAACTGAATAAAGTATAACAATACCAAAACTAAAACAACTTCCTGAAAGGACTCTAGTCTAAAAAAGCCTCTAAACTATCTAAATAAGGAGTTGATGGGAAATCTCTCAACTAACTCCATCTACTGAAATGCTAAATCTAATGCAATAATAAAATAAGAAACATCCTCGAATGATGAGTACTCACTGCTAATTCTACTGCTGCTAGATGAATCTGAATTGCTAAGGGTGCTCGGGATCCTGTGCTTCTAAACCTATAGTATAAGACACCATAGCGTAAGTGAAAAGTATGTGTCAGTATGTGAGAATGTACTAGTATACTAGATGAGGTAAGGCTGAATGAAAGGGTTCATATGCATGAACTATAACTGACTACGTAGCATGAACATGACTGAGTGAGAATGCATGCATGAGTGCATAAACTATAATTCAAATCATAGTATCACTGAGTACTAAATTCTAATAACTGGATTTCTGATAATGGAGTCTACTGATACTAATATTTGATTGACTGAAGCTGATATTAGGCCTATGTAACGCCCTAAATCTGGTACCCAAAATACCACATGGTGATCATGACCCCGAATAACCATAAGTTAACCCATGACTGATATCTATACTTAAGCATTGCATAATATACCATATAAATATGGAATAAAGGCTGAAAGGCCATAAGGTTCAAATATCTTATAAAATATAACATCTGGAAATACAGTATAAATAAAAGGCTGAAAGGCCATAAGGCTGAAATTGCTAGCTCGATGGTTCGTCGGTCAGCCTGTCGCTTCTGGGCAGTTCTGATAGTTCTCTGTAAAATGTCCATAACTTTTTACTCTGACACCAAATTTGGATGAAATTGGTATCATTGGAAAGATAATTCAATTTTCCATATGATAACAAGTCGAAATTAGGAAAATTCTATATGATTTAAACATTAATCATTTGGGAAGTCATCACTAACTCTTCTGGAGACTAGATTTGACTTAAAGAAAGTTTGGGGTATTACAGCCTATCTAGCGGGTGATCTTTGAATATACTGATAATGAAAATGATTGACTGAATCTGACATCAAGCCTATCTAGCAGGTGATCTCTAAATCTATAGAACTATATAAGTTATTTACTGAGTTGAGTGACTATATCTAATAGTCCTGATTTCCATAATATTGATCTAAGTTCTATTCTGAAGACTAAGACTGAAACTGTGGGAGATAGTCATCTAACCGACATTCCCTTTTCTAAACTAACTGGGGTCTAACCTATAAGCCCAGCTGAAAGGGTGTCAGTACTATGCCACGGGTAAAGAGAACTGCTATGGAGTCAGTCTTAATCTAATGGGTGACCCCTGAGATCAGTCCTAAACTAGCAGGTGATCTCTGATTATGTCAGTCCTATCTAACAGGTGACATCTCATACCTATACTGGCTACGTAGTTCTAGAACTTAAGGATTTCTTCTAGTGACCCAATCCTCACTAACGGGTGTGGACCCATCCCTAGGCTCGCTCGATGCTGAATCCTACTCCCAATTGAAAGACACTGAACTAAATTCCTAGTTCATACTAGGACTGATTGATCTGTTACTGATCGTACTATTTAACTAAACTGAACTGAGTTACTGAGTTATCCTAAGTTCTGTAATTGACTGGGTTATATTGATTGTGGCATGACTAAGATTGTCTTGAAACTGACACTGTCTCTAGGCATACAGCTAAATTATCGGGTATTAAATACCCTCATAACTCGATAGCATGGATAATATAAAGCATGACAATTCTTGAATAACATGACAATGGTCTATCATTCACAATACAATCAATGAGGCATTTTATCTAGCACTTGAAAGTCATAAATTTGTAAATGTATAGAGAAGCATATTAATTTCTTATGATTCATTCAATAAGGTCTTTCATCAAATACTTGGCTTGCATTAGCTTACACATAATTGGGGATTTCTTGTAAACATACTACAATGACTATATCTCATTCACATAGGCCTTTTATCAAACATATGGGGAGCATGCTTTGGTCATACAATAATCAATACATCTAAATCATCATGGCTACATCAACTCACTTACAAATTTAAGGGTTTATCATGAATATTATGTAAGTAATCACATACTAGGATCAAATCTTGAAATTTGTAATCTAAGACATGAATCAACACCCAACAACAACATGAACATGAATGCCAATTCACATAATTCATGAAAACTCATAAAGATATAATCTTTGAATTTAGCTAAAGGATTCTTGAACTTTATGGGTGGAAAGGACCCATGAATCAATGTCTAACATACCTTGATACTTGACTTTAAGAAGATTGATGGTGAAATTCTTAAGTTTCGAGTCTTGAACTAAGAACCGTAATGCTTGTTCTTGAGAGAATTTGAGAGAAAACAAGTGTACTTTGGTGAGTAATGGATGAATCTCGTGTTTTAGGGCTATATAGGGGTGGGAAATATATTGAAATAACCCTGGGGTTACGACATTTTTAATGACTGGAAACTGGGTACCAACGTGTTGGTCGACGCACCGCATTATTAGGACCAACGCGATAGCCGACGTGCCGTGTCGACATCGCATTTGATTACTGGAAATTGCCTTGAGCTGAGGAATATTTTATCTGTTGATGCAATAGACGACGCGACGTACCAACATCACGTCGACTCACTGTTTTGGACATTAGAACTTGGTCTAAACGAGGTCTGAAAAATTCAAAACATGTTGGAAATTCCTATTGATATCCTTGATCATGAATTAACCAAGATATAGAAAGTTAAAGGACTTTAAGGTTGCGAAATGAGATAGCCAACTTTCGAAGGCCAAAAATAAACTAAGTCTGAAAACTTAGCTAGAATTTTCTAAGTCTTGGACCCCTTGGCAAGCATTGAACTGAATTAAGCTTAGAATTTTGTGGGGTCTTACAAAATCTTCCTCCCAAGATAAAATGGCTTTTAACCCAACTATAGCGGTACCTCAAATAATTGGATTTGTTTAACCCACTAATAACTTAATGATCGCACAGAGTTTTTGTATAGAAGAAGAGTGTTTTTACTGTCAAAAATTATATCTATACCTGAGGAATATATCAGGTATTTATTGCCTTTAATGTGTCCTTTCATAAAGGATGCATTGGTTCAGCATAAAGGCACATATTTAGTACAGTCGCGTCACCTGCGCCTAGTTTGTGATGGACCTGCGCGCAGTCTGTGCTGGACCTCCGCCCAGTCTGTACTGGACCTGCGCTGAAACTGCAGCCGCAGGTGATACTGTCTGAATTCTAGTGAGCATCTGTGATGCACCTGCGCTCACAGGTCATTGAATTGCATGTGCAAATTACTCAACAGCACGAAACAGTGTGCCTTTTACCTCGAAGGGTCGCATCCCTTCGAGATGAATTGCATATACGTTTGCATAGAATCCAAAATGCACCCGTACTTAGAGAAAAACAACTCTATCAGATTTTTGGATTAAAATTTCACTTGCAAAACAATTTTCACGATAACGGTGCGAGGCACCACCTTTTTCTTGCCTCACTATACATGTGGAGTTAGTGTTCCTCAGTATAAACACTTGCAAGTTCCCTTCTCCCACCAATGTGGGAGAATTAGTAAACTTTCCAATATGAGATCACACTTTTCATTTTGGTTACTCTATTTCCCTCCACTATTTTTCCTTCTATTTTCCATTCACACACACACATTGGACCTAACAATCCCTCACATGAATTGGGAATGTCTATTGTTTGAAGAATTTATGACAAGCATGTGATCATTTAGCAAAGACTAATTGTATCTGGATAAGTAGGTTTCCTTTTGAATTTTTCGTAGTGAACATGCATCGGATGCACTCGGTCAATCAGTAGATTTGATATCTTTAAACCGTCAAACTTTAATGTACACCTAGACAACACATGTCACATAACTATCCTTTTACTGATTATGGTTCCCATGATTTTGTTCTTGTCATCCATGAACACGTCCCAGTTTCATGAGAGCTTAGAGAATAGGCCTTTACTAACATTTTCCTTGAAGCGGCTTCCACTCCGCCCTCACATAGGTGATTTCTAAACGTTCAATCCTGTAGATTAAACTATTTGGTCAAATCTGCCAAATTTAGATAATCATTAAAAGACTTTTTACCTTAAGTCTTACCTTTGTTTACTAAACATTATCTACATCATGAGAATGGGTTAGGTAATTGACAATGTTGAACCTATCAGACACAACTTTGTTTCATCTCTTTAAACCTAGATCTTAGGATCTCCACTCGTCTAGGTAGAGTTACCACCATGTTGACTTGTCCTAGGTCTTAAACCCATTTCCTTGGATGTTTTATCCACTCCTTCTCTAGATAGGCCTTTTGAAAGTGGATCTGACACATTATCCTTTGACTTTACATAGTCAATAGTGATAATTGCACTAGAGAGAAGATCTCTAATGGTATTATGTATCCATCTTATGTGACGAGATTTACCATTATACATTATTCTCCCTACCCTACCAATTATCGCTTGTCTATCACAGTATATACATACTGGTGCCATTGGTTTGGACCAATAAAGAATATCTTCTAAGAAATTTAGGAGCCATTCTGCTTCTTCATCGACTTTATCCAATGTGATAAATTTAGATTCCATTGTAGAACGAGCAATACATGTCTATTTGGATGATTTTCAAGAGACCTCTCCTCCACCGATAGTAAATACATATCCATTTATGAATTTTACTTTGTTTGATTCGGTGATCCAATTTGCATCACTATATCCTTCAAGTACTGCAGGAAATTTATTATAATGTAAACCATAGTCTTGAATGTATTTAAGATACCCCAAAACTTTTTTCATTGCCATCTAATGAGTTTTATTGGGATTACTCGTTTACCGACTCAACTTAGTAATAGCGCATACTATGTCTGGCCGTGTACAATTCATTATATACATTAAACATCCCAATACTCTTGCGTACTCTAATTATGAGTCACTTTCATCTTCAGTCTTTCAAAGTTCAAAGCTCACATCCAATGGAGTCTTGGCAATATCGAATTCCATATACTTGAATTTTTCAAGTACCTTTTCAATATAATGAGAATGAGACAATGCCAACCCTTATGGAGTTCTATGGATTCTTATTCCTAAGATCACATCCGCAACTCCAAGGTCTTTCATATTAAACTTGCTCTCGAGCATTCATTTAGTTGCATTTATATTTGAAATGTCACTACTGATGATTAACATATCATCCACTTACAAACAAACAATGACTTGGTGATTTGGAGTGTCTTTAATGTAAACACATTTATCACATTCATTTATCTTGAACCCGTTTGCCAACATGATTTGGTCAAACTTTACATGCCCTTGTTTAGGTGCTTGCTTTAGTCCATACAACGACTTTATAAGTTCACACACCTTATTCCCTTTTCTCGGAACCACAAAACCCTTAGGTTGTTTCATGTAAATTTCTTTCTCAAAATATCCATTTAGGAATGTTGTTTTCACATTTATTTGATGGATTTTAAGACAATATACCACTACCAAGACAATTAACATTTGAATCGACGTTATCCTTGTTACTGGCGAGTATGTATCAAAGTAATCAAGGCCTTCATTCTGTTTGAAGCCTTTTACTACAGGTCTTGCCTTGTATTTATCAATAGTACCATCCATTTTCATTTTCCTTTTAAAGATCTATTTAGAACCTAAAGGTTTATTTCCTATAAGAAGATCAACCAACTCCCACGTATGGTTTCTTAAGATTGAACCAATCTCACTATTGACTGCCTTCTTCCAAGAAGATGAATCTGAAGATGCCATCGCTTCTCTAAATGTTTGAGGCTCATTTTCTAAGAGAAATGTTACAAAATCCAATCCAAACGAAGTTGATGTTATTTGATGTGTACTACGTCTTGAATTCTCATCAATATGTACATTCTTACTTGGTTCATCTCGAGGTCATTTAGACCCCCCACTTGAATGTTCATGTCTAGTTTTATACGAATAAATATTTTCAAATAATTTAGCATTATTCGATTCAATTACTATATTTTCATTAATATTCGAATGTTTAGATTTATGAACCAAAAACCGACATGCTTTACTACTTTTAGCATATCCTATAAACATGCAGTCCATCGTCTTAGGTCCTATCTTAACCTTTTTAGGCATAGGAACTTGGACCTTCACTGGACACCCCCACACTTTGAAATATTTCAGGTTGGGTTTCCTTTCTTTCCATTTTTCATAAGGAATTGATTGTCTTACTATGGGGAACTCTATTGAGTATTCGATTGGCTGTAAGGATAGCCTCCTCCCACAAACTTTATGGTAAACCTGAACTTATAAGTAAGACATTCATCATTTTCTTCAAAGTTTGATTTTTTCTTTCTGCAATTCCATTAGATTGAGGTGAATATGGGGTCGTAGTTTGATGGACAATTTTATTCTCTAAACATATTTCGGTGAAGGGAGATTCATATTCTCCACCCCTATCACTTCTTATAGTTTTAATCTTTTTCTCTAACTGATTTTCAACTTCAGTTTTGTATTGCCTAAATGCTTCTATTGCTTCATCCTTACTATTTAGCAAGTAGACATAACAATATCTAGTGCAATCGTCAATAAAAGTTATGAAATACTTTTTCCCACCTCGTGATGGTGTTGACTTTATATCAAAAATGTCAGTGTGTATTAAGTCTAAGAAATTGAAATTCCTTTCAATGGACTTATACGAATGCTTAGCACACTTTGATTCCACACACATTTGGCACTTTGATTTATTGTACTCAAAGTTTGGCAAAACTTCTAAGTTAATCAGTTTTCATAATGTTTTGTAATTAACATGGCCTAATTTTTTATGCTACAAATCTTAAGACTCAAGCAAGTAAGAAGAAATTGAACTTTTATTGATTTCAATATTCATTACATTCATTTTGAATAAACCCTCATTGAGGTACCCTTTTCCTACATACACTTCTCCTTTACTAAGTACAATATTTTCGGAAACAAATACACATTTGAATCCATTTTTATCTAGAAGTGAAATAGAAATCAAGTTCTTTTGTAACTCTGAAATATACAAGACATTGTTGGGTGTCAACACTTTGCCTTAAGTCATTTTCAAGAACACTTTTCCTGTTTCTTCTACTTTTGCAGTAACGGAGTTTGCCATGTAGATATTATCTTCTTCTTGAGATGGAGCGAATATTGAAAATAACTCCTTATTAGCACAAACATAGTCGGTGGCACCAGAATTCATCCACCATTCAGGAGGATTGAGTTGCATTCGAAAAGCATAGCACACAGATTATCCATTTATTTCTTGAACTTAGCCAAATTTGCTTGGTCTTTTTTCTTGCCTTTATTAGGGGACCGACAATCTATTTTTTTGTGGCCAATCTTGCCACAGTTGGAGAACTTTCCCTTGAACTTCTTCTTAGGTTGATTGCTTTTATTTCCATATTTCTTTCACTTTTTAGAGTTGTTTTGGTCATCTTCTATCATGTTAGCTCCATTCATTACAGAATTTCCTCTTGACCATCTTTCCGCAGCCTTTTTATCTTTTTCAATACATAGTCGTACAATCAGATCTTCGACTAACATCTCTTTTCATTTGTGTTTCAAATAGTTCTTGAAGTCCTTCCACATAGGAGGTAGGTTCTCTATTATTGCTGTTACTTGAAATGCTTCATTCATGATCAAACCTACAATAAAGTTCATGTGAATACTAAGAAATATAAAACCCCGCAAAGTTACCATGTAGTTTGAGCCTTGAGCGTGTCAAGTGAAGTGTAATTCCAGCCCTAAAAGATTGAGAAGATACTTCCCAAGTGATTAGTATTTTAATCTTGTTGAATTTTCCTAAAAATGACTTCTTATAGTGTAGAGAATTTAAATAGCTTTCCAACGATACCAATTTTGTCCAAATCCAGCATCGGGGTGGGAAGTTATGATCGTTTTACCGAGAGTTGTCAGAATCGCCTAGGTACGATGGACGGGTTGAAGGGCCGTTGAGTGTGCGACGGACCATTGCCTAGACCATCGCAACTAAGGCAGTAACTCCTTTTTTTGCCTAAGTGTGATGTCCAAGATGATGGACCATCAAAACTGCGACGGACCATTGCTGAGATCGTCGCCACTGAGGCAGTGTGGCCTCATCCTGGCCAACATGCGATGGATGATCTGATGGACCATCGATTTTGTGATGGACCATCATTGAGACCTTCACATCGAGGCAGTGTGTTCTTTTTATGATCGGCGTGCAACGGACGATTCGACGGATTGTCAGGCTAGCGATGGACCATCGCTCTGACTGTCGCAGCCCCCGTTCAGTATTTTAAGTCATTTTTAAAAGGGACTCTTTGGTCTTTTGACTCTTATCAACCAGATATATTCTAAATGAAGAAAATGACTTTATTCATCATCCAAAACACAAGAAAGATGGGGTTTCTCCCTCAAGATCAAATCTAAAATCCTTCTCCAAGAAATCCAAGAACTCACCATAAATTCTACAATTTGAGTTGAGATTTAAGTTTCCTAAGTTCAAAGGTTGCAAGAACCCTCTCTCAAGAGTAAGAAGAAGAGTTTGAAGCAAGCTTGTTCATCCAATTTCATAATCCAAGGTATGTGGGGTTTCGAGCAAGGGTAATCCTTTCACCCTTGTGCCCAAAGGCTTATTTAAACTATAATTTTCTGCAATCTATGAGATTTTACATGATATTGAACTAGGGTTTTTCACCCATTGTTATTGATTGCAATATCTTGATGTTTCCCATGAATTGAAAGTTAAATACCATGATTTTGCATGTTTTCTTAAGAAATTGAAGCTGGGTTTATACCCTATGTTGTTACTCCTTGAGAATTTAAGAGTTTCAATGTTCTAGAAATTGAAGTATATGAGTATGTTTATATTTTGAGACAAATTGCTGTAACTTCCAGATTTCTACATGAATTATGAATCTATATGCTATCTAATATGCATTTTGATGAGTTTTAACTTGAGATTGGATTATGGGTCATTAAGCCCTACTTGAGACTTGCAATTTTATGAACTCTTGTTCTATAAGCACTCATGATTTGAGTATTCTGAGATTATTGAGAAATATTTTGACCTAATGGTCATAGAACTTTGAAATCTATTTCACTATATGAGATTACAGATTTTACGGTTGGGTTCTTATTGAACCATGAGATTATTCTAAAGTGAATTTCATGATATAAGTGAGATAAAATAAAGGGAGTAGTATTTAGCACCGAGTTGGGTAAGTTACCATAATTTCTTACCCCAGAACTACGTACCACCGTAGGTTTGAGATTTTGGGCCTGAGGCTGAGATGATTGGGTCGAAGGCCGAGATAAGTGATCACTGAGTTGAGGTTATACTCCTTGGAAAGATTATGATGCCTCTCCCCAACGTGAGGTTTCTTTCTTAGGAGGACAAGACGTTGGAATCCATGTAGCTCGCATGGTTTATGTCAGCTAAGAGAACCTCCCTAAACTAAAGTATTTTCCATTGACATAGAATATTTTCCCTAAAGCTTTGAGATGAGATATTTTCTAAAGTGAACGAATTTCTTTTGAGTATTTTCCAAAGAAGGAAGTAGTTTTCTCTACTAATAAGAGTTGATCATCAGGTTTTAAACCAAAGTCATATGATTCTGAGTTCCAAGTGTATGAGTTCAAAAGAGTTATAAGTTCTTGAGCAATAAAGAAGTTTTTCTTTGAGTAATAAGAATAAGAGGAGAGCGCAAATTTTAAAGCTAAAGTATAATAACTCATGAAATTTGTGTTACCTACTTCATTCTACATAATTTATGAGCTTTACATTTTAGACTTATTCAAGCCATGCGAGTCATTCCTATTTGCCTGCCTGATTTGATTAAAGAGTATTGATATTGTTTTACGTAAATGCATACACCCCTATATACTCAGTACATTCCCAAGTGTTGATCCACATATATGTCTATGTGCTACATTGTCTTATAATATAGGTTCAGGTGCTTAGTCCCAGCCTCGTCAGTGATTCTCGAGTACCTTCGTCTATTTTTTTTATAATGGTGAGTCCTTATGGTTCAAGGACCTATCTTCAGACATTTCAGTATTCGAGTGTTTATGTTATTACTTTCAGTTCAGTTTGAGTCAGTTGGGGACCTTTCCCAACGACTCTCGAGTTCATGGAGTAGTAGAGGCTTTGTCAGACTAGTTATCAGACTATGGTTGTGTTGAGATTTCTAGTATTATGGTCATTAGGATTGAGTATTACCTTCGTATTTCCTTTCATTTGATATAACAATGCCAATGTTTTGTATATTACTTCTTGAATGAGTTATCATGAGAAGTGATAGGCTCAAAGGGTTAGATTGGGGCTACTTGTAGCCCTAAGCACCGTGTGACATCCCGGGAGGTGATTTTGGGTCGTTACAAGAACATTTTTAAATTGTTCAACCAAGGTATTTGTCAAAATCATTCCTTTCGCAAGGAAATCATGGATGATCACTTGCAGTTCCTACACTTGGGAAACAACAGACTTCTTGTCTATCATTTTATACTGCAGGAATCTTGCAATGAAGAACTTTTTAGTTTTGGCATCCTCTTTCTTGTACTTCTATTCTAGCGCTCCCCATAACTCTTTTGTTGTCTTTATTCCACTATATACATTATAGAGATTATCTTGGACACCACTCAAGATGTAGTTCCTGCAAAGGAACTCTGAGTGTTTTCACGCCTCCACAATCACAAATTGCTCTTTAGAGGTTCCTTAGGGCACCTCCGGAGCTTCCTCAAATGTAAGCCTTTGAAGATAAAGAGTTGTGAGGTAGAAGAATATTTTCTGCTGCCACCTCTTGAAGTCAATACTCGCGAACTTTCTGGATTTCTCCGCTGGTGCCATTGCCTGTTGAGCATTCGTACGACTTGTTGTGGCAATACTAGTTGCTCCCACAGTCGTTGTAGCATCTTGCACTTGACTATCATTAGTTATTTTCCTGTCACAACAAGACAGTACCTTTAGTATATCGAAATACTTATTAAAAAGTTGTAGCAACTTTAAACACCTTTTGTTTCTAGTTTAACGATGATGTTTTTATGACTTTCAATCGTCAACCGAGTGATCTTTAACTTTTGATGAAGATTTTTTGTCTTCAAATCACTAGTTAAGTTCAAACGGAGTAGAAAGCTTAAAGCTTTAATCTCCAGAAAATAAGCAATACAGATTCTGAAAGGTTATTCCTTAAGATTGTTATTTTCAATATTTTCGGGTACAAGAATCTGTATATATTCAACAAAAACTTCAACACAAGTTCAAGTCTAATACAAGAACACTTATGAAGTCCCTTAACACCTTCAACAGAAGATTATAAATAATCTATCCAAGAAGTATGTTATATTTCAAAAATGAGATGAAATAGAAATGCAAAGCCAAGTCCCCCGACTTCATGGAGTGTCCTTAAGGAATAATTCCCCTCACTATACCTGAGGTTTTGGAATTTTTCTCTCAGGATAAAATGACTTTCAACCCAACTATAGCGGTACCTCAAATAATTGGATTCGTCGAACTTAGTCAACAGCTTAATGATCACAGAGTTTTTGTATAGAAGAAAAGTGTTTTTGCTTTCAAAAATCATATCTATACCTGAGGAATATATCAGGTATTTATAGCCTTTAATGTGTCCTTTCAGAAAAGATGCATTGGTTCAGCAGAAAGGCACCTATTTAGTGCAGTCGCATCGCCTGCGCCCATTCTGTGTTGGTCCTGCGCCCCAACTGCGGTCACAGGTGACACTGTCCGAATTTCAATTAGCATCTGTGCTGCACCTGCAAGTCATTGAATTACATGCGCAGATTTCCCAACAACGAAAAACAATGTGCCTTTTATCTCAAAGGGTCGCATCCCTTTGAGACGCGTTGCGTATGCGTTTGCATGGCGTCCAAAATGTGTCCGCACTTGGAGAAAAATAATTCTATCAGATCTTTGGATTAAAATTTCACTGGTAAAACAAGTCTCAAATAAAATTCATCTAAAATGATAGATCTCATCGATCGATCATTTGCCAAATCCAAATTCGAAGCCGAGCAAGCGATGACGATGACAGCGCGGGCACCACCTTGTTCTTGCCTCATTATCCATGTGGAATTAGTGTTCCTCATTATAAACACTTACAAGTTCCCTTCTCCCATCAATGTGAGAGAATTAGTGAACTTTCCAATATAAGAGTACAATTTTCATTTTGGTTACTCTATTTTCCTCCACTATTTTTCCTTTCATTTTCCATTCACACACACATTGGATCCAACAGTGTCTACCTGTACACATTCAAAATTGAAAACATAGATGTTTATGTATTATGTCTTTTTTTTTATAGCAATTGTTTGTTTCCAGGTAGGCTTCATAGCACCTAAACACTCGAGCACCTTGACTAATACCATGAGCCATTTGCTAGCTCCCACAAGCATAGATTTTGAATAAATCATGACCACTTTAGAAATCACATTGTAATTGAGATGGCTTCTTTTTCAGACCAATCTTGTTTATCATCAACTTGTTTATTGATTCTCCTATTAATAATTCAAGTTGTTCCTTTGAGCTTTTTGCCAATTGATTGTTGAAACAAGACGAATGTTTTTCAAGTTATCCTTTTTGCATTAGAAAACTTTTGTATTACTCGTCCTGTTCCTTTTTAGTTGTCATGTTTCGATTTTCGAGAGTCAATTTGATTGACTTGTTAAAGCTAAATTAGATCAAAAGAAAATACATATTAAAATGTTGTCAAAGTTTGTATAGTTTAAAAAAAAAACTATGACAAGTCAAAAAGAACGGAGAGAGAAATTGTGAAGGTAAAATTTTAGACTAAAAAGTACTCTCTCCCTTCCTTTTTAATTATCATAGTTTCCTTTCTAAGAATAAAATATATACACTTTGATTAATATTTTAAAATAGAGTTTTTGATCATGTTGATATGAGAAAAATTGTAATTTGTAGTACTTTTTGAAAAGTTTTCGAATATCAAAATTTAATTTTAAAATATTGAATTAATTTAATCTAATTTAGTTTTTAAATTAATCAAATTGACATTCAAAAAGTAAAAGATGGCAACTAAAAAAGAGAAAAAAAGGTGAATTGAAGCGCAAAAATATCCCTAAATCTGTCAAATTGCATAAATAAGCCACTTTTAATATTCTTTAGTTAGCCACCTATTTATGAATAGTTGTCCAAATTAATCTGTTTTATATTACTTGTTCCAATTACTAAAATTAATTATTTTAATTAGAGATAAGTATCCTTTACCCTCTCGAACTATGATCAAAGTTACTACGACACACCCCAACTTCACAGGGGTCCTATTACCCTCCTGAACTTAATTTTTGCATATTGTTGTCACCCATTTGCATTGACGTTGTTTTATCTTTTTCGTATTTTCATTTGAAAGAAATTGGTTTTAACTTTTTCAAACTATTTCAAAATTCAAGAAAATTTTGAAATGATTTTGAGAAATTTAAAAAGAGCCTCCACTTGATTTTTATAGAGAATACCAAGAAAACTTACAGAAATTTCAAATATTGAAAAATAGAAATAAATCTTTGAAATTAGAGAAACTGAGTAAGGGTTCAATTAACGCTCTAAGAAGATTTTTAAGACACTTAAAAGCGTCTGTTTTAAAAATGATTTACCAAAAAAACACTTTTTTGACTAACTTAAAAAGAACGGCTAATATTGCAAAAAGGTTGATTTTAGAAAAACATTAAAAGTATTTATTTGCATATTTAGAATGACATTTATTTATTCAAACGAGAAATATTCTACTTGATTTAAACTAAATTACAAGCTTTTGGATTTAAAAGGAAAATATTTTTTTCATGGGAAAAGGAGATTTTATGATTATTTTATTATTATTACTTTATTTAATATAGAAAAGTCAATTTTGTTATAACACTTTTGAAAAAAAAAAACGTTAAAAGAGTATCAAATTAAATGTATCTCATTAATTATGGAAAATTAGACTTTACAAGAAAAAATAATTTCTTGAGTTTGAAGAAAATAAAAATTATAAAATAAGTGAAAAAGTCGAGATAAAATAGGATAACAACATAGGAAACTACAACAACAACAAAAAACCCAATGTATTCCCACATAGTGAGGTTTGGGAAGGGTAAGATGTACGCAGTCCATATCACTACCTTCGGAGAAGTAGCAAGGCTGTTTCCAATAGATACAACATAGGAAACTGCCAGATTAATTAATTAAAATTACGATTAGTACAAATAAACAAGAATAAATTGCAAATTACAAGAAAATAAAAGATAAGATTTGGAGTTGGGCCCCACTTCTGGCCATCAACAATCTGCCCAGCTTTGGGCATCGAATTTTATGGACTTTGGGTCCATTTTTACAAACTGGTATATCAGTTGGATATCACAGTTGTATTTCTTTTATTTTCCTGTATATCCAGTGTATATATGACCGTATTTTAATCATATACACAAAACTTTAGTTCTCCACCTGTATAGTCATCTTCATTTTCTCATATTCATCGTATATCACCAGTATACCAGCCTCTATGATATATATATCAGTGTATATCAGTGCAAAAAAGAGTCCTTTTCTGACTTTGCCTTGAGGTTTTGACTCGATGCCGAGTTCATGCACAAGAGATAAAAGGATAAGAATTAGTATCCACACAAATACATGATAAGGATGAGAATTGACTCAACAAAAAAACTGATGCATTTTTGTTCACAATGGGACAAAATTCTTATTTAGATCAAATAAAATTTAATTTGCATTAATCTTACTGCCACAACCAGGAAGAAAAGAAATTCCCAGATAAATATTTCAACAAGAAGATATATATTCACAAAGAAAACCTCTATTTTTCAATAAACTAAAACACTTCAAACACCTCAATGTTATATTCAAGTTACGAGTAAGATCAACGAATCGGTTTAGAGAAAAATACTCAAAATAGTAACTCTTAGCTTATTCAAAGATCGCTCCAAAAATCAGATTCTTTTACTTTGAAATTACATAGTAATAAATATGAAACTCAATCCCTTTAACTAAGATTCACACCCCTAAAGTTAATGACAGCCCACACATCAATTAAATAAGAGGAAAAATAAGGCTAAGAATGTCAAACAAATTCCTCCCACATTAGATTACATAACAGAATATCATATAAATAATGCCTTAATTGAAATCAGCTTTAAAGCAAACTCGAAAAAATAAAACACACACAAAAAAAAATGACATTCTTATATTTTTCACAAGCATGATAATGTTGAATGATGTTCACTCATAAAACTCAAAATAATCCATATAACAACATAATATCAAAAGTTTGAATTTTTCCAACGATGCACACATGATCGAGTAAGCTCTTAATTCCAACAGATTCTATCATCATTACCACACAATAATGCAACTCGACCAATCCACTCCCATAATTATTGCAAGCTTTTATATATATAATATTCAAATGTGAAGAGGAAAAATGCAAAAGGGATATAGCGTTCACCAATTTTTGGGTAACAAACATGGAAAAATGGGCTTATAACGATCCGACTTCCACTATCGGTGTTTTACTCGATTTTGTTGGAATTTGAATTAACTTCTTCGGGATTTGAACGACTTATCGGAATTAAGTATTTCACCACGGATTTTTTTCTGTTACATGAGATTAGAAGAATGCTCCCTCCTAAAATCTCCAATTTTTCTCCAAAAATCCTCTTACACTCCCTCTATCTCTCACTATCTATTTATAGGGGAATTTAGGGTAGGGGGTGGAATTAGGGTTTTTGGATTTGAAAGAACAGATTTCAAATACAAATTTTGGAATTGGTTTTCTTGGAAAATTTGAGGTCCACTGTAAGACAAAAAAGTGAGACGTTGGAAATTAATTATTTGCCCAAAACGGTGAATCACAAACTGAGAATGATGAAAGTCTTCTGATTTTAACCATAGATAGTTATACAGAAGGGCAAAACAGTAAAAAAGGAGGCGACTGGGGTTTTGCTGTCGATATTGTTGCTTTGTTTGTTGTTGAAACCACAACTGTGAATGTTGTTGTTGTACTCTGTTTGTACATGTTGCTGACTGTTTTGTTGAAGCTGTTAGAGACTTAGAGGAGAAAATGAAAGAGTTGGTTGGGCCAAGTCGGGTGTATGGATTGCTGGGGGAAGTTGTTTTGTTGGGCCGGTTAGTGTGTTATTGGGTTGCTTTTGGGGTAAATTTGTAAAGGAAAATGGGTAGATTAAGTTATTTTGAGGTTATTATTTAAAAATAATTCCCATTGGTTTACGAGTTAGCTAATTTTATTTAATTTTCGCCAAATTAAAAATCAATTGGTTAAATGCATTGCAATTGTGGTCAATTTGATTTCACTCATGGTCATATTTAATAAATTGACTAGATTAGATTGAAATTCGATGGAATTAATACTTGTTTAATCCCGAATTTCTTGACATTGATAAAATCAGAATAATTATTTTCCTAATAACTCATTTTAATGATAAAAATATTTAAAAATTAAGATTTACCCCTTTATGAAAAAATTCAAGATAGATCTTCCTTAAAAAATTATTTTTGAAATGATAAGTATTTAAGCAATCAAACTTATATGATCTCGTATGCGTGAGTATGTAAATATATAATTCGTTACTTAAGTGACAAAATTCACCTAAATGAATATTTTAGCAAAGCATTTATTCGAATAAAATAAATATTTTGATTTCATTAATCCAAATAATAAATTAGTTTTATCGATATTCATATCTTGGGGGGTGATTATATGGTAATTTATTAAATGTTTCACTGTAGTATTCTTTAATTTTTTTCTCTTAGTTTTTGTAATTCTTCTATATTATTTTGAAGGTATTCTAAATATTCTATATCTTTTGTTTCAAAATATCCAATTAGATTGTCTTTCATAAGTATTTCTATTAATCTTATTTCTTCCATATTTTGTCTCCAATATTTTAAATATTCATAATCTATCATTTTATCCTGTAGTAATTGTAGATTTACAACTTTCTGTATAATAATTTATCCTAATTGTACTGTAATGTATATCTAATTCTAGATTTCAATGCTATTTATTATCTTGTGTTGTTCTTTTCGTAGTGAGTTTTTAAAATTATATAAACTATCAAATGTACTTTTTCCTAAATTTTCTAGGGTTTCTTCTATCCATATTAATTTTTCTTTTAGATTCTCCATTATTTTTCTAATTCGGTTTCTATAAGTAATTTCTTCATTTAGATTATCTTCATTTTCTCTAGTTTTTCTAATATATTCTAACATTTCTTAATCTGAATAATATCCATCTGGGTAATTATCCAGGTATAACTGTTCTATCCAATTTATAGTTTCAATTTCATAGTCTAATACTTTTTCTAATATTATTCTCTTAATATCTATAATTTCTATATCTCTAAGTATATATAAGATTAATATTTTAAGGTTATCTATCATTTAAAATTGGTTAAATACTTTATTATAATATTTTTTAGTTGTTTGTTTTAATCTCATTAATTGTTCTACATTTTCACTAAGAAATTGTATATATTTTATATCTATCTTCCAAAATTCTAAATATACATAATTTATCATAGTTAGTGTGTGGGTTTGGTATGTAAGTATTTATAAGAGTAGTTCGGTAGGTGTGGTATATAATTAATTCTAGTCATAAAATATCAATCAAATATTTTTTCCAATATGATTTTTCTTATATCTACTATTTCTATATCCTTAAGTACATATAAAACGAGTATTTTAAATTTATCTACCATTTCGTCAGATAAATTAGTATTCATTTTTCATATGATGCTTTTTCAAAATATTCCATTCAATCATGCACATAACAAAATATGATCACTTTAGATTGCTATATATTAGATTATTCTTAAATAACATATTCTTCGGTCACTATTAGCATGGTAATCTAGATACTTTTGCCTTAAACAATGACTCTACTCTGGTTACTCCCCTATCACGGCTTTCTTGCCTCACCGATTTCACCTTTAGGATGACATAGTTCTTAAGAATTTTTCTCCTTTTCCACTTTGCTAATAAACTTCTTAGCATGCTATTTTTTGAATAATTCTACTATAAAGCAACTAACGTGAACTTATTTTATCATATTATGATTGTTAGGAGTTTATGAATTTAGTTATTCATAATAGTAAATGAATATACCTGGTCTGGTAGGTTTGATAATTCTAAGCCTTGTTCTTCCATAGCTTTTTCCGTTAAAATATACCTGTTTTTTAATAAATAAGCAAAATATTTGTTGCAGATGAGAGATATAATTTTTTTGCTTCAACGCATGAAGGCTTGTCCTTCTTTCTACTTTCGATGCCTTTTATTTATAATCTGAAACTTTACAAAAGTTTTTCTTCCTCATTTTACACGTTTCTAAAACTCTACAAAAAGTCTTCAAAAATTATCTACATCTACCTAACCTCATTTACTATACTTTACAAATGTCTTCTAAAAAGACAAAAACTAATTAAAGCCTAGACTAATAATAGTTAAAAGCCTATACAATTCTAATAATTTGCGTAAATAAAATTATGAAAGTTTGTTACATGTCGCTTTCACAATTTAATAGCTTGTCTTTTATCTCCATTATTGTTTTCGTTGATATCTTCTTCTTGTCGTATTTGCTGTTTTTTTATGTTCTTTCCAGCTGGTATGCTTATCTTCTTGATTTTTATTTTATTCTAGCCGAACTTCTGGAATAATATTATCTTTTCCATTATATCTTGAACATTGATGATCTGGATATTTGTGTTCAATTATCTTGCAATATCTTGTCAATAATCCGTCTGAAATAAATCCTTTCTTAATTGCTCTTGTAGTAGGTTGTTTTTCTGGGTTAAGTAATGTCATTATCCATTGTCTAACATCTTCCATATCTGCTTGTCGTAGTTCTTTTGAATTTGAATAAATCATCTGATGGTCTCTTGAATAATAGCTCCGTATTCGGTTTTTATTGGTATAATTATTTGCTAGTTCTTGAATAATTGTAGCTAGTCCAATAAGTCGTTTGTTTGCATAAAAATTAAGTATCTCGATTCTGGGTATCTCTGGCTGCTGCACAATATCTTCTGGTATAATCATATCTCTGGTTAATCCTATTTTTACAACTTGTATAACTGGTTTTATCTTGTCATATAATATCTCTGCTGGTGTAGTATAATACTTTATATAAAATAGATTTCCTTTGGTTACTCTTTTATAGGTGTTGAATATATTTTGTAATTCTTCCATAGCCGATAGTTCTTCTCCATCTTGGGTGAATATGGTATTTAATAATCCATAATCAAAATAAGTTTTTATTAAGCTTGGGTTGGTTTTGGGTAGTGCAGTTAGCTTGTTGTGACCTTGTAATCTTTGGGTTATATAGTTTGTGTTGGGTTCTTTGATATCTATAGCTCTGGGGTTAAGGTTTAGAAAAGCTTGTACTCACAGATAGTTTCTATGTATTTTTGGGTTGTATAGTTATAAACTTTTTATCTTGGTTCCGACGATCTCGATATGTGGTAATTTGTGGGGGTATGTTCAAGAGGTCTTTTTGTATTTTTGGTGTAAATAGGTTTTCAAATATCTTATTTAAGTTCATATTCTGGTATCTTTGTCCAATAACTCCTTTGTTTGTACCTGCAATTGTAGATTGATAAACGTTATGGGTTTTACGGAGTATCCCAACATCTCCTTCTAGCTCTGGAATTTTAATGTCTTCCGATCAACATAGCTCTGCACACTGCTGAGTTAGCTGATTTGTAGCTACAGAATTCAGTTTATCTTCATTAGTCTGTAGCTTTTCTATTTCATTACCCATACTGTCCACTTTCATTGAAAGCGTAGTTAGGGTTTTGAATATCTTTGCTAAAGCATCATCTTCTATTATATCAGTCTGTGTAGCTTTGTCTTGATATGTTATCTGCAATAACGTTTTTGTTAGTACTAATTACTTCAATTGTAAATGTAAAATTTAATATATTCAATACTAGTCTCCGAATCTCTTTTCTTGTAACAGAATTTGATATTTTCTTTGCTAGCCACCAACGTACCTGTGTATTATCTTTTCGTACAATAAACTTGTTATACACAATATATGGCTCAAATGCTAATAAACATTTATATAATGAACATAATTCTTTTCTATTTATTTTCCATTTTATTCCTGTTTCATTAAACGTTCCTGAATAATATCTACAATGACTATTTTTTCATTTTCATACCTATATTTAAGTACTCCTCCATAACTATATTCACTAGCATCTGCTTCTACTATATATATAAATTTTCTATTTTCGTCTGGGAATTGTAATTTTGGTAATTCTTTAAAAAGTATTTTTATTTTCTGGACTTGTTTTTTATCTTCTTCGTTATAATTATATTCTATATCCTTTTTTAATTTTTTTCTGTAAAGGCTTTAGATTTTCTACTAATTTTGGTATATATTTCCTTACTTGATTTACTAATCCCAAAAATGATTGTAATTTTTTTTTTTGGTATCTAATTCTTCTTTTGAATTGATTATTTATTGTACTATATGTTGTTGCATTGTTACTCCACTTCTATCTATTTGTATTCCTAAAAACTCTATCCGGTTTTTCATAATTTCAGCTTTCTTTTCACTTAAACTTATTCCCAATTTTTCTATTATATCTGCAAATTGTTCTAATAATTTTAAATGTTCTTTTTTGATTTTTGTATATAATAGTATATAATCTATATATACTGTACAATTAGGTAATTGTTTAAAATAACTATCCATAAAATGTTGATATCTACCTGGTGCATTTTTATATCTAAATGGTAGTACATTCCATTCATAAAATTCTTGTGGTACCGTAAATGAGGTTAATTCCTTAGATTCTTTTTCTAATTTTAAATGGTAAATCCTGATTTACAATCAAATTTACTAAAGTAGTTACATCCTTGTATTTGTCTTATTTTTAATATCTTATTTGGTATTGGGTAATTATATGTCATAGTTTTTGTATTTAAATTTCTATAATCAATAACCATTTTACTTTTTCTCTTTTTTGTTCACTATTTTTATTTACTATAAATGCTGAACTATTGTGTTTACTATTACTTTTTTGTATATATTGTTTTTCTAATAATTCATCTATATGCATTTAAAAATTTTTTAAATCATCAAAATTATATGTTAATTGTTTTTGAGTTATTATGCTATTTTTATCTATTAATTCAATTTTTATAATAGTTTTATGTTTTTTCCATCCTTTTAATGGATCTTCACTATATAATGGTTTTTTCTTAATTATTTATATCTTATTTATTAAAAATATAGTTATTTCCTTTTTATTTATTGAAAATACGATCAGTTCTATTGTATCTTCAGTATTTTTTATATTTTCTAATTTTTGTGTAATTTTTTCACTTTCTTCTATCCGATCAGTTTTCTTTCTTATTTTATTAGTAACTCTTTTTGCTCTTACTTTCTGTTTACATGGTGTTGTAAACCACCAATCCGTCCTAGTTATTATATGTGGGTATAATTATCTAAAAACGACATTCCTAAAAGTATATCTTTTGATGTTAGCTCATAATTATAGATTTCTTCTATTATTAATATTTTATCCCATACTTGTGTTTTTACATTCTTAGTTTTATAAGTTATTAAGCTTCCTTCGTTATTAAATTCTTTAACTATTATTGGTGTTTTTAATTTATGCCATTTACTTTTTGATAAACAATTATATCTACATAAATTAGCTTCTGCTCCTGTATCTATCATAGGCGTATAATATCTTCTGTAATACCCTTCTACTACTATCTTCATTAATACATATATTTTCATATCATGTTAAAGCTCTTCTTAAGAATAATTTCTCTCTGTTATATGTTATAGATAATTATGTATGCTCTATATTATATGGTTTTACTTGTTTTAGCCATTTTATTCCTAATATTATGTCTGCTTGCATTTCTTCCTTTATTTCAAATTCTATTTTTATTTTTCTAACTCCTATTGTTATTTCTTTTTTTGCTTTTTTTTTAGTGTTTATTAAGCTTCTTGGTAGATTTGAGCATATATTATTGTCAGATTTTATTTTCTCATTTTTACTAGATATCTTACTATATAATTTTCTTCTTGTCCTGTATTTAAGAGTATTAAATATTATTTTTTATTTATTGTTTCTGTTATGTAATATTGATTTAAATTAGTTGTTGAACTTATTTCATAACTTGTTCTTTTTTATGAACTTGATGATTCTGTTTTTTCATAAGCTATTCTTTTTGTTGTACTTATTCTATCATTTATTATTTCAAAATTTTCTTCTATATCTATGTCTCTATAACTATAATCATTATTATCAATTGTTTTTACAAATTGTTCGAAAGGACTTTCTATTTGTATTTTGTTAATTTTATTTTTTCCCGTTATTTTATGTTTTGTTGTTAATACATATAGATTTTTACATCTTTCTGTAAATATTTTACTTCCTAGGGTTAGTTCTATTCATGATATTTTCCAATATAATACTAATGATTTATCTATATTTTTATATGTTATTGCTACTGAATAATTCACACTTATTATAAATTTAAATTTTTGGTATATTAAATTTCCTTTTATGGCAGTTATTATACTTTTTTCTATAGGTTTTACAACTCTATCACCTGCTAGGTATAATTTTACTGGTGTATCTATTCCTTCTCTAAAATATGCTTTTATCAATATCTATGTTCCTCCAAGGTGTACATATTTTATTGGGTCTTTACTTTTTATATCGTTTATTTCTTTATTAATTATTCTTTTTGTTACTAGTGATATACTAGCTCTTCCTTTTACATATCTACAATCTATTACATGTTTTTTTTGGCTTACTCCGTAGTATTCTTCTTTTCTTCTACTAAATATGTTTTTTACTGTTAGTATTTTAAATATTTTTTCTACATTTAAAGCTAATTCTTTTCCTTTTATTTCATCAAATATATGACTATCAAATATTATTTTTTGATCTGTTCCTTCTTCATTTAAATATTCTTCCTTTGTTATTATTTTTATTTCTTCTTCAGTTATTTGGTTTATTCTTATATCTTCTTCAGTCATTTAATTCATCTAATTCACTATCTATTTCATTATCTGTTTCATTCACTGAAATTTCATATATACTATCTTCACTTTCTAATTCGTAATCTATATAATCTATCTGCATATATTCTGTATTTTGTATTTTTATTTTTGATATTTATTTATTTATTTGGATTTTTAGGTAATTTACAATTTCTATCTAAATGTCCTAATTTTCCACAATTGTAACAAGTACGTTCTTTTATAGATTTCTTTTTCCTATATGGTCTTTTATGTTTATAATTTTTTACATAATATTTTTTTCTTGGTTTCTTATATTTATATTTTAATTTTTTGTATTTCTTATATTTCTTATGTCTTTTTTCTTTTCTTATAATATCTTTCTTCGCATCCAAATTGAGGTGCTATTTTATATTTGCAACATGCTAAATTTCTTATTAATGTTTTTTCCATTTTTATTTCTTCTCTATATTTTTCACATAGGTTTCTATACCATTGTTATAAAAAATTTATTCTTGCTCCTAGAGTTTCTAATATTTTTGCTTCATCCCAACTTTTTATTATTTTTGAATTAAATGGTTCAAGTAATTTACTAGAATATAATTTTCTTATTTCTTTACTTTCTTATGTATTATATGTTCCTTTATAATAATATTCTTCAAATGCGCAAGTATATTCATCTATGTAACACATATTACATATTGCTAATTTTAACATTAAATTTCTATTTGTATCTTTATCTTTATTTTGTTCTTCTTCTGTTGTTTTCATGCTACTAAATTCGTCTTTTATAGCTATTTCATATTTTTTTTTAATAATTCGATAGGTTTTAATTTAGTTGTAGTTGTTGATGATGTTTCTTCTATAGGTTTGTCAGTTCTTAATACCCTTTTACTATTTTCAGTTAGATTTGAAAACCATAATTTCACTGTTCCTATTAGTGTTCTTTCTATATATTCTAGTGTATCTGTGACATATATATTATTATCTAATAATTATTTTGTTATATATCGTATCCTTAATTGTATTGTTTTTTCTGTATCTATTACACAATCTAAGTCTAAAAAGTTATAATTTTTATTAACTATTTGTTTTGGTGTCCATTTGTCATATTCATCCTTTAGATTATATCTTTTAAACTTATTCTTATAATATGTAGGTTTTCTTATTTCTGATGTTCTAGGTATTATATTTTCATCTTCTTTTTTATCAAGAGTATTTATTTCTGTGTTTCTATTTTCTAAATTTTCTTCATGAATTACTTCTTTTCTTTCATTGATTTCTAAATTTTTTGTATTTGTTAAGATTTCTATATATGTTTCACTATCTTCTGAATCATAATTATCTGTTTCTTCAACATCTATTGTATTTATTTCTAATTTTTCTTTAAATTGATTTATCTCGTTTAATAATTTTTGTTCTATATCTTTTTTCTTCTTTTTCTTTCTGTCTTTTTTCATACAAATCTTTTAGCATTTGTAGTTCTTTTTCTAATTCAGCAATCCTACTATTTTTAGTTTCTTCAATTTTTTGTATTTCTTCTGTAGTTTGTTGTTTTATTTTTTCTATTTCCTTTTTCTATCTATTTTCTTCATTTTCTTTTTCTATCCTTACCATAGTTGTCAATTTTTCTTCTAATTTTAATTCTTCTTTTTCTAACATTAAATATAAATGTTCACTTGTTTTCTTATACCTTCTTCCTAGATTAGAAAATACTAGTTTTATTTTTAATCCTTCATGGTTTTCATATATTTTTTCATCTATTATAAATTCTTCTTTGTTTATTTTTATTTAATTGTTAATAGATCATATTTGTATGTATATTCTAGACTATCTATTGTTGATTCTAAATTTGATATTTCTTCTTTTTGTACATTTATTGAGTTTTTACTAACTCCGACAATTATGTTATATTGTAGTCTTTCTATCCTTATTTTTAATTCTTTACGTTTTTCAGATATTATTTACTTTAATTCTTTATGTTTTGGTAATTTTTGTATGTTATTCATCTAAATAATATTTTGGAGAATATCTAAATCTAGTTTTATCAAATAGTTCATAATTAATAAATTAATCAAATAATAAATTAATCAAATAAATCCAAATATTTCTAATTTTTGTGTAATTTTTTCACTTCCTTCTATCCAATCAGTTTTCTTTCTTATTTTATTAGTAAGTCTTTTTGCTCTTACTTTTTGTTTACACGGTGTTGTAAACCACCAATCCGTTCTAGTTATTATATGTGGGTATAATTTATCTAAAAACGACATTCCTAAAAGTATATCTTTTAATGTTAGCTCATAATTGTAGATTTCTTCTATTGTTAATATTTTATCCCATACTTGTGTTTTACCATTCTTAGCTTTATAAGTAATTAATCTTCCTTCGTTATTAAATCCTTTAACTATTATTAGTGTTTTTAATTTATCCCATTTACTTTCTGGTAAACAATTATCTGGGCAAAGGGAGTTTGACGTTCCTAATTTTGTCCGACCACAAATTCATTTCTCGAAAGAGGTTGATTTTCCCATGATTTTCAGAAAATTATGGCCGGACCCTAGTATTAGGTTTCCTACATATCTCAGGTTGCATGAGAATTTAGGCCACTTATAGTTCACAATGTTTGATTGTAAACGTAATTTTCAAAGTATTCACAAGCTATCCCAATTTTGAATCTTGATGAAATCAAAAAGACGGAGAATGAGTGGATTGGGGGAGGTTGGAATGTAGTCAAATTTTCAAAAAAGAGCGCAGCCTACATATCCCTAAGAGCTAGGAAATCAGACTGCCTGTAGTTCGACTCGATCAGCGAAAAAGGTAGTCTTTTATGCTTAGACGACCTTTTGCTCAGAATGGGAAATATACAATTGAGCTAGAGACTAGAGGCTTGTAATTGTATCAATTACACAATGTGGGGCCTCACACATGTAAATATGAGCTTACATAGATATGATTTCCAAAGATGTAGGTATACGTCACCCGTATTTGAAGGAAAAGGAAAGTTGCTTTTGGCATGAGTTTATAAATACTCCAAAAGTAAAATTGAAACCGAAATCCCAAAACACCCACATGCCTTATAATAGGGATGAGCTAAAAACCAAAGTCATTTTTTAGCTTGCGTCCAAAGAGTTTGATATTCCTCTTTGGACTATGTCCCAGTTTGCTGCTAATAAAAAGTTCCACGTTATGCTGTGTCATTTTTGGAGTCATCCGCACCTATGATTTTGGTTTGAGATTTTCATCCTTTCAGATGCTGTTGACAATATCTCAAACAAAATTGTCAGTGATAAATATAATTCAGTAAGGGATTTGTAATCTTTTATCATATCTCTGTGTGAGTTGCTACCTGGAAAAAATGTCATCCTCTCACACACCTATTTGAAGGGCGACAACTCTTACGACAACTGACACAACAACTTTCTTGGTTGTTGGATAAAATAGTTGTTTTGACGGTTGAAAATTTCTTCAAAGTAGGGTGAACCTTTTGGATACCAACGACACTTTGTGTAGAATGGTCCTTGCAACCGCAAAATCTTATGCTAATGTGGTTACCCTTTTAGTTACCTATAATGCTTCTTATATTTGACCTTGGAGAGGTTTGTGTATTTTTCGTATCGATACAACTTATAGATATTCCTTGAATTGCCAGTCTTTGGGTAATCTTGTGCATTATTTGATGTTAGATATGAGAAAACTTACAAATATCCTTTGAGTTTCTAGCTTTTGGGTAATCTTTCACATTATTTGACCTTGGATATGAGATGACTTAAATATATCCCTCGAATTGCTAGCTCTCAGATATTCCTGCACATCATCCGACCTTGGATATAATATGACTCATAAATATCTCTCAAATTGGTGGTCTTTGGGTAATCCTGCACCTAATCAATCTTGGATAGGACACGACTTATAGAGAACCCTTGGACCTATCAATTTTGATAATCTTGAATATTTTCCAATAAGGATTTAGTTGTGACTTATGGATGACTTTCAAACTCTCGATCTTTAGGTGACCTTGCACACTATCTAGTTGGGATGTTGTTGTGGCTTATGAATGACCTATGGACTATTAACTTGTGGATAATTTTTCTCACTATCCTATATTAAATAATGTGACCTATAGATGACCCTCAAATTATCAACTCTAAAAAATATAGTACATTGTACGTCTTCGAATAATGACTTATTAATATCCTTCAGACCATTTCTTGAGGTCCAATGGTGAATGCCATTAGACCTTTGGTAATTGATGAACTTGAAGCTAGTGAGTATTTTTCAACGCCATACTACTTTGCCTTTGTGTAATTTGATTAGATATGAATGCTTTAGAATATCCTTTAGCACCAACCTCTTTTGTCTTTATGTGATTAACAGAGATATATGGAAATGTTTTAAAATATCCTTTAACACTAGACTCTTGCCTTCGTGTGATTAATGAATATGTATGGTAATGCTTCAAAATATCTTTTAACACTAGAATCTTTAGCCTTTGTGTGATTAACGGATCTAGAAGACTTTGAATAATCTTGGGCATCATATGGAATTATAGATGCCCTTGGATTGTTGTTGCTTCGAAACTAGCCAGAAAAGGCACTATGGTATTCAGACATAGCCCTTATAATATAACCCTTATGGCATGTCATACTTCTTTTGGCATGGCTCTCTCGACATGAACCTTTTGGCATGGCCCTCTTTCATGGCCCTTATGGCATAACCCTCATGGCATGGCCCTCTTGGCATGGCCTTCTTGACATGGCCCTCTCAGCATAACCCTCTTGGCATCATATGATGTAGTAGAAAGATAAGGATAAATGCAAATAATTGTGCAACGATTGTAGAAAACATCACCTTGACCATCCATTAGCATCCTGACCTTCTGCATATACCATTCTTGAACGTCACACATTCTTTATGATCCTTGATTTGCTGGGGATTTAAGTCAATTATCATTTTTCTTTCTACATCTGATGATACCTGTAACAAAAGAAAATTTGTTAGTTTTGGAAAACTTAACTATTTTTAATTTCTTGACCATCCTGGCCCTTTTATCGGCCTTTGGATATTTGGATTTGTTGTATACCTTTCTACCAAAGAAATATGTTGAATAATTGGTGCTTTTGTTGTTTTTTTGTCGACTTCAGGATAACATGCATCCATAGAAAAATTATTAGTGTTTTTGGTAAAACTGATCTGTGTTGACCTCCGTAGTCTTCAGCTCCCATCGTTGTCATCACTGGTTTCTCCTATTCTTCAGGTGTTTATCATATTTTGACTCCTCAGGTTGGTGGGTGTAAGGAAAAATCAGAGCATAACTTAATTTAAAGTAAGTATTTTGCAAATAATTGAATTTTCAAAAATCCCTTTTTAAAATAAGATTGGAAAGGGTCACTGTCAATTAAGTCATGTGAAGTACTAGCTTTAATGAACACTTTTGGCTCGATAATTGACCCATATTCCATTTTGTTAGTAAGCTCTAGAGAACTTTTAGTGTTGTGGCTGAGGAGTTTTGGAGATGAGCCTTTGTAGCTGAAGGTCCATGAAGTTGATTCTGCTCTTTCGATGCCGACGAATCTTTGGTGTCATGTCTTTGAACTCTTTAGTATGCTATGGTAGAAATTTGAGGCCATCCTCAAAATTTAAGCTCCAGTTATTGATATTTTCCTCAAACTTCACTTTAACTATATCCCCATGTGATTTTTTCATTCGAACTGCGAAAGGATGATCTTCTTCTTTTGATTTTTGAGATTCCTTCTAAAAAATTCTTCTCCAGTTTCCATTTCCTGGGGTGAATGACCAAGCCATTGTGGTACCTACATATCCCGTTGAACAGGAATCAGGTCAAATGTAGTTCCCACAATATAAAAGAGAATAAAAATATAATAAAAAAGGGTGACCAAAGCCGTCAAAGGCTACCTACGTATCCCATTCTTGAGAATCCAAGTCATCACGTAGTTCAAGAGAATATAAATAAAGTTTCCTAAGGGGTTGACCGAAGCCAACATAGGCCGCCTACGTATCCTCTTCTTGGAAATTCAGGTCAAATGTAGTTCATACATAAAAGGGAATGGAATTTCCTTAAGGCTTGACTGAAGCCGACATAGGCCACCTACGTATCTCATTCTTTAGAATTCAGGTCAAACGTAGTTCGTACATAAAAGGATGGGAAGTCTTAAAGATACTACAAAGCATAAAATAATTACAAATGAGAAAAGCAATTACAAGGAAATAAGCATAAAGAAATCGCACATCAGACATTGTATATCTTTACTGCATCAGAATTGATTATCTTGGCCCACCTTTGGCCCCTCCACAAGGCCCTTTCTAATTAGAGCGAACTTCCCCTGGTATCTCTCTTGGTGAGGAAACATCCGTTTGAGTATTAATTGTGCAATCTCAAACATGCGAGCTCTTACTCTTTTGATGAAAGCACGAATCATTTGCTGTTGATATAATTGGCAATGGCATACAACACTCATCATTTTTTTATCGATCATTATAAGTTTTTCATGGGGGGGGGGATCCATTCTTCATTACTCAATCTTTCTTCTTGGGTAATTCTTAAAGATGGTATTTCAGCTTCAGCGGGGTATACTAATTCTGTTCCATAGACTAACACATAAGGAGTTGCCCCAGTTGAAGTTCTAACTCCCGTGTGATATTCCAGCATGGCAGAAGGCAGCATGTCGTGCCAAGATCGATGACTATCAAGCATCTTTCTTAAGATCCTCTTGATGTTCTTGTTTGCAGCTTCTACTGCTTTATTCATTTAAGGGTGATAGACGATTGAATTCTAATAAGTGATATTAAACTATTCATATATCTCTTTCATCAAATGACTATTCAAGTTTGCTCCAATGTCTATGATAATTGACTTGGGTAACCCGAATCGACAAATCAAGTTGTTTTTGACAAAATGTACTATTACCTTTTAGGTTACAACTTCGTATGAGAAAACGTCTACCCACTTGGTAAAGTAATTGGTAGAAACTAAAATGAATTATTGTCCATTATAATCTGGTGGCTTAATCGGGCTAATGACATCAATGCCCCAAGATACAAATGGCCAGGGCGAGCTCATAACATTCAGTTTATATGGGGGCACCCGGATCAGATCCCCATGTATCTGACACTTATGATATATTTGCTCAAACTTTCTACAATCACTTTTCATAGTCATCCCAAAATATTCGGCTCTTAAGATCTTCTTGGCCATGGATTTCTTCGAGTAATTTTGTATTTTCAATGGAATCTACACATTGTAGAAATCCCAAATTGGGGTCCCTCCTGTAAAAGACTTTGACATTCAAAAAGAAATTATTGGCCATCCGATGGATTGTTTTCTTCTGATTGACGGTTGCATCTTCGGGGTACGCCTCAACTTCTAAATACCTATTGATATCGAAGTACCATGTATTTCCATCTGGTTCTGCCTCAACTTATGCATAATGTGCAGGTTGCTCCTTTAAGCTTATTTCCAAAGAGTTAATGTAACTTTGATCTGGATGTTGGATCACAAAAGATATAGTATCTAAAACATCGGCACACTCATTTTGTATTCTTTGAGCATGCTTGAATTCCACTTCCTTGAATCTTCTGCCTAACTACTGTACGAATTCTACATATGGTGTGATTTTAGGGGGTTTTATGGCCCATCACCTCGAACCTGGTGAACCAAAAGATTAGAATCTCTAATGACTAATATCCCCCAAACATTCATATCAATAGCCAATCTGAGACCTAGAATCTAAGCTTTATATTCAGTCATATTGTTGGTGCATGGAAAATGAAGTTTGGTGATAATCGGATAATGTTGACCAGTTTCTGATATTAAGACCGCCCCGATTCCTGAACCCTTGAAGTCGACTGCCCCATCAAAGAACAATCTCTAACTTAGGTATATCTCAACAATGTCTTCTCCTACTAACAATACCTCTTCATCTAGGAAATAAGTTTGAAGTCGCTCATACTCTTCATTTTCTAGATTCTCTGATAGATGATCTGCTAGGGCTTTCTATTTGATTTCCTTTTGAGTTACGTATACAATGTCGAACTCACTCAATATCATTTGCCATTAGGCCAATTTCCCTGTGGGCATGTCCTTTTGGAGTATGTACTTCAAAAGATCTATTCTGGAGATGAGATACATTGTATATGATGTCAAGTAATGCCTCAACTTTTGGGCCACCCAGGTCAATGCACAACACGTTCTTTACAATAGCGTATAATGAGCCTCATGTGGAGTGAACTTCTTACTCAAGTAAATTTATCTTTTGTTCTTTCCAGTTTCATCATGTTGCCCTAAGACACATCCAAATACTGTCTTAGACCAATAAATACAACAACAAAGGTTTTCCTTCTCTTGGAGGAACTAATACTGGTGGACTGGATAAATAATCCTTGATCCATTCAAAAGCTCGTTGGCATTCCTTAGACCATTCATTTTCCTCATCTTTATTTAACATCTTGAGGATTGGTTCACAAATGACCATTGACTGGGCTATGAACCTGCTGATATAATTAAATCTTCCTAAGAAACTCACGACTTCTTTCTTCATCTTTGAAAGAGACAGTTCTTGAATCACCTTAATTTTTGAGGGGTCGAACTCAATGACCCTTATACTAACTATAAAACTCAACAAATTCCCGGTCAGTACCCTAAAAGCACACTTGGTAGGATTCAACTTCAAATTATACTTCCGCAACCGATCAACGAACTTTCCCAAATGGGCCAAGTGGTCCAGACTCTTGCGAGATTTTATGATCATATTGTCCATTTACACTTTAGTTTCTTTATGGATCATGTCATGAAATATGTTTTTTATGGCTCTCATACACGTAGCACCAACATTCGTGAGATCAAAAGGCATCACCTTATAGTGATAAACACCCCAAGGTGTGATGAAAGTCATTTTCTCTACATTTTTTTTGTCCGTCAGTATTTGATGATACCCCGCAAATCAATCCATGAATAACTATATTTCATGCCTTGCAAGGTTGTCAATAAGAATGTGGATGTCGGGTAATAGAAAGTTATCTTTAGGGCTGACTTTGTTCAAGTATCGATAATCGACATAAATCCTGACCTTTTCATCTTTCTTTGGTACCGAAACAATATTGTCTAGCCATATTGGATACTTCATGACTTTAACCACATTGGCTTAGATGTTCTTAGTGACTTCTTCCTTGATCTTTCGACTCTTATTTGGCTTAAATTTTTGCAACTTTTACTTCACAGATTGAACCCTAGATTAATTGGCAATATTTGCAATACAATATCTGTACTCAATCCTGGCATGTCATCATAGGACCAAGTAATAATATCAATGTATTCTTTAAGAAACATGCTGAGTTCTCTTTTATTTGTTTCTGTAAGATGAACACTGATTCTAGTTTCTATGACTTTGTCGTCATCACTTAGATCAACTACCTTGGTTTTTTCTAGGTTGGGCTTTTCTCGACCCTCAAAATCTTTTATTTTCTCTAATAATTGGTCTGGGGCCATTGTTTCTTCATCATACTCCTCTCATTCATCATCATTTACTTTGATTTGTTCATTTAACTCTTGACATGACATGACAT
The DNA here is from genome assembly GCA_030864225.1 of Capsicum baccatum var. pendulum. Lineage (NCBI taxonomy): Eukaryota > Viridiplantae > Streptophyta > Magnoliopsida > Solanales > Solanaceae > Capsicum > Capsicum baccatum. Next base: position 30,459,800 of record CM061561.1, read on the forward strand.
TGGCAGGTTTTAAATTATTATTACTAAAATCATAAACAACATAAGTTAGATTATAGCGATCAAATAATGCAACAAAAATAAGTGAAATATTTTCAGAATAAGTGAGGCTTTCATTGAAACTTAGAGCATTACTAATGCTTGAATGATCTGCATCAGTGCAGGTCTGAGCCTTTTGGAAAACATAAAAAATGAGGTAAATAAAACTTATAGGGTGGGTCTCGAGCCTCATTCAACCTACCACCAATTTTGCAAAATTTAGATTTCATCCTTTCATCTACCACATCAACCGAGGAGTCATAATTGGAGTAGAAGTGTAGTTTCACAACTTCTCTCCTAGTTCATCTCTCTTGATCTTGATATTCTTAGGGAAATCTTCTATAAGAGCATCACACTCTTTAAACAAGTTCCCTATTCCATCCTCGAGACCATTCTTTATAGGTTTTACAGATATAGTAAATGACTAGTTGAGCGGAGGTAACCTCTTCACTGATTCTGGGCCTTCCTTCTTTTTCTCTCTTTCACTTTACTTGGTACATAGCCTAGCCCATATTTAAACATCTTTTTTGGGATCATAAAAGTCTCAATGATTCCATCTAAATTCTTTCCTAACCCATGTCTTAGATTAAAACGGCTTCTTGGCATAATAGTGGCCAACATCTTATAGATCAAAGGCATTGGCTTGTAAGGAGTCGGGTCTTTCTCAGCTATATTCATAATCTCCATCGTATAAAATTCAATCCATTTTAGGACCTTTTCAATCATAAGAACATAACCATTAGGGGAATCAGATGTCTTTCTTCATCATGGATGACCACTTTATCATTTTTCCATGAGTTTTACTGATTGGTGTAATGTTAAAGAGATGATCCCCCACTGCATGAATCCAAGGACTTCCTAAGAGAAGGTTGTAACTTGTGGAAATGTCCATCACTTAAAACTCAACTAGTAATAATGCAGGCTCCATTTGAAGATGCAACCTGAATTCTCTGATAGTGTTTCTATGACCCCCATTGAAAGCTCTTACATTTACTATATTCTGATGAATTTTCCCTATATAATAGTTCAGTAGAGTTAGAACAGAAAATGGGTAGATATTCAGACCTAGTCCATCATTAATTAATACCCTGTTAATGATCTTAGCTTGGCATTTGATAGTGATATGTAATGCATTTTTATGCATCACTTCTTTGAAGGGTAACTCATCTCCACCAAAGCTAATGCAATGGTCTCCCACCACTCTAATAATCATGGCCACCAAATTTTTGGTACTTATGCCTACGGGTACGTAGGATTCTTCAAGGATTTTCAACAAGGCTTGTCTATGATATTAAGAAATCATAAGCAATGCCCAAATAGAAATTTGATCAGGTGTTTTCTCCAAATATTTCACAATAGAGTATTCTTTCAGTTGTATTCTTCTCCAAATTTCTTCAGCTTCTCCTTCAGTGATTGGCCTTTTTTAGAACTTTTCTTGTATGCATCATTGCCAAGCTCCTTTGAAGTGTAGCATCTTCCTGATCTAGTCATTCCTTGTACGATGGCAGCTTTCACCATAAATTCTTTTCTTGCGGGGACCAAGAAAAAGGATTGATAAGGTGTGATGAATGAAACAAACTTAGGCTTCGCAGTAACACTTAAGACAACCATTTCTTTTTCTATTTCTTACACTTTATCCATTTCTTATAGGATTACCGATGCTATAGACTTTCTCACCACCCACCCATCATCTATTTATATTATACTAATGGGTGCTTCTTCATGGTTTGGAAGTGGGTTGATGGTAACATTTGGCAGCATTGTTTGAAGCAAAATTACCTTGCGATCAATCAAATCTTAAATATTGTGCTTCAAATTAATATTGTCCTTAGTTGTGTGTCCAGCACCCCCTGAATGATATGCATAATTGTAATACCCCATACTTTTATTATCTCAGTTTAGCTCATAGTGCTTGCATAAGAGGCTTAGAACCTAAAAATTTAACTAAGTGTTACAGACTTAGTCATATTTTTAGCCTCTTAACTTCGAGGATTTTTAAAGGAGTCTTCCCGATCTCGAGACGTAAGTTTTTGAGTTAATTCATGTTCAGGGGTGTAAAGAACATATCTCAGGAAAGTTTTGGATTTTTCGAACGAGAATTAGGTTATGTTTGGATTTCATTTCCAGCACCTCAATGCGATAGCGTCACGCCGCGGTAGGTATAGCGATGAGGACCTTGGCGCATCGCGGTGCTCCTCTAAAACACATTCTAGATACGAATTTAAATATCTGAGGGGCAGCAATGTTTTTTTCTCTCAATCTAAGTCATCATAACCCGACTTATATCAACAATTTAAGAGTTATTTGCCCATTCTTCTCTAATTTTCTATCAAAGAAACCCTAACCCTCTCCCAAGAACATCAAATTCAATTTCTTTCTCTTCAAGAAATCCAAGAAATCAAGTTCCCAAATCCAGGAACCCTCAAGGAAGCTTAAAGATTTGATTTTCTCTGTAAAGATTTATGATTCCAGGTATGTGTGATGTTCATCCATGGCTTTCTTTCTCTATGGAGTCTAAGAATCACTTTTTAATGTTAAATTATGAATTTGTCGATGTTTTAAATGAATTATCTTCATGAATTACTTTTTATTTTTTTATTTCAAGTTAAGATTACAATTGTTTTCAAGTGGAATGGATTATAGTATGTTTTGGATGTTGAAGATTTCATGTCATGTTCATTCAATTCAGGATAAACCTTCAATTTATGGTTTTGTCATGTAATCATGCTATCTTATCTGTTTAAAAGCATCCCCATGTTAAAGTCTTAATCCCCACATGTTTGATGAAATGCCAAAGAGAGTGATTTTGTAGAATGATTCCCTATTATGTTTGTTCAAAGCTTTTACAGCCTTTATTGTTATTTACATTTAGTGCTGGGGGTTAGGAATACCCGAAACTTAGTTGTTTAAATAGTTTCAATATTTGCAGAACGGTTTTAGATAAACCATAAGCATTATCATTAGTTAGTTATTATGATTAGTTGTTGGTTCAGTCAAGATTAGTTCAGTGCATAAATTAGTGTCTTTTAGTTGGGATTAAAACTTAGCACCGAGTGAACATAGGGATGGTGTATTCCTCGTTAGTTAGGCATGAGGTATTTGTATCCCCCGCAAGTTAGGCATGAGGAATTTGTCTCCCCCGTCAGTTAGACATGTGATGTTAGTAGCAGTCCTGAACTTCCATACCTACAACTCCACCTAGACTTTGAGGCCCCCCCGATCAGTTAGGCATGACACCCTAGTCCTTTGGGAAATTAGATTAGTGGATCCACATATCCAGCGTTAATACCCATTGCATAGTATTGACACACTTCCAAATGGCTCTATAGGTTGGACCCCAACAATATATTTGGGGCATGTCGATTATAGCTGGCTCCCACAGTCTAAATTTAGTATTCAATTTAGGTTTTCATGACCATAACACACAATTTATCAGTTATTCAGTTACCTGATTTCAGTATTTCAGTTTATAGGTTATTTCAGCATCATGTTATATTCTTGGTCATGCATTCTCAGATTTTACAGCTTTCAGCATTTATGTATCAATTATCTCATGCTATTCAGCGAGTTAGTATTTTATGCACAGTTAATCCATGCATTATAGCCTAACATTATCTCATATACTAGTACATTCAAAATACTAACCGCATACTTTTCTTCGTGCTATCATGTCTTATATCATAGGTTTGGACACTCAGTTTCCCAACCGGACATAGACAGTTCATCTTATCAGCAACAACAGTTGTGGTGAGTCCTCATATGTTAAGGACCTGTTATGTTATTTAATCATTTACGCATTTTATTTTAGTTAGTCTAGTTTGGAGTTAGTTAGGGCTATCCCATCAACTCTTTTTACTCAGTTTAGAGGCTTTCAGACATATAGTCAGTCAGTTAAATAGTTAGTTGGCTTTGTCAAATGATTTCAGTTATTTAGACATGTTTTGATACATATTTCAGTATTCAATTTTACATTATCTTATAATTGTTTAAACCTTATGGCTTTGCTAATTTACTTCCACAATTATGTATTTTGTTAATTTATTCATTGCTCACAACAGGTACCAGCTCATGGGTTAACTTGTGGTCACTTGTGACCATAAGTACCATTATTGCGACTAGGGGGTAGCTTTGGGTCATGACGAAACTTGGTATTAGATCCTAAGGTTTTACAGTGTCCTAGGGAGTCTCAAAGCCATGTTGAGTAGTGTCTTGTGCATGGGTGTAAAGCGCGCCACACTTATGGATAAGAGGCTACAAGACGTTTTAGGAAAAGTTTCCTATCTTTCAGTATTCATGTCATGCGAGTGAACATGAACTCTATTTAAACTATCTGTATAAGCCATCATTTATTCTATTATAGAAAATGCCTCCCAAGAAGAATAACGAAAGAAGAAATAGAGATCATCCCGTACCTTTACCTGTTCAGAAAGATCCCCTGAACGAGTATTTATCTCATACCGAGTTCAGAGTTGCATTTACTACTTTAGATAACTCAATAGTTGCTCGGAATAATTAGTAGGATACTACCCCAACCAACCCAGTCATTAACATAGTTGCAGCCAGGATTTGAGACTTTACCCGAATGAATTCTCCTTTGTTTTTGGGATCCAATTCTAAGAAAGATCTGCAGGAATTTCTTGATATGGTTCCGAAGGTGACTCATATCATGGGTTTTATCTCGAGTGAGAGTGTAGATTTAGATATTATCAATTGTAGGATGTAGCCCATACGTGGTATAAGAAGTGAAAAGAGGATAGGGGTGCTGAGGCAGGGCCTGTAGAGTGGGAAGAGTTTGCTACAACCTTTTTACAAAGGTTCTTTACTTTAGATTTGAGAGAAGCTAAGGTGTTGGAGTTTATTAATTTGAACAAGGGTAATATGAGTATGAAGGAATACTCACTTAAGTTTACTCAGTTGGCTAGGTATGCTCCTTCGATGGTGGCTGATAATAAATCTAAAATGAGTAAGTTTGTTTCTGGTATAGCTGATAGTGTGGTCAAAAAGTATAGAACTACTATGTTGATTAAATTGATGGACATATCTAGGCTGATGGTCCATACTCATTAGACTGAGAAGTAGAATCTTAAGAAGAAAGAGAGAGAGAGAGAGAATAAGAGGGCTAGAATAAGTAGCTTTAATTTTTCTCAGCCTAGGTCAGAGGGTGGTAACCTTTCATAATTCTGTCAAAAATCTTCATCCTCAGTTCCATCTTTAGCTAGTGCTGAAGTTTAGTAATGACAGTCGGGATAGAGCACCAGGATCTAAATCTCAGGGTAGCATAAACAGTGGTCGTACTAATCCACTCTGCGGGAAGTGTGGAGGAATCATCAGGGTGTGTGTAGAACTGGTAGTGATGTGTGTTTTAGGTGTGGAAAGCCAGACCATAGGATAAGGAAATGTCCTATAAGTATGTGGAAGGGTAAGAATGATCACCATCAGGGTCAGACTAACTCTTTAGCAGCACAGCAGGGCGCTACTTTTAGTGCAACTAGTCGACAATGCTAGAACAGGTTGTATGCATTTGAGTCCCAAAAGGATGAAGAGAGTTTTCCTGATGCGTTTACTAGTATGTTACAGGTTTTTCATCTTCATGTTTATGCTTTGTTAGACCCCGAAGCCTCACTTTTATTTATAACCCCTATATAGCTGTTAATTTTAGTGTCAGTCCTAAATCTTTAGCAGAACCCTTCTTAGTGTTTACTCCAGTAGGTGTCTCCATTGTAGCCAGGTAGGTATACAGGAATCGCCCGATCATAATAGCCTATAAATTCACCTCATTTGACTTTATGGAGTTAGAGATAACTGTTTTTGATGTCATTCTCAGTATAGATTAGCTCAACTCATGTTATTCCTCGGTTGATTATAGAAATAGCGTCGTTCAATTTTAGTTTCCTAATGAACCAGTTATTGAATGGATGGGTAGTACTTCGATGCTTAGGGGGAAACTTGTGTCATATCTTATATAACACCCCAAAATTTGATTTCACGAGATGCCACATGGTGCTCCAAGCTACAAGTAGTCTTAAGCTAACCCTGGCTGCCCTCTACTAAATTAGAATCTCAAAATAGGGGAATATGAATGTTAAATCATAATAAATGTGGAAAACTATTTGAATTATTTTATTATATTTGAAGATACAAATATCATCAGTCTGATAAAGAAAATACTGAAAATTTGAATACTGCAACTAAAATCTAAAACTGAATCTAGTAGTCCGACAAGCCTCTATTGACTGAAACTAAAGAGTTACTGGGACAGACCCCAGCTGACTCAAACTATCTAAAATGAATACTGAACCATCTACTAATGGACTGGAAATATGAATAGCTAAGTCCCTGAACTATGAGAACTCACCAACTGTGGAGATATAGATAAGATGCTCGGAAATCACTCACGCTGCTGAGACTGAGCACCTGAACCTACATTATGAGATAATGTAGCACATAGACGTCTATGTAGATCAGTACTTTGGGAATGTACTGAGCATATGGGGGTGAATGAAATAAGTAAACAATATTATCACAATTTATAAAATCATGCATGCTAAATGTAAATGACCCACACAGTCTTGAGTAATCTAAAAACTGAAGATCATAAATCATGAACAACAAAACATATAATATAAATCTTGTGAGCCATTACATTCAGTTTCAAAATCTGTTCTTTCTGAAACTACTACGTTATCTTGTTATCTGTAAGGGAAATACTTTATCTCAAGACTTGAAGAATCTTAAAAACCATTACTTCCAAAACATATGATTTTATCTTAAGGCTTTAAACTAATAGACTATTTTAAAAGTAGGGGACCTCTTTTGGAAGGTTCTTCTAATTGACATAAACCATGTGAGCATTCATGGAGTCCAACGTCTTGCCCACATTGGGGAGATCTATTCTACCCTTGCCATCGGAATAGAACTTCTTATCTTAAGTGATCACAATCTTAGTCATCCACGTAGAAATGGGAATAATGTTAATCCTATAGGGGCACGTAGTTCTGGGGCATGAAACCATGGTAATATACCAATCTCAGTGCTAAATACTACTCCCGTTCTTATGCTCAGGATCTTAGGAAAATCACTTCAAAATAGCATAAGGGTTTACAAGAAAACCAATTATGCTCTTTCTTTTCTTTAAATCTCAACTCATATGAACAATGTGGATTCTTTATCTTAGCTTAGGACCAAAAGGTCAAGTCTTTATCAAAAAATTTGAGAATAATCTTTTCATAGGGTGCTCATAGAACAAACAATCTTGAAATATAAATCTCTAATTAGGTCTTAATGACCCACACATTAAACTCATGTCAAAACATCAAAATGTTTAAGCTTGATAATGTAAATATTGATAAATCCACTTAAAACCTAGAAATTTCTACAATATGCATGAAAATATGAACATAAACATGCAACTCAACTTCTAAATCACTTGAAATTTGTAATCTTATAAATAGCAATATTGGGTATAAGCCCTAACTTCACTTTCATAGAAAATCACATAAAACTTCAGTAAGTTTGTAATTAAAATAAGTTTTGGGCTCAAGGATGAAAGAATTATCCTTGTTGAAAAACCCCACATACCTCAATTGATGAACTAGATGCTAAGACTTGAATCTTGGATCCCTATTGATGCTTTGGAGATGAATTCTTAGAGTTCCTAAATTGGGAATCCTTAATCTTAAATTTCCTTGGAGAATTAATGGAGAAATTAGGTTTTCTTGGAGAGAAAGTTTGATCTTTAGGGTTTTTTTTAGAGAGAGTTGATGAAACAAGCATAAAGTTCTTTGGAATATGCTTAATGATGTGTTTTACACGAACTCGGGCCTTGGGGATTGACCAAAATGCCCCTATTAAACTTTAAATCAGAACTGGAAAAACGACCAAAAATCTCGATTTCCTAGGCCACCACGATGTGTCACTATCGCGGTGGCTCACTGGAAAAGGACGAATGGGAACTGGGCGTTCACCGTGACGCGCCAAAATCATTGTGCCCCTTTGGATTGCCACTTTGGCCACTAGCGCGATGCGCAAATATTGCGTAGGCTCATTGGAAATTGCCAAATGTAAATGGGACTCCTCCATAATGCGCCATGATCGTGGAATCTCACTAGAATTTGACAATTGTGATTTTAAACTTCTCCACGATACTACGAGCCTAAATCATGGTGTTTTATGACTGAAACATAAAATAGCCATAAATTCTTAGTCGGTTATAAAATTAAGGTAAATCTTATATCATTGGAAAGCTAATTCAATTTCCTATGAACTACAGGGTCTAAAATGGGAAAATTTCATACGTATGGAAAGTCATTATTTCTTGAAGCTAACACTTGACATTCTATATATCAAATTTAGTTAATAAAAGTATGGGGTATTACAATATCTCCTCCTTGGAAATATTCATTCTCGAATGTTGCTAATTAGACTAAGAATACTGAGGAATATAAGGATATATGATAGCATGCACAACTGAAATAAATTGCGAAACTAAATCTTGATCATTCTAAGCTTTTGAGTAATTCTATGAGTGTATGAGCTTATATGAGGACAACTATATAGCTGAATCTGTGATTAAAAAAGAACTGAATTAAGGAAAGGCATTACCTTTGGCTATATCTGAGTTTGCGACGAAGAGGTAAGGGTACTAGGCTCACATATCTTCTTCTGTTTCCCAAGTAGTACCCTTAACGGACTGATTCCGCCAAAGAACTTTGACCAAGGAAACTTTTTTATTCCTTAGTCTACGGATCTGATGACCTAAAATTTTGACTGGAATCTCATTGTAAAAAAGGCTATTCTGAATATCTGAGATTTCTAAAGGAACTATAACAGTGGAGTCACCAATGCACTTCTTAATCATAGAGACGTGGAATACAGGATTAACGGATGACAAGTCTGTGGGCAACTCAAGCTCATAATCCATTTTCCCAACCCGACTCAGAATTCTATAAGGGAAACATATTGGGGACTAAGCTGCCCCTTTTTTCCGAATCTCTTCACCCCTTTCATGGGTGAAATTTTCAAATATACTAAATCGCCAACCTCAAACTTGGGGTCCCTTCTTCTCACATCTATATATGATTTCTGACGACTCTGGGCTATTTTTAATCTTTCTATAACCAACTTAACTTTGTCCATAGCTTCAAACACTACGTCAGGCCCAAGTAAAGTGGTATTACACACTTTAAACCAACCTATAGGCGATCTACATATCCTTCTATAAAGAGCCTCAAATGGGGCCATCTGTAAGGTAGAATGGTAACAATTAATATAAGGGAACTCAATCAATGGCAAATACTCATCCCAACTACCTTTAAAATCAAAAGCACATGCCCTCAACATATCTTTTAGATTTTGGATGGTCCTATCTACTTGACCATCTTTCTGAGGGTGGAAAGCTAAACAAAGATGGACTTGGCTACCAAGACCCTTCTAAAAAGTTCTCCAAAATTGGAAAGTAAACTGAGTACCTCTATCTAAAACGATAGACAAAGGAGCTTTGTGCAGTCTGACTAACTCTTTGATGTACATCTTAGCATAATCCTGAGTTGTATAGGATGTATGTACTGGCAAGAAATGTGCTGACTTAGTCAATCTATCTACATTAACCAATATTGAATCATATTGATGATGAAAATGGGGTAAACCTATCACAAAATCCATATTTAGCTCTTTCCACTTCCAAGTGGGGATACCAAACTCTTGCAAAGTACCACCAGGTCTTTAGTGCTCTACCTTAACCAGGTGACAGGTTGCATACTTAGCTATGAAATCTGCTATATCTCTCTTCATGCCACTCCACCAATATATTTCCCGCAAGTTGTGGTACAGCTTGGTAGCACCTGGATGAATAAAATAACACCCACCATGCGCTTACGCCATAATCTGCTGCCTCAATTCATCAACCCATGTCACACACAATCTACTTTGGTACCTCAACACTCCATCTCCCCCTTGGGAGAAAACCTCTACCTTTTGGTCTTTAACTAACTCCTTTAGTTTGACCAAACTAGGATCCTTATCTTGCTTTTCCTTTACTTCCGAAACTAGGGAAGATTCAGAACTACTCTGAACACAAATATTCCTTTTAGCTGAATCTGCCAATCTAACACCCAATCTAGCCAAATGGTGAACTTCCCGAGCTAACTCTTTCTTATCATTCTCCACATAAGAAACACTTCCCATTGACAACCTACAAAGGGTGTCGGCCACTACATTGGCCTTGCCCGAAGATACAACACACTTATATCATAATCTTTTAGTAATTCTAACCACCTTCTCTGTCGATGATTCAACTCTCTCTGAGTAAACACATACTATAAGCTTTTATGGTCTATGAATACATCAGCATGCATATCATACAAATAGTGCCTCCATATTTTCAAGGAAAATTCTACCGCAGCTAGCTCAAGATCATGGGTAAGGTAGTTCTTTTCATGAGGCTTCAACTGTATAGAGGCATAGGCTATGACCTTACCTCTCTGCATCAACACACAACCCAAACAAATCTGGAGGTATCATAATAAACAACAAATCCATTTGTACCATCGGGTAATGCTAAGACTAGGGCTGAAGTAAGTCAAGTCTTCAACTCCTGAAAACTCTTCTTATAGGAATCTGACCACTGAAAATTAACTTTTTTTTGGGTCAATCTGGACATAGGAGATACTACGGACAAAAAACCCACAATAAAACATCGGTAATAACCAGCTAGACCCAAGAAACTCCTAATGTCTAACAGAGAGATAGGTCTATGCCAATTCCATATGGATTCCATCTTTTGGGGATCAACTCTAATACCATGTAAGACCCTGCAAAATTTCTAAGTTTAAGTTAGTCCTTTAAGCTTGTCAAGGGGTCCCAAACTTAGAAAATTCTAGCTAAGTTTCCAGACTTAGTTTATTTTTAGCCTTTGAAAGTTGGTAATCTTATTTCGTGACCTTAATGCCTTTTAATGGTCTATATTTTTGTTTATTCATGACCAGAAAGGCCAATAGGTGCTCCCAAACAAGTTTTGAATTTTTTGGACCTCATTTAGACCATGTTTGGAAGACCAAAAATAGTGGACCAACGCGATCTTGGTGCGCCACATTGCCTATTGCATTGGTTAATATTGTTCCAGGTTTCAAGTCAAAAGTACTGAGACATGGTGCGATCATGGCAAGATACGTCGAGTATCGCGCCGATGCCATCGACGCGCCACGTTACAAAATGCATTAGTTCCCAGTTTTAGTCTCTAAATGATCGTGTCCTTAAGGGTAATTAGGTCATTTTCCCCCAACCGTCAGCCCTCATAACATGAAATTTAGCCCTCCTTTGGCTAAATATATTCATTATTTCACAATTTCCCAAGAATAAGAAACCATAGGAGATTAATTTCAAATTAAGAACTCAAGAATTCCTCCATCAACCTTTAAGAAATTATCTACTAAAGTATGTAAAGTGTTCATCCAAGGGTCCCTTCCACCCTTGGAGCTCAAGAAATCCTTTTCAAAATATGAATTTTGAATTCCATGTTGTGGATTTTATGTTGTGATATGATTTCCAAGATTTAATCTTTATTGAATTCTCATGACTTTATGTTAGTATATGGATTGAAATCCTTAAATTTGAAGTTGTTGATATAACCATGATGTATTAGTAGTTGATCCATGGCCTAAAAAAAGTTATGCCTTCCATATGCTTGTTAAAATGAATAAGTGAATAAGAATTATACATTATGACATATTTGTGAGCTATATGATGAACTTATGATGTACCCACATGTTCAAATTGACTCCCATGCTATAGCTATGTCTTGTAATGATTTGGTGGAATGCTCATAAGTATGGATTTATGAAATTATAATATGTTAGCATGCATTCCTATTCATGTGTAAGCTTATGACTTGCAATGCTTCATGAAATCCCTCAGTGATAGTATTATGAATTGTTGAATATGGTCATGTGTTCAAGAAGTATCATGTCCCATTTATTTTCATGCTATCGAGTCCTGGGGGTTTTTAATACCTGATAATTTAGCTATGTGCCTAGAGCCAACATCAGTTTTCAAGATAATCTCAGCTAAGCCAGATCGGTAGAATTCAGTCACTTTTTAGAACTCAGGAAAACTCAGTAGTATTCAGTTTAGTCCTCAGTAGCTTAATAGTTAACAAAATTCAGTAATATTCCATCAGTCAATGAAATTCAGTGAACTGGGTCTAGTTTAGTCTAGTATACTCAGTTCAATGTCTATTCTGTTGGGAGTAGGATTCAGCACCGAATAAACCTAAGGATGGGAACTCATCTGCCAGCAGAGGGTATGATTCTTAAAAGCAGTCCTTGCATTCTAGAACTACGTAGCCAACATAGGTTGAGATATCAAAACCTATCAGATGAGGGTTGATGAGGTGGCTTAACCTGTCAGATAAGGGTCCCACCATTCTCGTTAGAGTACCTGACAGATAAGGGTCACTTACAACTTATCCTTACTAGTGGTGCGGTATTGACACCCTTCCAATTGGGGTTATATATTGTACCTTAACTCAGTTATGATATCATATTTGGGATATATCGGTTAGATGAATACCACCCACAGTCTCAGTCTTAGTCTTCAGTAAAGAACTCATATAGTTCAATAGACTTCAAGTCTATCAAATACAGCCACTCAGCTCAGTGCGAAACTCAGCTAGTTCCATTAGAATCAGGACTGCTAGATATAGTCACCCAGTTATCAAGTATATCCGTTATCAGTAAATTCAGTATTCAGAATCCTTATGATTTCAGTTACAATTATGTATTCATGTATGTATCCTCATGTAGTCATGTTTATGTTATTCAGTCATTTTAGTACATACATATGAACCCTTGCATTCAGCCTTACCTCACTTTGAATACCAATATATTCTCACGTACTAACACATACTTTTGTCTTATTCTATGGTGTTTTATACCATTAGTTCAGATGCTCAGGTTCCCGATCGTGCTTAGCAGCTCATATATTTGCAATCAGAGTGAGTAATGAGTCCTCATATTTTGAGGAAATGATTATTTCATTCTTTTAGTATTTTAGTACTTAGTCATTTTTAGTAGATGGAGTTAGTTGGGGACACGTCCCATCAACTCCTTATTCAGACAGCTTAGAGGCTTTCAAACTATAGCATATTCAAACAGTTATTTCAGTCTTGGTGTTATCATACCTTGTTCAGACATTGTTTTATTTAGTATTATTTAGTATTTGAACCTTCTGGCAAGTTTTTTGCTAGATTTCCATATTTATTTTAGTTATATTATTATTACAATCTTACTATAATCTAGTGCTCAGTTATAGATATCAGTCATGGGTTAGCTAGTGGTCCTTTGAGATTATTAGCACCGTGTAACATCCGGGGTACCAGACTCGGGGTGTTACAAACTTGGTATCAGAGCCTAAGGTTTAATAGAGTCCTAGGAAGTCTGAAAGCCGCATTTAGTAGAGTTTTGTGCATGGGTGTGTAGCACACCACATTTATGTGCAGGAGGCTATGTGTAATACCTCGTACTTCTACCTAGCTTAAAATCATCCCAGAAATATCAAAGATTTTCTTTAAAGATGAACCCACTTTTATACATATGGTATTTTCAAGATTTTCACTTTTTATCATTTGGGAAATTGAATAAGCTTTCCATCGATACTAAATTTGACCAAATCCGACACTCGGGCGAAGAGTTAGAGCCCTTTTAGTGAGACTGTATCACCTGAGCATTCAGGGCATCGCAGAGTCAGCTTAAATGGCAATTGTCAATTTCCAGTGTTTCTCCATAATAGTGGTGCATCATGCCAAACTTCTAGGGCTTATACAAAGTGGCAATGTGATAGCTCTGCGTCGCCACCATGCAGATTCTCAATTGTTCAGTTCCAGTGACTTAGCACGATAGTGGCGTATCGCGCCGAGAATGAAAATCAGGAAATTTTCACAAAAATTAAAATACGTGTCCTAGGGTTAAAATGGTCAATTTTCCTACCCTATATAAGCTCAAAAACATGGATTTGAGCCTCCATTATGCAAAAATATACTCTATTCTCTAAAAATCCTCTCAAGAACACATTAGGGTTTTTCATAGAAGATTCAAGTTCAAGAAAGTATCTCCATCAATCTTTTCTAAACTAAAAACTAAGTTATGCATAGTGTTCATTCATGGACTCCTTTCATCCATGAAGCCTAAGAATCTTTTTTCTAAGTTCAAGTTATGGATTTTCTTTATGAATTTTATGTTAGGTTGCTGTTGTTCATGTTGATAATGACTAATTGAGTTCTAATCCATGTTTGGTGATAAATTTCATATGTAATTGATTAGTGTAGGTGTAGGTTCATGTAAATCTATGATTAAAACCCTTGGATGATGAAATTAGAGATGAATCATGATTTTTGCTTGTTGTATAATGTTATCTACATATACTATGCTTACCATATGTTTGATTAAATGCCTATGTAAAGGAAAAGTGCCCAACTAGTATGATATCATAAAATCCCCATTTATGTACAAGTTTATGCATATCACATGCTTGACGAAATGCTTCAATAAATGAATTATGGATTATGATGTTAGTCATGTGTTCAAGTAAGGCATGCTTTGTCAGTTTCCTTCTATCGAGTCCTGGGGGTACTTGTACCCAAAAAATATAGTTGTGTGTCTAGAGCCAGTGTCATGTTTTTGCGATATTCTCAGTCAAGACATAATCCATAGAACTCAGTCTGTCATGTGACTCAGGAAAGCTCAGTAATTTAGTAATTCTCATGAACTCAATCAGTGATCAGATATTCATAGTATTCCGTCAGTTAAAGGAAATTTAGTAAACTCAGTCCATGTTCATTTTAATTAATCAGTTCAGTGTCTTTTAGATAGGAGTAGAATTTTGCACCGAGCGAGCCTAGGGATGGGGGCTCACCCTCTAGATAGGACTGAGATCCTTAGAAACAATCCTTAAGTTTTAGAATTACGTAGCCAACGTAGGCACGAGATGTCACCCATTAGATAGGATTGACATACTCATGGAGCACCTACTAGTATAAGACTGATCTCAGGGGTCACCCGCTAGATTAGGACTAACCCCATAATAGTTGTCTTTACCCGTGGCACGATACTGACAACCTTCCAACTGGGGTTATAGGTTGGACCCCAAATTAGCTTAGTATGGGGCTTGTCGGTTAGATAACTACTTCCCATAGTTTCAGTATCAGTATCAATCAAGAACTCAGATAGTTCTTTAGATTTTAGGACTGTCAGATACAGTCAACTCAGCTTAGTACGAAACACAGATAGTTCTATTAGAATTAGGGTTGTCAGATACAGTCACTCATGTTATCAGTATTTGGATTCAATAATCATGTTATCACGGTATCAGTGTCAATTATTAAATCTCATGCCTTTATTCTCATGCTCATGATAGTTAGTCTGTTATTATTATTATTGTTTATGCATATGAACCCCATGAATTTAGCATACCTCACATGCATACCAGTACATTCAATCGTACTAATGCATTCGAGCTATGGTGTTTTATACCATAGGTTTAGAGACACGAGCTCCAGAGAACCAGTAGTATTCCAGTCTCAGCAGTTAGAGTTAGAAGTGAGTCCTCATCATTCGAGGACATGATCATTACTTTATTTTGTCATTAATTAATTTATTAGTTAGAGTTAGTTGGGGACATGTCCCATCAACTCCTTGTTCAGACAGTTTAGAGGCTTTTAGACTACCATGTTCAGTTAGTTATTTAAGTTGTTTTAGGTATTTCATGCCCCACTAGATGTTATATTTTTATCAGATATTATGTCTCAGTTTTGAACCTTATGGCCTTTCAGTTTATGTTTTATACATTATATAATATATTATGCAGTATACAGGTACATATATCAGTCATGGGTTAGCTTATGGTCCTTCAGGGTCATGAGCACCGTGTAGCATTCTGAGTACCAGATTTGAGGCATTACACTATGAGATATTTTAGGAATAGTTTTCTTCTTTCAGTAGTCATGTCGTGCGAGTGAGAATGAGCTCCAATTAAACTCAGTTTAATCCTTGTTTCTATTCCATCTATAAAAAATGCCTCCAAAGAGGACTCAGGGAAGAGGAACAGGAGATCAGCCATTCCCTTAGCCCGATCATCCTAATATTATATGCGAACATGTCTCCCATGCAAAATTCAGAGCTGCATTCACTACTATTGCTCATTCAGTTACTACCCAGAATGAATGTCTAGCTATCATTATGGCAAACCCAGTGTCCAATTCTACTGCAACTAGGATTTGGGACTTCACCTAAATGAATCCTCCATCTTTCACCAGGTCTAAGACAGATGAGGACCCTCGAGAGTATCTTGATCAGGTGTAGAAGATTACTAATATTATGGGAGTGACTACTATCCAGAGTGCTGAGCTAGCTACATATCAGTTACAGGATGTGGGTCATACTTGGTTCAAATAGTGGAAAGCAGATAGGGCTATAGATGCAGGGCCTTTTGATTGGGAGGAGTTTGCCACCGGTTTTCTAGATAGATTCTTTCCCCAAGAGCTGAGAGAAGCTAAGGTGTTAGAGTTTA
This sequence comes from Capsicum baccatum var. pendulum, assembly GCA_030864225.1. Classification (NCBI taxonomy): domain Eukaryota; kingdom Viridiplantae; phylum Streptophyta; class Magnoliopsida; order Solanales; family Solanaceae; genus Capsicum; species Capsicum baccatum. Next base: position 30,476,393 of record CM061561.1, read on the forward strand.
TCAACCTTAGGCAGGCAACATGAAAGTGAAAGAGTATTCTCTCAAGTTTACTCAACTAACTAGATATGCTCCTCATGTGGTGGCAGATAGTAGATCCTAAATGAGTATGTTTATGTCTGAAGTGAATGATAGTATGGTCAAGGAGTGTTGGACTGTAATGTTGATTAGTGATATGGACTTAGCCAGGCTAATAATCCATGCTCAACAAATAGAGGAGCAGAAGAATAAGGAGAGAGAAAAGTAGAATAAGAGAGCTAGAATAGGTAGCTTATATTTAAGTCATCCTAAGTCAGAGGATGGGAATCATTCTTAATTTTGCCCAAAGTCCTCAGTTCCATATGCTTTCGTAGCTAGTGCGCCAGTTCCTAAGTTTAGGAATGGTAACAAAGATAGGGCACTAGGCTCTAAGTCTCACGATAGTGTTAGCAGTGCCTAAACTAATCCTTTTTGTCAGACTTATGGAAAGCACCATCAGGGTATTTGTAGAGCTGGTAGTGATGTTTGTTTCAGATATGGCAAGCCAGGCCACAAAGTCAGATTATCCTCAGTCAGGTTTTCAGGGTCAGCCTAACCGTTCCTCAGCTCAGTTTGATCGCCCAAATCAGCAGGGTGCCATTTCTAGCGCCACCAGTGGGCAACGCCCACATAGACATTATGCTCTTCAATTTTGATAGGACTAGGAGAATTCTCCTGATGTGGTCACTGGTATGTTACAGAACTTTCATTTACATATTTATGATTTGCTAGATCCAGGAGCGTCTTTGTCTTTGTTACTCCTTATATTGTAATTGATTTCAGAGCCAGTCCTGAAATTATAGTAAAGCCCTTTCTAGTATCTACCCCAGTAGGTGAATCTATCATAGCCCGACAGGTATACAGGAACTGTCCAGTTATGGTATCACAGAAAGTCACTTCAGCAGACTTTATTAAATTAGAGATGACTAATTTTGATGTCATTCTCGTCATGGATTGGCTTCATTCCTGCTATGCCACAGTAGTCTGAAGAAATAGAATTGTTCCGTTTCAATTTTTGAATGAACCCATCCTAGAGTGGAGGGGTAATACTTTAGATTTCAGGGTTTAGCTTTTTTCCTACCTAAGGGCAAGGAAAATAATATCTAAGGGATATGTCTATCATCTTGTTTGAGTTATGGACTCTAGTTTCGAAACTCCTAGCCTTGAATCAGTCCAAGTAGTAAATAAATATTCAGATGTGTTCCCAAAAGATCTTCCCAGAATTTCCCCAAAAGGGAAATAGACTTCGGCATAGACCTTCTCCCAGATACTCAGCCCATATCTATTATGCCATACAAAATGACACCAGCAGAACTCAGAGAATTAAAAGAACAGTTAAAGGATCTCCTAGATAAGGGATTTATTTAAACCAGTGTGTCCTCATGGGGTGCATCAGTTCTATTCGTGCGAAAGAAAGACGGTTTTCTCAGAATATGCATAGACTACCATCAGCTTAATAAGGTCACAGTCAAGAATAAGTATCCACTTCCCAGGATTGATGACTTTTTTGACCAACTCTAGGGTGCCAATTACTTCTCTAAAATAGACCTCAGATCAGGTTATCATTAGCTCAGAGTTAGAGAATGTGACTTTCTAAAAACAGCCTTCAGTACTTAGTATGGTCACTGAGAATTCTTATTCATGTCATTTGGTCTTACCAATTCCCCAGAAGCTTTCATGGACTTGATGAGCCGTGTGTTTAAGCAGTACTTGGACATGTTCACCATAGTCTTCATAGATTATATTTTTGTCCATTACTCCATTAGATATCAGGAGTTTCTTGGGTTTGGCTGGCTATTACAGATGGTTTGTTAAGGGATTTTCATCTATTTCATCCCCTATTTCTAGATTAACTCAGAAGAAAGTCAAATTTCAGTGGTCAGATTCATGCGATAAGAGTTTTTAGAAGTTGAAGACTCCACTCACCTCAGCTCCAGTTTTGACTCTTCTAGATAGTCCAGATGGGTATGTCATGTAGTACGATGCATCCATGGTAGGTTTGGGTTGTGTCCTTATGCAGCATGGTAAGATTATAGCCTATGCCTCCAAACAGATTAAGCCCCATAATAAGAATTATCCGACTCATGATCTTGTTTTATCAGCAGTAGTATTTGCCTTAAAGATTTGGAGGAACTACTTGTATGGGGTACATATAGATGTGTTCACAGATCCCAAAATCCTCCAGTACATATTCTCACAGAAAGATCTTAACCTCTGTCAGAGAAGGTGGTTAGAGATCTTGAAGGATTATGACATGAGTGTCCTTTATCATACGGGCAAGGCCAATGTAATGGATGATGCTCTCAGTAGACTGTCTATGGGTAGTGTTGCTCATGTTGAGGAAAGTAAGAAGAAGTTAGCCCAGGAATTTCATCAGTTATCCTGACTAGGTGTCTGCTTAGTCGATTCAACAGAAGGTAGTGTGGGGTTCAGAATAGTTCAGAATCATCTCTATTTTCAAAAGTTAAGGAAAAGCAGGATAGAGATCTCAGTCAACTCAAGATGAAAGAGTCAAAGATCAGAAGGTAGAGGTTTTCTCCCAAGAGAGATAGTGTTTTGCATTATTAGGGTCATCTGTGTGTTCTAGGTGTTAATGAATTAAAGCAGCGAATTCTTACAAAAGTGCATGGTGCAAATTACTCTATTTATCTAGGGGCCACCAAGATGTACCACGACTTATAGGATATCTATTACTGGAGTAGGATAAAGAGAGATATTGTAGAATTTATGGCTAAGTGGTCAACATGTCAGCAAGTTAAGATTGAACATCAGAAGGCAAGTGGGTCCATGCAGGAGTTTAGTATTCCTACTTAGAAATGGGAAGAAATAAACATGGACTTTGTGATGGGTTTGCCTCATACTCGTCATTAGCATGATTCAGTCTGGGTCATTATAGACAGAATGACCAAATCAACTCATTTTTTCGAATCCATACCTCTTTTTCAGTCAAGGATTATGCCAAAATCTACATCAGAGAGTTGGTTAGATTGCATGGTGTTTCGTTGTCTGTTGCCTCAGATAGAGGTACCCAATTCACCACTCATTTATGGAAAGCATTCCAAAAGGGTCTTGGTACCCATGTTCATCTTAGTACAACCTTTCATCCTTAGATCGATGGTCAAGAAAAAAGGACCATCCAGACTTTAAAAGATATGGTGTGAGCGTGTGCAATTGAATTTAAGGGTAATTGGGATGACCACTTGACTTTGTGTGAGTTTGCATACAACAACAACTATCATTCTAGTATTCAAATGGCTCCATTTAAAGCTCTCTATGGCAGGATATGCAGATCTCCAATCAGTTGGTTAGAAGTCAGTGAGGCTGTAGTGGTAGAGCCTGACTTGGTCTTCGATACCTTAGAGAAAGTTTAGTTAATCAGAGAAAGGCTCAAGATAGCTCAGAGCTGATAGAAATCATATGCAGATATGTGCAAAAAGGATCTCGAGTTTGAGACTAGTGATTATGTGTACCTAAAAATCTCTCCCATGAAGGGAGTTAAGAGGTTCAATAAGAAGGGAAAGTTCAGTCCCCGATGTGTCGGTCCCTTCAAAATTCTCAGTCACTTTGGCAAAGTAGCTTATGAGATTGAGTTGCCTTTAGATCTAGATTCAGTCCATCCAGTGTTTCATATCTCCTTGCTTAAGAAGTTCATAGGTGACCCAGAAACTGTAGTACCTATTGAGGGCATAGATATTCAGAACAACCTCTCTTACAAAGAAATTCTAGTCAAAATCCTTGACTATCGAATCCGCAGACTGAGGAACAAAGAAGTCCTTTTAGTCAAAGTTCTTTCGCGAAATTAGTCCATTGAGGGAGCTACTTGGGAAGCAGAAGCAGCCATGCGGACCAAGTATCCTCACCTCTTCTCCACAAACTTAGACTCAGCCTAAGGTAATAGCTTTCCTTAAGCTTATTCCGTTACATGTTCAAATTTTAGTTACAGACTTGGTATTCAATTTCATGCTCAGTTTTCTGTTTTAAAGTTGGAATCCTTTACCATTTCATGTTCAGTCACATGTTCATGAGTCAGTTCAGTCATATATTCATGCATCAGATATACATGATCAACTTATTCGTACTCCCAGTCAGGCATTCATGTATCAACTCAATCACAAAATCATGTATCAGATATGCATGCTCAGTATGAATCTCAGTAAATCAGTATGTCAGTCATGTAATCATGTTTTAGTTGTTCATGTTCAGTATGTACATCATCTTATCATTTCTCCCATCTCTATCAGTCTCATTCAAGGATGAATGTTCCCAAGGTGGAGATATTGTAAGACCCCGCAAAATTTCTAAGCTTAATTTAGTCCTTTAACCTTGTCAAAGGGTCCCAGACTTAGAAAATTCTAGCTAAGTTTCTAGGCTTAGTTAATTTTTAGCCTTTGAAATTTGGCAATCTCATTTCGCAACCTTAATGTCTTTTAATGGTCTATATTTTTGTTAATTCATGATCAGGAAGGCCAATAGGTGTTCTCTGACAAGTTTTGGATTTTTGGAACCTCGTTTAGACCATGTTTGGAAGTCCAAAATAGTGGACCAATGCGATCTTCACATGCCACATTGCCTAGTATGTTGGTTAATATTGTTTCAGGTTTCCAGTCAAAAGTACTAAGATACAGTGCGATCATGGCGCAACGCATCAAGTATCACGTTGATGCCATCAATGCACCGCATTGCTAAACGCGTTAGTGCCTAATTTCAGTTATTAAATGACCACATCCTTAAGGGTAATTAGGTCATTTTCCCCCAACCTTAAGCCCTCATAACACAAAATTTAGCCCTCTTTTGGCTAAATAGATTCATTATTTCACAATTGCTCAATAACAAGAAACCCTAGGAGATTAATTTCAAATCAAGAACTCAAGAATTCCTCCGTTAACCTTTAATAAATTATCGACTAAAGTATGTAAAGTGTTCATCCAAGGTTCCTTTCCACCCTTGGATCTTAAGAAACCCTTTTCAAAATATGATTTTGAATTCCATGTTGTGGGTTTGATTGTACACATGCTTATGTTGTGATATGATTTCCAAGATTGAATCTTTATTGAATTCTCATGACTTTATGTTAGTATGTGTATTGAAATACTTAAATTTGAAGTGCTTCATATAACCATGATGTATTAGATGTTGATCCATGCCCTAGAAAAGTTTATGCCTTCCATGTGTTTGTTAAAATGCCTAAGTGAATAAGAATTGTGCATTATGATCTATTTGTGAGCTATATGATGAACTTATGATGTACCTCCATGTTCAAATTGACTCCCATTCTATAACTATATCTTATAATGATTTGGTGGAATGCTCATAAGTATGGATTTTTGAAATTATGATATGTTAGCATGTATTCCTATTCATGTGTAAGCTCATGACTTGCAATGCTTCTTGAAATCCCTCAATGATAGTATTATGAATTGTTGACTATGTTTATGTGTTCAAGAAGTGTCATGTGCTATTTATTTTCATGCTATTGAGTCCTGGGGGTTTTTAATACCTGAAAATTTAGTTGTGTTCCTAGAGCCAGTGTCAATTTTCAAGATAATCTCAGTCAAGTCACGATCGGTAGAATTCAGTCAATCTCAAAACTCAAGAAAACTCAGTAGTATTCAGTTCAGTCCTCAGTAACTTAGTTAGTTAACAAAATTTGGTAATATTCCATCAGTCAATGAAATTCAGTGAACTCAGTCCAGTTTAATCCAGTATACTCAGTTTAGTGTCTATTCAGTTGTGATAGGATTCAGCATCGAGTGAACCTAAGGATGTGAACTCACTTGCCAGTAGAGGGTGTGATTCTTAGAAGCAGTCCTTGAATTTCCAGAACTATGTACCTAGCGTAGGTTGAGACATCAAAATCTGTCAAATAAGGGTTGATGAGGTGGCTTAACCTATCAAATGAGGGTCCCACCATTCTCGTTAGAGTACCTAACAGATGAGTGTCACTCATAGCTTGTCCTTGCCAGTGGCACAGTATTGACACCTTTCCAATTGGGGTTACAAATTGGACCCCAACTCAGTTATAATATCTTATTTGGGGCATATCAGTTAGATGAATACCTCCCACAGTCTTAGTCTCAGTCTTTAGTAAAGAGCTAAAATAGTTCTACGAATTTCAGGATTGTTAGATACAGTCACTCAACTCAGTATGAAACTCAGCTAGTTCCATTAGAATTAGGACTGCCAGATACAGTCACCCAGTTATCAAGTATATCAGTTATTGGTAATCCATGTTATCAGTAAACTCAATATTCGGAATCCTTAAGATTTTAGTTACAGTTATGTATTCATGCATGTATCCTCACGTAGTCATGTTCATGTTATTCAGTCAGTTTAATTTTATGCATATGAACCCTTTCATTCAGCCATACCCCACTTTGCGCACCAGTATATTCTCACGTACTGACACATGCTTTTCTCTTGCGCTATGGTGTTTTATACCATAGGTTTGGACGCACAGGTTCCTGATCGCACTTAGCAGCTCATATATCAACAGTCATAGCCAATGGTGAATCCTCATATTTTGAGGACATGACTATTTCGTTCTTTCAGTACTTAGTCATTTTCAGTAGATGGAGTTAGTTGGGGACATGTCCCATCAGCTCCTTATTCAGACAGTTTAAAGGCTTCCAAACTATAGCATGTTTAGACAATTATTTCAGTCTTGGTATTATCATACCTTGTTTAGACATTGTTTTATTCAGTATTGTTTTGTATTTGATCCTTATGGCAAGTTTTCCGCTAGATATCTACATTTATTTCAGCTATATTGTTATTACAATATTACTATTATCCAGTGATTTGTTACAAATTGTAACACCCCAGAAAACAGGTCCCAAAGCGTCACACGGTGCTTGAGGCTACAAGTAGCCCCAAGCTAACCCTTTGAGCCATTTTCATTCAGTTCAGTTCAACTCAAATCAATGGGGTTTCCATAAATAAACCTCAAATATCAACAGAGTAATCATATCCAAGAATAAAAGAATTTTAGAAAGATAACAAAATATGACTTATTAGTTAACTCCTAACATCTATACTAGTCTGACAAGCCTATAAGAAATTCAATAAAACCAGCGAGCCATTAAGACATGCACTAACTGACTCATAATCAGTTATCAAATGTAAACGATTCCATAAAACCAACATCAAACATCACGTCCTTAGAACATGAGGACTTACCACAATAGAGGATATAGAACAGCATGCCCGAAGAATCACGGTCGAACCTGGAACTAAGCACCTGAACCTACATTCCAAGAAATGCAGCCCACATCCGAAGATGTGGGTCAGTACCATGGAAAGTAACCGAGTATATGGGGGTGTATGCAGTTGTATAAATATCTTCATCATAAATATTTATAAGAAATATGCAAGATGTATGAAAGACTCACATTGCCCGAAGAAAATCATCATAATCATGAGAGGATGAAATAAGTACAATAACACATGTGAGTCATCACATAATTTGTCAATCACTTTTAGTTCATCAAGAATATCAATTCTCATAATGTAATATCATTTAAATCTTTCGAAAGAATAAATTTCACAATTCCACTTTCAAATCACTTCACCATTCACCATACACACAAGGAAACACACACACACTGGGAGATCCTATAACCGACATAAACCATGTGAGCTACATGGATTCCAACGTACAACCCACTTTGGGGAGAGCCATCCTATCCTTGCCATTGGAGTAGGACTATCGATATCAAATCCACACAAACTAGTGATCACTATATAAATTAGACTCATGCTCACTCCTATGGGGGCACGTAGTTCTAGGGAAGTAAGGCCTCTTTATACCTCCCACTCAGTGCTAAAGATTTCTATCGGACTTAGCTCAGATCGTTTCAAAGACAATCCACAACAAAACAATTTTTGTAATATATAAATATACATCGGGATCCATCATGCTTCCCATCTATCAAAATCAACCACGTTGTAGATTTCTTTCAGACTCGAGTTCAAAACAACTTCATTAAGACCAAAAGGTCAAATCATTCAAAATATCTCAAATATTCAACATCAACGTGCTTATAACACACACTTTCTCAAAAAAATACAATTTCCAATGGGAATTCATGACCGAAATATCAAAATCGTGATAAATATCGTTCAAGATTCATCCTTTATATCTCCACACATGTAAATTCATCTTTTAAAATCATAAACATCAAGATTTCATAATAATCATCATAAGATATGGGTTCATGCTTCATATTCGTAAAAATCAAATAAAAATTATGCCTTTGTAAAGAAAATTACTTTTGGGCACAAGAACGAAAGATAGTTCTTGTTGAAAAACCTCACATACCTTGAATGATGAACTTTAGATCGATACTCATTTTTTGAGATGTTAATCGTGCCTTTGAATGATGGTTCTTGGAGTTCTTGAACTAGAAACTTTGAATCTTGAATAAATTTGCAGAATTAATAGTGAACTTTGTAGGTTCTTGAAGTTGGATGTAGGATCTTAGGGTTTTCTTTTTGAGGGAATTTGATAAAATATAACATATAATGCTTCCAATAGGATTTAATATAGGGTTTGGATGGATTTTAGGTGAGGGGGAATGACCAAAACTCCCTTAAAAATCAAATAATTCTCGAATCTGTCCTTTGGTGGACTGTTTTGATAGTTTGAAGTAGATCAACCATAACGTTTTACTTTGATATCCAAATTAGATGAAACCAATTTCATTAGAAAGAGGACTCTCATATATTTCCGTTGGTATATAGTATCTCACCCAGATCATTTTGTACGAGTAGTTATGATCATTTGAATTTGACACAAAAATTCACTTTTCGTAGGCTGACGTAGATCGACCATAACTTTTTACTCCGATAGACAAATTGGATGAAACTAATTTCATTGGAAAGAGGACTTGCAGATATTTCCATTGATATATAGTAGATCACCCAGATAATTATGTACAAGGAGTTATGATTATTTAAATTTGAGCTAAAATACGCCAGGCCTCAGTACTTTTTCCTACACGTTTTACTGTTCACTACTATTCACGGTTTGATTGGAATGTTCATAACTCGTCGCTCAGGAGTTCGTTTTGGATGATCCACATATCATTGAAAAGCTTATTCGATACTATATGCAATGGTGGTTTATAATCTAAGACATTCTATACAAAAAAATTATAATTCATTCTAGAAAATAGAACCCAACACGTTTACGCACAAAATTTCAACGAAAAATTTCCCAGGGTATTACACAAATATTAGTCATGGGTCAGATAGTGGTCCTTCAATATTGTTATCACCATATAGCATTTGGGGTACCAGACTTGGGGCATTACATACCATCGGTGGAAATAATATGACCAAGAAAGGCTACTGATCTTATTCAAAATTCACACGTGCTGAATTTGGCAAACAATTAATGATCTCTAAGAGTCTGCAAGACAATTCTAAGATGATCTACATGGTCATCCTCACTACGGGAGTACATAAGGATATCATCTATGAATATTATGACAAATATGTATAAATATTATTTGAACACTTGGTTCATGAAGTCCATGAAAGTTGTTTGGTCATTTGTTATCCTCAAAGACATGACTAGAAACTCAAAATGATCGTAACGGGTTCTAAAAGTTGTCTTTGGAATATCACATTCCCTTACTTTAAGCTGATGATAGCCGAATCTAAGGTCTATCTTTGAGAAATAACTTGTACCTTGGAGTTGATCAAATATGTCATCAATTCTAGGAAGAGTATATTTGTTCTTGACTATGACCTTATTTAGATGACGATAGTAAATGCACATTCGCAAAGAACCATCTTTATTTTGCACGAATAGGATGGGAGCGCCCCATGGAGAAACATTGGCCTTATGAATCCTTTATCTAAAAGATCTTTGAGTTGCTCTTTCAACTCCTTAAACTCTGCGAGATCCATACAATATGGAGGGATAGAGATAGGATAAGTATCTGGGAGAAAGTCAATACCAAATTCTACTTCCATATCGGGAGGTACCTCTGGCAAATCTTTCGGAAAGACATCAGGAAACTCATTAACTACACTGACTGACTGAATTGTTGGAGTCTCCGAATTAGTGTCTTTGGCTCAAATAAGATGATAGATACACCTTTTGGAAATAAACCTTCTGGCTTTAAGATAAGACATGAAATGACTTTTAGAAGACACTGAATTACCTGACCACTCAAAGATTGGCTCATCTGGGAACCGAAACTTCACGACATAGGTGCGACACTCTATAGATGTATAATAGGAATGAAGCCAGTCCATAACAAGAATAAGATCAAAATCAACCATATCTAACTCGATTAGGTCTGCTAACATGACTTTATGAAGGACAATGATAAGACACTTTCTATAGATCTATTTAGCAACAACTGACTCACCTACTGGAGTAGAAACCAAAAAAGGCTTAGGGATCTTTCCAGAACTTATCTCAAAATTTATTGCAACTAATGGGGTAACATAAGAGAAAATCGACCCAGGGTCTAATAACACATAAACATCAAGATGAAAGACATGAAGCATACCAGTAATAAAATCTGGAAAATCTTCCTACTCCTAGTAGGATGGTAAATCATAGAACCTATTATGGTGCTGACCACCACCGGTACTGGATGATGCACCCCGAGGAGGAGCTGGGCAACCTAAACGAGTTGGTGTACTAGTAGCCTGAGTCTGGGGATGGACATCTCTATTCCCCTATCTAGCATGTAGGCGCTCTTTGATTCTGTGACCCAGCTGGCCATAAACATAACAACCTTTCCGACCCCACATACACTTACCAAGATAGGTCTTACCACAGTTATTACATAGAGGATAACTGGGCCTACCAATCACACTATTCTTAGATCTAGACATAGACGACTTACCCCACTACTCCTGTATATTCTTGGGTATGAGATCACTAGCTAAAAAAGGTGCGGGCATAGATGAATGATTTTGAAACTGCAATGATTTCCTCCTTGAGATCTACCCTGGCCATACTCAAACGGCCCTGTTCTAGACTTCTTATTTACTCTTTCTCTTTTCTTTAACTTCTCTTCCTCAATATGCTAAGCATACATCATCAACCTAGCAAGATCCATGTCTCCAATGAGCATATTAGTCCTACACTTATTAACTACCAACCTAGACACACCAGTTACAAACTTACTTATGCTTGACCCAGGGTCAGCCATCTGATCAGGGACATAGTTGGACAACTGGTTAAACTTGCGGCAATACTCCTTCACTGTCATTGAGCCCTACCTTAGGTTCATGAACTTTTCTATCATGACTTCTCTCATCTCAGCGCGCGTTAGCTCAATGAGGAGGCATTTTTTGCCACATGAAAGCATGAGTTAGAAGTAGATAGCGACACTGAATGAACAATAGATCATGAAAGAAGAGATGATTTCCTAAAATGATCCATAGCCTCTTGATCATAGATGTGGCATGCTTCACACCGATGATCAAAACTCTATGTAACGTAGCTTATTTGACTCCCTTCGACTCTCTACACCTTAGGCTGTGATACCAAGTTTGTAACGCCTTGAAAGCTATTTCTTGGGATGCCACACGGTGCTCTAAACTACAAGTAGTCCTGAGCTAACCCTGGCTGCCTTCTACTAAATCTGAATCTCAAAATAGGAGAATATAAATGTAAAATCATAATAAATGCATAAAACTATCTGAATTATCTGAGTATATCAGAAGATACTAATTTTATCAGTTTGATAAAGCAAATACTAAAAAACTGAATATTGCAACTAAAATCTAAAACTGAATCAAGTAGTCTGACAAGCCTCTACTGACAAAAACTAGAGTCACTGGGATAGGCCCCAGCTGACTCAAACTATCTAAAATAAATACTGAACCATCTACTAATAAACTAAAAATATGAATAGCTAAGTCCTCGAACTATGAGAACTCACCAACTGCAGAGATATAGATGAGATGCTTGGAAATCACTCACGTTGCTGAGACTGAGCACCTAAACCTACATTATGAGACAGTATAGCACGTAGACGTATATGTGGATCAGTACTTTGGGAATGTACTGAGCATATGGGGAATGCAATAAGTGAACAATATTATCATAATTTATAAAATCGTGCATGCTAAATGTTAATGACTCACATAGGATTGAGTAATCTGAAAACTAAAGATCCTAAATCATGAACAACAAAGCATATAATATAAATCTTGTGAGCCATTACATTCAGTTTCAAAATCTATTCTTTCTGAAATTACTACGTTATCTTGTCAACTATAAGGGAAATACTTTATCCCAAGAATTTAAGAATCTTAAAAACCATAGCTTCCAAAACATATGTTTTTATCTTAAGGCTTTAAACCAATAGACTATTTTAAGAGTCGGGGACTTCTTTTGGGAGGTTCTTCTAACCAACATAAACCATGTGAGCATTTATGGTGTCCAATGTCTTGCCCACATTAGGGAGAGTTGTTCTACCCTTGCCATTAGAATAGAACTTCTTATCTTAAGGGATCACAATCTTTGTAATTCACTTAGAAATAGGAATAATCTTAATCCTATGGGGGCATGTAGTTCTGGGGCATGAAACCGTGGTAACATATCCATCTCGGTGCTAAATACTACTCCCATTCTTATGCGCAGGATCTTAGGAAAACCACTTCAAAATAGCACTATGGTTTCCAAGAAAACCAATTATGCCCTTTCTTTTCTTTAAATCTCAAGTCATATGAACAATGTAGATTCTTTATCTTAGCTTAGGACCAAAAGGTCAAGTCTTTTGCAAAAATTCTGAGAATAATCTTGTCATAGGGTGATCATAGCACAAACAATCTTGAAATATAAATCTCTAATTAGGGCTTAATGACCCACACATTAAACTCATGTCAAAATATTAAAATGTTCAAGCTTGATAATGTAAATATTGATAAATCCACTCAAAATCTAGAAATTTCTACAATATGCATGAAAATATGAACATAAACATGCAACTCAACTTCTAAATCACTTGAAATCTTGTAATCTTATAAATAGAAATATTAGGTATAAACCCTAACTTCACTTTTATGGAAAATCACATAAATATTGAGTCAGTTTGTAATTAAAATAAGTTTTGGGCTCAAGGATGAAACAATTATCCTTGTTAAAAAACCCCACATACCTTAATTGATGAACTAGATGCTAAGACTTGAATCTTAGATCCCTATTGATGCATTAGAGATGAATTCTTAAAGTTCCTGAATTGGGAATCCTTAATCTTGAATTTCCTTGGAAAATTAATGAAGAAATTGGGTTTTTATAGAGAGAAAATTTGATCTTTAGGGTTTTCTTTGAGAGAGAGTTTATGAAACAAGTATAAAGTGCTTTAGAATATGGTTAATGATGTGTTTTACACGAACTGAGGCCTTGGGGATTGACCAAAATGCCCCTATTAAACTTTAAATTGGAATTGAAAAATAACCAAAAATCTTAATTTCCTAGGCCACCTCGATGCTCCACTATCGCGGTGGCTCACTGGAAAAGGACAAGTGGAACCTGGACATTCACTGTGATGCGCCATAATCGCGATGCCCTTTTGGATTGCCACTTTGGTCACTAGCACGATGCACCAATATCACGTAGGCTCATTGGAAATTGCCAAATGTCAAATGGGACTCCTCCACAGTGCGCGTGGAATCTCACTAGAATTTGATAATTGTGATTTTACACTTCCCCGCAGTGCTCTACGGGCCCAAATCACGGTGTTTTATGACTGAAACTTAAAATAGCCATAACTTCTCACTTGGTTATTGGATTAAGGAGAATCTTATATAATTGAAAAGCTAATTCTATTTCCTACGCATTGGAGGGTCTAAAATAGGAAAATTGCACATGTATGGAAAATCATTCATTCTTAAAGCTAATGTTTGACATTCTAGACATCAAATTGAGTTAAGAAAAGTATGGGGTATTACATCTTAAGGAAAGAAAAATAATATCTAAGGGGTGCATGTACCATTTTGTTTGAGTCAAAGACTCTTATTATAAGACCCCAAGTCTCGAGTCAGTTTAGTAGTGAGGGAATTTCCAGATGTGTTTCTTGAAGATCTTCCTGGAGTTCCTCCCAAAAGGGAAATTGACTTCAGAATAGATCTCCTTCCAGATACCCAGCCTATCTCTATTTCACCCTATGGAATAGCTCCAGCTGAGATAAAAAAGTTAAAAAGAAGTTAAAGGATCTCTTAGATAAGGGTTCAATAGGCCCAGTGTTTCCCCATAGGCCACTCTAGTCCTTTTCGAGCGTAAGAAAGATAGTTCTCTCAAAATGTGCATCGATTACCGTCAGGTGAATAAAGTCATAGTCAAGAATAAGTATCCAATCCCCAGGATTGATGACTTGCTCGACCAACTTTAGGGTGCTATTTATTTATCCAAGACAGACCTCAGGTCCAGCTATCATCAAATCAGAGTCAAAGAATGTGACATTCTAAAAATAGATTTCAGAACTCAATATGGTCACTTTGAATTTCTAGTTGTTTTTTGGACTAACGAATGCCCTAGTAGCTTTCATAGACTTGGTTAACAGAGTGTTTAATCAGCATTTGGAAATGTTCATTATAGTCTTCATTAATGATATTGTTGTCTACTCCCGTAGTGAAAATGATCATGCAGACCATCTCAAAATTATATTGCAAACTCTTAGAGCCCATCAGTTATTTGCCAAATTCAGTAAGTGTGAGTTTTGGCTAAGAACATTAGCTTTAATTAGCTATATTATTTCTAGTGATGGCATTAGAGTTGACCCTTACAAGACCAAAGTAGTGAGAAACTAGACCAGACCTCTTTTCCATCAGATATCAAGAGTTTCTTAGGTTTGGCTGGCTATTACAGATGGTTTGTTAAAGGTTTTTTTTCTATTTCATACCTCATGTATTGATTGACTCAAAATAAAGTCAAATTTTAGTGGTCATATTCTTGTGAAAAGAGTTTTCAGGAGTTGAAGACTCGACTCACTTCAGCCCCAGTCTTGACTTTACCAGATGGTTCAGATGGGTTTGTTGTTTACTGTGATGCTTCCAGAGTTGGTCTTGCTTATGTGTTGATGCAAAAAGGTAAGGTCATAGTATATGCCTCTAGACAGCTTAAACCCCATGAAAATAATTATCCTACCCATGATATTGAGTTAGCAGTTGTTGTATTTTCCTTGAAAATTTGGAGGCACTATTTGTATGGGTTCATGTTGATGTATTCACGAATTATAAAAGTTTGTAGTATGTGTTTTCATACAAAGATATAAATCTTCATTAGAGAAGGTGGTTAGAGTTGTTGAAAGACTACGATATAAGTGTTCAACATCTGCTGAGAAAGGCCAATGTAGTGGCAAATACCATTAGTATGATGTCTATGGGTAGTGTTTCTCATGTTGAGAATGATAAGAAGAAGTTAGTCCAGGAGGTTTATCAGATTACTAGATTAGGTATTCAGTTGGTTGATTCAACTGAAGGTAGTGCATGGGTTCAGAATAGTTCGGAATCTTCTTTGGTTGCCAAAGTAAAGGAGAAACAAGATAGGGATCCCAGTTTGGTTAATTTGAAGGAATCAATCAGAGATTAGAAAGTAGAGGTTTTCTCCCAAGGGTGAGATGGTGTGTTGCGTTGTCAGGTTAGGTTGTGTGTGCCGTGTGTTGATGGTTTGAGACAATGGATTTTAGTAGAGCACATGGTATGCGTTATTCTATTCACCCAGGAGCCACTAAGATGTACCACGATTTATAGGAAATCTATTGGTGGAGTGGTATGAAGAGGGATATTGTAGAGTTTGTAGCTTAGTGTTCTAATTGTCATAAGTTTAAGGTTTAACACCACTAGAGGCCTAGTGGTACATTGCAGGAGTTCCGTATTCCTACTAGGAAGTGGGAAGAGGTGAACATAAATTTTATGATGGGTTTACCTCGTACACATCATTAGCATGATTTGATATGGGTTATTGTAGAAAGAATGACTAAATCATCCCATTTCTTTCCAATTCATACTTCTTATTCAGCCGAGCATTACACCAATATCTATATTAGAGAGTTGGTTAGGTTATGTGGAGTGCCATTATCTATTATTTCAAATAGAAGTACGTAGTTTACCTCACACTTTTGAAAGGCTTTACAGAAGGGTCTTAGTACCCAAGTTCATCTCAGTACAACTTCTCTTCCTCAGATAGATGGCCAGGTGGAGAGGACCATTTAGACCTTAGATGACATATTGAGAGCATACGTTATTGACTTTAAAGGAAGTTGGGATGATTACTTTCCCTTGATCGAGTTTGCCTACAATAATAGTTATCACTCTAGTATTCAGATGGTTTCATTTGAGGTTCTCTATGGAAGGAGATATAGATCTCCTATTGGTTGGTTTGAGGTGGGAGAGGCTTCTTTGGTAGGGCCTAATTTGGTGTTTGATATGATTGAGAAGGTTCAGTAAATTAGGGAAAGGCATAGCCATTAGAAATCCTATACAGATGTGAGGATAAGAGACCTTGACTTTGAGGTTAGTTATTTTCAATAATTAAAAATTTTGCCTATGAAGCGGTGAAAGATTTGGTACGGGGAAACTCAGTCTCCGTTATGTTGGCCCTTACAAAATTTTGAGTCATTTTGGAAAGGTAGCATACGAGTTTGAGTTGCCTATAGTTTTGGAATCAGTGCATAATAACTCTCAAACTACACCTCTCTTACAAGAATGTAAGCGATCATTGTCAATGTATAACCCAACTAGGTTGGGGTCGAATCCCACAGGAAATATGGTGTCGATTTAAGTTGTTCATGAGTCAATCAACTGATATTTCATAAATTCGTGTAAATGGGGTATTTTGGAAATTATCAATAATTATGTCTGACATTAGTTTTAGTGTTTGTAAACAATATTATATGGAGAACAAGAGTTATGTTCACTATGGGTGTTGGGGTATGATAGATGCTAATAACGGTTCAAGATTCTGGTGGTAGGTAGGAACAACAGACTATCCTTGCCAAAGTTATATATAAATGTTTCTCAACGTATTTAGACATTTAATCACCTAATTCTTTTGAACTTAGGGAATTTATATTTCATAACAGGATGTTATCTCAAATTAATTAATCTTGTTACAACATTAATTATTAAATGGAAGTTTGATGCTTCCAAGTCCCTATTGATAATTCGCTTCTTACTAGGGTTGATTTCTTATCTCAAGAAAATCACTAGTAACCAAGGCCTATTATTTGCAACCAATAGTCAGAATATAAAATAATGGAATTAACAAGAAGTTTCTACCACCGTTAGAATATTAAACACTTAGTTACGTTACAAACCCAAACCCATAGATCCCACAACTCAGGTTAAGGGAATTTCGCTACTCATAATATAATAAGCAAGACAAAAAGTTGAATTCACAATTTGATAGATGAACTTGTAGCAAGATGATTAGCAATAAGTATTTCTCAGATTTGATCACTGTAGAAAATCCCAAAAAAATGTAATAATAATTTCTCCAAAAGTAAACTGTAATGTTGCAGAGAAAACTTGATGAAAACGTAAAGTTCCAGATCCTCAGAAAAACCCTAAATTTATGCCTTAGATAGTTCAACCTAATTATGGAAACAAATCACAAATTATAGATCTTTTCTCACACAGGTGATGACGAAGTGTGACGCTTCATCAGGAGTCGGACGACTTATTAGAAATATCATCAACTTCTTCTCCAAGTTTGATTATTTCTGCCTTAGGCTAACGATGACACTCAGATGGCTTATGAGGAATCTGACGACTTATCAGAATTGTCGTCAGGTCCTCTTTCACTTTCATGATTTCTTCCTTGGGATGATGATATTCTTGACGGCTTATCGGACACCTAATAGCTTATCAGGGAATGTCGTCACACTTATGCTCCCACTACCTCACACTTTCTACCACTGATGATGATTCTTATAACTTATCACAAAGTTGATAACTCATCAGAATTGTCGTCGCTTCTTCACTTCAAGTTCTCAAGCACTACCTAAGCTTGACGACTTATCACAACTCTGACGGCCTATCACAGGTTGTCGTCACTTCTTCCAGCTGAAGCCAATTCTTTATCTAAGGCTGACGGCAACTCTGATAGCTTATCACAAGGCCGATGACTTATCAAACAAGTCGTCAGCTATACTTTCCTCTCTACTTTCTCAGAAATCAACTCTTTTGCTTCTCTTATTGCTGGTTGTCTTGTATCTTGACTTTTACTGCAATATCAAAGAGAAAATAATCAAAATTGATAAAAGTTGATTAAGACTTTGCAATTATTCTCAGTTAAAAGTCTCAAATGTGTTAGCATCTTCTCACTCATCAACACCCTCAACTTAAAACAATTACTTGTCCTCAAGCTACTAAAACACAACCAAGAGGACACAAAGTACATTCGGTAGTCAACCATCCATATTATCTAAAAACATCTTCACCATCTCCAAGGTCAATTAATTTAAAAAACAATTGTGCATATTAACGAAGAACAACAATGCAACACACAGGAATCAAGATATGGCATCAATTCAGCAACAACAACCATGCATGTACCAAGATTACACTATCTAAACAAGTTAGCAACTAGCAACGTAACCAGTGTGCCCTCACTACAAAGAAGTACCACTTCACTTATATCAGACGTCACATATGTAACCATGGGGCAATCAAAAGACGATCACTCTTAGAATGAAGTTCCAATCAATGTATGCCAAATACCATAGGCTTACCCTTATTTTCATTACCAAGATTTTCAGACAGGTCATAGGCTAGGGGCTGGTATGATACTCGATGATATTTAAAGTGACTAAGCCTCCTTGACACTACACTAGCTTATGGGGTCTAACTTATTAACCTTTTTCTATTCTTCTCTTTTCTTGATCACGCATATTCAGGATGGGTGCAGCCTTTTCTACAGTCACTTTTTTTCACAACTTTTCTTTTCTTGTTCTTTTCCACCGCACCCAGTTTTTTATTCTTTTCTTTTTTTCTATCTTTTGCCATACTCATTTTACATCACTCACCCCTATGATAGCCACCCTCAACTTAGGCCATTTTCCTAATTCAAGGTGCATAGTGTCCAAGGAGGATTAGGACCAAAACAGGTTCATTATGATATAAATGGGATAGTGATATGTATCATAAAAAGAAATAGGCTATTCAGGCTCAAAAATAGGGATCAAGGTACATTATGCATACAAGGAAGGTCATTTAGGCTAAAAGTGGGCTAATATTAAAACAGCCTATGATCCTTTCCTAACCCCTATCCTTCAACCTAGGTAAGAATAACTGGGAAAGTTCTCGATTCAACATACAAAGGGAACTAAGTAAGATCTCACACACACATGGCACATAAGTATATCACAATTTATTACTTATCCAGTTCATCCAATTGTTTAGCAATGATTATCAAGTCATTAGAACTAATACCATAACAAGATGCACCGTGATCACAATTACATGCAAATCACACAGTTAAGCAATCAGACCATTTGAGAGATGTTCAAAAAATAACAAAACCATGCTAACTACCTCAGGTACTTATATTTCTCCTAGTCAACTACAAAATATTACAACAATATCTCACCCTACAACCTCAACCTAAAATCAAACGAAAAACTAAACTAAGGGTTAGGGTATACCTGAAGTAGATCAAGCATGGGTATCATAGGTTGAATCAGGTATCTCGATTACTTCAGACTTTATCCAGATAGATAGTACCAATACTTTGTATCGAGTCTTTTGGATCGATATAAATTTTGACTCGTTGCCCATTAATATTGAAGATGCTGCCGTCTTTATTTTCAAGTTCTATTACTCCAGATGAGTAGACTTGACTAACTCTAAACGGGACTGACCACTTGGATTTAAGCTTACCTGGGAACAGTTTGAGTCTGGAATTGAACAGAAGCACCAAGTCACCTTTTTGGAAATCTCGTTTCTTGATTCTCTAATCATGATACTTATTCATCTTTTCTTTCTATAGGTATGCTCTTTCATATGCCTCGAGATGGAATTCATCCATCTTATTGAGTTTTCTCAGTCTTAGCTCTGCTGCCTCCTTCCAATTCAAATTTAACCTTTTGAGTACCCATAAAGCCTTATTCTCCAGCTCTATTGGTAAGTGGCATGCTTTGACATAGACTAACTGGAATGGTGACATGCTAATGGGTGTCTTGAAAGCAGTCTGATATGCCTACAAGGCATCATCGAGCTTTCAATACTAGTCATGTTGACTAGCATTCACCATTTTGGCTAGGATGACTTTAATCTATTGATTTGACACCTCCACTTATCCACTAGTTTGTCGGTGATATGGAGTGGATACTCTATGCTATTTTACCTCATATTTTTCTAAGACAACTCAAAACACTTTGTTGAACTAATAAGATCCTCCATCGCTTATAATAGTATGTGGTACTCCAAAGCGAGAGAAGATATTCTTCTTGAGGAAAGAAACAACCCTTTTTCCTTCATTATCAGACAAGGCAACATCTTTGACCCATTTCGAGACATAATCAACAGCAACTAGAATATACTTTATCCCATACGAGCTTACAAAAGAACCCATAAAATCGATGCCCCAGACGCCAAACAATTCCACTTCAAGCATCTTAGTCAAAGGCATCTCATGTCTTTTGGAGATCGACCCCTTCCTTTGACATTAGTCACACTTCAGCACAAACTCGTGAGCATCCTTGAATAATGTTGGCCAATAGTAACCACTCTGCAACACCTTTCTATCCATTTGGTAACCTGTATGGTGACCTCCAACTGGGGAAGAATAACATGCTTCCAATATAAATAATACATCCACTTCTAGCACATATATCCTTATAATATTGTCAGCACATCACCAAAAAAGATACGGCTTATCCCAAAAGTAGTGTGTTACATCATGACAGAATTTCTTTCTTTGATGGAAGGAAAGATTTTCTAGAATAACTTCACTCACAACATAATTTGCAAAATCAACGTACCAAGCTATTTTTTCCATAGCAGCAGCCAAGATCTCCTCATCAGGAAATGCATTATTTATCTTCATTTTATCACTAAATGCCTATTCACCTTCCATTCTAGATAGATAATCCACAACTTAGTTTTTGCAACCCTTCCTATCTTTGACTTCTAAGTCAAATTATTGTAGCAGAAACACCCATCTCATCAACCTTGGTTTTATATCTTTCTTGGCCATCAAATGTCTTAAGGCTGTGTGGTCAGTGTGGACCACCACCTTGGTCCCAAGCAAGTAAGCCCTGAATTTCTCAAAAGCATACACTACACCCAGGAGTTCCTATTCAGTGATGGTGTAGTTTTTTTCCACTCCATTCAGTGCTTTGATAGCATAATATATTGGATGAAATAGTTTTTCCTTCTTTTGTCCCAATAAAGATCCAAGGGAAACACCATTTGCATCACACATGATCTCAAATAATTTTAACCAGTCCGGTGTAACAATGATAGCAGCCTCGACTATCTTCTTTTTAAGGCATTCAAATTCCTTCAGGCAATAATCATCGAAGGAGAACTTTACTTCTTTCTCCAAAAGTTTGCAAAGTGGATTTACAACCTTCGAGAAGTATCTTATAAACCTCTGGAAAAAGCCAATATGTCCAAGAAAACTACACACTCCCTTCACTGAAATGGGAGGTGGTAGTTTCTCAATAACTTAAACCTTGGCTCAATCAACCTCTATCCCTTTTGCCAAAATTTTATTCCCGAGAACGATGCCATCTTTTACCATAAAGTGGCATTTCTCCTAATTAAGCACCAAATTGAATTCAATACATCGTTTTAAGGCCATACTCAGGTTTTCCAAACACAGCGCAAACGAATATCCCACCACAAAGAAATAATCCATGAACACCTCTAAGGTGTCCTCCACCATATCTGAGAAAATAGACATCATACACCATTGGAAAGTAGAGGGTGCATTGCATAACCCAAATGACATCCTCTTAAATACAAAGGTGCCATATGGGCATGTGAACATCTTCTTCTCCTGATATTCAGGAGCAATATAGATCTAGTTATATCTAGAATAACCATCCAATCGATCAAGTATTTGGTCTATAAAGGGCATCAGGAATTGGTCTTTCAAAGTCCATGAGTTTAGTTTGTGGTAGTCCATGCAAACTCTCCACCCAGTCACAGTCCTGAGTAGAATTAACTCATTCCTTTCATTTGTAACAACAATCATGCCCCCTTTTTTGGGCACGTATTGAACTGGGCTCACCCATTTACTATCAGAAATAAGGTAAACCACTCTTGCATCCAACCACTTAACAATTTTATTCTTAACCACCTCTTGCATTCGTGGTTTAAGACAGCACTGGTGCTCAATGGTTGGAGTACAATCTTCCTCAAGTTGTATTTTATGCGTGCATATGCCAGAGGGAATGACAATAATATCTGCGATAGTCCATCCTATTGATATTTTGTACCTCTGAAGTACTTGATAACGCTCAAACTACACCTTAACTTAACATAAAAAAATTGAACTAAGAGTTAGGGGATACCTGGAGTAGATCAAGATCGAGGATCATGGGTCCTTGACCCTGCTGTTGCATGCTCAGCTGCCTTATCTCCATCGGAAGTCTCTCTCCATTCTGATGCATCTCGCCCAATAGTTGTTGGGGGCCTACTAGTTGAGGAACCTATATCTCTCGCTCAGATGGATGCCTCCCATTTCTCATTATCAACTAAGAACTCGATCATTGCCTTGTTTGTCTCCTCTTTTTCAGCCTTATTTCTTGCCCTTTTCTCTGTTTTTCTTTCTTCATCACTATCAGGCCTCTATTTATTACCCTTACCTTTATTCTCACCCTTCTTCATCTTTTTTTTCTTTACTGGTACCCCTATGAGATCAAGCAATAGGATTTTACCTTCAGACTCATCAATAGATGAATCTACTAACACAATAAGTTGGTGTTATTATAATACCCCCAACATCTACCTTTACCTTGTCCAGGAATGTTATAAATTGTGCAAGGTCTTAGCCCGACATTTCTTATACCTATGTATTAAAATGGTTTTATAACTCATCAATCCGACCGGGCAAGGCTCAAAAGGGCTCCAGTGTGACCTTAATCCTCTTGTCTACCGCAGAGGCAAATTATTTGGCCAAAAGTTTCATATTAGCCTCACACCACTTGAATTGTTTTCCTACTCTCCTAAAATTCATCGGGTTGAAGACAAATTCTATGGTAGACATAATAACTGATGGATTTGTTTCGTTTCTAGGCACTAATTCTGCTATTGCTGAGGATATCGGTACTGTAGCTTCAGAATCCTACACTGCTACATTAGGTATTGAGCTGGTACCTGTAATTGGTGGATTTATTTCAACCCCTGCTCCTCTATCAAGTGTTAGCCTCGGCTGATTTTTATCATATCGGATAGAGTTGTGGGTCTTGTTTCCAGATAACTACAACTTTAGGTACATTGGCTGCCTGACATAACCTCGTGATTAGATAAGGGAAATGATATTCTTTGTTAGGTATTAAGACCCAAATTTTCATATCTTCAGTAATGATCTCTCCGAAGTTCAAACTGAGTTTATCCATAAGACTTGTGACCAGTATTGCTTTATCATCTCCAATGATGCTATCTCCTTCAGTAGGCATCAAATAGGTATGCACTACACCCCACCAGAACTTTGCCTCTTAAGTCAAGGAGGCCTTGAAAATTCTTTCATTCGGGTTGATCATCCATTTAGATTTTCCTTCAGCTATGAGAGTGGCTAACTAAGATCGTTGATTTGTATGATTCTTTAACCGAACATAAAATGCAGGT
Organism: Capsicum baccatum var. pendulum; assembly: GCA_030864225.1. Lineage (NCBI taxonomy): Eukaryota > Viridiplantae > Streptophyta > Magnoliopsida > Solanales > Solanaceae > Capsicum > Capsicum baccatum. Next base: position 30,500,177 of record CM061561.1, read on the forward strand.
GAAGTATCCTGAGGAGTAAATTTGGGGCCATGAAGAAATTTATTGATTGTTGTTTCTTAGAGATCCACCATCACACCCCGCACTGGAACTTTATCCAACAAAGGTTGATCCACTGATTTCTCTCCTTCTTTGCATACATTCTCTAGTCGAGCCTGATAGTTTGCATCGAACTCCCAAACTAGTGTAGGGAAAAATGAGCTTCCTCCTTTCGTGGTCCATCCTAAGTCATAGACTCAAAATTTTTATTCCACTTCATGGTTTTTGCTCAACCCAGTAGTGATGATCTTCTTTTCTTCAAAGATTGGCATTTTAATGGTTCTTCTTTTAGTTCTAAGAAGCCTATCATAGAAGATTTTTTGTGCCTTGGGAATTTGCCAACTAGCACTGTCTCAAACCCCGGGGTTCTTGCATTTAACTAGAGTTTCCCAAATTAGAGGTTCTTCATCATCCTACTGCTCAGTAGAATGGGACTCAGATAATGGTCCCTTGGATTCAGGTTGCTCAGAATCGCATTCTCTGACTTAGGCTCCCTAGACTTAGACTTCGCAGACTTAGGATGCTCAAAAGTCATACTGTCGGGTGGTATTGTTGCTTCAGTATCACTTTCTTCACTCTTCTCTACCTCAACTGGTAGAGGTGGCAAAGGCTCTTTTGGGCTTTTCTTTTTTCTTTGCTTCCTGAGCCGTTGTTCCTCCTCCTCGTAATTGAATTCTTCATTGAAGAGTCTCTGAGGTACACTCTCCTTTGTCACTTTCTTTGTAGGTTTGGTGCTCTTTTCTTTGGGTACCACTATAAGACCTGTAGCAAAATAAAGAAATCATTTAGCACTCATGATTATACAACTCAAGAAGTTTAGTCATTATAATTCCATATCTCTCAAAAGAGGTTCATAATTGTATCAGAGCAAAGTTGTGACAAAATGTTCTGATAAGTCATCACAATTGTGATAGCTCATCAGTCATGTCGTCAGCCTTAAACAGAATAGGCTTATTTTTCCAAACTTGTGATGATATAGTCTGATAAGCCGTCATATTCATGATAGCTTATCAGGCATATCATCAGCCTTAAATAGAACAGGCTTATTTTTCCTAACTTGTGATGACATAGTCTGATAAGCCATCATATTTGTAATAGATTATCAGGCATATCATAAGCCTTAAACAGAACAGTCCTATTTTTCCCAGCTTGTGATAACATAGTTTGATAAGCTGTCACATCCGTGATAACTTATAAAACACGTCGTTAGCTCATAAAACAACCTCCAGTTCAGTTTTAGCCTTGATTATTAACCCATTTTCTTTTTAGAATCGCATGGAGTTGTGTTCTTGAGCTAAGCCTTGGGTTATTTCACACAATGCGGCGCTATATACCCTAGATGCCATTTTTCACACAATACCCGAATTTCACCTAACAACTTATCAGATATCTGATAAGTCATCGATGATATTGTCAGATCAAGGAAGTATGTTGTCTTATTTTGAATTCTTTGATAGCTTATCACAGGTGTGATAGCCTTTCACAAATGTCATTAACCTTATAAGAACATGTCTCAACTTTCTTGAGCTGACTACATCAGTTTCACCTTCTTTGTGCTAGAACCTAACTACAAACAATAAAAATACTTTTCTTGAACACATAAAAAATTTAGGTTTCCTCCTAATAGCGCCTGATTTAGTGTCGTGGAACGACTCGATTATCTCGACTACTTACACTTCGTAAAGACAACCTGTTGATACCTCTTTACCATATTCGTAGAATATATCCACGACTGAGAAAACACTCATCTATTTTTTTGTTTCATGGGTGAGTGCATTGCGAATCTTGCTTCTTTGTCATTGAGCCTGAACTTCAGCTCATTTAGCTCCATGTCTACTATCACTCTCCCATTCACGAGGAATGGTCTACCCAAAATAATGGGTACTTCAAAGTCCACATCACAGTCAAGGACTACGAATCAGCAGAAAGTATAAAGTCGGCCACCTATACCAATACATCATGTAGTATTCCTATTGGCCGCTTTATAGACCTATCTGCCATCACCAGCCACATGTTTGTCAGGTTCGGATCTCCCAAACCGATATTTCTATACACAGCTAGTGGCATCAGATTTATGTTGCCCCCAGATCATATAGGGACTTAGCAATATTAATAGGGATGATTGTACATGGAATAGTGAATGCTCCATGGTCGGCCTTCTTCTGCACTAAGGATCGTGTAGAAACGACACTACAATGGTAGAGATTTTCCACCGGCTCATAGCTTACTACCCTTTTATTTGTCAACAGATCCTTTATAAACTTAGCATATGCTGACATTTGCTCCAGTGCCTCAACCAATGACACATTCACTGTCAATTACTTGAGCATTGCCATGAACTTGCTGAATTTTGCATCATCAATTTTTTTCTTTAATCATTGAGGAAAGGGAGAAGATGGTTTTGGAATAGTGGTAAGCACTACCTCCTTCTACTTCTCTTTTCCATTTTCTAAAGCATCAGTAGGGTTGTCTAGCTTTTCAGCCTCCAATGGACCACTTTGTTTTGGTTTATCATCAACTACCTTATCAACTACATTTTTTCCCACAAAAGGGCCAGGTAATATATTACCTCTTCTAGTGGTAATCACCATACATGAGCCATCATTCCATGGATTCTAAACTGTATCACTAGGTAATGTTCCACTCTTCCTCTAGTTCAGCGCTGCGGAGAGTTGTCTTATTTGTTGTTCCAACTATTTGATCACAGTGGAGTATGAGTTTACCAGCTAACTAATAGAGGATAGATCGGTCTTCATGGAAGTCACCCCTGATTTGGTAGCCTCCACTCTCTTTAACAATTTATCCATTATGTCCTCTATGGACATCTTTTCAGAACTTGTTGTAGTAGCCTCACGATATAAAAGAGGTACATATAGCCCGCTCCTATCATTATTGCTCCTCCAATTTCATTGCTCTAGGTTCTTATATCTAGCCTTGTCATAGTAAGTCTAACCTTGATTTCCTTGGATATTTCCTCGAAAACCCCCCTGATTGTTTACATAGTTTGCCTCCTCTTCTGAGTAAGACTCCACTTTGCCTTGCAATCCCACAACTTTTACTTTCTCAGTTTTACCTGATAGTAAATGCTTGGTTAGCCATCTGCGTTTTTAGGTAAGCCATGTATTGATCATGCTCCTTATCTTTTATACATTGTTCCGCAGTCATACCAACAGAAATAGTGGGACTTGCTACCATAGAGTCTTTGGTATGCCATGCTCGACACTGTTTGGTCATTTTTCTACCATTCTAAAGCCTCTGGGAATGTAAGATCAACAAATGAACCGTAAGTAGCATTATCTACAAGTGGTTTTGTCACAAAGTTAAGATCCCTATACAGAGTCTCCATCAAGTGTATGTTCGTCATATTATGGTTTGGTCATTGCATCAGCTTTTTTTTGAATCTCTCCCAGGTTTCATGCAAGGATTTAGTTAGGATCTATCTAAAGTTACTGATCTCATCCCTCAACTGTACCCTCCTGGAAGGTGGAAAGAACCTTTCTATGAAATCTTTTTTCAAATGCCTCCAGTTGGTGATAGAATTGGGTGTTGGCTCATTAAGCCACAATGTTGCCTCCCCAGATAGAGACAACGAAAATAATCTCAAACGGATAGGATTCTGACCCACTCCTGGGTTATCAAAATATTTACAAATGGTGACAAAGTTCACCAGATACAAGTTTGGATAATCACTAAGAAGGCCACCAAACATCCCCTTCAGATTAAGGAGTTGAATCATAGTACTCGTAATGTTGAATTTTTCTCCAGGTACTAATGGTGAAGGAATAATTGTACCCATTTCTCCTTCTCTATCCATTCCATCATCATCATCATTGAGATCATACTGGACCGGCTGGTGATCTTGCCTTCCTCAAAACGGATTGTTCCTGTTAGCATTATGTTGTACTAGTGTAGCTATTTGCTCTGCACGCCTTGGGTTACCAGGTTTCAGCAATTCCTCATCTCCCAAATCTTCATCCTTAGGATTTGGATTCCATACTTGTTGACCGACATTCTGCATATTCACCCGAGCTCTAGCTAAGGCTGCTAATCTATCAGCCTTCTGTTGGTCTGCCATTCTGCCAATTAGTTGCGGTTCTGAATTAAATAGTAATAATGGTCCTCTAGAACATTTGGTTCTTAGAATACACCACAAAAGTCCTGCATATAACAAAAACAACAAATAAATGTAAAACTAGGAAGCTTGACTAACAGTCAATTAGCGCACACAAACTTCAATTTACAATAGTATTCCCCAACAACGGTGCCATTTTTGATAAAGCTCAAACTACACCTTTCTTATGAGAATGTAAGTGATCGTTGTCAATATATAACCCAACTAGGTTGGGGTTGAATCCCATAGGGAATAGGGTGTGAATTTAAGTTATCTGCTGGTTAATCAACTGATAGTTACTAGTTTCCTATGAATGGGTGTTTTTGGAAGTGTAACAAATAATTACTTCTCAGTTCAGTGTTTGAAATCATATGACAAGGAAAACCAGAGTTATGTTCACTATGGGTATTTGGATTTGACAGACGTTAGTAACAGTTCAAGATTCTTATGGTAGGTAGGAACAACAGATTATCCTTGTTGAAGTTATGTCTAAATATTTCTCAACCTATTTAGACATTTAATTACCTAATTCTCTTGAACTTAGGGAATTTATATTTCACAATAGGATGTTATCCCAAGTTAATTAATCTTGTTACAACATTAATTATTATATGAAAGTTGAATACTTCCAAGTCCCTATTGATAATTCACTTCTTACTAGGGTTGATTTCTTATCTCAAGAAAATCACCTGTAAGCAAAGTCTATTGTTTGCAACCAATAGTCAACGTGTAAAATAATGGAATTGACAAGAAATTCCTACTACCGTTAGAATCTTAAACACTTAGTTACGTTACAAACCCAAACCCATAGATCCCACAACTCGGGTTAAGGGAACTTAGCTACTCATACTAAAATAAGCAAGACATCAAATTGAATTAATACTTAGATAGATGATCTTACAGCAAGATGAATAGCAATGAGAGTTTCTCAAATTTGATCCAGTAGAAAATTCCAAAACAATTGTAATAATCTCTCTAAAAAATTAAAGTTAGAAGATAGAGAGAAAAGTGCTCAAAACGTGAGTTCCAGATCTCCAAGATGATGAATGAAAACCCTAACATATGCTTTAAATACTTTAGTCTAATTATGAAAACAAAATCATAGATCACAGTATTTTCTCGGATAGGTGACGATGTGTGTGACGGCTTATTAGGAGTCTGATGGCTTATCAGGAATGTCATCATCTCCTATTCACTTTGATAATCTCTACCTTAGGCTGATGATGAGGATTGATGGCTTATTAGACATGTGATGACTTATTACAGATGTCTTCACTTCTTCACTTCAAAATCCATTCCCTGCCTAAGCTTAACATCTTATAATACTTCTGATGGCGTATCACAAATGTCATCATACTAACTAGCTGAAGGCCATTCTATGTCTAAGACTAACAACAAGACTGATGGCTTATCACACTTTTGACGTCCTATCACAGATGTCGTCACACATTCCAACTGAAGGGCATTCTCTGTCTAAGCCTGATGGCAACTTTAATAGCTTATCACAAGGCTGACGACTTAGCAGACAAGTCGTTAGCTATTCTTTCTTCTCTACTAGCTCAGAAATCAACTCTTTTACTCCCATAATTGTTGATTCTCTTGTATCTCAACTTTTACTGCAGTATCAAAGAGAAAACAATCAAAAATGACAAAAGTTGCTTAGGACTTTGCAATTATTCTCAGTTAAAAGCCTCAAATGTGTTAGAATCTGCTCATACATCAGTACTAAAATAAGTTCTTTAACCTATTACTCACCCAAATCAACTATAATAATAACGAGTAGCGTGTTTTCGTTGCCCAAAAACACATACCTTAAATGCTCTAGCAGTTCTTTTAATTCCAACATCGGTGGCTCTTCGATAGATGGCTTAGCCGGTGGTTTTGGTCGATTAGCAAGGTCAAGATATAGCTTATTAGGAGTATAAGAGTATGAACCCATTCCTAACAAAGCACAAACAGTCTCTTCGTACTCCTCAATACCTTCACGATAAAAATTCGTTAGAACTACAGCAAAAGGCTCAACAGTAAGTATCTTCTCTATTGACACCTCCTGCTTATCCTCATAATATACATCAACAATTAAGAACACACTCATTTTTTTATGTTGATGCATTAATTGGCACACATCAAATTGCACCACCTTATCATTCATCCTAAATAAGAGCTCATTAGCTCACATATAAATCAACATACTTCTGGTTGTGGGGAAAGGTCGACCTAAGATTATGGGCACCTTAAAGTCTACCTCATAATCCAGAATGATGAAATCCGCAGGAAATATGAAGCTAGCTACCTTCACCAACACATCATACAAAATACCAATAGGTTATTTTACTGACCTATCCGCCATCACGAGTCATATGTTAATGGGTATGGGATTTCCTAAACCCAGCTTTTTATATATAGCTAGCAGTATCAGATTAATGCTTGCTCCCAGATTATATAATGCCTTAGCAAATTCCAGAGACCCAATCGTACAAGGAATAGCAAATGCTCCTGGGACTGTCTTCTTCTACACCAAGGACCTCATAGAAATAGTGCTACAATGATGGAGATTATCCTCTGGTTCATAGCTCATCGCTCTTTTCTTCATCACAAGGTCCTTCATGAATTTAACATACCCTGTCATTTGCTCGAGTGCCTCCACCAAAGGCACATTTATTGTTAATTGCTTCAATATTGCCATGAATCTACTAAATTTTTTGTCGTCAACCTTTTTGTTCAATCTCTGAGGAAAGGGAGGCGGCGGTATTGGGAGAGTTTTTACTACTACTTCTGTTTTATTCTCTTTCCCTTTTTCCAACTCATCAACCTGCAGATGATTAAAAGGGATATCAATGCCATCGAGCATTTTAGACTCCACTAGATTATCTTTTTCAAGCTCACCATCTACTTCAATCATATTTTTAACTCCAACTTTTCACACAGAAGGACCAGGTAATATCTTACCACTTCTAGTGGTAATCTCCATACATGAGACATTATTTTGCAGATTCTAAATTGTATCACTAGGTGACATTCCACTCTTTCTTTGGTTCAGTGCTACGGAGAATTAGCTCATTTGTTATTCCAGCTATTTGATCGAAGTGGTGGGCGAGTTTACCAATTGACTCATAGAGGATAGATTGGTAATCATGGTAGTTACCCCTGAGTTGGTAGCCTCCACTCCCTTTAACAATTTAGCCATCATGTCCTCTGTGGACATCTATTTAAAACTTGTTATAGTAGCCTCACGATTTCCAGGAGGGACATATAGCCTGCTCCTATCATTATTCCTCCTCCAATTTTCTTGCTCCTAGTTCTTATATCCAATATTGTCATAGTAAGTTTGACCTTGATTTCCTTGGCTATTGCCTTGAAAACCCCTATAGTTCACCTCCTCTTTTGAGTTGGGCCCTACTTTGCCCTGTAATCCCACAACTTTCACTTTCTCAGTTTTACCTAATAGTAAATGCTTGGTTAGCCATCTGCGTTTTTAGGTGAGCCATGTCTTGATCATGCTCCTCATCTTTTATATATTGTTTTGTAGTCATACCAATAGAAAAAATGGGCTTGCTACCATAGAGTCTCTAGTATGCCATGCACGACTCAGTTTGGTCATTCTTTCTAGCATTTCTGAAGCCTCTGGGAATGTAAGATCAATAAACAAACCGTCAGTAGCATTATCTACAATCAGTTTTGTCACAGAGTTAAGAGACCTGTACAAATACTCCATCAAGTGTATGTACGTCATGTTGTGGTTCGGACACTACATCAGTTTCTTTTTGAATCTCTCCCAGGTTTCATGCAAGGCTTCAGTTGGGAGCTGTCTAAAGTTACTAATGTCATCCCTTAACTGTACCTTTCTAGAAGGTGGAAAGAACCTTTATAGAAAAGCTCCTTTTAACTGCCTCCAGTTGGTTATAAAATTAGGTGTCAGCTCATTAAGCCACAATGTTGCCTCCCTAGACAGAGACAATGAAAACAATCTCAAACGGATAGCATTCTGACCCATTCTTGGGTTATCAAAAGATTTACAAATGGTGACAAAGTTCACTAGATGTAAGTTTGGATCATCCCCAAAAAGGCCACCAAACAACCCCTTCAGATGAAGGAGTTGAATCATAGTACTTATAATGTTGAATTTCTCCCCAGGTGATAACAATGGAGAAATAATTGCATCCGTTGAACCTGCTCCATCCATTCCATCATCATTATCATTGTGGTCATACTGGACCGGCTGGTGATCTTGCCTTCCTCGGAACAGACGGTTCCTGTTAGCGTTACGTTGTACTAGTGCAGCTATTTGCTCTACATGCCTTGGATTACCAGGGTTTAGCAACTCCTCATCTCCCAAGTCTTTATCCTCAAGATTTGGATGTCATACTTATTAACCGTCATTCTACACATTCACTTGAGCTCTAGCTAAGCCTGCTAACCTGTCAGCCTCCTGCTAGTCTGCCATTCTGTCAATTAGTTGCATTTTTGGATTAAATGGTAATAATGGTTCTCCAAAACTTTAGGTTCTTGGCATACACAATAAAAGTCCTGCAGCAAACAAAAATAATAAATAGACGTAAAACTAGGAAACTTGACTAATAGTCAATTAGTGCACACAAACTTCAATTTACAATTGTATTCCGTAACAACGACACCATTCTTATAATGCTCAAACTACACCTCTCTTATGAGAATGTAAGCGATCGTTTTCAATATATAACACAACTAGGTTGGGGTCAAATCCCCCAAGAAATATGGTGTCGATTTAAGTTGTTTGTGAGTCAATCAACTGATAGTTAGCAAGTTCCTATAAATGGTTTTTTTTTGGAAATTATCTATAATTATGTCTAACTTCAGTTTCAATGTTTGTAAAAAATATTATATGGAGAACTAGTGTTATGTTCTGTAACACCCTGCAAATTTCTAAGCTAGGCAGTGAATAATTATTCCTATGTATGAAATATCCTATCCTGTGATTCATACTTGAGTACATGACTTACAATCAATATCCTAGTAATAGGATAGCTTATGATGCATTAAGCATGTTCATATGAGTCACTTAAGGTAATACAAGCTATGAGTTTTTGAATCCATCAAGTTTTAGTGTTTGATTTTGCAAGGGTCATCTTTGAATTAGTATAACTTGATTTTAATGTGGTATTTTTTCTGATTTAGACCCATCAAATTGTAGAAAATCTAATTAGCTTTCCAACGATACCAATTTCGCCTTAATCCAATACCCGAGCAAAACGTTATGTCCATTTTCGTGAGAGATAGTAAGCATAGGCGATTGGTTAGGCGCTGCCCAACCAAAGCATAGGCAATCACTTGGGCGCCGCCTAAGTCAGTTCCAGGTGCTAAAAACACTCTGTTTTGAGTCATTTTAAAGGTAATTAAGTCTTTTAAGACTCCCTACAGGTCCCTAAACTTAACCCTATGAAATATATAGCTTCTAAACATATACAACCCTATTATCATCTCAAAGCTCATCATCCAAGAGTACTAAAAGATAAAAATAACTAGGGTTGCATAATTAAGCTTGAAGATCCGATTTCAAGGAAATTCCTCCATCAATCATCAAGAAATTTTCCTTCTAAGGTATGCGTGAGTTGATTTATGGATCCCTTTCATCCATAAAGCTCAAAAACCCTCTTTTTCATCATAAAGTATGATTTCTATATTGTTGAGTGTTGATGATCATGTTGTTGATATTGGGTGATTCCCAAGATGGAACTTTATATGTTTATTTGAATTTCATGATATCATATGAGTTGGAAACATGTAAATTTGGTTGTTCATGATGTATAATTTAATGATTTCACCTATTCTTAAGATGTGCATGTAAGATGTCTGATAAAATGCCTAAGAAACTAGAAATCATGCAATATAGCTAAATTGTGACTAAGTGAAGGATTCATGATATGCCCTTACGTTCCAATGACTTATTTATTGATAATGTGCCTTGTAAATGTTGTTGAAATACTCATGAACTATTCTTATGAGATTATGCTATGTTTACTTGCAAATCCTACTTATGAACAAGATATATGATAACCATACAATCCACATGAACTTCCATGCTATTGGTATGTGTTGCCAATATGATTATGCAATGAACATGACATTAAGATTTTGCAAATACTTCCATGTGATATGAAATCCTTTCCATGCAATACATTGTTGATAACCATCCTTAGTATGAGATCCCTACTTATGATATTATAAATTATGGACTCTACTATTATGATCAAGTCAGTCATGTGTGTCAGTTTCCTTCCATCGAGTCCTGGGGGTACTTGTACCTAGAAACTATAGTTGTGTGCCTAGATCCATGTCATGTTTCACGATATCCAAACTCAAACTATGATTCTATAGACTTCAGTTAGTCATGTGACTCAGGAAAACCTCATGATCTTAGTCAGTTGTCAGATATCTGTAACATTCCGCCAGTCAATAGAATTTAGTAAGATTAAGTCATGTACACTCAGTTATTCATGTACAGTCCCTCCAGAAGGGAGTAGAGGTTAGCACTGAGTGAATCCAAGGATGGGAACTTACCCTCTAGTTCAAGGTGTGATTCTTAGTAGTTATCCTTATGTTCTAGAACTACATAGCTAGCATAGGTTAAGACATCTTAACTCGTCAGATTAGGGTTGATGAGGTGGCTTAACCTGTTAGTTTAGGGTTCCCACCATTTTCATTGAGTACCCACCAGATAAGGGTCACTCATAGGCTATCCTTAACCGTGGTACAATATTGATACCCCTCCAATCGGGAGAGAGATTGGACCCCAGCTTATCCATAATGGCATACATGGGGCATGTCAGTTAAACACTATTTCCCATAGTTTCAGTATCAGTCTCAGTAAAAGAACTCAGGGCGTTCTTCAGATTTCAGTATATACAGGACTGTCAGATACAGTCATCTATGTTATCAGTTTCAGTATCAGCCATGATAGTTATTAGTAACCCATGTATTAGCTTACAGGTCATGCCATCACGTATTCACGGTCCTAGTTTCCATATATGTGTGTTTGCACTCCCACGTTCATATTAGCCAGTCAGTGTTGTTCATGCATGAAACCCTTTATGTTCTGCCTACCTTCCTCATATACTCAGTACTCTAGTTGTACTAATGCATTTGTGCTATGGTGCTTTCTTTTCAAGCTACACCATAGGTTCTGAGACACGAGCTCCAGCCCAGCAGTAGCGGTAGCATTCCAGTCGTAGAGACACAGTGAGTCCTCATTGATTCGAGGACAATATGATTTGATACATTTATTTATTTCTTCAGTTCAGTTTTAAGGAGTTATTTAGAGACATGTTCCTTCAACTCTTTAGAGGTTTTTAGATTTATGTTCAGATTTAGTTGTTTTGGGTATTTTCACCCACATGATTGTATTCAGTTAAACCTTATGCCCTTACAATTCTATGTATTCTACATTATTATATCATGATTTGTAGTATATAGGTACAGATATCAATCATGGGTTAGCTTGTGATCCCTCGAGGTCATGAGCACTGTGTAGCATTCCGGTTCAACGAATCGGGGTAGTACAAACTTGGTATCAGAGCCTAAGGTTTAATAGAGTCTTAGGAAGTCTGAAAGCCACATCTAGTAGAGTCTTGTACATGGGTGTGTTGCGCACCATATTTATGTGCGGGAAGCTATAAGATGTTTTAGGAACAATCCCCTTTATTCATTATTCATGTCATTCCAGTGAGCATAATCACAAGTTAAACTCTCAGTCTAATCCATTATTCTCTTATTCCAGATCATGGCCCCAAAGAGAAGAAACCAGCCAGCTCCTCAGCCCGAAGATCCTTTGGGTGAACATGTTTCCCATGCGGAGTTTAGAGTCGCATTTAAAACACTTGATCAGTCCATGGGTGCACAAAATAAATGAATACCAGTCATTCAGGCCAATCCAGTGGCCACTACCAAAGCAGCTAGGGTTCGGGACTTCACCTAGATGAACCCTTCATCTTTCCATGGGTCCAAGTCTGATGAGGACCCTTAGGATTTTATTGACCAAGTCCAGAAAGTCATTGACATCAAGGATTTTACTTATATTGAGAGTGCTGAGTTGGCCGCCTACCAGTTATAGGATGTTGCTCATGATTGGTACAAATAGTGGAAGTCTGAGAGGTTAGATGATACAGGCCCTATCGAGTGGGAGGAATTTGTCACAGCCTTCTTAGACAGATTCTTTCCTCAAGAACTGAGGGAAGCCAAAGTTCTTGAGTTCATTAACCGCAGGTAGGGGAATATGACGGTTAGGGAATATTCTCTCAGATTTAATCAGCTAGATAGGTATGATCCTCATGTGGTTGCAGACAATAGAGCTAAGATGAGCAAGTTCGTGTCAGGGGTCAATGCTAGCATGGTAAATGAGTGCAGGTCTGCGATGCTGATCGGTGAAATGACCGTAGCCAGACTCATGAACCATGCCCAGTAAGTAGAAGAGTAGAAGTTTAAGACTAGGGAGAGGCAGAACAAGAGAGCAAGGTCATGTAATTTCAACTTTGCTCACCCCAAGTCAGATGGAGGAAACAGTTCACAGTTTTGCTCTAAGTCAGCCATTCCAGCTCCTTCCTCTGCCAGCACTCTAGTGTCGAAGTTCAAAGATGGCAATAGAGACAAAGCTCCAGGATCTAAATCTCAGGGCAGTGTTAGGAGTGCCCGAATAAATCCCCTTTGTTAGACTTATGGTAAAAAACACAAGGGCATTTGCAGAGCCGGTGGTAATGTCTGTTTTGGTTGTGTCAAGCCAGGCCATAGGATTAGGGAGTGTCTGCAGTCAAGTCTTTAGGGTCAACAAAATTATTCTACAGCTCAGTTTAGTAGCCCGAACAAGCAGGGTGCTATTTCCAGTTCTACCAGTGGGTAACGTCCAAATAGACTCGATGCTCTTCAGTCCCAGTAGAATCAGGAAAATTCTCCTGATGTCGTTACTGGTACGTTACAGATTTTCCATGTTCATGTTTATGCTTTGCTAGAACCAGGTGCATCTTTGTCTTTTATTACTCCACGCATAGCAGGAAATTTCGGAATTGATCCCAAAGTCTTAGTAGAGCCCTTCTCAGTCTCTACCCCAGTGGGTACAACCATCATAGCTCGGCAAGTATACAGGAACTGCCCGATTATGATATCTCATAAATCCACATCAGCAGATTTAGTGGAGTTAGAGATGACTAATTTTGAAGTTATTCTCGGCATAGATTGGCTTCATTCCTGCTATACCACAGTCGACTGCAGAAATAGGATAGTTCTATTTCAATTCCCGAATGAACCCTTCCTAGAGTGGAAGGGTAGCATTTCATTGTTCAAGGGTCAACTTGTTTCCTACCTTTGGGCAAGGAAAATGATTTCTAAAGGGTGTGTGTATCATCTCGTGCATATTAAAGATTCTAGTTCTGAATATCCCAACCTCAAAACAGTCCCTGTTGTTAATGAATATTCAGTTGTCTTTCCCAAAGATCTTCTAGGCATTCCTCTCGAAAGAGAAATAGACTTCGACATAGACCTTCTTTTGGATACTTAACCTATTTCTATTCTGCCATACAAAATGGCACCAGCAGAACTCAAGGAACTGAAAGATCAATTGACGGATCTCTTAGATAAGGGATTCATCAGAACCAGTATTTCCCCATGGGGTGCGCCAATATTATTCATGCGCAAAAAAGACGGTTCTCTCAGAATATGTATTGATTACCATCAACTTAACAAGGTCACGGTCTAGAATAGATATCCTCTTCCCAGAATTGATGATCTATTTGATCAACTTTAGGGTGCCAGTTATTTCTCCAAGATAGCCCTCAGATCAGGCTATCATCAGCTCAAATTTAAGGAATGTGACATTTCGAAGATAGCTTTCCGTACATGATATAGTCACTTTGAATTTTTAGTCATGTCATTTGGTCTTACCAATGCCCATGCAGCTTTTATGGATTTGATGAACCGTGTGTTCAAGTAGTACTTGGACATGTTTGTCATAGTCTTCAAAGATGATATTCATTCTGGTCTATTGTCGCACAGAGTGTGATCATGCAGACTATCTCAGGATTGTTCTTCAGACTCTCAGGGATCACTAATTATTCGCTAAGTTCAGCAAGTGCAAATTCTGACTAAGATCAGTATCATTCCTTGGCCATATTGTTTCTGGTGATGGAATTAAAGTAGATCCTCAGAAAACTGAGGCAGTAAGAAACTGGGCCATACCCGTATCTCCATCAGATATTAGGAGTTTGTTGGATTTGGTTGGCTATTACAGACGGTTTGTCAAGGTATTTTCTTATATTGCATCTCTCATGTCCAGATTAACTCAGAAGAAGATTAAGTTTCAGTGGTCAGATTCATGCGACAAGAGCTTTCAAGATTTGAAGACTCGACTCACCTCTGCTCTAGTTCTAGCTATTCCAGATGGTTTAGATGGTTTTATAGTCTATTGTGATGCATCAAGAGTAGGTTTAGGTTGTGTCCACATGCAGAGTGGTGAGGTCATAGCCTATGCCTCCAGACAGTTAAAGCCATATGAGAAAAATTATCCTACTCATGATCTTGAGTTAGCATCGGTAGTTTTTACCTTGAAGATTTGGAGGCATTATCTCTATGGAGTTAACGTAGATGTCTTCACAGAATATAAAAGCCTCCAGTATGTATTTTCCCAGAAATATCTCAATCTTCGCCAGAGAAGGTGGTTAGAGATCTTGAAGGATTATGACATGAGTGTTCTTTATCATCCTGGAAAGGCCAATGTTGTGGCCAACGCTCTCAGTAGACTCTCTATGGGTAGTATTTCTCACATTGAGGATAGTAAGAAAACGATAGCTCAGGAGATCTATCAGCTTGCCATACTAGGCATTCACTTAGTCGATTCTTCAGAGGGTGGTGTATATGTTCATAGTATTTCAGAGTCATCTTTAGTTTTCGAGGCGAAAGAGAAACAAGACAGGGATCCTATCCTTGTCAAGCTCAAAGAGTTAGTTCAGAATCAGAAAGTTGAGGTTTTCTCCCAAGGGGGAGATGGTGTTCTTCGTTGTTAGGGTCATTTATATGTTCCAGGTGTAGATGAATTGAGGTAGCGAATACTTGCAGAAGCGCATGGTGTGTGATACTCTATTCATCCAGGGGCCACTAAGATGTACCACGATATGTGGAGATCTATTAGGGTAGTGGGATAAAGAGAGATGTCGCAGTGTTTGTGGCTAAGTGCTCTATATGTCAGCAGGTTAAGATAGAGCATCAGAAACCTAGTGGTTCCATGCAAGAGTTCTCCATTCCTACTTGGAAGTGGGAAAAAGTTAACATGGAATTCGTGATGGGTTTGCCTAGAACTCGTCATCAGCATAATTCAGTCTGGGTCATTATAGATAGAATGACCAAGTCAGCTCATTTACTTCCTGTTCATACTTCTTATTCCACCGAGGATTATGCCAAACTCTATATCAGGGAGTTAGTCAGGTTACACGGTGTTCCACTATCTATCATCTCAGATAGAGGTACCCAATTCACTTCTCACTTTTGGAAAGCATTCCAAAAGGGTCTCGGTACCCAAGTCCATCTCAGTACAACATTTTATCCTCAGAAAGATGGTCAAGCAGAGAGTACCATTCAGACTCTTGAAGATATGCTAAGGGCGTGTGCAATTGACTTCAAGGGAAGTTGGAACGACCACTTGCCTTTGATTGAGTTTGCATACAACAATAGCTATCATTCTAGTATTTAGATGGCTCCATTCGAAGCTCTCTATGGTAGGATATGTAAATCTCTGATTGGTTGGTTCGAAGTTAGTGAGGCCTCAATCACAGGTCCTGACTTAGTATTCAACGCCTTAGAGAAAGTTCAGTTGATCAGAGAAAGACTCCGAGCTACTCAAAGCCGACAGAAGTCCTATGCAGATGTTCGTAGAAAGGATGTCGAGTTCGAGGTCAATGACTATGTCTATCTTAAGATCTCTCCCATGAAGGGAGTGAAGAAGTTTGGCAAGAAAGGGAAACTCAGTCCCACGTATGTCAGTCCCTTCAGAATTATTTGTTGCTTCGGCAAGGTATCTTATGAGTTTGAGTTGTCTTCAGATCTAGCCTCAGTCCATCTATTCTTCCATGTCTCTTTTCTAAAGAAGTGCATAGGTGACCCAACAGTTGTTGTACCTATTCAAAGCATCGACATTCAGAACAGCCTCTTTTATGAAGACATTCCAGTCGAAATATTAGATTATCAGACTCGTAGATTTAGGAACAAAGAAGTCCCTCTAGTCAAGGTTCATTGGTGAAATCAGTCTCACGATAGCACTACTTAGGAAGCAAAAGTAGATATACATACCAAGTATCCTCGCCTCTTCCTCGCCAATTCAGATTAAGTTCAAGGTAACAGTTCTCCTTAAGCTTATTAAGTTTCATCTTCATGTTTCTAGTATAAACTTGGTACCTATTAACCATTTCATACTCATCAGGAATTCATGTGTCAGTTGTCCATGCATCAGATATACACGAGTTCAGTATGTTTAGCATGTCAGTCATGAGATCAAGTTTCATTTCTTCATTTTCAGTTCAGGTTCTATTGTCTTGTATCCCTTCTCAGTAAATTCTCATTCGAAGACGAATGTTCCCAAGGGGGAGATATTATAATACCCCGCATATATCTAAGCTAGAAAGTGAATAAGTATTCCTACGTATGAAATCTCCTATCCTGTGATTCATACTTGAGTACATGACTTACAATAAATATCCTAGTGATTGGATAGCTTATGATGCATTAAGCATGTTCATATGAGTCACTTAAGGTAATACAAGCTGTGAGTTTTTGAATCCATCAAGTTTTAGCGTTCTATTTTGCAAGGCTCATCTTTGAACGAGTATAACTTGATGTTAATGTGGTATTTTGGCTGACTTAGACCCACCAAATTGTAGAAAATCGAATTAGCTTTCCAACGATACCAATTTCGCCTTAATCCAATACCCGAGCAAAACGTTATGGCCATTTTCGTGAGAGATAGTAAGCTTAGGAGATTGGTTAGGCCCCGCCCAATGCAAGCATAGGTGATTGGTTAGGCGCCGCCCAACCAAAGCATAGGCGATCACTTGGGCGCCGCCTAAGTCAGTTCCAGGTGCTAAAAACATTCCGTTTTGAGTTATTTTAAAGGTAATTAAGTCTTTTAACACTCCTTACACGTCCCTAAACTTAACCCTACAAAATATATAACTTCTAAACATATTACAACCCTATTATAATCTCAGAGCTCATCATCCAAGAGCAATAAAAGAGAAAAATAACTAGGGTTGCATAATTAAGCTTGAAGATCCAAGTTCAAGGAAATTCCTCCGTCAATCATCAAGAATCTTTCCTTCTAAGGTATGTGTGAGTTGATTTATGGATCCCTTTCATCCATAAAGCTCAAGAACCCTCTTTTTCATCATAAAGTATGATTTCTATATTGTTGGGTGTTGATTATCATGTTGTTGATAATAGGTGATTCCCAAGATGGAATCGTTATATGTTTTTTTGAATTTTATGATATCATATGAGTTGAAAACATGTAAATTTGGTTGTTCATGATGTATAATTTGATGATTTCACCTATTCTTAAGATGTGCATGTAAGGTGTTTGACAAAATGCCTAAGAAACTAGAAATCATGCAATATAGCTAAATTTTGACTAAGTGAAACAGAAAATGTGACATCTTATAAAACCCTTTCTGAGGCATTTGCCGAGAAGGAGATATGGATATGAATATATGGATTGTATATAGGTTGAAGACTCCCCCCCCCCTCCAATGGGTCCCAAGTAGAGAGGATTGCCTCCGTGGGTGTATACAGAGATTATGCGATAATCCCAAAGGTTGTGCGACGACCTCGTGCATCATTATCATCATCATATATATTGTACTTGCTTAATTATGTTTACGTTGTTCTTCTATTTCCATATTGACTTGTCATCTATTTAATTGTTCTGTATCTTGACTTGTTAATATCTAATTATTCTATCTTCCTTCATTTATACTTGATGATCTTGAGTATACATGTTTCTCTTTTGTTCTACTTGTATATGATATTGTGTATATTTGTATTCCTATCTGGGGTGTTGTTGTATTATGTTTGGATATCGTAGAACTATTAGTACAAGCGGTGTGGGCTACCATTGTGGGATATTTTTTAATTGCTAGTGACGTGCCCTTAGTGTATATTTTATATGCTTTATTTACTACTTTGCTTGGTCAGCCTATGATACCTACTGAGTACAAGTGGACCGTACTCACGCATACTACGCCCTTTCGATACAGGTCCTAGCTCGAGTGTGCCTCAGATTGGTTAATTTCGAGGTCCTTCAGATTACTCAAGGTAGCGGTTGGACAGTTATGTGCACAGAGTTCACCTCTATCTCTCTATAGTATTTGTGTCTTTATTTATATTCGGAGACAGATATTGACCCTATATGAATTTTTCTGATGAATTTGACTTATGGGTTAGATTAGTAGTTCTTACACTATTGACACCTAGTTTTGGGACTGTATGATTTTGAATATATTTCTTTCCGCATTATTTATACTTGTACGATTCAGCTTCATTCTAGAAGCCTTACCTTGGGGGTATTTCTGCATTTTTCCTTTGTGTATCAATTTTGGGGCTTACTTGTTAAGGTGCACCGCGACAAGTTCCATCATGACCTATCGGTTTTTGGATCGTGACAAATTAATTTTTGAAGGGATGACATATTCCTTTTCCTTTTTAGCTGAATCTTAAAAGATCTTCCTTTTTTTATTATTAGCCAAGAATCCGTGACTCACTTTTTTAACCATATTCCTGCAAAGAGGTCATAAATTAAAGAGAAAATGTTTTGTTTCCACTCTAAACAATACACAAAATTGCTGAGACACACTCAAACTTTAGGAGGTTCCTATTACCCCCCTAGACTAATTAAAATCATATTTTTGGCAACCTTAGTGCCTACGTGGTACATACGTGGCATATACGTGTGCCTATGTGGACTTTTAGTGTGTTGATTCACTGATGTGCCACGTAGGCACTAAAGTTGCCAAAAATATGATTTTAATTAGTCCGGGGGTTAATAGGATCCTCCTAAATTTCGGGTGTGTGTGTCTCAACAATTTTCTGTATAGTTCAGGGTGGAAACAAAGTATTTTTCCTACATTAAAACCAAACATTATCAACATATATATATGTATATATACATATATATATATATATACACACATAAACATACATACATACTTGTTATATATTAATCTTTAATTTCTACAAACTAACAAATCTATTCAATTTATTGAACTAACATTCAGTTCAAGCTTGAAGATTCTTGTAAATTTAAACACGTCAAGTAGGATTTCGGTTTCTATTCATGTTAGTTGCTTCTATTTTTATTTTATCAGTATTTTCTTATCGATTAAATTGAAAATCAAATCGTTAAGGACTAAAAATTGTTGAACCAAAAATCGATAAAAAAAAATATCTGATAGATTTGATTATAGGTCTAGCAAATTTAAAAATCAAATATTGATAAATCAAACGAATAAAACGTAAAATTAAACCTAACCGACCGATGCACACCCTACTTCCATTGCTAATTAATAGTCATCCTTACTAAAATAAATATTCCTTAATATTTGTCATTTCACAAAATCAAGGCATAGTTAATTGTTTTTTCCACCTTTACCTTAGTCATAAATATTGAGAGATATCAATGTGATCCAAAAAAAAATAGAAGTATTAAAATATAACTATTAACGGAAAATGATAAACTTCTATTAATTTCATAAATTACACATCGTTCAAAATTACTTCTCATTTATTTCCTAAATTTATTTTTATTTTTACTTATCATTTTTGACATATTAAGAAAGGGAAAATGTTCCATTACCATCTTGAACTATATGCGAAAAGGCTGAGACACACTCAAACTTTAGGAGGGTCCTATTACCCCCTGGACCAATTAAAATCATATTTTTTACAAGCTTTTTGCCTACATGGCACAAAAGACTAAAGGGTCCATGCAGGCACACGTGTGTGTGACGTAGGCACTAAGGTTGTCAAAAGTATAATTTTAATTGGTCCAGGGGGTAATAGGATCCTCCTATAGTTTGAGTGTGTCTCAGCCTTTTCGCATATAGTTCAAGATGGTAATAGAGCATTTTCCCTTTCTTAATATGTCAAAAATGATAAGTAAAAATAGAAATACATTTAGGAAATAAATGACAAGTAATTTTGAACGGTGTGTAATTTATGAAATTAATAGAAGTTTATCATTTTCCTCTAATAGTAATAGTAAAATATTAAGTAGCCAAACTTAAATTTTTATAAAATAATGAGTAAATACACTATTTCCACCCTAAACTATAAACGAAATTGTTGAGACACACCTCAACTTAAAGGGGGTCCTATTACCCCCTGGACTAATTAAAATCATATTTTTGCCAACCTTAAGTGCCACTGTGGCACATACGTGTGCCTACATGGACCTTCAATATGTTGATTCACCCAGTGTGCCACGTAGGCCTTAAGTTTGCCAAAAATATGATTTTAATTAGTCTAGTGGGGTAATAGGACCACCTTTAAGTAAGAGTGTGTCAGTATGTTGATTCACGCAGTGTGCCACGTAGGCCTTAAGGTTGCCAAAAATACGATTTTAATTAGTCCAGTGGGGTAACAGGACCACCTTTAAGTTAGAGTGTGTCTCAGCAATTTCATTTATAGTTCAGCGTGGAAATAGTGCATTTTCTCTAGAATAATTAATAAGATTAGTTTAGTTAAATAAATCACTAATAAATAATTTTTTTGGGAAAGGGGTAAGTCAAAGTGAGCAAGTAAAATAAAATGGAGAGACTATTTTCTATTTATCAAATCAAGATAAAATTAACTAATATTCTCTCATTATATCTCAAGGGTGAATACATTTTGAAAGTCTAAAAAAGCTTATAAGTCCCAAATTTTTCTTCTAATTTTCAAATGAGTGGAAAAGAGTAAATTAGTAAAATTGTTCATTGATTTATTTATAGGTGGAATACATACACAACTCCCGTGAACTTGTTAGTTTTTTTCATATTGGTACCTTAATAAGGCATTGTACCTATTGAACCCCCTAAAAACCTTATTGTCACGACCCAAACCGAGGCTCTGGCCACGATGGATCTCCCAAGCCATGAAGGCCTGAGAGACTTTGTCACGACCCGGGCGAGAAGGACATCCCAAACCATGAAGGCTCGGGCGTCCGACTCTATCTAGTAATCATGCACAACATTCATATAATAAAAGAAGATGCAGAAATATAATCTAATACGGAAACATGGTCATACTCTGGATTTAGTTTAACGATAAGGAATGAAATCGAAAATCAACTAAACAACATCTGGAATAGTCTATAAAATCTATACTACATAATCAAATGACAACTGTCTGAAACTGGGATAAGGCCCCCATTGGACCTAAACCAAAATAAATAACATAATATAAAAGACACAGGCCTTTTGGAATTAAGAAGGCTCACCAACTGCACACTTTATTGCATGCTGAAAACTCTACTGTTTAGCAGGACCTCTAAACTGAGCTTTAGACCCTGGGAGGTAGGGGTCAATACAAATGTATTGGTAAGCAGAGCAAACCCAAAATAATAATTTATATTCAACATATATGAGAGCAATTTAAAAAAGTTCATAAACATACCATATGGTAAGAAATCACATGGGCATTTTCGAAAGACTCTGTAAAAACATTTGAACTCTGAGACATTCTTTGTTTTACTTCTGCGCTAGGTGGTATACCCTACAACTCTAAAATTCCACGGGCTATATAGAAGCTTCCATTAACTCAGCAACCAAGCCCCCCAACCTAAGTGTACCACAAGGGTCGGAATATCTGAATCTACTATGCCACACGGCCGTCGCTAGTGTACAATAATAATCTACCTGTATCGGCAAATACGATTTCAGGCTAAGAGTTACTTGAACTCAAGCCCTCTTCGGGTAATCACCTAACCCTATTTAAGCCCATTTTTAACTCTTTTAAAATCATGCATCTTCTAAAAACATACTCTAAAATCTCTTATCTATTATGGCATACATACTTATGGTATTGTCATACCATTGACTTGCAAGTCACATCTCTGAGCCATTATTAGTCTATCGTAAATCTCTAGTTTCTTCAAAACACAAGTTTTGGGACCACCATTTTAATAATTCAATTCAAAGAAACTCATTCTCAAACCTCATGTAAACACATGCAAGGAACTCATCTTTGTCAAGCGTTTCAGTAGTACAATACAAGGTGGTCATGTCAAAGTTCTCAATTCACATGCAATTATTTCTCTTAAACACAAGAACACATTTATATCAAGAAACACCCTCTCAACAATTTCAAATCATGCTCAAATTCTATAATATTGCGAAAAAATCTTTCAAATCACAAAACCATAACCTTTAATTCAATACACGAGAGGGAGTTCATAATTTATGCTCTCAACAATCTTAAATCTCAAATTCCATACATATACGTATACATGTAAATCAATTTATGGGATAGTACCACAAGGTTAAAACAATAGTAACATTAAAACATTCATAGTACGTAATTTAGATCGTAGATTCCAAAACCCCATTAAAATTCATGCATAAAAATCTTAAAATCATACTCTAATGGTTTTAAGCCCATGTAGTTTTTAGGATAAAACCCCACGTACCTCAAATAGGAAATTAGAGACTGATTCTTGAAGCCTACGGTTTGGGAATTCCAAATCTTCAATCAATATTGAAAACCCACTATTGAATCTTGAGATTCTTGGAAGAGGTTTTGAAATGCTTAGGGTTTTTGCTTTGTAGAGAGTGAAGATTTGGACAAAAGTGCTTTTGTTATGCCATTGAATGTATGTTTATAGACGGATTGGGGGTAGGGTAATTTCCCAAAATACCCCTCTTTTAACCCTTAACGTAATCGGAAAAATATAATTGGGAGTCCGATTTAACTGGCCACCGCAACGCACCACTATCGCGGTGGCTCACTGGAAATTGATGAATAGGATTATTGGGGTCACTACGACGTGAAGCCATCACGTTGTCCCACTGATTGGGACCTGTAAATTCAGCGCGACGCACCACAATTTTGCTAGGCAACCAGAATTTGATAATTGCTAAATAGACCCCCTCCGCGATGCGCCAAGCACTAAAATGACGATTTTCATTGTAACCCAAAATGCGGGGTGTTACATTATCTACCCCTTGGGATCATTTGTCCTCGAATGATGGGTAGGAATGTTGAAGCTTAAAGCAATATAATAACGTGGACATGATGTGTCTTCTAAGAAAGGATATAATTGATTTGAAACGTTTAAACTCCTATCATGAAACTAAAGTCTGAGCTAACTTGCCCTTACTTGTTTTAAGGAGCTGATTTATGCTGAGAGTTTAGGATCCCCCCCCCCCCCCCCCCGCGAAGTATTTATGCTCAAATCACACACATTAGATTTGGAAGTGATAACTTATGTAAGTACGAATCATGAGGCAACAAGATTTAGATCGTACAAAGGTATTACAATAGCTGGAAAAATTTGAGATTATGTGCTAAACTCTTATGAACTGAGTCATAACTAAATAACTGAATCTGAAACATGATGCTTGGACTAAACTGAGTTCGCAACTTACACGGATGGAATAGATTATCTTTTGGGATGGTCATACGCATTGGACTTTAGATAGTAGGACTGGGTGAAAAGGTGGAAAAAAACACAGTAAGTTGTCTGCCTGCCTGTTAAGCTGAATTGCTGGCTACATAGACTGAATTATACTAGACACTTATACTTAACTGGAGTATCTCTTTATCACTCTTTCTTAAGAAGTCCTGGTAGCATTATGGAGCAAGGAATCTTAGGCATGATTTACACAAGACACCCAATTAAGGAATCACAACCTTGACACTACTCTATTGCATGGAATATAGACATTTAACTCATAAGCTAGGATAGAATTTCCGAGCCTTAGGCAATGCAACTTCTTACTTTCAAGGTTAGACACACTTCTAAAATAGTCTCTCAACTATATTTTCCCCTTAAACACTATGCTCATTGATTCTATTTATTTTTCTCACATGGCCGCTGATATTTCCATCTACTAATGTCTAAAAGAAACTAAATCCCCTCACCATCTTCAAGCCTAACTCAAAATCACAAGAAGCACCACATAATACTATAGTACTAGTCTGAATCATGAATTCAGTACACCTTGTCTTTCATAATTCCTCATCTCATGCATAACTCTTATTGCCACTCCAGCAATCACCTTCAACTTCGTATTAGACATTCACAAACACTCAAGGCATCCATCCATATGCACACAAACATGACATTCAATCCTATCTTCATACCCACATATGCACTTCTAAACAACCAATCATAAAGCATATTTCTCATATTATCTAATACTTCTATCCATAACAACTTCCTTGCACTAATTAGATGATACACATAAAATATTCTCAACTAACCAAGCCATACACAAAACTTCATCTCAAAATTCTTTCAAGTTATGGACTTAAATAAAACAAGCACACAACAATTTTTCCAAAATATAACACATAAAACATCAACTAAACTTGACACGTATCAAAGACTCGGCTTTAAACTTACTCCATCATTACCGCCTTAACTCAAATAAACATACAACCATCTTTCATCAACAAGAAATGTTTACTCATTCCCATCTAAGCAACTGTTCATCATCACTATCTCGACCTAAGGTAAAAGGTCACTGAAAAATTGGAATACCAGAATCCGTAACATGAGGGGAGTAATAAGCATAATTGATAC
Organism: Capsicum baccatum var. pendulum; assembly: GCA_030864225.1. Lineage (NCBI taxonomy): Eukaryota > Viridiplantae > Streptophyta > Magnoliopsida > Solanales > Solanaceae > Capsicum > Capsicum baccatum. Next base: position 30,525,109 of record CM061561.1, read on the forward strand.
CCTACCGAGGCGTGAGGAATAGAGCACTCACAGTATGGACTTATTAAAGAGATCTAATCTGAGGACGTACCTAATATAAATCTGAATTTTCACGGATTGTTAAAAGTATCACATGTGCACAAGAGTCATGAATTGCATGATCTGAATTTTTGGAATTCATAACTTATGGAAAGTGATTTTGACTGCCGAACAAACTGGGAACTCAGTATACTAGGAACTAAGAGAGTACATGATTCCTTATCATATGCATGAACACGAGCTATGATCATGAAACTGAAATATAAAGCATTAGTATATATCGGAATAACTGAAGTAAACTGTTGAAATAAGAATAGATTGAGCATCATTCTTTCTCACGGCATATTCCACAACTTACTGGCACATCTATTATCATCTGAAAACTTGACTTGGTTACTCATTCTATCATCTCCCCCTTAGATTTAAACCCCAACTCTAAGTCTGTGAACCACTATATACACTATGGTATAAACTGAAATAACTTTACTCTAGAGTCGGGGATATAACAATACATATAAAACTAAACTTACCCTGTAAGACGGTATCTTTATATATAGCAACCAATGCTAATACCTCCTTCTAACATTTAACCCTTAGGTTTTTATGGCCCCAAAAGTCATCATAAAACAGCTTAAACATTCACTAACTTAGGTTCTCCTAACACTAAACATGGATATCTCCAAACCTTTGATGGACCATACCACTTCTGTCATAGTCTACCAACATCATGCCTACAAACTTATATTTCTAAACCATGAAAGTCAAGATTATATCAAAAGGCTCAACATCATCAATCAAAACTCATTAACTTGGCTATTTATAACACCATATACCATCTAACTAGTCTTTCTCCACCTAGCAACTCAATGGCACCACTAGACACACACAACATGCAATAGCCTTAGAAAAGTACTGCAACCTCATATCACCTTGGCATACTTCTACTTCATACATACAACACCATATTTCATTACGAATCAAATAAACTTAAGCTCCTGCATGTACTGTTCAAGCCTATTAGATCGCTTCCATAAAACTAGTATCATTAACCAAGAAATAATCACATCCACCTTTATGACATCACTGCTATGCCTCAAAATCTACTACATACCTTCTCAGAAGTAGTACTAGTTTACAACTACCAAAGAATTATCAAGGGGGTAGAGTCACAAAATAGACATGGTCGACCTTAATTTTATATTATAACCCCATACAATCTTATCTACTTATAAGGATTTCTCACATCACACTTACTTACCCAAGCGTACAATTAGACTACCTTCAAATTCCACAAAAAACCTTATGTATATAATTATAACTTACTATCTAATCTATCCATTTTCATACTTCGAGCAAACAACAACTCACCTTAGCTAATAACTCCTTCTCTACCTTCTACTAAACTAACACACAAGGACGTATCACTTTAATACCAACGCAATATCATGCCAAAAGATTTGACTATACATATATTCAATAATTTTCCCTTACCACCTTTCTTGCTAATACGCCTCTAAACCCCCAGTCCCAACTAACATAAAAACAACAAGAGGAGCAAAAAGTTGCTAGTGAATCAAAATAGGCCTCACACGACTTCACTAGACTTTGATTTTTTGTTTTGAACAAGAAAATAAGAGAAATAACAAGGCAACTATGCTAGTGAATGAAAAGAGACCTACAGAGTACCATACAATCCACACATGCTACTAACTACCACATTAGTCTAGCACTATAAAGGGGTAAATCATCCTCAAACATCATTATTCAACAAAAATATTTATTTATATAAAAGTCACCCTCACTTTGACTTCTAACCTTGTGACTTCATATCACCATCTTTTTGGTCTAATCTCACTACCAATAGGTCATGACAACAACACTTTAACTTATACTACTATTTAGGTTGAAATACAGTTCTAACATTCTGCTACACATCATTCCCCTTTTTAGGCATGACATCTATAATATAAATTCTAAAAAGGACTGAATACACTCAATACTGCAGGCTGAAAAGCACGATTTCATCAGAATCAAGCTTTACAATAGGATTAATACACTCTGAAGCACTAACGGACTCTTCTCAAGACCTTGCACAATTTTAAAATCTTATATGGAACAGTCTGCAAAATCTCTACTACATAATCAAATAACAATTGTCTAAAACTGGGACAAGGCTCCTAGTGGACCTAAACCAAAATAATTAACATAATCTGAAAGATACAGGCCTCTGGAATTAAGAAGGCTCACCAACTGCACACTTCACTGTTGTCAGAAAACTCTACTAGTTAGAAGGACCTCTGAACTGAGCTTTAGACCCTGGGAGGTAGGGGGTCAATATAAATGTACTGGTACGCATAGCAAACCCAGAATAATAATTTATATTCAATATATATGAGAGCAATTTAAAATAGTTCATAAACATATCATATGGTAAGAAATCACATAGGCATTTTTCAAAGACTCTATAAAATTATCTGAACTCTGAGACATTTTTTGTTTTACTTCTGCACTAGGTGGTATACCCTACAGCTCTGAAATTCCACGGGCTATATGGAAGCTACCATTAACTCGACAGCCAATCCCCCAACCCAAGTGTGCCGAAAGGATTGGAGTCTCTGAATCTACTATGCCACACGGCTTTCGCTAGCGTACAATAATAATCTACTCGTATCGACAAATATGATTTTAGGATAAGAGTTACATGAACTCAAGCCCTCTTCAGGTAACCACCTAACCCTCTTTAAGACCATTTTTAACTCTTTTAAAATCATGCAACATTTAAAAACATACTCTAAAATCTCTTATCTGTTATGGTATACATACTTATGGTATCTTCATACCATTGACTTGCAAGTCACATCTCTGAGCCATTATTAGTCTATCGTAAATCTCTATTTTCTTCAAAACATAAGTTTTGGGACCATCATTTTAAGAATTCAATTCAAAGAAACTCTTTCTCAAACCTCATGTAAACACATGCAAGGAACTCATCTTTGTCAAGCGTTTCAGTAGTACAGTACAAGGTGGTCATGTCAAAGTTCTCAAGTCACATGCAATTCTTTCTCTTAAACACAAGAACATATTTATATCAAGAAACACCCTCTCAATAGTTTTAAATCATGCTCAAATGCAATAATATTGTGAAAACATCTTTGAAATCACAAAACCATAATATTTAATTCAATACATGAGAGGGAGTTCATAATTTATGCTCTCAACGATCTTAAATCTCAAATTCCATACATATACGTATACATGTAAATCAATTTATGGGATAGGACCACAAGATCAAAACAATAGTAACATTAAAACATCTGGAGTACGTAATTTAGATCATAGATTCCAAAACCCCTTTGAAATTCATGTATAAAAATCTTAAAATCATGCTCTAATGGTTTTATTCCCATGTAGTTTTTAGGATAAAACCCCACATACCTCAAATAGGAAATTAGAGACTAATTATTGAAGCCTATGATTTGGGAATTCCAAATCTTCAATCAATTTTGAAAACCCACTGTTGAATCTTGAGATCCTCGAAAGAGGTTTTGGGATGCTTAGGGTTTTTGCTTTGTAAAGAATGAAGATTTGGGTGAAAGTGCTTTTGTTATGCCATTGATATATGTTTATAGATGGATTAGGAGTAGGGTAATTTCGCAAAATACCCCCTTATAACCCTTAACGTAACCAAAAAATATAACTGGGAATCTGATTTAATTGGCCACCACGATGCGCCACTATCGTGGTGGCTCACTGGAAATTGATGAATGGGATTCTTGGGGTCACCAAAATGTGGAACAATCACATTGTCCCACTGGTTGGGACTTGGAACTTCAGCACAACACGCCACAACTACGCTAGGCTACTGAAATTTGACAATTGCTAAATAGACCCCTTCCGCGATGCGCCAAGCACTAAAATGACGGTTTTCATTCTAGCCCAAAATGAGGGGTGTTACAAACTTCTTAGCTTGTAATCATAAGCATAAATCATCTATTATCATAACGCAGAAGTAAACTAGAGACATAGTAGTTCTATTATTTCAACTTAAGAATATAGGAGATAAGTTTATAAGAAACCCAACACCATCTATAACAAGTCTACGAAGTCTCTACTAAACTAAAAACAATAAACAACTTGATATAGGGACAAGGCCCCTGATCAGATTATAAATGTCACAACTCAAACTAGGGCCCTGGCCGTGACGAGCATCCCAAACCATGAAGGATCGAGCACCCTACTCTACCTGGAAATCATACACATTTTCATATAATATGAAGGAAAAATGAGTAAATATAAAATAATATGGAATCATGGTCATGCATTGAATTAAGTATATCAATACAAAAGAAGACCCAACAACATCTAAACAATATCTTATTTTGTCTGTGAAATATCTAATACATACGAAGTACAAAAAATTGTCTAAAACTGGGACAAGGCCCCCAGTGGACCTAAACCAAAATAAATATCAAAAGTATGGAAGAAGTAGGCCTTCCTGAATAAAGAAGGCTCACCAAATGCATACTTCACTTCTGTCTGAATACTCTACGGCTTAGCAGGAGCTCTAGACTGAGCCTCAGACCCTGGAAGGTAGGGGGTCAATACAATTGTACTGGTACACAGAGAAAATCCAAAATAATAATTTATAGTCAACATATATGAGGGCAATTTTAAAACAGTTCATAAATATATTATATGGTAAGAATCACATGGGAATTTTCAAAAGACTCCATAAAATCATTTGAACTCTGTGACACTCTTTATTTTACTTCTATACTAGGTGGTATACCCTACAACTCTAAAATTCCACGGGATATATGTAATCTGCCCTTAACTCGATGATAACGCCCAAACTACAGCTCTCATTAGAAAGTGTAAGCGGTCGATGTCAAATATAGAACCCAACTGGGTTGGGTGTCGAATCTCACAGGGAGTACTTGGTCACTAAGTGTTGTAATTATTAGTAGACTGTTGGTCAAAAAATTCCACGGAAAGGGGGGATTTGATGATGGCGTGAATTACTAGTATCAAAGTAACAACAGAATGCTTTGTTTAGTAAGATTTAATCATAGAGAATAATAAGTTAGGGTTATTGACCCATTTGGAATCGAATTTGGAGACCAAAAGTGACCATTGACGGTGCCTAATGCTTTGCTTATGCTTGGTATAGGCGGCTCCTTTTGCAAATAATTATTGAGCATAGGCGGCGCCTATGCTATGGCATTGTTAGGCATAGGCGGCGCCTATGCCATGGCATATGAGATTCAAAGACAAAATGCCTTTGCATAGGCGGCGCCTATGCTATGGCGTTGTTGAGCATAGGCGGCACTTATGCTATGGCACTCTAGAATCCGAGAGCTTAGGCCATAGCATAGGTCGTGCCTTGTTCGTGGCCTAGATTTACATAGGCCTTGCCTTGTTCTTTGCCTATATTTTCATAAGCAATGCCTAACCCATAGCCTTTTGCTTCTTCATTCCTAACTTACCACCTTCAACATGCAACACTTCAAAATTTGAAACCAATCTCCTCCTTTACACCTCTTGTACCTACATTTACTCAAAAACAACAAAAACGATTAGAATGATGGGTTGCCTCCCATCAACCACCTTAGTTTTGGTCGTGGCTCCACAAAATCCTAGAAATATAAAAAAAACAATTAAAAACTATGGGTTGCCTCCCATCAAGCGTTTGATTTATTATTGCGGCACGACATAGCTATCTCGATTACTTAGAATTCATCGAGATAGATGGTGGATTTTTTTCTGAATGGATTTAGACGACGACGAAGCTTACTTGTAGGCATGCAATCTTCTTCGAGATGACCCTTGTGCATACATATCCAAGGCGGGATACCAATTGTATCATCAATAGTCCAACCCATAGCTCTCTTGTATCTCTTCAGAGAAAAGATGAGAGCCTCTACGTGTTGTTCACGTAAATCATTCGCCACACTCACAGGAAGTGTATCTCCACTTCCCAATAATACATACCTTAGATAATTGGGGAGCTCTTTCGATTCTAGCACTGGGGGCTCTTCAATGGAATTCTTCACTGTTGGTGAGGGTCGATTCTTAAGATCAGGGTCCAGCTTCTTAAGGGCATGAGAATAGGACTTTATTCCTGTTAGAGCACAAATGGTTTCTTCATATTCTTCAACATCCTCATGCTCACAATTCGAAAGCACCTCAGATAGTGACTCAATAGTAAGCTGCTTCACTACAGATAATTCTTTGTCATCCTTATAATTAACGTCAGCTACAGAGAGCACATCCATATCTTCGGGCTGCTTCTTTGCTTTGCATACATCAAAATGGACCACTTTATCATTCAACCGAAATAAAAGCTCATTAGCTCTCATGTCAATAAGAACACTTCCAGTTGTGAGGAAAGGGCATCCCAAGATTATGGGAACTTCAGAATCCGCCTCGCAATCCAGAATAACAAAGTCTGTAGGAAAGATGAAGGTGGAAAACTTCACCAGGACATCATTTAAGATACCAACAGGTCATTTTATCGACCTATTTGCCATCATGAGCCAAATATTGGTTTGTGTAGGGTCGCCCAACCCCAACTTTCTGTAGACGAATAGTGGCATCAAATTGATGCTTGCTCCCAAATCGCACAATGCCTTAGCAAAATTCATAGATCCAACCATGTAAGGAATAGTGAAAGCACCAGGGTCTACCTTTTTCTGTACTAAGGACCTTGTGGGAATTACACTGCAATGATGAATATTATCCACCGGCTCATAGCTTACTGCCCGCTTCTTTGTTCAAAGGTCCTTCATGAATTTGGCGTACCCAGGCATCTGTTCCAGCGCCTCAACCAATGGAACATTAATGGTCAGCTATTTTAACATCGTCATGAATTTATTAAACCTTGTATCATCCGCTTTCTTCTTTAATCTTTGAGGAAAAGGTGGTGGTGGATGGGGAATAGTTTTCTCCACGACTTTATTTTCCTCTTGCTTCGGATTGGCGATCTTTTCGGGTTGTGGACGGGCGGGGTGACGTCACTAACATCCTCTGTAGCTTCATCGGTGCCTTCAGGTTCTGCGTTGGTCACTTGCGTGCCTTTGGATGAAGTTCCAGCACCTTACCACTCCTGGTAGTAATGGCCATGCATGTTCCATCGTTCCTTAGGTTTTGCATTGTGTTGTTGGGTAGCGTTCCAGCCTTTATTTGGTTGAATGCTGTAGATAATTGACTCAATTATTGCTCTAGCTGTTTTATTGAAGTGGAATGCGAGTCAACTAATTGCTTCATTGAGGTCAAATCATTGATTACCTCTTTTACTCCCGTGCTGGTTGCCTCTACTCCTTTCAATAGCTTAGCCATCATATCTTCCATGGACATATTTTCGGAACCAGATGCAGTGGTGTCACGTCATCTAGGAGAAATATACACGCCACTCCTGTCAGTCTTGTTCTTCCAACTACCTTGATCACAGTCCTTGTTTCCAGAATTATCATATTAGTTCTGACCTTGGTTTCCTTGGGCATTGCCTCGAAAACCCCCTGATTGTTCAAGTAGTTGGCTTCTTCCTCATAATCGGATTCGTCTCTTCCTTTTGACGCAACCATTTTGACTTTTTCGGTCTTCCCTAATAATAGATGCTTTGTAAGAAGATCCATCTGTGTTTTTATGTGAGACATATCCTAGTCACGCTCCTCTTCTCTTCGCCTCTATTCTGCGGTCATGCCAATAGATATAGTAGAGCTTTCTACCTCCGAATCCCCGGTATGCAAAGCTCTACTCTGGATTGTCATACGATCTAGCATACAACTTGCTTCATTAAAAGTAAGGTCCATTAATGACCCACCTGCAGCATTATCAACCACTGACTTTGTTACCGAATTCAAAGCTCTGTATAATATCTCCATCAAGTGGACATTAGTCATATGATGATTTGGGCACCGCATAAGCTTCTTCTTGAACCTCTCCGATGTTTCGTGGAGAGCTTCAGTTAGAAGCTGTCTAAAATTGTTGATCTCATCTCTCAACTGTGCTTTCTTGGATGGCGGAAAGAATCTTTTTAGGAAAGCGTCTTTCAATTGCCTCCAATTTGTAATAGAATCAGGAGTCAGCCCGTTCAACCATAGAGTTGCCTCCCCAGATAGAGACAATGAAAATAATTTCAGTCAAATTGCATTCTGTCCAACGTCAGGATTGTTGAATGACTTGCATATAGAAATAAAGTTGATCAGATGCATATTTGGATCATCGCCTGCGAGTCCACCAAATAATCCCTTGAGCTGCAATAGTTGAATCATGGTGCTAGTGATATTGAACTTGGCTCCAGGTGCCAAGGGTGGAGGAATAATAGCCCCTGTGGCACCAGCTCCATCCAAATCGTCATCATCATCATCATAAGGGATCTGTATAGCTCGGCGATCAGGCCTGAATCGTGCTTGACGATCTCTCCTCTCCATGGGTGCCGCCACCTCAGCAGTATGCCGTGGGTTTAGTAGCTCCTCATCGCCCAGGTCCTCATCATCAGGATTTGTTGCATGACCTGGGTTATTAATATTCTGTTGATGCTGCCAATGCAGCTAACCTAGCCTGCTCCTGTTGAGTAGCCATTCTTTCAATGTCACGTTGTGCATCCATTCTGTCAACAGAACCTGAATAAAACAAAAACAACAACTAAAAGTAAAATCTGAGAATCTTTGACCAAAGGGTTTAGTAACTATTACAAACTTAGTAGACAACCGTATTCCCCGGCAACGGCGCCAAAATTTGATAACGCTCAAACTACATCTCTTGTAAGAGTGTAAGCGGTTGTTGTCAAATATAGAACCCAACTGGTTTGGGTGTCGAATACCACAGGGAATAGCTGGTCATTAAGTAAGCAAAGATTAGTAGACTTTTGGTGAAAGTCTCATAAAAGGAGGGATTTTGTAACGTGCAATAGTGTAATAAAATAACAAAGTAAAAATGGAGAATAGCAAAGTAAAAAGGAAGAATGTTTAGTAGGATGTTAATCAATGAGAATTGAGAGTTGGGGTTATGTCCACCTTATGAGTTATACCTCTCTATTGGCTATGAGTTATGCGGAATTCAGACATGCATGTGCTTATAGAGAATTGTATTCTATGGTAAATCCAAGCGTCTTTCGACGTAACAAGGACTATTTCACTTTAACTCTTTCGAGCTTAAAGCATATCTACTGGTACAAATTCTCCAAGAGGTTAATCCAGTTACGGCACTAACTTTTTAACAGGTGTTGGTGCCCTATTACCTTGACATTATCTCTTTTCCAGACATATAACTTTTCTTTCGAACAAGTTAATGCTATACTGGCGTATCCTATGTGTTTGCAACCACGAGAATTTGCATTAAGATGAAGAGAATAATGATATAAGCAGCATACGTGTCAAGAACTCACAAACTCATAGCAATAGATAGTATCTCATAAGGCTTCCATAACCCCAACAGAGAAGTTTAGCTACTCATGAGTGCAAGGGAAATCACAATAGTCATTATCATTATACCAAAATAAAGATCTCGCGTGTAGTAGGGTTTGGTATGGCTTGTGGCGTGAAGACCTTGCAAGTAGCGTTTCTCTTGTTGTGAAAATTTAAGACGAATAGATGAAGAGAAAGTAAATAAGAATTAATTGAAAGCAAATTATTTAGAGTTATAGATGAATGAATTAGAATATGAATGATGAGAATAATGATGTGTGTAAAAACTGTAGCAAAATAGGGTATTTATAATACCCATATCCTATTCCTATAAGGCTACTGCGTACTTATCCTAATCCTAATAAATTACTGCATCATTATCCTAATCCTTATAGGTTACTGCTGATCCCCAAAGTCTTGGAAAATGCTGTTTTGGCCCGGGACAGGTTTCCCATGCATCACTTTTGGTCCTAGGCGTCCAAGCTCTCCTTCCCTTCTTTCGTGAAGCTTCCTTTGGCGTCAAGTTACCATAAAATGCTGAAATCTGCATCATTTATACCTAAAAACTTGCTAATCACGTTTGTTAGCTCACTTACAGGAAAAAGGACTAAAAGTGCATGAGTTATATATTTTGTCCTCAAAACTTAGCTAAAATATGGGTAAATTAAAGCACTTTAGGCATGTAAATACTCCTATAATCAGTTATGTCCACCTTATGAGTTCTACGTATCTATTAACTATGAGTAATGCAGAATCTAGACATGCATGCACTTATAGAGATTCGTATTCTAATGGTAAATCCTAGTGTTTCTCAACTATCAAGGATTATTTCACTTTAACTCTCTCGAGCCTAAAGTGTATAACTAACGGTACGAATTCTCCAAGAAATTTAATCCGGTTAAGGCATTAACGTGTAAATAGGGGTTGGTAGCCCTATTTCCTTATCACGCTCTCTTTTCCAAACATGTAACTTTTCTCTCGAACAAGTTAATGCTATACTGGCGTAATCCCTATGTTTGCAACCATAAGAATTCAATTAAAATGATGAGAGTAATGATATAAGTAGCATACGCATCAAGAATTTACAAACTCATAGTAATAGATAGTATATCACAAGGCTTCCATAACCCTAACAGAGAAGTTTAGCTACTCATGAGTGTAACGGAGATCACAATAAACATCATCATCGTACCAAAGCTAGAATAATCTTCGCGAGGGGATGATTTTAACGTCAAAGAGAGATGACATTTTTCCTTTTGGCCATTTTTCTCAAGAGAGCTGTGTTTCTCTGTCAGAAATTGTAACGTGAATTGTCCAAAAGTCGAATTAAAAAAAAATAGAATCGAATAATAATGCTTGCTGAAAAATTCAGCAAATAAGGTTTTTATAACATCCTTGTCCTAGTCCTACTTAGTTACTGCTGCACCCCTAAGTATTAAGAAATACTGATTTTTCCCGGGACAGATTCTCCATGTATCACATTCAGTCCACAAGCTTCCAAAAGCTGCCTTCCTTCTTACGTGAAGTTTTCCTCTACTGCCTAAAGGTCCATAAAGTGCTGAAATCTTCATCATTAATACCTGAAAACATGCTAATCACGTTAGTTATCTAACTTACAGGAAAATGGACTAAAAGTGCAGGAATTATATATTTTATCCTCTAAACTTAGCTACAACATGGGTGAATTATGGTGTTTAGGCATGTAAATACACCCAACATCACCACCCCACACTTAATGCTTTGTTCGTCCTCGAACAAAATATTACGTCCATGTAAATATCTACTTAGAATTTCATAGTAACAGCACAAAATGTTCAACAAGACATGCATGGCAATTATTAACAAAGAGTAGTTTTCTTGATCCCTACTAGAAATAATTCAGCCTCCAACATAGACTCGTGACGAGGGTTAATTCGTATCCACAAGTTAAGCCACAAAGAATTATATAGCACTACCCAAAACTCATCAACCATGTGTGTCTCACACAAGATGTTTCCTAAGCGCTTTAATACACTACGTTATATCATTAACACTTTATTTTAAACAACCCCTCTACTTTTCTTTCATCTACCACCCCTCTTCACCTATTTTGTTATTCAATTATAAACAGAACTAACTTTTTATATATTTTTTTTTCTTTTTTTCTCTTTTTTTTTCTTTTTATTTGATTTATTTATTATTATTATTATTATTATTTTATAAAACACCTCTATGATAGCCACTCTTTTTCACTATAATTTCAAGTACCAATATACTCTGAGGGATCACTATTACCCAATTCTTCTTATTTTGTCACATGACTCTACAATTTAAAGCGCTTAGGAATTTGGATCAAATTATGGTCTTGAAAAAAAATGGATTAGGCTACATATGAGGTTGTCAAAGAAAATAGCTAAAGGCTCAAAGGGGTTAACTAGGATAATGTACACGGGTAGGTAAAAAGAAGGTAAACAATTACAGGATGCCAAAGAAATGCCTAAATCATCTCCTAAACTCACACTCTCTATTTCGCTTTACACACACACCAGGCAAGTTCTAGCATCAGTCACAACACAGAATATACTATAACCTCACACACACAAGACACATAGTCAACTTTATTAGGAGCAGTATAGACTCTTGATCCAATAGATGAATGAATCAAACCACACTTATCACACAGTGAGTCACATATAGAGCCTAAACATCTCAATAGTAATGATTTTAGCACAAACTCTTGTCATAATACCTTGCCGCCTATCAGAACAATTTCATGAAAAATCTAAAAAAATCTAATTACGACTAATTCAAACAAATAAACATAAATAAATGTAGGCAAAGAAGTAGAGCATATAAATACCAGCACCCCATACTTAGACGGGACACACTACCCTTAGTGGAAAATAAATAAGGAAAACCTGATTAGTCGTACTCCTCCTCCTCTATGTCTGGGGTCATACCCCCTACATCGGAATCATCATCAGAGCCGTCGTCATCAGATTTCTCCTCCACGTCTGAGTCTGGCATTCGGCGATCATCATCAGTCGACACGTCATCATCGAGAGGTTCCTCAAAATGTACCCCTACTCTGCAAATAGCTCACGCATACTCATTCATCGGGTAGTCATAATCCAACTACTGGAGCTCTGCATTAGTTGGAACACGACCCCCACTCATCATGGTAAACCTCGTCATGCCATATAAATGGCGGAAGAAGCTTTCGTCGCGAGCATGTCTTTCTGCAGTGGTCAGGTTGATGCCATGCATAGTTTTAGAATATTTAACCTTTGTCAGATGAACCTTCTTCGGGTTGTGCGGAAGCTTAGGATCTGTAAGTTCCTCTTCAATGTCTTCCTTCCTTAATATTGTAGTCAACAAATTGCCAAAGCTGAAGTGGAACCTTTTGTGAAGACTAGCCTTACGCATTGACGATCGTATAACCGTACCAATATTGATGGGAGTATTAGTCATCAGAGCGTACACCAAGCATACTCTATCACGTGTGTTCTTTTTGTACTGTGTCCTAGGAATGAGGCAAGAGTTGACTATCCTCAACCATATACGAGCTTCTCTGTTTAGGGAAGCATACGGGAAGGTATTGAGTCGACCGGCATCCTTATGACGATTCCAGCGTGCCATTAATCTTGTTCCGTATAGTGTGGGTCTGGTTTCCCTGTATGGAGGTCTGTGATAAAGCTCTTGAGCGGTGATGGATCGACAGGTGGGAGACCTAGAAAAGTGTTGAAGAACTCCGCATTTAGTTGCAAGACTTGGCCTCGAATCTTCACTTCACTTCTGGTAGTCTTTGGGGACCAATTTATATAAAACTCTCGTGTTAGATCAAGATTGCATTCTCCCATATCTCGAAAAATGAAATAAAGATTTAGCACCATGATTTTAGCCAAAATGAGAGGTTCTCTCTTCGCTAGACTCTCATTTTGTATCAACTCCACGTGAACATATTTTTTCACTTTGTTGTTCTTGTACCACTCTTTTCCTTCCTCCTCTAGGACCCACTTTATCCTGAAATTGTTTTAAGGTATTTGCAGGGAGGAGGATTCAGCTTGCTCTTTTCTTCTCCTTTTCTGACCTTTCTGTGAGGTGGACGCTTTTTCTTTTCCTTGTCGTCCTTTTGGTGCCATTCTACCTGAGATTAAAATATATTCATGTTAGTTCATCTCAGAAGATTTAATCGACAACCACACAATAGTGGCACCACCCCGCACTTAATTTGTTAACACAAACTAATTAAGCGAGTGATGTCGATTACTCAGACTTCATCGACATACATTTGAGCAATTGATAACGCTCAATCTACAGCTCTTGTGAGAGTGTAAAGCGGTCGTTGTCAAATATATAACCCAACTGGGTTGGGTATCGATCCCACAGGGAATAGCCGGTCAATAAGTAAGCAAAGATTATTAGACTTTTGGTGCAAGTCTCGTAAAAGAGGGGGGATTGTAACGTGCAATTGATGTGAACAAAATAATAGAGTAACACAAAAAATAGCAAAGTAAAAAGAAAGAATGTTTAGTAAGATGTAAAACAATGAGAATTGAGAAGTTGGGGTTAGGTCCACCTTATGAGTTGTACGTCTCTATTGGCTATGAGTTATGCGGAATTCAGACATACATGTTCTTATAGAGAATTGTATTCGATGGTAAATCCAAGCGTCTTTCGACCTAAAGAAGGACTATTTCACTTTAACTCTTTCGAGCTTCAAGCGTATCTAATGGTACAAATTCTCCAAGAGGTTAATCCAGTTACGACACTAACTTTTTAATAGGGGATGGGACCCTATTACCTTGACATTATCTCTTTTCTAGACATATAACTTTTCTTTCGAACAAGTTAATGCTATACTGGCGTATTCTATGCGTCTGCAGCCACAAAGAATTTAGATTAAGATGAAGAGAATAATGATATAAGCAGCCTACGTGTCACAAATTCACAAACTCATAGCCTTATATAGTATCTCATAAGGCTTCCATAACCCCAACAGAGAAGTTTAGATACTCATGAGTGTGATGGAAATCACAATAGACATTATTATTATACCGCAATAAAGATATCACGTGTAGTATGGTGTGGTATGTCTTTAGGCGTGAACTCCCTTTCAAAGTAGCGTTTCTCTTGTTGTGGAATTTAAGAATTGAATAGATGAATAGAAGAAGAAAAGTAGAATTAATGGAAGAATTAGAAGTAGAATGAGAATGATTAAAATCTCTAGCAAAATAGGGTATTTATAATATTTCTATCCTACTCCTACTAAGTTAATGCATTACTTAACCCAATCCTACTGGGTTACTGCATCATTATCCTAATCCTAATAAATTACTGCATTATTATCCTAATCCTAATAGGTTACTGCTGATCTCCAAAGTCTTGGAAAATGCTGTTTTTGCCCGGGACAGGTTTTCCATGCGTCACTTTTGGTCCTTGGCATCCAAGCTTTCCCTTCCTTCTTTCGTGAAGCTTCCTTTGGTGTCAAGTTATCCATAAAATGCTGAAATCTGGATTATTTATACCTGAAAACTTTTTAATCACGTTTGTTAGCTCAATTACTCAAAACTTAGCTAAAATATGGGTAAAATATAGTACTTTAGGCGTCTAAATTAGCCTATCATCAACACCCCACACTTAAAGCTTTGTTCGTCCTCAGACAAAATATCATGTCCATATAAACATCTACTTAGTGTTTCAAAGTAACAACACAAAATAGTCATCAAGACAGGCATAGCAATCATTAACAAAGAGTAGTTTTCTGATCACTTCTAGAAACAATTCAACCTCTAATATAGACTCGTGATGATGGTTAATTCGTATTCAAAAGTTAAGGCACAAAGAATCATACACGACTACCCAAAACTCATCAACCATGTGTGTTTCACATAAGATCTTACCCATAATCACTCACAAATATTGCATTTTTTGAAACATGGGTACAATTTTCTCCTTGCTCTCGCTCTCACAAAGAATTCATATGTTGCAACTGATGACTATAGGCTTGCCTTTAGTGTAATGCTCCACTAAATATCAGAATGCTAAGCTTAGGATCAAATAGGTCTTTTACAGGTTGTAATGTAGGCTAAGCGACGGGTAGGACTATTTTGACCAGAAATAGTGACTATGTTCCTAAGCGCTTTAATACATCACATTATGCCATTAACACTTTCTTTTAAACAACTTCTCTAGTTTTCTTTTATCTACCACCCCTTCTCACCTCTTTTGTTATTCAATTTTGAACAGAATTAACTTTTTATTTTTTTTTTTCATTTTTCTCTCTTCTCTTTTTTTTATAGTACACCTCTATGATAGCCACTCTTTTTCATAACAAATTCAAGTACCAATACATTCTAAGGAACTACTCTCACCCAATTTCCTCTTATGTTGTCACATGACTTTACAATTTTAAAGCACTTAGGAATTTGGATCAAATTATGATCTTAAAAAAAATGGATTAGGCTTACATATGAGGCTGTCAAAGAAAATAGGCTAAAGGCTCAAATAGGGTTATCTAGGATGATGTCCATGGGTAGATAAAATGAAGGTAAACAATCACAGGTTGCCAAAGAAATGCCTAAATCATCTCCTAAACTCACATTCTTTATTTCGCTTTACATATATACCAGGCAAGTTCTAGCATCAGCCACAAACACAGAATATACTATTATCTCACACACATAAGGCACATGGTCAACTTTATTGGGAGTAGTATAGACTCTTGACCCAACAGATGAAGGAACTGAACCATACTATTATCATATAGTGAGTCACAATTAGAGCCTAAACATCTCAATCGTAATCATCTTAGCACAAACTCTTGTCATAATACCATGCCGCCTATCAGAACAATTTTATGCATCAAACTCTAAAATTTTTTGAAAATTTAACTACTACTAAAAATCAAATAAATAAATGTAGGTAGGCAAAGAAATACAGCATACAAATACCAGCACCCCACACATAGACGGGACACACTATCCTCAGTGGAAAATAAATAAGAAAAACCTGATTCCAATAGTGCGTCGAGGTATTTACAGCGAGGAGGATTCAGCTTGCTCTTTTCTTCCTCTTTTCTTACCTTTCTGTGAGGTGGTCGCTTTTTCTTTTCCTTGTCGACCTTTTTGGTGCCATTCTACCTGAAATTAATGTTATCTCATCTCGGAAGATATAATCAACAAACAAACTATAGTGGCACCACCCCATACTTAATTTGTTTGTAGAAACTAATTAAGTGTGTGATGTCGATTACTCAGATTTCATTGACATACATATAGGCGATATGTTCCAACAATATGTTCAACACATTCATACTTGCATGTTGTCTTTAACTATTCTTTTCAACTCTATATCAGGTAATCTTGACCATCCTTTATGGTTTGGATTAATGCATTTTGGGAACAAGACTACCATGTAGGGATTGAATCAAGTTTATGGTATAGAAATAATCACAACATCTCATGCTTGTATTCAATCATGATGAATGAGTCATTCAAACATTCAAGCATTCAATTTTTAAGATTATGCAATTTAACTTCCCCATGTCGACTCAGCAAAAGTATGACAGTGTATCAAAATCAAATACAAGTTGGAACCAAGTCAAGAACACCTAAATGTATTCTTTCACTCAATTAGATGTATCATAACAAACCAAGCACATTCAAATTAACAACACCAATTCAAGATCTAACGAATCATTATAAGCATAGTACTTATGTAATATAAAAGAAGAACTTACTTTGTAATGGATTCGGAATATGATCTTGCAAGGTTAGATGAGAAAAAAGAAAAGTTTTGAGAGATTTTGGAAGGGTAGGCGGTGCTTAGATTGAGTAAACAATGTGACTTTGTCTTAAGGATGAAGTTATTATTTATAGGACAAGCTTGGGTTGGGTTTTAACCCATTTGGAATCGGATTTGGAGACCAAAAGTGACCATAGGCGGCGCCTTTAGCTTTGCCTAGTTGAGCAGAAGGCCATAGCATAGGCCATGCCTAATGCTTTGCCTAGTTCAACAAAAGGCTTTTGCATTGGCGGCGCCTATGCTATGGCATTGTTGAGTATAGGCGGCGCCTATTCTATGGTATTGTTGAGCATAGGCGGCGGCTATGCTATAGCACTCTAGAATCCGAGAGCTTATGCCATAGCATAGGCCTTGCCTTGTTCGTGGCCTAGATTTACATAGGCCTTACGTTGTTCTTTGTCTATATTTTCATAGGCAATGCCTAACCCATAGCCTTTGCTTCTTCATTCCTAACTTACCACCTTCGACATGCACCGCTTCCAAATCAAAATTCAAGACCAACCTCCTTCCTTATACATCTTGCACCTACACTTACTCAAAAACAACAAAAATAATCAGAACGATGGGTTGCCTCCCATCAAGCGCCTTAGTTTTGGTCGTGGCTCGACTACAAAAACAAACTCAAAACAAAATGGTTAAAAACCATGGGTTGCCTCCCATGTAGCGCTTGATTTATTGTCGCGGCACGACATAGTTACCTCGATTACTTAGACTTCATCGAGATAGATGGGGCATCGTTTTCTGAATGGATTCAGACGGCGTTGATACTTACTTGTAGGCATGCAATCTTGTTCGAGATGACTCTTGTGCATACATATCCTAGGAGGGATACCAATTATATCATCAATCTTCCTACCCATAACTCTCTTGTACCTCATCAGAGCAGAGATGAGAGCCTCTATATGTTGTTCACTTAAATCATCCGCAACACTCTCCAGAAGTGTATTTCCATATCCCAAGAACGTATACCTTAGGTAATTGAGGAGCTCTTTCAATTCTAGCATTGGTAGCTCTACAATGGAAGTCTTCGCTGTTTGTGAAGGTTGATTTGTAAGATCAAGGTCCAACTTATTAGGAGCATGAGAATATGACCCTATTTCTTTTAGAGCACACATAGTTTTTTTATAATCTCCATCGTCCTCATGCTCAACATTCAGCAGCGCAACAGATAATGGCTCAACAGTAAGCTGTTTCTCTACAGATATTTCTTTCGTATCCTCATAATGAACATCAGCTATAGAGAACACATTCATATTGATGGGCTGCTTCATTGCTTTGCATATATCAAAGCGGACCACTTCGTCATTCAACTGAAATAAAAGCTCATTAGCTCTCATGTCAATAAGCACACTTCCTGTTGTAAGGAAAAGACGTCCCAAGATTATGGGAACTTCAAAATCCACCTCGCAATCCAAAATCACAAAGTTTGTAGGAAAAATGAAGGTAGACACCTTCACGAACACATCATTCAAGATACCCACAGACCGTTTTACCGTCCTATCTGCCATCACGAGCCACATATTGGTTGGAGTAGGTTCACCCAACCCCAACTTTCTGTAGACATATAGTGGCATCAAATTAATGTTGGCTCCTAAATCGCATAATGCTTTAGCAGAATTCATAGATCCAACCGTGCAAGGAATAGTGAAAGCACCAAGGTCTGCCTTTTTCTGTACTAAGGACCTTGTGGCAATTGCACTGTAATGATGAATATTATCTTCCGATTCATAGCTTACTGCCCACTTCTTTGTTAAAAGGTCCTTCATGAATTTAGCGTACCCAGGCATCTATTCCAGTGCCTCAACCAATGGAACATTAATGGTCAGCTGTTTTAACATCATCATAAATTTATTGAACCTTGTATCATTTGTTTTCTTCTTTAATATTTGAGGAAAAGGTGGTGGTGGAAGGGGAAAAGTTTTCTCCACCACTTTCTTTGCATTTTGCTTTCGATTTCCCATCTTTTCAGGATGCATGCATCTTGGAGTGACGTCACAAACACCATCATCGGCTTTTTTGGAATCTGCACTTTCACTCCTGGTAGAAATAGCCACGCATGATTCCTCATTCCTTGGATTTTGAACAGTGTTGCTGGGTAGCGTTCCAGCCTTTCTTTGGTTGAATGCCGCAGATAATTGACTCAATTATTGCTCCAGCAGTTTTATTGAAGTGGAATACGAGTCAACCAATTGCTTCATTGAGGACAAGTCGTTCTTCACCTCATTCACTCCCGTATTAGTTGCCTCTACTCCTTTTTAATAGTTTAACCAGATGCAGCAGAGTCACGTCTTCCAGGAGAAACATATAAACCACTCCTGTCAGTCTTATCCTTCCAACTACCTTGATCACGGTCCTTATATCCTGAATTATCATAATAGTTCCGACCTTGGTTTCCTTGGGCATTGCCTCGGAAACCCCCTGATTGTTCAAGTAGTTGGCTTCTTCCTCGGAATCGGATTCCTCTCTTCCTTTTGATGCAACAGCTTTGACTTTTTCGGTCTTCCCTGATAATATATGCTTTGTAAGAAGATCCATCTGCATTTTCATGTGAGCCATGTCTTGGTCACGATCCTCTTGTCTTCTCCTCTGCTCTGTAGTCATGCCAAAAGATACAGTAGAGCTTGCTACCTCAGAATATCTGGTATACCAAGCTCTACTTTTCTTTGTCATCCGGTCTAGCATATCGCTTGCCTGCACAAAGGTGAGGTCCATAAATGATCCACCTGTTGCATTATCTACCACTGGCTTAGTCACAGAATTCAAAGATCTGTATAATATCTCCATCAAGTGGACATTGGTCATATAGTAATTTGGGAACTGCATAAGCATCGTCTTGAACCTCTCCCATGTTTCGTGGAGAGCTTTAGTTAGAAGTTGTCGAAAATTAGTGATCTCATTTCTCAACTGTGCTCTTTTGGATGGCGGAAAGAATCTTTCTAGGAAAGCGTCTTTCAATTGCCTCCAATTAGTAATAGAATCAGGAGTTAGCCCATTCAACCATAGAGTTGCCTCCCTAGACAGAGACAATGGAAATAAGCGTAATCAAATTGCATTCTGACCAACGCCGGGATTATCAAATGACTTGCATGTAGAATTAAAGTTGATCAGACATGCATGTGCTTATAGAGAATTGTATTCGATGGTAAATCCAAGCGTCTTTCGACCTAAACAAGGACTATTTCACTTTAACTCTTTCGAGATTAAAGCATATCTAATGGTACAAATTCTCCAAGAGGTTAATCCAATTACGACACTAACTTTTTAATAGGGGTTGGGACCCTATTACCTTGACATTATCTCTTTTCTAGACATATAACTTTTCTTTCGAACAAGTTAATGCTATACTGGCGTATTCTATGCGTTTGCAGCCACAAAGAATTTAGATTAAGATGAAGAGAATAATGATATAAGCAGCCTACGTGTCACGAATTCACAAACTCATAGCCTTAGATAGTATCTCATAAGGCTTTCATAACCCCAACAGAGAAGTTTAGCTACTCATGAGTGCGATGGAACTCACAATACACATTATTATTATACCACAATAAAGATATCACGTGTAGTATGGTATGGTATGTCTTTAGGCGTGAACTCCCTTTCAAAGTAGCGTTTCTCTTGTTGTGGAATTTAAGAATTGAATAGATGAATAGAAGAAGAAAAGTAGAATTAATGGAAGAATTAGAAGTAGAATGAGAATAATTAAAATCTCTAGCAAAATAGGGTATTTATAATACCCCTATCCTATTCCTACTAAGTTAATGCATTACTTAACCCAATCCTACTGGGTTGCTACATCATTATCCTAATCCTAATAAATTACTGCATTATTATCCTAATCCTAATAGGTTACTGTTGATCCCTAAAGTCTTGGAAAATATTGTTTTTGCCCGGGACAGGTTTTCCATGCGTCACTTTTGGTCCTTGGCGTCCAAGTTTTCCCTTCCTTCTTTCGTGAAGCTTCCTTTGGCGTCAAGTTATCCATAAAATGCTGAAATCTACATCATTTATACCTGAAAACTTGCTAATCACGTTTGTTAGCTCAATTACAGGAAAAGGAACTAAAAGTGCATGAATTATATATTTTGTCCTCAAAACTTAGCTAAAATATGGGTAAAATATAGTACTTTAGGCGTGTAAATTCGCCTATCATCAGCGATATGTTCCAACAATATGTTCAGCACAGTTATACTTTCATGTCATCTTATCTATTCTTTCCAACTCTATTTCATGTAATCTTGATTATACTTTTATGTTTGGATTAATGCACCTTCTGAACAAGACTACTACGTAGAGATCATATCAAGTTATGGCATAGAAATAATCACAACATCTCATGCTTGTATTCAATCATGATTTTTATCTCGATGAACGAGTTATTCAAGCTTTCAATTTTTGAAGATTATGCAATTAACTTTACCATGTCGATTCCGCAAATGTATGAAAGTGTATCAAAATCAAATACAAGTCGGGACCAAGCCAAGAACACCCACATGTATTCTCTCACTCAACTAGATGTATCATAATAAACCAACCAAATTCAAATCACCAACACCACTTCAAGATCCAACAAATCATTAAAAGTGTAGCATTTAAACACTTACGAAATATAAAAGAAGGACTTACTTTGTGATGGATTCAGAATATGATCTTACAAGGTTAGATCAGAAAGAAGAACAATTTTGAGAGAAATTGGAAGGTTGGGCGGCGCCTATCTTGAGCAAACAATGAGATTTTGTTCTAAGATTAGGGGTATTTTTATAGACCAAGGCTTGGGTCGGATTTGACCCATGAAAAAATGGGTTATGAGACCAAAAAGTAAGGTTAGGCGGCGCCTAATGCTTTTCCTATGCTTGGCATAGGCGGCGCCTTTAGCAAAGCCTAGTTGAACATAGGCAGCGCCTATGCTATGGCCTAGTTGGGCATAGGCGGCGCCTATGCTATGGCATTGTAGATTCAGAGAGCAAAGGCAATGTCATAGGCAGCGCCTAATGCTTTGCCTAGTTGAGCATAGGCGGCGCCTATGCTATAGCCTTGTCGATTCAGAGAACATAGGCCATAGCATAGGCCTTGCCTTGTCCATTTCCTAGATTTACATAGGCCTTGCCTTGTTCGTTGCCTAGATTCGCATAGGCATGGCCTTGTCTATTGCCTTTCCTCCTTCATTCCTAACTTACCACCTTTAACATGGAACACTTCCAAATCAAAATTTGGGACCAATCTCCTCTTTTATACGTCTTGCACCTACACTTACTCAAAAACAACAAAAATGATTAGAAAGATGGGTTGCCTCCCACCAAGCGCCTTAGTTTTAGTCGTGGATCCACTCTTCTTTTTGGATTTTTATTTAACAAGAACAAACTCCTAGTAAAACAAAATGATTAAAAATGATGGGTTGCCTCCCATGTAGCGCTTGATTTATTGTCGCGGCATAACATAGTTATCTCGATTGCTTAGACTTTGTCGAGATAGATGGTGGCCATGCATTTTATCGAGTCAAGAGGACCGATATATGGCTTCACTCGCTGGCCATTCACCTTAAAGACACCACTATTATTGTCTTTTAACTCTACTACTCCAGACGAGTAGACCTGGCTAATTTTGAATGGTCCAGACCATTTAGACTTCAACTTACCTGAAATAGCTTCAGTCTGGAGTTGAAAAGAAGTACCATATCACCCTTCTGAAAGTTTCGTTGGATAATCCGCCGATTATGACACTTTTTCATCCGTTCCTTGTAGAGGTCTGATCTTTCATACGCATGTAGACGGAATTTATCCATCTCATTCAGCTGCTCCAATCTCAGATTAATAGCATTATCCCAATTGAAATTAAGCCACGTCAACGCCCACAATGCTTTATGTTCGAGCTCAATTGGCAAGTGATAAGCCTTCCAATAAACTAGTTGTTATGGGGACATGCCAATTGGTGTCTTAAACGCAGTCCTATAAGCCCATAAGGCATCGTCCAGCTTCCAATACCAATCTTTCCTACTAGCATTTACAGTCTTAGAAAGGATCAGCTTGATCTCCCGATTAGAAACCTCTACCTGCCCACTAGTTTGTGGGTGATAAGTTGTAGCTACCTTATGTTGCTTGACCCCATATTTCACCAACACGGCTCTGAACAGCTTGTTGCAAAAGTATGATCCTCCATCGCTTATGATGGTATGTGGTAGCCCAAAACGAGAGAAGATATTTCTCTTCAAGAATGCTAGAACACGTTTACCTTCATTATCATCCAGCACTACTGCTTCGACCCATTTGGATACATAATCCACAGCAACGAGGATATATTTCATCCCAAACGAACTCACAAATGGGCCCATGAAATCAATACCCCACACATCAAATAGGTCTACTTCAAGAACCTTAGACATGAGCATCTCATGATGCTTTGAAATCGCGCCTTGCCTCTGACACTGATCATATCTTCTCACAAAGTCATAGGCATTCTTAAATACTGAAGGCCAATAATAGCCGCTATGCAATACCTTCCTGGCTGACCGATCACCTGGATGGTGACCACCAACTTGGGAAGCATGACTTGCTTCGAATATGCTCGGCACCTCCACAAGAGATATACATCGCCTAATAACACCATCCGCACATCGTCGAAAAATATATGGTTCATCCCAGAAGTAGTGTTTCACATTATGCATGAACTTCCTCTTTTGATGAAAAGAGATATTCTCAGGCATCACATTACTTACCACGTAGTTCGCAAAGTCTGCGTACCACGGTAACTCTTCCACCATCGTGGCTAGGATCTCTTCGTCGGTAAATGCATCATCAATCTCAAGATCGGGCTGCGCTATGTGCTCATTCTCCACTCTAGAGAGATAATCAGCTACTTAGTTTTTGCAACCTTTTCTATCTTTTACCTCGAAATCAAATTCGTGCAGTAATAACACCCATCGAATTAGCCTCAGCTTTGCATCCTTCTTTGCCATTAAATATCTCAGGGCATCATGATCTGTATGAACCACCACTTTGGTTCCCAACAAGTAAGCACGAAACTTGTCAAAAGCATAAACAACCGCTACAAGCTCTTGTTCCGTGATGATATAGTTCTTTTGGGCTCCATTCAAGGCCTTTTTCGCATAGTAGATTGGATGAAATAACCTTTATATTCTCTGATCAAGTACAGCGCCCAAGGCTACTCCACTTGCATCACACATAACTTCAAACGGTAGAGACCTATCAGGTGCTACAATAATATGAGCCTCAACTAGCTTTCCTTTGAGGCATTCGAATGCCTTCAAGCAATCTTTACCAAAGTCTAACTTTGCATCCTTCTCCAAAAGTTTGCATAATGGACTAGCAATCTTGGAGAAGTCTTTAATAAACCTTCGATAAAAACCTGCATGACCGAGGAAACTATGAACTCCCTTTACAGAAATCAGAGGTGGTAGTTTCTCGATAACTTCAATCTTCGCTCGATCGACCTCAATTCCTTTTTCAGAAACTTTGTGCCCAAGAACAATACCTTTCTTAACCATAAATTGGCACTTCTCCCAATTTAGCACTAAGTTGAATTCAACACATCTATGCAATGCCATACTTAGATTCGCCAAGCATGATTTAAACGACTCACCTACAACTGAAAAATCGTCCATGAACACCTCCAAGGTTTCTTCAACCATATCAGAAAAAATGGACATCATACAACGCTGAAAAGTGGAGGGCGCGTTACATAGCCCAAATGGCATACGTTTGAAGGAAAACGTACCATATGGGCATATAAACGTTGTCTTCTCTTGATCTTCGGGAGCAATACAAATCTAATTATAGCCTAAATACCCATCTAAGAAACAAAACCATCCTTTTCCTGCCAATCGATAAAGCATTTGGTCCAAGAATTGCTTTGGGAAGTGATCCTTAAGCGTCCACGAATTTAGCTTCCGGTAGTCCATGCATACTATCTACCCTGTGACAGGTCTGAGTGGAATTAGCTCATTCTTTTTGTTTGCAACTACCATCATGCTCCCTTTTTTGGGCACACACTGTACCGAACTCACCCATTTACTGTCGGAAATTGGATACACTACCCCTGCATCTAACCACTTAATAATTTCTTTCTTCACCACCTCTTGCATAGGTGGATTCAAACGCCTTTGATGCTCAGTAGTGGGTATGCAATTTTCTTCAAGCTGAATCTTGTGCATACATATCCCAGGCGGGATACCAATAATATCAGCGATAGTCCAACCGATGGCTCTCTTGTATCTCCTCAGAACAGAGATGAGAGCTGCAACTTGCTGCTCACTCAAATCAGTCGCAACAATAACCAGAAGTGTGTTTCCACTTCCCAAGAACGCATACTTTAGATGACTGGGCAGCTTCTTGGGAGCATAAGAATACAACCCTATTCCTATTAGAGAACAAATAGTTTCTTCATAATCTTCAACATCCTCACGCTCAAAATTCATTAGCACAGCCGTCAATGGCTCAACAATAAGCTTCTTCTCTACAGATAATTCTTTCTCATCTTCATAGTACACATCAGCTACAGAGAACACATTCATATTTTTGGGCTGCTTCATTGATTTGCATACATAAAATTGGACCACTTCGTTCTTCATCCAAAATATTAGCTCATTGGCTCTTAAATCAATAAGCACACTTCCTGTTGCAAGGAAAGGACGCCCCAAGATTATGGGAACTTTAGAGTCAACCTCATAATCCAAAATAACAAAGTCTACAGGAAAAATGAAGGAATAAACCTTCACCAATACATCATATAAGATACCAACAGGTCATTTTATCGACCTGTCTGCCATCACGAGCCGCATATTGGTTGGTGTAGGATTGCCCAACCCCAACTTTTTGTAAATAGATAGTGGCATCAAATTGATGCTAGCTCCCAAATCGCACAATGCCTTAGCGAAATCAAAAGATCCAATAGTGCAAGGAATAGTGAAAGAACCAGGATCTTCCTTTTTCTGAACTAACGATCTTGTAGTGATTGCACTGCAATGATGAACATTATCTGCCAACTCATAACTTTCTTTCCGCTTCTTTGTCAAAAGGTCCTTCATGAATTTCGCGTACCCAGGCATCTGTTCCAGCGCCTCTACCGAAGGAACATTAATAGTCAGTTGCTTTAACATAGTCATAAACTTACTGAACCTGGTATCATCAGCTTTCTTCTTTAGTCTCTGAGGAAAAGGTGGTGGTGGAAGATGAATAGTTTTCTCCACCGCTTCCTTTTATATTGCTTTCGATTATCAATCTTTTCAAGCTACATATGTCTAGGGGTGACGTCATGAACACTCTTTTTAGCTTCTTCGGCATCTTCACATTCTGCATCAATAACATTGTCTGCTATATCATCAACCACCTGCTTGCCCTTGGATGGACTCTCCAACACCTTACCACTCCTGGTAGTAATAGCCATACATGATCCATCGTTCCTTGGATTTTGAACAGTGTCACTAGGTAATGTGCCAGCCTTTCTTTGATTGAATGCCGCTGAAAGTTGACTCATTTGTTATTCCAGCTGTTTTATTGAAGTGGAATGTGAGTCAACCAATTGGTTTATTGATGACAAATCATTCTTTACCTCATTCACTCCCGTATTGGTTGCCTCCACTCCTTTAAATGGCTTAGCCATCATATCTTCCATGGACATCTTCCCAGATCCAGACGCCACAGCCTCACGGTTTCAAGGAGGAACATACAAACCACTTCTGTCAGTCTTATTCTTCCAACTACCTTGATCACAGTCCTTGTTTCCAGATTTATCATAATAGTTCACACTTGGTTTCCTTGGGCATTGCCTCGGAAACCCCCCTGATTATTCAAGTAGTTAGCTTCTTCCTCAGAATCGAATTCATCTCTTCCCTGTGATACAACAACTTTGACTTTTTCGGTCTTCCCTAATAATAAATGCTTGGTAACAAGATCCATATGAGTTTTCATGTGCGCCATATCTTGATCACATTTCTCCTCTCTTCGTCTTTGTTCTACAGTCATACCAATAAATACAGTAGAGCTTTCTACCTCAGAATCCCTGGTGTGCCAAGCTCTACTCTGCTTTATCATACGATCTAGCATATCACTTGCCTAAATAAAAGTAAGGTCCATAAATGACCCTCCTGCAACATTATCAACCACTGGCTTAGTCACCGAATTCAAAGACCTGTATAATATCTCCATCAAGTGGACATTGGTCATATGATGATTTGGGCACCGCATAAGCTTCTTTTTGAACCTCTACCATGTTTCGTAGAGAGCTTCAATTGGAAGTTGTCGAAAATTGCTGATATCATCTCTTAACTGCGCTCTCTTGGATGGCAGAATGAATCTTTCTAGGAAAGCGTCTTTCAATTGCCTTCAATTAGTAATAGAATCAGAAGTTAGACCGTTCAACCATAGAGTTGCCTCCCCAGATAGAGACAATGGAAATAAGAGCAGCCGAATTGCATTCTATCCAACGCCTGGATTGTCAAATGACTTGCATATAGAGATAAAATTGATCATATGCATATTTGGATCATCGCCTGCAAGTCCACCAAATAACCCCTTGAGATGCAATAGTTGAATCATGGTGATAGTGATATTGAACTTGGCTCCAGGTGCCAAGGGTGGAGGAATAATAGCCCCTGTGGCACCAGCCCCGTCCAAATCGTCATCATCATTATCAAAAGGAATCTGCACAGCTCGGCATTCAGGTCTCAATCTAGCTTGACGATCTCTTCTGTTCATAGGTACCGCCACCTCATCAGCATGTCTCGGGTTTAGTAACTCATCATCACCCAGGTCCTCTTCCTCAGGATTTGTTGCTCGCCCTAGGTTATCAATATTCTGTTGATGCACTTGAGTAGCGGCCAATGCAGCTAATCTAGTCTGCTCCTGTTGGGCAGCCCTTCTATCAATGTCTCATTGTGCATCCATTCTGCCAATAAGTTGAGGTTCAGTATTTATAGGTAACAATGGTTGACCAAAACTTTGAGTATTTGGTATGCACTAAACAGAACCTGAATAAAACAAAAACAACAAGCAAAAAGTAAAATTCGAGAATCTTTGACCAAAGGGTATAGTAACTATCACAAACTTAGTAGACAACTGTATTCCCCGGCAACGGCACCAAAATTTTAAAACGCCCAAACTACAGCTCTCGTTAAAAAGTGTAAGCGGTCGATGTCAAACATAGAACCCAATTGGGTTGGGTGTCGAATCCCACAGGGAATACTTGGTCACTAAGTGTTGTAATTATTAGTAGACTGTTGGATGAAAAATTCCATGGAAAGAGGGGATTTGATGATGGCGTGAATTACTAGAATCAAAGTAACAACGTAATGCTTTGTTTAGTAAGATTTAATCACAGAGAATAATAAGTTAGGGTTATGTCCACCTTATGAGTTCTACGTATCTATTAACTAAGAGTAATGCAGAATTTAGACATGCATGCACTTATAGAGATTTGTATTCTAATGGTAAATCCTAATGTTTCTTAACCATCAAGGATTATTTCACTTTAACTCTCTCAAGCCTATATTGTATAACTAACGATACGAATTCTCCAAGAAAGTTAATCTGGTTAAGGCATTAACATGTAAACAGGGGCTGGTAGCCCTATTTCCTTGTCACACTCTCTTTTCCAAACATGTAACTTTTCTCTCAAACAAGTTAATGCCATACTGGCGTAATCCCTATGTTTGCAACCATAAGAATTCAATTAAAATGAAGAGAGTAATGATATAAGTAGCATACGCATCAAGAATTCACAAACTTATAGTAATAGATAGTATATCACAAGGCTTCCATAACCCTAACAGAGAAGTTTAGCTACTCATGAGTGTAACGGAGATCACAATAAACATCATCATCGTACCAAAGCTAGAATAATCTTCGCGAGGGGATTATTTTAACATAAAAGAGGGATGACATTTTTCCTCTTGGCCGTTTTTCTCAAGAGAGTCGTGTTTCTTTGTCAGAAATTGTAACGTGAATTGTCCAAAAGTCAAATGAAAAGAAAATAGAATCGAATAACAATGCTTGCTGAAAAATTCAAAAAATAAGGTTTTTATAACATCCTTGTCCTAGTCCTACTTGATTACTGCTGCACCCCTAAGTATTAAGAAATACTGATTTTGCCCGGGACAGATTCTCCATGTATCACATTCAGTCCACAAGCTTCCAAAAGTTGCCTTCCTTCTTACGTGAAGTTTTCCTCTGCTGCCTAAAGGTCCACAAAGTGCTGAAATCTTCATCATTAATACCTGAAAACATGCTAATCACGTTGGTTAGCTCACTTACAGGAAAATGGACTAAAAGTGCAGGAATTATATATTTTATCCTCTAAACTTAGCTATAACATGGGTGAATTATGGTATTTAGGCGTGTAAATACACCCAACATCACTCGGCCAAACCCCCAATCCAAGTTTGCCGTAAGGGTCGGAGTCTCTAAATCTCTACTATGCCATAGGGTCGTCGCCAGCGTACAATAGTAACATACCTGTATTGGGAAAACACGATTTTGGGCTATGATTTGATTGACTCGTTCCCTCTTCGGGTAAACACCTAACCCTGTTTAAGACCATTTTTAACTCTTTAAAATATGTATTCTCTGAAAACATACTCTGGAAAATAAGCTCTGAAATTCTTACTCTGTTATGGCATATATTTATATGGTATCGTCATACCTTTGTGTTGCAAGTCGCATCTCTGAGCCATTAATAGTATATTATCATCTCTTCTTTCAAAATATAAAGTTTGGGACCACCATATCAATAAATCAAATTCAAAGAACTCTTTCTTTAAACTCATGTAAACACGTGCAAGAAACTCTCTCTCTTTTCAACATTTCGACAACATAAGGTGGTCATAGAATTTGTGACAAATCATGCAACTTTTTCGTCATGTATTTTCAGTATTTATCAATATGTCAAATCCCCTCTATTCAATTCAAAACCATAGTCAATTCATACACAACAATCAAAACATTTGTATCATGCTTCTCAAAGTACATTCAAAAATAACCCATATCGTATATATAAATGGGAAATCATAGCAAAAGAGGGATTCTATATTTTCATGCTCTCAATTAAATACTCAAACATGATTTCATTCATACATATATAATATTACAAATCAATTTGAGGGAAAGGCCTCAAGACCAAATAATTTTATCATTAGATGATTCTTGAAGCATAATAAAATCATGGATTTCAAAACCCCTTTCTAAATTCATGCTTGAAAATCTTTAAATCATACTTGAATATTTCAACAGGACCATGTAGTTTTAGGATAAATCCCACGCACATCAAATTAGGAATTTGATGGATGATTCTTGAAGCCCTCGGTTTGGGGATTCTAAATCTTCAGTAAATTTCTAAAATCGACGGTTGAATCTTGAGTTATTTGAAATTCTTGTTTGAAACCCTAAGGAGTGTTCTTGGTGGATTATGCGAGGAAAAATGAATAATAGGCAGTTTTTTGGCTTCTTGGGTCTCAAATCCTATGTTTAAAATGGATTTTGGGTGAGGATAAATGACCAAAATAACCCTAAAAAAATCAAAAATATCGCAAAAATTTTTGCCAGTTGACAAGCTGACATGCTGAAGTAAAACGGGCATAACTTTGACTCCGATATTGGATTTTGACGAAATCAATTGAATTTGGAAGAGGACTTAAATACCTTTCATCTGATATATAGAAGGAAACCCAGTTCGTTATATTACAGAAGTTATGCTCGACGAAAGTTGACCCAAGTTGAAGTGCCCACTAAAACTTAATCGATAGAATTGTTTTCAACTCGTCTTAGAGTTAGGGGATTCTTGTGACCTCAATTCACATTCAAAGGTTTTTCCACACTGTAGGAGTGATCACCATACATATATTAACAAGGAATAATCTAGTTCGGGTCTATACGTGTAGGAACGACACTTCGATTTCTAGCCCAAAAAATGCGGGATGTTATATTATCTCCCCCTTGGGATCATTCGTCCCCGAATGATGGGTAGGGACCTTTTGAAGCTCTAAGAGTGTAAAATAATGAACGCAGTCTCACATTGAAAATTTTTCCTTAACAAAATATGCAAAGGCATCAAACAAGCTTCATGATAACCCCTAGCAAAACGTGAAAGTACTAAACATGAGGCAATGGGACTTTATATAGGGATAATTTTGCACATGAGTTCTATGAATCATTATCATCACCACATATGTTAGGGGTTTATTTAATGATCATATACCATAATTAAGATTGGTAAAAGTCATGAGATAAGATTCTCGTGGGGCATAAGAAGATTAACATTCTCCATCTTACAAGATACAATGAAAAGACTTAAACTTAGAGACACTATTTGTCTACGCCCCATACAATAAATTACATACTTCACACTTTTCAACTTACAAATCCCCAACCACACATCTAGCCACAAGAATTTGAGTCCCACTGAGTAATGCTATACTGACTCCTAACTCAGAGTTAAATGGTGCTAACTTAAGCTATAGGACCTTGTACTTTACATCCCATTAAGAATGTTACCTTTCCTTATCACTATCGTCAAACACCCTCGGATTTTAATTCAAGGAATACTAACCGCATAGTACATGGGTTGAGTTTTCATCAATCTCAACATTCAAGCCCATCATTACTACACCTACTTCATGGATTTTCCTCCACTAAGATCAGCAAATTCAATCAGATTCACAAAAATTTTCGCCATAAATCTCCTTCCTAACTTTTTCCACATAACAAAATTTCATCTCCTTCTTTTCCCCTTTCACCTATAACCTTATCTCGAGAATTCACACCAATTTGTTTTTCAAGAATATCTACTCCTCTACCTAGCATATCACCACACTTCCACAGCCACCATCATACTACCATACGGAGGGTCATTGAGGGACCCAAGCGTAAATGTCATGAATGGAAGTAACACTTATCAATTCATAGCTTATACTTATACTACTACTCAAGGAGGGACATGAAGTGAAGATACAATAGAAGAAAGATAGGGTGCTTCAAATATTAGGTGTTTGAATCATAAGTATAGAGTCGTTCGGCATAACCACAACATAACATGATTTCTTAGGACAGGCTACGGTGAGAAACATGGGTGCACAAATCTCATGATTTGTATAACATAAGGGTCAAATTCATAAAATCAATGATTGAGAATAAGGTGAATACTTGAAGCTATTGCTTCTCATTTTTAGATCTAAAATAGTAATAAGTTTGCAGAACTTTACCGCTTTGGTTAATTCTGGCATAAAATGATTCAGTGACATATAGGAACATATTTTCTTATGACCAAGCATGTTGTGAGACATAGGTTTGTATCATGAGAAACATAACACATGGCTTGGATACTTGGATTATTGGGTCACTGAGGAACATTATTTCTTCTTGTTTGGATGTCGGGATAAGGCATGACATACATAGAGTACTCAAACATTAGACATCGGCAGGACTTGAATTCATAAGACCTTGGTAGAATGAACTCTTAAACTGAAGTAGGAGGAATATTCTTGAATAGGAGTAGGTTTATCATGACTCTTCATTAACTTTCCACAATAAGAAAATTCGGAAAATTACCTTAACTCAACATCTCCCCCTTAGATCAAAGTCACAACTCACAACATAAAAGAGACATCACCATATACTTAAACTCTAATTCTCCCTAATGATCTATACCTGAAGGCCTTGCTTTTCTATAACTGTTACTCTTAACTTTCGCTAACCACTATAGCCATCACTCTACAACCCCCACTCCCATGAGTGTACACATTCACACTCCCTATCACCAAGGGATATCGACATATACGTGAATACAACTGTTCTCATTCATTTCTAATATAAAAACACTAAATCCTCTCTGGGACATTTCCCCCTCAAGGATACTAATCATGACTTCGTATAACCCCAAAATCATTAACTCATGACTAACATCACTATGGGCATGGGCGTCTATGCTTCAAATCGCTCAACACCTCTTCTTCAACTCCTTAGAATACTAGCATTACACCTCTAATCACATATCTTACAAATTAACAAACTTTGTAAAACTATACCAAAGGCGCATATTTCCTACTCATATTTTCTCAATTCAACTCTAAATAACACGATACCATAACTCCCCAAACTTTTCCATACCACAATTTTCAAGAATACAAACTAGGTACGCAAAACACTTATACACATAAATGCTAAAATTTCTCCTTTTAAGTATACTCTGAAGGTATTTCTTTCCACCATCCTCTATCATCATCAACTTACAACTCACAGTCCCAAGAGCATACACAAACTCACTCCTTATCATATAAAAATCCACTCTCCACTACTAACTTTCTAACATTAGACCGTTAATCATATAACTCATATCATAAAATCTTACCTGACAAGTAACGTCATACTACTGGGGGGTACAACTTATGCCTATATACTTATGCCCCTATCCACTTAATGACTCACCCACAATTCATCATTTTAACACTAGTCCTCATATATACATATACCTCATAATTACCACTTAACTTTTTATCAAGTATTAACCTGGGCACTTTCACAAATCATATCAAGCCTACTAATTCATTCTCATAAAACAAACATCATTAATCATAAGATACTATTCTTACCACCACATTTTACATCTACAATATGAGCCTATAATCTAGCATCAAACATCTGCCACCAATAACGTAAAGCATGCAACATAATATACCAGTCAATCAAATTAGGAAAATCAAATCCAAATACTTATTTCATTTAACTACTACCTACAATCACAATCCCCTCCATGACAACACTATATTAGCTCAAGATCCACTTCATACCTTCTCACATGAAGTACTAGTTTACAACCACTAAAGAAAAGAGGGTCAAGGGGGTAAGATCATATAATAGTCATGGTCAACCTTAATCTTATATAATAACCCACCTTACATACAATTCTCACTAGGAAGCTATAGATAAGACATCAAGAAACACTATCCCACTAGAATGTCATTATAGAATAATCGATCATAATCATATGGCATATCTTATTTACAATCCATTAACACATCCTCCTTCTACACGTCATTAGTATTTACCTATCTATACACCTAAACTTCTTTCACGGCTCTATAAGTTTCAACTAAACTTCCTCTTGCAACCTCAAGGAAACCTAAATTAACAACATTCATCCAGCAAGTACTTTCACCAATAACCTATACTTTTCTAGAACAACAATTACCATTAATAACTCCTTTCATACTTCAAGTAAACAACAATTTACCTTAACCAATAAATCCTTCTCTACCTTCTTCTAACCTAACACACAAGGATATATCACTTCATTACTAACTCAATCATATATAAAAATATTCGGCTATATATATTCAATAAATCGCCCTTACCACTTTTATTGCCACTACACCTCTAAACCCCCAGTTCCTACCAACACAAAAACCACAAGATGAACAACAAGTTGCTAGTGAATCGAAATAGACCTCACACGACTAGACTTTGATTTGGTGTTTTGAACAAGAAAATGGGATGAATAACAAAGCAACTATGCTAGTGAATAGAAAGAGCCCCACACGGATTCAGTAGACTTTTATTGTCAACAACACAATGATAATAAGATTACAAGAGATAGAAACTTGACACACAATATTCAATGACCTAAGAATATACATCTTACTCTGTCTTAACTGAATGCCTTATAAGAATGAGGACATAACTTTAAACTTGAGGGACTTATGTCACAGAAGGGAGCTCTTCTCAAGCTCTTTGTGTGACTTCTGAAATTTTTGCTAGTAAATCGGAGAGCATTATCTGGGAACGCCAGAGTAAGGAAAGAATTAGGATAACTTTTCTTTTGTATGGGTGACACCATAGCACGAACTAGAGTATGAAAGAGGAACACTCTAACTCTATAGCACGAACTAGTACATGAAGAAAGAGAGACATTCCTAAATGCCATGTAGCCTCATGTTATAAGTATGGGTCGCTACACACCCATAACCAAGACTTTACCCGATGCGATTTTGCAGACACCCTGGGACTATAAATCGTTCTCTGATACCATGTTTGTCACAACCTGAATTGGGGCCCTTGCCGTGAGGAGCATCCCAAACCATGAAGGCCCGAACGCCTTCTTTATCTGGCAATCATACACACTTACATATAATATGAATAAAAAATGCATAAATATAAAATAATATAGAATCATGGCTATGCTCTGAATTAAGTATATCAATATGAAAGAAGACCCATCGACATCTAAACAATATCTATTTTTGTCTGTGAAATCTCTAATACATACAAAGTAAACAAAACTGTCTAAAACTGGGACAAGGCCTCTAGTGGACCTAAACCAAAATAAATATCAAAAGTATGAAAGAATAGGCCTTCTGGAATAAAGAAGGCTCACCAACTGCACACTTCACTTCTATCTGAATACTCTAAGGCTTAGCAAGACCTCTAGACTGAGCCTCAGACCCTGGAAGGTAGGGGGTCAATACAACTATACTGGTACGCAGAAAAATTCTAAAATGATAATTTATATTCAACATATATAAGGGCAATTTAAAAACAGTTCATAAATATTTTATATGGTAAGAATCACATGGGCATTTTCAAAATACTCCATAAAATTATTTGAACTCTATGACACTCTTTATTTTACTTCTACACTAGGTGGTATACCCTACAACTCTGAAATTTCATAGGCTATGTAGAATCTGCCCTTAACTAAGCAGCCAAGCCCCCAACCCAAGTTTGTCACAGGGGTCGGAGTCTGTGAATCTCTACTACGCCACAGGGTCATCGCCAGCGTACAATAGTAACATACCCATATCGGCAAAACAAGATTTTGGGCTATGAGTTGATTGACTTATGCCCTCTTTGGGTAACCACCTAACCCTCTTTAGAATATGTATTATCTGAAAACATACTCTGAAAAACAAACTCTGAAATTATTACTCTATTATGGCAGACATTTATATGGTATCGTCATACCATTGACTAGCAAGTCGCATCTCTGAGCCATTAATAGTATATTATCATCTCTTCATTCAAAACATAAAGTTTGGGACCACCATATCAAAAAATCAAATTGAAAGAACTTTTTCTTTAAACTCATGTAAACACATGCAAGAAACTCTCTCTCTTTTCAATATTTTGACAACATAAGGTGGTCATCGAATTTGTGACAAATCATGCAACTCTTTCATCATATATTTTTAGTATTTATCAGCAGGTAAAATCCCCTCTCTTCAATTCAAAACCATAGTCAGTTCATACACAATAATCAAAATATTTGTATCATGCTTCTCAAAGTACATTCAAAATAACCCATATCCTATATATAAATAGGAAATCATAGCAAGAGAGGTATTCTATATTTTCATGCTCTCAATTAAATACTCAAACATGATTTCATTCATACATATATAAGATTATAAATCAATTTGGGGGAAAGCCTCAAGACCAAAATAATTTTATCATTAGAAGATTCTTGATGCATAATAAAATCATGGATTCCAAAACCCTTTTCTAAATTCATGCTTGAAATCCTTTAAATCATACTTGAATATTTCAACAAAGCCATGTAGTTTTAGGATAAATTCCACGTACCTCAAATTAGAAATTTGATGGATGATTCTTGAAGCCCTTGGTTTGGGGATTCTAAATCTTTAATCAATTTCTAAAATCGACAGTTGAATCTTGAGATATTTGGAATTCTTGTTTGAAACCCTAAGGACTGTTCTTGGTGGATTTTGAGAGGAAGAATGAATAATAGGCAGTTTTTTGGCTTCTTGGGGTTCAAATTTTATGTTTTAAATGGATTTTGGGTGAGGAAAGATGACCAAAATACCCTTAAAGATATCAAAAATGTCGTAGAAATTTTTGCCAGTTGACAGGCCGACATGCTGAAGTAAAACGGACATAACGTTTGACTCCGATGTTGGATTTTGACAAAATCAATTGCGTTGGAAAGATAACTCAAATATATTTCATTTGTTATATAGCAAGACACCCATTTCGTTATATAACGGAAGTTATGCCCGAAGAAAGTTTACCAAAGTTGAAGTGTCCACTAAAACTTAATCAATGGAATTGTTTTCAACTCGTCTTAGAGTTAGGGGATTTTTGTGACCTCAATTCTTATTCAAAGGTTTTCCCACACTGTAGGAGTGATCACCGCGCATATATTAACAAGGAATAATCTAGTTTGGGTCTATACACATAGGAACGATGCTTTGATTTCTAGCCCAAAAATTGTGGGATGTTACAATGATCTAAAAATCAAATGAAATCAACACATGGACGAAGGTCCCACATACTAGTTTAGTATACCAGTGCTCAGAGGCAAGTATACATTGGCCATATCCAATCATGTCTCCTGAATCGGCAAAACTCGATTCCCAACTATAAGCCCTTACATGCAAATACCTCCATAGGATAATCACCTAACTCTCTTTAAGCCCAATTTTAGTCCTATAAAACATGCACCCTTCTTAAAATGTTGTCTGAAGTCTAAAAATTCTGTAATATGTTCTAGTCTAAGTTTCTTATGGCATGTGTCTAAATTGTTTTTCTCATACCAAGACTTGCAAGTCTTATAAGCCATATAATATCATATCATAGTCTTTCCATCCAAAAATATGTTATTGGACCACCAAAATATTTAAACATTATAAGAGAGTTCTTATTTCAAAACATGTGAAAACTTATACACGTACTCTCTCTTTTCAATACTTTATCACATGGTGGTTAATTCCTTCACAATAACTCTTGCAACTCTTTTAATTATCACATTGAACATTTACAAACAATAAAACACCCTCTCTTTAATTTATAACAAATATCAAATCTATAAATGATAACAAAACATTTGTCTTATGCTTTAAAACATGAAATTGAATAACCCATAACATGCTAAGTCGAACACATTCCATGTTGAGAGGGAAATTTCATGAATCATGCTCTCATATTAATTCTTGAAATCATACAACGTCTAAACACATGAATATAATTCAATCTATGGAAAACTTCATGATAGTTTCTTCAAAATGGGTTCACAACACATATTCTTCAAAGAGTTCTCAAAACCATTCTTAAATATATGAATCCATAACTTTAAAACTTTTTAAAAACAATACACCATGCCCATGAGGTTTTAGGATAGTCCCACATATCTTAACAATGACAAGAACGTGGAAAAATTGTCTCTTGAGGTGTACAAGTTCAAATCCTAAGTTATTTTTCTCCTCTTGTGCTTAAGGAAGATGAACTAGGGATTTGTGGGTGTTAAAACGTGAATAATGACCCAAATTTCATCCATAGATGTTTAGGGATGGTTATGGAACGTGAAAGGACCCTATTGCCCTTAAAATAATGCAAAAATGGAGCCCCTATGTCATAATGCATTGTCCATACAGCGTACAGCCCATGGCCAAACCTCTATCTGGGCGATGTCTTTCCCATAGCCTAGCCCCTAAGTGAGCGGCACCTTGCCCATCACATAGCCTTGACAGTGTATCATTTAAACACTCATAACTTTTGACTCCAGACTCGGATTGTCGGATTGTCGGTAGCGTTGGAAACAATATTCGAAGGGCTTTAATTTGATACGTAGTAGTCCACATGAATCTTTATATACTAGGAGAAACATTCGCTGGAATTAGACCCATCCAAATCGACAACTAAAAATCAATCAATAGGAAAGTGCTCGACTCAACTTTTGAGCTAGGAGATTTTCTTATGATATATATTCATCTCCATGGATTTTAACACACTAATAAAATGTTAATCACACTTGTTTCTAACTAGAAACCATAGGATTCGGGTCAATATACATCAGAAAGACGGTTCAAGTTTAGCCCGAAAGTGTGGGGTATTACATTATCTCTCCCTTGGGATCATTTACCCCCGAATGATGGGTAGGAACTTGTTGAAGCTCTAAAAGTATGGAATAAAGCAAGTAATCTAGCATTGAACATTCCTCCTCAACCAAGTATACAAAGGCATCAAAAGAGCTTCATGATAACCCCTAATGAAATATGTGAGCACGAAACGTGAGATAATAAGAATTGACATAGAGATGACCTTGCACTTGTGTTCTTGGGATCATAATCATCACAACACGAGGTATGAGTTTATTTGGTGATAATAAGCCTGATTTACATTAGTACTATTTATGAAATAAGATTTCTCAGAAGTTAGAAATAGAAACATTCTCCACCGTACAATCTAAAACGATTAGACCTTACACTTAGAGACACTACTCGACTCTGCCCTAAATAATAAATAAATAACATACTTCATTATTTCCAACCTATAATTTTCCCATAACACACCTAACTACAAGAGTTTGAGTTCCACTACATAGTACTTTTTATGTTGAAGCCTAACTCGGGGTAAAAAAGTGCTAGCTTAAGCTATGGGACCCCATACTCTATATATCTTTAAGAATCTTACTTCACCTTATTACTACCATCAAAAACCCTTGAGTTTTTTATTCAGGGAGTACTATCCACATAGCACATTGGTTTGTGTTTTCATATATAACAAAATTCAAGCCTATCATTACTATACCCCTTCATGGATCTCTCCAACTAAGACCAGTAAATTAAATCACTCTCACAGAGATTTTTGTCATATCTCTCCTCCCTAACTATTTCATAAAACAAGAGTCAATCTCCTTCTTCCCCCTTCTCCTACAACCTTAGCTCAAGAAATCACATCAAAATTTGCACTTTTAAAAACATCTACTCCCCTGCCTAAAACATTACTGCACTTCCACAATCACCATCATACTAATATACGGAGGGTCATTGAGGGACCCGAGCATAATCATATGAATAGGAGTAACACTATTTGATTATAACTTATACTTATCGCTTTATTCAAAGTGGGACATGAGTTGTAGATACGATACAATAGGCACGAAGTGCTTCATACATCATATGTCTAGATCATAAATAGAGAGTCGTTCGGATGTAAACATATACAACATGAGTTCTTTGGGCAGACCACAGTGAGAAACATGAGCACTTACATTATGAGTCGTATAACATAAGGTCAGAATTCATGAAGTCAATGATTGAGACATGGATTACTACTTGAAGCTATTGCTACTCATTTTATTTACATAAACCTGATCGCTTTGGGCTAGACCCGACACAAAATGGATCAGTAACATATATGAAGCATAGTTTCTTAGAATTAGGCATGATGTGAGACATGGATTTTATGGATCATGAGCAACATAACACAGAGCTTGGATACTTGGAATATTGGATCCCTAAGGGACATTATTGCTTCTATTTTAGAGGTCGAAATATGGACATAAGTTACATAGAGAACATGAACCTTAGGCATAGGCATGAGTCAAATACATAAGGCATTAATAGATGTCCCCTTAAATTAAAGGAGAAGTTGGCTTGAATAGGAATGATTTATCATGACCCTTCCCTAAAACTTGACATCTCAAGAAAATTTGGGAAGTACCTTAATTCACCATCTCCCCCTTGGACCAAAGTCACAAGCCTACACTTGAGGACATAGCTTCTCATTAAATCTACAATCACAACACAAAACAAAATGTGGTATCACCATACACATAATTGCTAAACTCCCCTGATAAACTATACTTTAAAGGCATTGCTTTTCGGGAATGCTACTCATTAAATTTCACTAGCCTCTATAGCCATCACCCTGCAACTCACACTCTCATGAGCATACCTATCCACACTCTCTATCACATAATGATCTATTCTCCACTACTTACATACTAATATTAGACCTCTAATTACATAACTTATAACTTAACAAAATTTATAAAACCATCTCAAAGGCGCATATTGCCTACCTTTTTTTCCTTAATTCAACTCTAAAGAACACCATACAACAACTCCCCAGACTTCTCCATTCTATAAAATTCAAGAACGTGAACAAGGTATACATGACACTTCTACACATAAACCTTATCTAACAACATGCTAGCGGGGGGAAGGGGATCAACTTATCCTTATATATTTTACCCCCTTACCCACTTAATGACTCAACAAGTTGACAACCTAAGCTATTTCATACCTCACGTCAAGCCTACTAGTTCATTCCTACAAAACATGCATCATTAGTCTTAAGCCACTATTCTTACCAACATAATCCTCATCTAAAGTTCAAGCCTATTGTCTACCACCAATCATGTACCATCGATGAAGCATGCCACATATTATACTAGTCCATCAAAAGGGGAAAATCAATCCACGTTCCTCATTTCACTTAGCCACTGCCCAAAATCACATCCCCTTCATGACATTAGTACTATATCTCAAGATCCCCTACATACCTTCATACATGTAGTACTAGTTTACAACTACTAGAGAAAAGACAATCGAGGAGGGTAAAGACACATAATAGGGACAACCGATCTTAATTTTATAATATAACCCATTACCATCTTATCAACATGTTCTATTCTCTCACATCAAATCTACTTACCCAAGCACACATTTAAACTACTTTCAAAATTCCTTAAACACCACTAGATTTTCCCTAAGATGGTCTATACTTATAACTTATTGGCTAACCTACTCTTTTTGTTTACCATTTGTAAATGATTTCTATAACCACCATAACTATCCGCTCTAGGTTCCTTCCCTATTTTGAATAAATAAGAATCATAGCCAATCAATTCCTTCACAAACTACCATAAAATCTATAAATATTGCTACAACATTAGTCTATCACTATAAAATGGCAACCCATCCCCCAATCAAAGGTTATACAACTAAAACTAGCTTTTTTATGCAAAAGTCACCCTCACTCTGACTTCTAGATTTGTGACTCCATATCGCTAACTTTTGGACCATCTCACTGCCAATAGATCATGACACTTTAACATATACTACTACTCGGTTGGAAATATTGTTCCAACATTTTGCTACATCTCATTACCCTTAAGAATATCATCTGCAACAAGGATTCTGAAAGGAATGAATATATTTTAGACCTCAGTCTAAAATGCACGATTGCATTAAGATAGAGGTATACACTCAAATTAATACACTTTGAAGCACTAATAGACTCTTCTCAAGTCCTTGTGCTATCTTATAACTTTATGGATAACTCAATCAGAAAGGACCGCATTGTTTAGACTTTAAGCCTTTGCGCTTGAATCACCTCGACAATGAGACACATCTCATAGTATTAGACTAAGGAAAAAATTTGGATAACCTTCATATGGACAATGTTGTAGCATGAACTAAAGTATGAAAGAATAAGAAACAACTCCTAAATGCCTGGTAGCCTCCTGATTATAAGTGTGGTGTACAACACACCCATAAGCAAGACTCTACTAGACACGAATTTGTAGACACCCTGGACCCTAAACCGTGATCTAATACCAAGTTTTTCATGACTCGAACTGAGGCCCTAGCCTCGATGGGCCTCCCAAACCATGAAGGCCCGAGAGACCTCTTAGCTTGTAATCATAAGTATAACTCATCTATTATCATAATGCGGAAGTAAACTTGGGACATAGTAGTTCTATTTTGTCAACTTACAATACAGGGCATAAGTTCATAAAAAACCCAATGCCATCTATAACAAGTCTACGAAGTCTCTACTAAACTGGAAATAATAATCTTCCTAAAACCGAGACAAGGCCCCTGGTTGGACTATCAACTAAAAATCAAATGAAATCAACACATGGACGAAGGCCTTCCAAAATAAGGAAGGCTTAACAACTCCAAATGTCTGACAATGATCTACTAATTAACGGGACCACGGGACTGGGCCTCAGAACCTTAAATATAGGGGGTCAATACATAAAGGTACTGGTCTATGAAAGAATCCAAAGTAGCATATTTTTATACAACATAGGTGAGAGCATTTCACAAAACATTTAGTATAAAGTAAATAAAAACACATGGGCATAATTTGATGAGATTTAAAACATTTTCTTGTAAACATGAGTCAACTCTTTATTTTATTTCTGAGCTAGATAGTACACCCTACAAGTCTAGTACCCACGGGCTATATGGGTCCACCATTAACTCATCGGCAATCCCCCAAATCCAAGTTTGCCGCAAAGATAGGGGTCCTACATACTAGTCTAGTATACTAGTGCTCATAGGCAAGTATACATTGTCCATAGCCAATCATGTCTCCTAAATCGGCAAAACTCGATTTCAAGCAGTGAGCTCTTACACTCAAATGACTTCTTTGGGTAACCATCTAACTCTCTTTAAGACCAATTTTAATCCTTTAAAATATGCGTCATTTTCAAAACATGGTTTAAAGTCTAAAAATTCTGTAATTTGTTCTAGTCTGAGTCTGT
Source organism: Capsicum baccatum var. pendulum (assembly GCA_030864225.1). NCBI lineage: Eukaryota > Viridiplantae > Streptophyta > Magnoliopsida > Solanales > Solanaceae > Capsicum > Capsicum baccatum. The sequence continues at coordinate 30,568,608 of CM061561.1, forward strand.
TATGGCATATGTCTGAATTGGTATCATCATACCAAGACTTGCAAGTTGTATAAGCCATATAATATCATGTCATAGTTTTTTCATCCAAAAATATGTTATTGAACCACCAAATCATTTAAACATTATAAGAGAGTTCTTATTTCAAAACATGTGAAAACTTATGCACACACTCTCTGTTTTCAATACTTTAACACATAGTGGTTAATTCCTTCACAATAACTATTGCAAGTCTTTCAATTATCACATTGAACATTTAAAATAAGAAAACACCCTCTCTTTAATTCATAACCAATATCAAATCTGTAAATGATAATAAAATATTTGTCTTATGCTTTAAAACATGAAATTGAATAACCCACAACATGCTAAGTCGAAAACATTCCATGTTGAGAGGGAAATTTCATGAATCATGCTCTCATATTAATTCTTGAAATCATATAACGTCTAAATACATGAATATAATTCAGTCTATGGAAAACTTTATGATAGTTTCTTAAAAATGGGTTCACAATGCATATTCTTCAAAGTGTTCTCGAAACCATTCATAAATATATGATTCCATAACTTTAAAACTTGTTCAAAACAATACACCATGCCCATGAGGTTTTAGGATAGTCCCACATATCTTAACAATGACAAGAACGTGGAGAAATTGTCTCTTGAGGCGTACAATTTCAAATCCTAAGTTATTTTTCTCCTCTTGTGCTTAATGAAGATGAACTTGGGATTTGTGGGCTTTAAAACGTGAATAATGACCCTAATTTCGTCTATAGATGTTTAGGAACGGTTATGAAACATGAAAGGACCCTACTGCCCTTAAAATAATACAAAAACGGAGCCCCTACGCCTTAATGCATTGTCCATGTGGCACATAGCCCATGGCCCATCCTCCATCTGGGCGACGCCTTGCCCATGGCCTAGCCCCTAAATGAGCGGCACCTTGCCCATCGTATAGCCTGGATATTGACTCATTCAAACACTCATAACCTTTGACTCCAGACTCGGATTGATGAATGGTCAGTGGCGTTGGAAAGAAGACTCGAAGGTCTTTAATGTGATATATAGTAGGCCACATGAATCTTTATATACTAGGAGAAACAGTCGTAGACGTTGACGCATGCAAAATCGTCAATTAAAAATCAATCGATAGGAAAGTGCTCAACTCAACTTTTGAGCTAGGAGATTTTTTTATGATGTATAGTCATCTCCAAGGATTTTCCCACACTAAGAAAATATTAATCACACTTATTCCTAATTAGAAACCATAGGATTAGGGTCTATATACATTGAAAAGACGGTTCAACTTTTGCCCGAAAGTGCAGGGTACTTATAAAGTGTGCTATTAAGCACACTGAACTGACCTGCAGATATCTTGAGCCTGCACTTGTTCTGAGTTAATGCATGTGAAATTAAACGCATCCCACATGGAAATTACACCAATCAAAACACCACACCTCATTTTTATTTTACACTTCATCTTTAAGGGTTGAAAAAAAATCCAAATTAAAGCTTCTCATTTATTTGCCAAAATAAATTCTTGGATCACTACCCATGCTCGTTGAAAAGCTATTGACAAAGAAAATCCTAGAAGAATTTGTGGGATTTGATTAGTTTCTCTTACAATACAATATATTTATGTTATTGACAAGAAAATCCTACAATTCTTAGTGTTTTTGACAGATTTGAGGAAGGTAGCACAATAACATTCAAGAATCACGTATAGTGTAAAGTTTTGATGATGAGGTCTCCACGTCGGCATTGACCTCACATCGACATAGCACAGTTGTAGTTTAAGAAGATGAAATCGATAATCAAACGAAAAGTGAGAAAGTTTTGAGCTCCAAGTTAACAATGTAAGATGGTAGAATCGAGAAAGAAATGAGAAGTAAGAAAAGAGGAAAGAAATTAGGGTTAAATAATTCAAAGAGATGGAAATATTATCATTGCTAAATCCACCTCAACACTTCTTTTACGTTTTCACACTCTCAAACAACGTAAGACAAACAATATGTGCAGGTCAGACGAATATGCTTAATAACACATTTTATAAGGGGTTCAGGAGTTCAATAGCCCAATAACACATTTTATAAGGGGTTGAGGAGTTCAATAGGAATAAAGCCTTATTAAGGTGTCAATATGGAGAAAGAAAAAAGCTCACAAGTTCAAGGGACCGCCTATGTATTCCGCCTTTTTTTAAAGATCACGTAAAGAGAAAAATGGTTTGCTATTAAATCGTCAAACCACCGAAAATCAAATCCGCATTATATTTATACAAATTTCATACTTTAAAATATTTAGAGAAAATGCTCTATTACCATCTTGAACTATACGTGAAAAGGCCGACACACTCTCGAACTTTAGCAGGGTCCTATTACCCCTGAACTAATTAATATCGTATTTTTGACAACCTTAATGCCTACGTGGCACACACGTGTGCTTACATGGATCCTTCAGTGTGTTGTGCCACGTAGGCACTAAGGTTGTCAAAAATGTGGTGTTAATTAGTCCATGGGGGTAATAGGACCCTCCTAAAGTTCGGGTGTGTCTCAAACTTTTTGCGTATAGTTCAAGGTGGTAATAGAGTATTTTCTTAAATATTTATTATAATATAATTTGTAAGTATTATTTCATAATTCATGTTTTTTACCTACTATTTCAAGTTTGAACTTAAAACTTTTTATGGTACAACAAGATTCTTTAGAATTAATCCCATAAAATATTTAATAACTCAAATAAAGCCCAAATCAAAGCATGTTTACTTTCGTTATCTTATTAACACTACTTATTTTATGAGTTTTCATTATATTTCTTGTTGGTGGTACTATGTTTTAGCATAATGAATTATTTATTTCATATTATTTTATTTTTTTTTTAGGAAACGTTATATAATTATATTATTTGTATCTTACGATATATATGGAAGCATTAGTTACATGTTTTATGTTGTGGAGACTTTATTGAAAAAGAAAGTTCAAAATAAATTAACTCTTGTTGATTTGGTTTAGTAAATGAAAAAATTGAAGCAAGTCAATCTATGTACACCCCTAATTTGAGCCATTTCAGTCTGAAGTAAATGTATATATAGATAAAGTTAAAAAAAGAATGATTTATGTTCAATTATTTTTATAGCAAAAAATGCATGACATCGCATATTTGAAGTGGTATATACGCCAACTTTTTTTTTTTTTGGCAAAAGTTGGGCACAGATTAAATGTTTTGGCATATAAACTGCCTAGTGAAATTTCTAGGGAAAACATGACAAAACAAATATATGCCCTATATTCTCAAATTATCGGGAAGTTTCCAAAAATTACAATAAAGTAGTTTTATCTAATTTACTTTATAAGTTGTACCAATTTGCTCTATATTTGTTATATCTATTCGCTTTGATATATATAGAGCAAATTGATAAAGAATGAACAAATATAACAAATGTAAAGCGAATTAATACACTAAACTATCACTCCAATTGATAATTAGAACTCAAATTACTGCTATTTTTAATTCTCTTTTCTTTTGGAGATTTGGGGGGGGGGGGGGGGGGGGGAGGGGGGCGGACTTATAGAAATTAAGGAGTCAATTACATTTTTTCCCACAACTTTTCTTAATTACAAAAAAATCTCACAAATGACATTTTTTTGATACATATGTTTAGTCGTGATACATATTTGTTTTGATACATTACGAAAATAATAGCACATTTATTTAGGGGAGTAAATTAATGAATTGATCTTCTTCTCCATCTTCACACTTTCATTTTAAAAAAGCTTCATTAACTCTCTCAACCTCTATTTAAAAACAACTAAATACATCAACAACTCTTTCATTCTTCAACATTTTCTCCTCGTGACAATCTCATCTCCAGTAAATTCGAGTCACCGTAAACATCAACTCTATCACATCGCTGCTTCACTTCCACCACCGCACCACATCAAGACACACAAAATCAGCCACTATACTTAGCCTCCATTAAAAATGGAAAACAACCATCAATTTCGCCCAGCAACATCATTACTACACCCATTTATTTTCTCTATTAAACTATTGATCGGACCTCACTCTCTCCTCTATAAACTCTTTGTTTCTCACTATCTCAAACTCGTTTCATCAACTTTTTCTTATATCCATTTCATTTTCTTTCTCTTTTTATATTAATGGATTGATTGTTGTTCGTTCCTTCCTTTCCGGCGTACATGGCCAGATCTAGAAATTGTATTAAAAATATCAGTAATGTAATGTATAAAAGATTTTGATGAATTTTTTTGTTTAGAGAAATGAATATATGTATTAGAAGTTATACTATGTACATGACACATATGCCTGTGTTTGATACATATACCTAAGAAATTTTTTGTATACATATTTCCAACATTTATGAAAAGGTACCAGAATTATGTTGAAAAGGTTCCAGCTACATAATTGTAATACATCTTTATGTTAGGAAAAGATACAATAATTATGATAGACATCTGATACATATTTATGTGTTGATACATACATACATACATACATATATATATATATATATATGTATGTATGTATGTATATATATATATATACATACATTGATACATATATAGCACTAATTTTATCTGATACATATATTACATATATATTTGACTTCAAATACATGTATTATCCTTAAATTATGGGAAGGGGACACAAGTTCTTGATATGTATCTATATATGTATCAAATATATTAATCTGATACATATGTTTGATGCATGTTTACTTGATACTTGTGATTGACACATTAATCCATTTTGATAAAATGATTTTGATACATAAAAATTGATGGACTTTGATATCAAGAACAATATGCATACACCTACTAATCTAATAGATACATAAAAAAAATTATTATTTTTAATACATGAGCATGCATGTACATTCATATGTATTATAAACAAAAATTGCATTCTTTTTTATGATTATACATGTGCAATGATTTATCTGTATATATCATAAAAAGAAAATTAATGAGTCGATCTTCTTCTCCATCTTCACCCTTCCATTTTACAAAATCTTCTTCAACACCACTACCATTTAACTATCTCAACCTCCATTGAAAAGCAATCACATATGCGAATAACTCCTGCACTCTCCACCGTCTTTCCATCATGGCAACTCTATCTCCAGCGAACTCGAGTCTCCACAAACATCACCTCTATCCCACCGTTGCTTCACTTCCACCACCGCACCACCTTCAAACACACAAAATCAGTCACAATACTCATTCTCCATTTTAAAAAAACATTAGTAAACAACCATCAATTTCGATCGAAAATACCATTAATATACCTATTTAATTTTCTCCATTAAACCTACAATCAGAGCCCACCTCCTCCTCTACAAACTTCCCATTTCTCACTATTTCTAACCCATTTCATCAATTTTCTCACATACCCATTTCATTCTTCTTATTTTATATCAATTCATATTTATTTGGAGAAGTAAAAAGATGAAAAAAAAATAAAATTTATATATGGGAAGTTGAAGAAGATTGAAGAGAAATGAGGAATTAATGATAATTTTGGGATGAGAAAATTTGAAATATTGTGATGTGCGATTTGGGGCTAGAATGATGGAGCAATTTGTGACTGTGAGAAGCATGATATATATCAAGTACAATTCTGTAAATTTTTCATGTTATGTAATTTTTTAAAAGGTGTGGAATTTTTTGTATTAATGAATCTTATATTTGGGAGTTAGTGTAATTTACTTTTTTTCCCTTCTGATTTTGACCACGAAAAAGACCAAATTATGTTGTATTCAAAAAAAATTAAATAACTTTATTATTTAATGCAAGATATAACCAAAACTTTTAAGTTTGCAAGTTCTAGAAAAAATTGGTATTAAAAAGGAAAAGAAAAAACGTTACATTTTTTTATTTTTAAAAAAAATAAAATGCAAATTTTATATAAGAAAAAAAGATGCATACCCATAAAAAGGATGACAATTAATATCAGGATATCAATTATCCTTTTTTTCTCTCTAAAATGGTTTTACTCCTTCATTAACATGTATACTATTTTCTTCTTCAATTACTTATTATCAAACATCAATTATTTAATCTTCTTAAATATCAATCAACACAAGTGTTGCTACAAATAAAAATTATAAAATTCAATAATATTCAGATTATTTGTTTTTAATTATCGAATTTTTTTTATTAACATACAAATTGTACATTTTAATTGATAGAGATAGATGGAATGCAATATATGATTTTTATTTGGTATAGATAAATAATTTTTTTATTTTAAAATCATAAAACAAGTTTGTTGTATGAAAAAGGTGTAATGTATGAAATTAATATGTGTTAATGTATGAAATTGATATATAAGATACTATATACAAAAAAATGTATTCTTATTAATAAATTTTAATGTATGAAAAAGGTGTAAAGTCTACTTGGTGTTGTTTAATTTAAAATGTTTAAATCAATTTATCTCATTTACTAAAAAATATTCCTTACTGAGATCTCGTTGTGTGTAATAGATATTAAAACTAGTAATAAGATAACTTATCGTAAAAATTTATATGTAAAATGGTGATCAGTTAATTTATAGATATTACATACAGTAACTATTTACTACATTTTACATCTATAAAATTTATTTATAATATAACATTTTTACGTTGTTTTAACCAATCAAGTTTAAGTCTATTAGTACAACAATGTCATATACAAAATAATTTTAATTTTGGACATTTCGATCTATGAAATTGATATGCAAAATAGTAAACGTAGATGATTTATTCTTATTAATATTTTTAGTGTATAAAAATGGTACAAAATCTAGTATTCATGATTTAGTTTAATCAACACTATCAACGCATATGATTCATACAAAAATATTTATAAAGAAATGGAAGAAAATTGAACCCCCAAAGATATACACGTTTGATAGATAACAAAGCTGATACTGAAATAATATCCAAAATGAAGAAAATTATTTATGAAGATGAATACAAAAAAAAATTAGTTAAGATGAAATGTGTGAATTGGTAAATAAATTGTTTTCCAATAAAGTTGTACTAAAAAAAACATGGGAGTTTTTTTTTCTTTTTGAAAAAGGTTAAAATATAGGGAAAAAGACATTGTGTAACTTTTTTAGAAAAGAATAGCCCAAGTTTGGGCATATGGACATATAATGTCCAGTCGGGTAAAAAATGTCACTTTATGGTCATTTCTTATTCTTTTTAATTTGGGTCATTTTGGCCTACGTAATTCAGATACAGTTTATATATCATATTGATACAATCCATATACAATATTGATACAGTTTTCAACTTGGCTCATTCGGCCCTTTCTAAAGTTATTTCATTTTTTGTTTTCTATAAATTTTTTAACTGAAAAATATTTTACTTTTTTTAGTTGTTTAAAAATAATATTTAAATATAATTAAATAAAAATGGTATAATTGTTATATAGAATATGTATCTATACAAGATATATGTATAGAAATTATATAGTTCTATCAAATATGTATATGTATAAAATATATATATATAATGCATAGGAAGTGTATAAAATTTATATAATTGTTGTATAAAATGTGTAAAAAAACACAATTATTATATAAATTGTGTATCAAAACTATATAATTGTCATATAGAATATTTATATGTGTAAGATATGTATAAAAACTGTATAGAAGGTGTGTAGAAACTATGGAGAACAAGCCAACAAATTAAAATGGTTAGAAAGTGAAATTTAAATTCTATAGCTATTTTCGTAGAAATAGTTTGATCTGGAGTGTTGTTTCTATCCTTTCCTCTAAAATATAATAAAAGTAGATATAATGTTAACATATTTTACTCCTTCCATAATTATCAACACATCTATTTATGAGATATTAATACAAATTCCTAAAAAAAAAAAAGTTAAATATTCTTTAAAAAATTATTTACCGAATTTTTTAAATAAAATAATAAATTATTTTTTAAAAAAGTTGCTACAACTTGTAATTAAAATTTTAATAAAAAATTATCTAAAAGTGTTGATATAAGTTGCAATAAACAATCTAATAAATGCATATGAGATAATTTTCTCTGTTGTAATTTATTGGACTACCACATTAATTAGAGGAAAAATTGCACGCTATAGATAAAATAATTTCTTAATTTCATGATATGTTTAAGATTTAAAAAATTACCCTACATAATTATTTGTTAGTTATTTGTGGGCCCCTATATACAAAAATAATATGCAATGTATATTGCAAATAATACTCTCTCTCGTGTAATTAATTTTTCATAATCTCTATCTTGTCTAATTGGCTAGTTTTGCGACATTAACTTATTCACGCTTCTTGAACATATTTCAAAGAAAAATTTCCTCCCAAATCAGCCCCTTTTTTTTGTCTTCTCCTAAAAATCTATTGTGGGTTTACATTGAAGATTTTTTAGAGTAATTTCTCATCCCTAAATATTCGCGGGGATATGCATGGAAGATTTTGTGGTAATATTTTTTTTTTGTATATGTAGATTTATTTTCTTTTGATTTTTTAGGTATTATCTAAATGAGCTGCTAAGTTTCTTTAAATTTCATCTATTTTCATAAAATAGAACGTATAATTTGAAAATTGAATTGTATATATGTACATATATATGCATATAAGTATAATTATTTCTATATACATACATTGATTTTTATATATTGTGTATCACAAATTAAAATGAGTATCAGCGCATTAGGATCCTAATATACAAATGGTCAATTATTTCATTGTATATGTATAATATTATACATTTATACAATATAGCATTGATATACATATGTATATGTTTATTCAATACATAATTGATATGCATATGTATATGTTATACAAATGTGTTTGTCTCATATGCATATGTTTGTTTGTTTAATTGTATATGTATAATATTATACATTTATACAATATATTATTGATATGCATATGTATTTATTATACATTATATATAATTATAAAATTCTAATGTGTTTGTGTAACACCCCGAGTCTACACCCCAGACGTCACATGGTGCTCATAATCCCGAAGGGCCACAAGCTAATCTATGACTGATACCTGTTGTGAGCACTGAATAATACTACTAAAATAACGTAGAAAATAGGCTGAAATGCCATAAGGTTCATGATCTAGAAAAAATACTAAATATTGATAAATAAATACTGAAAAATAAATATTTGTCTGAAATAGTCTAGTCTGAAAACCTCTAACTGTTTGAAAAGGGAGTTGATGAGACAAGTCCTCAACTAACTCCGTCTACTGAATATAATAAACTACTGAAACTCTAAAATGATAACTATGTCCTCGAACTATGAGGACTTACCACTAAATTTGCTGCTGATAAACTGGGCTGCTAGGTACGGCCAAGAGCCCATGCGTCTGAACCTATGATATAAGACATCATAGTGTAAAATAAAGAGTATGTGTTAGTACTTTGAATGTACTGGTATGCTAAGTGAGGTAGGATGATGTGCAAGGGTTCATATGCATGAAAAATATCTAGCTGAGTAACATGAATATAACTAAATGTTAGTACATGTATATCTAAAACTGTTGTAAACACTGATTATGATGCTGCATGTAAATCTACTTTACTGTAAGTGAGATCACAGATAACTGGATTACCGATAACTAAATGACTGTTTCTGATAGTCCTAATTCTGTAGGACAGAACTTAGTTTCGTACTGAGCTGGGTGACTGTGTCGGACAGTCCTAATTCTGAAAACTAAACTGAGATTTCATACTGAATTTAAAGATGAAACTATAACTGTGGGAGTGTTTATCTAACCGACATACCCCGATTATAAATTGAGTTGGGGTCCAACCCGTGACCCCAATTGGAAGGGTGTTAGCACCTTGCCAAGAGATACTAATAATGGTTGTAAGTTAAGCCTATCTGGCAGAAAGATACATCATCAACCCTCACTGGCAGAAAAACTCTTATAAGATATATCAACCCTTATCTGGCAGGAAAATATCTTAACTTATACTGGCTATGTAGTTCTATAACGTAGGGATTGCTGCTAAGGGTCAAACCCTATACTGACAAGAATGCCCCCATCCCTGAGTTCGTTCGGCACTGATTTCTAGTCCCAACTGAATAGACACTGAACTGATTTCTAGACTATTCTAGGCTTGACTGAACTGTTACTGATCGTGCTAACTGACTGAACTAGACTGAGTTCACTAAGTTTTGTTAATTGACTGAATACACTGAGTTTTGTAACTGACTGAGTACTATTGTACGTGACATCATTAAAACTACTTTGAAGCTACTGTAATTCTAGGTAAAATAGTTATATTTCGGATATTGAATACCCCCAGGACTCAATAGCATTGAAAGTAAAACAAGACATGATCATAATAGCATAACAATAGTAGCTTGTCAACAATGCTTTCATTTAGATATTTTGTCAGATACTTAATAGTCATGAATTTATGCACATACTACTATGACGTGATTTCACTATGCAACTCACATGAGCATTATATCAAATACTTGGGGAGCATAGTCTATGCATACAGTGATAAACAACGTGTAAGTATCATGATCACAAATACAAACTTACATATTCAACATACTACTATGACGTGATTTCACTATGCAACTCACATGAGCATTATATCAAACACTTGGGGAGCATACTCTATGCATATAGTGATGAACAACGTGTAAGTATCATGATCACAAATACAAACTTACATATTCAAGGGGTTTTTAACATGAATCCACATAACATTACACACATGTTGATTAATTCGCATAAAAACTCATAATTCATCGTGAATTATACCCCAACTAACATCATAATCATGAATACAATCAAATTCAACATAAAATTCATGAAAGTAACTCCAAGGGTGGAAGGAAACCCTTGGATGAACGCCTAACATACCTTGACTGTTGATTTCTTGAGAGTGGTGGTAAATTTTTTGGGACTTTAATCTTGAATTTGATGGGTTAGGGTTAGTTCTTGAGAGGATTTGAGAGAAAGTAAGTAATTTTGCTCTTCAAATGATTAATTTTGTATTTTTAAGGCTGAATAAAAGTAGAAAAAGACTTAATTTCCCCTCTATATACGGAATTAAATGAGTAGAAACCGTGCCCATGTCAATATCGTGTTGGCTCACTGGAATTTGCACTGATGGCTGGTGAAAAGCTTTGATCGATGCGATGGGTGATGTGATGCGTTGAAATCGCATTGATCCACTATTTTGGACTCCCAAACGTGCCTCAAATGATGTTTGAAAAATCAAAAACTCGTCCGAGAACACCTACTGACCTTTCTGATCATGAATAAACCAAAAAATCAACATTTTCAGGTCATAAGGGTCAAAAATAAGTTCATGGGAATATCGAGGCCAAAATAAGACTAAGTGTCAATACTTAGCTTAAAATTTCTAAGTCCGGGACCTCTTTTTATGCTATAAAGGACTGAGTTAGGCTTGAAAATTTTATGAGGTCTTATAGTTTATATATACAATTGTAAATTTATATTTAGTTAAAATTTAATTGTATAAGGTATAATTGGATTTTATACATTTGTACTAAGAAAAAGGTCAATTATGGAAGGAGAATCACCAACAATTTTTGTTATATAGAAGGAGAATATTTGAGGAAGTTGGAGATAATAATGAGCATGAATTACTCTCCCTTTCCTTTAAAATTAATATTAATTATATTGTATAAATGAGTCCTAAATACATTTGGTCACTAACTACTATCTATAGAATGTAATTAGTAAAACTTAGACCATGAAGTTAATTGGGAGAAGTCTAAGGTGTCTATATGTGAAGTTTTGCCTTAATTAGATTATGTCCAACACAAAATAGAGCACAAACTAGCCCAAACTGAACAAAAAAACCCACCTCTCTACATTGATAATTTCCTAATGTAATAGAGGGAAACCCAAAATTCAATCTGAAAAAAATAAATTAAAATAAAAAATTTTCCCCAACAAAAGAACTTCAGCTTTTAGGTGTTTCTTCTATGCTCATCGTTGCGTAAGTATCGGATCCAAGAACTAGTTTATTTCCCCAAGACAATATGATTTTTGTGTAATTTTGTTTATGAATCTAATATAATATGTTGATTATGATCATGATCAGGAAGTACAAGGAAATTAGACCTCCACACATCAATGGATTTTGTGACATTACGGATAATACATATTCAACAAAAGAAGTGGTAAACATGGAGGTTGTTGTGCTAAAAGGCCTCCATTTTGAAATGGTAAATCCCACAACTAAAATATTTCTCAGGTAGTCATTGTTTTGCTAATAACTAGATGTGCACTACAATTAAGGTTCCTCGAATGATATGACCATTCTTTTTTCTTTCGTTTGCAAAAGGTTTACCAAAATTGCTCAAGAAGACTGCAAAGTAAGTTCACAAAAATAACACAAACATTACTATTTTCAATTCAAATGTGTTTCTACTAAGTGGTTGCTTATTTTGTTTTTCTATGTTATATAGAACTTTGATTTGTAGTTTGAGTTACTGGGTACTACCTATCGGAGTTAAGTTTGTAACACAACCCTACCGGGGCCTAATCATTCCGGATATCTCAAGTCTAACCAGGACTGGGAACGACCCCCAATACCAAAATGTTAACCACCTTACACCCCATGTCAGCTGAATTCCAAACAAATAACAATATAAGATAATATAAGTTTAAAGACAATAAAGTAAGTTCATAACCATAGCCAAATGGACATAACTAGATATTCAACCAATACCAATACCAATGCCAATACCAATACTAATGCAAACACTAATACTGACACCGCTTATGCCCGTAGTTGTTCGACAAAGCCTCTAAACAAAATTAAGAAACATCTGATTGGGACATGCCCCCAACCATAGCAAAAATCAATTCCAATGAAATAACAAAAATGAAAAGAAGTCCATGGAATGAAATGGAATCTTCTGGAGTATGAAAGCTCAATACTTCAATCTAAATCAAAGTTGTCCCCGAATCCAAGTCACTAAGAAGGAGGAATGGTAATATGACCGGTTCCTGGATCACGTGGGAATACAGCGCCGAAGATGGTTAGCAAGGTAAACCCTAGCATGTAACTTAGGTATAAACATAAAATAATGCCCTCATTCAAACCAAAACAAATAATCATATGTAATCACATATATACATATATACCGTGTTGGTTTAGGGAACAAGGTTTAGCATGTATTTAAAATCTTAACCTGGGTTGTGTAGCTTGGTCGTCCTAAAACCACCACAGGCTATATGGGTTCAGCTCCCCCTTCTGAAAGGTCCCTAGTGCGTGTTAACCGCACGACCAAAGAAAAAAAGCCTTGGATGACTAGTACATCCCCAAAATATAAACTACGACATCATGCACACAGCCACTAAGTCCACCCTCACATTGACAAATGTGATTTCTAATGTTGGTCCCCCCAGGACCTATACCTTCTACTACTTTGATACTCAAACTCCTTTAAGCCCAATTAAACCTTTTACACATAACCAAAATATTTACCAAGGAGTCTTTCAATTAGGCATTAGCTGTTGGTATCATCATACCAAAATTAGAGATTGCAAGTCTATTACCTTATGCCTTATAAACTATTTAACCAATTTGACTCCACCATTTCCAATTTAATCCAAAATTATTTCCACCAAGGCCCTTCCAAAATCACGTGAAACCAACCAAAACTAATTCATATTTTGTCAACAATTTATTCAATGCAAGGTTCCAAGAATTTTCAAACTATGTGAAAAAATCATTCTCATTGACAATTTCAAAAATAGGTTGAAGGCATGCCATTATCAAATCCAAAATCATCATAATTTGGGGATTAACCATGATCGCTTAATTAAATCACCATTCCCATGTACCCACATATGGAAAACCATAATTAAAACAAGAAAAACCATAATCAAACCATGAGAAATAATATTCACCCATGAACAACAAAAAACTCCAACCTTTATTTCAAAAACCATAATAAGAATATGAAAACCATACCTTAAAACACATGCCTTTAGTGAAATAACAATGAGGGAAGAGTCATACGCCTTAGAGGGAGTTTATTCAAATATTTTATACACTAATACTCATGTATTGGGTCTTAGGTTATGCTAGGGAAATACGGGGTGTTACAATTCTAGACATTTTTTTTAACACCTTTTGAGGTCACGACTTAAAACACCTTTTGGGTCTTCATTAACCTTATTCCTAATCAAACATTTTTAAAATCACATATCAAACTCCCTCTTTAAAAAAAAATAGTGAAGATTCCATTTCATATTATGGACTGATGAGAAAGGTAGGGATGTGCGCCAACAGGGCCAGTCTTATCAGTCGTCAGTTTCATATGGTCACTCGACTCACTAGGTTACCACTTCCAGTGCTACTAGTGGTCAGTGTCCGAATAAATTATATGCTCTTTATTCCCGTCGAGATCAGGAAAATTCTCCTGATATAGTTACTGGTATGTTGCAAGTCTTTCACTTACATTTTTTTGCTTTGCTAAACCTGGACCTTTTCTTTATTTTGTAATTCCATATATAGCCTTCAATTTCAGAGTCAATCTCAAAACTCTAGCAGAGACCTTTTTAGTGTCTACCCCAGTAGGCATTTCCATTGTAGCCAGACAGGTATACAAGAACTGTCCAATTATAATATCTCAAAAACTTACCTCAATTGATCTCGCGGAGTTAGAGATGACAAATTTTGATGTTATTCTCGGTATAGATTGACTCCACTCATGATATGCCTCAGTTGATTGTAGAAGCAGAATAGCTCATTTTTAGTTCCCAAATGAGCAGTCCTTGAATGGAGGGGTAGTACCATAGCTCTTAGAGAACAGTTGATCTCGTACCTTAGAGCTATAAAGATGATATCGAAGGGGTGTATTTACAATCTTATATGAGTCAAAGACTTTAACTCACAAACTTCAACCCTTAAGTCAGTTTCAATAGTCAAGAAATTTCCAAATGTGTTCTCCGAAGATCTCCCCAGAGTTTCTCTTGAAAGGGAAATCGAATTTGGAATAGACCTTCTCCCAGATACTCATCCTATATCTATTCTGCCATATAAAATGGCTCTAGATAAACTCAAAGAATTGAAAAAATCGTTTAAGGATTTCTTAGATAAGGGATTCATTAGACCCAGCGTCTCCCCAGGGGGAATACCTTTCCTATTCATGCGTAAGAAAGGCGGTTCTCTCAGAATATGTATTGACTACCATCAGCTGAACAAGGTCACAGTCAAGAATAAATATCCACTTCTTAGAATTGATGACTTATTTGACCAACTTCTGGGTGCTAGCTACTTTTCCAAGGTAGACCTCAGACGTGCTATCATCAACTCAGGGTCAGAGAATGTGACATTCCAAAAATAGCTTTCTAAACCCGGTATGTCAATTTGAATTTCTAGTCATGTCCTTAGTCTTACAAATGCCCAGCAGCCTTCATGGACTTGATGAACCGAGTGTTCAAGCAGTACTTGGACATGTTCATCATAGTCTTTATCGATGACATTCTTGTTTACTTTCGTAGCGAAAATGATCATCCAGACCACCTCAAAATAGTACTTCAGACTCTTAGAGCTTACTAATTGCTCGCTAGATTTAGTAAGTGTGAATTATCAATAAGATCAATAGCTTTTCTTGGCCATATTATTTTTGGTGATGACATTAAAGTTGATCCTCAGAAGACTAAAACGGTGAGAAACTGGCCTAGATCCATCTCTCCATCAGATATCAGGAGTTTCTTAGGTTTAGCTGGCTATTACCATTGGTTTATTGAAGGGTTTTCTTCTATTGCATCCCCCATGTCCAGATTGACTTAGAAGAAAGTTAAGTTTTAGTGGTTAGATTCTTGCTAGAAGAGTTTTCAAGAGTTGAAGACTCGACTCACCTCAGCCCCAGTCTTGACTCTACCAGATAGTTTAGATGGTTTTGTTATGTAATATTATATATCCAGAGTAGGTTTGGGTTATGTCCTCATGCAGAGAGGCAAGGTCGTATCCTATGCCTCCAGACAGCTTAAACCCCATGAGAAGAATTACCCTACTCATGATCTTGAGTTCGCAGTTGTAGTGTTTTCCTTAAATATTTTAAGGAATTACTTGTATGGGGTGCATGTGTATGAGTTCACAGATCACAAAAGCCTTCAGTATATGTTTTCTCAGAAAGATTTGAATCTGCATCAAAGAATGTGGTTAGTATTATTAAATGATTATGACATAAGTGTTCTGTATCATCCAGGAAATGCCAATGTAGTGGTTGATGCTCTTAGTAGATTGTCCATTGATAGTGTAGCTCATGTTGAGGATGGTAAGAAGCAGTTAGCTCAGGAAGTCTATCAGCTTGCCCAACTAGATGTCCGCTTAGTCAACTTAGCAGAGGATAGTGTGTGGGTGCAGAGTACCTTAGAATCATCTCAAGTTTTTGAGGTAAAGGAAAATCAGAATAGAGATCCCAGTCTAGATAAGTTGAAAGAATCAGCCAGAGATCAGAAAGTGGAGGTTTTCTCCCAAGAAGGATATGGTGTGTTGCGTTGTCAAGGTAGATTGTACGTGTCTGGTGTATATGATTAGAGGCAATAAATTCTTACAGAAGCGCATGGTGCGCGCTACTCTATTTATATAGGGGCTACTAAGATGTACCGTGATTACGGGAAATCTATTAGTTGGGTGGGATGAAGAAAGATATTTCAAAATTTATAGCTAAGTGCTCTACATGCCAGCAAGTTAAGATTGAGCACCAGAAACCTAGTGGGTCTATGTAAGAGTTTAGTATTCCCACTTGGAAGTGGGAGAAAACGAACATGGATTTTGTGACAGGTTAACCTCGAACCCATCATCAGCATAATTCTATTTGGGTTATCATAGAAAGAATGGCCAAATCAGCTCATTTCTTTCCAATCCATACCTCTTTTTTAGCCAAGGACTATGCCAAACTCTATCTTGGAGAGTTGGTTAGGTTGCATGATGTTCGGTTATATATCATCTCAAATAGAGGTACCCAGTTTACCTCTCATTTTTGGAAAGCATTCCAAAAAGGTCTTGGTACCCAAGTCCATTTCAGTACAGCCTTCCACCCTCAGACAGATGGTCAAGTAGAAAGGACCATTCAGACTCTAGAAGATATACTAAGAGCATGTACAATTGATTTTAAAGGTAGTTGGGATGGCCACTTTTCTTTGATTGAATTGGTATATAATAACAGCTATAATTCCAGAATCCGTATGGCTCTATTTGAGGCTCTCTATGGTAGGAGATGTAGATCTCCAATTGGTTGGTTTGAAGTAGGTGAGGACATAGTAGTTGTGCCTGAATTGATGTTTTATAAGTTAGAGAAGTTTCAGTTGATCAGAGAAAGGCTTAGGGATTCCCAAAGCCGACAAAAGTCATATACAGATGTGAGGAAAAAGGATCTCGAGTTTGAGGTCGGTGATTTTATGTACATAAAATTCTCTCCCATGAAAAAAGTGAAGATATTAGGCAAGAAAAGAAAACTCAGTCCTAATATGTCGGTCCTTTCAGAATTCTCAGTCGTTTTGGAAAGGTAACTTACGAGTTTGAGTTTCCTTCAGATATAGCCTCAGTACACCCAGTGTTCCATGTTTCATTGTTGAAAAAGTGTATTAGTGATCCTGTTGTAGTTTTTCATTTAGAAAGTGTAGATATTCAGAACAGTCTTTCGTTTGAGGAAGTTTTGATCTAAATTCTTGATCATTAAGTTCGTAGACTAAGGAACAAAGAAGTTCCACTAGTCAAAGTTCGTCCGTTGAGGGATCCACTTTGTAAGCAGAGGCAGACATGCAGACCAAGTACCCTCATATTTTCTCCACGAATCCAGATTCAGTATAAGGTACTAATCTTCTTAAGATTTCTCTCTATCATACTCATTTCAGTTGCACATCATGTTTATGTCAATCGTGCATTTACAAATTAGTTCAGTCATGTAACCCATGCATCAGATATGCATGTTCAGTGTGTAAGCTCAGCTTAACGAGATTTATTCGAGGTCGAATAATCCTAAGGGAGAGATATTGTAACTCCTCATATTTCTCTAGAAAAATGTAAGCCTCAATATATGAGTATTCATATATAAATATTTTGAAACACTCATTATTTTTCAGTTTAGAGCCAGCCATTTTATAAGAAATTCAATTAGTTTTCCAACGATACAAAATTCGCCCAAATCCGATAACTGGGTATGAAGTTATGGATATTTTAAGTTTCAGTCATTAAACCTCATAATTTTAACCCTTAACACATCGCGGAGACAGTCCAAATGATAATTTTCAATTTTCAGTGTGACTCTATGATCATGGCACATCGCGGAGCATGCCAATTTCTCGTTTGGCAATTTCCAGTGGGCTTTCACGATGTTGGCACATCGCGGAGGTGGCCAAATTGGCACTTCAAAGGATTAACGCGATAGCTCCACGTCGCGGTGTTTGTCCAGTCCTAGTTGTCCCTTTTCCAGTGGCTTGGCGCGATAGTGGGGCGTCGCACCAAGGCCAAAAATTGGGATCTTCAGTTTTCAGCTTTTTTAAAAAAAATTTGTTCAGGGGTATTTGGGTTTTTTTCCATGGCCCTAATTAACCTAAAACACAAAATTTAACCCCTAAACACCCTAAGTAGTCATTATTATTTCAATTCCTCACACAATCAAAGATCCCTATTTCAAGAACAAGAAACCCTAACTCTCAAATTCAAGACCAATCCTTAAGAACTCATCAACAACCTTAGGGAATTCATTATCCTAGGTATGTTAGATGTTCATCCATGGATTTCTTTCATCCATGGAGCCCAAGTAACCCATTTTAATCACCAAGTTATAATCTTTTCAAGTTATTATGTTTTAAATTATGATTTCATCCATGAATTCTCTATGTACTATTGATTTTATACCATGTTACCATGAAATTATCATTATTATTCAATTCTCCATATTTTAATATTACTATTTATTGAATTAAACCATGATTTAGTACTATTATTTTGAATCCATTCTATTTTTATAAGTTCCATGGCATTCCTATGATTGTTTTAAACCCTGAACTACAAATGTTTGATAAAATACCTACAAGAGTGATTGATTTGATAAAAGCCTTCATGTTTTGTTTTCCAAGATCTAGTGTCATTCTTACTATCATTGTTTTTGAGTCCTGGGGGTATTGAATACCCAAAAACCATAGTTGTTTATTTAGTCTAGTCTCAGTACATTATAGCATAGTCTTCAGAACATTCTATAAGCATTATTAGAATAGTCAAATATCAGTCAGTTAAACTCAGGATAGTCTAGTATCTCAGTGTCTTTTAGTTGGGAGTGAGATTTATCACCGAATGAGTATAGGGATGGAGGCTTTTTGTCAGATAGGCAGAGTCATTAGTAGCAGTCCTTATACTCCAAAATTATGAAGCTAGCGTAGAATATGATAAGTCACCCGTTAGATTACCTTAACTATCTCGCAGAGGTCACCCATCAGTTCAGGATTGACACACTTAGTCCTTTGGACATTATATCAATTTAGTGGATCTACACAACCATCATTAGTACCCATGGCATGGTATTAACACCCTTCCAACTGTGGTTACAAGTTGGACCCCGATTAGCTCAGATTGGGGAATGTCAGTTAGATGATACCTCCCATAGTCTCAGATACAGTCTCAGTTACAGTCTCAGTTCAGTTATTCAGTCTTAGTGTTATTTGACCAAAACATACAGATTTCAGTTATTTTAGTATTTTAGTTTATAGATTTTACTTACTTCATGTTATATGCTTGGTCATACATCTTCACTGTCTATGTATTTTCACGTATTTTTAGCATTTACAGATTCTCATGCATACACTGTATTTACATGCTTCACGTATCTCCAGTTCCTATAGATTTCATGTTCTTTATTCAATATCCTATGATTTATATGTATATTTAGATAGTTTATTATTCCTATTCATGAAACCTTACATGACAGCTTACCTTATTTAGCATACCAGTATATTCAAAGTATTGAACCATACCTTTCTTTTGTGCTATGATGTATCACATCATAGTTCTGATGCTCAGTTCCCAGACCATGCTTAGACTTTTCTCCTTAGGCTATCAGTAGTACAGTAGTAGTGGTGAGTCCTCATCATTTGAGGAAAGATTATTTTACTTCATATCTCTATTTCAGTAGTTAACAGAGTTAGTTAGGGTCTTGACCCATCAACTCTTATTCAGTTAATCAGTTTTAGAGGCTTTTCAGGCATTAGAGTCAGTTATCCATATGACATATCAGTTTATCAGTACTAGACCAGATTCAATCAGTTTTTCTATAGATACATATTTTATTACTGACTCGGAGATAAAACCTTATGGCATATTAGTATTCTTCCGTATTTATGATCATTTAATCTAGTGCTTACAGTACGTACCAGCTCATGGGTTAGCTTGTGGTCCCTTGAGACTGTAAGAACTGTGTGTCGACTAGGGTGTAGTCCCGGGTCATTACAAGAATGCCCCTAATTTATACTATAAAATATCATTCTTTGGTTACAAGTTAAGCTACTGACTTGTCACCACAATATACAACTCTTACCATTGAGTCTTCCCTAAGATAGAGAATTGGACACCACATACTTACGAACTTACAACTTTCTAGTCCCACTCGTCACTAGACCATACAACTTATATGGTCTAGTCATGACCAATATAGAACACCAAAGTCTTGGACACTGGACAACTTACGACCCAACCTTAACCTCTGTAACCTATCCTCATGGCTCTTAGTGAGCCACTCGTACTCAGAGCCAAGTCAAGTCACTAACTTTTTCATATAAGAAAGGTTTGACCAAATGACCCATCACCACCCCTAATGACTTGTACCACCAAACTGTAACAATAATAGAACACCCACCACTATATATTGGATACCTTATGACTAGGGTCACCTAACCCGTACCCATACCATACAACTCGTATGATGAGTAGTTACTAGGATAGTGAGCTCAAAGATTAGAAAATTTCTAAGGGCCAAAACCGAGGGGATTTAAATTTGTTGGACTACAACTGCGTGAAATTCTTGCTTCTTTGATAGCAGTTGTTGTGATATATCTTTCAAAGTTCATGTTACAGCCAAAGTAACATCCTTGGGTGTGGATATTAATTCAAAGTTCACTTACATTTAGTTCCTTTGTATATTGAAGCAATGAAGTAACACTATTCTATATTACAGAGTCTGGCCCTTCAATGTTTCTCCAGATATAAAGAAACTGATTTAAAGGAATGTGTTCTTATTATACACAACTTGCAATTAAGTAGAATATGAAGTTCTTTAGAAGCTATGAGGGACAAATACAAACAACATAAGGTATCAATCTATCTTTGATAATGTTGGGTTTTTAAGAGGTGTGAATGAAAAATGAATAGGTTTTTTTCTAAAAAGACACCAAGAGAAAGGATGCAATTCGAATAGTCACATTTTCAGATTGAATGATTATGACCTTTCCAACAGGTTGTAACTTTTTTGAAGAGTTTCACCTTTATGAAGGGGTGCACCTTTCTAAACTATTGCTTGTTTCATGAAGCAACACATTTATGGCTATAAATATATGAATTTTTCCTCAGAAAAAAACAATTTTTGAATAGGAAAACAATCTTCTTCTTTTAAAAACTCTCGTGTGATCATCAAATCATTGTGTGTGTTTGAAATTTCTAAAAATTTGAGGTACTGCAATTTTCAGATAGAGAATCATTTTATACTGGGAGAAAAGATTCCATAAGGTTGGGCACTTGAGGGGAATAAATTACTTAAGGACACACCGTGCATTTGGTGAACTTGATTTTATAATTTTTTGCTTCATCTTCTTTCTTAAAGTTGACAAACACTTTATTTTAATAATTCATTTGATTATTTATATGGACTTGTGTTTGAAGTTGTTGTAACTTCAACATAGTTTTTAACAACTGTTCTTGAACATAGTGTTGAATTTTGGGTTGAAAGATACAACTTTTGTACCCAGAACAACAATCTTAAGGAATTTAGTAATCAGTATTGTTTGGTTTTACTTCTTTTCAGTAAATAGTTTGAACTTTATATTGATAGTTCTTCAACTGTTTGAACATAAGTTGGTTGTACTTGTGTTGAAGTTCTTGACATTTGATTTTGCTATTTGCAAGAAATTAGTTTGATCTTTATTTTGTTGAAGTTCATAAGTTGGGTGAACTTATTGTTAAAAGTTCAAAGTTGTAAATATAGAGTTTAAAATTTATTTGATTATTCTATGCTAATTTGGACATGTGTTTAAACGTATCGTTGAAAAAATATAGATTTTACCAAATCCGAGAAAAACAACAATCTTAAGAAAATTATAAGAATATTTTTTGTGCTTGTCTGATGAAGTGAAAAAAATTATCACCATTTACAAATCAATTATTTGATTAATCTGTATTGGGTCTGAATTTTGTAAAGACAAAAATCTTTTAATGTCTTCACCAATTCGTAAAAATTTTTGTATTGGTTTCTGGAGTTTAAAACTCATGGGGTTTTAATATTTTTGAATTTGATTCTGATTTGAAGTCATAAAAACTTTTTCAGGTTTCAAAGTTCATTCGACTGATAATTTGAAGATATAAAAACTTCATCATTGACTAGAAATAAGCTTGCTAAACATTAAAATCTTTATTGTTAGTATTCTAAAATACTAAAGTATATGTCAAAGATTGATAGGATAATAACGAATGAAATTGAATAAAAAAAATTAATTCAGTTGTGAATGGCGTTGTCCCAATGACAACCAATATTGTATCATTAAGTCCTTCAGATAATGCTCAAGCATTGGGAATAACAGAGAACCAGAAAAAAATATATATATAGATATTTTTGTTTGAACTTCAATGTATGGCAGCAAATGATGTCATTTTGGCTGACCAAATTTGAAATGTAAATATTCACAAGTATAGATCCTCATACTCCAAATAATAATAATAATAATAATAATAATTAAAAATCAATTATTTAGTTTGAAAGATCTTGTGAGTCATCACAAGATAGAAGAGGATAATGAGTTGAATGAGAAATCATCAATGATGGTTGCAAATCAGGCTAAGGATGATGTTCCAAATAATAAGAAAGTAAGAAAGTCTTCTAGATAAGATAAAGAGCAGAACAAATAAACTTTCAAAGACAAGTGCTACAATTGTAGTGATGTTGGACACAAAGCTCTAAATAGTCAAGTTCTGAATAAGAACAAGAAAAGAGGTTAGATAAACATGTTGGAAACAACTAGAGAGATTGAAAATCTATGTGATATGATCACTGAAAGCAATCTAGTTGGATATCCAAATGAATTTTGGTATAATTCAGGAGCCGCTAGACATGTTTGAGAGGATAAAGAAGTTTTTTCTACTTGTGATACCGTTGGTCCCAAAAATCTGATCTTCATCAGAAATAATGCAATAATCAAGGTTGAGTAAATGGGAAGATATTCCTAAAAATGAATTCCCACAAGGTGTTGACTCTTAATAATTTTCTCCATGTTTCTATTATTAGGAAGAACTTAGTTTCGATAACACTTCTCGTTAAAAAGGTTTTTAAGTGTGTGTTTGTTTAGGAGAAACTGTAATAAGCAAGAGTGAAAAATATGTAGGAAAGGATTACCTTAATGAGGGCCTTTTCAAACTTGATTTAATGATTGTTAAAATGAAGAAAGCTAAGACTTATTCTTACTTACAAGTGTCAAGTGGTTAGTGGCATAGTTGTTTAGGATATATCAATTATAAAATCTTGGGAAAACTGATTAATTTGAAAGTTTTGCCAAACTTTGAGTTCAAAAAATCAAAGTGTCAAACATATGTGGAATTAAAATATGCCAAGCATCCGTATAAGTCTGTTGAAAGGAATTCCAATCTCCTAGACGTAATCTACACAGACATTTGTAATATAAAGTCAACACCATCTCGTAGTGAGAAAAAGTATTTTATAACTTTTATTGACGATTACACTAGGTATTGTTATTTCTATTGGCTAAATAGTGAGGATGAAGCAATATATGCATTTAGCCAATATAAAATAGAAGTTGAAAATCAGTTAGAGAAAAATATCAAAATGATAAGTAGTGATAAGGGTGGAGAATATGAATCTCCATTTGCGAAAATATGTGTAGAGAATGGAATCATCCATCAAAATACTGTCATGTATTCACCTCAATCAAATGTGAATACAGAAAAGAAGAAAAAACTTAAAAAAATAATGAAGGCCTTGCTTATAAGCTCAAGTTTTACCGCAACACTTGTGGGGGGAAGCTATCTTTACATCTAAGCGGCTACTTAATAGAGTACCCCATAGTAAGACACTTTTAATTTCACATGAAAAAATGGAAAGAAAAGAAATCCAACTTGAAATATTTCAAAGTGTGGGGGTCTCTACCGAAGGTTCAAGTTCCTATGCCTAAAAAGGTAAAGATAGGACCCAAGATTGTGAACTGCGTGCTCATTATATATACTAAAAGCAGTAAAGCATGTAATTTTTTTGTTCATAAATTTGAACATTCGAATATCAATGAAAATATGGTAATTGAATCAGATAATGTTGAGTTCTTTGAACACATTTATCCATTAAATCTGGACATGAGCGATCTAGCGGGGGGGTCTAAACGACCTCTAGATAAACCAAGCGAGAATGTACATAATGATGAGAATTAAAGGCATAGTACACGTCAAAGAACATCAACTTTATTTGGATCAAATTTTGTAATATTTTTCCTAGAAAATAAGCCTCAAACATTTAAAGAAGCGATGTCATCTTCAGACTCATCCTTTTGAAAAGAGGCAGTCAATAGTAAAATTGATTCAATATTGAGCAATCATACTTGAGAATTGGTTGATCTTTCTCCGGGAAATAAACCTTTAGGTTCTAAATGGATCTTTAAAATAAAAAGAAAAATAGATGGGACTATTGACAAATATAAGGCAAGTCTTGTAGTGAAGGGATTTAAATAGAAGGAAGGTCTTGATTATTTTGATACATTCTCGCTTGTAAAAAGGATAACATTAATTTGGATGTTAGTTGCCTTAGCGGCAATATATGGTCTTGAAATCCATAAAATGGATACGAAAATAGCATTCTCGAATAGAGAGTTAGAGAAAGAAATTTACATGGAATAGCCTGAGGGTATTATGGTTCCTGGTAAAGAAAAGAAGGTGTACAACTTGTTAAGTCACTTAATGGGCTAATAAAATAGTAGCATGCAAAGTTTGACCAAACCATGCTGGAAATGGATTTAAAATATACGAATTTGATAAACGTGTTTACATTAAAGACAATCACAGAGTTATTGTTTGTTTATATATGGATGATATGTTGATTATAACTAGAGACACTTCTAACATAAATGCTATGAAATGAATGCTTGAGAGAAAGTTTGATATGAAAGACTTTGGAGTTACGAACGTGACCTTAGGGATATGACTCCATAAAATTCCATAAGGGTTGGCATTGTCTCGGTCTTATTACATTAAAAAGGTATTTGAAAAGTTTAAAAGTATTTGGATTTTGATATTGCCAAGACTCCATTAGACATGAGCTTTGCACTTCAAAAGAATGAAGGTGAAAGTGACTAACAGTTGAACTATGCTAGAGTGTTGGAATGTTTAATGTATATCATGAATTATACATGGCAAACAGAGCATGTGCTATTAGTTAATTGAGTTAATACACAAGTTATCCTAAATAAATTCATTGGATGGGAATGAAAATAGTTTTGGGGTATCTTAAATACACTCAAGACTTAGCTTTGCATTATAATAAATATCCAATGGTCATTGAAGGATATAGTGATGGAAATTAGATCCTCGTATCGTATGAAGTAAAATCCACAAGTGGATATATATTTACATTAGGTGGAGAAGTAGTTTCTTGAAAATCATCCAAACAGACATATATTTCCCTGTCTATAATGGAATTTGAATTTATCATATTAGATAAAGTTGATGACGAAGTTGAATGGCTTCAGAATTTCTCAGAAGATGTTTCTTATTGGCCAAAACTATTGTTACTAATACGTATACACTGTGATAGCCAAGCGGTGATCAGTAGGGCAGGGAACATGATGTATAATGATAAATTTCTCCATATAATATGGAGATATAATATCATTAGACAACTACTCTCTAGTTGAATTATCACCGTTGACTATGTGAAGTGAAAGGATATTGTGTTGGATCAACTTACAAAAGGCTTATCTATAGAGGGAGTTGAGAGATCATAAAAGGGAATGGGTTTAAGGCCTAGGATAAGTCAGCATGGTGGTAAATCTACCTAGCAAACTAGAGATCCCAAGAGCTAGGTTCAAGGAGATCAAATAAATTTGTGACGGACGATTCAACGTTATCACTATACTCAACTGATTCTCATGATGAAGACAATGTTTAGAGAACAAGGATAAGTCTTATAGTTTGAAGTTTTTTAATGGTTTCTAAGTTTTTGACCAAATAGTTTTGGAATCACCTATGTAAGGGTTAAGTGGAAGCCACTTTAAGGAGAATGTTAGTAAAGGCCTATTCTCTGTGCTCTTATGAAACCAGGACGTGTTCATGACTGAAACGAAAAAAACCATGAGAACCATAAATAATAAAAGGTTATTTGTGCGGCTTATGTTATCTAGATGTACATTAAAGTTCGACGGTTCAAAGATATCAAATATACCAATTGACCGAGTGCATCCGATGTATGTTCACTACGTAAAGTTCAAAGATAAACCTACTTATCTAGATGCAATTAGTCTTTGTTTGTTTATCACATACTTGTCCGTAAATGTTTTGTTAAAATAGTCATTCCCCATTTATGTGGGGGATTGTTGGGTTTTTCAGATGTTTGAATGGAAAATAAATAGGTGTTTTTTCCTAAAAGACACCAAGAGAAAGGATAAAATTTGAATAGGCACCTTTTCATATTAAAAGGTTATGACCTTGCCAACAGGTTGTGACTTTTATTAATAGTTGCACCACTATGAAGGGGTGCACCTTTCTGAACCATTGCTTCTCTGCATGAAGCAACACCTTGATGACTATTAAAACCTGAAATTTTCCTCAGAAAAAATAAATTTTGAATAGAAAAACAATCTTCTTATTTTACAAACTCTCGTAAGATCATCAAATCATTGAGTGTGTTTGAAGTTTCTAAAAATTTGAGGTACCGCTATTTTTAGAAAGAGAATCATTTTATCCTGGGAGAAAAGATTTCACAACCTCGGGTACTTGAGGGAAATAAATTCCTTAAGGACACATCGTGCATTCGGTGGACTTGATTCTACAAGTTTTTGTTTTATCTTGTTTCTTAAAGTTCATAAACACTTCATTTTGATAGTTCATTTTCTTATTCATTTGGACTAGTGTTTGAAGTTGTGGTAACTTCATTGTAGTTCTTGAAAGTTGTTCTTGAACTTAGTACTAAAGTTTGGGTTGAAACATGCAGTTTTTTGTACACAAAACAATAGATAATGGTGATGTTATCATAAATTACTTCAGCGTTTAGTTGCTTGGTATAAACAGTATGATTTTCCTGTAACAATTCTAATATGTTTCAATATTGTCTTCTCCTCAAGAAATACTGGATTCTTCCTTCGAAAATACAAGACAATGATTACTTAGCCATATGTTTGGAACTGGCATTAGGACTGCATTCTTAGCTTGTACAAATTAGAAAGCTCGCTTAATTAATTGATAATGTTTTTGAAATCCAGCAATCTTTCTTGAGATATTGTTGATCTTAACCAAGATTATTTATTTTGGTATTTCTTTAAAAAAAATCCAACTGAGGCAATGATTATAAGAAAAGGTTCAAAATTTATATACAAATAAACAATTGTGTACAATACTTATTATCAAATCGAGTGTTTGTTTTGATACATGTTGTATAGTCTGGTGAATGAAAGTTACTAACAAGTAGCTTAGGAGTAATATTCGTGATAAATTTCTTGGTTGGTTTGAAAGTATCTGCATGTTTAGCTTAGTAATATTCTGATATTCACTTGGCATGCTATGTTACATATGCATATGACAATTTTTGGGGGTCATTTGATACATGATATGGATCTGGGGCTAATGGAGCAGATTGATCTTGTGAAGTCCAACAAGATAGACTAGCTTAATTGAATTGGTCTTTCAATTGACTCCATACATGTTGGACATAATAAACAAGTCTAACTATATCAACCCATATATGTTTGGACCAATACATCTAGAATAATCCAAATTAATTGTGTATTTAAGTATCAATGCCTTCATAGACAATTTTTTCTAAATTGGAACCTGAAAATACAAATACTCTTGAAGAATCTAAATGAAATAATCCAATAAAAAAGTAACTAGTAACTCAGTAATAATTAGGGAAAATGGGGGTTGATGAATATGGAATTAGATTAAAATTGAGTGAAGGAGGAAATCAATTTTGGATGAAGAATTTGTGGGGTCCAGCCCGTATATGCTATGGCTAATTTTCAAACTATGGCAACTTTTTTTCAACTTCATGACAGAGAGAAAATCAGCTCAAATATCTCTTTAGTTGCAAATGTTGATATTGCAACTTTTACTTATGTAAGCAATGACCTACGCATGGTTTTTGTCATGACCCGAACTAGGGCCTGGCCGTGATGGACATCCCGAACCATGAAGTCTCGGACATCACGTTCTTCTCTATCTGATCTGGTAATCATGCACAATATTCATATAATAAAAGAAAGTGAAAAAATATAATATGATATGGAAACGTGGTCATTAATTCTGAGTTTCACGACATGAGAATGAAAGTTACAATTCAAAACATCTGAATAAGATCTGACTCAGTCTGCGAAATCTCTACTACATCTCAAAACTATTCTAAAAACTGGGACAAGATCCCCAGTAGACCAAAACCATATCTAATAATAGTTTTTTGAAAGTAAACAGGCCTTTTGGAATAAAAAAGGCTCACCAACTCGACATTGCAACTCGGTCTGATAAAATCTACTGCTTTTCTAAACCCCTAGACTGAGCCTCAGAACCTGAAGGGGGGAGGAGCGGTCAATACAGATGTCCTGATACACAAAGTAATCCAAAATAAAACTTTTATACAAGTAAAATAGTGGAGAGAAATTTGTTAAAACATCATGCATAAACAATTCTCAAAAAACATGGGCACTTTCTGAAAATCATAAGTCATTCTTGTCAATGCACTGTCTGTTCTTTGTATTACTTCTTAGTTAGGTGGCACTTCCCTACAACTCTGATATTCCACGAACTATATGGAATCTGCCATTGACTTGGTGGGGAAGCCCCCAACCCAAGTATGCTGCAAGAGTTGGAGTCTCTGATTCTGATATGCCACATGGCACTAGGTCAGTGTAATATAATATACCCGAATTAGCAAATCACGGTTTTGGGAAATGAGTTATCTGAACTCATGCCCTCTTCAGGGAACCACCTAACAACTCTTTATGTCCTATTTTAGCTTTTTCTGAACAAGTCATTATTCTGAGCCATATATGCTTATTTCATTCTAAAACAATGTTCAGGTCAATTGATCAAGCATATTGTGTAAGAAGAGTCATATCTCAAATCATAAGTCAAAAATCATGCAAAAGATTGTCCATTCATTCAACAATTTCAATAAGTAGTGGCCAACTTCTCAGAAACATTCCTGAACTTTCTTTTTTTATCAATCTCAACACTTAAAATCATTAAAGCATTCCTCTCTTACATTCTTAATCATCATGAATTTCACATAAGACAAATAGTATCTTGAATCATTCTGTAAATCATAAAATGTAAGGATTCATAACTTGTAAACCAAATAATAAAGTAATGGGATAGAGAGAGAGACTATATATTTCATGCTCTCGATTCACAATTCATGGTTTTCAATGCATACGTACATATATACAATTCAAATCAGTTTGGGGGAAGGTCAAAAGACCAAAACAATTCCGTCAAGATTTCTAAAACATAAATGTATTCATAAATCTGAAAACCCCTTTCTTAAAATCATGATTTCTATGCCCATGAAATTTTAGGAAAACCCTGCGTACCTTGATTATGAACAATAATGGCTGATCCTTTAAGCCTATGGTTTGGGGATTCCAAATCTCCGATCAATTACGAAAACCCGTGGTTTCATCTTGAGATTCTTGGAGGAGAAGTATATGAACTAGGGTTTTTGTTTTGAGAGAAGTCTTGATAATGTCATATATTATGCTCGCAAAGGTCTAAATATCCTATTTGGACGTTTTATGAGACTTGCAAAAAAGTCCAAACTACCCTTGTTAAGTTCTGAATGAAATTTGAAAAATTTAAACTGGGAACCCGATCTTATGGGCCACCGTGACGCGCCACTATCGCGGTGGCTTACTGGAAATTGACGTATGGGAATTTGGCCCACTCTGCTACCCACCACCATTGCAGAGTCTCACTAGAAATTGACCATCATCATTTAAACCCTCTCCGCGACGCGCCAAGGATAGGAATGACGGTGTTTTATGCTTAGGACTTAAATTAATCATAACTCCTTCACCGAGTGTCCATTTTCGAAGAATCTTATGTCCACGGAAAACTCATTCAATTCCCCACATAACTAAAATGATTAACATGCCATATTTTCAAAGGATTTATTGCTTTTGGATCATCTACGCATAGAAATAATGGTTTTCATTCTAGCCCAAAATGCAGGGTGTTACATTATCTCCCCCTTAGGATAATTCATCCCCGAATAATGGGTAGGAACGTTGAAACTTAAAGTTATGGAATAACACTGACCTGATTTGTCTTATAAGAAAGGATATAACTGATTTGAAATATTTAAACTTCTATCACAAAACTGAATTCTGAGCTGACTTGCCCTTACTTGTTTTAAGGAGCTGATTGATGCTGAGAGTTTAGGATACCCCCTCCCGAAGCATTTATGCTCAAATCACACATTAGATTTGGAAGTGATAACTTAGGTAAGTACGAATCATGAGGAAACAAGTTTTAGATCATACAAAGGTATTACACTATCTGAGCTAAAATAGCTGGAAAATTTTGAGATTATGTGTTGAACTCTTATGAACTGAGTAATGACTAAATAACTGAATTTGAAACATAATGCTTAGACTGAACTGAGTTCGTAAATTACACGGATGGAATAGATTATCTATTGGAATGGTCATACGCATTGGACTTTAGATAGTAAGACTAGGTGAAAAGGTGGAAAACCACAGTAACTTGTCTGCCTGATTGCTAAACTGAATTATAAGGGACACTTATACTTAACTGGAATATCTCTTCAACACTCTTTCTAAAGAAGTTCTAGTAGCGTCAGGGAGCAAAGAATCTCTGACATGAGTTATACAAGACATCCAACTAAGGAATCACAACAATGACACTACTCTATAGCATGGATATAGACATATAACTCCTAAAGTAGGATAGAATTACCAAACCTTAGGCAACACAACTTCTTACTTTCGAGTTTAGCCATACTTCAAAAATACTATCTCAACTATACTTTCCTCTTAAACACCATGCTCATTTATTTCACTTATTTTTCACACGTAGCCGCTGATATTTTGATCTACTAATGTCTAAACTGAACTAAATACCCTCATCATCTTCAAGCCTAACTCAAAATCATAAGACATACCACATAATACTATAGTACTAGTCTGAATCATGAATTTAGCACACCCTGCATTTCACAATTCC
The DNA here is from genome assembly GCA_030864225.1 of Capsicum baccatum var. pendulum. Lineage (NCBI taxonomy): Eukaryota > Viridiplantae > Streptophyta > Magnoliopsida > Solanales > Solanaceae > Capsicum > Capsicum baccatum. The sequence continues at coordinate 30,600,283 of CM061561.1, forward strand.
TTATCTCCTGCATAATTCTTATTACCACTCCAGCAATCACCTTCAACTTTGTATTAGACATTCACAAACACTCAAGGCATCCATCCATATGCATACAAACATGACATACAAGCATATCTTCATACCCACATGTGCACTTCTAAACAACTACTCATAAAGCATATTTCTCATATTCTCTAATACTTCTATCCATAACAACTTTCCTGTACGATTCAGATGATACACATAAAATATCCTCAACCAACCAAGCGATACACGAAACTTTACCCCAAAATTCTTTCAACATATAGACTTACATAAAACAAGCACATAATAATTTTGCCCAAATATAACACATAAAACTTCAACTAACCTTGGCATGTATCAAAGACTTGGCCTCAATTTTACTCCATAATCACTGCCTTAACTCAAATAAGCACATAACCATATTTCATCAAAAAGAAATGTTTACTCTTTCCCATCTAGACAATTGTTCATTATCACTATCTCGACCTAAGGAAAAAGGTCACTGAAAATTGGAATACCGGAATCCGGAACATAAGGGAAGTACTAAGCGTAACTTGATACCCTACTGAGGTGTGAGGAATAGAGCACTCACCGCATGGACTCATTAAAGAGATCTAATCTGAGGATGTACCTGATATAAATCTGAATTTTCATTGATCATCAAGAGTATCACATGTACACAAGAGTCGTGAACTGCATGATCTAAATGTTTTTTGAATTCATAACTTACGAAAAGCGATTTTGACTGCTAAACAAACTGGGAACTCATCATACTAAGAACTAGGAGAGGACATAATTCCTTATCATATGCCTGAACATGAGTTGTGATCATGAAGCTATACATAAAGCATAAGTATGTATCGGAATAACAGAAGTATACTGCTGAAATAAGAATAGATTAAGCATTATTCTTTCTCACGGCCAATTCCACAGCTTACTAGCACATCTATTATCATCTGAAAAGTTGACTTGGTTACTCGCTTATAATTTCCCCCTTAGATTTAAGCCACTACTCTAAGTTTGTGAATGACTATATATACTCTGGTATAAACTGAAATTACTTTACTCTAGAGTCGGGGATATAACAATACACATAAAACTAAACTTACCTTGTAGGACAGTATCTTCATGTATAACAACCAATGCTAATACCTACTTCTAAGATTCAACCCTTAGGTTTGTATATCCCTAAAAGTCATCATATAACATCTTAAACATTCACCAACTCAGATTCCTCTAACGCTAAATATGGATATCTCTGATACCAAGTTTGTCATAGTCTACCAGCATCACGACTCCAAACTTATATCTCTCTACTATAAGAATCAATATCATATCAAAAGGCTTAACATTATTTATCAAAACTCCTTAGCTTGGCTATTTAGAACACCATATACCATTTAACTAGTCTTTCTCCTCCTATCAACTCAACGGAACCACTAGCCACACATAATATGTAATAGCCTTAGAAAAATACTACAACCTCATATCATCTTAGCATACTTCTACTTCATACATTCAACATCATACTTCATTACGAACCAAATAAACTTAAGATCTTGCATGCATTGTTCAAGCCTATTAGATTACTTCCATAAAACTAGTATCATTAACTAAGAAATAATCACATCCACCTTCATGACATCATTGCTATGCCTCAAAATCTACTACATACCTTCTCACAAATGGTACTAGTCTACAACTACCAAGGAAAAGAAAGTCAAGGGGGTAGAGTCACATAATAGACATGGTCAACCTTAATCTTATATTATAACCACATACAATCTTATCTACTTATACGAATTTCTCACATCACACTTACTTACCCAAGAGTACACTGAGACTACCTTCAAATTCCAAAAACAACTTTGTGTCTATAATTATAACTTACTGGCGAATCTAGCCATTTTCATACTTCAAGCAAACAATAACTCACCTTAGCTAATTTCTCCTTCTTTACCTTCTACTAAACTAGCACATAAGGACGTATCACTTTAATACCAACTCAATCTCATGCCAAAAGATTTGGCTATACATACATTCAATAAATTGCCCTTACCACTTTTCCTACCATTACGCCTCTAAACCCTAGTTCCATCCAACACAAGAACCAACAAAATAGACAATAAGTTGCTAGCGAATCAAAATAGGCCTCACATGGCTTCACTAGAATTTGAGTTTCAACAACACAATGATAACAAGATTACAAAAGATAAAAACTTGACACATAATAATCAATGATCTAAGGATACATATCTTACTTTGTATAAACAACAACAACAAACCCAGTGTATTCCCACCTAGTGGGGTCTGGGGGGGTAAGATGTACGCAGTCCATACCTCTACCTCTGAAGAAGTAGAAAGGTTGTTTCCAATAGACCCCCGGCTCAAGACACGAGACACCACACAAATATAAAGTAACGCAACATATCTTACTTTGTATAAATAAAAAAAATCTAAGTCAAATATTTCCCCCACAGACTACCATACAATCTACACATGCTACTAGCTACCACATTAGTTTATCACTAAAAAGGGGTAAATCATCCTCAAACATCGGTTATTCAACTAAAATATTTATTTACACAAAAGTCACCCTTACTCCGACTTCTAACTTTGTGACTTCACATCATCAACTTCTTAGTCCAACATCACTACCAATAGTTCATAACACCGATACTTAACTTATACTACTACTCGGGTGGAAATACAGTTCCAACATTATGCTAAACATCATCCCCCCTTAAGCGTGACGTCGGTAATATAAATTCTAAAAAAGACTGAATACACTCATTACCACAGGCTGAAAAATACGATTTCATCAAAATCAAAGTTTACACTAGAATCAATACACTCTGAGGCACTAACGAACTCTTCATAAGTCCTTGCACAATTTCAAAATCTTATATGGGTCAATCAGAAAGAATCATGTCATTTAGACTCTAAACTTCTGTACTTGAATCACCCCAATAATGAGACATATCTGAGAACACCAGAGTAAGAAAAGAATTGGGATTACGGTTACTTTCATATGGGCGAAACCATAGCATGAATTAGAGTATGAAAGAGGAATATTCTAACTCTATTGCATGAACTGGAACATGAAGAAAGAGAGACATTCCTAAATGCCTTGTAGCCTCCTACTTATAACTGTGGTGCACTACACACCCATAAACAAGACTCTACCCGACGCGATTTTGCAGACACCCTGGGAACATAAATCATGCTCTAATACTAAATTTGTCATGACCCAAACTAGGGTCTGGCGGTGATGAACATCCCAAACCATGAAGGCCCAGACGTCCTTCTCTATCTAATCTGGTAATCATGCATAGCATTCATCTCAAAAAATAAAGTGCATAAATATAATCTGATACAAAAATATGGTCATTAACTTTGATTTTTAAGACATGAGAATGAAAGTTACAATTCAAAACATCTAAATAAGATCTGACTCAGTCTGCAAAATCTCTACTACATCTCAAATTGTTCTGAAACTGGGACAAGGCACTTATTAGACCAAAACCATATCTAATAATAGTTGTCTGAAAGTAAACAGGACTTATGGAATAAAGAAGGCTCACCAAATGGACACTACAACTCTGTCTGATAAAATCTATTGCTTTTCTGGACCCCTAGATTGAGCCTAAGAACCTGGAGAGAGGAGAGGAGGTTAATACAAATGTACTGGTATGCAAAGTAATCCAAAATAAAACTTTTATACAAGTAAAATAGTGGAGAGCAATTTGTTAAAACATCATGCATAAACAGTTCTCAAAATACATGATCACTTTCTAAAAATCATAAGTCATTCTTGTCAATGCACTGTCTGTTCTTTGTATTACTTTTGAATTGGGTGAAACTCCCCTACAACTCTGATATTCCACAGGCTATATGGAATTCTCCATTGACTCAGCGGGGAAGACCCCAACCCAAGTTTGCCGCAAGGGTTGGAGTCTCTGATTCTGATACGCCACACGGCACTAGGCCAGTGTAATATAATATACCTGAATCAGCAAATCATGGTTTTGGATAATGAGTTATCTGAACTCGTTCCCTCTTTAAGAAACCACATAACACCTCTTTATGCCCTATTTTAGCCTTTTCTAAACATGCATCATTCTTAAATTTTAAAATATGAAAGTCTGATTTCTGTATTAGTCTATCTCTGTTATGGCATTGTCTGAGTTGGTATCATCATACCATGACTTGCAAGTCGTTATTATGAGCCATGTATGCTTATTTCATTCTAAAACAATGTTCAGGCCACTTGATCATGTATATAGTGTAAGAAAAGTCATATCTCAAATCATAAGTCAAAAATCATGCAAAGGCTTTCCATTCATTCGACAATTTCAATAAGTAGTGGCCAACTTCTCAAAAACATTCCTGAAATTTCTTTGTTAATCAATCTCAACACTTAAAATCATTAAAGAATTTCTCTCTCCCATTCTAAATCATCATGAATTTCACATAAGACAAATAGTATCTTGAATCATTCTGTAAACCATAAAATGTAAGGATTAATAACTTGTAAATCAAATAATAAAGTAATGGGAGAGAGAGATTATATATTTCATGCTCTCGATTCATAATTCACAGTTTTCAATGCATACGTACATATATACAATTCAAATCAATTTAGGGAAAGGTCAAAAGACCAAAATAATACCGTCAAGATTTCTAAAACATTAATGTATTCATAAATCTGAAAATCCCTTTCTTAAAATCATGATTTGTATGCCCATAAGATTTTAGAAAAACGCCGCGTACCTCAATTATGAAGAATAATGGCTGATCCTTGAAGCCTACGATTTGGGCATTTCAAATCTCTGATCAATTTTGAAAACTCAAGGTTGCATCTTGAGCTTCTTGGAGGAGAAGTATATGAACTAGGATTTTTGTTTTGAGGAAAGTCTTGAGAATGTCGTATATTATACTTGCACAGGTCTAAATCTCCTGTTTGGATGTTTTAAGAGACTTAAAAAAAAGTCCAAACTACCCTTGTTAACTTTTGAACAAAATTGGAAAAATTTAAACTAGGAACCCGATCTTATGGGCCACCGCGATGCGCCACTATCACGGTGGCTCACTGAAAATTGATGAATTGGAATTTGGCCCACTCCATGATGCGTCACCATCGTGGTCTCACTGGAAATGGACCATCATCATTTAAACCCTCTCCTCGATGTGCCAAGGACAGGAATGATGATGTTTTATGATTAGGACTTAAATGAACCATAACTCCTTCACTGAGTGTCTATTTTGGATGAATCTTATGTTGACGAAAAACTCATTCAATTCCCCACACTACTAAAATGATTAACATGATATATTTGCATAGGATTTATTGCTTTTGGATCATCTATGCATAAAAATGACGGTTTTTGTTCTAGCCCAAAATGTGGGGTGTTACAATTTTTCTTTCCCTGTAAGTAGAGAGATTCGACCCATTTAAAAGATATACTAAAAGTCAAGAGAAAAATAATATAAAGAGAGCAGTGAGGTATTCCACAAACTGTGATAAAAAAGAGTCTGTGAAGAAAAAATTAGAGTGAGAGATATTTTAGTAAGGCGGAGTCAAAAGAAATAACTTGAGTATTATACTTGTGACCACAGTATCAAATTATTTACTATAGTAATATTAGTTGTTCCTCTTGCTCCATGGTTTTTCCTTATTTAAAAGGGTTTCCATTTAAAATCCTTGGTGTCATTATTTTTATTTTTTCCTATTAGTTTGCTACAAATACTTTTATTGTTATTCCATGTTTACCAAACGAACTGGTATTAGAACCACGGTTTGCAATATCTATATTTTTTGGTAAAATAATGGAAGCCGACACAAGTAGAATGGCTACTTTAAATGAGGTTAATTATATCATTTGGAAGAAAAAAATAGGAGATTTACTCTATGTCAAGAATTTTTATAAACCGGATCTTTGACACTATAAAACCTGAAAATGAAACCGATGAAGAGTGAAGCTTGTTGCACAGACAGGTTTGTTATAACGCTCAATCTACAGCTCTGGTAGGAGTGTAAAGCGGTCGTTGTCAAATATATAACCCAACTGGGTTGGGTATCGATCCCACAGGGAATAGAAGGTCAATAAGTAAGCAATGATTATTAGACTTTTGGTGCAAGTCTCGTGAAAGGGGGGATTTTAACGTGCAAATAATGTAAACAAAAATAGTAAAGTAAAAACGGAAAATAGCAAAGTAAAAAGAAAGAGAGTGTAGTAAGCTGTAAAACAATGAGAATTGAGAGTTGGGGTTATGTCCACCTTATGAGTGGTACGTCTCTATTGACTATGAGTTATGCGGAATTCAGACATGCATGTGCTTATAGAGAATTGTATTCTATGGTAAATCCAAGCGTCTTTCGACCTAAACAAGGACTATTTCACTTTAACTCTTTTGAGCTTAAAGCGTATCTATCAGTACAAATTCTCCAAGAGGTTAATCCAGTTACGTCACTAACTTTTTAATAGGGGTTGGTGCCCTATTACCTTGACATTATCTCTTTTCCAGACATATAACTTTTCTTTCGAACAAGTTAATGTTATACTGGCGTATTCTAAGTGTTTGCAACCACAAAGAATTTAGATTAAGATGAAGAGAATAATGATATAAGCAACATACGTGTCACGAATTCACAAACTCATAGTAATAGATAGTATCTCATAAGGCTTCCATAACCCCAACAGAGAAGTTTAGTTACCCATGAGTGCGAAGGAAATCACAATAGACATTATTATTATACCACAATAAAGATCTCGTGCAGTAAGGTGTGGTATGGCGTTTTAGGCGTGAACTCCCTTGCAAAGTAACATTTCTCTTGTTGTAGAAATTAAGAATTTAATAGATGAAGAGCATAAAAAGTAGAATTGATTAGAATAATTCAGAATTAGAAGTGGAATTGTAAGAAGAATTAAAAGTAGAAGTGAATTGTTAAAAATCTCTAGCAAGATAGGGTATTTATAATACCCATATCCTATTCCTACTAGGCTAATGTATTACTTAACCCAATCCTACTAGGTTAATGTATTATTATCCTAATCCTAATAAGTTACTGCTAGTCCCCAAAGTCTTTACAATTGTTGTTTTTGCCCGCAACAGATTTTCCATGATCCACTTTTGGTCCTTGGCGTCCAAGATTCCCACGGCACTAACTTTTTAATAGGGGTTGGTGCCCTATTACCTTGACATTATCTCTTTTCCAAACATATAACTTTTCTTTTGAACAAGTTAATGCTATACTGGCGTATTCTAAGTGTTTGAAACCACAAAGAATTTAGATTATGATGAAGAGAATAACGATATAAGCAACATACGTGTCATGAATTCACAAACTCATAGTAATAGATAGTATCTCATAAGGCTTCCATAACCCTAACAGAGAAGTTTAGTTATGCATGAGTGCGAAGGAAATCACAATTGACATTATTATTATACCACAATAAAGATCTCGTGTAGTAAGGTGTGGTATGGCGTTTTAGGCGTGAACTCCCTTGCAAATTAAAATTTCTCTTGTTGTGGAAATTAAGAATTGAATAGATGAAGAGAATAAAAAGTAGAATTTATTAGAATAATTCGGAATTAGAAGTAGAATTGTAAGAAGAATTAAAAGTAGAAGCGTATTGTTATAATACCCATATCCTATTCCTACTAGGATAATGCATTACTTAACCCAATCCTACTAGGTTAATGTATTATTATCCTAATCCTAATAAGTTACTGCTAGTCCCCAAAGTCTTCAGAATTGCTGTTTTTGCCCGAGACAGATTTTCCATGAGCCACTTTTGGTCCTTGGCATCCAAGATTCCCCTTCCTTCCTCCGTGAAGCTTTATTTGGCGTCAAGTTATCCATAAAATGCTGAAATCGGCATTATTTATACCTGAAAACTTGCTAATCATGTTTGTTAGCTCACTTACAGGAAAAAGGACTAAAAGAACATGAATTATATAATTTGTCCTCAAAACATGGCTAAAATATGGGTAAAATATGGCACTATAGGCGTGTAAATTTGCCTATCATCAACACCCCACACTTAAAGCTTTGTTCGTCCTCGAACAAACTATCATGTCCATCTAAACATCAACTTAGAATTTCACAGTAACAACACAAAATATTCATCAATACAAGCATGACAATCATTAACAAAGAGTAGTTTTCTGATCATTAGTAGAAACAATTCAACCTCCAACATAGACTCGTGATGGTGGTTAATTCGTTTTCAAAAAGTTAAGGCACAAAGAATCATACACGACTGCCCAAAACTCATCAACCATGTGTGTATCACCATATATCACCCATAATCACTCACAAGTATTGAATATATTTCAAACATGGGTATAGGATTATCCTTGCTCTCACTCTCACAAAGAATTCATATGTTGCAACTGATGACCATAGGTTTGCCCTTAGAGTAATGCTCCACTAAATATCAGAATGCTAAGCTTAGGATCAAATAGGTCTTTTGCTGGTTGTAATGTAGGGTAAGGGACGGGTAGGATAATTTTGGCCAGAAATAGTGACTGTTCCTAAGCGCTTTAATACATCACATTATGTCATTATCACTTTTCTTTCAAACAACCTTTCTACTTTCTTTTATTCTACCACCCTTTTACTCCTCTTTTGTTTTTAAATTTTAAACATAACTAACTTTTTAGTTTTCCTTTCCTTTTTCTTTTCATAACACACCTCTTATGATAGCAATTCTTTTTCATAACAAATTCAAGCACCATTACTTTCTAAAGCATCATACTCACCCAATTTCCTATTATTTTATCATATGACTTTACACTTTAAAGCACTTAGGAATTTGGATCAAATTATGGTCTTGGAAAAAATGGATTAGGCTTACATATGAGGCTGTCAAAGAAAATAGGGTAAAGGCTCAAAGGGGCTGACTAGGATAATGTCCATGGGTAGGTAAAAAGAAGGTAAACAAGTATAGGTTGCCAAAGAAATGCCTAAATCATCTCCTAGACTTGCACTCCTTATTTTCGCTTTACATACATACCAGGCAAGTTCTAGCATCAGCCACAAACACAGAATATACTATATCCTCACACACACAAGGCACATGGTCGACTTTATTGGGGGTAGTGTAGACTCTTGACCCAACATATGAATGAATTAAACCATACGATTATCACATAGTGAGTCACAATTAGAGCCTAAACGTCTCAATAGTCATGATTTTATCTCAAACTCTTGTCATAATCTCATGCTGCCTATTAGAATAATTTCATGCGAAGTTAAGTAAAAAAATTTTACTACTAAAAACACTAAACTACTTAAAAAAGAACACTTAACTACTTAAAAAAAACAAAAAAAACAAACATAGATAGATGCAAATGCGGATAGAGAAGTATAGCATGCAGTTACCAGCACCCCACACTTAGATGGGACACACTACCCTCAGTGGAAAATAAATAAGAAGAACCTGGATTAGTCGGACTCCTCCTCTATGTCTGGGGTCATACCCCCTTCGTCAGAATCATCATTGGAGTTGTCGTCATCAGAATTCTCCACCACGTTGGAGTCTGGCATTCGTCGATCATCATCGGTTGGTACATCGTCATCAAGAGGTTCCTCAAAATATGTACCTACTCCACACATCGCCTTCACGTGCTCATTCATTGGGTAGTCATAATCCAACTGTTGGAGCTCTGCAGCAGTTGGAACACGACCTCCGCTCATTATTGTAAACCGAGTCATGCCATAAAGATGGCGAAAGAAACTCTCATTGCGAGCATGCCTTTCTGAAGTGGTAAGGCTGACGCCATGCGTGGTTTTAGCATCTTTAACCTTTGTGAGGTCAACCTTCTTTGGGTTGTGTGGGAGTTTATGATCAGCTGGTTCCTCTTCGATGTCTTCCTTCCTCAATATTGCAGTCAACAGGTTGCCAAAGCTGAAGTGGGACCTCTTGCGTAGCCTAGCTTTCCGCATTGTGGATTGAATAATTGCCCCATTATTGATAGGGATATTCGTCATCAATGCATATACCAAGCACACTCTATCTCTTGTTATCTTGGTGTACTGGGTCCCTGGAATTAGGCAAGAGTTGACTATGCGCAACCATATCCTTGCTTCCCTATTCAAAGGAGTATATGGGAAGGTGTTGTGTCGACCGGTGTCCTTGTGTCTACTCCACCGTGCCATGGATCTTGTTCCACAGAGTGTGTGTTGAATGGCTCTATATGGGGGTCTACTGTATAGCTCCTTGAATGGTGATGGATCAACAGCAGGCAAGCCAAGCAAGGAGTTGAAGAACTCCGCATTTAGTTGCAGAACTTGGCCCCGAATCTTGACCTCACTTCCTGTGGTTTTCGGTGACCAGTTGGTGTAGAATTCGCGTGTTAGATCGATATTGCACTCTTCCATATCTTGGAAGATAAAATCAAGATGTAACGCCATGATCTTGGCCAACATGCGCGGTTCTTTCTTTGCTAGGCGTTCCTTGTTTATCAAGTCCACATGAACATATTTCTTCTCTTTGTTGTTCCTATACCATTACTTTTCTTCCTCCTCTAGAACCCATTTAATTCCGAACAAGCGGCGTGGTAATTGCATCAAGGATGATTCTCCTTGCTCTTTTCGGCCTCTTTTCTTGCCTTTTTGTGAAGTGGTTGGCTTATCTTTGTCTTGTCTTGCTTTGGGTGCCATTGTACCTGAGACTAAAATAATGTTCATGTCAGCATCATCTAGTTGGATACAATCTATAAACAAGCAGTAGGGGCACCACCCCACACTTAGTTTGTTGGTACAGACTAGTGAAGTGAAAGTTGTCGATTACTCAGACCTCATCGGCATACTTTTTAGGTGTTATATTCCAACAATACAATCAGTGCAGTCATACTTCATGTAATCTTGGCAATATATTCATATTTGATATATCAAGACTACTTCATAGGGATTGAATCAAGGTACAGTATCTAAAAATAATCACAACCTCCTATGTCGTAGGCAACTATAATTCTTATCCCGATGAACAAGTCATTCCAATATGTAAGTATTCAAGTGACAAGATTATGCAATTTTTGTGACCATATCAATTCCGCAAAAGTGTGATAGTGCATCAAAATCAAAAACAAGTTGGGAACAAGTTAAGATCATCCTTACGTATTCATTCACTCACGTAGTTGTATCACAACAATTCAATCACATTCAAATCATCAATACTACTTCAAGATTTAACACATCATAATAGGCGTAGTAGTGTAGTACTTACGGAATGTAAATGAAGAACAAAGAAGCACTTACTTGATTGATGCCTTTGGATGATGTTCTTGTGAAGTAAGAGAGCAAAAGGAAAATTTTTGAGAGGATTTGGAGACTATAGGCGACGCTTATGCTAGGTTTCCAATGTATTTTTGGTCTAAGACTAAGTCTCTTATTTATTGGAGAGGCTTTGGGTCGGGTTTTGACCCATTTAAAATCAGTTTTGGAGACAAGAAGTGACCATAGGCGGCGCCTTTTGCTTTGCCTATGCTTGGCATAGGCGGCGCCTTTTGCAAAGCATTGTTGAGCATAGGCGGAGCCTATGCCATGGCATTCTTAGGCATAGGCGGCGCCTTTCACTTAGAATATGAGATTCAAAGACAAAAGGCATTGGCATAGGTGGCGCCTATGCTATGGCATACTTGGGCATGGGAGGCGCCTATGCTATGGCACACTAGATTCTGAGAGCTTAGGCCATAGTATAGGCCTTGCCTTGTTCGTGGCCTAGTTTTATATAGGCCTAGCCTTGTTTGTTTCCTATATTTTCATAAGCAATGCCCAATCCATAGCCTTTTGCTTCTTCATTCCTAACTTACCACCTTTCAACATGCAATATGTCCAAATAGAAATTTGAAACCAATCTCCTCGTTTTACATCTCTTGCATCTACATTTACTCAAAAACGATTAGAACGATGGGTTGCCTCCTATCAAACACCTTAGTTTTGGTCATGGCACGACTCTTATTTTTGGATTTTTATTTATCAAAAGGAAACACGAAAAAAAAATGATAAACGATGGGTTGCCTCCCATCTAGCGCTTGATTTATTGTCGCGGCATGACATAGTTACCTCGAGTACTTAGACTTCATCGAGATAAGTGATGGCCATATAGTTTATCGAATCAAAAGGACCGATATAAGGTTTAACTCGTTGTCCATTCACCTTGAAGACAACACCATTATTGTCTTCCAACTCAACTACTCCAGACGAGTAGACTTGGTTAACTTTGTACGGACCAGACCACTTGGACTTCAACTTACTTAGGAATAGCTTCAATCTGGAATTAAAGAGAAGCACCATATCATTCTTTTGAAAATTTCGTTGGACAATCCGTTGATCATGATACTTTTTCATCCGCTCCTTGTAGAGGTTCGATCTCTCATAAGAATATAGACGAAATTCATCCATCTCGTTCAAATACTCCAATCTCAGATTCATTGCATCATCCCAATTTAAATTCAATCGCTTCAATGCCCACAATGCCTTATGCTCGAGCTCAATGGGTAAGTGACAGGCCTTCCCATAAACTATTTGGTACGGGGACATGCCAATTGGTGTTTTGAATGCAGTCCTATAGGCCCATAGTGCATCGTCCAGCTTTCGAGACCAATATTTCCTATTAGCATTTACCGTCTTCTCAAGGATTTGCTTGATCTCTCGATTGGAAACCTCTACCTGTCCACTAGTTTATAGGTGATAAGGTGTGGCCACCTTATGTTGCTTAACACCATATTTTGCCAACACGGATTTGAATAGCTTGTTGCAAAAGTGAGACCCTCCATCGCTTATTATAGTACGTGGTACTACAAAACGAGAGAAGATATTTTTCTTCAAGAATGCTACAACACGTTTTCCCTCATTGTCAGCCAACGCTACTTCTTCAACCCATTTTGAAACATAATCTACAGCAACTAGGATGTATTTTTTCCAAACGAATTTACGAATGGACCCATGAAATCTATACCCCATACATCAAAGAGCTCTACTTCAAGAATTTTTGACAAGGGCATCTCATGATGTTTCAAAATATCACCTTGTCGCTGACATTGGTCGCATCTTCGCACAAAGTTGTAGGCATCTCTAAATATCGAAGGCCAATAATATCCACTTTGCAATACCTTTCTTGCTGTCCGATTACCTGTGTGATGTCCCCCAACTTGGGAAGTGTGGCATGCTTCCAATATATTAGGCACTTCTTCATGGGATATGCATCGCCGGATAACACCATCCGCGCATCGTCGAAAAAAATATGGCTCATCCCAAAAGTAGTGTTTTACATCTTGCACAAACTTCCTCTTTTGATGGAAAGATAAATTTGCAGGTATCACATTACTCACCACAAAATTTGCAAAGTTGGCATACCATGGTAACTCTTCCATTATCGTCGCTAAGATCTCCTCGTTAGGGAATGCATCATCAATCTCGATTTCAGGCTGCACTATATGCTCGTTTTCGATTCTAGATAGATGATCATCCACTTGGTTCTCGCAACCTCTTCTATCTTTAACCTCAAAATCAAATTCTTACAGCAGCAAGACCCATCGAATTAGTCTTGGTTTTGCATCCTTCTTTGTCATTAAATACCTCAGAGCTGCATGGTCTGTATGAACGATTACTTTGGTTCCCAACAAATAAGCACGAAAATTCTCAAACGCATACACAACCGCTAGGAGTTCTTGTTCTATGACAGTGTAGTTCTTTTTGGCTTCGTTCAGGACCTTTCTCGCATAGTAGATAGGATGGAATAACTTCTCCCTTCTCTGGCCAAGTACAGTGCCTAATGCTACCCCACTGGCATCACACATGACTTCAAATGGTAAAGACCAATCTGGTGCTACCATGATAGGAGCTTCAATTATTTTTCCTTTGAGGCATTCGAATGTCTTCAAACAATCTTAATTGAAGTGAAACTTTGCATCTTTCTCCAAAAGTTTGCATAATGGACTAGCGATTTTGGATAAGTCTTTGATGAACCGCCGATAGAAACCTGCATGACCGAGGAAACAACGAACTCCCTTTACAGAAATTAGAGGTGGTAGCTTCTCGATAACTTCAATTTTAGCTCGATCAACCTCAATTCCTATTTCAGAGATTTTATGGCCAAGAACAATACCTTCTTTAACCATAAAGTGGTACTTCTACCAATTCAGCACTAGATTGAATTCTACACATCTTTGCAATGCCATACTTAGGTTTGCCAAGCACGCTTCAAACGTTTTGCCAACAACTGAAAAGTCGTCCATGAATACCTCCAAAGTATCTTTGACCATATCAGAGAAAATGGACATCATACAATGTTGAAAGGTGGCTGGGGCGTTACATAACCCGAATGGCATACGTTTAAAGGCAAACGTACCATATGGGCATGTGAACGTTACCTTCTTTTGGTCTTCGGGAGCAATACAAATCTGATTATAGCCTGAATAACCGTCTAAGAAACAAAACCATCCTTTCCCCGCTAATCGATCTAGCATTTGGTCCATAAATGGCATTGGAAAGTGATCTTTAAGTGTCCATGAATTCAGCTTTCGGTAGTCCATGTATACTTTCCATCCGGTGACGGGTCTAAGTGGAATAAGCTCATTCTTTTCATTCGCAACTACCGTCATGCCTCCTTTCTTGGGTACACATTATATCGGGCTTACCCATGTACTGTCAGAGATTGGATACACAACCCCCACATCTAACCACTTGATAATTTCTTTCTTTACCACTTCTTGCATTGGTGGATTTAGACGCCTTTGATGCTCAATGGTGGGTATGCAATTTTCTTCAAGCTAAATCTTGTGTGTATAAATCCCAGGTGGAATACGAATAATATCCACGATAGTCCAACCAAAGGCTCTTACATACTTCCGTAGAATAGTAATGAGAGCTGCAACTTGTTGCTCACCCAAATCTGCAGCCACAATGACTGGAAGTGTGTTTCCGCTTCCTAAGAATGCATACTTTAAATGACTAGGCAGCTCCTTTAATTCTAACGTGGCTGGCTCTTCAATAGATGGCTTAGCTAGTGGTGTGGGCCGATTATTGAGATCTAGGTCCAGCTTCTTGGGAGCATGAGGATATAACCCTAATCCTGTCAGAGCACCAATAGTTTCTTTACAATTTTCAGCATCCTTACTCTCACCATTAATGATCACGACCGCCAATGGGTCATCAATAATTTGCTCTTCTTCAAGTAATTCTTTCTCATCATCAAAGTAAACATCAGCCACCGAAAATACATTCAGATCTTTGGGTTGCTTCATTGATTTGCACACATCAAAGCGAACTACTTCGTCATTTATTCGGAATAAAAGCTCATTAGCTCTCAAATCAATAAGCACACTTCCCATAGAAAGTAAAGGGCGCCCCAAGATTATGGGAACTTCTGAGTCTACCTCACAGTCCAATATAACAAAGTCTGCTAGAAAGATGAATAAAGAAACCTTCACCAATACATCACATAGAATACCAACAGGTCGTTTTACCGACCTATCCGCCATTACGAGCCTTATATTGGTTGGAGTAGGATCACCCAACCCCAACTTTTTATAAATAAATAATGGCATCAAATTGATGTTGGCTCCTAAGTCGCATAATGCCTTGGTAAAATTCAAAGATCCAACGGTGCAAGGAACAGTGAAAGCATCGGGGTCAGCCTTCTTCTAAACTAATGAGCGGGTAGCAATGGCACTGCAGTGATGAACAGTATCTTTTAACTCAAAGCTTGCTGCATGCTTCTTTGTCAGGAGATCCTTCATAAATTTTGCATATCCAGGCATTTGTTGTAGAGCTTCCACCAATGGAACATTAATGGTCAGCTGCTTTAACATTGTCATAAATTTGCTGAACCTTGTATCATCCTCAATCTTCTTCAATCTTTGAGGAAAAGGTGGTGGTGGAAGTGGGATTGTTTTCTCCACGGCTTTCTTCTCTTCTTGCCTTTGTTTTTTAGCCTTTTCAGGCTGCAACATACTCGGTGTGACGTCATGGACGTCGTAGGTGGCTTCTACGGCAGCTTCTCCTTTTGCCTTATCATCGATGTCAGCTGCCTCGTCAACCACTTATCTGTCTTTGGATGAAGTCTCCAGCACCTTATCACTTCGGGTAGTGATAGCCATGCATGATCCGTCATTCCTAGGATTTTGCACAGTGTCGCTAGGTAAGGTGCCAGCCTTTCTTTGATTGAGTGTTGCTGAAAGATGGCTCAATTGCTTCTCTATTTGATTTATTGAAGTGGAGTGTGAGTAAAACAATTGCTTTATTGAGGACAGGTCATTTATTACCTCCGTTACTCCAGCGTTGGTTGCTTTCACTCCTTTCAATAGTGTAGCCATCATGTCTTCCATATTTCCAGAACCAGATGTAGTGGTGTCACGTCTTCCTGGGGGAACGTACAAACCACTCTTGTCATTCTTGTTTTTCCAACTACCTTGGTCCTTGTTTCTAGATTTATCATAATAGTTCCAACCTTTGTTTCCTTGGGCATTGCCTCGGAAACCCCCCTGGTTGTTAAAGTAGTTGGCTTCTTCTTCCGAATCAGATTCGTCTCTTCCTTTTAACGCAACAGCTTTGACTTTTTTGATCTTCCCTGATAATAGATGCTTTGTAAGAAGATACACTTGTGTCTTCATGTGCGTCATATCTTGATCACGTTCTTCTTCTCTTCTCCTTTGGTCTACAGTCATGCCAATAGATAAAGTGGGGCTTACTACCTCAGAATCCCTGATATGCCAAGCTCTACTTTACTTTGTCATCCGATCTAGCATATTGCTTGCTTGACCAAAGGTGAGGTCCATGAATGATCCTCCAGCCGCATTATCTACCACTGGTTTAGTTATTGAATTCAAGGCTCTATATAGTATCTCCATTAGGTGAACATTGGTCATATGATGGTTTGGGCATCTCATTAGCTTCGTCTTGAACCTCTCCCATGTTTCATGAAGGGCTTCAGTTGGAAGCTGACGGAAGTTATTGATTTTATCTCTCAATTGTGCTCTTTTGGATGGCGGAAAGAATCTTTCTAGGAAAGCATCTCTCAATTGCCTCTAATTTGTAATAGAATCAGGAGTCAGCCCATTCAACCATAGAGTTGCCTCCCCAGACAGAGACAATGGAAATAGACGTAATCGAATTGCATTCTGACCAACGCCAGGATTGTCAAATGACTTGCATGTAGAAATAAAGTTGATGAGATGCATATTTGGATCATCGCCTGCTAGTCCACTAAATAATCCCTTGAGTTGTAATAACTGAATCATAGTGCTTGTTATGTTGAACTTGGCTCCGGGTGCCAATGGTGGAGGAATAATGGCTCCTGTGGCTCCGGCTCCATCAAGATCATCATCATCATCGTAGAAAGCTGGATGTATAACTCGGCGTTCAGGTCTAAACCTAGCTTGATGATCTCTTCTATTGGCAGGTGTTACTATCTGATAACGCTCAATTTACAGCTCTCGTGGGAGTGTAAAGCGGTCGTTAGCAAATATAGAACCCAACCTGGGTTGGGTGTCGATCCCACAGGGAATAGCTTGGCCAACAAGTAAGCAAAATTACTAAACTTTTGGTGCAAGTCTCGTAAGAAGGGGGGAGTCTTGTCGTGCAAGTAATGTAAACAAAAGCTGAAAATAATAAAGTAGAGAGAGAGAGATTGTTACGTGAGTTGTAAACAATGAGAATTGAAGCGTTGGGGTTATGTCCACCTTCTGAGGTATACGTCTCTATTGGCTATGAGTGTGTACAGTTTTGACATACAACTACTTATAGAGAATTGTATTCGATGGTAAATCCAAGCATCTTTTGACCTCAACAAGGACTATTTCACTTTAACTCTTTCGAGCTTAAAGCGTGTCTAACGGTATGAATTCTCCAAGAGGTTAGTCTAGTTACGGCACTAGCTTTTTAATAGGAAAGGGTGTCCTACTACCTTGACACTATCTCTTTTCCAGATAAATAACCTTTCTTTCGAACAAGTTAAATGTTATACTGGCGTATTCTTGCGTTTGCAACCACAAAGAATGTAGATTAAGATGAAGAGAATAATGATATAAGCAGTATACGTGTTGCGAACTCACAAACTCACAGCAATAGATAGTAACTCATTCGGTTTCCATAACCCCAACAGAGAGGTTTAGTTACCCATGAATGCGAAGGAGATCACGATTGACATTGTTGTTACACCACAAGATTGATCAATTTCGTGTAGCTCAAGTATGGTGGGCGTTAGGCGTGAATTCCTTAGCAAGGTAACGATTCTCGTGTTGCGGAAATTAAGAATAGATGAATAGAAGAAGAAAACTAGAATTAATGGAAAGATTAGAAGAGTTGTAGAATTATTTGTAGTGTAGAATAAGAGAGGAGTAGAAGATTAATTGTTGAAGAATTAATTGCGGAATGCATAAAAATCTCTAGCATGATAGGGTATTTATAATACCCATATCCTAATTCTACTAGGTAAATAAATATCTAACCAAATCCTACTAGGCTAATAGAATACTTAACCCAAATGTACTAGGTTAATGTAACATTATCATAATCCAAATAAACTAATGAAATACATAACCCAATTGTACTAGGTTAATGTATCATTGTCCAAATCCAGCTATGTGTCTGTAAGTCCCCAAAGTCTTCAGAAATGTTGTTTTAGCCCGGGACAAATTTTCCATGCAGCAGTTTTGGTCCTTAGGCGTGTAACTTCCCTTTCCTTTCTTCGTGAGCTTTCTTTTGCATTAAGTAAGCCATAAAATGCTGAATTTTTCATCATTTATACCTGAAACTTTACTAATCATGTTTGTTAGCTCATTTACAGGAAAAAGGACTAAAAGTGCATGAAATATATAATTTGTTCTCAAAACTAGGCTAAAATATGGGCAAAATATATTGATATAGGCGTGTAAATCCGCGTATCATCAACACCCCACACTTAGAGCTTTGTTCATCCTTCTAAACAACATATTATGTCCTTCTAAACATCAACTTAGGGTTTTTACAGCAACAACACAAAACATTCTTCAAGACAAGCACAATAATTATCAACAAAGAGTAGCTTTTCGATTATAAGTAGAAACAGTTTAACCTCTAGCATAGACTCGTGATGATGGTCAACTCGCTTGCAAAGGTTAAGGTGCATAGAATCATATACGACTATCCAAAACTCATCAACCATATGTGTCTCACAATATAGTACCCATAATCACTCACAAATATAGCATATTTTTTCAAACATGAGTATCAAAATGTCCTTGCTCTCACTCTCACAAAGAATTCATATGTAGCAACTGATGACCATAGGCTTTCCCTTAGTGTAATACTCCACTAAATGTTAGAATGTTAAGATTAGGATCAAATAGGTCTTTTAATGGTTGTAATGTAGGCTAAGGGACGGGTAGGACTATTTTAGCCAAGAATAGTGACTAGGTTCCTAAGCGCTTTAATACATCACTTTGTATCATTGACACTTTTTTCTTTCAACCTTTCTTTCTTTTATTCTACCACCCTTGTTCTCCGTTTTTTTTTGTTTTTCAATTTTAAGCACAACTCACTTTTCAGCTTTCTTTTCCTTTTTCTTTTCACAACATACCTCTTATGATAGCACTTTCTTTTTCATAACACATTTTACAATTTATTGCATTATACTCACCCAATTTCCTCTTATGTTGTCACATGACTTTTTCACTTTAAAGCAATTAGGAATTTGGATCAAATTCTGGTCTTGAAAAAAATGGATTAGACTTACATACGAGGTTGTCAAAGAAATAGGCTAAAGGCTCAAAAGGGTTTAACTAGGATGATGTTCAATGGGTAGGTAAAACTGAAGGTAAACATGTATAGGTTGCCAAAGAAATGCCTAAATCATCTCCTAAACTTACACTCCTTATTTTCGCATTTCATACATACCAGGCAAGTTCTAGCAATCAGCCACAAACATAGAATATACGATTATTCTCAAACACACAAGGCACATGGTCGACTTGATTGGAAGTAATATAGACTCTCGACCCAATAAGTGAAGGAATTTAATCACACAATATCACATAATGAGTCACAACTAGAGCCTACATGTCTCAATAGTCACAATTGTAACATACTCTTGTTATAATCTCATGCTGCCTGTCAAAATAATTTCATGCGAAGCTAAAAATTTACTCCTAAAAAAAACTTAAAAAAACAAAACTTAAAAAAAAAATGGCAAACAAAAAAAACAAAAAAAAAACGAACTCAAACAAACAAACATAGGTGTGATAGAGAAGCATAGCATGCGATACCGCCACCCCACACTTAAACGAAACACTGCCCTCAGTGGAAAATAAATACGAAGAACCTGGTCAGTAGGACTCTTCCTCAATGTCGGGGGTCATACCCCCTCGTCTGAATCATCATAAGAGTCGTTGTCAGAGTTCTCCTCCTCGTCAGAATCTGGCAAGCGTCGATCATCACCAGTCGGCATATCATCATCTAGAGGTTCCTCAAAGTATACGCCCACTCCACACATCTCCCGTGCATGCATGTTCATTGGGTAGTCATGGTCCAGCTGTTGGAGCTCTTCAGCAGTTGGAACACGTCCACCACTCATCATAGTAAAGCGTGTCATGCCATAAAGATGAATGGTGTGTGTCGACCGAAGGTAAGCCAAGAAAAGAGTTGATCCGATCCGCGGTGAGCTGTAACAGTTGGCCCCGAATTTTGACTTCATTGTCTATTGTGTTCGGCGACCAGTTGGCATAAAAATCTCTTGTTAAATCAAGGTTGCATTCTCCCATGTCGTGGAAGATGAAATCCAGCTTCAATGCCATTATTTTTGCCAACATACGCGGCTCCTTCTTTGCTAAGGTGTCCTTGTTGATCAAGTAGACGTGAATATATTTTCGTTCTTTGTTGTTCCTGTACCATTCTTTGGCTTCCTCCTCAAGAACCCATTTTATTCCAAACATTCTGCGGGGTAGTTGTGTTGAGGATGATTCTCCTTGGTCCTTGCGACCTCTCTTTTTGCCCTTTTGGGACGTGGTAGCCTTCTCCTTGCCTTGCCTCGCTTTAGGTGCCATTGTACCTGAGACTAGAAATAGTGTTAGTGGCAGCACAATTCTCAATTGATACAATCTATAAGAAAGCATTAGGGGTACCACCCCACACTTAGTTTTGTTAACACAAATCAGTGAAGTGAAAGTGGTCGAGTACTCAGATTTCGTCGACATACGTTTTAGGATTGTATTTCGACAAGAAAATCAGCAATGCATCACTTACTTGCAGCCATTGGACTACTTTCATGGTAGATATAACAACACTACTACATAGGGGTTACCACATGGAAGAGTTATTCTTACAACAATCACAACCTCTTATGCCGGTAAGCACTATAAGTCTTATCCCGATGGCCGGGATAGTCTAACATGTAAGTATCCAAACAACAATCTTAAGCAATGTTCATGGCCAAAGTAATTTCGTAAATGCCATAACAATGCTATTGAAACCAAATTCAAGTCGGAAACAAGTCAAGATTTTCCTACGTATATGTTCACTCACATGATTTTGTATCAACTATCCAAACACATAAACATCACCAACAATCTTATATGATTTAGCAATTCATACTAGACATAGCAACGTAGTACTTATGAGAAATAAATAAAGAATAAGAGAGCACTTACTTGCTTGAAGCTTGTGGGGATGGTTTTGTGAATTGGAAGAGCAAAAGAAGAAAATTTTGAGAGGATTTGGATGTATATGCAGCGCCCTTAGGTCAATTTTTAGTGTGGTTGTGTTGTAAAACTAGGTCCCCTTTATATAGGAAGAGAATGGGTCGGGTTATGACCCATTTACAATCAGTTTTGGAGACAAAAATTCCACATATGCGGCGCATAATACTTGGCATAGACATGACATATGCGGCGCATTGTCTATACTATAATGGGACATATGTGCCGCATAGTCTATGGCATTTGTAGACATATGCGCCGCATAGTCTATGGCATATGAGATACTGAGACCAAATGCCATAGCATAGGCGGCTAGTCAAAAGCACACTTAGGAATAGGCGGCGCATAGTGTATAGCACACTAGATTCCGAGACCTTAGCCTATAGGATAGGTTTGGCAATGTTCGTGGCCTATTTTTACCTAGGTCTAGCCTTCCTCGATGCCTATTTTGGCATGAGAAATGCTCAATCCATAGCCTTATGCATCACCATTCCTAACTTACCAACTTTACCATACAATGTGTCCAAATCGTCAATTGAAATCAATCTCCTCGTTGAATACTTCTTGCACCTATTTTTGCTCAAAACCAAACTAAAACGATTAGTATAATGGGTTGCCTCCCACAAAGCTCCTTAGTTTTGGTCGTGGCACGACTCTTATTTTTGGATTTTTCATTTATCAAAACAAAACAAGTACTATAATGAAAGGAAAAACGATAAACGATAAAACAATAAAACAATGGGTTGCCTCCCATCTAGCGTCTTTTTTATTGTCGTGGCTCGACTTAGTAATCTCGAGTACTTAGACTTCGTCGAGATAAGTGATGGTCATGTCATTCTTCGAGTCAAGAGGACCGATATAAGGCTTAACACGTTGGTCATTCACTTTGAAGACAACACCATTATTGTCTTCCAATTCGACTACTCCAAACGAGTAGACTTGGATAACTTTAAAAGGACCAGACCACTTAGATTTTAACTTACCTGGGAAGAGCGTTAATCTGGAGTTGAAGAGTAGTACCATATCACCCTTTTGGAAGTTTCATCGAACAATCCGCTGATCATGATACTTCTTCATCCGCTCCTTGTATAGGTCCGATCTTTCATACGCATGGAGACGGAACTCATCTAATTCGTTCAGCTGCTCCATCCTCAGATTCTTAGCATCATCCCAATTCAAATTCAATTGCTTCAACGCCCACAATGCCTTATGCTCGAGCTCAATGGGAAAGTGGCAGGCCTTCCCATAAACTAGTTGATAAGGAGACATGCCAATGGGTATTTTGAACGCAGTCCTATACGCCCAAAGTGCATCATCAAGCTTCCTAGACCAATCCTTCCTATTTGCATTAACCGTTTTTGTAAGGATTTGCTTGATCTCGTGATTGGAAACTTCTACTTGTCCACTAGTTTGGGGGTGATAAGGCGTGGATACCTTATGTTTCTTGACACCATACTTGGTCAAAACTGATTTGAATAGCTTATTGCAAAAGTAAGATCCTCTATCACTTATAATAGTACGTGGTACTCCAAAGCGAGAGAAGATATTCTTCTTTAAGAACGCTACAACACGCTTTCCTTCATTGTCGGCTAAAGCTACAGCTTCAACCCATTTCGAAACATAATCCACTGCAACCAAGATGTACTTCATTCCATACGAATTCACGAATGGTCCCATGAAATCAATACCCCACACATCAAAGAGTTCTACCTCAAGAATTTTGGACATCGGCATTTCATGGTGTTTTGAGATAGCACCTTGACGCTGGCATTGGTCACACCTTCTAACATAGTCGTATGTATCTCTGAATATGGAAGGCCAATAATAACCACTTTGTAATACCTTTCTTGTCATTCGATTGCCTGCATGATGTCCTCCAACTTGGGATGTATGGCATGCTTCCAATATGGTGGGCACTTCTTCGTGGGATATACATCGTCGAATGATACCATCAGCGCATCTTCGAAACAAATAAGGCTCATCCCAATAGTAGTGTTGAACATCATGCATGAACTTTCTCCTTTGATGGTAAGATAAATTGGCAGGTAGCACATTACTCACCACGAAATTTGCAAAGTCGGCATACCATGGTAATTTCTCCATTGTTGTCGCTAATATCTCCTCGTACGGGAATGCATCACCAATCTGAATTTCAGGTTGCACCACATGCTCATTCTCGAGTCTAGATAGATGATTAGCCATTTGGTTCTCGCAACCTCTTCTATCTTTGACTTCAAAATCAAACTCTTGCAGCAGCAATACCCATCTAATCAACCTTGGTTTTGCATCCTTCTTCGTCATTAGATACCTAAGAGCTGCATGGTCTGTATGAACGATCACCTTAGTACCCAATAGATAAGCACGAAACTTCTCAAACGCAAACACAACCGCTAGGAGCTCTTGTTCAGTAACAGTGTAGTTCCTTTGGGCTTCATTCAGGACCTTACTCACATAATAGATAGGATGAAATAATTTCTCCTTTCTCTGATCAAGAACCGCACCAACGGCTACACCACTAGCATCACACATGACTTCGAACGGGAGAGACCAATCTGGTGCTACCATGATAGGGGCTTCAATGAGTTTTCCTTTAAGGCATTCGAATGCTTTCAAGCAATCGTCATTGAAGTCAAACTTCGCATCTTTCTCCAATAGTTTGCACAATGGACTAGCAATTTTGGAGAAGTCTTTGATGAATCTACAATAGAACCCAGCATGGCCAAGAAAACTACGAACTCCCTTCACCGAAATTGGAGGCGGTAGCTTCTCAATAACCTCAATTTTTGCTCGATCAACCTCTATTCCTTTTTCGGAGATCTTGTGCCCAAGAACGATTCCTTATTTTACCATAAAGTGGCACTTCTCCCAATTCAGCACAAGGTTGAACTCTACACATCTTTGCAATGCCATGCTCAAGTTTGCCAAACATGCTTCAAAAGACTCACCAACAACTGAAAAGTCATCCATAAATACCTCCAAAGTGTCTTCAACCATATCAAAGAAAATACACATCATACAACGTTGAAAGGTGGCTGGTGCATTACATAACCCGAATGGCATACGTTTGAAGGCAAACGTACCGTATGGTCATGTAAACGTTGTCTTCTCTTGGTCTTCGGGTGTAATACAAATCTGATTATAGCCTGAATAACAATCCAAGAAGCAAAACCATCCTTTCCCCGCTAATAGATCTAGCATTTGGTCCATAAATGGCATTGGGAAGTGCTCTCCATCCAGTAACGGGCCTGAGTGGAATAAGCTCATTCTTTGCATTTGTGACCACCGTCATACCTCCTTTCTTGGGAACACATTGTACTGGGCTTACCCATGTACTATCAAAGATAGGATATACAACTCCTGCGTCTAACCACTTGATAATTTCTTTCTTTCCCACCTCTTGCATAGGTGGGTTTAGACGCCTTTGATGTTCAATGGTGGGTGTGCACTTTTCTTGAAGCTGAATTTTATGTGTGCAAATCCCAGGTGGAATACCAATAATATCCACAATGGTCCATCCAATAGCTCTAATATACTTGCGTAAGATAGCAATAAGAGCTGCAACTTGTTGCTTACCCAAATCGGCTGCCACTATGACTGGAAGAGTGTTTCCGCTTCCTAAGAATGCGTACTTCCAATGGCTTGGAAGCTCCTTCAATTCTAGAGTGGGTGGTTCTTCAATAGATGGCTTAGCTGGTGGTGTGGGTCGATTCTTGAGATCAAGATCCAGCTTCTTGGGAGTATAGCGATATGTCCCTAATCCCGATAGAGCACAAATAGCTTCTTTAGAAATTTCAGCATCCTCATTCTCTCCTAAAACCTCCAAAGGATCATCAAGAATTTGCTCTTCTTCAAGTCATTCTTTCTCATCATCAAAGACAACATCAGCCACAGAAAATACACTCAAATCTTTGGGTTGCTTCATTGATTTGCAAACATCAAAACGAACCACTTCGTCATTTATTCGAAATGAAAGTTCATTAGCTCTTAAATCAATGAGCACACTTCCTGTAGCAAGGAAAGGGCGCCCCAAGATTATGGGAACCTCAGAATCTGCCTCGCAATCCAAGATGACAAAGTCTGCTGGAAAGATAAATGAAGAAACCTTTACCAAGACATCGCATAGAATCCCAACAGGTCGTTTTACCGACCTATCCGCCATGACAAGCCTCATATTAGTTGGTGTAGGATCTCCTAACCCCAACTTCTTATAGATCGATAATGGCATCAAGTCGATGCTGACTCCTAAGTCACATAGTGCTTTGGCAAAGTTCAAAGATCCGACGGTGCAAGGAATAGTGAAAGCTCCGGGGTCGGCCTTCTTCTGAACTATCGATCGGGTAGCAATTGCACTACAATGATGTACATCATCCTTCAGCTCATAACTTGCTGCCCTCTTCTTTGTCAAAAGATCTTTCATAAACTTTGCATATCCACGTATTTGTTCAAGTGCCTCCACTAATGGAACATTGATCGTCAGCTGCTTCAACATAGTCATAAATTTGCTGAACTTAGTGTCATCCGCCACCTTCTTCAATCTTTGGGGAAAAGGTGGTGGTGGGTATGGAAGTGTTCTCTCCGTGGCTTTCTTCTCCCCTTGCTTCCGTTTTCCACTTTTTCAGTTTGCACGTCGTTGGGAGTGACGTTAGTAACGTCATCCGCGGACTCCTCACGTTTCGCATTGTTATCCTTGTCCGCAACTTCGTCAACCACTTGCTTGTCTTTTGCTGAAGTTTTCAGCACCTTACCACTTCTGGTAGTGATGGCCATGCATGACCCATCATTCCTTGGGTTTTGCACAGTATCGCTCGGTAAGGTGCCAGCCTTTCTTTGATTGAATGCTACTGAAAGTTGGCTCAATTCCTGCTCTATTTGCTTGATAGAAGTGGAATGAGAATCAACTAATTGCTTCATGGAGGACAAATCATTAATCACCTCCGTAACTCCTGCGCTCGTTGCTTCCACTCCTTTCAATAACTTAGCCATCATGTCTTTCATACTTCCAGAATTAGATGTGGTGGTATCACGTCTACCAGGGGGAACGTACAAACCACTCTTTCATTATTTTTCTTCCAACTACCTTGGTCTTTGCTTCCAGATTTATCATAATAGTTCCGACCTTGGTTTCCTTGGGCATTCCCACGAAAACCCCCCTGATTGTTCAAGGAGTTGGCCTCCTCTTCAGAATCAGATTCGTCTCTTCCTTTTGACGCAATAGCTTTCACTTTTTCGGTCTTCCCTGATAATAAGTGCTTTGTAAGAAGATCCACTTGTGTTTTCATGTGCTCCATGTCTTGATCACGTTCTTCTTCTCTTCTTCTTTGGTCTGCAGTCATGCCAATAGATAAAGTGGGGCTTGCTACCTCAGAATCCCTGGTATGCCAAGCTCTACTTTGTTTCGTCATATGATCTAGCATATTGCTTGCTTGACCAAAGGTGAGGTCCATAAAAGATCCTCCAGCTGCGTTGTCCACCACTGGTTTAGTTATTGAATTCAAGGCTCTATACAAAATCTCCATGAGGTGAATATTAGTCATGTGATGGTTTGGGCATCTCGCTAGCTTTGTCTTGAACCTCTCCCATGTTTCATGAAGAGCTTCAGTGGAAAGCTGGCGGAAGTTGCTGATTTCATCTCTCAATTGTGCTCTTTTGGATGGCGGAAAGAATCTTTCTATGAAAGCGTCTCTCAATTGCCTCCAATTTGTAATTGAATCAGGAGTCAGCGCATTCAACCATAGTGTTGCTTCCCCAGACAGAGACAATGGAAATAGACATAATCGAATAGCATTCTGACCAACACCAGGATTGTCAAAAGACTTGCATGTAGAAATAAAGTTGATGAGATGCATATTCGGATCATCACCTGCTAGTCCACCAAATAATCCCTTGAGTTGCAATAACTGAATCATGGTGCTTGTGATGTTAAACTTGGCTCTGGGCGCTAATGGTGGTGGAATTATAGCTCCAGTGGCTCCGGCAACGTCAAGATCATCATCATCATCATCGAAAGCTGGTTGCATAGGTTGGCGATCATATCTATACCGAGCTTGTCGACCTCTTCTATTGGTAGGTGTTATAGTTTCAGCAACATGCCTTGGGTTTATCAACTCATCATCACCTAAATCTTCATCGTCAGGATTAGTTTCTCGCCCAGGATTATCAATGTTTTGCTGGTGTACTTGGGCGGCAGCAAGAGCGGCTAATCTCGCCTGCTCGTGTTGAGCAGCCATCCTGTCGATTTCTGCTTGTGCTTCCATTCTTCTAATTCGTTGTGGTTCAGGATTGATTGGTAATAACGGTTGACCAGAACTTCTAGTATGGGGCATGCACTAAAAGAAAAACCTGCAATAAACAAAAACAAAAACTAAACATAAAAGTACGAGAATCTTTGACCAAAGGGTCCAGTAATTATCACGAACTTGATTGATACTCGTATTCCCCGGCAACGGCGCCAATTTTTGATAACGCTCAATCTACAGCTCTCGTGGGAGTGTAAAGCGGTCGTTAGCAAATATAGAACCCAACCTGGGTTGGATGTTGATCCCACAGGGAATAGCTTGGCCAACAAGTAAGCAAAATTACTAAACTTTTGGTGCAAGTCTCGTAAGAAAGGGGGAGTCTTGTCGTGCAAGTAATGTAAACAAAAGCTAAAAATAATAAAGTAAAGAGAGAGAGATTGTTACGTGAGTTGTAAACAATGAGAATTGAAGCGTTGGGGTTATGTCCACCTTCTGAGGTATACGTCTCTATTGGCTATGAGTGTGTAGAGTTTTGACATGCAACTGCTTATAGAGAATTGTATTCGATGGTAAATCCAAGCGTCTTTCGACCTCAACAAGGACTATTTCACTTTAACTCTTTCGAGCTTAAAGCGTGTCTAACGGTACGAATTCTCCAAGAGGTTAGTCCAGTTACGGCACTAGCTTTTTAATAGGAAAGGGTGTCCTACTACCTTGACACTATCTCTTTTCCAGACAAATAACCTTTCTTTCGAACAAGTTAAATGTTATACTGGCGTATTCTTGCGTTTGCAACCACAAAGAATGTAGATTAAGATGAAGAGAATAATGATATAAGCAGTATACGTGTTGCGAACTCACAACTCACAGCAATAGATAGTAACTCATTCGGTTTCCATAACCCCAACAGAGAGGTTTAGTTACCCATGAATGCGAAGGAGATCCCGATTGACATTGTTGTTACACCACAAGATTGATCAATTTCGTGTAGCTCAAGTATGGTGGGCGTTAGGCGTGAATTCCTTAGCAAGGTAACGATTCTCGTGTTGCGGAAATTAAGAATAGATGAATAGAAGAAGAAAACTAGAATTAATGGAAAGATTAGAAGAGTTGTAGAATTATTTGTAGTGTAGAATAAGAGAGGAGTAGAAGATTAATTGTTGAAGAATTAATTGCGGAATGCATAAAAATCTCTAGCATGATAGGGTATTTATAATACCCATATCCTAATTCAACTAGGTAAATAAATATCTAACCAAATCCTACTAGGCTAATGGAATACTTAACCCAAATGTACTAGGTTAATGTAACATTATCATAATCCAAATAAACTAATGAAATACATAACCCAATTGTACTAGGTTAATGTATCATTGTCCAAATCCAGCTATGTGTCTGTAAGTCCCCAAAGTCTTCAGAAATGTTGTTTTAGCCCGGGACAGATTTTCCATGCAGCAGTTTTGGTCCTTAGGCGTGTAACTTCCCTTTCCTTTCTTCGTGAGCTTTCTTTGGCATCAAGTAAGCCATAAAATGCTGAATTTTGCATCATTTATACCTGAAACTTTACTAATCATGTTCGTTAGCTCATTTACAGGAAAAAGGACTAAAAGTGCATGAAATATATAATTTATTCTCAAAACTAGGCTAAAATATAGGCAAAATATATTGATATAGGCGTGTAAATCCGCCTATCATCACTATCTCAGTATCACGCCTAGGGTTTAGTAACTCGTTATCACCTAGATCCTCATCGTCAGGATTTATTGCTCGCCCAAGGTTGTCAATATTCTGTTGGTGCACTTGAGCAGCGGCTAGAGCAGCTAGTCTCGCCTGTTCCTGTTCAGTAGCCATCCTTTTAATTTCGTGTTGTGGCTCTATTTTGCCAATACGTTGTGGTTCAGGATTGATAGGTAATAACAGTTTACCAGAACTTCGAGTATGAGGCATGCACTGAATAAAAACCTGCAGAGAACAAAAACAAAAACTAAAAGTAAAGTACGAGAATCTTTGACCAAAGGGTCTAGTAATTATCACAAACTTAGTTGACAACCGTATTTCCAGACAACGGCGCCAATTTTTGATAACGCTCAATCTACAGCTCTCGTAAGAGTGTAAAGCGGTCGTTGTCAAATATATAACCCAACTGGGTTGGGTATCGATCCCACAGGGAATAGCAGGTCAATAAGTAAGCAATGATTATTAGACTTTTAGTGCAAGTCTCGTGAAAGGGGGGATTTTAACGTGCAAATAATGTAAACAAAAATAGTAAAGTAAAAATGGAAAATAGCAAAGTAAAAAGAAAGAATGTGTAGTAAGCTGTAAAACAATGAGAATTGAGAGTTGGGGTTATGTCCACCTTATGAGTGGTACGTCTCTATTGACTTTGAGTTGTGCGGAATTCAGACATGCATGTGCTTATAGAGAATTGTATTCTATGGTAAATCCAAGCGTCTTTCGACCTAAACAAGGACTATTTCACTTTAACTCTTTCGAGCTTAAAGCGTATCTATCGGTACAAATTCTCCAAGAGGTTAATCCAGTTACGACACTAACTTTTTAATAGGGGTTGGTGCCCTATTACCTTGACATTATCTCTTTTCTTTCGAACAAGTTAATGTTATACTGGCGTATTCTAAGTGTTTGCAACCACAAAGAATTTAGATTAAGATGAAGAGAATAATGATATAAGCAACATACGTGTCACGAATTCACAAACTCATAGTAATAGATAGTATCTCATAAGGCTTCCATAACCCCAACAGAGAAGTTTAGTTACCCATGAGTGCGAAGGAAATCACAATAGACATTATTATTATACCACAATAAAGATCTCGTGTAGTAAGGTGTGGTATGGCGTTTTAGGCGTGAACTCCCTTGCAAAGTAACATTTCTCTTGTTGTGGAAATTAAGAATTTAATAGATGAAGAGAATAAAAAGTAGAATTGATTAGAATAATTCGGAATTAGAAGTAGAATTGTAAGAAGAATTAAAAGTAGAAGTGAATTGTCAAAAAATCTCTAGCAAGATAGGGTATTTATAATACCCATATCCTATTCCTACTAGGCTAATGCATTACTTAACCCAATCCTACTAGGTTAATGTATTATTATCCTAATCCTAATAAGTTACTGCTAGTCCCCAAAGTCTTTAGAATTATTGTTTTTGCCCGGGACAGATTTTCCATGAGCCACTTTTGGTCCTTGGCGTCCAAGATTCCCACAGCACTAACTTTTTAATAGGGGTTGGTGCCCTATTACCTTGACATTATCTCTTTTCCAGACATATAACTTTTCTTTCGAACAAGTTAATGCTATACTGGCGTATCTTAAGTGTTTGCAACCACAAAGAATTTAGATTAAGATGAAGAGAATAATGATATAAGCAACATACGTGTCACGAATTCACAAACTCATAGTAATAGATAGTATCTCATAAGGCTTCCATAACCCCAACAGAGAAGTTTAGTTACCCATGAGTTCGAAGGAAATCACAATAGACATTATTATTATACCACAATAAAGATCTCGTGTAGTAAGGTGTGGTATGGCGTTTTAGGCGTGAACTCCCTTGCAAAGTAACATTTCTCTTGTTGTGGAAATTAAGAATTGAATAGATGAAGAGAATAAAAAGTAGAATTGATTAGAATAATTCAGAATTAGAAGTACAATTGTAAGAAGAATTAAAAGTAGAAGTGAATTGTTAAAAATCTCTAGCAAGATAGAGTATTTATAATACCCATATCATATTCCTATTAGGCTAATGCATTACTTAAACCAATCCTACTAGGTTAATATATTATTATCCTAATCCTAATAAGTTACTGGTAGTCCCTAAAGTCTTTAGAATTGTTGTTTTTGCCCGGGACAGATTTTCCATGCTCCACTTTTGGTCCTTGGCGTCCAAGATTCCCCTTCCTTCCTTCGTGAAGCTTTCTTTGGCGTCAAGTTATCCATAAAATGCTAAAATCTGCATCATTTATACCTAAAAACTTGCTAATCATGTTTGTTAGCTCACTTACAGGAAAAGGGACTAAAAGTACATGAATTATATAATTTGTCCTCAAAACATGGCTAAAATATGGGTAAAATATGGCACAATTGGCGTGTAAATTTGCCTATCATCAGTTTGCAATTTTATTAGGCAGTGGATTAACGATAATATGTTGAACCATATTTCTGGCGAGACATATGCTCGATCCTTATGGGAGAATCATAAAAGTTTGTATGCTTGAAAGATTGGAAATAATAAGATGTTCTTGATAAAACAAAAGTTAGGGTTAAAATATCATGATGGTTGTCTGATGACAGATCACCTGAATAACTTTCATGAGATCATGAACCAGTTATTTGTTATGGGCATTAAGTTTGATGAAGCAAGTCAGGGCTTTCTTTTACTTGGTTCCCTACCATACTCATGAGAAACATTTAGAACTATATTATCAAATTCTGCTCCCGATGGTGTGATCTCTATGGATTTTTCCAAGAGCAACATTCTTAATGAAGAGATGAGACAAAGGTCTCAAGATTCATCTTCGTCTGATGTCTTCGTTACTGACGCTAGAGAGAGAAGTAGGAATCGTGGTTCTCAAAATAAAGAACACTATAGAAGAAAATCTAGAGGCAAATTTAAATATATTGAGTGTTATAATTATAGGATAAGACACACAAAGAAATTTTTTCAAAAGTTGAAGAAAAAGAACAGAGATAAGAAGGAAAATAAAGAAAATGATAATGAAAATTGCATAGCCACCATCACTATCCAAGATCTTGTTACTGTCCTTGATGTAAATCTAATAAATATTGCTTGTGATAAGTCAAGATGGGTTGTGGATTTTGGTACTGCATCTCATATGACAATAAGGAAGGATTTTTTCTCATCTTATACACTAAGTAACTTTGGAACCTTGAGTAGGGGCAATGAGACTGTTTCTAAGGTGGTTGGTATTTGTATAATTTTTTTAGAAACTAGTATTGGATCTAAACTAGTTTTAAACAATGTAAAGCATGCACCTGATGTTCATTTACACTTGATTTATGTTGGTGTGCTAGATAATAAGAGATATATTAGTACCAATGGTGGGGGAAATGGAAACTCATTAAGGATTCTTTGGTTATGGCTCGTGGTGACAAGCGTTGTGGTCCATACTCGACTATGGCTTCTACTTTTGCTAATATGGTGAATGCAGTTAAAAGCGCTAACTCTTCATCATTATGGCAAAAGAGGCTTATCCATATTAGTGAGAAAGGACTTAATGTTCTAGTAAGAATAAATTACTGTTAGATTTTGAAAGTGCTAAATTAGAAAATTTTGAGCATTGCGTGGCTGGAAAACAAAATAGAGTTTCTTTCAAGTCTTATCCTCATTTATGAAAAACAAAGTTTCTTAAGCTGGTGCATTCAGATTTATGTGGTCCAATGAAGACAAGAACTTTAAGTGGTGAATTTTACTTTATCACTTTTATTGATGATTGCTCAAGAAAACTTTAGGTCTATGTCTTGAAGGCTAAATACCAAGTGTTGGGTGTCTTTAAGAAGTTTTAGGCTTCCGTTGAAAGAGAAACAAGAAGAAAACTAAAATGTATTTATACTGATAATAGTGGTGAATATTATGGACCATTTAACGAATACTGCAAGCAATAAGAAACTAGACACCAGAAGACTCCTCCTAAGACCCCCCTCCCCAACTTAATGGTTTGGCAAAAAGGATGATCAGGATCTTGATAGAATAAGTCAAATATTTTTTTTCTGAAGCAAAGTTGCCAAACTCCTTTTGGAGTGAGGCTTTATTGACTGCTGCACATATTATTAACCTATCTCCTACTGCTGCTTTGCAAAGTGATGTGCCAAATAAAGTTTGGTATGGAAAAGATTTTTTCTATGACCATTTGAGAGTATTTGGTTGCAAAACCTTTGATCATGTGCCCAAAGATGAGAGGTCAAAGTAGATGCCAAGACAATATAGTGCATCTTCGTTGGTTATGTCCTTGATAAGTTTGTTTGCAGGCTATATGATCTATTTGAGAAGAAGCTTATAAGAAGTTATGATATTGTATTCATGGAAATTTAAACCATTGAAGATATTAACAAAGTAGAGAAGCTAGAATTTTTATGTTCTGGTGGTATGGTTAGTCTTGATCAATTTCCTCATACAAGTGTTCATGATATTCGTGGTCTAGATAATTATGGTGACGCCCAGAACCATGTTCTAAATTATCATGTTGATATTGATTATGAGAACAATGTCATTATTGATAGTGCTCCAGTTCAAGAAGCTATAGATGAGTCAAATGTCTCACTTAGAAGGTCTGCAAGACAATATATTCCTTCTCTCATTATTCTCTTAATGAGTATGGGTTACTTACTGACGGGGGAGAACATAAATGTTATGAGGAGGCCATGGAAGATGAGCATGAGGATCAATGGATTAAAGCCATGTAAGATGATATGAAATCGCTGCATGAAAAACACACATATAAATTGGTAAAATTGCCTAAGGGCATGAGAGTTTGGAGAATAAGTGGGTGTTCAAAGTAAAATTTAAAGAACACAGCTTAAAGCCCAAATACAAAATCAGATTGGTTGTCAAAGGATTTGGTTAAAGAAAGGGTATTGACTTTGACAAAATATTTTCTCTTGTTGTCAAAATGACCTCTATTCATACAGTTCTTTGTTTGGCTACTATTCTTGATTTAGAGATTGAGCATATAGACGTGAAAATAACTTTTTTTCATGGTGACCTCGAAGATGAGATCTATATGGAACAACTTGAGGGCTTCAAGGTAAAAGGTAAATAAAATTATTTACAAACTTAAGAAGAGTCTCTATGGATTGAAGCAAGCTCCCAGACAATGGTATAAGAAGTTTGAATTTTTCATGGGGGAGCATTGCTACAAGAAGACTTCTTCAGATCATTGTACATTAGCACAAAATTTTTTCTGATGATGATTTTATCACTCTCCTACTATATGTGGATGATATATTAATTGTGGGTAAAAATGCTTTCAGGACTGATAAGTTGAAGAAATAATTATGCAAGTCTTTTGCTATGAAAGACTTGGGGTCATGCTAAGCAGATTTTGGGCATGAGGATTACTGGTCTCAAAGATGAAAGTAAGCTTTACTTATCATGGGAGAAGTACATTGAATGTGTATCAGAGCACTTCAACATAAAGAATACTAAGGTAGTTAACACACCTCTTGCTGACTATATGAAGTTGAGTCAGAAAATGTGTCCTACAACGAAAGAGGAAAATGAGAGAATTGCTAAAGTTCCATATTTCTCTATCATCGAAAGTTTGATGTATATAATTATGTGTACCAGACCCGATATTACCCACGCAATTGGTGTTGTCAGTAGTTTTTTTGAAAATTCAGAAAAGGAGCATTGGAAAACAGTTCAATGGATATTGAGGTACCTAAGAGAAACCTTAGGTGATTGTTTGTTTTTTGAAGGATCTGATCCAATCTTGACGGGCTACATAGATTCTGATATGACGGGTAACCTTGATAATAGAAATTCTACTATTTGATTTTTGTTTACATTTTTAGTGGGAGTTATATCATGGCAGTCGAAGTCGCAGCTGTGAGTCATACTATCAACAACTGAAGCTGAGTACAGTGCGGCTACTGAAGCTGGCAAGGAAATGATATGGCTCAAGCGATTCCTTCAAGAACTTGGATTGCAGCAAATGGAGTACGCTGTCTATTGTGACATTCAAAGTGCAATAGACTTAAGTAAAAAATCCATGTACTATGCAAGAAAAAAAAACATATTGATGTGAAGTACCATTTGATTCTTGAACAAGTGGAGAACGAATTATTCTATGTTAAGAATATTCACAGAGTGAAAATCTCGCAGTTATGTTGACAAAGGTGGTGCCAAAAGACAAGTTTGAATTATGCAAAGAACTTGTTGGCATAAGCTCTTTTTAAGAAAATCGAGGATACCTCCTTCAGATGCATGGGATTGGAAGGGAAGATTTGTGGGGGTCAGCCCGATAAATGCTATGGCTAATTTTCAACCTATGGCAAGTTTTTTTCAACTTCATGGCAGAGAGGAAATCAACTCAAATATCTCCTTAGTTGCAAATATTGACATTGCAACTTTTACTTATGTAAGCAATGACCTACGCATGGTTTTTCTTTCTCTATAAATTGAAACCTTCGGCTTATTTGAAAGATACAGCAAAAACAGAGAGAAAAATAATATAGAGAGAGCAGTGAGGTATTTCACAAATTATGATAAAAAATTATCTGTGAAGAAAAAATTAGAGTGAGCGATATTTTAGTAAGGTGGGAAGCAAAAGAAGTTTATGTATTTTGAGTGTGTAGTAGTCACTTTGAGTATTGTACTTGTGACCATGATGTAAAATTTCTTACTATAGTAATCTAAGTTGCTCCTCTTGGTCCGTAGTCTTTTCTTATTTAAAAGGGTTTTCACATAAAATCCTTAGTGTCATTATTTTTATTTTTTTCATATTATTTTGCCACAGTGATGGAGCCAGAAATTTTAGGAAGAATGTTCAATAAAATAGAAGCTCTTTTGAAAATATTAAAAAGATAAAAAATAAATTGCAACTAATGGGGATCGAACCCATGCAAGAGTCGTCTCTTACCCATACCGAACACCTACCACCACTAAGTTACATTCCTCAAATGTGTTAAGGTTGTTCAAACATTTATATTTAACCAAATATAATAGCACTTTACCTATTACGTGGTAAAATTTTCCAGCGAAGGTTGTTCACCTGATCACCCTTGATACAAGGTGGCTTCACCCATATTTTGCCACAAATACTTTTATTGTTATTCCAGATTTAACCAACAGAGTTTATGTAGAGAGAAAATTTTTAAAATCGAACAGAAAATTGAAAGAGATGTAATTAATGGAGAGAACATATTACTTAGGTTCTTAAAATTATGGGAGGAAAAAATTCCTAAAATTAAGCCCAAATCTACTAGCATTTGGCCATATTCCCAATTATTTTTTACAAAGTCATTTTTTGGTGAAGATTTAGGTAAAATTTAACTTTCACCATAATATTTGGGAAACATAAATTTAAAAGTTCACAAAAATTAACATTTGATGCAAAAATTAACATTTGGTGCAAATACTAGTATTTTTTAATATTTAAGAATTTAGATTATTCGTCAAATAATGACAAATCATATGGCCACACACTATTTGCCAAGTTTATTTTCCAAAAACTACTTGGGAAATCTGTGGTCAAATGGGTCTTTTGTAAATCTTATTATGTTTGGTAATTAAGAAAAAACATCCCTACATTTTCTATTACCTCAATTTCAATTTGTTTTACTTTTGGTTTTGAGTTGACAATTGAAGTTTAAGTGAAAAAAATTCAAATACTGTGTTCTTAAATTAAAAAATGTAAAATATACTAAAATGTCATTTAATCTTATATTCTCGAATAGCTTATACAAAAAGTGATAATTAAAAAATTATCAAAAAAAGAAAAATATATTTTTTTAAAATTAAATTAAAAAATAAAGTAAAACAAACAAATAAAAAGCGAGAAAGTAAAATTAATATCTTATGTAATTATGGTGTAAGATTTTCCTTCAAAATATATGAACCAAAAAGTGTAGCACTACCCAAAAATCGAGAAACAAAAAGTGGGAAACTCAAAGATCAAAATGGAGGGAACAAAAATTATCTTTTTAAAATATACTGTATGTTTTTTTTTTTAAAAACCCTCCCATGCTGAGCTGTTTTCTACTAGTACGAACATAGGGACATTCCATTTCACCATTTCCCTGTGTTGTATTCATCCAGCAAACAAAAACAATGGTGAAAGCTGTAAGCAAGACAAGTGCAACCAAAGAAGAAGAAGTGCCAAATGAGGGAGCAAGAGGAGATTATGAGAAGCGAAGAGCTGAAAGAATCAAAGAGAACAAAGAAAGACTCCATAAACTTGGCATTCTTCAACTTACTAAGAACATCAAAACTGCAAATTTACCTTCTAAGAAACTTACTCCCCGAATCACCCGCTCCCCGGCACTGGCATTGTCCACTGACCCTCCTCGACGCTCTTTTAGGTACTTGAGGGTTTTCTTAAGAGTTCGATTTCTTAGATGATCGCGTTTGTTCTTAATTTCAACTTTTTCCAACAAAGAAAGTAACTTTTTGAGGTGATAGCTTATTTCTTAAATGGTCACACTTGTTCTTGATTCTGATTTTTCTGTCTCTTTTAGTTACTACTTGTGGGTTTTTTCGCACTTTTGTCTTTTTATGAGTTGATTTCTTAGATGGTCGCGTTTGTTCTTGATTCCAATATTTTTCAATAAGGAACTAACTTTTTGAGACTATATCTATTAACCTTCCGGGGTCTATTGAAAAAACCTTCTCTACTTCATCTGAGATAATGTTATGGTCTATGTACACTTTATCCTCCCAAACCCCATTAGGTGGGAATGCACTGAGTATGTTGTTGATCTACTAACCTTCCATGGGTCACATTTGTTTTTTTTTTTTAATTTAAATCTACTGAGACTTATGCCCTTTTACGGGTTGATTTCTTAAATGGTCACGTTTGTTCTTGATCCCAATATTTTTTAATAAAAGAAATAACCTTTTGAGATAATAAATGTTACCCTTTAATGGATTGATTTCTCAAATAGTCATGTTTTTCTTGATTCCTATTTTTTTTTTTCAACAAAGAAAGTAACTCTTTGAGATAATAAATGTTAGCCTTTTGGGGTTGATTTCTTAGATGGTAATGTTTGTTCTTCATTTCAATTTTTTTGAACAAAGAAAGTAACTTTTTGAGATAATAATTGTTGCCCTTTCATGGCCCACTTTGTGGAAATATATGGATATTTGTTCTTGGTTCAAATTTTTTTCCAACAAAAGAGGTAGCTTTTTGAGATAATAATTGTTACCCTTTCATGGGTTGATTTCTTAAATGGTCATGTTTGTTCTTGATTCTAATTTTTCTCAACAAAGTAATTTTTTGTGGTTGATTAGTGGTTTTTTGTGGCTGAGTAGTCGTCAATTTTCTTCACTGTTTTACTCTTCCTTGTACCTGGATTTGCTACACTTGAGCCAAGGTCTTTCGGAAACAACATCTCTACCTCTCTCTACCTCCTCGAGATAGTGGTAAGGGTTGTGTACACTTTACACTTCCCAGACGTCACTTGTGGGATTTTATTTGATATGCTGTTGTTGTAAACAAAGTAATTTTTTGAGATAGTAAGTCTAAGTTGAGTGACCATCTAAGAAATCAACTCATCTTTTCATGGGTTGATTTCTTAGATGGTCATGTTTGTTCTTGATTCGTATTTTTTACCAACAAAGAAAGTAACTTTCTAGATAATAATGGTTAGTTGAGTGGCCATTTGAGAAATCAAGTCGCCCTTTCACATATGTGTCTCTTTTCTTGTTTTATGATCTTTTAGTTTTTCAAAAACTAGGAGAAAAGAATGTGTTGTTTGAATCGGTTCGTATGGTGATCTTATTGGACAAAACATATTTTCTATACGCCGAAAAATGTTTAGTCATAGATATTTTTGGTATTTGACCGGGAACAAATGTAAATAACAACTCTTAATTCCTGATGTGGTATGAACAGGGGTGTTGGCACAGGGGCAGAGCCAGGTTGGGCTGAGTAGATGGAAAACTATGTTGATTATGTATAATTAAAATTATATTTTATGTATATATGATTGGTGTTGAACCCTTTTCGGCTTCTTCATGGGTTTATTTCTACATATTTTGAACCCCTTAGTGAAAGTCGCGACTCCGCCACTTGGTGTTGGTGGCAGTTTTGAGTATCAAAGCTTGGGCAAATTCTTTATGTGGAGGTGGAAAAAGATTGTGATATTTGTGAAGAATGTCGACTTTTCATATAGAAATAGTTCTCTGAGGAAAATATTTCCAATTAACCAAGCAGCGATCGTTTTGCCACTGAGATCTGATCAAGATGTGATAATGGTATAAACTCCTAGTATATCTAAATAATACAGATATATTTGACTGAACGAGGAAAAGGAAAAGAAAATTGCAAAGATCTGTATCTATTTATGTTTCATGGAGTCAAACATACGTTTGCTTATTATGTTCAATCTCTGTATGGGTTTTTCCTATGGTCACCTTTTCACTGAATGTCTCTCGAGATGGTCTTTCATTCTAGTATAACCTTTATTTGCTTTCCCTTCTTAAATCCCGAAAGATGTTCTTTATGAATGATCTTTACATGTTTTAGGTTGAAGGATAAGCCTCCTGTTAGTTACAAAGAACTTAGGATTCCCAAGGCAGATAAGATTTCATCAGAGGATGTAGAGATTGATATACCAGAAGGTGAAAACCCTGAAGTCTACACAGAGGACCATGAAAAGCTTTTAGGTTATTGCAAAAATGCTTGGATTCTCTGTGTTGACGGTTATGATGAAGATGGCCAGCGCATATATGATCCTGATAATGGCAAGTCATGTCATCAGTGCAGGTCTAAACATTTGTCTCACATTCTGTTTTCTGTTGTTTTATTGCTTGTTTCTTTCTTAAGGTATTGTTTTACCCAATACATAGAAAACAATTTGCATCTGTGATGTATTTGAAGATGAAACAAGTATTTCATGTAGATAATTTTGAGTTTGATTTAGTGCCTATTATGTAAAAGCAGGGGAATTGTGCTTCAAGGAAAAAACAAACAGGTAGTATCATAGTGCTTATATGTGGGTTATTTAGCATTTCTGCTCTTTGTTCGTTCAAAAGAATCTGAAGAGAAAACTACGATATTTAAATGCCGTTCACTCCCTAAGTTGAAACTTTGTAGTATGTTAAATTTGAATAATGAACTTAAAGTCTTAACATGAAGAATCACATTTCTTATGTAAGGATGAGGGATCATTTTAATTTCTCTAGGAAGAAGCCTCAAAATAATTAAGAACAAGGATAAGGTCTATATGTTCACCCGGGATGATAACCTAAGTCAGCAGTGTTTACCCTTCAGTGAGTTTAAGAGAATCTTGTAGCATGTAATTTCTAGCCCAACAATAAGAAGTTACACATCTTAGCTTTTCAAAAAATAATTGGCACTTCTTGGTCCTCTTTTTGTATGTCGCGCATCTAATGGGATCTCTGTAGTAGTTTTGTAAGTTGTTCTCTTCCAAAATAAATCATTGTATGTGGACACTCATACAGTCAACATTATATGAGACGCTGGAAACGTTTACGGTGAATAAATTATTCAATAAACAGTAACTTCATGAAGGCTTTCCGGAAAATGTTGAATCACAAAGTACTTTTGGATATGAATCTAAATTCATATTCATTGGCATATTTTCTGATTGATTTAATTCCGTTACAAATGCAAAAGCTCTCAAAGTACAGCGTTCTCAGGAAGTACACAGTATATATACAGAGTCTGCTGCGTACGATTACTAAGGTCAATTAGCATTCAGCCATATCTGTTCCCTCAGCATAGTACCTTAGAATGTACATTGGTAATATGGGCCTCCTTTCATGGGATAACAAAGACAACCATACCTATGTTGGCTGATCAAAATATCTCTTCAGCGTTTAGTATGATTAAGTGAAGCTTTTTTTTCCATTGTGGAAGCTAGTTTAAAGCATGTGGTTTGTAAAGATTGAATATATGTAATATCATTTCTGAACTTCTGGCATGAACATTGTTAACCTGTACAGTTGGCAAATCTAAAGTCCACATGAAGCATGCATATCAACTTGAGTTTCTTTGAATATCCAAATGTGTTGTATTCATATTAGAGTAGAGTTGAGATCATTCAGATAGCAAATTGGTGTTCCACATTAGTTCATTTCTGCAGTGTTACTCTAATTTGACATTTACATTTTCCTATCAGCACTTAGAATTTTGTAAAACAATAAGTTCTGTGGCCAACTTCATGAAAAACATCCTTCTCTATCTCACCTTCTCTTGTTTCAATTTATTACTTGACGGTAATTTGTTAATTCCTCGAAATATTTGATACGATTGCAGGCAGAAAACTCTTGGTCAACGCACTGAGTGCAGGAACTGCAAGCTAGTTCATGGACAATTTTGTGGAGATTGTTTGTACATGAGGTGATAACTCTTCAAGATCCTCTTAGCCTTTTTTCTGTTGAATTCCCTTGAGTAGCTAATTTTCTATCCTGAGTTCATGTACCATCATGGTTACTTCAAAACTACAGCTTCCAATGATTTTAATGCCTACAGGATAAGACGTTTTTCATCCTCCTGAGAATTTTCAGCTTAAGCATGTTTACTATCGCTGTTGAAATAAAATGGAATTCCGTTTTGGAAGAATACAATTTTGCTGGTGGTGAAAATACATTTCCAGGATATAAGAAAGCAAGCAAGTTCAGCTAACTTTGGCGAAGTGAATAATTTGTCCTATGTTTTTTGCAACTTTTGGGTTAATAAAGGGAACACACTTTGCTTTGCTCAGAAAGGAACTTGCTAACGCTATTGAAATGTCAGCGGATCTAATCATTTGAGCTTGCATATTATATAGATACGGAGAGAATGTCGTTGAAGCAAATGAAAAAGCAGACTGGATTTGCCCTGTCTGTCGGGGAATATGCAATTGCAGTCGATGTAGGCGCGAGAAGGGGCATGCACCAACTGGTGCGATTTTTAAAAAGGTGAACCTCTTTGTCCATGAGAGAAACTAAATCTCTTGGCTGCTAATTACAAAAGGATGTTCCTTTTTACGTATTTAAGTTTGAGTTGAGTGCTAGAGGTTTCCGGGTTGCAGCATAGATCAGTTCTAAGGAAGTTAACATGTTTCCAGGTAAAGCGTCTTGGTTACAAATCTGTGGCACATTACCTTATCAAAACTCGAATGCGTAGTGACCAGGAAGACCTAAGGTCTGCAGATTCACCTTCAGGAGAGTTCACTAACACTCTCTCAACTTCACAAGCTGATGATAACAAAACTTTGAAGGGGGGAGAACCTGCACACATTGACCATGGTGATGAATATGGTGATCCGGAAGATGGCAATGTGAAAAAATGATAAAAATAGAATGATTTATGCTGGACAAAGGCGCAAAAGTGGAAAAGAGCCCTATACATAAGCATATATTACTAAATCAGTTCGCTGTTAGCATTAATCAGTCTTTTTGTTTGGATATTAACGCTTTGTAAGCATATATTACTAAACCAGCTCGGTTGTCAGCAAGCAATCTTTTTGTTAGGATATTAACGTTTTGTAAGCATATATTACTAAATCAGCTCAGTTAGGAGTAAGCAATCTTTTTTATTGGGATGTAAGAATCCAAAAGGTAGGACAAGCCTGTATTTTGCTCGTGTTTATGTATGCATTTTAGTGTGAATGCTTATGATAAACTGCCCTGTAAAAGTCTCATTTTTTCTCGATACTGCAAGTAAAGACATGTTTTGTGCGTCTAGGAATATAATACTCTTTGCTGAAAAATGTGAGATTAAGAGCAAGAACTACAGAATCACTTAATGAATTATTTCATAAAATCATTCAACTCATTGGTCACGATCCATTGTTTCATGAGGGGAAGTTAAAGGAAACAAGGTGAGTAACCCTGGTTCTGTATCAATTCCATGTTTAGACCTGGGGAATGGATGCAAGTAAAACCTTCCTTCTTTGATGACTTTCTCTTCTTCCACTTTATGTATCATCTCCATGGATGGAGTGTTTATTGGGACGAGTTGAAGGAATTAGGGATAAGCTTGAGTGGTTTTGAGGAATGGACCACTCATAGGGACTTGGGGATGTTGATGGGCTGAAACTGGGAATTTGTGATCTCTCTGTCTGGCCTTTGGTTGTCTGCGGCGTTGGAGTTCTGATATAGTCTGCTTTTGTGTTTTTGAAGTCTTTGCTGTTGTTGCACTTTTGGAATTTGCATCTCTACATTCAGATGTACCAGTTAATCGTTGGACGACTTCTCAAAAGCAAGTTAAGTCTGCCTGTACAAATGTTGTCATGTCCTTTGATAAGCTTCCTACTATACTTTGATTCCCTTATTTGTGTTCACTGACTTTTGATCTGCAAAACTTGATGATACTGTTGGAATCGAAATAACGGGGCGTCAAGGGATAATTAATTTTTTTTTGGTGATATGATATATATCAGACGCCACAAAAAAAAAAAAAAAAAAAAACTATATTGAGAAAATATAACATTTGATACAGTTTGGTAACTAACCAACATATTTGAAAATTAATATAAACAACATAAAACCTTTTGAAATCTTAGAAAATACTATGTTGTGGATGTTATTGTGATATAGAAAAATTCTTTTTTACTAAGAAAATCTTTTTGAATTAAAATACGAATTGTGATAAAAGCCAAATGATGTAGAAAATTCAGCTCAATTCCTAATGGATACTCCTAGAACTTACATGCCAAAATCAAGAATCATTAGGCACAATAATACCGAATCGACAGGGAACAATTTAAACATCTAATTGACTAAACATGACAAACAGAATAGATTCATGACAAGGTTTTCAAAAATTGTTTCAAACAACATATTTCAGTAAAACATTAATCAAACACATTACCATATAGAATTCGCTACATTCTAATCTATTTTTTAAAATTATAAATGGAATATAAAATGAAAAGAATTAACAAAGCGTTTAACAAAGAGATTGACTATTTTAAACCTTAAAACAGTCTACATCCAAGAAAAGCTCCCGTTCTGAATCTTCTTACTCATAAATATTTATAGCGTACAACAGTTGGATAGTACCTTTGATAAATCTATTCATGGAGGCATGGATAAATGAGAATTTAAAAAAAAAAAATGTGTCAAGCCAAGTATTTTCTGTTCTCTTCAAATTTAGATTTTATTTTAGATATAGTGGATATATCTTTTGAA
Source organism: Capsicum baccatum var. pendulum (assembly GCA_030864225.1). Classification (NCBI taxonomy): domain Eukaryota; kingdom Viridiplantae; phylum Streptophyta; class Magnoliopsida; order Solanales; family Solanaceae; genus Capsicum; species Capsicum baccatum. The sequence goes on from CM061561.1 coordinate 30,645,045, forward strand.
AGTTATTGTAGTATTTTTGAAACATGGAGAACACGTATTAAAATATATTTATCAAAATCATTACTGAATAAATGCCTTACAAGAGAAAAAAACAATGGAAAAATTCAATTATGTTCGTGTAATATATCACAATATTAAATTACAGTTGAAAAATATAAAAAGTGAAGAAAATAAAATAATCTTCTTCTTGACTGAGGAGTGAATATCTCGATCTCTTTAAGGACATTCAAGTCCACTTCAGCATAATCTACACCAATCCAACAGTATATCTCTTGCTTGTCTCATCCAGGATACAACAATTCATCAATAATGTACAACTCAAACAACTCCGGATTAGTTGAAAAGTCAAAAGCGCCACCACAAAAACATCTTCTTTCAACGTATAGTTACTCTTTTTGTATAGTAAATATAATTAAAGACTTAAAATATTTTTTTTATCTCAACTCTCGCTTTCACTAATATAATTATGCTTTTTTGTATATTTATTTATTTATTATTATATATAATGTGAGTTGATGGACAACCAAGGACATATATGTCATTTCACATCTAAATAGTACAATCATTAGTCAATAGCCATATTAGCAAAGAATTCGGTAGCCATTTGTTTTTTCTAACTTATGTGTCTACATTTTCTCAGTAGACCCATTATGTGGTTAACAATATTTTTACTTTCAAGTCCCAACATATTCAATCACGTTAGTTATGAATTATATTTTAAACAAATTTAACTTTATGATCTGAATATCCTTTCATGAAATATTAGATTGTTTATATAGGACTAAATTATTTTTAATTTTTATGTATGTTGAATTTTTTTCTTCATATATTTGTTTTCTTATTTTAAACTTTCTAAGTGAAAATTTTGACTTTGCCGAAATTTTTAATACTCTAAACTTCTAGTATTTTAGTTTTTTTTTTTATCAAAAAATACTATCACTCATGAACTTGGAGTTAACCTATTTAAATATATATATTTTTTGTTCATTATCAAATAATTTTACAAAAGATTATCATTTAATAAGTAAAAATATTTTACTAAAAATGAAAAAAATTACACATGTGATGTTCATATAAGGTCTCGAACGTACAATTTGTGTATCCACTTATGAATTATAGGTATAATCATAATTGACGTGCATGTTAACTCGCAAAATAGATATTTAAAAGATAAATTTTGAAAAAGAGATTGAAGTATATTGAATGGTTAGTATAAAGAACCTTTAATATATTATATAAATATATTTATATGAAGATGTGTAATCTTAAAAATAAGATATTTATATATGTATGTATGTATGTATGTATAAAATACTCCATCCACTCCTGTTTATTTGCTTCATTTAGGTTGTGCTTATATTTCAAAATATATGCTCCTTTAACCTTTCAAGAATAGTTTAAACAAAATTTTTCTATTATGTCCTTATTCAATAAATGTAATCATTTTGAAAAGTGCTACAAAAATTAACTAGGGGTATATTAGTGAAATTACTTTTAATTTTATAGGAGTAAGAGATTTATTAAGATGTGTCTAACCCAAACAAAATAAAAAAAATAAATAAAGAGAGCACGATATAATAGATAAATTAACATGCATGTAAAATTTCTTTAAACTAACATTAAATAACATACTTTTTTAATCCCTTTAATAAAATTTTAATCCACCAGCATTAATTTAATCTGTGCTCTATTTTTTTTTATAGATTATTCTTAACTATCAATAATGTATCTTTAGTATTTTTATATTATTTCATTATGAAAATGAATATATGATATATTGATATGGAGAAGAATAATCTCTTATCTCCTTAATATAAATACGTTGTTTATTTTTATTTATATGATATATTAGGTAAACAAAACTATATTTTAAGAAAACATTGCCCGTAAGATTTAATAAAAAATAATGATGTAGTGGAACTTATAATTTTAATTTATCCGCTTCTATAATTGTCAAATAAAAATAAAAAATAAAAGCATTAAAATTAGTTATTTAATTCAAGAAAATGTGTTTGACCTGATGTTAAATAAGCATTGAAGCATATTATATTTTAATTTTAATTAGGTCAATCTAAATAAGTTGCAAGCTATTATTTGATTTTCTAAAAATAAAAAAATATAGTTTTTTTAAAAGTGTGATCTCTATTATCTCTTTCTATCGTATTTATTAAAAAAATATTTAATATTTTTGATAAACTAATTAAATACCGATAAATACATATAAAACTGTAATATTGGACCCATAAAATGGGCCCTTCATTATCTAGTAGTGAATATAGTTGAAGACTTAGAATATTTTCTATGTCTCAACTCTCTCTTTCACTACTATATTTATTTTTTTCATCTTTTTTCTTGTCACATAACAAAGGAAGAAACATCATTATTTACAGGTGTGGAATTCTTAGGATGAATGGGGTAGTAATGTGGATAGATAAATAGTCTTGAGTTACATAAGTTACATAAAACTAATGGCGATGGAGTTACAAAGACTAATGGTCATATGAGTTACAAAAATCAATGGTCATCTTTTACCACAATTTATACCCACTAACATATGCACTTAATATATTAAATTAATATATAAATGTATATACACCAACATTCCCCCACTCATTTTAACAATAAATTATGAGAGTATTTCACCAAACTAGTTGAATGTAGACTATTATACATAATGAAGGCGTGCTCTGCATTGAAACTCCGCTTAGTAAAACAGTAAACTTATACTCCAAAGTTAGTAGTGGTCTCAGACTTGAACTATGATTGTTTCAAAAAAATAAAGTATTACTACTTACATAGAACAATCAAGGTGTTGACATAAACTTTAATAACCAACATATTACAGCCATGTGTTATCCCAATTTTTTATGAGTGTTTTGAGAATAAGCTCCATTCTTATATGAAGTGGCCTACTTACACACCCACATAGGTGAAATCTATCAAGGATGGTCCTATAATTTTAACACCTCACTTATACGAGGTACAAAATTTCATTAAGAGTTCTTAAACTCACTCATGAGTGGTGAATTTACCACTCATTTGCACTTAACATTCGTACACACTACTGCAATTTAAATGTATAAATGAGATATATTTGAGATTAAATACACTAATCTTCACATTTTGCAGGCATACAGGTTATGAGATAGACTGACGTGGATGTGAGCTAAAAGGATTAAAAAGGAGGAAAGAATTGCAACTGAAGGACTTGAGTAGAAATTCAGCCTCAATTATCTCGACCCCGGTCTGAGGGCCGCGATCGTGGTCAGTCAAGCCAGGTCAAAGGATCACGATAGCGGTACCCTTACCGTGGTCGCGGCCTAGCGGGAGACAGCCCAGGGATAAAAATAAAAAATCACAATGCCGACCCCAATTCTCAAAATTGCTCAAAACCCTTATTCCAAGGGTGCATGGATCATCTTTTATCATCAACTTAGCCTAGTTATAGGGTTTTATTTTTTTTGAGCTTGAAACTTAAATTTGTACTAATTCGAGACAAGAATTAATTAGAGGAACTCCAAAGTATAGATTTGACATCACCCATTAAAGATTCATTGGATTTTAAAGTGTAGTTTGCCCTCTTTTTATTTTTTAATGAATAAATTTGATGGAAATGTTGGTATATTTGTGTTTATTATCTTTATGATTTGCTAGATCTAGGATTATGTTTGAGTAGGGTGCAAATGTGTATGAGGTGTGATTATTAGCTTTAATTCTTTGTTAATTCTAGGGTTTCATAAATGTTTCATTATAAAATAGAATTTGTTGGTGAAAGCCTCAATTTTCCTAAACCCCACATCGGTCTTGAAAGAGGGATGTGGATAGTCTAGATCCTACATCATCCCTGAAAGAGGGTCGTAGGTGACATGAGCATTTGTGAACAATAAGATAGATAATAGTTATTCCCTTTTTATTGTCTTAGAAATAAGGATAAATTGTTGAATTGCTATATCTTGGGCATCATCCTAGAAATAAAGATGCCCAATTGAGACTTATGATGATTGGTTGATCACACCCACAAGGTATTCAAAAGAATCTGTGGGTAATAGTTTGATGCTTTGTTGAAAGACTAGTATTGAAATCTCTAACCGAGCCTACCCAAGCATTCCTTAGCTAATATTTGAAGTTGATTTTCTGGTACCCACACACTAGTTGCCTCTAGTAAAACATAGCCTTAAGATCCGTTCTTAATTGATTACGCTCTAAGAATAGTTTCAAATTAGGTCTTTGAAAACCTAAGAATTGTCTTATACTTTTTAAAATATTCAAAATCTCCCAAAATATTTATATAATATATTTGAATTTAGTAAGTAACTTTAATTTTGAACTTATTTAATCCCCACTCACATTGTTCCTCATGAATTCAAGCCCGACTCAAAGTTGGGTAATTATATTGACAACGACCGTCTTGCACTTAAATTGTCGTGTAAGTTTAGAGTTACCACTCACCCTACACAAACCATTACAGAAAATGCACTCACATCATAGAGAGGGATAAAACAATAGTGCATTTACAATAAGTCATCATATGATTTATTTTTTTCATTGAACCTGGTTATAGGATCTTTAATCCCAAGTTGGGTTTTCTCATATATGACTTAGATTTTGAGCTTCGATTTCTTTCCTCTCGATGTGTTGCAAACCCTTTATCTTACCAAAGCCGTGTTTAGTTAATCTGCAAGATCATCACAAAATTTGACATAATCCATATTTTGGTACCATTGTCAAATATTATATTACAATCTTATTTTCTCCTCATGATTTTGAATTTACTGTTATAATAACAACTTCAAACTCTACAAAAAATATTGATGCTATCACAATAACTCAAAACTAGAGAAAATAATTTCTGAAAATAAAGTGATTGACTAATTCACTTTTTCACTAGTTTAACCTAAAATAATTAGTTCAACATCCATGATAGAGTTAGCAAATAACGATTTGATTTTTTATTTCAACAAACAACACCAATTTTTTTTCATTTGCATCAAAAACACTTTTAAGTACAACACGATTTATTTTAGCAAATTAAGCCACAATTTTTTTTTACCAAGTAAATATACCTGATTTGCTTGTATAACCTGCTTAAGTACTTCTATACAATTTCAGACTAAGTACAATTAACCACATATCTCATTTTTTATAGGCTATCAAACTTTTTTTTTTCACATCGCTTCCACATATTTGAATCAAAAGGAGTTGCACGACTTATACAATCAACAAAATTGTATTTCACAATTTTCACCATAATATGACATGTCAAGAAAAGTTCATCACATGATTTAGGTATTTTTCATTCCTAGAATAAAATTTATCTCACCAAAATATTTAATGTCAAATGGCTACTCAATATTTTTTGATCTTGATAACATGTTAGAGCCAAATTTAAAGACATCAAGTCATATACAAATTAATAATGACATATGATTTATTCCAACTATACTTATGCACTTGTATTTTTTTTTAAAACACATTTTTGAAAGTGCAAACATCACATTATTCATTATGATATTTTTTCTCATTTCATTAGCCTCACTATTTCAAGAATTTGAATACCACTTTATGATCATGAAAAGTAGTATACTTTATTTATTAAAAATATTAGGTAAAAGGTTTTTTACCTTTCTTCCGCAAGAAGTAGAAAAGTTCTTTTACCTTTACTTCACTTGAGTTGGGCAAGTAGAAAAATATTTTACTCTTCATCCCTTTCCTCCCATCTCTTGAAGAGAGTAGTGACATCGAGAGATTGAAATATCTCGTCTTGATAGCCACGATTTTTCAAACTGTAACAAAACATAAATCTCCTAAAAATTATCGATGTAATATACTACAATATTAAATTATAGTTGAAAAATACAAAAAGTGAAGAAAATAAAATAATCTTCTTCTTGGTTGAGGCACATATATCTTGCTCTCTGTAAGGAGATTCAAGCCCACTACGACATACTCTACATCGATCCAACAGTATATCTCTTGACTTATCCCCTCTAAGATACAACAACCCATCAATAATATACAAGTGAGTATAACTCAAGTAACTCTGGATTAGTTGAAGATTCCAAAGCTCCACCACAAAAATAATTTTCTTCAACGTACAGTTACTCTCTTTGTATAGTGAATGTAATTGAAGACTTAAAATATTTTCTTTGTCTCAACTATCTCTTTAACTAATATAATTATTTTTTTTGTTTAGTGAACATACTTGAAGACTTATAATATTTTCTATGTCTCAACTCTTTACTCTTATCATCTTTTTTATTGTCACACACCACACCACATTTATAGGTGAACAATTCTTCCATGTATTGAATAGCATGAATGAGGGGTAGTAATGTGGGTAGATGAATAGTAATGTGGGTAGATGAATAGTCTTGAGTTGCATAAGTTACATGAAACTAATGGCCAAGGAATTATAAGAACTAATGACCATCTTTTACCATAATTTATACCCACTAACATATGCACGTTAATATATTAATTTAATAATAAAATACATATACACCAACATATAATAATTATTCCTAATTTATCGATGAAAAACGTTAAGATACTAACGCATATACAACGTTACAAAAGTTCAACAAAAGTATTTGTTATTTAGAATTTACTGCAGAAGTCACATTTTCAAATCGACAATGAACATGATTTTTAAATTTGCAAATATAGTCACTTTCATCCTATGTATGATGTAAATCTATAATTGAAAAATAATGATTTCATGGAGTTTCGAATTTCACAAGTGAATGTGGTTATTGTCAAAAAAGGATTGAAAAGTGATACGTGGGCACTATTTCTATAAGTTTTGCACGGATTGTCCCAATTTCGGGTGGTGTTTAATTTTTTTTCTCAAATATGATGATCTTTAATTTTTAACCCCTATCATTCAGTGAAATTTGTGGGCCAAAGTACCCTTATCTATGGTATAATTTCTCCCATCATAAGTCTAGAAATCTCTTGCCTCGTCCAAACGTAAGCTATATAGGAATTAAGTTATCCAACATAAATTGTGTAGTGTCAAATATGATCTGCATAAGTTTATAGGACTTTTTCCTTGCTCGACATAAGTTCCGTAGGACTAAATTATGTCTCTTATGTCGTAACTTGTGGGTTCTGGAATTGGACTTTTGCTTCCCTCGGCACAAGTCCTATAGGATCTTATTCTTTTATGCTATAACTTATGGGTTCTGAACTAAACTTTTGCCTCGACCCGATCACGTTAAGATATGGAAATATAAACTTATTCAAATGGAAACTTTTTGTTATTTCAGTGTCACGAATATTTTGAGCCATTTACTTTTGGGACAATTACAGTGTATTGCCACTATAGGCATAGGGAAAAAGGGTATTTGCCTGGATAAATTAACATTGAAACGTGTAGAAAACAATGTATGGCCACTGTAGGGAAAAAGGGGTGTTTGCCTGGGTGAATTAACATTGAAACGTGTATAATTATGTATAAGATATATAACAGTGTAAAAGCGGGTACGAATACCTCTTATTCACTATAATGCACATTTATACAATTATATAAAGTAAGGATATATAGTCGTATAAAGTGATATGAAGTTGTATATCGTGTAAAAATAGAATTATCCTGTGTAATTTATTTTATAGGCAATGTAAATGTAAAAACGAGAAAATGTTTTATTTCCACCTTGAACTATACGCGAAAAGGTTGAGACACACCCGAACTTTAGGAGGACCCTATTACCCCCGGACTAATTAAAACAGTATTTTTGACAACCTTAGTGCCTACGTGGCACACACGTGTGACTACATGGACCCTTCAGTGTGTTGTTCCACGTATGTGCCACGTAGGCACTAAGGTTGTCAAAAATACGATTTTAATTAGTGTAATAGGACCCTCCTAAAGTTAGAGTGTGTCTCAGCCTTTTCGTGTATAATTCAAGTTGGAAATAGAGCATTATCTCATCTTTATTTAAAAGGTATATTTTTGAAAAAATTGCATTTTTTTACTGAAGTGTTTTCTGGGGAACTAACATCTTACTTACTTTTATATGTTAGCCGACTCACATAAGAAGTAGGTTTAGTATGGTCTTGTAAGTTGTCGTAATTCATAGTAGAGTTCTCTCGAAACATGGCTAGAACTGTTGCCAGAGCAGACATATTATCTGTTTGCATCATTCACAAAATACTTTGTTATCTTAGTTATGCTGAAACTTCTTGGGTGAGATATCTCTCCAAAACATGTCTACAAGCGTGGTCGAATCTTCCCAACTTAGAATTTAGAGTTCATATTTTTGAAGAGGTAGAAACAGTGAACGCAATCATGTAGAGATACAGGGATGATAAAATACCCATTGACAAGTTTGAATTCAAAACCTGGTTAAGAGTTGATCAAGATTTCCCTCAGATTGATAAATGGATGGACATTGCCCTTTAGAATGGTGTAAAATATTTAGTGTATGAAAACCTTATGTCTTGACTTGATCATACCCTTTTCCTATTATCAAAGTCTTGGTAGCAAAATCTTTGTGAGAGTTGGATTTGAAGGGTTGTGGTGAGTTGCTCCTCGACTCAGGGACCAGTTCCTAGATGAAGTCAACAAACATAAATAATAGAGCACAAGCAGTAAAATACGTGGAAAGATAAATAGATACATAAGAGTTTTACTTGCTCAAGAAAGAAAAAACCACAACCTGGCCTCAGGATTTCTAAGCTCTACTATATTCAAGCAACTTCTTGAATACAAACTCTACTCCTTGAGGATCAAACTCTTAATTATCAATTTCCTAGTAAAAACTCTATTACAAGGAAATTCCAACAGTAACTCTATTGCTATGTTCTCCAGCTAACTCTAACTGGAATTCTATAGGCTAACTCTAGCTTGAACAATCACCTAACTCTAGCTGATTACAGTGGAAGGTTTTCTCCTTAAAACCTACTGACAATCATAAGCAAATGTAGGCAAACGTTTAAGATCAATATTACAAAACACAATTGCAACAAAGAGATAAAAATACAACTCGATGAACACTGAGTTCCTTGTTGCAGTTGTAGCCTTTGATTTGGCACTTTGGAAAGATATTTAGTTGTAACGATATGGAAGTGTTAGTTTTCTTGTAGAGGAAGATGAACAATATATATGACACAAAAAAAATCTAGGATAGATTCCATTGGTAGAGGCAAAAAGGTGGCAACAATCCATTGGTTGAGGCAAAAAGGTGGCAACAACTTTTCACCAATGTTTGTACTATGTGCCAGCTATGGCAGTTTAACCGTGACAGCGACAGGTGAGAGCCCAACCTATTCCCTAATGTATAGTATCTTTTGGAATCACAAAAACTCCAAAGAACAGGTCCCAAACTATGAATTTATCAATCATCAAAACTAAGGACTTAATAATTTTCCCCTTTTTAATGATGACAAACCCATATCAACAATCAGCATACTCAATATCTTCACTTCATATCAACATTGTCTACACCTCAGCAACATAACATAGGCCACAAGTCCACATGCCAAACCAGTTTTCCCAACCAATTCCACCTATCACTGATGCCTATAAGAGTATAAGCATCTTACACCTTATTCCCCCTATCTATGAGCATTATGTCACCCCCTGAGTGAGAGAACTCCTATTTTGATCATCACAAAATACATATCATGCATATTACAACTCAACAACATCTCCTAAGTACACATCTCATCTACAGGCTATATATCACAACTTTCCCCTTTTAGCTTCATCAAAGAGGTTAAGTAGTAAACCAGGTATAAATAAGCATACATGTTAATTCATGGCCATTGAGACAACACTTACATGAGCAAGAGGTTTTAGATAGTAAAGAGAGGTGATAACACAAGTAGAATTTTATTTATTCATGCATACGTTAGTATCATAAACTATTCACCAAAATAGTAACCATAAAATATTCAAATAGTTGTGCCAACCATTCATCAGAGACAAAAATAGGGACAAGAAAGGACAATGTTTCACAGGTAACTAAGAAAAAAGAAGAAGGAAACTAGGTAGAATATGATTCCAGGAAGAAGCTTTAGGAAAAACAAAATAGTTTCTGGCTCCTCCACCCTTTCCTACAGGATAGTATATGTAGCACACACATCCTTTCTAGAGATAGTTACTACTTCACTTCCCCTTTTCAGAAGCATCCTTCAACACAGCTATCTCTATATCTCATAAATAAAGTAGAGCAATGAGAGTCTCTATCTCTTCATCCAATCGCTTCTATTCATCCATTTGGCTAGCCAACAAAGACTTGGACTTTCCATCACCCATTGTGATAACGCGTTTGTTTTCCTCAAGAGTTGAGATACCAAAAACCCCCTTCATCTTTAGCATTGATGAAAGTGTTCTTATGCTAAATAACGATGGCTGGTAGGTTAACCTTCTTGAACTTAAATAATGTCTCTAGTAGTAACAGATTAGAATCTGTCAGAGTACTTCCCATGTCAAACCTGGGAAGTAATGCCTCTGTTACAAGTTCAAGAAATAATTAAAGTTCACCCTTGGAAACCCCCTTCTTGAAATTCTATATGTTGAAGGTATCAAGAGCACCACACATAAATAGAAACTCAGCGAACCTCTTTTCTCTCTTAATGGATCTAATTCCTATAGTTGAAATTCTAAGGATTTTAGAGGGTTTCTCTTGATCCAATCCTATAGCCACACCATTCACTTGAGAAGTTAGATAGAGGCCATCATAAAAACTTTCCAAGTTATGATAAAACATTTTTACTTCTTCCTTATGCACACACTCCACACTAAATTTAAATAAGTGCTCCCAATTCTGAAATTGCACTATGTCAAGAAACTCTCTCATTTCTAGCATATCAGCCGTAGTAGGGTCAATATTTTTCCACCCACGACTTCCTAATCCTTAAGAATCTCGTGCCTTGACTTTTTAGACAATCTTGAGCCTGATCCTGATTCCTTGTCAAAAATTTGTTATAACTTTTTTCTTTTAATAGTAATAATGGACACTGTTTTCATAACTGATAACCCATCATATTTCTCTAGAGAGGCATCCCTTTTTCATCTTTTGTTCTCTCTTCCATCAGTAAAGTATTTCTTAAGATCAAAATTAAGTGGCTCATCCTCATAGTCACTTAGTCCTTCAAGCATCCTCTCAATCTCACTATCCTCACTATCGTTGGTCATGCTCTCAATATCATTCTTTGTGTCTTCAATATCATCTCTCTTAGCACCTAATTCAACTCTGACTGTATTATTTCTTTCTCGCATACCTTTTTCTTCAGTGTGTTCCGTTCAACTTTTACTATTTCTTGATATATTATGAGTGCATCAAAGTACTATATCAACATCATCAGTACCTTTACGTGAGTCATTATGCCGTCAGGTGAACACGATTGGCGAGAGGGGTTCCTATATCGAAGGTTTAGTGCTTGAGGATGTCTGTCTTTGAGCTCCTACCTCTTTACTCATGGCAGAACCAATTGCCAAATGCCTCTTTTGGTGATGGAATATCTGAGAGTAATGAGAGAATCAAGATCTTTAAACAGTTAGGGAACTAAAAATATTTAATGTGAGAGAGTTTTTTTAAAGAAGTTAGAGAGAGGATAATATGATTTTGAAATTTATATATTGCACAAGAGAATGGTTGAGATTGAAGAATGCGGAGCTTCTGATATGATGTGTTCAGTCAGATGGATGCGTATGTTGAGTTTAACGTATGAGAGACAGCTTTTGAGAGGGTGGGAAGTGACCTGGCACAGTTATTGAATATTTAAATAATGATCATTATTTTAGGAATATTAAGTGATGCTAACCTGATTAGGAACCTGGTCCTTAAGGGATGATAGAATTCAATTGACTTAGTGTTATCTCAAAACTCCTTCAAATCTTTCCTTTCATGTCATGGGTGTATATCTATAAGGATATGAGGACGAATTAGACACATAATACATTATATAGCCTGAATACATTATTATTCATAGCCATGAGTGGAGGATTATGAAGGTCTCCTGTATTCATATAACTTCATCCATCTCCTTCTTTTTAAGTGATACTCGACCAATTCCCTAATTTCCTTTATCAGGGATGTACCAAAGATAATTCCTTTAGTGATTTAAACTATCCTTTTTTTCTTAAGCCATAGTACAATTAGAATTAATTAATCTCTTATCTTGATTCCATTACTAAGGAGTCATGTCTCCTCTGAGGGCATTCAGTAAGGGGTTATCTTTAAATCATCAATCATGAGCTCTGTGCAACCATAGTTATTATCCATGAGTTGGTTTCTCTCCCTTGAATTATTTTCAGCATCAATCACTTGTTAGCCTTGGGAACCCATTTAAGTTTGGTTTCCCAAAAGAGTGACAGAGGAAAAAATGAGGCTTTTCCTTGTCCAGGTTGGCAATCTTTGTTTCCTCTCCTTTTTTGAAGATGCGGTTTTGATGGGCCATCTATCATTGGAGTGACCATCCTTTCCCTAGTGGATACCTAAAACATCACCTTTTCTTCTTGTATGTCTGACTGAAGTGTTGGGTCCAACTTCTTGTCTATTGTATCCCAAGCCTCTGTTATTACTGGATTCTTGACTGGTGAAGGAAGTCAGTGTTTGTGAAGATATAGTCCACGTGAGAGCTTTCTCAAGTGCTTTCTTCACCCAAATTAGTTCATTCTCAAGCACTGTGTTTCTATCAATTGAAGCAATCAGGTCACCCTTGACATTGGTTAGTTCTTCTTCCAATTGAAACTGTATTCTACTCCCTTCACCTTTACCATTAGAATCATGCTTGATAATTTCGTATAGCCTCCTATTTAAAAGTTTGTTCTCATATAAGAGAGTCTTACAGTTTCTTGATGTCCACCTACTTGTAAACACGGTTCCATCATTTCTTCTTCACATTTTCTTAGATCTTTCTCCGATCGTGTCTTCTTATTTATGAGCTCAGCTATTTGAACACTCAACTCGATCACTTCTTCATTATATTTTTCAAGGATTTCTTCAGATTCTCTTTGTCCTTAACAAGGTCATCCATAGAATCAATCAACACAGAAACAAAAGATCTTAACTTACTTAAGGAGTAGTCCTTTAAGTTTTCTTTAATTTCAAGGAGAGTTTCAGGTTTTTCTTTCTCATTTTTGTTGTCATCCATCAGAGCAAGCAATGATTCAAATACTGAAACTTAATCTTCCATTACCATCACAGAGGTTTCTTCTACTTGTTCTAAATCATCCTACTCACTAAAAGAGTCACCCCAATAGGCTGCCAATAGTTGATTGGAAATCTTGTCAGCTTCAACTTTCTTGTTCAACCTTACAAAAACTTGATCCTTCCCCTTTTATTTACGAGTAGCTTGCTTAGTATAGTTCTTGTATTCCATATTATGCATAGTATAATTTCTAACATATTGACCAGGCTTGCAATATTTGTGACATATGTCACATTCTTTTCCTTTCTTAGAGCTCCTGCTAAACTGTCCTCTTTTAGGCAAGGATCTAGTTTTTTTAAAGCTTTGAGAACCCTCTTTGCAATATAGGTTGTCTTCTCATCTTCAGCACTGGTAGTTTTTTTTGTGGCCTTGAGGACCACATATTTTTTAGCCTTGGGCTCAATCTTTATCTTTTCCATTTTCTTTAGCATCTCATAGGTTTTGTGATTACCTATGAGCTCATCCATATCCATCTTATTCAGATCCATGGCTTTAGAGATGGCATCCACTTTGCTTTCCTATTTTTTAGGCAGAGTACTTAAGATCTTCCTGACTTGCTCGTGTGCTAGAATAACCTCACCTAGGCAGTGTAACTCATGAATGGATTCTCCTTCCTGCATAATAAAGGCCTCATACTGACTGGTTAGCATATCTACCTTGGGCTGCTTGACTTGAGTAGTCCTTTCATGGGCTGTCTGAAAGGAGTCCTAAATTTTTTTTGGCAGTTTGACAAGGAGAGTTCTTATTGTACTCATTAAGATCAATTCCACATACAAGGATCTTCTTGGCCTGATAATTCTTTTGTATCTTCTTTCTATCAGTATAATCACACTCTTTCTTAGTTTTGGGAACCTGGGAGGTCACATCACCAGCTTTAACTGCACTTGTAGGAATGAAAGGACCATTTTCTATGACATCCCATAGCCATGATGAAGTTATGCATCCTGGTTTTCCACCACCTATAGTATTCACCATTAAATCTCGGGAGTCTGGGAGTCTGGTGGTAGACTGGCCTTCTTCTAGGTTAGGAGGAGATCCTATTTCTTTTCTATAGATCCTTCCAAGGAGTTAGCCTTTTTAAGGAAGACCCACTCTGATACCAAATGAAGGGTTGGGGTGAGTTGCTCCTTGACTCAGGGACCAGTTCCCAGATGAAGTCAGCAAATAGAAATAATAGAGTAAAAGTAGTAAAGTACGTGGAAATATAAATAGACACACAAGAGTTTTACATGGAAACTCCTTGCTTAAGGAAGAGAAAACCATGACCTGCCTCTAGGATTTCTAAGCTCCGCTACATTCAAGAAACTTCTTGAATTTAGACTTCACTCCCTGAGAATCAAACTCTTAATTCTCACTTTCCTAGTAATAACTCTATTACAAGGAAACTCCAACAGTAACTCTACTGCTATGTTCTGCAGCTAACTCTAACTAGACTTCTACAAGCTAACTCTAGCTTGGACAATCACCTAACTCTAGATGATTAAAATAGAAGGTTTGCACCCCAAGACCTACTGACAATCATAAGAAAATGTAGTCAAACGATTAAGATTAATAGTACAAAGACACAATTGCAACAAAAAGATAAAAATACAACTCGATGAGTACTCAGTTCCTTGTTGCAGCTGTAGCCTTTGATTCGGCACTTCAGAAAGATATTTAGTTGTATGAATATGGAAGTGTTAGTTTTCTTGTGGAGGAAGATGAGCAATATATATTATGACACACAAAAAAAACTAGGATAGATCCCATTGGTTGAGGCAAAAAGGTGGCAACAACTTTTCACCAACTTTTGTATTATGTGTCAGCTGCGACAGTTTGAATGTGACAGTGATAGGTGAGCCCAACCTGTTTCCTAATGCATAGTATTTTTTATCATCATAAGAACTCCAGGGAACAGGTCCCAAACAATGAATTTATTATTCATCAAAACTAAGGACTTAACAGGATTGTTTTGGTCTGATGGATGTTTCATTATGTAGCGGTGTGGAGAATTGTTATTTTTTGAGAATACTTTCTCTATTTCTTGTAAGTTCAGATGAAAACATGCTTCAAACTTTGCTTAAGAGTTGTCCATTGATTGTCTCTTTCATCCCTGAGCACTATTCGGGGTTAAGTAAGACTGAACCTTTAAACCTTCAAAAGATCAAGTCAATTTCATAACGGCAACTGAAAATAATTGTTTTAAAATCCAAGCACCAACTCTTGAACACTTGTCTTATTCTAGTGGGGTTTATTCATCGAAAAACTTTGATGTTGTTGAATGTCAGAATCTGAAATATCTAGAGCTAAATAATGTGAGGATATCTGATGGATTTCTAGATCTCAATCAGCGAAGGTTTTGAAGATTCAGAACTGTTGGGGCATAAGGGATATTGATTATTCAAATTTTGTATAACTTGAGTATATTCGGCATCAAATTCGTGAACTTAAAATGGCGAGTCAAGCCAATTGAAGCACTCAAAACTCGTTCATGACTGCCACAACAATTTAAATGCGACTTGGTTTTTTAAGTTTGAGGAAGTCGAACATATTCAACCTCTTCTTCTCAAGTTTTCCTTCGTTCTTTTAAATGTAATGAGATCAACGTGGAAGATTCGCAACTGCACCACCTAGTTGCTACCCCGAAAGTGGACATTTTAGATGTCTACATTACATGGCAGGCTGTGGAGTTTCCAACTTTTGTGTATGCTTTGCATGGAGTTGTAATGTATATTAAGAGTTCTGTCGTTCTTCTTCTCAACGAAGTAAGCCATGGCATACGGAAAACACCTCAAAAGTGGGAAACTGGAAAGCACCCCTACGTAAAGGAAGAAAGTTTATTTATTATCAGATTGGAGATGCAATTAGTTTATTACTATTTCAAATTGAATGCATTTACTCATTTCTAAACTTTATTAATCTGTTTGTTAGTATAGATTATTTTTTTACATCTAACTTTAAACTTTTGCACTTTTCAAAATATCTGGCGCTGTTATATACTATTTTAAGCTTTCTCACTATTCTGTGGTGAACTTCTTTCTTCTTGCAGTATCTAAGAGAGTTAATTAAGAGCAAGGCTTTGCTAATGTTTTATCATATCTCTCAATGTCCTGTTCTATGATGAACATTTAAAAATATGGTATCAAACAGACAACTCTATCAAAATAAAATTGAACTCTATTTACAGGAAGAGAAGATTTCTTATAAATCCACTAACCATAGTCTAGTCGCTATTGTATTGTTTTACATACTTGAATTTTGATTTACTTTAATTTACTTGAGCCGAAGGTCTGTCAGAAACAGTCTCTCTATCTTCTCAAGGTACGGGTAAGGTTGTGTACACCCCACCTTCTCGGTTAGGTTGTGTACACCCCACCTTCTCGGTTCCCGCTTCAGGCTAAACCCAAATCAGGTAGGCATTCACAAAGCAGCAGTAAACTCAAATCCAATAGTGACAGCAAACAATTTTTCAACTATATTAATAGGGCTAAAGTTCAATTACTCCAATGCCCCGTACGTTTGTGAAAGTGATGAAAGTTGCTAATTTTAGGTGCGGAAATCCGTAAAGTGGGTGTAGTAAAGATAGACCTGAATGTTATGATTGATAGATACACAAACCTTTGTGCTATGGGGCTAGTACTACTTGATTAGAATTCGGGTTGTTTGATTATAATGATAAGATGGAGTAGTATTCTTGGTTGGATGTAAAGTATAGCACCTTACAGCTTAGGCTAACACCTTTTTAACTCCGGCTTAGGCTTTAACATGGAAGCACTATACAGTTAGACTCAGGTTCTTTTAGTTATGTGTTTTCGGGGGTGGGGGGTGGGGTGGGTATGGAGGGGAGGGATTATAAGTTAGAAATGATGAAGCGTGGTATTCATAGTAGAAAACATAATTAAGAAGTGTCGCTAAATTTAAGGGCTTTTAGACATATCATTTACGGTGGAAAATACTTCTATTCTTAATATCCAAAAAAACAAACATTTCATGTCTTGTATTAGTCTGAACCAGTCTGATGATTTTTGAAAATTTCATGTCTTAGGTTGTTATGATCATGGTCCATAGAACTTAAGTCCTAGATCATGTCTATGCTAAATTTCATACTTCTCTTTATTCGTGCTTAACCGAATTGCTTTATGTTTTCATGAAACCACTCTTGGTGTAGGTGAGCAGAGGCGAACCCAGGATTTGAAGTCTGGGGGTGCACCAGTATTGTTAATGGCGCGCATAAGTTCTGAATAAAGACTCAAATTTGTGTTGATCGCTCGCCTCATTTAATGTGCAGTTTAGGTTCTAATTTATAAGATATACTTTCAATGAAGATTTTCTGGAGATAAGAACACTAAACAATTGATATTTCACTTAATAATTTTTTTTTTGTGTGTGTTCATATATTTATCATTCATGCTTATATTATTAGTTTTGAACTAGATATATGTTTATATTTTTTCTCCTTTATGCTTATTTTTGTTAAATCTCATGCTTTATTTGTAATTTGTGCTTAAATATAATGGACCTTGAAGCTTTTTTTGCCCTTTTTTGTTTTTGCTAAGGCAATGAGAACTGTCTTTAAAACTTGAACTTGGATGAGGAGAATAATATCTATCCATTTCAAATTTTCAATTCAGAAGAATCAATAACAAATTCCTACAAAACAAAAAATTCATCGAGAATATAAATAAAATTAATTATTTATTTTTAATCAAAGTTCATAAACTTAAATAGAAGCAAGAAAAAAAATACAAATAAATTTTACACATTAACTTTCAAGCAACAAATAAATATTAAAAACATTTATAATTTAACATTATCCAAAGTTAAATAAAAAAATAAAAAAACAAAAAGGAAGAGATGTATACCTGTTACGGTCAAATGGAGAATTGCAATTATAATTCTAGTTTCCACTTTTCAGGGAGTTCAGATTTTGGTGGAATTTGGGAAATACGCTGTGGGGCCAGCTGAGATGGTGGTAATTAAATGTTACTATGTTAGGTAAATGAAAAAAAAAGGGGGCATATATCAAGAATCAAACCCGCAATGCCGGGGCCCAAAGGATGCTAGCATATGAGTTCATAACCAGTGCACCCAAATGTTTTAATGTCTTATTAGAGCGTAAAAATGAGCCTATATGACCTTTAGAATGAGTAAAAATTGTTTGTGATTTTCATTCATATTGCTAAAGGCTTCGTAGACTGAGTTAGACAAATGCGTTATGTCATACTTCAAGACTTGGGTTTTGAATTATCAGTTAAAATTCATATCTTATATGGGTCTAATTCCTTTATTTATGACTATGCTTATGATGATTTGCTAAGGGGTCTTCTCGGGCCTTCAGTGGTCTGGAATATCCGTTACGTCCAGGGCTTGATTTCGAGTCGTGACAATTACAATTTTAGAAAGTAAATGCAACAACTCAAAAGGGGAAAAGCCGAAACGGGAATGCAAAAACATTGAAAGTAAGAAGATGAGGAACTAGACTAAGGAAGTGGGACGAGAGACAGACTTAGCCAAAGCATAATAATCACAATAATCATAATCCCTTCTTTCCAAAACTAGTCCTATTTTTAGTTGTTTCTAGTTGGGCCTGGATCCCAAACCATTATTTGTGAGGGCATTTTGGTCCTATTGCCAGTGGCGGATCTACACTATAGTCAGGGGTTCATCCGAATCCCTTCGGCGGAAAATTATGTTATAGACATGGTTAAAATTATTTTTTATGCATGTATATTAGATGTTGAACCCCCTTCGATTAGTTTTTATATTCACTTATGAACCTTCTTAGCGAAAATCCTAGCTCCGCCACTGCCTATTGCTACTTCTTGTCCCAATAGTTGCTTTTCTGAGATCCGTATACGTTGGGTTGGGGCTGATTCATAACAGCATGCTCACTTTCGACATAACATATTCCATCTTTCCACTGTCATGAGACCCTTAACTTCAGTAGGAAGGTCAGCAAAGTCTTTAAAAAATTTATTCTGATGGATAGTATGACAGAGAAGCTAGCTTGTCAGCAACTTTGTTGGCCTTTCTGTAGCCAGAAATTTCCCTATGAATTTTCATCTCCTAGTCATCTTTTTGGATCTTCCATGGAGTAGAATTCAGATCATTAATACATTTAACCAGTAGCTTAGAGTCAAAATAAATTCATAGCCATTTGTTTATACACAATGCGACCCTTTATGTCACTAATCACTTCTCCACCTCCAATTCGTTCATTTTTGTAGCTACCATCAGAATTGACTTTCACAAAGATAGTAGAAGCCAGAAGGACCTAGAAGCAATGTTAACAATAAGAGGAGAATTACCGTTAAATGGCTTAAGAGGAGTATTGTCAAGACTGAAATGATCCAGGTTCCGGAACGTATGCTCATGATCCACTGCAGCACTAGGTCCTTTCATATATATCATGAGCTTTGGTCAGGGGCGGGTCAAATTTATTAGTGGCCTACGACCGAAATCAAACGGAGGCCTTAAATTTTTTAGAAAAAAAATAATTTTTTAAATAAATTATATTTTTAAAATTATATGATACTTAATCATATAATTGATGCATTAGTCTTTCTTAACATAGTACTTTAGGTATATCAAACTTTTCTGATAATTCTCTACTTTTATATAAAAAACTTTATTTTTTCTCCAAATGATATATAATATTTTTCTAAAAAAAGTATATAATTTATTGGTGTTAAAAAACAAGGCCCCTCAAATTTGGAGGTATAAGGCGGTCGCTTTTTTCTTAATGAAGTAGAGCCACCCCTGACTTTGGTGAGCCCTCCATCTCTCCAGAAGGCATAGTAATTAGTAGTTATGTTGGTTTAGTCCTATGCTTTAAGGTATTCCGGGGTTGTCCCGACATTCACTTGTTTTAAAGGCCTGTATAAAAATATATTTGTCAGACTCAGAAGTTACTTAGTTTTATCTTTTATGCCTCTGGATTTCCATAACTATGTTGGTTTAGTCCAATGTTTTAAGGTATCCTGGAACTTGTTCCGATAGACATTTGTTCACTTGTTTTAGATGCTTCCTAGAAAAATATAGTTGTCAGACTTTTAGTTGGTCAATACTTCTTTTTTTTTTTTTATCTTTTTTTTTATCACTAATTTACTTTTTTTTTTCTACTTTACTTCAAAGAACAATTGATTTATTTTTTTAAAAAATTCTATCAAATAAAGAAATTCAATAATTATAAAAATTGGATTATTATTGTATAAAAGACTCTTTTATTTTTCAAATACATATTTGATATCAAATACATAAATGCATATTTTATACAAATAATGATACAACTTATATACACATTATAATACTAATTGTTAGGGGTGTGCAAAAATCGAACCGACCAATAAACCGAACCAATAAAAATGTTATTGGTTTATTATTATTGGGTTAACGGTTTTATAAAAAAAAATTATTGGGTTATTGGTTCGGTTCGATTTTTTCTTATTGAGTTATTGGGTAAACCGATAACCCAATAAGAATATATATATATATATATATATATATATATATATATGTGTGACTTATTATATATTTCTCTTTAATTTCTACAAATTAACAAACCTATTATTTCAATTATACAAACTCTTAATTTTGCCTAACAACATTTAGTTCAAACTTGAAGATTCTTGTATATTAAATACATTATATAGGATTTTTGATTGCAACTAAGGTTCATTTTTTTTCTTCATGTTAGTTACTACTATTTCTATTTTATGAGTATTTTCTTATCGGTTAAACCGAAAATCGAACCGTTAAGGACTAAAAACCGATAAATCGAAAATCGATAAAAAATATCTTATTGGTTTGGTTATCGATTTTACTTATTTTAAAACCGATAAACCGAACCGATAGTATATAAAATCGAATTGAACCGACCGATGCACACCCCTAGTAATTGTATAGTTTCTATATACATTCTATACAATATTTAGCTACAATAATTATTTAGAAAAATTTTTTATACAACATTTATGCAGTTTATATACATCCTATACATATACATACTCCATACAACAATGATACAAATTCTATACTAATCATATGTAAAAACAATATATTCTATACAATACTTATACGATTTTTTAACACATTCTATACAACAATTATAAAATTTTGGCCAAACACATCGATAGTTCCGTCAACTTGTCATGATCTTTCACTTTCGCACCTCAAGTGGACGTTGTTCACTTTAGACACCTCAAGTAGTGTGCAGATGTGTCGTTTTGGCACTTTTTTGACAATTAACAAAACAAATAAAGAGAGTGTATTACACTCTCTAATGATGTGGCAACAACAAATTCAATAATTACACATGACATTTTTTTTTTAAAGAAAACTATTATACAATCTTTTAACACCACACCTCCCCTCCCCCCTCCCCCTTCCCTACTTTCCTGTTCTTCTTCTCCATTCTTCTTTTTGTGTTGAAATAATCCCACCCCACCCCCACTTTTTTTCTTTTTAACTTCATCAACTTTCGATTCTCTTACTTGTTGTAGGTTTAAATTCCTTTTAATTTTAAATTACTTATTCCGTTTAAAAAAAAATGACCTACTTTGACTTGACACAAAGTTTAAGAAAATAAAGAAGACTTTTGAATCTTGTGGCCTTAAATTAAAGTTATGCCAAATGTACCAAAATTCCCTTCAATCTTGTGATCCTAAACATGCCATGTGAAAAGTTGAAATTAAAGTATTTCCATAAAAGGAAAAGGATCATTCTTTTTGAAACAGACTAAAAAGAAAACTAGATCATTCTTTTTGAAACGGAGGGAGTATATAGTTTTCTTCTCAAAATTTGATATGGATCAAGTAAAATGGTGAAATCAATGATAGCCTCATGATTTGGACGATGAATATTAAAATTGAGTGAAGATAAGTTTGACGGTGATATTGAATTCAATTATGGTGTAAAAATTGTGGAGGTGAATAGTAAAATTAATGGTGGTGTACGATAAATTTGAGAGAAGGACATAGGAAGGAGAAGACTTTGAAAGTGTATTTTTTGGGTGATATTACGACGAGGATGATATGATTCTTTAAAAGAGTATTTGTAATACCCCATACTTTTTCTAGCTTGAAAAGTTTCCTAAGAATGTTAGAAGCTTTCTTTGAAGGATGAATCCACTTTTGTACGCATAGTATTTTCAAGATTTTCACTTTTTATCATGTAGGTAATCGAATAAACTTTCCATCGATACAAAATTCGCCCAAATCCGACACCCGGGTGAAGAGTTAGAGCCTTTTTAGTGAGACAGTGTATCACCTGAGCCTTCAGTGCGTCACGGAGATAGCTCAAATGGCAATTGTCAATTTTTAGTGTTTCTCCACAATAGTGGCATGTCGCCCCAAACTCCCAGGTCACAGACAAGATGGCAACGTGATAGCTCCGCGTCGCGCCACCGTGCAATTTCCCATTTGTCACTTTCCAGTGACTTGGCGCGATAGTGGCGCATCGTACAAGGATGAAAATATGAAATTTTTCTTAGAAATTAAATACGTGTCCTAGGGTTAAAAGGGTCAAACCCTATATAAGCCTTATAACACGAGATTTGGCCATAATTCAACAACTTATATTCAATTACTCTCAGAAACTGTAAAACCTCACAAAATTCCCTCATAGTTTGAGCTTTAGAGCATGTTAAGTGAAGTGTCATTCCGGCCTTAAAAGTTTGAAACGTGTCTTCCCAAGTGTGAAATATTTTGAACCATGTGGAATTTACCTAATATCAACTTTTTATCATGTAGAGCATTGAGTTAGCTTTCCAACGATACCAATTTCATCAAAATTCGACATTGAACGAGGAAGTTATGACCGTTTTACTGAATGTTGTTAGAATCTCCCAGGTTTGACCGAAGATTCGATGGACCGTCAAGTATGTGATGGACCATCAATCGTCCCGTCGAAACCAAGGCAGTGACCTTTTTTTCTGGCGATTGTATGACGGCCAAAATGATGGATCACCAACTTTTTGATGGACCATCACTTTAACCGTTGCTCTGAGGCAGCGTGGCCTCATCCTAGCCATTGTGCGACAACCAAAATAGCTAACCGCCAAACTTTCAATGGATTGTTGCTGAGACCGTCGTAGCGAGGTAGAATGTCCCTTCTTCTGGCCAGCTTGCGACAGATAATCCGAAAGACCGTTGAACTTTTGACGGACCATCGATTCGATTGTCGCAGCCCCCGTTCAGTATTTTTAATACATTTTTGAAGGGATATTTCGGTCTTTTCTCCTCTTTTAAACACTCCTATATATTCTATGCGAAGTAGCTACCTCATTTCCCCATCTCTAATACTAATGATCTAGGGTTTTCTCCTCCAAATCAAATCAAAACAAAATTCTTCTCCAAGGAATCTAAGAACTCACCATGGATTCTTCAAATTGAGTTGAGATTCAAGTTCCCTAAGTCAGGTGTGGCAAGAACCCTCTCTTTTAAGGATAAGAAGAAGAGTTTAGAGAAAGCTTGTTCATCCAATGTCACTATCTAAGGTATGTGGGGTTTTGAACAGCGGTAACCCTTTCACCCTTGTTCCCAAAGGCTTATTTACATCATGATTTTCCTGAAATCTATGAGGTTATACATGAATTTGAATTGGGGTTTTTTCACCCATTATTATTGAATGCATTATCTTGATATTTTCCATGAATTAAGAGTCAAATGGCATGATTTCTGCATGTTTTATTGAGAATTTACAGCTGGGTATAAACCCCATTATTTTACTTCTTGAAAAGTTAATATTTGCAATGTTTGAGATATTAAAACATATGACTATATTGAGATTTTGAGATAAATTGCTGAAATTCCCAGATTTTTCACATGAGTTACGAATCTATATGCTATACATTATGCTTTTGGTGAGCTTTAACTTGAGATTGAACTATGGGTTAGTAAGCCCAATTTGGGACTTGTGAATTTGTGAACTCTTGTGCTATAGGCACCCATGATTTGAGTATTTTGAGATGATTGAGAAATGAATTGACCTAATGGTCCAAGAGCTTTGAAATCCACTTCACTATATGAGATTATTGATTTGATTATTGGGTTCGTGGTGAACCATGAGATTATTTTAAAAGTTGATTTTTATGAGATGAGTTCAGGAGTAGTATTTAGCACCGAGCGAGTAAGTTACTACGGTTTCTTACCCCAAAATTATGTGCCACCGTAGGTTAGGCCTGAGGCCGACTTTATGATTATTGGGCCTAAGGCTGAGTTGATATTGGGCCCGAGGCAGAGTCATTTAGTGATCACTAGGCCCAGGTTATACTCCCTGGTAAGAGTATGATGCTCCTCCTCAACGTGGGGTCTCTTCCTTAGGAGCACAAAACGTTGGACTCCATGTAGCTTGCATGATTTATGTCGGTTACGAGAACCTCCCTTACCTTTCAAACTTGAGATCAGCTACTTTCTCAAAAACTAAAGTATTTTCCCTCCAATGAGCTATTTTCCTACTAATGAGGTTGTAAAATGGTTTCCTTGCTAAAG
The DNA here is from genome assembly GCA_030864225.1 of Capsicum baccatum var. pendulum. Classification (NCBI taxonomy): domain Eukaryota; kingdom Viridiplantae; phylum Streptophyta; class Magnoliopsida; order Solanales; family Solanaceae; genus Capsicum; species Capsicum baccatum. The sequence continues at coordinate 30,669,674 of CM061561.1, forward strand.
TATTCCCTTGATATGAAATGGCTTTTTCGAAAGGAAGTATTTTCCCTTGATTTGGTATTTTTCCATGAAATCTTGAGATGAGTTATTTTCATTAAACTAAAGTATCTTTCTTTTGAGATTGAATGATTTCCCTAAAGCTTGAAATGAGATATTTTCCTAAAGTTAATGAAATTCCTTCAATTATGTTTCAAAGTGATATGATTCCGAATTCCAAGTATTTGAGTTCAAAAAGAGTTATGCGATCTTGAGCATTAATGAAGTTTTACTCTCCTCGAGGTATATACATTAGTTGATAGTATTGTTTAAAGCCCCTTTGGTCTTGAGTATTGAGAATATGAGAAAATTTCTGATTTTAAGGTTAAAGAATGATGACTCATGATATTTGTGTTATGTGCCTCATCTTACATGATTTATGAGCTTTACATTTGATACTTGTTCAAGCTATGTGATTCATCCCATATTGCATCCATGATTTGACTGAAGGCTGATACTATTTTATACATGTGCATTCACCCCCATATACTTAGTACATTCCTAAGTGCTGATCCATGTATACGTCTATGTGCTACATTATCTCATAGTGTAGGTACAATTTGTACTATATGTACCATGTATGATCAGTTCATGGCTTCTAATTGGCAGGTGACGAGTCCTTTTGATTCAAGGGCTCGAGTCAGTGATACGATTGAGATGAGTGGTATTTCCTTTTTTAGTCATATTGAGTTTGGGTGCTTGGGAGTCATGACCCAACTACCCATGGTTAGTAATAGTAGAGGCTTCATAGATAGTGGGTAGAAGTTGATGTATTGGGTTTTGATTTTATTTTAAAAAGTTGAGTTGTAACCTTGTGACTCTAGTTTTGGTATTGAGCAAATTCATATTAGAGTTATATTCCTCCTTATTCTTTTGGTTTTATGCATTTTATTCAGTTATTTATGTGTGATGACAAGTGAAGGGTTAGCTTGGGGTCACTTATGACCCTAGGCATTGTGTAGCATCTCGAGGGATGATTTTGGATCATTACAGATGGTCTCAGAGCACAAGGTTCAAGTGTCCTAGGGTGTCTATGAACCCGTGTCTAATAGAGTCTTGCGGAATGGTACAGAGACATCTGTATTTTTCTTCGAGAGGCTACAAGGCATTTAGGAAATGTCTCTATTCTTTTGAGTCTTAGATCGTGCTATAGAGAGATTCTCTATGGGCTTATGCAAATCCTCAACTTCCTCTATTCAGGCCATCTCCGCCTTATTTTCTAGGTATCAGAAACAGTGAAGCTTGAATCTCTATAGATAGTAGTAATATCGTAATCAAGTTAGAGGTACCCCATCAGTGTTTTTGAGTTTCAATGATTGGAGTGCTTTATTCGTGATTCATAAAGTCAGGCACTAAGCCCAGGTTAGAGGTTCTTTTCGATTTCTTCTCAAAATCCATAATGTGAAGCTATGCTTCCTTACCCAAGTATTACTCTTAAGGTATCATTATTCCTATGTTATGATTCCTTCCCAGATAACGTTCTCAGACTGGCTAGTAAGAAGCTTCAGAAGTCTATCAAACCATCTTGATAAGAGCCTTATGGTATGTCAGGAGTCCCTCATGATGGAAGTTATTGCCTCACTCTTATGAGTCTTGCAAGTGAAACAGAATGAGATATGTATTCTTAGATCATTGAATATTGTGTGTCAATTTTCTATCTTTTGCAATATGTAATCTTGTTATCATTGTGTTTTTGAAAAAAAAAATCAAGTCTAGTGAAGCCGTGTGGGGCTCTTTTAATTCACTAGCATAGTTGCTTTGTTGTTCATCTCATTTCCTTATTCAAAACACAAAACCAATGTCTAGTGAAGCCGTGTGAGACCTGTTTTGATTCACTAGCAATTTGTTGTGCATCCTGTTATTCTTGTGTTGGCTGGAATTGGGGGTTTAGAGTAATGGTGACAAGAAAAGCGGTAAGGGCCATTTGTTGAACTTATATGTATATATGTATAGCTGAATTTTGTTGCACATGTGTGGGCTATTAATAAAGTTTTGTGTATTTTCTTGTTTATTTGTGTGAGGTAGAGATGGAGTCATTAGTTAAGGGGAAATATTGTTTGTTGATGTATAAAGAAAGTTGTTGATGGTAACTGTTGCGTTGGAAGATACAAGTTATTGATGAATGTACTTGGTAAATGGGTGTTGTTCATTTAGGCATCCCTGAGATTATAGGTTGGAGTTTAGTTGAGACTTATAGGCTATGAGCTATGTTGGGGCTGTATAAATAGGTGGATAGTAATAATGTGTAGAAGGAGGGTGTGTTGATAAATTGGAAATAAGATGGGCCATGTGATTGTGATCGATTATTATTGGTTATGAAGTTCGAGTGGGCATGTGAATTTGATCTTTTGTTTCATGATGTCTGAGTGAGATTAGCGCTAGACACTAAGCTTGAATGATTGGTGGTCATGAAAGTAGAGGCGGCGATTTCTTGTTTAATGGTACTAGTTATAGGGAAGTGATCTAATAGGCTTAAACAGTGTGTGCAAGGGCCTAAGTTTGTTTGATTCGTAATCAAGTTTGATGTTGTATGCATGATGTAGAAGTACGCCCAAGGTGCCATGGGGCTTCTTTATTCTCAAGGATTATTTCATATTGTCTGGTTAGTAGTAACGCTGAGTTTCTAGGTGGAACTAGCGAGATTATGAATGAAGGTGTTGTGCATGATTTCGATTCTCATGGTTTAGAAACATAAGTTATAGGCGATGTAGTGGTAGGCTATGGCAGGAGTGGTGTGGCCCGTCAGAGAATGGGAGATACCCATTCTAAACATTAAGTAGTAAATGAAGATTATTGGGGTTATAGACGGATGATGTGTATCTCAGGAGATAGTTTTATGAGTTGGCATCATGCTTTGGGGAGTGATGTGATAGAGCTTGATGTGGGGAAGTTACAGCTGACTGAGGACATGACCCTGGATAGAAAGATTTGGAGGGTAAGCATTAGGATAGAGGGCTAAGGGCATGGATGGATTGTAGTCGGTAATTAAGTGGACTTTGATGTCCTCAGTTTGACAATGTGCAATTTGTTGTGAATGTCGTACCTATGTTGTTTTATGGTGTCCTATGATTTGAATGCTTTTGTATGTTGCCTTTTTATCCTGAGCTGGAGGTCTATTGAAAACAACCTTTCTACTCCTTTAAGGGTAGTGGTATGGACTGCGTACAATCTACCCTCCCCAGACTCTACTTATATGGGAATATATTGGGTTTGTAATATTGTTGTTTTATGATTTGAAGTATAGTCATTCGGGTCAAGTACTTTTATTTATGTGGATTGTTATATCCCCGACTCTAGAGTAAGGTGATGACAGTCGGACCAGAGTTTATATGGTAGTTTACCACCTTGGAGCGATGGCTTAAGTCTAAGGGAGAGATTATAGGACCAATAATCGGTTCAAACCTTAATTCTCTAGTGGATGTACCAGTGAGCCATAGAATAGCTTCGAGAAGGATTAATGCTTGACCCTAATCTCATTTTAGTGCTTTCTATTGTCCCAGTACCTGCTCATGTTTTACATTTTTGTTCCATTATCCTAATTTATGTTCATGCATATGATAGAGAATTATGTACTCTCCTAGTCCTGAAATGAGGGGTTTTGGTGCATTTGGCAGTCGGGATCACATCCCATAAGTTTTAAACTCCAAATTTGGATCATGCAAGACTTAAGTACTCGAGCAATGCTTTTAGTGTTTCGCAAAACCCAAATTTGTTTCATGCATGTTCTTGGGATAAACTGCTTTGATAAGTTTGTTATGTTAAAGGCCTCAAGAGTCAGTTGATTCCCAAGTACGTGCAATGTCCCTTCATACTCCAGGTCCTTATGTTCTAACTTTTCAGTGACCTCTTCCTTAGGTTGCGATAGAGATAATGGACAGTTATGCCGATAGGAGAGAGTAGATGTGTCGTGTTGGGAAAGATAGTCGTATTTATGGGTTGACTCTGGAGTCCCTCTTGTCCAAGAAACTCTAGAACCCTTTTCTGAAGTTCAAAGATTCTTATGTTTATGAGTTTTCATGATTAATGTGAGTAGAAATTGATGTTCATGCTGTGATTGAGTTGTGACTCGTTGAGTTGTGACTCGTGTTTGTTTACAAGGTTATCAAGCTTTGATCCTAGTATGTGATATTCATATGATGTCCATGATAAACCCTTTTCACATTACTTGTTAGATGAAGTGTTCATGCCAATTGAGTGAAGAAATTGTTGAATAAGCAACACAGGCTCCCCATATGTTTGATGAAATGCTAATGTGAAGGAATTAGAGCCAATACGACATGTTGACTAGGAACCCCCCCTTCATTTGTGTGCAAGCTCATGCATGCCAAATGTTTGTTGAAAAGCCTCAGTGAATGAATTGTGACACGATAGTTTTGAATTCTCCCCAATATGTGCTCTTTGATATATGCTAAGCCTTTAATACATGCTAGGTGTTTGATGGATGAGCTGTGATGTGACATGAAGTTTCCCCAATTATATGTTCTCCAATACATACTATGACCCTAAATACGTGCTAAGTGCTTGATGCAAGACGTTCTTGAATGGAGTGTGACCCAATAACATTCCCCCCCTAAGTTATCACGTGCTTATAATCCCTAAATGCTTAAAGTGACGCCTTAGTGATTGTAATGGTGAATGAATGCCCATGATCATGAATGGTTATGTTTTACCTTTTTGTTATCGAGTCCTAGGGGTATATGTACCCGAAAATTTAGCTGCTGTCTAGAGCCCATGTCTGTCTTTGCGATGATCTCAGTCGAGCCATGATTCTCAGAACTCTGTGAGTTATTGAACTTAGGACTCTCAGAATTATAGAACTTAAGTAATCTCGGTATCATTAGCACTCTAGCCTCGGTTATATACTTTACTCAGATCTAATAGTATACATGTGTTCAATGCAAACCTCTGTAGTATTCAAGTACTCTTTTCAGAGTTTAGTAATATTCCATCAGATAGTGGAACCAAGCAAATTCGACTATTCATATGAGTTGACTTAATTAATTAGCTTCAGTACCATCAGTTCCCGAGGTCACTCGCTGGAGAGGACTAACCTCAATCTCGATACTCAGTTATCTATATCAAGAGGTCTAGTTATTCAGTATCAGTGTTATCGGACCTCGAGATCATCCGCTAGAAAGGCTTGATCTCAGATTCAGTTTAGTATCCTTATTATTCCATGATCACCGACTAGATAGACTTGATCTCAATAGCATATTCAATTGAGTATTCTTGTTACCAGCTCCAGGGGTTACCCATTATATAGGCTTGATCTCAATTTTGGGTTCAGTTGATTATCTTCTTTGGCAGATTTATAGATTTCCCCGCTAAATAGGTCTGGTATCAAACATAATCATTTCTCATCATTGATAGTAGGTTCAGGGATCATCTATTAGGGAGGTTTGATCCCGGATTTAGTCAGTAAAAAATCGCAAGCGTTGAATGCATCATGAGTTAACTCTTTATTATAAGACTAAGGCAAGTTAGCCCAAATTCAGACGAAGGTAACACCCTTTCTTCATTCAGTTCCTCTCTAATTTGAGATTCAGTATATAGTTGTTCCTATCATAAATAAATGCATTCTTCGAGTATACCAAGTTTGAAAAGGTATAGATTCAGTGTGATAAGTATTTCAGCTAAGCGCCCTCAGTTTTCTCTATTTTTCCTAGCCTGACTATCGATATTCTAGGATGTTCCCACGGGGGAGATATTGTAAATCCCCACAAAATTCCCTCATAGTTTAAGCCTTAGAGCATATTGGGTGAAGTGTCATTCCGGCCTTAAAAGTTTGAGAGGTGTCTTCCTAAGTATGAAATACTTTGAATCGCATAGAATTTCCCTAATATCGACTTTTTGTCATATAGAGCATTGAGTTAGCTTTCCAACGATACCAATTTCGTCAAAATCTGACATCGAACGAGAAAATTATGACCGTTTTATAGAATATTGTCAGAATCGCCCATGTTTTAAGGATGATTCGATGGACCGTCAAGTCTGCGACGGACCATTAATCTTTCCGTTGAAACCAAGGCAGAGACCCCTTTTTCTGGCCACTGTGCGGCAGCCAAAATAATGAACTACCAAATTTTTGATGGACCGTCACTTTGATTATCGCTCTGAGGTAGTGTGGCCTCATCCTGGCCATCATGCGATGGCCAAAATGGAGAACTTCCAAAATTTTGATGGACCATCGCTGAGACCATCGCATCGAGTTAGTATGTCCTTTCTTCTAGCCAGCTTACGGCAGATGATTTGACGGACCGTCGATTCTACCGTCGCAGCCCCTGTTCAGTATTTTTAACCCACTGTAGAAGAGATATTTCGATCTTTTCCTCTCTTTTAAACCCTCCTATATATTCTATGCGAAACAGCTACCTTATTTTTCCATCTCTAATACTAATGAGCTAGGGTTTCTTCTCCAAATCAATTAAAAAAAAATTCTTCTCTAAGGAATCTAAGAACTCGCCGTGGATTCTTCAAATTGAGTTGAGATTCAAGTTTCCTAAGTCAAGTGTGGCAAGAACACTTTCTTTCAAGGATAAGAAGAAGAGTTTAGAGAAAGCTTGTTCATCCAATGTCATAATCTAAGGTATGTGGGCTTTTGAACAAGGGTAACCCTTTTAACCTTGTGCCAAAGGCTTATTTACATCATGATTTTTCTGAAATCTATGAGGTTTTACATGAATTTGAATTGGGGGTTTTCACCCATTATTATTGAATCCATTATCTTGATATTTTCCATAAATTAAGAGTCAAATGGCATGATTTCTGCATGTTTTATTGAGAATTTACAGCTGGGTATAAACCCCACTATTTTACTTCTTGAAAAGTTAATATTTGCAATGTTTAAGATATTGAAGCATATACTATATTGAGATTTTGAGATAAATTTCTGAAATTCTCAGATTTCCACAGGATTTACAAATCTATATGCTATACATTATGCTTTTGATGAGCTTTAACTTGAGATTGAACTATAGGTTAGTAAGCCCTATTTGGGAGTTATGAATTTGTAAACTCTTGTGCTATAAGCACCCATGATTTGAGTATTTTGAGATGATTGAGAAATGAATTGACCTAATGGTTCGAGAGCTTTGAAATTCACTTCACTATATGAGATTATTGATTTGATTATTGGGTTCGTGGTGAACCATGGGATTATTTTAAAAGTGGATTTTTATGAGATGAGCGCAGATAATCAAAAGGAAGTATTATTTAGCACCAAGCGGGTAAGTTACTATGGTTTCTTATCTTAAAACTATGTGCCACCGTAGGTTGAGCCTGAGGCCGAGTTTATGATTATTGGGCCTAAGGCCGAATAGATATTGGGCCCGAGGCAGAGTTTGGTTTAGTGATCACTAGATCCAGGTTGTATTCCCTGGCAAGAGTATGACGCTTCTCCCCAACGTGGGGTCTCTTCCCTAAGAGGACAAAATGTTGGAATCCATGTAGCTCGCACGGTTTATGTCGGCTACGAGACCCTTCCTTGTCTTTCAAACTTGAGATCAGCTACTTCCTTTGAAACTAAAGTATTTTCCCTCCTATGAGCTATTTTCCTACTAATGAGGTTGTAAAATGGTTTACTAGCTAAAGTATTCCCTTGATATGAATTGTCTCTTCTAAAGGAAGTGTTTTCCCTTGATTTGGTACTTTTCCATGAAACCTTGAGATGAGTTATTTTCACTAAACTAGAGTATCTTTCTTTTGAGATTGAATGATTTTCCTAAAGCTTGAAATAAGATATTTTCCTAAAGTGAATGAAATGCCTTCAAGTATGTTTCAAAGTGATATGATTCCGAATTCCAAGTATTTGAGTTCAAAAAGAGTTATGAGATCTTGAGCACTAATGAAGTTTTACCCTCCTCGAGGCATATACATTAGTTGATAGTATTGTTTAAAGCCCCTTTGGTCTTGAGTATTGAGAATATGAGAAGATTTCTAATTTTAAGGTTAAAGAATAATGACTCACGAGATTTGCGTTATGTGGCTCATCTCACATGATTTATGAGCTTTACATTTGATACTTGTTCAAGCTATGTGAGTCATCCCATATTGCATCCATGATTTGTCTGAAGGCTGATACTGTTTTATACATGTGCATTCACCCCCATATACTCAGTACATTCCTAAGTACTGATCTACATATACGTCTATGTGCTACATTGTCTCATAATGTAGGTACAATTTGTAGCATATGTACCATGTCTAATCAGTTCACAGCTTTTAGTTGGCAGATGACGAGTCCTTTTGATTCAATGGGTCGAGTCAGTGATACGATTGAGATGATTGGTATTTTCTTTTTCAGCCGTATTGAGTCAGGGTATTTAGGAGTCATGACCCATCTACCCATGGTCAGTACTAGTAGAGGCTTCATAGATAGTGGGTAGAAGTTGATGTATTAGGTTATGATTTTGTTGTAAAAAGTTGAGTCGTAACCTTGTGACTTCAGTTTTGGTATTGAGAAAATTCATATTAGAGTTATATTCCGCCTTATTCTTTCGGTTTTAAGCATTTTATTCAGTTATTTATATGTGATGCCAAGTGAAGGGTTAGTTTGGGGTCACTTATGTTCCTAGGCACTGTGTAGCGTCCCGAGGGGTGATTTTGGGTCGTTACAACTCTCAAGAACAAGACTTAGGGTTTTCATAGAACGTTCAATTCTAGGAGAATTCACCGTGAAATTTCAAGAATCTCTCCGTCAATCTTCGTAGAATCACAAGCTAAGGTATGCGTAGTGTTCATTCATGACTCCTTTAGTACATAAAGACCAAGAATCTCTTTTCTAAGTTTAAGTCTATGTATTTCTTTATGAATTTCATGTTGGTTTTGTTTTGTTTATGTTGAGAATGATCAATTGAATTCAAATCTATGTTGGGTGATCAATTTTATGACTAATTGATTTGTATAGATGTATATTCATGTGAACTTATGAATAAATCCTAGGATGATGAAATTAAAGATGAATCATGATGATTAATTATTGTATAATGTTTTCTACATGTGCTATGCCTACTATGTGTTTGATTAAATGCCAAGATGAAGGAACAATGCCCAACTAGTATGATATCATGTAATCCCCAAGCATGTACAAGCTTATGCATATCACATGTTTGGTGAAGTGCTTCAATATATGAACTATTAATTGTGTTGTTGGTCATGTGTTCAATAAGCCATGCTATGTCAGTTTCTTCTCATCGAGTCCTGGGGGTAATTGTACCTGAATATTTAGCTGTGTGCCTATAGCCATGTCATGTTTTCACGATCTCCTTAGTCAAGCTATGATCCATAGAAATCGGTCAGTCATATTACTCAAGAAATATCAGAAATCTCAGTAATCTTAGTAGTTCAGTAATCTTAGTGATCTCAGTACTCAGTAATCTCAGTAACCTTAGTATTCCCAATCAATCTCAGTAACTTCAGTATTCTCAGTTAGTCCTCAGAACTCTGTACATTCTGTAAGTCAACGGAACTCAGTAAATTCAGTTTAGCTCTACTAAACAATACCACTAGTATTAGTTCATTTCAGTTTAGTTAATAAGTTCAGCTCAATTAATCAGTTCAGTGTCTTTAAGATAGGAGTAGGATTTAGAACTGAGCGAGCCTAGGGATGGGGACTCACCCGCTAGATAGGACTGAAATCACTAGAAGCAATCTCTAAGATCTAGAACTACGTAGCCAGCGTAGGTAAAAGATGTCACCTGTTAGATAGGACTGATATACACAGGGATCACTCGTTAGCGTATTTAAATGAATAGGACTGATCCCAGGGGTCACCCGCTAGATTAGGAATGACTCCACATCAGTTGTCTTTACCAATGGTGCGGTACTAACACCCTTCCAGCTGGGGTCACAGGTTGGACCCCAGTCAGCTTAGTATGGGGCATGGCGGTTAGATGAATACATCCCATAGTTTCAGTTACAGAATAAGGACTATCATATACAGTTAATTCAGCTCAGTAGTATAGATTTAGGATTGTCAGATAAAGTTACTCCTTATCATTATAAATAGAATCCGGGATTACCCATTAGACAGTACTGATCTCAACTATGGTCAATTAGTAATGGTACATCAAATTTAGAGATCACCGGCCAGATAAGACTAATATTAGGTTCAGTTACTCAGATACAGTATAACACTCAACTAGTTCTATCAGATTTAGGATTATGAGATACAGTCACTCATGTTATAAGTAATCAATTATCAAAACTCATGTTATGAGTATTCAGTTTCAAGACTGTTAGACACAATCAACCAAACCAGTTTTTTATAATCAAAACTATCAGAAATAGTTATTCATGTATCAGTAACATAGTATCAGTCCCTCAGATATTAGTAATTCCATGTTATTAGTAAACTCTGGAGTTAGAACTTAGCATTCAGTCCTATCACGATGTTAGTTACAATTATGTATGCATGCATGTATTCTCACATTCATGTTAGTCAGTCAGTTAGTATTGTTCATGCATATGAACCTATTGCATTCAGCCTACCACACTTACATACCAATACATTCAAAGTACTAACACATTTGCGCTATGGTGTCTTATACAATAGGTTTAGAAGTATGAGCTCCAGAGAACCAGTAGCATCCCAGTTCCACGATCAGAGTTAGCAGTGAGTCCTCATCCTTCGAGGACATGATGATCACATTACTATTTCAGTTTATTTTAGTAGTTGGAGTTAGTTGGGGACATGTCCTATCAACTCTTTATTCAGACAGTTTAGAGGCTTTCAGACTACAGTATGTTCAGACAATTATCTCAGTTGTTTTTGGTATTGTTATACCATATTTTCCAGTTATGTACTATTATTGAACCTTATGGCCTTTCAGTTCATGTTTCCGCATTGATGATATTATTACTATTACTTGTGGTCCTTCGGGTTCATGGGCACCGTGTATCATTTCGGGTACCAGATTTTGGGTATTACAGTTATTTTTCCATTTTATTCTTTCATATTCTTCTAAAATTCTTCAAAATTAGTATGTGATATTTTTTTATTTTATGTTTTTTTAATTCTAAAATTATTGGTGGTAGTTTAATCGATGATGATGGTGGTGATGTTGGAAAGTGGAGTTGATGGACGGAGAAGAAAAAGGTTTTAAAAAAATTACAAAATAAAAAAAGCTTAACAATGGTACTTAATGGTGGTGGAAGGTGGAGTTGATGGAAGAAGAAAGAGAGAAGATGAAGAAGGTTAAAAAAAAATACAAAATTCATAAAATAAAGCCCCTCACATGCCTTCAGTGTAGTGTAACATACACAATGTACCATGTCAGCAAAAGGTGCCAAAATGAGACACTTGAATACTTGTTTAGGTGTTTAAAATGAACAATGGTTCGTTGAGGTTCCAAAATAAAAGTTCGTGCCAAGTTTGGGGGTTGTCGATATGTATTTTTATACACATTCTATACAACCTTTGGCTACAATTATTATGCGGATATGTGTTTTATACAACAACTACACAATTTCTATACACATTCTGTACATACATATTTTATACAACAACTATATAGTTTCTATAAACATTCTATATATTTTTTTATCTATATTTTATACCTATACATATTTGATAAAACTATAAAATTTCTATACATATATCGTATATAGGTACATATTCTTTACAATAACTATACCATTTTTAAACAGTTGTATTTAATTGTTATTTTTAAACACATTTTATACAGTTCTCATACATATATCTTATATTGATACATATTCTATTTTATAATTTATACATTTTCTATATAGTTATATTTGATTAATATTTTTTTAAATAAAAAAACAAACATTTTATAGTCAAAAAATTTATAAAAAATAATAATAAAAAAAAACATTTAAAAAGAAGGGCCGAATGACCCAAATTGACAGAAATGTCCTAATAGGGTAAAGAAGAGCTGAAGCAGTCCAATGGCCATTTAATGGAAGTACTTTGGGTGAAGTCCCATGATTTTACAACTTCATTAAATGTTGGCCATTTATTTTAAAAATGGTCAGCTGGTGTCTTTTTTCTAGAACTATCAATATGTGCCGACCCAGCTTATCCGGATAAACTCACACGGGCTTTAGCGTTTGACGGGTCAGGCCGGGCTGGCCCATCAACATGATAGATCAGAAAATAGCAAGCCAAACCTATCACACTGGGGGCTATAGGTCTCCACGGGCCAATCCACTTTTTAAAATATATTATTTTTATAGTCTTACTTTAAATTTTAAATTGTTCATTACATAAATATTTACAATATAATATTATATAAGTTACTACTTGTTAATCAAGTCTCAAATTTACAAAAAAAATCCTAATAATATATGAACTTGAATAACTTTTGACACCAAATTCAAATGAAATAGAGATGTTAAAGAAACAACCGAAATAATTAATGAGTAATAATATAACTAGGTAATAGCAATGTTAACCTAATATTATTTTAATTGATCACAACAAAATACAAAGAAATATCAATATTTAGTCCATTAAAAGTGAAATGATCTCTCAAAAAAACTCTCATGTCACTTATGGCTTGTTCAACATCGCCATATCATCCTAGTCAAACATATTTGATTCCTTAAAAAAATTTGTATTTTATATTTTAATTATTTATATATTTTATAAACATAATTACTATTTAAATATCTATGATGGTCCAAATAGACTTTGCGTTTGGACTTTTTTATTTTTAGTGCTCTATTTTATTTTTTAATCATTTTTTATTTGGCCCATGGGCCAGCCCTACTCATATTACTCAAGCCCTACATCCAACAAGCTTATTCAGGCCGGGCAAAAAAGCCTTGTTCTTAAATGGATTGTAAAAGTTATATCCCAACCCTATTAAATTACAGGCTGACCCGGGCTGGCCCAATGGGTCTGACCCATTTTGATGGCTCTACATTTTCTCAAAAGAAAAAGAACTCACAAGGTCTAGTTTTCCAATTTAAAGTTTCTAACTTTATGAATTCGCCTTCAGCACATTTGCAGGGGCGTCTCTATCAGTTAAACTATATAAATGATCCTTACAATGGGTGACTTTCTTTTGTCTCTCATAAGAATGGTCCAATAAAACTAGCCTTCTCCTTTTTTTAAAGCATAATTACCCATCTGCCCCTCAATACCCATTCTTTTTTATTTACTTTTATTTTTTCCTCTCTCTCTTTTGGTTTTTCTAATGCTTACTTTTTCCCCTTAACTCCTCTCAACTTTTTTTTTTTTTTAAATAATATATATATATATATATATATATATATATTTTTTTTTTTTTTTCTTTCAACTCTTAATTTTTTTACTTTTCTCCTCTTAACTTTTTTTTTGAAATTTTTTTCTCTTTTTTATTTTTCGATTCTTATTTCTCTGTCTCTCTCTTTCTCTCTCTCTCTCTCTCTCTTTTAATTTTCTCTCAATTTTTATTTTTGTTTTGTCTCTTTTTTTGTTTTTTTCTCAATCTTTATTTTTTTGGCCTTTCTTCCCTCTGCTTCTATATTTTCTTTATTTTTGTTTTTCATTTTCTTTTATTTCTATTGTTTCTTTTTATTTTTTCTCTTCATTTTCTTCCTTTTTAGCAATTTTATTATTCTTTACTTTTCTTCGATTGTTTTCCAATCAAGTCACGACTCATGAGCAAGAGTGGGCACTACCACATTGTATAAACAAGACTTATGACTTTCAAACAAGAAGTTACATTTCATAGGCAAGAGTTGACACTATCTAGGGGCGGATCTATTAAGAGAGTTGAGGGTGCCACGCCACCCACAAATTTCGACGGAAGCTCTTTCTATATATATATATATATATATATATATATATATATAATACACACGGATATAGTCAAATAATTAACATGCCACCCCCGAGACTGAAGTGTTGTTTGGTCTGAGTGGCAAAGTGTCACATTTTCTCCCCCTAGGTCGCGGGTTCGACCACTGCTGGCAACCTTACTTTTTCCCTTAATTTTAGGTTGAAATGAAGCCACAAATAACTACTACTAGTTGACAACCCTTTTTTATATGTGTATTAATAGTAATTATATTAATTTTTTCTTTTATTTTTCAAATATTAATAGTTAATATTTGTATTAAAAAGTACATAATTTTATCCTCTCTTCTCAAATTAAAAAAAAAATCATTTCTCTCAAATCCCAATTCCCAAATCATTATTGCTCTCTGCTTTTTTGGTCTTTGCTGCTGCTACTGTCGGAGTTTTTGGCATCGCCGACAAAGGCCACGGCCTCAGCCTCACCGGCCATCTCTCTATGCTTCCATTGTTAAGTTTACTTGGCACCCGGAGAGTTCGGATCCTGGATCCACCTCTGACACTATCACATTGTATTTTGATTTATAAGATCTTCTATAACTCATACCTTAAAGGCAAGACTTAGCTCAAGAACTTTCAAACAATAAATTATGTCCCACGGATAAGAGTTGACTCTACCACGTTGTATTTTTAGTTATGAGACGTTCTACAACTTTAACCTTAGAGGCACGACTTGACTCAAGGACTTTCAAACAACAATATGCCCTACAGACAAGAGTTGACACTATCACATTTTAATTTATGAGATGTTCTATAACTCTTGCCTTAGAGGCAAGACTTAGCCACAAGTTACACCCCATGCATAGGAACTTTTTCCTTAAAGGAAAGACTAATCCCAAAGGACTTCCTAACAACAAGTCATGCCCTTAAATTTGCTTTGATGTCAAGAAAAGAAGATCCTTTGCAGATTATCCACCTTTTTATTTATTAGCAAATATAATAGAAGCTGAAAAAAAGACAAGAAAAAATAAAGGTTAAAAAAAAGAGAAGAATAAATAACATAAAAAGTAAAAAAAAATTGAGAAAAACAAACATGAGAGAAGAAAAAAGATATAGTTTGAGAAAAATGAAAAAGAAAAAATGAGAAATGACAAATGATGTAAAATAAAAAAATAAAAAATAAAGATTGAGACCAATGAATTACAAAAAGAGAGAGAACTAAAGAAATAAATAATGTTTGAGGAAAAAAAAGAAAAATGAGAAAAAAATAAAAATTGAGACAAAAGAATTAAAACAAGGGAAAAAAAATAAAAGTTAAGATAAAATAAAAAAAAAATTAAAATAAAAGTTGAGAGACAAATGGCAATGAAAAGTTTAAAATGTTTAAGGTGTAGAGGGACTAAAATATATTTGTACTATACATAAAATATATGTACCTTCTTTTATGAGAATCTTCATAACCTTTTTTTTAATCTATGAAAAGTAACTGAAACCTATGTTTCTCGGAGTACTCTTCATAAATGCCGTTGGGTCATGAGTGTCGGATACTCCAAAAGTAGAGTACTTTTGGTAGCCAGCAAAGTTGCTAACAAGTTTAGTAGAATAAATATTTTGTTGACTATAGACAGATGGAATATGACTAATTTCAGAACAATCAGAGAGAAGAAAGTGAACTTGGTAACCTCCGTAAGGAACGTCTGGACAGACTGGACAACTTGCATTCATATGTTTATGACAAAGTGTTCAAGTCATCTTTAGCATTTACTTTATCTCAAATAGGCTGTTTTGGATCCTCATATGAAAAAATTTCATAAACAAAGTTAAGAGTGATTCAAAGATGTTGTTGTTGCAAGATCCCACAGGAAGAAAATATTGACCATCTGCTTTGCTCTGGGGAGTTTGCAAAAGAAATTTGTACATATATGTTCTAGCCCACATTTTGAAATGCGTACCTACAGTGACTATATGGGAACCATGGAAAGCAATATGTGGGGCAAAGTGTGGAAGGAGAAATATAGCACTTCCTGAAATCTGTCCTGCAAAAGGCCTAACCGTGTAACTTGAGGCATCAAACCTGTTTATTAAACTGATTCTACTCTGTCCGTACTTTTCTTCGGGTGTGTTTCTCTCTGAAGAGCTGAAATAGCTGAAGATGCCACGAATCTGATTCTTCCATATTTTACAGCTAATTTAAAATATTGCAGTAGATTAGAATCCTTTGTGATAAAATCACAGAATGGAAACAAACCAAAGTTTGTCAAAATGTTTATTTTCATGATAAAATGGAAATCTAAGTAGTAAGAAGAACAACACTCTATGATAATACAAAAAATCCAACAACAACATACTTTAAAGAATCATTGAACAGATGAAACAAGGATAACATAAGATTGAAGTTAGAGAAAAAGAAATTACATTATTCATGGCCTATTCTGTTTTCTACCATTCTTTATATATTCTAATATTAATATTTCTATTTTCTCTTTAATTGAATGCTAAGAAATTAAACCACTTTTCAGAAAGAAACTTTAGACTGAAAATACATAGGCAAGGGAAAAATATCATCAGCAAAACCAATAGGTCTCGGGAAGGGCTGCACTCCAACAGGTGAGATGTCAAGCAAAAAAAGTATACGTCATAGCACAAAGAAAGAGAATACGTCAGTACGTGGAATGAACTAGTATGCTAGATGAGGTAAGACTGAATACAAGGGTTCATATGCATGAACAATAACTGGTTGAATGATATAGAGTAACTGAATATGGAAGTACATGGATAACTGACACTACTGTAAATACTGAGTATCTAATACTATGCATATATGTATACCATAACTGAGCTTTTCTGAAGTTAAGTACTGAGTTCTGATAACTGAGTAACTAATATCTAAAGTTACTTATAACTTATTGACTGTGTCTGACAGTCCTAATTCTATAAAACTAAACTGAATTCTAAGCTGAGAAATAAATAAAAACTATGAGAGGTAATCATCTAACCGACATGCCCCAAAATGAGATGATAGGGGTCCAACCTGTGACCCCAGTTGGAAGGGTACTAATATCGTGCCACGGGTACTAGCAATTAAAATCCAAGATGACAAGCCGAACTGACGAGTGACACTTGGGCAAAGCCGATCCTAATCTAATGGGTGACCCCTGGAAGGTAGTAAATCCTAGTCTGATGGGTACCCCCTCATCCTACGCTGGCTATGTAGTTCTGGAGTATAGGGACAACTACTAACGACTCTGCCTCTCTAACGGGGAATTCGTCATCCCTGCACTCGCTCGGTGCTAAATCTAACTCCCAAATAAAAGACACTAAACTGAGTATACAGAACTGGACTAGATTGATACTGAGTTTTCCTGAGCTCTATAACTGATTGAGTTCTGTAGCTGACTGAATTCTACTGATCACAATATGACTGATACTATTCTGTAACTAACACTGGATCTAGGTAAACAACTAGATTTTCGGGTATAAAATTCCCCCAAGACTCGATAGCATAAAAAGAAAGATACAACATGATCATAAATGTATAACAATACTTGCTTGTTAACAATGCACCCATTTAAACATTTTGTCAAACACTTTATTGCATGAACTTGTTCATGAATGGGATCACATATTAATATGACATGCTTTCACCAATCAAATCACATAAGTATTTCATCAAACACTTGTAGGGAATAAGCTTGTACATGATTGGGACCACATAATAACATGTCATGATTCCACTATTTACATCACATAGAAAATTGAGCAAACGAATAAGGAGCATGGATTATTTACATGATAATGGCCAACAAATGATCATTATGATACATTAATCAATTTGTAAATTCAGAGGTTTAACAATATAATCATATATTCATCACACATGCTATTCAATTTTTATGAAACTTGTAATTAAATCATGGATTGAAACCCAACTAATATCATGAACATGAATTCAATCTAATTTAAATATTGAAATCATGAATCTGAGATCTTGTATGTTTGAAAAGGTTTCTTGGACTTCATGGGTGAAAGGAAACCATGAATGAACACCTAACATACCTGATAAGAAGAGTTCTTAAAGGTTCTAGAAGGATTGACCTTGATTCTTGAAGCTAGGATTTTTGCCTCTTGAGAGAGAATATTTTAAATCTTGAGAAAAGTGAGTGAATAATGAGGTATTAGGTTATTTAAGGTATAAATCCCGTATTTAGGCTGATTAGGGGTTTTGATAATTTACCAAACAGCCCCTGAAATTAAATAACGAAAGCTGGGAATCCCAATTTTTTACCCTGACGCGATGTGGTACAATTGCGCTGGCTCACTAGAAAACAGACATCTTGGAACTGGGTTGATGGCACGAAGTGAACCCTCACTGAATGGGAAATTGAGCCTTGGCGTAACGTGCCATTATCGTGAAGCAACACTGGAAAAGTGACAATTGGGAAATTGGATGGTGGTATGATGCAGTGGTATCGTGTCGGCTCACTGGAAAATGACAGTTACCATTTAGACATACTCCATGATGCGCTACTGTCCTGAATGATGGTGCTTAACGACTGAAACTTAAAATAGCCATAACTTCTTACCTTATAATTAGATTTAAGCAAATTTTATATCGTTGGAAAACTAATTCAATTTCCTACGCAATGACAGTCTCTAAACTGAAAAATATTGAGCATTTCAAAAATTTTATAGAGAATAACTCATGGAATGAGTGTTAATTTAAGCCAGAGAAATACGGGTTATTACAATTTCATGACTTAATTTGTTCAACTTTTCTTTTTCACAAAAACATTCATGTTTATTTTTGGTCAAGTCGTGGTCAATCTTCTCTTGTTCCTCACTTTTAACATCTTTCCCCTTTTTAAAAAGAGTTAGTTTTAAAATTTCATATTTGTGAGTCAGGTTTGAAGAATCAAGTTTGTCAACTTGTTCCTTGAGAGTGCTACTTTCTTTTTCAACAGTATCCTCTCTAGCTTCTAAATCAATAAAGTCAATTTTTAGGCTTGCAAGACTGCTAAACATTTCATCCCTATCAAAAGCTAATTTTTTGAAATCATCAATTAAAGCACTCATTAAGAAATAAGTTTTCTTTTGGAGAATAAATGTAACTTTTCATTAAGTTCAAGAATACTTACCTCTGAGGTTTCGTCTTCTTCCTCTATGTATGAATCTCCAATGGCCATGAGAGAAAATTTATAAACCTCTTCATCATCTTATTCATCAGAATCGGATCCCCATGTAGCTATCATAGCATATTCTTCATTCTCCTATTTCTTAGCCTTTTCTTTCAGTTCCTTTAAACCCTTTTTTTTCTCCACTCAATCACCCAAAGAGGACAGTACCCAATCTAATGGTCAGTTTTACCATACTTGTAGCATCTAATAGCATTTTTCATTTGAATGTTTCTTGCTACCTGTTATTTTCATTTTTCAAGAGAATTTGCTGCAGTTCTTGATGATGAATGAAACTTATTCTTTATCTAGTTTCTATCTCCTCATCACTGTCAGATGCCTTCAAGGCCAGTGATTTTTCAGGTGTAACTTCAACCTTCTTGACCTTATCTATTTGTATTTCATAGGTCTTCAAATTTCCAATCAATTCATCAAGGGTCATCCTTGTGATATCCTTCGC
Organism: Capsicum baccatum var. pendulum; assembly: GCA_030864225.1. NCBI lineage: Eukaryota > Viridiplantae > Streptophyta > Magnoliopsida > Solanales > Solanaceae > Capsicum > Capsicum baccatum. The sequence goes on from CM061561.1 coordinate 30,689,079, forward strand.
TTCTATTATTGCAGTGACTTTAACATCCTATTTAAACTTAGGTAGAACCCTTAACATTTTTTCTACCTGTTCCTCAGTAGAGATTTTCTTTCCCAAGGGTGTTAGTTCATTTTTCAAAGATGTCAATCTTGTCATTAATTCATAAAGAGATTCATTCTTCTTCATTTTGAAAGCTTTCTATTCAGTGAAAAATAGTGCAATTCTAAATTTTCTCACTTGAGAGGTGATCTCATATGCATTTATCAATGTTTCTCATATTTACTTAGCAATGTTAGAATTTAACACTCTATTTTATTCTGTAGGACCTAATCCACACATTAAAATATTCTTGGCCTTCACATTCTTTCTTAACGCAATTAGATCCTCAACAGTAAATTCACCACTCACCTTTTTAACTTGCTCTCCACTAATTTTTTTCATAGGAATGGTTGGTCCATCAATAATCCTATCCTACAACCCCTAGTATTCTCCTAGAATAAATATTTCCATTCTTTCCTTCCACCTGATAAAATGGGATTCATCAAAGAGTGGAGGTCTAGTGGTTGATTATCCTTCACTATGACCAGTAGGTGGTGCAAAATTTATCATGATGATCTTATCTTAGGAACTAACCTTATTTAAGATAACCTCCCTCTAGTTACAATTGATCAGTATGTGTCCTACAAATTATCTTAGTATAGCCTAATACATGCCTATTAGTGAAACAGATTATCTAACATGTTTCAACACTACATAAATAGTCAGTAAATTGAGAAAGTTATTTTCACGCAGAAAACACCCAGCTCAAATAGGTGTGAAAAATCATGACCTGTACCTCTACTGGATTTCACTCCAACTTCACTAAAACACTTTGAGCCCAAACAACAACAAATTAAAGACTCTTGTAATCTAGGAATTATAAAATCTAATTCCTACTTCTACAAAACACATGAACCTCCTAAGATAGGTGCTCCCAAGTCTTCAAGTTTCCAACTTTAATACAACTTATACCTCAGTAAGAATAGAATTACATAAATAATACAACTCAAGAACCAACCTAATACCTAGAATCTAAGACACCTTAACTTCTAAGTAATAGGAACAGGTTCAACTGCTAACTTCTTCAAGCTTTGGAACTTCTAAGATAATTTGACAATTGCCTCTGTCTTTGTAAGTGCGTAAGTAATTATGCAAATTACCTCCTCTATTTAACCATAACTCTCCAAAGAGTCCTTCACCGGATCAGTCTTCTATCTTCATTAGTACTCCCATTTCTTTAGAGTTTGTTGCGAAAAAAAACTCCTACTTCAAGTAGAACTCCTATTTCTAATCAAATACCTTTATCTTCAAGTATTTTGATCAACACCAAAGTCTTCTATTTCATACGTGATTAATACTTGGATTTTATTAGATTCAGCAACTTATCCAATTCTGAAACCACATGTCTTTGTCTTCATGTAATATTGGACTTGTATCTTTTGACTCTACATAGCAGTGGACCAGTGTAACTAACATGTTTCAACTATAATGTCCATCTCTAAAATTTTATACAGATCAACACCAATCTCAGATAGTATATGGCAAATATCTTGCAGTGGCAAGGAATACAAGGATAATAAATAGGTTGCAAAGGGAATAGCAAAGGAGTTGTTGTGTACAAGATGGCTTTATCTACAATAGTATACCCTGAGTGGATGTAAAGGAACCTAAGGGTGTTTCAGAAGTCCATAAGACCCAAAAGATTCATTACAAAGGTTACTCAAGAAGCCATTCAAAGAACAAGTTTGAGCTAGGTAAAAAGATGTTTAGGTGCCTTCTTACTTAGCATCTGGCATGGGTTCTACTTACCCACCAATGAAATATTTTCCGTGCACTTTTTTAATCTCTTCTTTCTTGTTTCTTGAGTTGTAACATTTCACTTTGGTAAATAAATTTTTTGCTTACCAAAAAAAATAAGGCCAAAACGTAATATGTGGATGCTATTTCTATTAATTTTTTTTGAGCGGATCACTTATTTTGTGGTTGTATTTCATTTTATACTCAAATATGTTGGTCTTTAATTTTTGATTATGTCTCCCATATAATAAAAACTAACTTAATCCTATGTTACTCGCACCTGTAACATTTTATTCATTAAAATTAAGTGATTTTGTCTATTTAGAGATTTTTAATGAAGTGTAAAATTTCAAGTCACATTTCAAAGATCCTTGAAATACCCTGTACTTTTTCCTAGCTAATTTAATCTCAAGAATATCTATTATTAGTTTATAAATTGAATGATGGTTATTCCATGAGCAATTTTCATGATTTTTACTTTTTGTCATATGGGAAATTCAATAAGCTGTCCATCGATATAAGATTCGCCTAAATCCGATTACGGGGTCAGAAGTTACGACTATTTCAAGTTTCCATCGTAAAATAGTGCCACATTAGTCAGTGGCGTGCCGCGCACAAGTGGAAATTGCATTTGGCAAATTCAAGTTGGGGTCCACGATTATGGCGCATCGCGTGAGGGCCCAAATTCAGAATTGTCCTTTACCAGTGTCTTAGCGTGATTTTCTCTGTGTCACACAATAGTTCCAGGTCACAAAAGAAAGGGAAATGTGAGGGCTCCACATCGCCATGCCTAAGTTTCTAAATTGTCAAATTCTAGTGACACAACATGATAGTGCCGCCTCACGCCAGGGGTTCAGTTCGAGAAAATTTTACTGAAATTAAAATTACGCGTCCAAGGGTTAAAAGGTTCAATTTCCTACCCCTATTTAAACCTAATAACATATGATTTTTCTATTCTTCACCCAAAATGTACTAGTTACTCCCAAGTTTTTCTCAAGAACAATCTAGGTTTTTATTGGGGATTCAAATTCAAGAAGGTTTCATCGTCAATCCTTATGAAATCACAAACTAAGGTATACATAGTGTTCATTCATGGAATCCTTTCATCCATGAAGGCCAAGAATCCCTTTTCTAAATTCAAGTTATGAATTTCATGATTTGGCTTCTCTTGTTCATGTTGATAATAAGTAATTGAATTGTATTCCATGAATGAGTGCTAAATTCCATATGTGTTGATTTGTATAGGTATAGATTCATGAAATCCTATGACTAAACCCCTGAATGATTAAATTAGAATTGAATCATGACAGTTAATTATTGTATGATGTTGTTTACACATTCTAAGTCTACCATGTGTTTGATTAAATGCCTAGATAGAGGAAAAGTATCTAATTGGAATGGTATCATGAAATCCCCATATATGTACAAGCTTATGCCTATCACATGTTTGATGAAATACTTCAGTAAATGTATTATGATGATTATTATGTATTCAAGCAAGTCAAACTTTATCCATTTCCTTCTATCCAGTCCTGGGGGTACTTGTACCCAAAACATTAGTTGTCTGCCTAGAGCCATGTCATGTTTTCACGATACTCTCAGTCAAGCTATGAATACTTAGACTTCAGATAGTCTTATGACTCAGGAAAATCTCCATGATCTCATGAACTCAGTCAGTTATCAGATATCAATAGTATTCCTTCAGTTAATGGAATTTACTGATTCAAATCATGTTCATGTTCAGTGTCCATTCAGATAAGAGTAGAAATTAGCACCCAGTGAACCAAAGTATGGGGACACATACTATCATATGAGGGTGTGATCCTTAGCAGTCATCCTTGTGCTCCAGAACTATGTAGCCAACATAGGTTGAGACATCAACACTGTCGATGAGGGTTGATGAGGTGGATATGCTCTATCAGATAAGGGCCCCACTTTTCTCGTACATGGGACACTATTAGATGAGGGTCACCCATATCTTGTCCTTACCAGTGGTACGGTATTGACACCCTTCTAAATGGGGTTACAGATTAGACGCTAACTCAGTTATAATGGTGTATCAGGGGCATGTAGGTTAGATAACTACTTCCTACTATTTTATGTTACAGAATGAGGACTATTAGATACAGTCAACTCAGATACAGTAAGGAACTCATATAGTTCTATTAGATTTAGGACTGTCAGATACAATCACTCATGTTATCAGTTGTATTCAAATTCAGTAATCATGTTATCATAGTATAAGTGTCAGTTGTTATATCTTATGCATGTATTCTCACGCCCATGATCGTTAATCAGTTATTATTATTGTTGATACATATGAACCTCATTCATTAATCCTACCTCAAATGCATACTAATATATTCAAAGTACTGACGAATTTGCGCTATGGTGTCTTATACCATAGGTTCAGAGACACTAGCTCTAGATCAGCATTAGATTCTAGTTTTAGCAGTCAGAGTTAGAAGTGAGTCCTCATTATTTGAGGATATGATTATTTCTCTATTTTCTCATTCATTTGTTTATTAGTTAGAGTTAGTTGGCGATATGTCCCATCAACTCCTTAGTCAAACAGTTCAGTCCGTTAGAGGCTATCTAGACTATCATGTTTCAGACTTCAGTATTTTCAATTTTGTTTTGAGCATTCTATTACCCCACACAAATGTTATACCATTTTGATTATGTTCAGTATTGAACCTTATGGAGTTTTAGTTCATGTTTCCGAATTATAAAGTATTTTATGCAACATATAGGTACATATATCAGTCATGGATTAGCTTGTGATCCTTCGGGGTCATTATCACCGTGTAGCATTCTAGGTACCATATTTTGGGCATTAAAAACTTGTTCTCAGAGCCCAAGGTTCAATAGAGTCCTAGGAAGTATGAAAGTCAAATCTAGTAGGGTTTTACATAGGTGTGTTACGTGTCACATTTATGTACAAGAGGCTATAAGATTTTTTAGGAATAGTTTTCCCTCTTTCAGTATTCATGTCATGCTAGTGAGCATAATATCAAGTCAATCTCTCAGTATAATCTATTTCTCCCTTTCTTCTACTAAACATGCCTCCTAAAGGAAGAATCAAAAATCAATCAACCCCTCAGACCGAAGTTTCTTTGGACGATCATGTTTCTCATGAAGATTTCAGAGATGTATTCACTACTCTTTCTCAGTCAGTTGCCACTCAAAATGAATGGACAACAATTATTCCAACCAATCCTGTGGCTAATTCAGCTGCAGATAGGATTTAGGACTTCACCTGAATGAATCCTCTATCCTTCCTCGGGTCTAAGGTAGATGAGGACCCTCAAGAATTTATATATCATATTTAGAAGGTGACAGACATCATTGGGGTTACTACTGTTGAGAGTGCTAAGCTAGATACATATTAGTTAAAGGATGTGTCTCATACTTGGTTGAAACAGTTGAAGTCAGAGAGGTCAGATGATGTAGGTCCTATAAAGTGTGAGGAGTTTGTCACTGCATTCTTAGATAAATTCTTTTCCCAAGAGCTTAGAAAGGCTGAGGTGCTAGAATTCATCAACCTCAAGAAGGGCAATATGACGGTGAAAGATTATTCTAGTAAGTTTACTCAATTAGCTAGATATGCCCCTCATGTGGATGTAGACAGCAAAGCCAAGATGAGTAAGTTTGCTTTAGTGGTAAGTGATAGCATAGTAAATAGGTGTACATTTATCATGCTGAATAGTGAAATGACTTTAGCCAGGCTTATGACTTATGCTCAGCAGATAGAGAAGCAGAAGATTAAGCAAAATAAGAGAGAGAAGACAAGTAATTTCAACTTTGCTTAGCCTAAATCAGAAGGAACAAACTGTTCCCAGTTTTTCCTAAGTCATCGGTTCCAGCCCCTTTTCCAGCTAGTGCTCCAGTTCCTAAGTTTATGGAGGGTAACAGAGATAGAGCACCAGGATCTAAGTCTCAGGGCAGTGCTAACAATGCCTGAACTAATCCCCTTTGTCAGACTTATGTTAAGAACCACAAGGGTGCTTGCAGAGCTAGTAGCAATGTCTGTTTTGGTTGTGGCAAGCTAGGCTACAGACTCAGTGACTACCCTCAGTTAGGTTATCAGATTCATATCTACTTTTCAGCTCAGTTTGATTGACCAAATCAGTAGGGTGCCACTTCCAGTACTACTAGTGGGCAATGCCCAAACAGACTCTATGCTCTCCAGTCCTGGTAAGATTAGGAAAATTCTCCTGATGTCATTACTGGGACGTTACAAATTTTTCATGTGCATGTTTACACTTTGCTAGATCTAGGTGCTCCCTTGTCTTTTGTTACTCCCTATATAGTAGGCAATTTTGAAATCAATCTCAAAATCCTAGAAGAGCATTTTTTAGTCTCTACCCAGTGGGTAAAACCATCATAGCCCGATGGGTATACAGGAACTGGCTGATTATGATATTTCAAAAAGTCACTTCAGCAGACTTAGTTGAATTAGAAATGACTGATTTTGATATCATTCTCAACATGGATTGGCTTTATTCCTACTATGCCAGAGTTGACTATAGAAATAGAATAGTCTAGTTTTAGTTTTCAAATGAAACCGTCCTTAAGTGGAAGGATAGCACTTTCGCTTTTAGAGTTCATATTGTTTACTACTTTTAGGCATAGAAAATAATATCTAAAGGATGTGTATATCATCTTGTTCGAGTTAAGGACACTAGTTCTGAAACTCCCAGCCGTGAATCAGTTGTAGTTGTAGGTAAATATTCAGATGTCTTTCCTGAAGATATTCCACGAATTTCTCCCAAAAGGGACATAGACTTCGGTATTGATTTTCTTCCAGATACTCAGCCTATATTTTTTCTGCCATATAGAATGGCACCAGCAGAACTCAACGAACTGGAAGAACAATTGAAGGATCTCTTAGATAAGGGATTTATCAAGCCCAATATTTCCTTGTGGGGTGCACCAATATTATTCGTGCGCAATAAAAATGGTTCTCTTAGGATGTGCATAGACTACCGTCAAATCAATAAGGTCACAATCAAGAACAAGTATCCTCTTTTCAAAATCGATGACTTTTTTGACCAACTTTAGGGTGCAGTTATTTCTCTAAGATAGACCTCAGATTCGGCTATCATCACCTTAGAGTCAGAGAATATGACATTCCAAAAACAGCTTTCCTTACTCGGTATGGTACCTTTGAATTCCTAGTCATGTTATTTGGTCTGACCAATGTCCCAACCACTTTTATGGACTTAATGAACCGTGTGTTCAAGCAGTACTTAGACATGTTTTTCATAGTCTTTATAGATGATATTCTGGTCTATCCCCACAGTGAGATTGATCATGCAGACTATCTCAGAATAGTACTTCAGGCTCTTAGAGATCATCACCTATTCACCAAATTCAGTAAGTGCAAATTTTGGCTAAGGTCAGTAGCATTCCTTAGTCATGTCATTTTTGGTGATGGCATTAGAGTGGATACTCAAAAGATCGAAGTAGTAAAAAACTATCATCGCTTTGTCTCTCCATCAAATATTAGGAGTTTCTTGGGTTTGGCTAGCTATTACAGATGGTTTGTTAAGGGATTTTGTTCTATTGCATACCCTATGTACAGATTAACTCAGAAGAAAGTCAAGTTTCAGTGGTCAGATCCTTGTGAGAAGATATTTTAAGAGTTAAAGACTCAACTCACATCAACTCCAGTATTAGCTCGTTTAGATGGTACAAATGGTTTCGTAGTGTATTATGATGCATCTAGGTAAGGTTTGGGTTGTGTCCTTATACAACATGGTAAGTTCATAGCCTATGCCTCCAGACAGCTTAATCCCCATGAGAGGAATTATCCTACTCATGATCTTGACTTAGTAGCTGTAGTATTTTTAATAAAGATTTGGAGGCATTATTTATACGGTGTTCATGTATATGTGTTCACTAATCATAAAAGTCTTCAGTATGTATTTTCTCAGAAAGATCTTAATATTCATCAGAGAAGGTGGTTACGACTCTTAAAAGATTATGACATGAGTGTCCTTTATCATCTGGGCAAGGCCAATGTAGTGGCCAATGCTCTCAGTAGATTGTCCATGGGTAGTGTTTCTCATGTAGAGGTTAGTAAGAAGAAGTTAGCATAGGAAGTCCATCATCTTTCTAGACTAGGCGTTTGCTTCGATACAGAAGAGGGTGATATATGGGTTTAGAGTAGTTCAGAATCATCTCTAGTTTTTGAGGTAAAAGAAAAGCAAGATAGAATCCTATCCTTGTCAAGTTGAAAGAGTCAGTCCAGGATCAGAAAGTAGAGGTTTTCTCCCAAGGGGGAGATGGTGTCCTTCGTTGTTAGGGTCGTCTCTGTGTTTCAATGTAGATGAATTAAGGTAGCTAATTCTTCCATAAGTGCATGGTGCGTTCTACTCTGTTCATCGAGTAGCCACAAAGATGTACCACAACTTGCGAAAAATCTATTGGTGGAGTGGGATGAAGAGAGACATTGCAGAATTTGTGGCTAAGTGCTATACATAGCAGCAGGTTAAGATAAAGCATTAGAACCCTAGTGAGTCCATGCAGGAATTCAATATTCCTACTTAGAAGTGGGAAGTTGTGAATATGAACTTCGTGATGGGTTTACCTTGAACTTGTCATCAACATGTTTTAGTCTGGGTCACTGTAGATAAAATGACCAAATTAGATTATTTCCTTCTAGTTCATACCTCTTATTCAGCTGAGGATTATGCCAAACTCTATATCAAGGAGTTAGTCATATTGCACGGTCTTTCGTTGTCCATTATCTCAGATAGAGGTACCCAGTTCACCTCTTATTTCTGGAAAGCATTCTAAAAGGGTCTTGGTACCCAAGTTCATCTTAGTACAATCTTTCATCCTCAGATAGATGGTCAAGTAGAAAGGACCATTCAGACATTAGAAGATATGCGAAGGGCGTGTGCAATCAATTTTAAGGGAAGTTTGGATGACCACTTACCTTTGATTGAGTTTGCATATAACAACAGATGTCATTCCAGTATTCGAATGGCTCCATTCAAAGCTCTTTATGGTAGGAGATGTAGATCTCCAATTGGTTGGTTCAAAGTTAGTGAGGCCTCAAAAATAGGTCCTAACTTGTTATTCAACGCCTTATAAAAAGTCCAGTTGATTTGAGAAAGACTCCGGGCTGCTCAGAGCCAACAAAAGTCTTATGCAGATGTTCATAGAAGAGATTTTGAGTTCGAGATTGGTGACGATGTCTATCTAAAGATCTCTCCCATGAAGGGAGTAAAGAGATTCAGTAAGAAGGGAAAGCCCAGTCCCTGATATGTTGGTCCCTTCAAGATTCTCAGTCTCTTTGGTAAGGTAGCCTATGAGCTTGAATTGCCTTTAGATCTAGCCTCAGTTCATCCAGTATTTCATGTCTCTCTGATCAAAAAGTGCATAGGTGACCTATTATTTATAGTCCCTATTCAGAGCATCGATGTTTAGAACACTCTCTCTTATGAAGAGATTTTAATCAAAATCTTAGACTATCAGACTCATAGATTGAGGAATAAAGAAGTCCCTCTAGTTAAGGTTCTTTGGAGAAATTAGTCTATCGAGGGAGATACTTGGTAAGCAGAGGAAGACATGCAAGCCAAGTATCCTCACCTCTTCTTTACCAACTCAGATCAAGCTCAAGGTAGTAGTTCTCCTTAAGCTTACTCAGTTTTATGTTCAATGTTCATCACAAACTTGGTATGCAGTTTCATGCTCATGTTCCCATTATAAACGTGGTATCAAGTGCCATTGCATATTCAGTCATGCACTCATGTATCAATTCAGTTATGTAATTGTGCATTAGACATGCAATATAATTGTGAGAAACTTAGTTTTTTAGAACACTCAGTCATGCATTCATGAATTAGTCACACATGCATCAGATATGCATGTTCAGTATTATATGTTCAACTTGTCAGTCATGTCAGTCATGAGATCATGTTCCAGTTATTCATGTTCAGTATGTACGTTAGTTGTATTTTTTCAACTCTCAGTCAGTCTCATTCGAGGATGAATGTTCTCAAAGGGGAGATATTGTAATACCCCATACTTTTTCCTAGCTAATTTCATCTCAAGAATGTATAGTATTAGCTTATAAATTGAATTTTAGTTATTCTATGAGGAATTTTCAAGATTTTCACATTTTGTCATGTAAGAAATTCAATAAGCTTTCTATTAATATAAGATTTGCCTAAATCCAATAACCAGGTCAGAAGTTATGACCATTTCAAGTTCCCATTGTAAAACAATGCCATATTAGTCAGTGGCGTACCACACAACAAGAGGAAATGACATTTGAAAAATTCCAGTAGGGGTCCGCGATTATGACACATCGCGCCACGGTCCAAATTCAGAATTTTTCTTTACCAGTGTCTTAGCACGATTTCCTCCGCGTAGCGCCAAAGTTCTAGGTCACAAAAGAAGGGGTAACGCGATGGCTCTACATCACGACATCCCTCAGTTTACCAATTGTCAAATTCAAGTGACACAACGTGATAATACCATGTTAGCCAGGGGTTCAGTTCGGGAAAATTTTACGGAAATTAAAATTATGCGTCCAAGGGTCAATTTCCTACCCCTATTTAAACCCAATAACATGTGATTTATCTATTCTTCACCCAAAATATACTAGTTACTCCCAAGTTTCTCTCAAGAACAAGCTAGGATTTCTATTGAGGATTCAAATTCAAGAAGGTTTCACCGCGATTCCTCATGAAATCATGAACTAAGGTATGCATAGTGTTCATTCATGTACTTTTTTCATCCATCAAGCCCAAGAATCCCTTTTCTATATTCAAGTTATGGATTTTCTTATGAATTTCATGATTTGGCTACTCTTGTTCATGTTGATAATGAGTAATTGAATTGTATTCCATGAATAAGTGCTAAATTCCATATGGTTTGATTTGTATAGGTATAGATTCATGAAATCCTATGACTAAACCCCTGAATGATTAAAGTAGAATTGAATTATAGCAGTTAATTATTGTATGATGTTGTTTACATGTTCTAAGCCTACCATGTATTTGATTAAATGCATAGATGAAGGAAAAGTGTCTAATTAGCATGATATCATGAAATTTCCATGTATGTACAAGCTTATGCCTATCAGATGTTTGATGAAATGCTTCAGTAAATGTATTATGCTGATTATTATGTATTCAAGTAAGTCATGCTTTATTCGTTTCATTCTATAGAGTCCTGGGGGGTACTTTTACCCAAAACATTAGCTGTGTGCCTAGAGTTATGTCATGTTTTCATGATACTCTCAGTCAAGCTATGAATCCTTAGACTTCAGACAGTCTTGTGACTTAGGAAAATCTCCATGATCTCATGAACTCTGTCAGTTGTCAGATATCAGTAGTATTTCGTCAGTCAACGGAATTTAGTGATTCGCTCATGTTCAATTTAGTAAATCATGTTCAGTGTCTATTTAGATGGGAGTAGAAATTATTACCGAGTTAACCCAAGAATAGAGACACACACTATCAGATGAGGGTGTGATCCTTAGAAATCATCCTTGCATTCCAAAACTATGTAGCCAGCATAGGTTGAGACATCAACAATGTCGATGTGAGTTGATGAGGTGGATAAGAACTGTAAGCTAAGGGCCCCACCGTTCTTGTATATGGGACACTATTAGATGAGGGTCACCCATAGCTTGTCCTTACCAGTGGCACGGTATTGACCTCCTTCCAATTAGGGATATAGATTGAACCCCAACTCAGCCATAATGGCGTATCAAGGGCATGTCGGTTAGATAACTACTTCCCACAGTTTCACATTACAAAATCAAGACTATCAGATACAGTCAACTCAGACACAGTAAGGAACTCAGATAGTTACATCAGATTCAGGACTGTTAGATACAATCACTCATGTTATCAGTTATATTTAGATTCAGTAATCATGTTATCACAATATTAGTGTCAGTTGTTTTGTCTCATGCATGTATTTTCATGTCATGATAGTTAGTTATTTATTATTTTTGTTCATGTATATTTACCCCATTCATTCATCCTACCTCACATGCATACCAGTACATTCAAAGTATTAAACTATTTGCATTATCGTGTCTTATACCATAGGTTCAGAGACACGAGTTCTAGATTAGCATTAGATTCCAGTTTCAGTAGTCAGAGTTTGAAATGAGTCCGTATCATTCGAGGACATGATTATTTCTCTATTATATTATTAATTAGTTTATTAGCTAGAGTTAGTTGGAGACATGTCCCATCAACTCCTTACTCAGACAGTTTAGTTAGTTAGAGGTTTTCTAGACTATCATGTTTCAGACTTTAGTATTTTTAATTTTGTTTTGGGCATTCTATTACCCCACACGTATGTTATATCATGTCGATCATGTTAAGTATTGAACCTTATGGCCTTTTAGTTCATGTTTTCGCATTATAAAGTATTTTATACAGTATACATGTACAAATATTAGTCATGGGTTAGCTTTTGGACCTTTGGGGTCATGAGCATTGTGTAGCGTTTTGGGTACTATATTTGGGGCATTACAATCCTTCACACCTTAATATTACAATGTAAACATAAATATATGTTTTAGTGTAAGAACATATATATTTTACCACCAAAAGTTTCAAGTGGTTGATAAATCATCACTTTTGCGTTTGCCATACAATACCTGTTTTTGTTGCTGCAGAGGCTAAGAGAGACACATCAATTTGAACCATATATGTGGTATAATTATTTTTTTTCTATATTTAAAATCTTTTATTATTTTTAAAGTCAAATATATGCAAAATCATTGATTATATTTTTATTACGTACTTAAAACTTTTAAAAATTTGGTACTTTTTAAATTTTTCTTATTCTAACATTGTTATATTTATTTATAGATTTTTCAAATATCCTTAAAAATCAAATTTAGTTGATTTAGAATTCTTAAACTAATGAAAAAAATATTAGTTGTCATTAATTCTGATGACTTCTAATAAAGAATGGTTTTACCATACATATATTTAACTAGTTTCAACTCCTAATATTAGAAAAAAGTAGTGAAAAGATGATTTTTTTCTAAAGCAAAGACTTTTAATGAAGGAAAAAAAGTTCAAACAACATTTCTAAGGCCCTTCACACTTTTAATATATTATAGATTTGTGGAACAAAGTACTCTTAGCACTTTTGCCTAGTCCAACATAAGTGTTTGTCCATTTTTGAAAAAAAATAACTATTGATAACCAAGTCAATGATGAAACGATGAATGCTGTAGTAACTAACATGCCTACTTTATGCCATACGAATGTTGTTGCTACAATGGCACCGATGAAAAAGCTAGGAAAATTTTATGGTGTTGATTTCAAGAGTTAGGAGTAGAAGATGTTCTTTATCTGAGTACTCTGAGTCTACAAAATGTTCATTGCGAAAAGTGTTCCTCAATTGCTGGAAGACACTCCAGAAAAAGAACTCTTCAGGGAAATGGAAGCTTGGAAGTGCTTAGACTTTTTCTGTAAGAATTAAATTCTAAGTGTCCTACAAGATAACCTGTACAATACGTACAGTAATATTAAGACCTCAAAGGAACTCTGAGATGCTTTAGAGAAGAAGTACAAAACATAGGATGTTGGAATGAACAAATTTATTGTTGTAAAATTTTTGGTCTTCAAAATAGTAGATAGTAAAACTGTAGTTTCCCAATTCCAAGAGTTGCTGCTCTTAATTCATGATCTCCTAGCTGAAGGTATAAACTTAGTTAATACCTTTATTGAATAGATGAAGTTTGTTCTTAATACTAACATAAACTTTAATGTTGGTTTGGTTGTGAATGATGCTTTTCAAGTAGTTGCAATAATCAAAAAGTTACCATCTTTGTGAAAAGAATTCAAAAACTACTTAAAGAACAAGCACAAGGAGATGTCTGTTGAAGAACTCAATGTGAGGTTAAGTATTGAAGAGGACAACAAGGCAACAGAAAAGCGGTTTCATGGGAATTCTGCAATAACTGGAGCAAACATGGTGGAAATAAATCCATGAAATAAAAAAAGAGAAAGAAATAGTCAGGATAACAAGACAATCTCGCTAAGAAGAAATTTAAAGTAAGTTGCTTTAACTGTGGAAAAGTTGTCCGCGAGTCTACATATTATCAAGCTCTGAAGAAGGTCAAGAAAAAAGATTGTTCAAACATGGCTGAATTCAAATATGACATGGACGATCTATATGATATGCTTTTAGAGTTCAATCTAGTTGAAAATTCTAGAGAGTGGTAGATTAATTTATGTGCCACCCATTACGTATATGCCAACAAAAAACTATTTGCATCATATGCTCCAACTCAAATTGATGAGAAGACATTCATGGTGAAGTCCATAATGACAAAGGTTCAAGGAACAAGCAAGATTTGCTTGAAGATGACATTCGACAAGGAGGTGACATTGAACAATGTCTATCATGTTTTGAAGTTGCGAAAGAACTTAGTTTTGACTTTTCTTCTGACTAAGAATGGATTCAAATGTGAATTTATTTCTGACAAATTTGTAATTAGCAAGGGTAAAGTGAATATAAGTAAAGGGTACATCACCGAGGGACTTTTTAAGATGAATGTAATAATTTTGATATGAATAAAAGTTCCGTTTCTTCTTACTTACTTGAGTCAAATAAATTGAGGCATAAACGTTTTGGACATGTCAATTACAAAGTCTTGCAAAAGCTGATTAGTTTAGAACTTTTGCCTAACTTTGAGTGTAATAAGTCAAAGTGTCAAATATTTATGGAATCTAAGTATACTAAGCATCCGTATAAATTTGTTCAAAAGGAATTTCAATTCCTTAGACTTAATTCACACTGACATTTGTGATATGAAGTCAACGCCATCTCGTAGTAGGAAAAAGTATTTCATAACTTTTATTGACAATTTATATCTATATTGTTATGCTTATTTACTAAATGGTAAGGATGAAACAAGACACATTTAGACAATATAAAACTGAAGTTAAAAATTAGTTGGATAAATAGATTAAAATGATAAGGAGTGACATGGTTGGAGAGTATGAATCTCTTTTTTTAAGAGATGGGTTTGGAAAATGGATTTGTCCATCAAATTTGCTACCTCGTATTCACCTTAATCAAATGAAATTGTGTAAAGAAAAAAACCAAACATTGAAGGAAATGGTGAATGTCTTACTCATAAGTTTAGGTTTATTATAAAACTAATGGTGAAAAGCTATCCATACAACAAATTGAATACTCAATAGAGTGTCCTGTAGCAAGACACAATCTATTTCATATGAAAAATAGAAAATAAGGAAAACCAACTTGAAATTTCTCAAAGTGTGGGAGTGCCTAGCTAAAGTCTAAGTTCCTATACCTAAACGAGTAAAAATAGGACCATATGGTTGATTGTGTTTTCATTGGATATAATACTAACAGTAAAGCATGTCAATTTTTAGTTCATAAATTCAAACATTTGGATATTCATGAAAATACGATAGTTGAATCATATAATCTAGAGTTCATTGAATATATTTATCCATATAACATTGGACATGAGCTGTCTAGTGGACGGTCAAAATGACCTCAGGATGAACCAATGAAGAATGCACTTAATGATGAGAATCTAAGGCATAGTACACATGAAAGAATGTTGAATTCCTTTGATCAAATTTTATAATATTTCTTCTTAAAAATGAGCCTCAAATATTTAAAGAAGCGATATCATCTTTGGCCCTATCCTTTTGAAAAGAGGTAGTAAGTAATGAGATTGATTTAATCATGAGTAACCATACTTGGGAGTTGGTTTATCTTTCTTTAGGAAATAAATATTTAGGTTCTAAATGAATTTTCGAAAGAAAAATGAAAATTGATGGTACTATTGACAAATATAGGGCAAGACTTATTATGAAAAATTTTAGACGAAAATACGACCATGATTATTTTGACACATACTCACCAATAATAAATATAACATCGATTAGTGTGTTGGTTTCCTTAATGATGGTATATGGTATTGAAATTCATCAAATGAATATAAAAATATCTTTCTTAAATGAAGAATTAGAGGAAGAAATTTACATGGAACAACCCAAGGGTTTTGTGGTTCCTGGTAAAGAAAGAAAAGTGTGGAAACTTGTTAGGTCACTTTATGGAGTAAAGTAATCACCCGAACATTGGCATGCAAAGTTTGATCAAACCATATAGACAAACGGTTTCAAGATAAATAAATGTGATAAATTTATTTACATTAAAGACACTCCAAATCACAAAGTCATTGTTTGTTTGTATGTGCATGACATGTTGATCATCAGTAAATACATTTTTATCATAAATGCTAGCATATAAATGCTTGAGAGCAAGTTTGATATGAAATACCTTGGTATTGCTGATGTGATCTTAAGGATAAGAATTTATAGAACTCCACAAGGGTTGACATTGTCATAGTCTCATTACATTGAAAGGTACTTGACAAGTTCAAGTATTTGAACTTTAATATTATCAAGATTCCATTTGATGTGAGCTTTGCACTTCAAAAGAATGAAGATGAAAGTGACTTAAAATTGGACTAAGCAGGAGTGTTGAAAAGTTTTATGTATATCATGAATTTTACGGGATCATATGTAGTATACGCTATTAGTAAATTGAGTAAGTACACGAGTAATCCCAATTAAACTCATTGGATGACAATGACAAGAGTTATGGGCTATCTAAAACATACTCAAGACTATTTTTTGCATTATAACGAATATCCTACGATTGTTGAAGGATATATTGATGTAAATTGGATCACCGAATTGAATTAAGTAAAATTCATGAGTGAATATGTATTTATTCTTGGTGGAGGATCGGTCTCTTGAAAATCATTCAAACAGACATATCTTGTCTGCTCTATAACGAAATATAAATTTATCGCATTAGAGAAAGCCGGTGAAGAGGCATAATGGATCTAAAATTTCTTGAAATATATTCCTTATTCTCCTAAATCTTTGGCACCAATATATTGTGATAGTCAAGCGGCAATAGATAGGGAAGGGAGCATAATGTATAATAGTGAATCTCGAAATATAAGATGGAAACATAATACCATTAGAGAAATATTCTCTAATGGAATTATCACGATTGACTATGTGAAGTCAAAGGATAATATGCCGGGTACACTTACAAAAAACTATATAAAGGGGGAGTTGAGAGATAATTAAAAAAAAAAAGAGTTTATGGCCTAGGACAACCCATCACAACAGTAACTCTACTTTGAAAATCAAAGATCCCAAGAGCTAAGTTCAAGGATATCGAACAAAGTTGTGGCCAATAATTCAACATTGTCAAGTTAGTCACTGTGTTCTCATGATGAAGAAAATGTTCATGAAACAAGTGTTTAAATGTAATGTTTGTTTTTGATTATTACTTAAATGTGTTTAAATGTAACGTATGTTTTGATTATTACTTAAGTTTTATTATATTGTATCCTTAAAATCTACCAGTAGGTAAATAACGAAGAGTACTATTTTATGTAACAACTAACTTGGTGTGATTGTTTTGTTACCTCATATTTTTTTCTTATTTTATCTTTATTTATTATTATAATCCCATTTTTTTTTACTTTAATCTACCTTTTTATCGTAGCCCTACTCCATATCCTAACCTTTTTTTAAGAATTTATTCTTCAAATTATTGATGTGTGAGATTATGTAACGATGAAAAAAAATACAATTTTATCCAAACATTGTATTGTAACACCCCAACTTAGGAAGTAGTCCCACATCGACAAAATACAGAAGGGATACTGGGTATATAAGTAGGCAATCCTTACTCCCTTGTGATGTATTTTAAAGTTGTACGGGCTTGGGCCCAGAGCTAACAATATCACTAGTGGGTTGTGGAGTTACAGGGGCCTCTCGAGTGTTGATGGTTGGGATACCCATTGTGGATAGGGCTCCATCTCGGGTCGTGATAGAATAGTATCAGATCTACTCTTGTGTCAACCCTGTCAATGTGGGCCAGAGTTCAAATTGAGTGTAGCTGAATCTCGATAAGGTGGGGCAAACCTCAGTTCTGAGTGTGGGCAAATCCCATTTGGTGGGGCAAACCTTAGTAAGGACGCTGAGTCCATAAGGGGGTGTATGTAACACGCTAACTTAGGAAGGAGTCCTATATCGAAAAAACACAGAAGAGATGCTGGGTATATAAGTAGGCAAGTATTACTCCCTAGTGATGCATTTTAAAGCCATGCAGCTGGGCCTAGAGCAAACAATATCACTAGCGGGTTAGGGAGTTACAGGGGCCTCTACGGCCTTGATGGTTCTGGAAGCCTATCGTGGCCAAGGCCCTGACTCGAGTCGTGATAGAAAATGTAACATCTCGCCCTTTTGGGCTAAAGTTTGAACCATTTCTTCTACACGTATAGACCCAAAACGAATGTTAATTTGTTAATATGTCTGTGATGATCAATCATATAGTGTTTGAATTCCTTTAAATATGAATTAAGGTCATAAAATCCCCTAACCCAAGGACGAGTTGAAAACTTTCCTATCGATTGAGTTTTGGTGAGCGTCTAAACTTGGGTCAAAGTTCATGGACTATAACCTTTTGTATATAATTTATTAGAGGGACTATTATATATTAAATGAAAGGTATTTTAGTCCTCTTTCCAATAACACCAATTTATCCTTAATCCCATATTGGGGTAAAATATTATGACAATTTTTTGAAGTGATGTCAATCGAGGCCGAATCGCACAAAAAGTACATTTTTAGTGGGGTATTTTGGTACTTTCCCTTCCCAAAAACCTATCACACGAATTAAATAACACCCTAAACGTTATTTACTCAACTATAATTAGTTTTACAATATCAAGATCCTCTTTTCACTCTCCAAATTAAGATTAAACTAGGGTTCCTCCAAGAACAAGAAATCAAGAATCAATCCTTAAGTTCAAGATTTCAAGAAACGGATCAAGATTTGGGTTTCATTTTTCAAATCTTATAATCTAAGGTATGTGGGACTTCTCTAAACATCATGGGCATAATTTTTCTATTGTTTGTATTACATTAAAGATCCCCAATCAATCATATTTATAAAGAAAGGGTTTGAAATTATTTAAAAAGCATATGTCATGAAGTTGTTATGAAGAAATTGTATGTTTTCTTGAACCACCTATCATGAATTTTTAATGCATAAATGATCAAAAACCCCTCTTTTATCATGATATTTTTGATTTATATTGCTACTGGTTGTTTAAAATAATGAACTTTCTAAACAAAAAACTAATGGGTGAGTGCTTGTTTAATGAACATAGAGTGGTACTGTTTATGACATATTGGGAATGTGTTTTCACATGATAATGCTCGTTGTGTCAAATTAATTATGTTTCTTTGATTTTGTGTAATTACGAATATGATGCGACCACGTATTGATTTTACAATTGGGAGGAGAATGTTTTGGTAAATATTTGAATGAATAGTCTATTGTATAACTCTCTCTCATCTAATGTTTAAAATCTAGGGTGGTCATGAATATGATAATAAGTGAAAAGAACCGCAGACATGATATGACGTGATTTGATTGACTTGTAAGTTAGGGTTTGACGATACTGATGATTTTATGCCCTTAATAATATAGTATTGAATGTGTGAAAAGTATGAATGTGTTTTTATTAAAGAACAAAAAGTTGGGCTTAAGAGAGCTAGTAGTTTACCCGAAGAAGGTATTTAAGTGCAAGGACTCATCGCTGGAAATCGTAGGTTCCAATACAGAACTTATGATCTATGATCCTACATGATATGAAATTTTTAGGACATATCACATGGGGGTTTCCTATGGTGTGCTCACATGGGGGCATCACCACTCCAATCCTGACGGCTACTTGGATTGGAAGCTTGGCCGCCGATTCAAGGAAGGGTTCCACATAGCCCATGGAATTTTAGATTTGTAAGGTGTACCAACTAGCTCAGAAAAATAACAAAGAGTGAGTCATGGGTTCAAAAAAGTATTTTGGAGATAGATAAAGTATGCCCATGCATTTTTACTTACGTATTATGGTCATTATTTTTATGAAATGCTCTAATCTATTTTGTATTAAAAGTATGCTATTTTGAGTTGTTTCATATACCAGTACATTTGTATCGAACCTTTATATTTTAGGGTCTGAAGCTCAATCCATGGGTCCCGCCAAATCGTAGAATCTTTAGATCGAAGTGTGCAGTTGGTGAGCCTTCTTTATTTCGGAAGGCCTATTTCTAGAGTATTATTTTTCATTTTAGTTTTGGGTCCAACTAGGGTCCTTGTATTAGTTATAGACAAGTTATTATAATCTGATGTATTAGAGATTTCGCAGAGTGAGATAGATATTGTCTAGATATCTATTGATTTCATTCTGCATTGTAAAATTGAACTCAAAGTATGACCATGATTCCACTATTTATTTCTGTATTTCTATTTATTATATGTGAATGGTGTTCGTTATTGCCAAATAGAAAATAGGTGCTGGGCTTCCATAATTTAGGATGCCCGTCACGGCCAGGGCCCTGGTTCGGGTCGTGAAAAACTTAGTATTAGAGCATGGTTCATGGTCCCAAGGTATCTACAAAATCGCGTCGAGTAGAGTCATATTTATGGGTATGTTGCGCGCCATACTTATACATAAGACGCTACAAGGAGTTTAGGAATATTTCTCTTTCTTCATGTTTTAGTTCGTTCTATGGAGTCAAAATGTTCCTCTTTCATACTCTAGTTCATGCTATGGCATCGCCCATAAGAAAGTAAAGATATCCTAATTCTTTTCTTTCTCTAATGTTCTTAGACATGTCTCATTTCTGAGGTGATTCATGTACAAAAGTTTAGAATCAAAATGATGTATTCCTTTTCTAATTGAGTCATAAAAGATTATAAAATTGTGCATGGACTTGAGAGGAGTCAGTTGGTGCTTCAAGGTGTATTGATTCTAGTGTAAACTTTGATCCCGATGAAATTATGCTTTTCTACCAGAGGTATTGTGTATTTAGTCCCATTTAAAATTCTTGTTACAAATGTTATGCATAAGGGGAATGATGTGTAACAGAATGTTGGAACTGTATTTTCACCCAAGTAGTAGTATATGTTAAAGCTTTACGACTTATTGGTAGTGAGATTAGGCCAAGAAATTGGTAATATGAAGTCACAAGGTTAGAAGTCAGAGTGAGGGTGACTTTTGTGTAAATAAATATTTTAAGTTGTATAACCATTAATTGGGGGGTGATTTTTCATTTTATAGTGATAGACTAATGTAGTAGTAATATTTGTAGATTGTAACGTATTCAATAGAGAAAATGTTTGGCTGTGATTATTATCTATTGAAAAATAGGGAAGGATCTCAGAATGGATAGTTGTGGGTGAGTTATTAAGTGGTTAAGAGCGTAAGTATATAATAATAAGTTGCCCCTAGTAGTATGGCATTAGGTAATATTTTATGATATAAGTTATGTCATTAACAGTCTAATATTAAAATCTTAAGTAGTGGAGAGTGGATTTTTATGTGATAAGGATTAAGGATATATATGCTCATGAGACTGCGAGTTGTAGGTTGATGACGATAGAGGATAGTGAAAATTACGAGTAGCATTCTTGGAAAGCAATGCCTTTAGAGTATACTTAAAAAGAAAAAGTTTAACATTTATGTGTATAAGTGTTTTGTGTACCTAGTTTGTGTTCTTGATATTATAGTATGGAGAAGTCTTATGAGTTGTTGTACGGTGTTTGTTAGAGTTTAATTGAGGAAATATAGGTAGGCAATATGAGCCATGAATATGATTTTACAAATTTTGTTAAATTGTAAGTTACGTGATTAGAGGTGTATTGAGAGTATCCAAGGAGTTGAAGATAGAGTGTTAAGTGTTTAAAAGTGTGGATGTCCATGCCAATAATAATGTTAGTCATAATTTGGTGACTTTGGAGTTAGAGGAAGTTATGATTAGTATCCCTGAAGGGGGATGACCCAGAAAGAATTTGGTGTCTTTATGTAAAATTCTTGAAGGAAGTTTGTGTTCGTGTGTAGACCGATATCGCCAATTGTATTGAGAACTGAGGTTATATCTTGATGAAAGGTTATATTCTTAAGTCTAGGAGGGTGACTTTGATCTAAGAGGGAGATGAAGAATTAAAGTAGTTCCCAATTTTTTTTTTGGTGTCAAGTTTCAAGTAAGAATCACGTTCCTATTCAATCAAGCTCCTCCTACTTCAATTTGAATGGACTTCTACCAATGTCTTATGTATTAATGTATTGCCTATGCCTAAGGTTTGAGCTCTATATGTGACTCATGTCATGTTTTGATATCCAAAAAAAGAGCAATAATGTCCCTCAGTGATCCAATATTCTAAGTATCCAAGCCATATGTTATGTTGCTCATGATCCAAACCTATGTCTCACAACATGCTTGGTCCTAAGAAAACATATTTTTGTATGTCACTGAATAATTTTATGCCGGAATTAGCCAAAGTGATAAAGTTTTGCAAACTTATGACTATCTCAGCTCTAAAAATGAGAAGCAATAGCTTCAAGTATCAATCTTTGTCTCAATCATTGAATTTATGAAATATGACATTATGTTATACAAATCATGATATATGTGTACCCATGTTTCTCACCTAGTCTGTCCTAAGAATTCATGTTGTGTTGTGGTTATGACAAATGACCCTTTACTTATGACCCAGACACTTGATATCTGAAGCACTCCGTGTCTATTCTATCCTATCTTCACTTGTTGTCCCTCCTTGAGTAGTGAAATAAATATAAGTTATGAATTGACAAGTGCTACATCCATTCATGATGTTTAGGCTCGGGTCCCTCAATGACCCTCCGTATGTCAATATAATGGGGGTTGTGAAAGTGTGTTGAGTGGAGGAGTAGATGTTTTTGAAGAAGGATATTTTGACGTGACTTCTAGATCTAAGTTTATAGGAGAAGGGGGAGAAGGAGATGATCTTTCATTACGTGAAATAGTTAAGAAGGAGTTATATAATAAAAATCTTAGTGAGATTGATTGAATTGTCTGGTCTTAGTTGGGAGATCCATGAAGTGGGTATAGTAATGATAGGATTAAATTTTATGATTGATGAAAGAACAAACCAATGTGCCGTATGGTTAGCATTTCTTGAATTAAGACTTGAGGTTGTTGGATTATAGAGATAGGGTGAGGTGATTTCTTAATGTGATGTAGAGTGCAGAGTCTCATAGTTTAAGTTAGCACCTCTTTCTTTCGAGTTGGGCTTCAATATAGAAGTATTATACGTCGGGACACAAACTCTTGTGGTTAGATATGTGATGGGTGAATTGTAAGTTGGAAGGTATGTAGTATGTTAATTAATGTAGGTAAATAAATGAATATTGTCTCTAAGTTTAAGATCCATTTGTTGTATCTTGTGAGGTGGAGAATGTTTTTAAATCCTATCTTCTGAGAAATCCCATATCATGATTGTACCAAGCTAAATCAGGGCTACTATCACCAAATAAACTTATGCCTTATGTTGTGATGATAATGACTCATAGAACTCATGTACAAGGTCATCCCTATGTAAAGTTTCATTACCTCATGCTTTGTGCTTACATATTTCACTAGGAGTTATAATGAAGCTCTTTTGATGTTTTTGCATGTTTTGTTGAGGAAAAACGTTCAATGAGAGTTTACGTTCCTTATTCCAGACCTTTAGAGCTTCACCAAGTTCCCTTTCATTATTCGGGGATGAATGATCCCAAGGGAGAGATAATGTAACATCCCGCCCTTCCTGGCTAAAGTTTGAATCGTCTTTTCTACACGTATAGACCCGAACCTAATGATTATTTGTTAATTACGTGTGATGATAAATCATATAGTGTTTGAATGCCTTTGACTATGAATTGAGGTAAAAAAATCCCCTAACCCAAGGACGAGTTGAAAGCTTTCCTATCGATTGAGTTTTGGTGAGCATCTAAACTTAGGTCAACTTCCATCAACTATAACTTTTTGTATATAACTAATTATAGGCATTATTATATATCATATGAAAGGTATTTGAGTCCTATTTCCAAAGCCACCAGTTTTACCTTAATCTGATATGGGGGTAAAATTTATGCCCGTTTTCCAGAGAGGTGTCAGTCAAGGACGAATCTCATAAAAAGTATGTTTTTAGCAGGGTATTTTGGTACTTTTCCTTCCCAAAAACCTCTCACATGATTTAAATAGCACCCTAAACGTTATTTAATCAACTATTATTAGTTTTACAACATCAAGATCTTCTTTTCACTCTCAAAAATAAGATCAAACTAGGGTTTCCTTCAAGAACAAGAAATCAAGAATCTATCCTTAAGTTTAAGATTTCAAGAAACTGATCAAGATTTGGGTTCCATTTTTCAAATCTTAAAATCCAAGGTATGTGGGATTTCTCTAAACATCATAGGCATAATTTTCTATTGTTTTTATTACATTAAAGATCCCCAATCAATCATATTTGTAAAGAAAGGGTTTGAAATTGTTTGAAACGTATATGTCATGAAGTTGTTTTGAAGAAATTATATGTTGTGTTGAACTGTCTATCGTGATGAAAGTTTGAATAAGAGCATGAATGATCAAAATCCCCTCTTTTATCATGATATTTTCGATTTATATTGTTATGGGTTATTTAAAGGCATGAACTTTCTAAACGAAAAATTAATGGGTGAGTGATTGTTTAATTATCATGGAGTGGTACTATTTATGACATGTTGGGAATGTGTTTTCATATGATAAATGCTCTTTGTGTCAAATTAACAATCTTTCTTGGATTTTAAGTAATTACAAATATGAGGTGACCACCTATTGATTTTACAATTGGGAGGAGAATGTTTTGGTAAATATTTGAATGAAAAGTCTATTGCATAACTCTCTCTCATCGGATGTTTAAAAGTTAGGATGGTCATGAATCTGATAATAAGTGAAAAGGATCGCAAACATGATGTGATGTGATTTGATTGACTTGCATGTCAGGATATGATGATACCCGATGATTCCATGCCCTTAACAAGATAGTGTTGAATGTTTGAAAAGTATGAATGTTTTTACGTTAAAGAACTAAAAGTTGGGATTAAGAGAACTAGTTGGTTACCCGAAGAAAGCATTTGAGCACAAGGTCTCATCGCCGGAAAATGTAGTTGCCGATACGGGACTTATGATATATGATCCTACATGATATGACATATTTAGGACATTTCACATGGGGGGTTTCCTGCGGTGTGCTCACATGGGGTGTATCACCACTCCAATCCTGGCGGCTACTTGGATTGGAGGCTTGGCCGCCGAGTCAAGGGAGGGTTCCACATAGCCCATGGAATTTTAGATTTGTAAGGTGTACCAACTAGCTCAGAAAAATAACAAAGAGTGAGTCATGGGTTCTTGGTGGAATTCTTGAGATTTGACCTTGATTTTTGAAGGCTAGGGTTTTGCTAATTGAACAAATGCTTTTGATTTTAGGGGAAAATTGTATTGAATAATGACCTAACTAGGTTATTAGGTGTTAAATCATGTGTTTATACTGATTAGGGCCGCTGAAAAAGACCAAATTATCCCCAAAAGAATTTAAATTTTCGTCGCTAAAATATCAACTTTGGCCATCACTGCGATGCGGTTCCATAGCGGTGAGGCACTTGAATTTGTCAGCTAGTGCAGTTCAAGGACGAGTGAGAAATTGCACCTTGGAATGATGCTATGGAAATTGCGGTGCCTTACTGGAAATTGAGAACTGCGAAAATACCCATTGGTGCGATGCGGTGCTATCATGTTGACATACTGGAAATTGCCAATTAAGAACTAGATCTTCACCGCAATGCGGCACTATCATGGTGATTCACTGAAAACTGATAAATGACATTTGGCCTGTCACTATGATGCGGTGATACTCATTTTGGCCTACTGCTTCACTAAAAGTGCTATAACATTTCACTCAAATATCAGATTTGGGCAAAATTTATATCGTTGGAAAGCTGATTGAATTTCCTACACTTTGGTGAGTCTTGAGATGGAAAATTATTAGTATTCTAAAAGTTTTATGTAGGAATTCTATTATACTTAGATCTAAACTGATCTAGAAAAATTCAAAGTACTACAATATCCCCCCCTTGGGAAGATTCGTTCTTGAATGAGACTAATTAAGCTGATAATACTGATAGATTTAGTTTACATACTGAACATGCTCAATTGAAGCATGATTACATGACTAAAACGACTGATAAATTGAGTTTTCATACTAAACATGCATAACTGAAGCATGCGTACATGGCTGGACTGATTCATGAATTTGAATGCATGACTATCATGGGCATAATATGCAACTGTAATTGATGCCAAGTTTTTAAAGGTAAATGAGCATGGAATTGAGTAAATCTAAGGAAGACTGGTACCTCAAGCTAAGAATACTGATGAAACTAAGATTATTTACTGAACATGCATGAATAGGAATATGAGATCATAACTGAGTCTAAAATATGATACATGAACTGAATATCATGAACTAAACTAAATCCTTGAATACATCCCATGACATGGGAATGGTCATACGACTTAGATTAGAATGAGAGAGTCAACATATGAGTACCCATTACTTCAAACTATATCTTATTACATGAAGAGTAAATGGAAGGTTTAGGAAATGAAAGCTCGGGTTGGAATATTATGTCCCCTGAAGGATTCTGACTTGGATGAGATACTAAGGAAAGGCTGAGACGATGCATGGGGCACCTACAAACTGAATCGTAACTGAATATCTGGGATCTGAAACTGAGGCATGATACATGAATTGGGCTGAACTCACAACTACCAGGATGCTCCATCTTGGAATAGTCATATTTATGAGACTTCAGATAGTAAGACTAGATAAAAAGATGGGAAAACATACGAACTTGTCTGTTTAACTGTTAAACTGAATTGCTGGCTTTAAGGACTAACTCATGATGAAAGCTTATACTTGACTGGAGCATTTCTTTTCCACTCTTTCTATAAAGTTCTAATGACTTTAAGGAGCAACGAATCTTGGCATGGTATGTATAAGTCATCTGAATAAGAAAGCACAACATGGATAGAATTCTATAATATGGAGGAAGGCCTACAAAACATCATCTAAGATAGAGTTACTAAGCCTTATACACTGAACTACTAACTTGCAATCTTAGCCACATTTCTCAACTATTCCCTCAACTATAATTTCTACTTCAACACCAGATTTCACTTGAGGCTACTGAAAAATTCACATGGGCACTCCTAACTCTACCTACTGAGGTCTGAGCTAGACTCATTCTCCCACTATGTTCAAGCCTACTCAAATCTATGAAATACATACATAACACTGTAGTACTAGCTTGAATCATGAATTCAATACACTCCGCATTTCATAACTTCCTGTCTCCTGAATAATTCTGATTTTCCCTTCAACAACTAAATACAACCTCCTAATATCCATTCACTACGTGAAATGCATTTATCCACTTACACACTGACATGAAATTCAAGCCTATCTTTATAACTACAACCTTGTGTAAAACAAGCATGCAACAATCTTTCCTTAACATAGAACATTTACTCTCTCCCATCTAGGCAATTGCTCATCACTACATTATTTCATAAGGACAGTTCACTGAAATGTTAAAACACGAGGACCTAAAGAATGAATGGACACTATACAGAACTTGACAGTTAACTGAGGCCTGAGGAATAGAATATCAACATCATCAATTTATCAATATATCTAAACTGATGATGTACATGACATGATCTGAATTTAGATGATCATTAGGAGTGTAGCATGAGTCATGGGAACTGAGCATACTATAAAGTATGAGTACATGAGTCATGAGCTGTATGACTTGAGTTTGGAGTTTCTGTATTTATGGAACATGATTTGTAACATTGAGTGAATTGGAACTCCTTATACTAGGAACTATAAGCATTCATGATTTTTGATAATGTGCAGGAATATGAGCTATGATCATAGAGTTGGCATGTAAGGCATGAGTATATTTTGTGGTACCTAAAGTACAAAACTTTACACTGAGGTAAAGACGGGTTGGTAATCATCCTCTCCCATTAATTTTGTACACATACTAACATTACTAGTAAAATCTAAAGCCTAACTTGGTTACTTGTTCTACCATTCCCCCTTATCTTAAAGCCATTATTCTAAGTCCATGAACCACTTAATAAACTCGAAATCAAACTAAAACCACTTTACTCTAAAATCTAAAATATAACAATACTCATAAACACTAAAATCATCCTAAAGGACTACACCTGATAATGTAAGGTCCATTGCTAGTACTTTTTTCTGTTACACAATTCTTAGCTTTTTATTGCCTCGACAATCATCATACAACAACCTCAACACTGACTACTTTCATCATATCCTACACATACCACATCCACAACATATATTTCGAATCAAAAAACTTAAATTCTTGCATACAGTACTTCAAGCTTATCGATTTACCTTCCATACAACTAGCCCCATAAAATATAGCTTGCACGAATTATGATAACATTATCCCAACCCTGCTATTGCTACTAAACTCCTGTGTTCATACTTATAACTTTGGGTTATATGCTATCATAGGACTTTAAAAAGAATATGGAAACACGCTTGGCTCTTAAGCACTGAGGTACTATCCCTTCATTTAATGAGTGGTCCATAAACTGAAACTGAATAACTCTAGTACTGAAATTAATTGAAGGGAATTTTTGGAATACTGTAACCAAGAAATTTTTGTATACTCGTCTTGATGGAATAGGTTTACCTATTGGGGTAGGCACTGAGGAGGGCTCTACTAGAATATCACGATTGACATCAAAATTAACAACTATATATTAAGTTACAATAGAAACTAAGGGTCCGAGGTCTAATAAAGCATACACAATATTATGAATGGCCTTTAAAGTACCTATAACTATATCAAGAGAACTTTCCTAATCATGATAGGACTGGAGTTCATATAGTTCATTTTGGTGTTGACCGCTGGCAGCATTGGAAGTGGCACCCTACAGAGTTGGGTGACCGAATGGGACTGGAGAACGGTTAGACTGACCCTATTAGCATAAACCATTCCCCTATGAGCCATTACTTTACTCTCCTACATCTTGTGGCCTGGATTTCCACATCCAAAACACATAACACTACCAGCTTTACATACACCTTGATGATTTCTACCATATTTCAGGCAAAGTAGGTTGGTACGACCACATTTCATGCTACCCTGGGACTTAGATCCTGGCACACTATCTCGATTGTCATTTCTAAAATTTTGCATTATATACTAGCTACAAAAGTATTTGGGGTTAAGAATTTCTTATGGAATTGGAAGCGGTTACCACCCTCTGACCTTGGCCTAAAACTACTAGTTCTGACTCTCTTATTCTCTCTGTATTTCTTCCTACACTTCTTCCACTTACTTAGTTAAGTATGAACCCCAATCCTAGATAGGAAAATAGCCTGTATGTTGTTCTAAAAAATAGAAGCTAAAGTAGTGAAAACAACTCTGAATACTGTGTGAGAGATATGCTTATTTAGGGGATCTGCCTGAACAGGTAGATGTTGGTTGATTTTCATTCCTTATTCTATTAGATTTTTTGGGAGGCATGTTCTGTAAATGAAAGGAAGTTAGATTAGACTGAGGTTTTAACTTGAGATGATGCTCACTCGTACGATATAAATACTGAATAAAGGGAAATTTTTCCTAAAATACCTTGTAGCCTCTTGTCCATAAGTGTGGCGCGCTACACACCATTTCACAAGACTCTAATTTACACGTCTTTCAAACTTTCTAGGACACTTTAGAACCTTAGAATTTGATACCATGCGTAATACCTGTCCCTTTTTCCTAGCTAGAAATCATCTCGAGGAAGCTAGAACTTACTTTAAAATGTAAACTTGTCTTTGTATATGTGTTATTTTTGATATTTTTACTTTCTATTACGTGGGAAATTGAGTTAGCTTTCCAATGGGGCCATATTTGTCCAAATTCGACATCAGACAAGGAAGTTATGGACGTTTTACTTGGAATTGTCGGAAACGCCCAGGTATGATGGCCAAGTTGATGGACTGTCACATAACTGACGGACCACCACTTTGACCATTATAGCAAGGCAGTTTAGCCACGCACTAGATAAGGATTGATGGATGAGTTTACGGATCATCAAAGTTATGATGGACCGTCATCCAAGCTGTCAACTCTTATCCAGTGAACCCCATTTCTGGTCCACGTCTGATGGGCTAAGTGACAGACCATCAGTCAGACCGTCACATGCAATATTTAGTTTATTTCTAGGTCATTTTAATAAGGGTGTTTTGGTCACTTACCACTCACCTATATATACCCAGATAAGTCCAAATTCATCCATTATACTCATTATTATTTCACAAACAAAAACTAGGATTTCTCTCTAAATTTATCCCCAAGACCAAGACCCAATCTTCTTCAAGAATAAAAGGATTTCAAATCCATCAAGTTAAAGAATATCAAGAACTTTGAGTCAGGTATGCGTAGTGTTCATCTATGGACCCCTTTCATTTATAGAGTTCAAGAACCATGCTTTTAAATGATAAGCTTTGATTTCCTTGTTGTTATGTGATGTTGTTCATGTTACGATCATTGTTTAAGCTTCAAGATATCAATATAAGTTAACTTCCATGATGTATGCATGCTTGTAATTAAAACCCATGAATTTGGGTGGTTCAAGATGATTATAATTGTTGAGAAAACCTATTCCCCAAAGTGTGCCTGCAAGGTGTTTGTAAAAATGCCTAGAATGCTAAAAATCATGTTCGCTGACCCTATAGTATTTAAATAACAAGCTATGTCAACTCTTAAGATGATTCCACATGAACTTCCATGCTATTGATATGTGTTGATAACATGATTATGCAAAGAACATGATATTAAGGTTGTGAAAATACTTCCATGTGACATGAAATCTTTCCATGCAATACATTGTTGATAACCATGCTTAGTATAAAATCCCTTATGTACGATATTATGAATTGTGGACTCAAATATTATGATCAAGTCATGTCATGTGTGTCAGTTTCCTTCCATCGAGTCCTGGGGATATTTGTACCCCAAAAATATAGTTGTGTACCTAGAGCCAAGTCACGTTACCCTGATAATCTCAGTCAATCCAAGATCTATAGAACTTAGTCAGTTAGGTGACTCAGGAAACCTCCAAAATCTCATGATCTCAGCAAAATCTCAGATAGTAGTGCTATTCGGCCAATCAACGAAAGTACGTTACTCATTCCTTGTACAGTCAGTTAAATTATATTTAGTCTCTTTAGATGGGAGTAGAAGTTAGCACTGAGTTAACCCAAGGATGGAACTCACTTGCCAGTTTAGGGTGTGATTCTTAGCAGTCATCCTTGTGTTCCAGAACTACGTAGCCAGCGTAGGTTGAGACATGTTAACCTGTCAGACTAGGGTTGATGAGGTGGCTTAACCTGTCAATTGAGGGTTCCCACCATTCTTATTTGAGTACCTTCCAGTTGAGGGTCACTCATAACTATCCTTACTAGTGGCACGATATTGACACCCCTCTAGTCATGGCAGAGATTGGATCCCAACTTAGCTATATGGATTATTGGGGCATGTCGGTTAAACAACTACCTCCCACAATTTTAGGCTCAGTCTTAATAAAAGAACTAAAATAGTTATTCAAATATAAGTATACCAGGACTGCCAAATACAGTCAAATTCAGTTATAGTACAGAACTCAGATAGTTCTATCAGACGCAGGACTGTCAGACACAGTCACCCATGTATTAGAAACTACAGTGTCAGTCATGATCAGTTATTAGTAAACTATATATTAGCATACAAATTTAGCTATCACGCATTCACGATCTCAGTTTCTATGTATGCATGTTTGCACTCACGTTTATATCAGTCAGTTAGTTAGCATTTTTCAAGCATGTAACCCTATTTATGTTTAGCCTACCTCACTCGTATACTCAGTACTCTAGTTGTACTGATGCATTTACGCTATGGTACTTTCTTTTCATGTTACACCATAGGTTCAGAGACACAAGTTCTAGACCAACAGTAGCAGTCGCATTTCAGTATACCAAGATACAGTAAGTCCTCTTTATTTGAGGACGATATGATTTGATTTATTTATTATTTTAGTCAGTTTTCAGTTTATGGAGTTAGTTGGAGACATGTTCCTTCAACTCCTTATTCAGACAGTGCTTAGAGGCTTTCAGAGTTTGTTTAGATTTGATTCAGTTTTCAGTTGTTTTGGGTATCTTTCACCCATATGGATGTTATTTTACCAGATTCTTTATTCAGTTGAACCTTATGGCCTAAATGTTTATGTTTTCCACATATTACATATATGTTAAGCAATGTACAAGTACATATATCAGTAATGGGTTAGCTTATGGTCCCTCGAGATCATGAGCATCGTGCAGCATTGCAGTTCAGAAAATTGGTGTGTTACAAACTTGGTATCAAAGCCTAAGGTTCAATAGAGTCCTAGGAAGTCTAAAAGCCGCATCTAGTAGAGTCTTGTACATAGGTGTGTTGCGCGCCACATTTATGTGCAAGAGGCTATGAGATGTTTTAGGAATAGTTTCCCTTCTTTCAATATTCATGTCGTACTAGTGAGCATAATATTAAGTTAAAATCTTAGTATAATCCATTCTTATCTTATTTCAGAATATGCCTCCAAAGAGAAGAAACCAGCCAGTTGCTCAGCCCGAAGACCCTTTGGTCTGTGGATACCAAGAATGAACAACCACTAGTTATTTCAGCCAATCTAGTGGTCAATTCCACAGCAGTAAGAATTTGGGACTTCACCCGAATGAACCCTCTATCTTTCTTCGAGTCTAAGTCTGATGAAGAACCTCAGGAGTTCATTGACCAAGTACTGAAGGTCATTGACATCATGTGAGTTACTTTTGTTCAAAGCACCGAGTTAGCTGCATACCAGTTATAGGATGTTGCTCACACTTGGTACAAAAAGTGAAAGTCTGAGAGGTTAGAGGATGCAGGTCCTATAGAGTGGGAGGACACAACTTTCTTAGATATATTCTTTCCCCAAGAGCTGAGGGAGGCCAAAGTTCTTGAGTTTATCAACCTCAGGCAGGGAAATGTGAAGGTTAGGGAGTATTCTCTCTTATTTACTCAGCTAACCAGATATGCCCCTTATGTGGTTTGAGACAACAGGGCTAAGATGAGCAAGTTCGTGTCAGGATTGAATGACAGCATGGTAAATAAGTGTAGATCTGCAATACTGAATAGTGATATGACTTTAGACAGGCTCATGAACCATGCTCAACTAGGTAAAGGAAGAATAAGAGATCAAGATCAGGCAGTTTCAGTTTTGCTCAGCCCAAATCAGAGGGAGAAAATCGTTCCCAATTTCATCCCAAGTCATTAGCTCTAGTTTATTCTTCAGCCAGTGCTCCATCTCCTAAGTTTTGAGATAAAGAATCCGTCTCTAAATCTCAGGGCAGTGTCAGCAATACCTGAATTATCCCTTATGTCAAACTTATGGTAAGAACCACCAGGGTGTTTGCAGAGCTGATAGTGATGTTTGTTTTGATTGTGTCAAGATAGGCCATAGAGTCAGAGATTGTCCTCAATCCAGTTATCAGGGTTTGCAAAATCATTCCACAGCTCAGTCTGGTCGCCCGAACTAGCAGGGTACCACTTTTAGTGCTACTAGTGGGCAACACCCAAATAGACTATATGCTCTTTTGACTCGACAGGTTCAGGAAAATTCTCCTAATGTCGTTACTGGTACATTACAGATTTTCCATATTCATGTTTACGCTTTGCTAGATCCAGGTGCATATTTGTATTTTGTCACTCCATACATAGCAGGTGATTTCATATTCAGTCCTACAATTTTAGCAGAGCCATTTTCAATCTCTACCCCAGTGGTTAAAACCATCATAGCTCGACGGGTATATAGGAACTGCCTGGTTATGATATTTTAGTAACCCACGTCAGCAGATTTAGTTGAATTAGAGATGACTGATTTTAATGTCATTCTCAGTATGGATTGGCTTTATTCCTGCTATGCCAGAGTAGACTGTAGGACTTGGATAGTTCAATTTCAGTTCCTAAATAAGCCTATCCTAGAGTAGAAGGGTAGTACTTTATCTTTTAGGGATCAACTTGTTTCCTACCTTCGGGCAAGGAGAATGATTTCAATGGGGTGTGTGTATAATCTCGTGCATGTAAAGGATTTCAGTTCTGAATCTCCCAGTCTTGCATCAGTTCCAGTTGTTAATGAATATTCAGATATTTTTCCTAAAAATCTTCCAGGCATTCCTCCGAAAGAAAAATAGACTTCAGCATAGAGCTTCTCTTAGATACTCAACCTATTTATATTCCGCCATACAGAATAGCACCATTAAAACTCAAGGAACTGAAAGATCAGTTGAAGGATCTCTTAGATAAGGGATTCATCAAGCCCAATATATCTTCATGGGGTGCACCAGTTTTATTCGTGCGTAAGAAAGACGGTTCTCTCAGGATGTGTATTGATTATCGTCAGCTCAACAAAGTCACAGTCAAGAATAGGTATCCACTTCCTAGAATAGATGACCTGTTTGACCAACTTCAGGGTGCCAGTTATTTCTCCAAGATATACCTCATATTAGGCTATCATCAGCTCAAAGTTAGAGAACATGACATCCTAAAGATAACTTTCTATACTCGGTATGGTCACTTCAAATTTCTAGTCATGTCCTTTGGTCTTACCAATGCCCCTACAGCTTTCGTGGACTTGATGAACCAGGTGTTCAAGCAGTACTTGAACATGTTCATCATAGTCTTCATAGATGATATTTTGGTTTATTCTCGCACAGAGCATGATCAATCAGACCATCTTAGAATTGTTCTTCAGACTCTTAGAGATCATCGGTTGTTTGCCAAGTTCAGTAAGTGCAAATTTTGGATAAGATCAATTGCATTCCTTGGCCATATTGTTTTCGGTGATGGAATTAGAGTAGATCCTCATAAGACCAAAGCGGTAAGAAACTGGCCTTTCCCTGTCTCTTTATCTGATATCAGTAGTTTCTTGGGTTTGGCTGGCTATTAAAGATGCTTTTTCGAGGGATTTTATTCTATTGCATCTCCTATGTTCAGATTAACTCAGAAGAATGTTAATTTTCAGTGGTCAAATTCTTGCGAGAAGAGTTTTCAAGATTTGAAGACTTGACTCACCTCAGCCCTAGTTCTAACTCTTCTAGATAGTTCAGACGGTTTTATAGTCTATTGTGATGTGTCCAGAGTGGGTTTAGGTTGTGTCCTCATGTAGCATGGTAAAGTCATAGCCTACATCTCCAGATAGCTAAAGTCCCATGATAAGAATTATCCTACTCATGATCTTGAGTTAGCAGCCGTAGCATTTTCCTTAAATATTTAGAGGCATTATTTATACGAAGTTCATATAGTTGTCTTCATATATCATAAGAGTCTCTAATATGTATTTTCTCAGAAAGATCTTAATCTTCGTCAAAGAAGGTGGTTAGAGCTCTTGAAAGATTATGACATGAGTGTCCTTTATCATTCGGGCAAGGCCAACGTTGTGGCCGACACTCTCAGTAGACTTTCCATGAGTAGTGTTTCTCATGTAGAGGATGGTAAGAAGAAGATAGCTGGTAACTCCCAAACTACATCTCTCGTAAGAGTGTAAGCGGTCGCTGTCAAATATAGAACCCAACTGGGTTGGGTGTCGAATCCCACAGGGAATACTTGGTCACTAAGTAAGCAACAATTAGTAGACTTTTGGTCAAAAATTCTATGGAAAGGGGGGATTTTATCCGTGAAGTAAAATTATCAAAATAGCAAAGTAAAAATGATATGTTTAGTAAGATTTTAATCAATGAAAATTGTAAGTTAGGGTTATGTCCACCTTATGAGTTCTACGTATCTATTAACTATGAGTTATGCGAAATTCAGACATGCATGCACTTATAGAGATTCGTATTCTATGGTAAATCCTAGCGTCTTTCGACCATCAAGGATTATCTCACTTTAACTCTTTCGAGGTTAAAGCGTATAACTAATGGTACGAATTCTCCAAGAGGTTAATCCAGTTACGGCACTAACTTTTAAACAGGGGTTGGTAGCCCTATTTCCTTGTCACTCTCTCTCTTTTAGACATGTAATTTTTCTTTCGAACAAGTTAATACTATATTGGCGTATTCTATATGTTTGAAACCACAAGAATTCAATTAAGATGAAGAGAGTAATGATATAAGTAGCATACGTATCAAGAATTCACAAACTCATAGAAATATATAGTATTATCAAAAGGCTTCCATAACCCTAACAGAGAAGTTTAGCTACTCATGAGTGCAACGGAGATCACCATAAACATCATCATCATATCAAAATAAGAATGATATCACGTTGGTCATAAGAGCCGTGATTTCTCTATCAGAAAGTAATGTGAAGAACTAAATGTCGAAAAATAGAATTGAACAGAAAATAGGATGAATGAATTGAATGATGAAAAATTGAGCAAATAAGGGTTTTTATAACACCCTTGTCCTAGTCCTATTGAAATAGGGTTTTTATCCTTGTCCTACTGAAATAGGGTTTTTATCCTTGTCCTAATCCTACTAAGTTACTGCTGATCCCCAAGTCTTCAGAAATACTGTTTTTGCCCGGGACAAGTTCTTTATGCATCACTTTCAGTCCACCAGTTTCCAGAAGCCGCCGTCCTTCTTACGTTGAGGTTTCCTTTGGCGTCCAACAGTCCACAAAATGCTGAAATCTTCATCATTTATACCTTAAAACTTGCTAATCACGTTGGTTAGCCCACTTACAGAAAAAAGGACTAAAAGTGCAGGAATTATATATTTTGTCCTCAAAACTTAGCTAAAATATGGGTAAATTAAGGTGCTTTAGGCGTGTAAATACGCCTAACATCAACACCCCACACTTAAAGCTTTGTTCGTCCTCGAACAAAATATCATGTCCATATAAACATCTACTAAGTGTTTCACAGTAATAACACAAAATATTCATCAAGACAGGCACGACAATCATTAACAAAGAGTAGTTTTCTGAGCACTACTAGAAACAATTTAACCTCTAACATGGACTCGTGATGATGGATAATTTGTATCCACAAGTTAAGGCAAAAAGAATCATACAAACTACCCAAAACTCATCAACCATGTGTGTCTCACATAAGACATTACCCATAATCACTCACAAGTATTGCATTTTTTGAAACATGGGTATAAGATTTACGTTGCTCTCACTCTCACAAAGAATTCATATGTTGCAACTGATGACCATAGGCTTGCCCTTAGTGTAATGCTCCACTAATATCAGAATGCTAAGCTTAGGATCAAATAGGTCTTTTACAGGTTGTAATGTAGGCTAAGGGACTGGTAGGACTATTTTGGCCAGAAATAGTGACTATGTTCCTAAGCGCTTTAATACATCACATTATGCCATTAACACTCTCTTTTAATCAACTCTGCTACCTTTCTTTCATCTATCACCCCTTTTCACTTATTTTTCCAATCAAACATAACTATCTTTTTATTTAATCATAAACACAATTTATCTTTTTGTTTTTCTATTTCTTTTTCTTTTTTTCTCTCTCTTTTTTATAACACACCTCTATGATAGCCATTCTTTTTCATAACAGATTCAAGTACCAATACATTATAAGGCATCACTCTTACCCAATTTCCTCTTATTTTGTCACATGACTTTACAATTAAAGCACTTAGGAATTTTGATCAAATTATGGTCTTGAAAAAAAACTGATTAGGCTACATATGAGGCTGTCAAAGAAAACGGCTAAAGGCTCAAAGGGGTTGACTAGGATAATGCCCACGGGTAGGTAAAACGAAGGTAAACAATCACAGGTTGCCAAATAAATGCCTAAATCATCTCCTAAACTCACACTCTTTATTTCTCTTTACACACACACTGGGCAAGTTCTAGCATCAGCCATAAACACAGAATATACTATTGCCTCACACACACAAGGCACATGGTCGACTTTATTGGGAGCAGTATAAAATCTTGACCCAACAGATGAATGAACTAAACCATACACTTATCACATAGTGAGTCACACTTGGAGCCTAAACATCTCAATAGTAATGATTTTAGCACAAACTCTTGTCATAATACCATGCCGCCTATCAGAACAATTTCATGCAAAATCTTAAAAAAACTTAAGGAAAGGAATTTTTTTTTGAAAATTTAACTACTACTAAAAACCAAACAAATGAACATAAATAAATGTAGGTAGGCAAAGAAATACAGCATACAAATACCAGCACCCCACACATAGACGGGACACACTGTCCTCAGTGGAAAACAAATAAGAAGAACTTGGTTAGCCGGACTCCTCTTCTATGTATGGGGTCATACCCCCTGCGTCGGAATCATCATCAGAGTCATCATCCTCAGAGGTTCCTCAAAATGTACCCCACTTGATTCCAAGAGTGCGTCGAGGTATTTGCAGCACGGAGGATTCAACTTGCTCTTTTCTTCCTCTTTTCTTACCTTTCTATGAGGTGGGTGCTTTTTGTTTTCCTTGTTGTCCTTTTAAGGCCATTCTACCTGAGATCCTAATAGAGTCATGTTATCTTCATCTCGGAAGATTCAATCATCCCACACTTAATTTGTTGGTTCAAACTAATTAAGTGAGTGATGTCGATTACTCATACTTCATCGACTTACATATAGGCGATATGTTCCAACCTTATGTTAAGCACAGTCATACCTTCATGTCATCTTAACTATCCCATGCAACTCTATTTCATGTAATCTTGATTATACTTTGATGTTTGGATTAATGCACCTTTTGAACAAGACTACTACGTAGAGATCATATCAAGTTATGACATAGAAATAATCACAACATCTCATGCTTGTATTCAATCATGATTTTTATCTCGATGGAAGAGTCATTCAAGCATTTTGAGCATTCAATTTTAATGTTTATGCATTTACTTTACGATGTCGATTCTGCAAAAGTATGACAGTGTATCAATATCAAATACAAGTTGGAAATAAGTCAAGAACATTTACACGTATTCTTCCACTCACTTAGTTGTATCACAACAAATCAACCAAATTCAAATCACCAACACTACTTCAAGATTTAAAATAC
Organism: Capsicum baccatum var. pendulum; assembly: GCA_030864225.1. Taxonomy (NCBI): domain Eukaryota; kingdom Viridiplantae; phylum Streptophyta; class Magnoliopsida; order Solanales; family Solanaceae; genus Capsicum; species Capsicum baccatum. The sequence continues at coordinate 30,727,958 of CM061561.1, forward strand.
CATCATAAGCATAAGATTGTAATAATTACGGAATATAAAAGAAGATCTTACTTAGTGATGGCCTCGGAAGATGATCTTGCAAGGTTAGGAGAGCAAAAATAAAAGTTTTAAGAGATTTGGGAGGCAAAGGCGGCGTCTAATGCTTGGCCTAGTTGGGAATAGGCGGCGCATATTCCATGGCATTATAGATTCAGAGAGCAAAGGCAATGGCATAGGCGGCGCCTTTAGCTTTGCCTAGTTGAGCAGAAGGCAATAGCATAGGCGGTGCCTAATGCTTTGCCTACTTGAGAAGAAGGCAATATCATAGGCAGCGCCTAATGCTTTGCCTAGTTGAGTAGAAGGCAATAGCATAGGCCTTGCCTTGTGTTTCCTAGATTTGTATAGGCAATGCTTTGCCTAGTTGAGCAGAAGGCAATAGCATAGGCCTTGCCTTGTGTTTCCTAGATTTGTGTTTCCTTTTGCTCCTTCATTACTCACTTACCACCTTTAACATAGCTCACTTTCAAATCGTAATTTGAGACCAATCTCCTCCTTTTTATGTCTTACATCTACACTTACTCAAAAACAACAAAAACGATTAGAACGATGGGTTGCCTCTCACCAAGCGCCTTATTTTTGGTCGTGACTCGACTACCAAAACAAACTCCTAGTAAAACAAAACAATTAAAGACGATGGGTTGCCTCCCACAAAACGCTTGATTTATTGTCGTGACACGACATAGTTATCTCGATTACTTAGACTTCATTGAGATATATGGTGCATCGTTTTCTGAATGGATTTAGATGACACTGATGCTTACCTGTAGGAATGTAATCTTCTTTGAGATGACTCTTGAGCATACATATCCCAGGAGGGATACCAATTATATCATCAATACTCTAACCCATAACTCTCTTGTACCTCTTCAGAGTAGAGATGAGAGCCTCTACGCCCTGTTTACTTAAATCATCCGCAACACTCTCCGGAGGTGTATTTCTATTTCCTAAGAATGCATACCTTAGGTGACTGGGGAGCTCTTTCGATTCTAGTATTTGTGGCTCTTCAGTGAAAGTCTTCACTGTTGGTAAGGGCCAATTCTTAATATCAAGGTCCAGCTTCTTAGGGGCATAAGAATTGGACCTTATCCCTGTTAGAGCCCAAACAGTTTCCTCATATTCTTCAGCCACCTCATGCTCAAAATTCAACAGCACATCAGATAGTGACTCAACAGTAAGCTGCTTTTCTACAGATAATTCTTTCTCATCCTTATCATAAACGTCATCTATAGAGAACACATTCATATCGCTGGGTAGATTCATTGCTTTGCATACATCAAAATGGACCACTTTGTCATTCATCCAAAATAAAAGGTCATTATCTCATAAATCAATAAGCACACTTTCGATTGCGAGAAAAAGGCATCCCAAGATTATGGGACTTTCAGAATCCACCTCGCAATCCAAAATAACAAAATTTGTAGGAAAGATGAAGGTGGAAACCTTTACCAACACATCATTCAAGATACCCACAGGTCATTTTACCGACCTATCTTCCATCACGAGCCACATAGTAGTTGGTGTAGGGTTGCCCAACCCCAACTTTCTGTAAATTGATAGCGGCATCAAATTGATGCTAGCTCCCAAATCGCAAAATGCCTTAGCAAAATCAAATGATCTAATCGTGCAAGGAATAGTAAAAGCACCAGGATCTGCCTTTTTCTAAACTAGCGATCTTGTAGCGATTGCACTGCAATAATGAACATTATCTGCCAGCTCATAGCTTGCTGCCCGCTTCTTTGTCAAAAGATCCTTCATGAATTTAGCATACCCAGGCATCTGTTCCAGTGCTTCCACCAAAGGAACATTAATGGTCAGCTGCTTCAACATAGTCATGAATTTACTGAACCTTGTATCATCCACTTTTTTCTTTAGTCTCTGCAGAAAAGGTGGTGGTGGAGGGGGAACTTTTTCTCCACCACTTCCTTTTTATCTTGCTTCTGATTATCAGCCTTTTCAGGAGTGTCATCAGCCTTTTTCTTCAATCTCTGAGGAAAAGGTGGGGGTGGAAGAGGAATAGTTTTCTCATGAACGCTCTCATTCTGATTTTCAGCTTCTATAAAATTATCACAATTTGCGTCAATAACAATCTCCTCTATATCATCAACCACCTGCTTGCCTTTAGACGGATTGTCTAATACCTTACCGCTCCCGGTAGCAATAGCCATGCATGATCCATCATTCCTTGGATTTTGCACAGTGTCACTAGGTAAAGTGCCCGCTTTTCTTTGGTTGAATGCCGCTGATAGTTGACTCAATTGTTGCTCCAGCTGTTTTATTGCAGTAGAATGCGAGTCAACTAATTGCTTCATTGAGAACAAATCACTTATTACCTCAGTTACTCCCGTGTTGGTTGCCTTCACTCCTTTCACCAGCTTCGCCATCATATCTTCCATGGACATCTTCCCAGAGCCAGACGCCACAGCCTCACGATTTCCAGGAGAAACATACAAACCACTCCTGTCAGTCTTATTCTTCCAACTACCTTGATCACGGTCCTTGTTTCCAGTTTTATCATAATAGTTTCGACCTTGGTTTCCTTGGGTATTGCCTCAGAAACCCCCCTGATTGTTCAAGTAGTTAGCTTCTTCCTCAGAATCGGATTTGTCTCTTCATTTTGATGCAACTGCTTTGATTCTTTTGGTCTTCCCTAATAATAAATTCTTGGTAAGAAGATCCATTTGGTTTTTTATATGCTTCATATCTTGATCACGTTCCTCCTCTCTTCACCTTTGTTCTACAGTTATGCCAATGGATATAGTAGAGCTTGCTACCTCAGAATCCCTGGTATGCCAATCTGTACTCTTCTTTGTCATTCGATCTAGCATATCACTTGCCTGAACAAAAGTAAGGTCCATGAATGACCCTCTAACAGCATTATCAACCATTGGCTTAGGTACCGAATTCATAGACCTGTATAATATCTCCATCAAGTGGAAATTGGTCATATAATGATTTGGGCACCTCATAAGCTTCTTCTTGAACCTTTCCTATGTTTCGCGGAGAGCTTCAGTTGGAAGCAGTCAAAAATTGCAGATCTCGTCTCTTAATTATGCTCTCTTGGATGGCGGATAGAATCTTTATAGGAAAGCGTCTTTCAATTGCCTCGAATTAGTAATAGAATCAGGAGTTAGCTTATTCAACCATAGAGTTGCCTCCCCAGATAGAGACAATGGAAATAAGCACAGCCGAATTGCATTCTATCCAATGCCTGGATTGTCGAATGACTTGCATATTGAGATAAAGTTGATCAGATGCATATTCGGATCATCACCTGCAATTCCCCTAAATAATCCCTTGAGCTGTAATAGTTGAATCATGGTGCTTGTGATATTGAACTTGGCTCTAGGTGCCAAGGGTGGAGGAATAATAGCTCCTGTGGCACTAGCTCCATCCAGATCATCATCATCATCATCAAATGGAAACTACACAGCTCGGTGTTCTGGCATCAGTCTAGCTTGATGATCTCTTTTGTTCGTAGGTGTCGCCACCTCAGCATCATGCCTAGGGTTTAGTAACTCGTCATCACCTAGGTCCTCATCGTCAGGATTTGTTGCTCGCCCAGGGTTATCAATATTCTGTTGATGTACTTGGACAGCGGCCAACACATCTAGTCTAGCCTGCTTCTATTGAGAAACCCTTCTTTCAATGTCACGTTGTGCCTCCATTCTGCCAATACGATGTGGTTCAGGATTTATGGGTAATAATGGTTTTCCCGAACTTTGAGTATAGGGAATGCACTGAACAAAACCTGAATAAAACAAAAACAACAACTAAAAGTAAAACCTGAGAATCTTTGACCAAAGGGTCTAGTAATTATCACAAACTTAGTTGACAGCCGTATTCCCCAGCAACGGTGCCAAAATTTGATAACGTCCAAACTACAGCTCTCGTAAGAGTGTAAGCGGTCGCTGTCAAATATAGAACCTAATTGGGTTGGTTGTCGAATCCCACAGGGAATACTTGGTCACTAAGTAAGCAACTATTAGTAGACTTTTGGTCGAAAATTCTACGGAAAGGGGGGATTTTATGCGTGAAGTAAAATTATCAAAATAGCAAAGTAAACACGATATATTTAGTAAGAATTTAATCAATGAGAATTGTAAGTTAGGGTTATGTCCACCTTATGAGTTCTACGTATCTATTAACTATGAGTTATGCGGAATTCCAACATGCATGCACTTATAGAGATTCATATTCTATGGTAAATCCTAGCGTCCTTCGACCATCAAGGATTATCTCACTTTAACTCTTTTGAGGTTAAAGCATATAACTAATGGTACGAATTCCCCAAGAGGTTAATCCAGTTATGGCACTAACTTTTAAACAGGGGTTGGCATCCCTATTTCCTTGTCACTCTCTCTTTTCCACACATGTAACTTTTTTTTTTGAACAAGTTAATGCTATACTGGCGTATTCTATATGTTTGCAACCACAAGAATTCAATTAAGATGAAGAGAGTAATGATATAAGTAGCATACGTATCAAGAATTCACAAACTCATAGAAATATATAGTCTTATCAAAAGGCTTCCATAACCCTAACAGAGAAGTTTAGCTACTTATTAGTGAAACGAAGATCACCATAAACATCATCATCATATCAAAATGAGAATGATCTCACGTTGGTCATAAGAGCCGTGCTTTCTCTGTCAGAAAGTAACGTGAAGAACTAAATGCGAAAAATAGAATTGAATAGAAAATAGGATGAATGAATTGAATGCTGAAAAATTAAGCAAATAAGGGTTTTTATAACACCCTTGTCCTAGTCCTATTGAAATAGGGTTTTTATCCTTGTCCTACTGAAATAGGGTTTTTATCCTTTTCCTAATCCTACTAAGTTACTGCTGATCCCCAAGTCTTTAGAAATACTATTTTTGCCCGGGACAAGTTCTCCATGCATCACTTTTAGTCCACCAGTTTCCAGAAGCCGCCGTCCCTTTGGCGTCCAACAGTCCACAAAATGCTGAAATCTTCATCATTTATACCTGAAAACTTTCTAATCAAGTTGGTTAACTCACTTACAAAAAAAAGGACTAAAAGTGCAGGAATTATATATTTTGTCCTCAAAACTTAGCTAAAATATGGGTAAATTAAGGTGCTTTAGGCGTGTAAATACGCCTAACGTAAATAGCCTAAGAAATTCATCAGCTTACCAAACTAGGAGTTTGCTTATTCAACTTTTTAGAGGGTGGTATATGTGTTTAGAGTAGTTCAGAGTCATGTCTAGTTTCTGAGGTAAAAGAAAAGCAAGACAGGGATCCCAGCCTTGTCAAGCTAAAAGAGTCAGTTCAGAATTAGAAAGTAGTGGCTTTCTCTAAAGAGGGAGATGGTTTTCTTCATTGTCAGGGTCGTTTGTGTGTTCCAGGTGTAGATGACTTGAGGCAGCAAATTCTTACAGAGGCGCATGGTGCACAATACTGTATTCATCCAAGGGCCACTAAGATGTACCGTGACTTGTGAAAGATCTATTGGTGGAGTGGGATGAAAAGAGATATTGCAGAGTTTGTGGCTAGGTGCTCTACATATCAGCAAGTTAAGATAGAGCATCAGAAACCTAGTGGGTCCATGTAGGATTTCACCATTCCTACTTGGAAGTGGGAAGAAGTGAACATAGATTTTGTGATGGGTTTGCCTCAAACTCATCATCAGAAATATTTGTAAACCTATGTTTGTACACATGTTATTTTTGAGATTTTCACTTTCTATCACATGGGAAATTGAGTTAGCTTTCCAACGGTAACAATTTTGTCCAAATACGACATCAGACGATGAAGTTATGGACGTTTTACTTGGAACTATCAAAAATGCCCAGGTATGATGACAAGTTGACCGACCGCCACATAAGTGATGGACTGCCACTTTGACCATCACAACCAAGGCAGTTGAGCCACTTACTGGGTAAGGACTAACAGATGAGTTGACAAATTAACAAAATTGTGACCGACCGTCATCCAGGCCATCAACTCTTATCCAGTGAACCCCATTTCTGGTCCACGTCTGATGGGCTAAGTGATGGACCGTCAAGTGTATGAAGGACCATCAGTTGGACTGTCATACACCACATTCATTTTATTTCTAGTTCATTTTAATAGGGGTATTTTGGTAACTTACCACTCACCTATATATACCCAGTTAAGTCCGAATTTAGCCATTATGCTCATTATTATTTCACAAACAAAAAATAGGGTTTCGTTCTGAATTTAATCCCCAAGAACAAGATCCAATCTTCTTCAAGAATCAAAGGATTTCAAATCGTTCAAGTTCAAAAACATCAAGAACCTTGAGTCAAGTATGCGTAGTGTTCATCTATGGACCCCTTTCGTTTAAAGAGTTCAAGAACCATGCTTTTAAATGAGAAACTTTGATTTCCTTGTTGTTATGTGATGTTTTTCATGTTAATTATCATTGTTTAAGTTTCAAGATATTAATATGAGTTTACTTCCATGATGTATGCATGCTCTTAGTTAAAACCCATGAATTTGGGTGGTTCAAGATGATTAAAATTGTTGAGAAAACCTATACCCCAAAGTGTAAATGCAAGGTGTTTGTTAAAATGCGTAGAATTCTAAAAATTATGCTCCCATGACCCCATAGTATTTAAATGACAAGCTATGTCAACTCTTAAGATGATTCCACATTAACTTCCATTCTATTGATATGTGTTGCTATTATGATTATGCAAAGAACATGATATTAAGGTTGTGCAAATACTTCTATGTGACATGAAATCCTTTCCATGAAATACATTGTTGATAACCATGCTTAGTATGAAATCCCTTATGTACGATATTATGAATTGTGGACTCAAATCTTGTGATCAAGTCATGTCATGTGTGTCAGTTTCCTTCCATCGAGTCTTGGGGGTATTCGTACCCAAAAAATATAGTTATGTGCCTATAGCCAAGTCACGTTACCCCGATAATCTCAGTCAAGCCATGATCTATAGAACTCAGTCAGTTATGTGACTCAGGAAACCTCCGAAATCTCATGATCTCAGCAAAATCTCAAATATTAGTGTTATTTGGCCAATCAACGAAAGTCAGTTACTCAGTCCTTGTACAGTCAGTTAAATCATGTTCTGTCTCTTCAGATGGGAGTAGAAGTTAGCACCAAGTTAACCCAAGGATGGAATTCACTTGCTAGTTTAGGGTATGATTCTTAGCAGTCATCCTTGTGTTCCAGAACTACATAGCCAGCGTAGGTTGAGACATATTAACCTGCCAGACTAGGGTTGATGAGGTGGCTTAACCTGTCAGTTGAGGGTTCCAACCATTCTCATTTGAGTACCTTTCAGTTGAGGGTCACTCATAACTGTCCTTACTAGTGGCACGATATTGACACCCCTCCAGTCAGGACAGAGATTGGATCCCAACTTAGCTATATACATTATTGGGGCATGTTGGTTAAACAACTACCTCCCACAGTTTTAGGCTCAGTCTCAATAAAAGAACTTAAATAGTTCTTCAGATATCAGTATACCAGGACTACCAGATACAGTTAAATTCAGTTATAGTACGGAACTTAGATAGTTCCATCAGATGCAAGAATGTCAGACACAGTCACCCATGTATTCAGAACTATAGTGTCAGTCATGATCAGTTATCAGTAAACTATATATTAGCATACAGATTTAGCTATCATGCATTCACGATCTCAGTTTCTATGTATGCATGTTTGCACTCTCACGTTCATATCAGTCAGTTAGTTAGCATTGTTCAAGCATGTAACCCTATTTATGTTTAGCCTACCTCACACGTATACTCAGTACTCTAGTTGTACTGGCGCATTTGTGCTATGGTACTTTATTTTTATGTTACACCATAGGTTCAGAGACACAAGTTCTAGACCAGCAGTAGCAGTCGCATTCCAGTATATCGAGCTGCAGTGGGTCCTTTTTCGAGGATGATATGATTCGATTTATTTATTATTTCAGTTAGTTTTCAGTTTATGGAGTTAGTTGGAGACATGTTCCTTCAACTCTTTATTCAGACAGTGCTTAGAGGATTTCAGATTTTGTTCAGATTTGATTCAGTTTTCAGTTGCTTTGGGTATCTTTCACCCATATGTATGTTATTTTACCAGATTCTTTATTCAGTTGAACCTTATGGCCTAAATGTTTAAGTTTTCCGCATAGTACATGTATATTGAGCAATGTACAAGTACAGATGTTAGTCATGGGTAAGCTTGTGGTCCCTCGGGGTCATGAGCACCATGTAATATTTCGGTTCAAAAAATTAGGGTATTACACCAAGTTTGTAATGCCCTGAGTTTGCACCTCAGATGCCACACGGTGTTTTTATCCACGAGGCTGAAATGCCATAAGGTTCATAATCCAAATATTGATAAATATCGCAACTGATAATAACATCTAAAAATTGAATACTATCTGAAATAGTCTAGTCTAAGAAACCTCTACTGAAGTATCTTAATGTGGAGTTGATAGTACAAGCCCCCGACTAACTTTGATTAATAAAATACTGAATCTACTATAATATTGAAATAAATAGTATCCTCGATGGATGAGGACTCTCTACTGAATCTGCTGTTGCTAACTGAATCTGGCTAAGCGGTGTTAGGAACCTGAGCGTTCGAATCTATAATATGAGACATCATAGCATAAAAAAAGAGTATGTGATCAGTACGTGAAATATACTGGCATGATAGATGAGGCAAGTCTAATATGCATGAATAATAACTGACTAAATGATATAAAGTAACTAAATGAGAGTACATGGATAACGGAAACTGCTGTAAATACTGTGTATTCAAACTACATATATATGTATATTGTATCTAAGATTATACTAAACTGAGTACTGAGTTCTGATAACTGAGTAACTAATATTTGAGATTACTGATCACTGAATTACTGATAGCTGGGTGACTATTTCTGACAGTCTTGATTTTGTAGACCTGAACTAATTTCTCTGCTGAGATTGAAACTAAAACTATGAGAGGTAATCATCTAACCAACATGTCCTAATATCTTATCAGGGTCCAACCTATAACCATAGTTCGAAGGGTGTCAGTACCGAGCCATGGGTGCTAATAGGCTAAAGAGTCACCCTTATCTAGCAGGTGCCCTAATAAGAATGATATTACCCTCAACTGGCAGATAAAATATCTTATCAACCCTCAACTGGCAGGTTGATATCTCAAACTATGATATGTAGTTCTGGAAGGCAAGGAATGATACTAAAGATCACACCTTCCACTGATAGGTGAGCCCCCATCCTCGGGTTCACTTAGTGCTGAATCCTACTCCCAACTGAATGGCACTGATTATTAAACTAAACTGAACTGGACTAAGTTTTACTTAGTTCTGTAACTGACTGAGTACTACTGTTTATAACATTATTGAGACTATTCTGTAGCTACTGTGATCAAGGTAAACTATTAGATTTTTTTTTTGGTATTGAATACCCCAAGGACTCGATAGCATCAATAGTAAAACATGGCATAATCTTGAAAGCATACTAGCTGGTCACTTAGTCATGATTCATTCATTGAGACATTTTGTCAAACACTTGCAAGTCATGAGTTTATACATGAATGGGACGCATGCTAACATGTCAGGATTTCACTGTTCTATTCACATAGGCGTTCTAACAAATTCTTGGGGAGGATGACTATTCCACATAACAATAAACATATATAAATATCATGGATACAACATTCAACTTGTAAATTCAAGGATTAAATCATGATAATCGCATAATTCACCACACATGCTATCTTAATTTCATGAAACTTGTAATTAATCATGGATTAAAACCCAAACAATATCATGAACATGAGTACAATCTAATTCAAGCATGAAAATCACAAATTTGGAAACTTGTATTTTAAAAAAAAGGTTCTTGGACTCCATGGGTGGTAAGGGCCCGTGGATGAACACCTAACATACCTGGAAAGATGATTTCTAGAAGTTTTTTGGTGGAATTTTTGAGATTTGACCTTCATTCTTGAAGGCTAGGATCTTGCTAATTGAGAGAATGCTCTTGATTTTGGGGGAAATTGTATAGAATAATGACCTAACTAGGTTGTTAGGGCTTAAATCACGTGTTTAGACTGATTAGGGCCATTAAAAAAAGACCAAATTATCCTTAAAACAATTTAAAATTTTCATCATTGGGATCCCGACTTTGGCCATCACCACGACGCGGTGCCTTGGCTAGTGCAGTCCAAGGATGAGTACAAAATTTCACCTTGGAGCAATGCGATGGAAATCGCAGTGCCTTACTGGAAGTTGATAACTGTGAAAATACCCATTAGCGCGACGTGGTGCTATCATGTTTACGTCCTGGAAAATGCTAATTAAGAACTGGATCTTTACCGTGATGTAACACTATTGCAGTTATTTAATGGAAACTGAAGAATGCCATTTGGCCTATCACCGCGATGTGGTGATACTCATTATGGCCTACTACTTCACTAAAAGTGCTATAACTTCTAGTTATAGCCATTGGGATCCCGACTTTAGCCATTTAGTTATCCCTAAAACAATTTAAAATTTTCATCATTGGGATCCCGACTTTGGCCATCACCACAACGCGGTGACATCATGGTGAGCCACTAAAATTTGTTGGCTAGTGCAGTCCAAGGATGAGTACGAAATTTCACCTTGGAGCAATGCGATGGAAATCGCAGTGCCTTACTGGAAGTTGATAACTGTGAAAATACCCATTAGCGCGACGTGGTGCTATCATGTTTACGTCCTGGAAAATGCTAATTAAGAACTGGATCTTTACCGTGATGTAACACTATTGCAGTTATTTAATGGAAACTGAAGAATGCCATTTGGCCTATCACCGCGATGTGGTGATACTCATTATGGCCTACTACTTCACTAAAAGTGCTATAACTTCTCACCTAGATATCGGATTTGTGAAAAATTTATGTTGTTGGAAAGTTGATTGAATTTCCTACACTTTCATGAGTCTTGAGCTGGAAAATTCTAAGTATTTGAAAGTATTATGTAGGAATTCATGTGTACTGAGAGCTAAACCGAGATAGAAAAATACAGGGTATTACAGGGACAAACATCAAAGAAACTTACCCCATGGAGCAACTTCTGATCTAGAAGCGGTTCAGGGTTATAATGTGCAATTCTTTTTATAGAAGATGACAGAAGAGAGAAAAATATTTCATACTGCTTCTAATTTTTCTTTAAAGAATGATTAAGGTGAATGCAAGTGTACTGCTCACCATTAGAATAAATTAATAACATAAAAGGAAATACTGGTAAGATAGTTACTGTTATCCTTCAAAAGAAAAAGTGAAAGTGCACTATCTTGAAATCGGAATACTGTTTATTTTCATAAATATATTGACAAAATCCACACGAATTTTTATTCCAGTATAATAAAAGCTTTTAGAATTCGGCTTAATATTTTTCTTTTCCTAATTGGACCATGATTTTTATTCTAATAATAGATTTTGATTTCTATGGTAAAAATGTATCATAAGAGGTTACATTGCATGGTTCAACCATTCTTAATATTTTTTTGGTTCCTATTTTAGAAATGGAGGAACGGGGACAAACTCGAATCACTCAAGATGGGAGTTCAGGATATCGATCAAAGAAACATTGTAGAAGAGCACATCATCGAAGGGCATGTTTTTGAGGTCGAGAGATCATACAAAATGGTGTCCCCATGGTAACACAAAATCTATTAAGAAATGAATGGGCTATACGAAGGAAAAGAGAGAAGAAGCTGAAAGAGTTTAAGTTATTTAAGATGTCTCCTAATATTACATTTTCTACTTTTATTCAGTTGTTTGAATTAAAACGTGTAGAACAAGAAAACTATGTAGAAATCTCGTATTGGGAAGCATTAGCTATTTCAGTAAATTCTTTCTTTGATCCTTGGGGAGAGATATTAATTGATGTTTATCACGATATTTAGCCTAGCGAGCCTTTTTGGGTGTATATAAGTCATCTATATTATTTGTGAAATGAATTTTATATTTAGATTGACTTGTAAGACCAAGTTATTTATTAACTTTATATAATATAAATATTTAGTTGTTTATGTCATTTTATATGAATTTCATTCATTTTTTTGAGTTTAAAATGACTTAATTGAAAGCTATCATTCTAATACACATTAAGAAATTAATTTCTAATTTTGGTCAAATGTTTAGTTTGTAGAAATGATCGGATTCTTAAGTGTCCTTTCGATTATACACTGAATAAAAACCTTTATGTGAAATGATTTGCTTGAATATGTAACTTCCATGCATAATTGATAAAATACTTGTGTGATTGTCTCTTAATAATTGACGTGAAATCAAAAAACATAATTACTGACTTGAACAAAGGAGAAAAACTAAATGGAGACAACTACGACATTTGGAGTCATAAAATATGGTATGTGCTTGAAGAGAAAAATGCTCTTAAAGGTATTAACCATGTAATATGTCTACCAGAAGAAGAGGATAACACTGCACAACACAGAAGAGACCTTGAAGCTTATAAGGCTTGGAAAAAGGCCAATTTCATTGCACATGGAATCATTGTATGTTATATGGTTAATGACCTCATACCTGAGTGCGAGGAATTTCCTACTACCAATGCCATCTGGGCACACTTGCAAGGAACATATGGGGGTACTTCTGTCACCCATCTCAGATAGTGGACTATCAAGTTTGACACTTACAAGAAGAGTCATGATCAGAACATCAAACAACACCTTAGAGTGATGTCGAATATGATATATCAAATCAAAAGGGTTGGTCATGTTCTTTCGGATGAGCAGTAGGTTCAAGCATTGATCCGATCACTTCCTAAAAGTTAGGAACACTTAAAGGTCAACTTAACCCATAATGACAACATTAAAACATTTTCTAATATTGCATGTCACGTTGAACTTGAAGATGAGCGGCTTGGTGTTGCTAAAGCTGCTTCTAATCCCTTTATGAAAGAATAAAGTGGTAAGAAATCTTCAGTATGCAAGCATAAGAAGTGGAAAAAGAATATAAAAGATAAAGAGACCGAAGAAGGACCCACTAAGAAAAAGAACAAGCCAAATTCCAAGAAGGGAAAAAGGTATTTCAAGAAGAAAGACAAGGGCAAGATCAAGTGCTACAATTTCCAAAATCTGGGATATTTTTCTCGTGAAGGTCCTGAGCAGAAAAAGGTAGCATTTCTAAATGCAACTCTAAGTGCTACATATATTTCTAGCACTACTTTATTAATTGAATCTTATCCTATATGGATTATAGACTCAGGAGCCACCGACCATGTGAGTCGAGATCGAGAAGCGTTTGCGAAGTTCCATCAAGTTTCATCTGGATCAAGGTGGATCTATGTAGGAAACAATGCAAGACTTAAATTCAAAGGGATTGACACTTGCAAAGTAGATTTGCGTGGATCCTAATCTTTAATGTTGCATGACGTGTTATATGCTCTAGAAATTCGATGAAACTTAGTATCTGTGTCTATTCTTTTAGATGTTTGTTTTCATTTATTTTTTAGTCATAATTGTGTAAGAATTACTCTATATCATGTTTTTATGGTTTTGGACAGCGTTATGATCGCTTTATTGTGTTAGATTGTAATCCTTCAACTTATGACTATTATGTTGATAGTTGTGTAATGTCATCTTATTTTACTAATAATGATGTTGATATACTTACATGGCATACTAGATTGGGTCACATAGGGCAAGACCAAATAAATATATTGAAAAAGGAAGGACATCTAGGTCCTTTCTCCAAAATTAAAATACCAACTTGTCAAAATTATCTTGCCGGAAAGATTACACGTAAACCATTTGGGAAGGCTAAAAGAGCTAAATTTCCATTATAAATAATCCATTCCAATATCCGTTATCCAATAAATGTGAGGGCAAGGACTGGTTGTTCATATTTCATTACATATATTGACGATTTCATGCAATTTGGTTATGTCTATTTTATATCTCATAAATCAGAAGAACTTGAATGCTTCAAACTATATATGAATGAAGTTGAGAATTAATTAGAAAAAAGTATAAAGACATTAATAACCGATAGGGGTCATGAATATTTGTCAAAATAGTTTGAGGAACTTTGTATTGAAAAAGGCATTATTAGACAATTAACTACTCCTTATACACCTTAATAAAATGGTGTAGCTGAAAGAAGAATAGAACGTTGCTGAATATGACAAGGTCTATGATGGCGGAGGAAAATTTACTAATTTCTTTGTGGGGAGATGCATTATTAACTGCGGCCTGCATATTGAAAAAAGTGCCTTCTAAATTGGTATCTTCTACTCTTTATGAACTATGAACTAGTAACAAACCAAACTTTAATGATCTATGAAAGATCGTTTTGGTATGTTTGGAAAACCAAGTCCAAAAGGAAATAAATGTATCTTTATAAGATACTTAGAACACTCCAAAGGATATGTGTTCATTGATGAATTGGAATATGGAAGTACTACTAAAATTGAATCACTAGGTGTCATATTCCTGGAAAATGATTTTTCAAGAAAGGGTGAATACAGAAAAAGAAGCCTTTTTACGAAATGTTGAATTCAAATGGTCAAATAATGTCGTTAGATATACTTGATAATTCAATTGAACACGAATTTATTCTTAGTCCAAGTGGGAGTTATGAATCCCAATATCCTATTGAGGAATCTACTTCAATTACGTAAAAGTACCAAAAAAAGTGTGCCTAAACGATCTTATGAGATTGAGGATTATATCTTTCTGGTATTTCCCACAGAATTTTATGAACCTAATTCTACGAATGAGCCTCTATTGAGTCCCAAAAAACATGAATGGATAAAAGCAATAAAATAAGAAATAGAGTACATGAAAACTAATAAAGTCTGGGATCTAGTTGACCATCCTTCTGGGCTTAAAGCTATTAGGAACAAGTGGATTCTCAAAGTAAAATAGAAATCAAATGGGTCAATAGAAATGAATAAAACACGATTGGTAGAAAAAGGTTTTACTCAAGAAACTAGAATAGATTATGAGGAAACTTTTTCACCAGTTGTAAAATTTATCTCAATTCGCTTGATTTAGGCTATCGTTGCATGTTTAGATTTAGAATTACACTAAATGGACATGAAGACCTCTTTTCTCAATATAGAACTAAATGAGGAAATCTATATGGAACAACATATAGGTTCTGTTGTTAAAGGCCAAGAAAAGAAGGTTTGTAAATTAAATAGATCAATATATGGCCTTAAGGAGTCTTCAAGGTAGTGTTACCTGAGATGTCATAAGGAAATGATTTCATTTGATTTCACCATGATTGATGAAGATTGTTCCATTTATGTGAAAAAGTCCAATGAAATGTTTATGATTCTTTCACTTTCGTGGATGATATTTTATTAGCTGAAAATAATTTGGAGTATGTAAAAAATATTAAGTCATGGCTTTCAAACTCATTTGACATGAAAGATATGGGTGAAGTAGACTACATATTGGGTGTTAAAATCCAAAGAGACCGTTCCAAGAAAATTTTTAGTCAATCTGAAGAAACATACATAATGAAAATTTTGGAACATTTTCGAATGAATAGTTGCAATCCATGGCTACTCCTATAGCAAGAGGTGAATCTTTAAGCCTTGAAATGTGTCCAAAGACTGAAAAAGAAAAAGAATATATGTCTTGAGTACCATATTCTAGTGCAGTTGGGAGCTTGATGTATGCTATGATGTGTACTAGTCTAGACTTTTGTTATGCTGTAGGTCTGGTTAGTAGGTATTAATCTAATCCTGGAACAGATTATTGGAAAGTAGTGAAGAGAATTTTTTTATATCTGAAGGGAACTGCTGATTATTCACTATGCTATAGTGGATCTGATTTATCCATAAGAGGTTATATAGATACTGATTGGGCTGGTGACCGTTATGACAGAAAATCAACTTCCGGTTATGACTTCTTACTAAATGGTGGTGCAATTTCATGGAAAAGTAAGAAACAACTATGGAATTTGCAGTACAAGAAGATATTTGGTTGAAGAAATTCTATAGCATTTGAACATCGCAAGGAATTCTAAGGGTTCCACAATATTATATTATGACATTCAACTGGCTATAGCATATACAAAGGATCCTAAATATCACAGCAAGACCAAGCACATTGATATTAAGTGTAACTGTATAAGAGACATAGTAACAAATGGAGAAATAAATTTACAATACATTCCTACACAAGAAATGATAGCAGATCCTTTTACTAAGGCGATATCTAGAGACTTATTTGAGAAACATGTTATGGCTCTAGGATTACGTAGGATATGTTTATTCTTATGTATTGAAGATGACTTAATTTTAATTATTATCAAATAAGAATCTTGAATTTATGTTCAGTCTCTTATGCATGGAAAAATGTATTTTATTAATAAAATATGTCAAACAAGTCACGAGATTGGCTCTCTCACACAAGCAATTGCCTCTTACATCGAGGAACGTAAAGAGAAAAGTTCAACCATCCGATAATGATTTATTTTGTAAAGCCGGATATGAGTTTCTCTAAGAATATGTATTTGAGGATTATTAAAGAAAGAAACTCAGGTTAGACATTTAGAGGTGTCTATAGCTAGATCTGTACGATGTTGAATGACCAAAAGAATGAGACACACGGTCAAATAAAAGGTGATAACATCATAGCATGTGTTTCATACCATGTGTTCTTAGTGACCAATGGGTTAATAGAAAAATGAATCCCTGATTCTTTATTATGTGAGACCCTTAAAGTTATTTTAATTTTTCATCGAAATACCCTTATACCTTTAACTGTTTCTTAAATTTTTGTTTGGTGTTTCTACTTTAGCATGTTACTAATAGCCATGAGAGATTCGACAATGCGGTGCAAGTTTTAAAAAGTAGTCTATTGGAATAGATAGATTCGAGTGGAAATGGAAGATGATTAAAATAAATATTTTAACTTGTTTACACAAGCTGGCTATTACACTAACCATATAAGAGTGAAGTATAATTGTGTATATAAATTTAATCATGAGCTCGAGTTCAGCTCTTTAAGAGGATGACTGATCGGATAAGTAACTACTGAAGTAGTGAATGATGTTTGGGGTATTGTGAGTATTATTATCCTTATATTAGTAGAGAATTCTTTCCATATGTCATTGGATTCCTAAATATAGCTTGTAAAACCTTATAGGTAGAGCTCGTAATGCTCACAGGTCGCACGAACTATTTGCCGTATGAATTGGTGCTTTGTTGAAGTCTTATTGGCTCAGGTCATGTGTGAAGTGGGAGATGTTGGATTACGGGTATGGGTCACCCATGTGGACCGACCCAACCCAACCCATTTCTTATTCAAGGAAATAAGATTAATGCAATCTTAATTCAAAAGAAAAGGGGGACCATCCCAAAAAGATCCTATATATGATTTTTTTTTTTTTGCTTTACTGACAAGAAACTAGAGAAAATAAAATAGAAAAAAATGGGTTCATAAACGAAGAATTGAAACTAGCGACAACACCAAAACAAAAAGATTTTCGTTTATGAATAAAAAATTTCATTTCCAAGAGAAACAAAGAGGACTGGGGCATATCCTTTCAGAAGCAAAATCAATTTCCGCTACGAATTTAAGGTACACACTGATTTATGTTTTGCTCTGAATATGATAGCACAAAAAAAATGTTCTTATCCAAGTCCACTTTTATAGAGAAGATACATGCTCACCACCGCCTTTTAGTTTATGTCAAATCCATTAGGTTTTAAATTCTTCTATAAACATAAAGGCCTATATATATATCATAATTTAGTTGATAACTTGAGACTCATTATAACTCAAAAAAAATATTATACCAAGAACGTTTGTCTAATAATACATCGATTTATCTGCATAGCTTTAATTCAAAGAGAGGAGATGAACCTTGACTTTTTTGGCTACTTCATTCGGCAACAATATTCTTGTTTTATTCACTTTTTTTACCTGAATTTCAACTGAAACAGAAAATTGGATAAATTATTAAAAAGGGAGATTTCATTATAAATTATTGATTATTATAATTCAAAGTAAAACTGTTAACTAAAAGACATAAAGAATGATGATATTGAATTAAAATCAAAATAAAAAAAAACTTAAAAGTAGAAGAAGCCAAATGTTTCTTGTAACATTTGATGAAAATATTACTGTAACACCGCACGATTTTGGGCTAGAATTTGAACCATCATCTTTATGTGTATAGACCGAAACCCAATGATTTCCATGTAAATAAAAGTATGTTGATCAATTTTATAGTTTGGGAACATCTTTGGTTATGAACTGGGGCTCCTAACAATCTCCTAACTCAAAGATGAGCTGAGAACTTTTCTACCAATAGAGTTATAGCAGACATTCTTACTTGGGTTAACTTCCAACGATCATTGTTCCTAGAATATATCAAGTTAGGTGGCCTACTATATACCAAATAAAAGATCTTCGAGTCTTATTCCAATGCATCTTATTTCATCTTAATTTGATATCGGAGTAGAAAGTTATGATCATTTTACCTGGGAGTATCTATCTACCAGAGGTTGATGACTAAGTTGACAAGCTATCAACTAGTTAACGGGATGTCAACTCCGTCGTCAACCTTAACCAAAAAAGACTTTAAATCATTTATAGATTTACAACTAAGTTGACGAGCCTTCAACAAGTTGAGGGGATGTCAACTCCATTGTTAACCTTAACCAGTAAGTGTCTAATCCAGCTAGAGATTGACGACTAAGTTGATAAGCTGTCAACTTATTTGTCAACTGAGAAATTTCTTTAATTTTTTTAAGTATTCTTAGGGGTATTTTGGTTTTTGTTACCCCAAACTCCTTCCCAATGACTTAAGTCATTCAATGAGAATTGTAAACCCATTATTAGTCAGTTTTCATTGCTCCTTCTCCTCTCCACTCTCAAGAGAGAAAAGTTAGGGTTTCTTCCGAAAAGACATACTTTTAAGGCTCAATATGTCACAAACTTGGTTCATCTAAAAGACATGTTATACACTCTCTTGGTTTTAATTATCTTTAAATTGTAAAACATTTTGGCATTTTTTTATTTTAAATGATTATTTTAAAAAGGCTAGGGTTGAGGGATTTTTTTTGTTATACACTTGCATTGATTTTTCCTAGTTTTAAATGGTTTATTCATTGTTTTAATGGTGGATTGTGAACGAATTTTTTCCTCATGATAAAAGTGGAATTTGGTAACTGGATTTCCTAATACTTATGTATTTGGGCATGATAATGACATAAACCTCAACCCACATCATAATTTGATTTTTAAACAAGGTAACTATAGATCTTAACTCATCTTTTGAAATATTACATACCATTAAATTGTAAAAAGGTAAAGAGATTTTGTAACGCCCTTGGTTTTGGATTTTGAAACGAAATTCGGAGTCTAATGGTTAAATGGTTATGGTATGACATAATTGGAAGGACTTGAAAGTCTATTGGTATGATGATACCAATTCAGAAATAAATTAATAAAAGACTCTTAATAAAAAGCTCCATTGTTAGTGATATGTGTAAAAATATTTTAATTTGTACTAAATGGAAATTGTGTAGCACACCTAGAAGGTGTAGTCCAGGGAAACAAATACTAAAAATTATGTTTGTCGATGTTGAGGGTCTATGACCATTGTGTCTGCTTTGCACATTATATTTTTGGGAGGCTAATTAACTATTAGAGATTTTAGCCTAATTTCTCTGGTTCATTTGGATAATGTCAATTGGGGCCCTTTCGGCAAAGAGAGCCGGCCCATATAGCTCATGGGTGCCTAAAGGTCGGTAAGAGATACACAGTTCATGATTAAGTTTTTAAACAATCATGTTTCATGCGCCTTTCCCCTATTCTGACATCTAATATATATTTATATTTATATTTATATATATATATATATATGTATATATGTATATGTATATATATAAATATATACTTATTGTGAATATGATTTATGGCTGACTTTTGGTAAATGCATATTTTTAATCCCTTTTCTGTTGCATGCCATTACTAACCGTATTGACTATCCCCAATGCTACATCATTTTATGATGTCTGTTCCAAGGGATTTTTTTATGTCCTTGTGCAGCATTAGGTGATTCGGTATAAATTTCAAAAGGCCCAATTTCTTCTTTTTTATATTTACTATTCCAAAACTTTTGATTTTATTTTGGTATAATTGAGGTTATGTTCCAACTTGGTAGGTATTCTTTGGTCAGAGGCTTTGCAAATAGTGTTGGGTTGTTAATTTGTGGATTTGGATCTTGAATTATAGACTTTATATTTTCATTCATTAAGTTCTTTTTATTATATTAGTTAGCTTACACTAATTTATTATTGTCATGCTCATGAGGTAAGACTAAATGGTCATCTCAGGCCTTGGTTGGTTTGGGATACCCGTCACGTCCATGACCTTGGTTTGGATCTTGATAAGCTTGGTATAATAGCATGGTTCAAGGTCACTGGGTGTAAGACCCTATAAGATCCTAGGTTCGTTTCATCTCATTCTTGCATGTAGAAAGGGGTCCAAGACTTAGAATATTTTACAAGTGTTAGGACTTAGTCATTTCTAAAGCCCTCAAACTTTGATGAATTTATTTTTAACCTTTCTGACATTGAAAAGTTAGTTTTTGAGTTGATTCATGATCGGGGAAGTCAATAGTACATCTCGGGTGAGTTTAAGAATTTTCGGACAAGTGTAAGGGCATGTTTAAAACTCCAAAATAGTGGCTTCAGGCGATTATCCCGCGGTGCCCTTCCGAATCTGGTGCTGGGGGGAAGACTGCGATGGAGCCCGTAGTGCCCTGGCCAATCTAATCCATGTAATTTTTTAGTTTTGTTTCGCATTTATAAAGGCAAATTGGTTATTTTCCTTCACCCAATAGGTCCATAACACGGGATTAAAGCCCCAAATAGCATAATTGCTCATCTTTTTCACAAATCCCCTCAAGAACAAAACCCTAGGTTCATCAAATTCAAGTCTAATCTTTAATAAATTGCCAATGACTCCCACAAATTCAACAAACAAGGTATGTTAGATATTTATCCTCGAGTTCCTTCCACCCTTGGAGTTCAAGAATCCTTTTAAAAACTTAATTTATGTTCCATATGTTATAAATTGAAATTGTGTTCATGTATGTGTTGTTGTTGGGTTTAAACTAAGAAATATATAATATTTTATGTAAATAAACTAGTATTTATATGGATTGATGTAACTTCTCTTGTCAAACCCTTGAATTATAACTGAAATGTGGTAATCATGATATTCATGTGTAGTTTATTCTTATGTATAAGAATTATGCTCCCTAAGTGTTTGACAAAATGTCAATGTTAACGAAATGTGCATGGTGATCTATTAGTTATGCTTTTAAAGTTGTGATATGGACCCATTGCCTATGTTATCGAGCCCTGGGGGTATTGAATACCCCAAATTAGTTATGTACTTACTTTCAGTTGCAATAGGGTGATACCTATAGTATCCAAAATAGTAGCCTTCGGTAAGTTAATATATTCAGTGCGAGTCCATTCAAGCTTAGTATAGTCTAATGATCGGTATCGGTAATGTTGAGAGTAGGATTAGCAGCAAGCGAACCCAGGGATGGGGCATTCCTTCAAATTAGGGTTTGACCCCTTGTAGCAATCCCTGTGTTACAGAACTATATAGCCAGCATAGGTTGATATGTCTTCTTGCCATTCTAGGGTTGACATACGTATTGACATCCCATGAGTCTTCCTGCCAGATTAGGGTTGACCCAGACATTGTTAGTAACCCATGGCACGATGTAAGCACCCTTCCAACTGGGGTTACAGGTTTAAACCTATACATTGGGGCATGTTGGTTAGATGAAAACTCCCATAGTTTTAGTTTTATTAATCAGTTCAGAACTCAGCTCAGTTGTTTTGCTCAACCATAACTTTCAGTTATAGTTAATCAATTATTCAAATTTAGTACTACAGTTCTATACTATTTCAGATACACGACATACGCTTGGTCTTACATGTTCAACATCTTCAGTTTTGCATGTACTCTCATACAGTTACCTTATGTTACTCAGTTTATTATTATTATTAATGCATATAAACCCATGCATATTATCCTGACCTCATTTAGCATAATAGTACATTTAGGGGTACTGACCGCATACTCATTTTCTCGTGCTATGATGTTTTATATCATAAGTTCAGATGCTTGGATCCCTAATCGTCGTTAGCTCTTCCATCGCATTAGCAGCATCAACCGTGGGGAGTCTTCTTATTTCAAGGATGAGTTATCTTCCTTTAAGTATTGTTATTAGTCTAGTTATTCAGTTAGTCGGATTTAGTTGGGGATATGTCCCTTCAACTCCATTGTCAGATAGTTGGAGCTTTTAGACTAGCATAGATAGTTGTTCAATTTTCAGTTGTGATTGTCAGATATTTTATCCGCATTTTCAGTGTGGTTGCAAATGTTTTAAACCTTTATTTCAGTTGATAAAAACCTTATGACGTTTTAATTAAACTTCCACATATATTGCTATCATTTTTATTCATTGCTCATAGTAGGTACTAGCTCATGGGTTAGCTTGTGGTCTTATGGGACCGTAAGCAGCGTGTGGCATCCAGGGTGTACTCCTGAGTCATTACAAACTTTGTATCAGATCCTAAGGTCTTTAAAGTGTCCTACAGAGTTTGAAAGCCATGTTAAGTAGGGTTTTGTGCATGGGTGTGTAGCGCACCACACTTATGGGCAAGAAGCTACAAAACGTTTAGGAAATATTTCCATTATTTCAATGTTTATATCGTATGAATGAGCATGATATCAAGTTAAAATATTTATCTAATTCAAATTTTCCTTCCGTTTACAAAACATTCCTCCTAGAAAGACTGACAGAAGAAGAACGGAGAACCAGCCAACACCTCCGCCTATTCAGGAAAATCCCTTGAATGAGAATGTTTCTTACATAGAATTCAAAGAAGCATTCACCACTCTAGACCTTTTCATAGAAGCCTTAAATATGCAGGAAACTACTATTCATACCTACCCAATGGCCATATACTGCTGTAGCCAGGATTCAGGACTTCACCCGAATGAATCCTTCTTTATTTTCAGGGTCTAAGTCCAATGAGGATCCATAGAAATTATTGAACATAGTTTAGTAGGTGAATAATATTATGGGTCTGAATTTAAGTGAGTGTGAAAGATTATTCCCTCAAATTAACACAGTTAGCCAGATATGCTCCTCATATAGTAGCTGATAAAAGGTCAAGGATGAGCAAATTTGTATCTAAGGTGTCTGATAGCATGGTCAAGGAGTGTAGGACCATGATGTTGATTAAAGAGATAAACATGATGAGGTTGATGGTTCATGCACATCAGATAGAGGTGGATAAGGTTAAGGAGAGGGAGATGGAGACCAAGAAAGCTAGAATATGTAGCTTTAATTTCACTCAGCCAATGTTAAACAGGGTAATTGTTCTCAGTTTTTCCCTATATCTTCATTCCCAGCTCTATGTTCAGCTAGTGCTCCAATGCCTAAATTTAGGAATGACAGTAAGGATAAGGTGATAGGCTCTAAGTCTCAGGGTAGTCTGAATAGTGCTCAAACAAATCCTCTCTGCCAGAAATATGGTAGGAACTATTAGGGTATTTGTAGAGATGACAGTGATGTGTGTTTTGGGTACAGCAAACCAGGTCATAGGATCAAAGAATGTCCTAAGAAAGGTCTATAGAGTCAGCATAACTATCTCCCAGCTCATCTCGGTCGCCCGTCTCAATAGGGTGCTGCCTTTAGTGCTACCAGTGGGCAGTACCGAAGTATTCTCTATGCACTTTAGTCACGACAAGATTAGGAGAGTTCTCCTAATATGGTTACTAGTACGTTGCAGGTTTTTCATTTATATGTTTATGCTTTACTTTACCCTACAACTTATCTTTCTTTTGTAACCCCTTATATAGTAGTCAACTTTGGAGTCAATCCCAAAACCTTAGCATAACCTTTCTCAGTATCCACCCCAGTAGGTGTATCTATTATATCCAGGAAGGTATACAAGAACTGTCCAGTCACCATATCCCAAAAAGTTACTTTAACTGACCTTGTAGAGTTGGAGATTATTGATTTTAATGTCATTTTTTGCATGGATTAGCTCCATTCATTCTATGCTTTAGTCGATTGTTGAAATAGAGTTGTTCATTTTTAGTTTTTGAATTAAATAGTCCTTGAGTGGAGGGGTAGTACTACAACACTTAGGGGTCAACTTGTCTCATACCTTAGAGCGAGAAAAATAATATCCAAGGGATGTGTCTATCATCTTGTTTGAATCAAAGACTATATTTTAGAGACCTTAAACCTTGATTTAATTCCAGTATGAAGGGATTTTCCAAATGTGTTCCCTAAAGACCTTCCCAGAATTTCTCCCAAAAGAAAAATTGACTTCGGAATAGAACTTCTTCCAGATACTCAGCCTATTTCCATTCTGCCATACAAAATGGCTCCAGCTAAACCAAAAAAGCTAAAGGAACTATTGGAGGACCTCCTATATAAGGGATTAATCATGCCCAACATTTCCTCGCGAGGCGCACCATTCCTATTCATGCATAAGAAAGACGGTTCTCTTAGAATGTGCATTGACAATCGTCAGTTGAACAAAGTCATAATTAAGAATAAATACCCACTTCCTAGAATCGATGAATTATTTGACCAACTTCAGGGTGCCAGTTACTTTTCTAAGATAGACCTCAGATCTATCTATCATCAATTCAGAGTAAGAGAATATGACATCCCAAAAATATCTTTCCAAACCCAGTATGGTCACTTCGAATTTCTAGTTATGTCCTTTAGCCTCACAAATACCCCAGCAACCTTAATGGAATTGATGGACCAAGTTTTCAAACAATACTTGGAAATGTTCGTCATAGTCTTCATAGATGACATCCTTATCTATTCCCATACCAAAAATGATCATACAGACCACCTTGGAATAGTATTACAGACTCTTACAACCCATCAGTTATTTTCCAAATTAGCAAGTGTAAATTTTGGCTAAGGTTAGTATCTTTTCTTGGACACATTATTTCTGATGAGAGCATTAGAGTTGAACCTTCAAAGACCAAAGCAGTAAGAAGATGGTCTAGACCTATCTCCCTATCAGATATCAGGAGTTTTTTGGATTTGGATGGATATTACCAATGGTTCATTGAAGAGTTTTATCTATTGCATCCCTCATGTCCACATTGACTCAAAAAAAGTTAAGTTTCAAATTTTTATGAGAAGAGTTTTTAGGAGTTGAAGACTCGGCTCACCTCAGCTCTAGTTTTGACCATACCATATGGTTCAGATGGGTTTATTATTTATTATAATGCTTCTAGAGTTAGGTTGGGTTGTGTTTTGACTCAGAGAGGTAAGGTTATAGCTTATGCCTCTAGACAGCTTTAATCTCATGAAAATAATTACCCTACCCATGATCTTGTGTTAGTAGCTGTGGTGTTTGCCTTAAAAATTTAGAGGCATTATTTGTATGGAGTGCATGTTGATATATTTATAGACTACAACAACTTTTAGTATGTATTTTCATACAAAGATTTGAATCCCCATCAGAGAAGGTGGCTAGAGTTGTTAAAATACTATAATATAAGTGTTCCATATCATTCGGGTAAGGCCAATGTAGTGGAAAATTCCCTGTATATTATCTATGGGTAGTGTTGCTCATGTTGAGGGAAATAAGGAGAAGATAGTTCAGAAAGTTCATTAGCTTGCCAGACTAGGCATCCATTTGGTTGATTCAACTGAGGGTAGTGTGTGGGTACAAAATAATTCAGAATCTTCTTTGATTGACGAAGTGAAAGAAAAGAAGGATATAAATCCTAGTTTTGCTAGGTTGAAGGAGTTTGTCGGAGCTTAGAAAGTAGAGGTCTTCTCTCAAGAGGGAGATAGTGTGTTGCATTGTCAAGGTAGGCTCTGTGTGTGTCTTGTTTAGATGGCTTGAGACAATGAATTCTTGCAGAAGTGCATGGTATGTGTTACTCTATCCCTAGGGGCCACTAAGAAGTACCACAATCCATGGGAAATCTATTAGTGGAGTTGTATGAGGAAGGATATTGCAGATTTTATAGCTATATGCTCTACTTATTAGCAGGTTAAGGTTGAGCACCAAAAACTTAGTGGTTATATGCAGGGGTTTAGTGTTCCCACTTAGAAGTGGGAATAGGTGAACATGGACTTTGTGACAGGTTTACCTCGTACTCATCATCAGCATGACTCGATTTAGGTCATTGTGGATAGGATGACCAAATCAGCCCATTTCTTGCTAGTCCATACTTCCTATTTAGTTGAGGACTTTGCTAAGCTTACCTTAGAGAGTTAGTTAGTTTGCATGGAGTCCCATTGTCTATCATTTCAGATAGAGGTACTCAGTTTACCTCTTACTTTTGGAATGCCTTTCAGAAGGCTCTTGGTATCCAAGTCCATCTCAATACAACCTTTCACCCTCAGACGGATGGCCAAGTAGAAAGGACCATTCAGACTCTAGAAGACATGTTGAGAGCATATGTCCTTGATTATAAAGGTAGCTGGGATGATTAATTACCTTTGATAGAGTTCGTATATAGTAACAACTATCATTCTAGACTTCAGATGGCTCCGTTTGAGGCTCTTTATGGAAGGAGATGAAGATCTCCTATTGGTTGGTTTGAGGTAGGTGAGACCACTTTGATAGGGCTTGAATTAGTATATGATGCATTGGAGAAAGTTTAGTTGATTAGAGAGAAACTTAAGGTAGCGCAAATCCAACAAAAATCTTATACAAATGTGAGAAGAAAAGATCTCAAGTTTGAGATTAGAGACTTTTTATAGTTGAATATATCTCCTATGAAGGGAGTAAAGAGGTTTGGCAAGAAGGGGAAACTCAGCCCCTGATATGTTAGCCCTTATAGAATTTTGAGCCGCTTTGGAAAGGTATCCTATAAGCTTGAATTGCCTATAAACTTAGCACCAGTACACCCAATATTTCACGTCTCTTTGCTAAAGAAGTGTATTGGTGACCCAGCAATCATAGTCCCCTTAGAAAGTGTAGATGTTCAGAATAGTCTCTCTTATGAAAAAGTTCTAATCAAAATCGTTGAACGATAGCTCAACAGACTAAGGAACAAAGAAGTTCCCTTGGTCAAAGCTCTTTGGCAAAACAAGTTTATTGAGGGAGCTACTTGGGAAGTAGAAGCAAATATGCGAACCAAGTACCCTTACCTCTTCTTCGTAAATCAAGACTCAGCCTAAGGTAACAGTCTTTCTTAGACTTTTTCTGCTTCATGCTCAGTTCCCACTACATATCATTCTCATGTCATTCATACGTTCATGAATCAATTCAGTTATGTGCCATGTTTCAGATTCAGTCATGTTAGTTGTGTGTCAAGGTAATCATAGTTTCACAGTGTTCTCAGCCTAACCAGCCTCATTCAAGGATGAATGTTCCCAAGGGGGAGATATTGTAAGACCACATAAGATCCTAGGTTCGTTTCAGCTCATTCTTGCATGTAGAAAGGGGCCCAAGACTTAGAATATTTTACTAAGTAAGGACTTAGTCATTTCTAAAACCCTCAAACTTTAATGAATTTATTTTTGACCTTCTCTCCATTGGAAAGTTAGTTTTTAAGTTTATTCATGATTGGGAAAGTCAATAGTACATCTCACGTGAGTTTCAAAATTTTTGGACAAGCGTAATGGCGTATTTGAAGCTCTAAAATAGTGGCTCAGGGCAATTAACCCACGACGCCTTGCCCAGAGCAGTACTCCAGAGCCCGCAGCGCCCTGGCCAGTCCGGTCTGTGTAACTTTTGTAGTTTTGTTCCGCATTTTTAAGGGAAAATTAGTCATTTTCCCTTCACATAATAGATCCATAACACGGTTTTAAAGCCCCAAATAGCATAATCACTCATCTTTTTCACAAATCCCCTCAAGAACAAAACCCTAAGTTCATCAAATTCAAGTCTAAGCTTTAATAAATCGTCCATAACTCTCACAAATTCAACAACCAAGGCATGTTAGATATTCATCCTCGGTTCCTTCCACCCTTGAAGTTCAAGAATCCTTTTAGAAACTTAATGTATGTTTCATATGTTATAAATTGAAATTGTATTCATGTATGTGTTGTCATTGGGTTTAAACTAAGAAAGATATAATGTTCTACATAAATAAACTAGTATGTATGTGGATTGATGTAAATTCTCTGTCAAGCCCTTGAATTGTAACTGGAAGGTGGTAGTCATGATATTCATGTGTAGTTTAATCTCATGTATAAGAATTTTGTTCCCTAAGTGTTTGACAAAATGTCAATATAAACGAAATATGCATGATGATCTATTTTTTATGCTTTTAAAGTTGTGATATGGTCCCATTGTTTCTATTATAATGTCCTAAGGGTATTGAATACTTGAAATTAGTTGTTTATTTAGTTTAATTCGTAATAGGGTGATCCACATAGTATCCCAAATTTTAGCCTTTGGTCAGTTAACAAAATTAGTGTGAGTCCAGTTAAGCTTAGTATAATCTAGTGATCAGTATTTGTTCAGTTATGAGTAGGATTCAGTACCGAGCGAACCCAGGGATGGTAGAATTCCTTCTATATTAGGGTTTGGCCCCTAGTATCAATCCCCGAGTTACAAAACTACGTAGCTAGGATGGGTTGATATGTCTTCCTGCCAGTCTAGGGTTGACATATGTATTTTTATCCCATGAGTTTTTCTTTCAGATTAGGGTTGACCCAGGCATTATTAGAAACCTGTGGAACAGTTCTAATACCCTTTTAACTAGGGTTACAGGTTGGACCCTAATCAATTTACATTAGGGCATATCGGTTAGATGAAACATCCCATAGTTTCAATTTCAGTAATCCGTTCAGCACTTAGTTCAGTTCTTTTGCTCGACTATAGCTTTCAGTTACAGTTAATAAGTTATTAGAATTTAGTACTACAATTCCAAACTATTTTAGATACACGACATATGCTTGGTCTTACACGTTTAACAACTTCAATTTTATCCATACTCTCATACATTTACCTTATGTTACTCAGTTATTTATTATTATTACATACATATAAGCCCATGCATATTATCCTGACCTTATTTAGCATACCAGTACATTCAGACGTACTAACTGCATACTCTTTTTCTTGTGTTCTGATGTTTTATATCATAGGTTCAGATACTCGAATTCCCGATTATCCTTAGCTCTTCCATCATATCATCAACATTAGCCGTGGTGAGTCCTCTTTTTTTTGAGGATGAGTTATCTTCCTTTCAGTATTGTTAGTAGTCTTGTTATTTAGTTAGTCATAGTTAGTTGGGGACATGTCCCATCAACTCCATTGCCAGACAGTTAGAGGCTTTCATACTAGCACATATAGTTTTTCTGTTTTTAGTTATGATTGTTAGATATTTTATTCACATTTTTAGCGTGGTTGCAAGTGTTTTAAGCCATTTTATCAGTATTGTTTTTAGTTGCTAAAATCCTTATGATTTTTCAGTTGAACTTCCGCATATGTTGTTATCAATTTTATTCAGTGCTCACAGTAGGTACCAACTCATGGGTTAGCTTATGGTCTCACGAGAACATAACAACCATGTGGCATCCAGGGTATACTCACGAGTCGTTACACTAGGTGTCTACAAAATCATGTGGAGTACAGTCTCTTTTATGGGTGTATAGCGCACCACACTTATAAGGGGAGGGTACAAGGCTTTTTGGAATGTTTCCACTATTTGTGTTCCGTTTAGTGCTAGAGAGTGTAGTTACCATGAATCCTCTCTAACTCTTGACTTACTCGCATTTTAGATCATGCATCCATGAAGGTCTTACTGCCATAGTAACTTAGCTGGAACCTCCATCCCAATTGGAGAAAATTTAGAAAAATTTTTCCATACTCATGGTATATAGACTCAGTATAGAGCCCATTTCCTGATTTTGCTTGTCTACCTTGGGTTCCATATGTCCCTACTAGTCTACCTCAGACTTCTCGAGATGGTGTTACTCACACTCAGTCTTACCAGAGAGATTTTCATACTGAGTCTCGCCATTGATATGTATCGAATGTTGTGTTCCATCAGTCCATCCATATCTTTGCCTAGATTGTGCCATTACAATTTTATCAGTCTGATCATGTTGGTCCTATCACCAGTTTATCTGATTCCACTCAGGTTGGCTAATTTATGATTGCTGAATCCCCTAACCTTTATAAATCCTAAGGTTTCAGAGGATCCTTAGGGGTTTATTGATAAGATAAAGAAGATTTTCAAGGTTATACATGCTGGTGATTCAGAAGGTGTTGAGTTTGACACTTATCATTTGAAAGAAATAGATTATTAGTGGTATGAGGTGTGGGAAGAATTAAGGGGTAAAAATACTATGCCAGATGTGTAGGAAGAGTTCTCGGGTGCTTTTCTTGATCACTTATTTACTCAGAAGTTGAGGAAAGCCAAAACTAAAGATTTTGTGAATCTAAACCAGGGTAAGATGAGTGTTAAAGAGTATGCATTAAAGTTCACCCAACTGTCCTGTTATGCTCTTGAGCTTGTATCCAATATGAGTTCTAGGATGAGAAAGTTTTCTTGGGTTTGTCTTATGACTTTGTGTTAGAGTGTAAGGCCGCTATGCCAAATTAGTGCATGGACATATCTATGCTAGTGGTTTATATGGAGTAGGTAGATAAGGAGAAAAGAAAGCAGGTAGAAAAGAGGGAAATATAGAGTAAGAATTGTAAGTATGCAGAATAGGGTGCGAACTATCAGAACAAGGAAAAAGATAATAGATAATGGTCTAAAAAGGAGAAATGGGGAAAATTTGATTCGTCAGCAAGTGCTTCTGCCCCTAAGTATTCAATTGATTAGTATTTTCATTATAATAATGGTCCTAAGGCACAAGGTGCCTAATCTTAGGTTAGTGGAGCTTAGTTGGCCCCACCTTATCCACTTTGTTGTGGTTTGGGAAGCCTCACCATGGTTATTGTGAGGCGGGAAAAAATTGGTTCTTTAATTATGGTCATCCCGATCATATATAATGAGATTTTCCTTTAGTTAGGGATGAATCTGGGGATGCGAAGGCTCAGGCTACAACTTCTTTAGTACCTACTGTAGAACCCATTTTCCATTAACCAAATGAACCGGTATTAGAATGAGATTGGATTTCCCTAGTACCAGAAGGAAATTTTATTTCTTATCTTAGGGATAGAAATTGATATCCAAAGGGTTTTTGTATAATATTATTTTGGTCAAGGATTCTGACTCTAAAAGTCTCTCCTTGCAGTTCTGTCCTTGAGGTTAATGAATTTGCCAAAGGTTTTTCCGATGCTCTTCCTGGGATCCCTCGGATAGAAATAGACTTTGGGATTGTTCTTGTACCAAAAACTTATCCCATTTCCATTCCTCTGTATAGGATGGCTCCCATGACATAAAATAATTAAAGGAGCAATTAAAGGAACTCCTTGATAAGGGTTGCATCTGTCCTAATATTTCTTCTTGGGGTGATCCTATACTTTTCTTGTAAAAGAAGGATAGGTCTCTTCGGATGGTATAGACTATATCAACTAAATAAGGTTATTATGAACAATAAGTACCCTCTTTCTAGGATTGATGGCCTCTTTGATTAGCTTCAGAGTGCTAAGCGTTTCTCTAAAATAGATCTCCATTTGAGTTACCATCAGTTGAAGATTAGGAAATTTGACATTCCCAAGACTGCTTTTCAAACTCGTTATGGCCATTATGAGTTCTTGGGTATATCATTTGGATTGATTAATGATCTGACAACTTTTATGTACCTTATGAATTGGCTGTTCAGACAATTTTTGGATTTATTCGTTATAGTATTCATTGATGACATCTCGGTGTACTTCAAAGTGAGAAGGATTATGCAAATTACCTCTGAATTATGTTGCAGACTTTAAAAGATCAGAAGTTATATGCTAAATTTTCTAAGTGTGAATTTTGGTTAAGTATTGTGAGTTTTCTTGGGCATGTTGTATATAGTGAATGAATTAGAGTGGATCCTCAAAAGATTGAGAAGGTTAAGAAATGGACTAGATCCATGACTCCAACTGGCATTAGGAGCATCTTGGGCCTTGCAGGTTACTATAGCAGATTTATAGTGAGTTTCTTATCTATTGCTGCTTCTCTTACAAGGTTGACTCAGAAAAAGGTAAAGTTATTATGGTCTGATGCTTATGAGGGCAGTTTTGATAAGTTGAAGAATAAACTGACTATTTCTTTTGTTTTAATCCTACCCGTAGGTACTAAGGGGTTTGTTGTGTATTGTGATGCATCCTATATGGGGCTGGGTTGTGTCTTAATGCATCATTATGAGGTTTTAGCTTACACTTCCCGGTACCTTAAGGTTCATGAGAGAATTACCCAACCCACGATCTAGAGTTGGCAGCTGTGGTTTTTTCTTTGAAAATTCGGTGCCATTATTTATATCGGGTGCATGTGGATATTTACTCAGACCATAAGAGCTTACAGTATGTGTTCACACTGTAGGAATAAAGCCTCAGATATTGGTGGTGGCTTTAATTGCTTAAGGATTATGACAAAAGTTTACACTACCATCCAGGCAAAGCCAATATTGTTGTTGATGCTCTTAGAAGGTTATCCATGGGGATCTTATCTCAAGTTGAGGAGGACAAAAGAGTATTGGTGAATGATATTCACTGGCTGGCTAATTTGGAAGTCTGTCTTTTAGACTCTACGTATGGAGGAGTAATCCTTCATGAAGTGTTTAAAATGTATTTTGGGGTTGAGGCCAAGGATAAACAGGTTATGGATCCCATACATATGCAAATCAAGATGATGTGGATCAACAAAAAGTAATGGCTTTTAAGATTAAGAGAGATGACATTCTGAGATACCAAGGGACTTTGAGTGTTCCTAATAAGATGGACTACAGGGAAGGATTTTAATCAAATACCATATGTCCAGATATACAATTCACCAAGTTTAGCAAAGATTTATCATGATTTAAAAGAAATTTATTGGTGGAATAATATGAATAGGGATGTGGAAATTTTTTTGCCAAGTCTGTCTATCAACAAATCAAGGTTGAGCATTTGAGGCCATGTGGTACTTCTCAAGAGATAGATTTACCCATGTGGAAATGGGAAATGATTAATATGGACATTGTTATTGGCCTTTCACGGTTTCAAAAATATGATTCTATTTGTGTCATTATAGACATAATGACCAAGTCCATTCACTTTTTGTCCATGAGGACTAACTACTTAGGAGAGAATTATGCCATGTTGTTCATTCAGGAGATGGTCAAGTTGTATGGGGCCCTGATGTCTATTATTTCTGACAAAGGTATGCAACTCTCTTTTCATTTTTGGCGTTCTTTTCAAAAATGGTTGGGTACACAGCTGAACCTTAGCACCGGTTTCCACCTTCAAACAGATGGACAAGAAAAGTATACTATTCATACATCAGAGGATATGTTAAGCACTTGTGTGATTGGCCTTAAAAAAGTTGGGTTGATCATCTACTGCTTATCGAGTTAACTTATGATGATGTTATCATTCCAGTATCCAAATGGATCCCTTTGAGGCCTTTCATGGTAGAAGGTGTAGATCTCTGATTGGATAGTTTGAGGTGGGTGAGACTACATTATTTAGGCATGAATTAGTTCATCAAGTTATGAAAAAAGTAAAGGTGATTCAAGAAAGACGTAAGACTAATCAAAGTCGCCAAAATCTTATGAAGATGTGAGGCAAAGGGAGTTAGCATTTGAAGTTTGTTAATTGGGTGTTCTTGAAGGTTTCTCCTATGAAAAAAGTTATGAGATTTTGGAAAAGGGGGAAGCTCAGCCCTCGTTACATTGGTCTGTATAAAATTGAAAGAAGGATTAGGAATGTTGCCTATGAATTAGGCTTACCTATGAATTTAGCCTCGGTTCACCTTGTTTTTTATGTGTCGATGTTTAAAAAGTATGTGGATGATCCTTCCTTGGTTGTGCCTGTTGAGGATATTGGTGTTAGTGATTTATTTTCCTATGAGGAGATCCTGATTAATATCTTGGATAGAAAAATTCAAAATTTATGGACCAAGGAGATATCTTCTTTAAAGGTTCTATAGAGAAACCAAAGGGTAGAGTAAGCTACTTGGAAAGAGAAGGAGGACATAAAAGCTAAATATCCCTTCTTGTTTCCATCTTTGGGCGAAGGTTCTTTAGGTACGGATCTTACTCTTTCTCTTGATTTTTTTGATGTTATTCTTTGAGTCCCTTTATGATTCTTCCTTATGTCATGCTAACGGTGTCCCAAGCTCACATTCGAGGACGAATGATCCTGAGGGGAGGGATAATGTAATACCCCATAATTTTAGGCTAGAATTTGAACCGTCACTTCAACATTATAGACTCGAACCCAATGATTTCTATATAAATATAAGTATGTTGATCAATTTTATAGCGTGTAAACATCTTTGGATAGTAATTGGGGTCATAAAAATCTTTTAACTCAAATATGAGTTGAGAACTTTTCTATCGATATAGTTTTAGCGGACGTTCTTACTTAGGTAAACTTCCAATGACCATTTCTCCAAGAATATATCGAGTTAGGTGTCCTACTACATACCATATGAAATATCGTTGAGTATTTTTTTCCAATGCATTTGATTTCACCTTAATTCGATATTGGAGTATAAAGTCATGCTTATTTTACCTGGGTGTGTCTGTCTACCAGAGGTTGACGACTAAGTTGATGAGCTATCACTTTACCATCAACCTTAACCAAAAACGACATTAAATCATTTATAGATTTATGACTAAGTTGATGAGTCATCAATAAGCTAATAGGCGGTCAACTTTGTCATCAACCTTAACCAGTTTGTGTCTAGTCTAGCTAGAGATTGACGACTAAGTTGATGAGCAGTCAATAAACTGACGGGCTGTCAACTGAGAAATTCCTACAAAAAATTTTTATGTTTTCGTAAGGTTTTTTGGTCTTTTCCTCAACTCAAACTCCTCCGTCGCGACTTAAATCATTCAATAAGCATTGTATACCCATTATTAGAAAGTTTTAAACATTTCTTATCATCTCTACTCTCAAGAAAGAAAATTTAGGGGGCCAAACCCATCGATAGCCCCTTAAACTTGTTCCTAAAATTCACTTAAACCCCTAAACTAAGGTTTGTACCTATCAAACCCCTAAATCCCCCCCCCCCCCCCAATTTTGTTTCAATTGAGCATTTTTTTCCAATCAGCTAAAAGTTAAAGTGTGTGTTGCATACACACGCTGACGTGGCAAAAATTGACCAATAAAAAAAAAAGAACGTGGCCAAAAAAAATTATAAGTGGAATTTCTGATTTTTGCTTTTTTTCTATTTAATTATCTATTTAGTAACAATTTCTTAATTAAAAAAAAAGAAAAAAACAGCCCACCTCCTGTACTCGTCTTCTTCACCATAACCCCCCAAGTCGTCAACCACCCACCCACCCACAAATGACAATTGATAAACCCCCACCCCCACGTCCACCCTCATCCCACCCCTCCCTCCATCATCAACTTCCCTTCGTCATCCTAAATTGCCATTAAAGACAAAATCAGTGGCAACCAAAATTTGATACTTATAATGAGGGATGAAAATTGGGGCATGGAGAAAACGTGACTTGTATCTTGGCAGAGCAAACACAGAGCTCTGTGATATATGGGAACTCTATTGGTTTTTGTCGCACTGGACTTCTCAAATTATGACTTCACATTCCCATCTCTGATTGGGCTATGATTTCTTCAACCGACATAAGCAAACAACTTTCCATTAGTATATGTTGCTACAAATACTCCCTCCATTTCAAACTTTATGGAAATTGTCCACTCTGAAAAAGACTCTATCTTTCCAAAGAGGCAGTGATGATATTGCTAAAGTTCCACTGGTTAATTGAAAAAGATTCCATCTTTCCTAACCAGTTCAATTCCACTGCTAAAGTTCACGGCTTCCATTATTTTTCTATTCTTTTATTAATTAAAAATTGTTAAGAATTTTAAAAAAATAGAGATGAAGAAGATGGTTGGGGACTGAGGGCTGGTGGGGCGGGGGCGATGAAGGGCTGGGGTGGGGGTGGGGTGCAGTGAATTTGATAACACGAGGGAGGGGTTATGAAGACGATCAATGGAAGGGGAGGGGGTTTATTCTATTCTTTTTTTTTTTAAAATTAAAAAATTATAATAATTAAAAATTTTATTAATAAAATAATTAAAATATAATTTTTAATTAAAAATGTAAAATATTTTTTTTTTGTTCAACTCACACTCCCAAGGAGAGTGTAACATACTCTCCTTGCCAAGTTAGTATTTTATGCTTGATTGGTATCAATTTAAGCAGTTGAGGTGTCTGATAGGTACAAGCCTTAATTTAGGAGTCTAAGTGAATTTTCGAGACAAGTTTGAGGGGCTATCGATGGATTTGGACAAAGTTAGGGTTTCTTCCCAAAAATCATACTTTGAAGACTCAGATTCAAAGTGTCACAAATTTGGGTCATCTAAAAGGCATGCTGTACACTCCCTTGTTTTTAATTATCTTTAAATTTTGAAATTTATTAGCATTCTTGTGTTTTAAATGATTATTAAAAAGGCTAGGGTTGAGATTTTTTGTTGTAACACATTTGCATTGATGTTCCTTTATTTTAAATGTTTTATTCATGGTTTGAATGGTGGATTGTAAATCAAATTTGTGTCTCATGTTAAAGGTGGAATTTGGTAACCAAATTTCCTAATGTTTATGTGTAACACCCCAACTTAGAAAGAAGTCCCACATCAGCAAAATTTTGGAGGGATGTTGGGTATATAAGTAAGAAAGCCTTACTCCCTAGTAACGAGTTTTAATGTCGTGCGGGCCTAGTCCCAAAATGAACAATACTCCTAGTGGGTTGGGGTGTTACAGGGGTATCTCAAGCCTTGATGGTTCGGGATGCCCATCACAGCCAGGACCTCGGGTCGGGTCATGACAAAATAGTATCAGAGTCGCTTCTGTGTCATCCCAGTCGATGTGGGCTAGAGTTCAAACTGAGTTTAGAAAAATCATGGTAAGGCAGGGAAAACCTCAATCCTAAGTGTAGGCAAATCCTATTTGGTAGGGAAAACCTCAGCGAGGACGCTGAGTCCATCAGGGGGTTGTATGTAACACCCTAATTTAGGAAGGAGTCCCACATTGGCAAAACACAGGAGAGATGCTGGGTATATAAGTAAGAAAACCTTACTCCCTAGTGATGAATTTTAAAGTCGTGTGGGCCTGGTCCCAAAGTGAACAATATCACTAGTGGGTTTGGGCAGTTACAGGGGTGTCTCAGTCCTTGATGGTTAGGGATGCCCGTCGCGGCTTGGACCTTGGGTCGAGTTGTGATATTATGGATTTTGAAATGATAATGAAATTAACCTCACATCATAATTTGATTTTTAAATAAGGATATTATAGAGTTTATCTCATCTTTTAAATATTGCATTGCATTAAATGGTAAAAAGGTTTTGAAACGCCATTGGTTTTGGATTTTGAAATAGAATTTGAAGTCTAATGGTTAAATGGGTATGGTATGGCATAATTGGAAGGGCTTGCAAGTCTATTGGTATGACGATACCAATTCTAAAATGCCTTAACAAAAGACTCCATCGTTGGTGATATGTGTTAAACTGTTTTCTGGGCGTAAGTAAAATTGAGTAGCTCACCAAGAAGGTGTAGTCCTGATTGGGGAAAGGACCAACATTAAAAATCACGTTTGCTAACATTGGGGCCTATGAACATTGTGTCTAATTTACACATAATGTTTTTGGGAGGTGGCTAACTTACTATTGGTGGCCTTAGACTTATTTCTCCGGTCCATACGGCTAACATAAATTGGGGCCTTCTAGTAGGGAGAGCCGAACCCATATAGCCCGTGGGTGCCTAAAGGTCAGTAAGTGCTACACAAGTTAGGATTAATTTTTCAAATTATCAGGTATCATGCCACACACACACATACACACATATACATACACACACATACATACATATATATATATATATATATATATATATATATAATTGTTGTACATGTGATTTATAACTGACTTTTGGTGAATGCATATATTTTATTACTTTTCTTGTGTCGTATGTCAGTACTCACCATACATATGTATACATATACATATGTATATGTAATGACTTGGGACTACCCATTAGTCGTTACACGGTGCTTACAGTCTTAAGGGACCACAAGCTAACCCATGAGCTGGTACCTGTTGTGAGAACTGAATAATGTAATCATGAATGAGGAAGAATAACTGAAATTCCATAAGGTTTTAACAACAAAATAACTACTGAATTATAAATCTGATAAAAATACTGAAATCTGAATAGTCTTAATTGGTAACTGTAGTGTCTTAAAAGCCTCTAAACTAAATACTGTGAGTTGATGGGATAAACACCCAACTAATTCTACTAACTACTAAGAAAAATACATAAAGTAATATAATCTATCCTCGGATGATGAGAACTCACCACTGCTACTGTACTGCTGATAATCTAAGAATCTAGGTGTGATTCGGGAACTGAGCAGCAACACCTATGATATGAGACGTCATAGAACAAAAGAAAAGTATGCGATTAGTACTTTGAATGTACTGGTATGCTACCTGAGATAGGCTGACATGCAAGGTTTCATAAATAGGAGTAATAAACTATCTGAATATATATGAAAAACATAAAGTACTGAGTATAGGACGTGAATTCTATAGATACTAGAGATATATGAAGTATGAAAATACTGTATATGCATAAGAGTCTGTAAATACTAAAAATATATGAAAATTTTTAGGCACTAAAGATGCATGACCAAGCATATAACATGGACTGAGTATGATCTGTAAACTGAAGTACTGAAATAACTGGTATTTGTATGCTTTGGTCAAACAACTCTAAAAGTGAATGACTGACTGGAGCTATAACTGAGACTGGATTTGAGACTATGGGAGGTATCATCTAACCGATATACCCCAATCTGAGCTAATCGGGGTCCAACCTTTAACCCCAGTTGGAATGGTATTAATACTGTGCCACGGGTACTAACATTGGTTGTGTGGATCCACTAAATTGATATAATGTCCAAAAGACTAAGGGTGTCAAGCCTGAACTGATGGGTGACCCCTGTGAGATAGTCAAGCCTAATCTAACGGGTAATTACTCATATCCTACACTGGTTATGTAGTTATGGAGTATAGGGACTGGTACTAACAACTTTGCCTATCTGACGGGGAAGCCGCCATCCCTACTCTCACTCGGTGCTAAATCCTACTCTCAGCTAAAAGACACTGAGATACTAGACTATTTTAAGTTTAATGACTAATATCTGATTATTATGATAATGCTCATAGTATAGTCTAGAGATTATTCTGTAATGTACTGAGAATAGACCAAATAAACGGCTATGGTTTTTCGGGTATTCAATGCCCCCAGGACTCAAAACAATAATACTAAAATGACACTAAAGCTTAAGGGACAAAGCATGAAGGTTTTTATTAAATCAATCACTCTTGTAGGCATTTTACCAAACACTTGTAGTTTATGGGTCAAAGCAATCGTAGGAATGTCTTAAAACATATAGAAATAGCATGAATCCATCATAATAGATCTAAATCATAGATTTGTTCAATAAATACGAATATTAAACATGGAGAATTGAATAATAACAATAATTTCATGGTAACATGGTATAGAATCACTAGTACATAAAGATTCATGGATAAAAATATACTTTAAAACCAATTAACTTGAAAATTTCATAATTTTATAGTTTAAAAAGGATAGCTTGAACTACATAGATGAAAGGAATTCATGGATGAACATCTAACATACCTGAGATGATGAATTTGGAAGGATTGATGGAGAGTTCTTGAGGTTTGACCTTGATTCTTGAAGGTTAGGGTTTTTCTACTTGAGAGAATATTCTTGATTTTGGGAAAAAATTGATTAGAATAATGACCAATTAGGTTATTAGGGACTTAATTTCGTGTTTGGGGATGACTGGGATAAGGGAATAGTACTTAAAGTCCTTGGAATTAAAACTCAGAACTGACTGAAAATCCCAATTTTCTGGGTTGGTGCGACGCGGCACTATCACTCTATGTCACTGGAATCGGACAACGGAAAAAT
This sequence comes from Capsicum baccatum var. pendulum, assembly GCA_030864225.1. Classification (NCBI taxonomy): domain Eukaryota; kingdom Viridiplantae; phylum Streptophyta; class Magnoliopsida; order Solanales; family Solanaceae; genus Capsicum; species Capsicum baccatum. The sequence continues at coordinate 30,768,075 of CM061561.1, forward strand.
TGATCTATGGCACAATGCAGGGAAATCACGGTCCTTCACTGATTAGGACATAGAAGTTCATCGCGACGTGGTTGTATCACGTTTCGACACCGGAAATGGTTAAATGTCAAGTTGGCATATGGCGTGATGTGTTAGGATTGTGGACCCTTGATAACGCTCAAACTATAGCTCTCGTAAGAGTGTAAGCGGTCGTTCTCAAATATAGAACCCAACTGGGTTGGGTGTCGAATCCCACAGGGAATACTTGGTCACTAAGTAAGAAATGATTATTAGACTTTTGATGAAAGTTCCACGAATAAAAGGGGAATTTTGTGCGTTCAAATAACGTAAACAAAATAGTAGAGAAAAAATGGAAAATAGAAGAGTAAAATGGAGTACTTGGTAGGTTTTAATCAATGAGAATTGAGAGTTAAGGTTATGTCCACCTTACGAATTGTACGTATATATTGACTATGAGTTATGCAGAATTCAGACATGCATGCGCTTATAGAGAATCGTATTCTATGGTAAATCCAGGAGACTTTCGACCATCAAGGATTATTTCACTTTAACTCTTTCGAGCTTAAAGCGTATCTAATGGTACAAATTCTCCAAAAGGTTAATCCAGTTACGACACTAACTTTTTAACAGGGGTTGGTGCCCTATTACCTTGACATTATCTCTTTTCCAGACATGTAACTTTTCTTTCGAACAAGTTAATGCTATACTGGCGTATTCTATATGTTTGCAACCACAACAATTTAAATTAAGATGAAGAGAGTAATGATATAAGCAGCATACGTGTCAAGAATTCACAAACTCATAGCAATAGATAGTATCTCATACGGCTTCCATAACCCTAACAGAGAAGTTTAGCTACTCATAGTTGTGAAGTAAAACCACGAGGATATCATCATCATACCAAAGCAATAATAATATCACGAGAAGTATGTAAGTGGCGTTACTTGTGGCGTGAAATCCTTACTAGTAGCATTTTTCTTGTCGTAAAATTAAAAGTCGAATAGATGAACAATAATGTCAACAACGAATTTATGAAGAAAAGGAAAGAATCGAATAGGGAGGAATAAGGATGAGGGCGGCGGAATAGGTTTGATGGGTGGATGGATGGATGGGAATAATAAAAATCTCCAGCAGAATAGAGTATTTATAACACCCATATCCTATTCCTACTAAGCTACTGCATTACTTATCCTAATCCTACTAGGATACTGCATCCTTATCCTAATCCTACTAAGTTACTGTTGATCCCCAAAGTCTTTAGAATTGTTGTTTTTGCCCGGGACAGTTTTTTCATGCGTCACTTTTAGTCCCAGGCGTCCAAGCTCTGCTTTCCTCCTTTCGTCAAGCTTCCTTTGGCGTGAAGTTATCTATAAAATGCTGAAATCTTCATCATTTATACCTGAAAACTTGCTAATCATGTTGGTTAGCTCACTTACAAGAAAAGGGACTAAAAGTGCAGGAATTGTATATTTTATCCTCAAAACTTAACCAAAAATATGGGTAAATAATGGTGTTTAGGCGTGTAAATACGCCTAATATCAACACCCCACACTTAAAGCTTTGTTCGTCCTCGAACAAAATATCATGTCCATGTAAACATATACTTAGGGTTTCACAGTAACAGCACAAAATATTCATCAAGACAGGCACTGCAATCATTAACAAAGAGTGGTTTTCTGATCACTACTCGAAACAATTTCAACCTGTAATATAGACTCGTGATGATGGTTAATTCGTATTCAAAAGTTAAGGCACAAAGAATCATCTACGACTTACCCAAAACTCATCAACCATGTGTGTCTCACAATATGTCACCCATAATCACTCACAAGTATTGTATATATTTCGAACATTGGTATAAGATTATCCTTGCTCTCACTCTCACAAAGAATTCATATGCTACAATTGATGACCATAGGCTTGCCCTTAGTGTAATGCTCCACTAAATATCAGAATACCAAGCTTAGGATCAAATAGGTCTTTTACAGGTTGTAATGTAGGCTAAGGGATGGGTAGGACTATTTTGGCCAGAAATAGTGACTATGTTCCTAAGCGCTTTAATACATCACATTATGCCATTAGTATTTTATTTCAAACGACCTTGCTACCTTTCTTTCGTCTATCACCCCTTTTCAACTATTTTTCCATTCAAACATAACTATATTTTTATTTAATCATAATCACAATTTATCTTTTTGTTTTTCTATTTCTTTTTGTTTTCTTCTCTCTCTTCTTTTTTTTATAACACACCTCTATGATAGCCACTCTTTTTCATAACAAATTCAAGTACCAATACATTCTAAGGCATCACACTCACCCAATTTCCTCTTATTTTGTCACATGATTTTACAATTTAAAGCACTTAGGAATTTGGATTAAATTATGGTCTTGAAAAATGGATTAGGCTTACATATGAGGCTGTCAAAGAAAATAGGCTAAAGGCTCAAAGGGGGTTATCTAGGATAATGTCCATGGGTTGGCAAAAAGAAGGTACAAAATTATAGGCTGCCAAAGAAAAGCCTAAATCATCTCCTAGACTCACACTCTTTATTTCGCTTTACATACACACCAGCCAAGTTCTAGCATCAGTCACAAACACAGAATATACTATCATCTTACACACACAAGGCACATGGTCAACTTTATTGGGAGTAGTATAGACTCTTGACCCAACAGATGAAGGAACTGAACCACACAATTATCATATAGTGAGTCATAATTAGAGCCTAAATGTCTCAATAGTAATGATCTTAGCACAAATTCTTGTCACAATACCATGCCGCCTATCAGAACAATTTTATGCATCAAAATCTAAATTATTTTTTAAAATTTAACTACTACTAAAAATCAAATAAATAAATGTAGGTAGGTAAAGAAATCCAGCATACAAATACCAGCACCCCACACTTAGACGGGACACACTGTCCTCAGTGAAAAATAAATAAGAAAAACCTGATTCCAAGAGTGCGTCGAGGTATTTGCAGCGAGGAGGATTCATCTTGCTCTTTTCTTCCTCTTTTCTTTCCTTTCTGTGAGGTGGACGTTTTTTATTTTCCTTGTCTTCCTTTTGGTGCCATTCTACCTGAGATTCATGTTAGCTCATCTTGGAAGATATAATCGACAAGCAAACTATAGTGGCACCACCCCGCACTTAATTTGTTTGTACAAACTAATTAAGTGAATGATGTCGATTACTCAGACTTCATCAACGTACATATAGGCGATATGTTCCAACAATATGTTCAACACAGTCATACTTGCATGTTGTCTTTAACTATTCTTTTCAACTCTATGTCATGTAATCTTGACCATCCTTTATGGTTTGGATTAATGCACTTTTGGAACAAGACGACCATGTAGAGATTGAATCAAGTTTATGGTATAGAAATAATCACAACATCTCATCCTTGTATTCAATCATGATCTTTATCTCAATGAACAAGTCATTCAACCAAGCTTTCAAGTTACAAGATTATGCTATTGTCTAGACCATGTCAATTCCGCAAAAGTATGACAGTGTATCAAAATCAAATACAGGTTGGAAACAAGTCAAGAGCATCCTTACGTATTTGTTCACTCACTTAGTTGTATCACAACAAATCAACCAAATTAAAATTACCAACACTACTTCAAGATTTAGCAACTTAGTATAGGCATAGTAGTATAGTACTTACAGAATAAAAAAGAAGAGCAATGAAGTACTTACTTGGTTGATGGCCTCGGAAGATGTTCTTGCAAAGTTAAAAGAGCAAATGGAAAATTTTTGAGAGAATTTGGAGAGGTAGGCGGCGCCTAGGTTGAAGTTACAATGCATTTTTGTTCTAAGACTAAGGTTCTATTTATAGGACAAGCTTGGGTCAGGTTTTGACCCATTTGGAATTGGATTTGGAGACCAAAAGTGACCATAGGCGGCGCCTAATGCTTTGCCTATGCTTGGCATAGGTGGCGCCTTTTTCAAAGCCTTGTTGAGCATAGGCGGCACCTATGCTATGGCATTGTTGAGCATAGGCGGCGCCTATGCCATGGCATACTAGATTCATAGACAGAAGGCTTTTGCATAGATGGCGCCTATGCTATGGCATTGTTGAGCATAGGCGGTACCTATGCCATGGCATTGTAGAATCCGAGAGCTTAGGCCATAGTATAGGCCTTGCCTTATTCGTGGCCTAGATTTACATAGGCCTTGCCTTGTTCTTTGCCTATATTTTTATAGGCAATGCTTAACCCATAGCCTTTTCCTTCTTCATTCCTAACTTACCACCTTCAACATGCAATACTTCCAAATAAAAATTTGAAACCAAGCTCCTCCTTTACACCTCTTGCACCTACATTCACACAAAAACAACAAAAATGATTAAAACGATGGGTTGCCTCCCATCAAGCACCTTAGTTTTGGTCGTGGCTCGATAAAATACTAAGAAAACAAAAACAACAAAAACAATTAAAAACGATGGGTTGCCTCCCACCAAGATCTTGATTTATTGTCGCGGCACGACATAGCTATCTCGATTACTTAGACTTCATCGAGATAGATGGGGCATCATTTTCTGAATGGATTCAGACGACGCTGATACTTACTTGTAGGCATGCAATTTTCTTCGAGATGAACCTTTTGCATACATATCCCAGGCAGGATACCAATTATATAATCAATAGTCCAACCCATAGCTCTCTTGTATCTCTTCATAGCAGAGATGAGAGCCTCTACGCGTTGTTCACTTAAATCATCCGCCACACTCATTGAAAGTGTATTTCCACTTCCCAAGAACGTATACCTGGGGAGCTCTTTCAATTCTAGCATTGGTGACACTTCAATAGAAGTCTTCGCTATTGGTAAAGATTGATTCTTAAGATCAAGGTCCAGCTTCTTAGGAGCATGGGAATAAGACTTTATTTCTTTTAGAGCACAAATGGTTTCTTTATGTTCTTCAATCTCCTCGCACTCAACATTCAACAACGCATAAGATAGTGGCTCGACAGTAAGATGTTTCTCTACAAATAATTCTTTCTCATCCACATCATGAACATCATCTATAGAGAACACATTCATATCACTGGGTTGCTTCATTGCTTTGCATACATCAAAATGGACCACTTCGTCATTCAACCAAAATAAAAGCTCATTAGCTCTCATATCAATAATCACACTTCCTATTGTAAGGAAAGGACGCCCCAAGATTATGGGAACTTCAGAATCCACCTCGCAATCCAAAATAACAAAGTCTGCAGGAAAGATAAAGAAGGAAACCTTCACCAACACATCATTCAAGATACCCACAGGTCGTTTTACTGACCTATCTACCATCACGATCCGCATATTGGGTGGTGTAGGGTCACCCAACCCCAATTTCCTGTAGATAGATAGTTGCATCAGATTGATGCTAGCTCCCAAATTGCACAATGCCTTAGCAAAATTCATAGATCCCACCGTGCAACGAATAGTGAAAGCATCGGGGTCTGCCTTCTTCTGTGCTAAGGACCTCGTGGAAATTACACTACAATGATGAATATTATCTGTCGGCTTATAGCTTACTGCCCGCTTCTTTAAAAAGTCCTTCATGAATTTAGCGTACCCAGGCATCTGTTCCAGCGCCTCCACCAAAGGAGCATTAATAGTCAGCTGCTTCAACACAGTCATAAACTTATTGAACCTGTTATCGTCATCTTTCTTCTTTAGTCTTTGCGGAAAAGGTGGTGGTGGAAGAGAAATAGTTTTCTCTACGACTTTCTTTTCATCTTGCTTTGGACTGGCACTTTTTTTAGGCTGTGGACGTTGAGGGGTGACGCCTTTTTCAGCTTCTTCAGCATCCTCTGGTTCGGCATCATCTAATACATCGTCGGCCACTTGCCTACCTTTGGCAGGATTTTCCAATACCTTACCACTCTGGGTAGTAATAGCCATGCATGTTCCATCGTTTCTTGGATTTTGTACTGTGTCGCTAGGTAAGGTGCTAGCTTTTCTTTAATTTAATGTAGCTAAAATTTGACTCAATTGTTGCTCCAGCTATTTTATTGAAGTGGAATGCGAGTCAACCAATTGCTTCATTGAGGACAAATCATTTATTACCTCAGTTACTCCTAAGCTGGTTGCCTTCACTCCTTTCAACAGCTTCGCCATCATATCTTCCATGGACATCTTTCCAGGTCCAGATGTAGTAGCGTCACGTCTTCCAGGAGGAATATACATGCCACTCCTGTCAGTCTTATCCTTCCTACTACCTTGATCGCGGTCCTTGTATCCAGATTTATCTTAATAGTTCCGACCTTGGTTTCCTTGGGTATTGCCTCGAAAACCCTCCTGATTATTCAAGTAGTTAGCTTCTTCCTCAGAATCAGATTCATCTCTTCCATATGCTAGAACGGCCTTAACTTTTTCGGTCTTCCCTGATAATAAATGCTTGGTAATAAGATCCATCTATTTCTTCATGTGCGCAATATCTTGGTCACGTTCCTCTTCTCTGCGCCTCTGTTCTGCAGTTATGCCAATAGATATAGTAGATCTTTCTACCTTAGAATCCATGGTATTCCAAGACCTACTTTGCTTTGTCATACGATCTAGCATATCACTTGCCTGAACAAAAGTAAGGTCCATGAATGACCCTCCAGCCGCATTATCCACCACTGGTTTAGTTACTAAATTCAAAGCCCTGTATAATATCTCCATCAAGTGGACATTGGTTATATGATGATTTGGACACCTCATAAGCTTCTTCTTGAACCTCTCCCATGTTTCGTGGAGAGCTTCGGTTGGAAGCTGCCGAAAGTTGCTGATTTCATCTCTTAATTGTGCTCTTTTGGATGGCAGAAAGAATCTTTCTAGGAAAGCGTCTTTCAATTGCCTCCAATTAGTAATAGAATTCGGAGTCAGCCCATTCAGCCATAGAGTTGCCTCCCCAGATAGAGATCGTCATCATCATCATCAAACGGAATCTATATAGCTCGGCATTCAGGTCTACATATGACTTGACGATCTCTTCTATTAGCAGGTGTCGCCACCTCAGCATCACGCCTAGGGTTTAGTAACTTGCCATCACCTAGGTCCTCATCGTCAGGATTTGTTGCTCGCCCAGGGTTATCAATATTCTGTTGATGTACTTGGGCGGAGGCCAACGCAGATAGTCTATCCTATTCTTGTTGAGCAGCCTCTTTTCCAATTTCATGTTGTGACTCCATTCTGCCAATACGATGTGGTTCAGGATTCATAGGTAATAACGGTTGACCAGAATTTTAAGTATGGGGCATGCACTGAATAAAAACCTACAGAAAACAAAAACAACAAATAAAAGTAAAGTACGAGAATCTTTGACCAAAGGGTCTAGTAACTATCACAATTTAGTTGACAACCGTATTCCCCGGTAACGGCGCCAATATTTGATAACGCTCAAACTACAGCTCTCGTAAGAGTGTAAGAAGTCGTTGTCAAATATAGAACCCAACTGGGTTGGGTGTCGAATCCCACAGGGAATACTTGGTCACTAAGTAAGCAACGATTATTAAACTTTTGATTTAAGTTCCACGAATAAAGGGGGGATTTTGTGCGTTCAAATGACGTAAAAAAAATAGTAGAGAAAAAATGGAAAATAGAAGAGTAAAACAGAGTACTTGGTAGGTTTTAATCAATGAGAATTGAGAGGTAGAGTTATGTCCACCTTACGAGTTGTACGTATCTATTGACTATGAGTTATGCAGAATTCAGACATGCATGCGCTTATAGAGAATCGTATTCTACGGTAAATCCAGGCGTCTTTCGACCATCAAGGATTATTTCACTTTAACTCTTTCGAGCTTAAAGCGTATCTAATGGTACAAATTCTCCAAGAGGTTAATCCAGTTACGAAACTAACTTTTTAACAGGGGTTGGTGCCCTATTAACTTGACACTATCTCTTTTCTAGACATGTAACTTTTCTTTCGAACAAGTTAATGCTATACTGGCGTATTCTATATGTTTGCAACCATAACAATTTAAATTAAGATGAAGAGAGTAATGATATAAGCAACATACATGTCAAGAATTCACAAACTCATAGCAATATATAGTATCTCATAAGGCTTCCATAACCCTAACAAAGAAGTTTAGCTACTATAGTTGTGAAGGAAAACCACGAGGATATCATCACCATACCAAAGCAATAATAATATCACGAGAAGTATGTAAGTGGCGTTACTTGTGGCGTGAAATCCTTACTAGTAGCGTTTCTCTTGTCGTAAAATTAAAAGTCGAATAGATGAATAATAATGTCAACAACGAATTTATGAAGAAAAGGAAAGAATCGAATAGGGAGGAATAAGGATGAGGGCGGCGGAATAGGTTTGATGGGTGGATGGATGGATGGGAATAATAAAAATCTCCAGCAGAATAGGGTATTTATAACACTCATATCCTATTCCTACTAAGCTACTGCATTACTTATCCTAATCCTAGTAGGATACTGCATCCTTATCCTAATCCTACTAAGTTACTGTTGATCCCCAAAGTCTTTAGAATTGTTGTTTTTGCCAGGGACAGGTTTTCCATGCGTCACTTTTAGTCCTAGGCGTCCAAGCTCTGCTTTCCTCCTTTCGTGAAGCTTCCTTTGGCATGAAGTTATCCATAAAATGCTTAAATATTCATCATTTATACCTGAAAACTTGCTAATCATGTTGGTTATCTCACTTACAGGAAAAAGGACTAAAAGTGCAGGAATTATATATTTTATCCTCAAAACTTAACCAAAAATATGGGTAAATAATGGTGTTTAGGCGTGTAAATACGCCTAACATCAACCCTCACTAAAATTTTCCAAATGGGAGATTGGCTTGCTCCATGATGCGCTAAAGGTTAAAAATATTGTTTTTAACTACTGCAACTTAAAATCGCCATAAATTCTTACCCGGTTATCGGATTCGGGCGAATTTTATATTGTTGGAAAACTAATTGAATTATCTATGCAATGGAAAGCTTTAAACTGAAAAATAATGAGTTTTCAAAAATTTCATATATGAATACTCATGTATTGGGACTTAGATTATGCTAGCGAAATACGGAGTGTTACAATATATATATATATATAATTGTTGTGCATGTGATTTATTACTGACTTTTGGTGAATGCATATATTTTATTACTTCTCTTGGGTTGCATGCAGTACTCATCGTACTAACCATCCCCGAACACTATATCGTTTCATGATGTAGGTTCTGAGAGCTTTTCTTGTGACCCTGTCCAGCGTTAAGTGGTTCGGTATTCCGGTTGGACAACTGCTAAAGTGGTTATCCCACAGTCTTTCGAAGGCACGATTTTTTTAGTTTTCATTTACTTTTCTAGAACTTTTGATTTTCTTGTGGTATAGTTGAGGTCATGTACCATCTTGATTGGTATTCTTTGGCTTGAGGCTTTGTGGGCAGTGTTGGATTTTTACTTTATGGATTTTGATCTTGAATTACAAACTTTATCTTTTTGTTCATTGAGTTTCTTTTTATTCTATTGGTTAGCTTCCTCAAATTTATTACTGTCATGCTCATGAGGTAAGGCTAAGGGGTTATCTCAGGCCTTGATTGGTTTGAGATGCCCGTCACGGCCACGGCCCCAGTTCGGATCGTGACAATTACTTGAACAGAATCGTAGAATTTTTTTTATATATATAAGGTAAAATTCTAGTTGATTTAGAAGTGTTAAACTAATGGTGTTTTTCCTAGATCAAATAAGGACTTCAATTAATTTCAAAAATCTAAATAAATGAATAAAATTGTCTTATTTTTAAAAAATAATCCCAAAATCTTTGTTAAAAAAAAATCCTGAAAACCAATTTTAGAAGAAAAAAGTAAAAAAAAGATATCCTAAATCCTAAGCATATACTATAAATTAAAATAATACGTACTTTATACTAATATTGGCCAACTAAACCTATACTTTTTCAATTTTCCCTCCTTCCCATATATTTTAGACTTCCAACTTTATTAATTTTTCTAATAATTTTTACCATATATTTTGTTGCTAGTTGTCACTATAAATTTAGGGCACTTTAGTTTTAAAAACTTACCATGTATTTTGTTGCTAGTTGTCACCATATATTTTAGGACTTTTAAATTCTTAAAACTTACCATATATTTTAGGATTTCTTAATTTAAAATATTAAATATAATTAATTAATAATTTTAAAAAATAATGAAAAGACTATTTTATTTATTGTAGAGCGTTTTAATGAAGGGAAACATGTTTAAATCACTATTTTAAAGGTCTTTACGCTTTTAATATATATACTGGTTGAACTACACGTGTCTCGCACGTGTAATCTTTGATTATTTAAAATTAGACGATTTTTTTCTATTGTGAAGATTTTTAATAAAGTGCAAAAAGTTCAAATCACTTCTGAAATATCTTTCACACTTTAATATAATAATGTAAACATAATATATACCACTAGAAGTTTAAGTGGTTAATGGATCGTCACTTTTGCGTTTGTCATGCAGTACCTTTTTTTCTTGTTGTTAGAGGCTAAGAGAGATGCATTGATTTAAACCATATTTGTTGTACGAGTATTTTTTTTTTATATTTAAACTCTTTTCTTATTTTTAAAGTTAAATTTATAGAAAATCTTTGATTAGTTGCTTAACTTTAAAAAATATGATAGTACTTATATTTTTCTTACTCTAACGTTTTCATATTTATTTATAGAGTTTTAAAGTTTTCATAAAATCAACTTTAGTTGATTTAGAATTCTTAAACTAATAAAAAAGGTATTAGCTGTGATAAAAATTATGATGATTTCTAATAAGGAAATGTTTTACTATAACTATTTACTTAATTTTCAACTCTTAAAATATTTAAATAGTGAAACGACAATTTTATCTAAAGCAGAGACTTTAATGAAGGACAAAAAGTTCAAACAATATTTTAAGATCGTTCACAATTTTAATATAGTATGTAATACTATTTTAACTACACGTGCAATGTTTGATTATTTAAAATTAAATAATTTTATATATCGTAGAGATTTTTAATGAAGTGTAAAAGTTTAAATCACTTTTCAAAGATTTTTTGCACTTTAATATAATAATGTAAACATAAACATATATTTTAGTATAACAACATATATATTTTAACCACTAGAAGTTTCAAGTGGTTGATGGATCATTACTTTTACATTTGTCATGCAGTACCTCTTTTTCTTGCTACAGAGACTGAGAGAGATGCATCAATTTGAACCATATTTGTGGTACGATTATTTTTCTTTCTTTTTTTCTATATTTAAAATCTTCCCTTATTTTGAAAGTCAAATCTTTATAAAATCATTGATTACATTCTTATTACGTATGTAAAACTTTTACAAATTTGATATTTCTTAATTTTTTTTACTCAAATGATTTTTTATTTTTTATTTCTAGATTTTTGCAAATCTTTTTAAAATTAAAAATAGTTGATTAGAATTCTTAAAATATTGGAAAAAGTATTGGTTGTCATTAATTCTGATCAGTACTAGTAAAGAAAGATTTTACCATAAATATATTTAATTAATTTTCAACCCTTAAATATTTAAAAAATAATAATAAAAAGATGATTTTGTCTAAAACAGAGACTTTTAATAAAGGGCAAAAAGTTCAAACAATATTTCTAAGATCCTTCACACTTTTAATATACTAGTGTAGGATACGCGCCTCGCGCGTGTACCTTAATTCAATGAGTTCGATTTTATAAAATTATTTTGATATTATAATAAAAAATATGCCCTAGCCATTATAGTATATTTTTCCTTCAAGAACATCTGATATCAATAAATAATAATAATAATAATAATAATAATAATAATAATAATAATAATGTCACGATCCGAACCGAGGCCCCGGCCGTGACGAGCATCCCAAACCATGAAGGCCCGAGTGTCCTTTTCTAACTGACAATCATACATACCATTCATATACAATAAGGAAAATGTGGAAAGATAAACAGACGAAATCATGGTCATGTTCTGAGTTTAATTTAATAATATGAAATTTAGTTCATACACATTCAAAACCACATTTGAACCATTGTGGTACGGTTGTTGTTTTTTCTTCTATATTTAAAATCTTACCTTATTTTTAAAGTCAAATCTTTACAAAATCATTGATTATATTCTTATTATGTACATAAAACTTTTAAAAATTTGATATTTCTTAAATTTTTTTATTCAAATTATTTTTTATATATTTCTAGATTTTTCAAATCTTTTTAAAATTAAATAAAGTTGATTAGAATTCTTAAAATAGTAGATAAAAGTATTAGTTGTCATTAATTATGATCACTACTAATAAAGAAAGGTTTTATCATAAATATATTTAATTAATTTTGTACCCTTAAATATTATATATATATATATATATATATATATATATATATATATATATATATATAGATAGATAGATAGATAGATAGATAGATAGATAGATAGATAGATAGATAGATATGCATACATAGTCATAAAATCTTGTTTAAAACAATTAAATCCATGCCCATAAAGTTTAGGATAGTGCCAAGTACCTTAGATTATTTAGTTTGGAGAATATAACCCGAATGTTGACTCGTTTTTTGGAAATCTTGGATTGAAAGGGTTGAATTCTTGCCTTGAAGGAAAACCCTAATTTATTTTGTTCTTGAGAGTAGAGAGGATTGAGATGTATTTAAAACTGATAAAAGACGGATTACAACGCTTAAATTATTATTTAAATCATGTGGGAGAAGTTTGGGATAAGGAAAATACCAAAATATCCTTCCGGATTCAAATAGAAATTTCTGAATTTCAAGGGTGACGACCTTGGTGGGTAGGTCGTCAACCAAGTGATGACCTATCACACCAAGTCATCACTTAGAAGCTGATTTTATGAGTTGCTGGTCTTGGTTGACGACTTGGGTTGATAGGTCATTACTTAGGTGATGGCCTATCAAATCAGATCATCACTTAGAAGCTAAAAATAATGGCTCACTAGTTTGGGGTGACGACTTGTGTAATACCCCACACTTTTCCTAGCTTGAATTCATTCCTAAAATATTAAAAAATAGATTCCAAAATAAAAAATAATTATTTCGTGTGGAATTTTCTAGATTTAGTCCTCCCATTATATGGTAAATTTAATAAGCTTTACACCGATACCAAATTCGCCCAATTCTGATACTCGGTTGTGGAGTTAGAGCATTTTTAAATTGATAGTATACCAACTGGGCACTTGGTGCGTTACGGAGGTGGGTAAAATGATTGTCAAATTACAGTAGGCCTCCATGATAGCCACGCATCCCAGAGAAGCCCAAATTCCCAATTGTCCCATTCCAGTAAACTGATGCAATATTGGCGCATCGCGCCAGTGGCTAAAATGGCATTACAAAGGGGCACCGCTATGGTGGAGCATCGTGGAATCAGCCCAGTTCCCAATTGTCCTATTTCTAGTAAGCCACAGTAATTGTGGCGTGTCGCGGTAGCCACCCAAATCAAAAGAATATTACGTTTTTCAGTTCCTCTTAGAAGTTTAAAAAGGGTATTTTGGTCAATTCCCAAGCCCTCAGTCCGTCCAAAATACAAGATTTATCATATTCAAAGCACCTTCTGCTCATTATTCATCATTCTCTTCAAAAGCAAAATGCTAGAGCTCTAAAATCTCTTCTCCAAGAATTCAAAATCCTCCACTGATTCTCCAAGAAAGCTTAAGATTGAGGATTCCCAAGGCAAGATAATCAAGAATCCATCTCCAAGAACTTAATTAGGAATCAATAATTCAAGTTTCTTTATCTAATCTTCTATCAAGGTATGTGGGGTTTATGAACAAGAATTTTCTTCTATCCTTGTGCCCAAAACCAAGATTTTATTGAAAATTCATATGATTTTGAATGATTATTCATGAGATTTGAATTAGGGTTCATACCCATTATTTCTCTTTGCAAGATTTTGAGATTTCAAGTGTTTTAGAAGTTAAATTGCATGTCTATTTTCATATTTACATGCCAATTATAGTAATTTATAGATTTTGAGATGAACTATCATTGTTTCCAATATCAAGCATGATTATTATGATATTTTGGCATGAGATTAAAGCATGGGTTATTACCCCAAGATTGAAGAAAGATAATGTTTTAAGCATCCTATTATCAGATTATTTATAGATTTTCAGTAGAGCTTTGATCTTTCGATCATTAGATTAGCTATGAAATTCACATTCTAAATCATTACAGATTACTGAATTTAGATCAGCTTTATTTACAGATTTTATCAGATAAATGCATAATTGGTTTTAGATAAACCCTTATTTTATTTTTAAAGTGGATTTCTAGCAGAATGAGTGTAGCAAATAAAAAGGGAATTGTATTTAAAACTGAGAGGGAAGTGTGGGTTTAGCGCATTTACTTCCACAGAACTACATAGCCAACGTAGGTACATATTATCATATTATTCCCATTTCTATATGGATGACAGACTTAGCTTGTGATCGATCACATGAAAAGCAGGTTATACTCCCTGGCAAGAGTATGACACCTCTATCCATCATGAGGTTTTCCTCTAAAGGGAATGAGACGTTGGACTCCATGTAGCTCGCACTGTGTATGTCGGTTAAGAGAACCTCCCTAGAGCCTTAAGATAAAGTGTTTTTCCTACAGTTTAATAGTAAATATTTTTCAGAAAACCTAAGTGTAGAGGCTCATAATTTACTCAGATTGTGCTTTACAAAAAGATTACAGTTATAGACTTTAGCTTTTAGATTTTAGATTTCAGAAGTAAGCTCTTTCTACACTTATACAGTATGATTTATAGATAGAATACAAGTATAGCTTTTAGAACTAAATGTTATGACTCGCTAGATTTATAAAGTATGATTGATTTATTATTCTTGATATCAGTATTTTAGATATTCCAGCATATATGAGTTATTTACATTTAGCATGGATTTTTTTATAAATTGTGATGATGAGATGCTTTTTTTACTGATGCATTTCACCCCCATATACTCAGTACATCTTCAAAGTACTAATACATATATATGTCTATGTGCTACATTGTCTCAAAATGTAGGTTCAGGTGCTCAGCATTAGCAGCGTGAGTAGTCCAAGCATCTCCATCTACATCCTACAGTTGGTGAGTCCACATAGTTCAGGGACTTGTTCACTCAGATTTTACAGCTTATCAGTTTACATAATTTAGTATTCTTTTCAGACAGTTTAAGTTAGTTGGGGGGTTTGTCCTAGTGACTCTCTATATGTTAGTAGTAGAGGCTTGCCAGACTACTAGTTGTGATTCAGCTTATTCAGTATTGATGTTTCATACATTATATTCAGATTATTCTTAGTTATTTCAGAAATTGTCCGTATTTAGTATGACTTTCATGGCTATATTACCTTAATTATGAGATTTATATCTAGTAGAAGGCAGACAGGGTTAACTTAAGGCTACTCATAGTCTTGAGCACCGTGTGACATCTCAAGATCAAATTTTGGGGCATTACAAACTTGGTATCAGAGCCTAACATTTTTGAGAGTCCTAAGGAATCAAATAAGATGCGTTACGTTGAGTCTTGATCATGGGTGTGACGCGCACCACAATTATGAACAAGAGGCTATGAAATATTCTTAGGAAATCATCTCTTTCTTTCATGATCTATCGTGCTTATAGTATCTCTATCTGCTTTTAACTCATGCTCTTACATTACAGTTGAATATGCCTCCTCGTCGAGCTAATACCCATACAAATGATAACTAGCCTCCCCAGCCGGCAGATCCTTTAAATTAGAATGTATCCCATGCTGAGTTTAGGGATTTCTTTCAGGCATTGGCCCAAGCTGTGACTGCCAATGTTCAGGGCAATCATCTGAATCATGCTATAGTCCCACTACAATAGAATAGGGATTTAGCAGCAGCTAGAATCTGAGACTTCATGAGAATGAATCCGCTAGAGTTCTTTGGGTCAAAGGAATGTGAGGACCTACAACTTTATTTAGATGAGGTGAAGAAGATCACCCAAATTATACATGTATTTGAGGAGGAGGGTGTGGAGTTATCATCCTATAGATTAAAGGATGTAGCGTATGATTGGGTAGTGATATGGAAGAATGGTAGAGGTGAGAATGCAGTTCCTATGAGTTGGTAGGTGTTTTAGTATACTTTTCTCGACAGGTTCTTCCTACATGAGATGATGAAAGCTAAGATAGAAGAGTTTGTGAATTTGAAGTAGGAATTGATGACAGTGAAAGAGTACTACCTTAAGTTCAATCAGTTGTCTAAGTATGCCCTTGATACGATGGCTGATCCTAGGGCTAGTATGAGTAAGTTTTTACTGGGGTGTATAGCTTGGTAGGCAAGGAGTGTAAGAATGCCATGCTCATTGGAGTCATGGACCTTGTGAGACTGATAATGCATGCTCAGTAGATTGAGACAGATAAGTTAAAGGGGAGAGATAAAAATAATAAGAGGGATAGAATAGGACAGTTTGAGTATGGTTAGAATAGGTCTCAAGGAGAAAATTATTTGCAGTATTAGGATCGTTCATCTATGCTAGCACTATCTTCAACTAGTGCTCCTATTCCCAGAGGTAGATAGGAGTAATAGGGTAAGTCTTCTACATCCAGATCCTAGAATAGTGTGAGTGGTAGGCCCAGTTATCCTCCATGTTCTAGGTGTGGTAAAATTCATCCCGGTGAGTGATTGGCTGGATAGAAGGGTTTCTATGGTAGTGGTAAGTTGGATCATAGTATTAGATATTGTCTACATGATAAGCAGGGAAATAGAGATGTCCGTCCCCAGACTTAGGCTGCTAGTGCACCTGATCCTCTAGGTCGCCTAGCTCCTCCTCAGGGTACATCATCCAGTACCAGTGGCAGTCAGTGATAGAATTAATTCTATGCTTTATCATCCTATCAGGAGCAGGAGGATTACCAAATATTGTTACTGGTATGCTTCATGTCTTTCATTTTGATATTTACGTGTTGTTAGTCCCTGGGTCTAGTTTCTCTTATGTAACCCCATTTGTTGCAGCAAATTTTAAGATAAGTTCTGAAAAGATCCTTGAGCCTTTCTTGGTGTTTACCCTAGTGGGTGATACATTTGTTGCTAAACAGATCTATAGAAAGTGTCCTATCATTATCCTTCATAAAGCCATGTTAGCAAACCTAATAGAGTTAGACATGGTTGACTTTGATGTCATTATTAGTATGAATTGTCTCCATTATTGTTATGCCTCTATAGATTGTCACACTCGAGTGGTAAAGTTTTAGTTTCCAGATGAGCCAGGTTTTGAGTGGTCTGGTAATTCAGTGTCTCCTAAAAGTTATTTCATCTCTTATCGTAAAACCCAAATTTGATCTCCAAAGGGTACATCTATTATCTTGTTGAGTTAAAGATACTAAGTCGGAGACTCCAACAGTTCAGTCAGTCAGTGTAGTTAATGAGTTTCCAGATATCTTTACCAAAGATTTTCCAGGAGTACCTTCCGATAGGAAAATAGAATTCGGTATTGACATTCTTCCAGATACTCAACCTATTTCTATACCTCCATATCATATGGCTCCTATTGAGCTTAAAGAGTTGAAGGAGAAACTCAAGGATAGTTTAGATAAAGGCTTCAGAAGGCCTAGTGTTTCTCTATAGGACATTCTCATCCTATTCGTGCGAAAGAAAGATGGTTCTTTGCGTATGTGCATTGACTATCGTCAGTTAAATAAAGTTACAGTAAAAAAAATACCCTCTTCCTGGAATTGATGACTTATTTGATCAACTCCAAGGTGCCAGTTATTTCTCAAATATGGACCTTAGATCCGGCTATCATCAGCTTAAAGTAAGGAAATATGATATTTCAAAGACAGCTTCCAGGACCCGTTATGGTTATTTTGAGTTCTAGTCATGTTCTTCGGACTAACAAATACCCTAACAGCTTCCATGGACTTGATGAACAGAGTGTTCAAATAGTATTTAGACATGTTTATCATAGTCTTTATCGATGATATTATTGTCTACTCTCATAGTGAGGATGATCATGCAGACCATTTAATGCATTTCACCATATATACTTAGTGGGATTTAATGCATCAGATGGAAAGTAGGTTATACTCCCTAGCAAGAGTATGACACCTCTCCCCATCATGAGTTTTCCCCTTAAGGGAACGAGACTTTAGACTCCATGTAGATCGCATGGTTTATGTCGGTTAAGAGAACCTCCCTAAAGCCTTAAGATAAAGTGTTTTCCCTATAGTTTAATAGTAAAGATTTTTCAGAAAAGTTAAGTGTAAAGGCTCACAATTTACTCAAATTATGCTTTATAGAAAGATAATAGTTACAGACTTCATCTTTTAGATTTTAGATTTCAGAAGTGAGCTCTTTCTACACTTAATATGATTTACAAATAGAATACAAGTATAGCTTTCAAAACTAAATGTTGTGACTTACTAGATTTATAAAGTATGATTCATTTATTATTCATGATCTTAGTATTTCAAATATTCCAGCTTATCTGAGTCATTTACATTTAGCATGCATTTTTTTATAAATTGTAATAATGAGATGATGTTTTTACTGATGCATTTCACCCCCATATACTCAGTACATCCTCAAAGTACTGATCCACATATATGTTTATGTGCTACATTGTCTCATAATGTAGGTTCAGGTGCTCAGCATCAGCAACATGAGTAGTCTAAGCATCTCCATCTACATCCTGTAGTTTGTGAGTCCTCATATCAGGGACTTGTTTACTCAGATTTTTGCATCTTATCAGTTTACATAAATTAGTAATCTTTTCAGACAGTTTGAGTTAACTAGGGGTTTGTCCCAATTACTCTCTAGATGTTAGTAGTAGAGGCTTGTCATACTACTAGTTGTGATTCAGGTTATTCAGTATTGATGTTTCATACACTATTTTTAGATTATTCGTAGTTATTTCAGACAGTTTCCGCATCCAGTATGACTTTTATGTCTATATTACCTTGATTATGACATTTATATCTCGTAGAAGGCAGACAGGGTTAGCTTAAGGCTACTCCTAGTCTTGAGCACCGTGTGATTTATAGGGATCATATTTCAAGGCATTACAACTTGGCTGATAGTTCGTCACTTAGGTGATGGCCTATCAACTCAGGTCGTCACTTTGTTGATAGACAAACATGCTGAAGTAAAATGAGCATAAATTTTCGCTCCGATATCGGATTAAAGTGAAACCAAATGTTTTAGAAAGGTGACTCAAAGATATTTCTTTTGGTATATAGTAGGACACTTAACTAATTATGTATAGGGAGTAATGATCATTGAAAGTTGACCCAAGCTGAAGAGTTCACCAAAACTTAATTGATAGAAATGTTCTCAACTCATCTTTGAGTTTGGAGATATTTGTGACCTCGATTTATATTCAAAGGTATTCACCCACTAAATGATTGATAATCACACATATATTAACAGAGAAACATTCATTTTGGGTTTATATGCATAGAAGGACGGTTCAAACTTTAGCCCAAAACTGTGAGGTGTTACATTATCTCCCTCTTGGGGTCATTCATCCCCGAATGATGGGTAGGGAATTTTTGATGCTCTAAAAGTAGGGAATAAAGAATGGATTCTCACATTAAAAATTTTATTTCCCTCAATGAAACATACATAGACATTCAATAAGAGCTTTATGGCATCACCAAGTAAATTTTGTAAGCACAAATCATGAGATAATGAAACTTGACATCGATATGATTTTGGCATGTGTTTTACGTCACATGATTAAAACACTGTAAGGCATGGATTTTTCTAAGAATCACTGGACTGATTAAGAATGGTACAAGACATGAGTTGAGATTGAGATTCTTGCGGGACATAAGAATAGAATAGAAACATTCTCTACTTCAAATGATACATCTAATAGCCTTTAAATTTTTGTGATGCTTCTCCACTATGATTTCAACTATGAATACCAAATTTCAACATCCCAAATCTTATAATTTCCCCCCCCAAATACATAAATGCAAGAGCTTGAGTCTAACTATATCGTACTTCTATGTTGAAGCCTAACTCAAAGAAAAAGGGTTCTAGCTTAAGCTATGGGACCCTATACTCTATATCCCATTAAGAAGATTATTTCACATTATCTCTACTATCAAATACACTCAATTTTTTAAATTAAGGAATAGCAACCACATAACACATTAGTTTGTGTTTTCACCAATCACAACATCCAGGCCTATTATTACTACACCTACTTCATGGATCTCTCCACTAAGACAAGAAAATTCCCTCACTCACAAAGATTTTCACCACATATCTCCTTCCTAACTATTCCACATAACAAAAGTTCATCTCCTTCTTCCCCCTTCTTCTATAACCTTAGATCAAGAAATCACTTAAAACTTTTCACTTTTAAGAAAATATACTCCCCTACCTAAAACATCACAACACTTCCACAACCGCTATCATACTAATATACGGAGGGTCATTGAGGGGCCCGAGCATAAGCATCATGAAGGGAAATAACACTTGTCAGATTATAACTTATACTTGTTGCACTACTCAAAGAGGGACATGAGATGAAGATACAATACAATAGGAACAAGGTGCTTTTTATATCAAACGTCTAGATCATGAGTAGAGAGTCGTTCAGGCATAAACACAACACAACATAAATTCTTAGGACAGATCACATTGAGAAAACATGAGTGCACACATCAAGAGTTGTATAACATAAGGACGGAATTCATGAAGTCAACGATTGAGGCAAGGATTTCTAATTGGAGCCATTGTTCCTCATTAAAGAACTGAACATGGCCATGAGTTTTCTTAAACTTTCTCTCAGTAGGATAGACCCAACATAGCATGAATCGGTAATATATAGAAAGTATAATTTTTTCTTAGAACCAAGCATGTTATAAGACATGGATTTTTTTTATGGATCGTGAGCATCATAGTATAGATCTTGAATACATGAAAGACTGGACTTACCAAGACATCATTGCTTCTATTTTGGAGGTCGGAACATGACATGACTTACATAGAGAACTCAAACCTTAGACATCGGCAGGGCTTGAATACATAAGACATTGGTAGAATGAACTCTTAAACCGAAGTAGGAGGAATGTGCTTGAATAGGAATAGGTTTATCATGACTCTTCTATAAACTTTCCACAATGAGAAAATTTGGGAACTACTTCAATCTATCATCTCTCCCTTAGATCCAAGTCACAATCCTAGATTTGCGGACATAAGCTCATATCAAATACATAGCCACAATTATCAACACAAAAGGTATATCACCATGCACATAAACGTTAAACTCTTCCTGGTAAACTACACTCTAAAGGCATTGCTTTTTGGAAATGCTACTCTTAACTTTCACTAGCCTCTATAGCCATCACTCTACAACTCCCACTCTCATGAGCATACACATCCATACTCCTTATCACAAGGGGGAGGGGGGTATCAGTATATACATGAATAAAAACTCCTTTAATTAATTTCCAATACAAAGACACTAAGTTCTTTCTAGGAATTCCGTTCAGGAACACTAATCATAACTTCCTCTAACCCCCAAGGTCACCAACTTATGACTAACTTTATTATGGGCATGGACATCCACGCTTCCAAACACTTAACACTCTATCTTCAACTCCTTAAATAGTTCCATTATACCTCTAATCACATAACTTATAACTTAACAAAATTTATAAAACCATACCCAAGGCTCACATTGCCTACCTATATTCCTCAAATCAACTCTAACGAACAACATACAACAACTCACCATACTTCTCCATAGTATACTTTATAGAACACAAACTAGGTACATAAAACACTTATGCACATAAAACTTTATATATCAACATGCTACCTGGGGGGGGGGGGGATTTCAACTTATTCATATATACCCCTGCTCTTATTCGCTTGATAAATCAACCATGATTCATCATTCTAATACTAGTCCTTATGACTATATATATATATATCATAATTATCCACTCATTATTCCGTAAGTTGCCAACCTAGGTTATTTCAAACATTACATCAAGCCAACTAATTCATTACCAAAAAACATGAATTATCAATCTAGAGTTACTATTCTTACCACTACACTCCATATCTAAAGTTCAAGCCTATTGTCTAACACCAATCATGTAATATCGATGAAACATGTCGTGTCATATACTATACTAGTCCATAAAATTGGGAAATCAACCTAAATACCTTATTTCTCTCCATTACTACCTACAATCACATCCCCTCCATGGCATCACTATGACATCTCAAAATCTGCTAAATACCTTCTAACATGCAGTACTAGTTTACAATGACTAGAGAGAAGACAATCAAGGGGTTAAGTCACATAATGGGGATAGTCAATGTTAATCTTATAATATAACTCATTTCAATCTTATCAACATATTCTAATTCCTCACATTAAGTCTACTTACCCATGCACACATTTAGACAAATTTCAAAATTCCTTAAACATCACTAAGTTTCCCCCAAGTTAGTCTACACTTGTAACTTGTTGGCGAATCTACCCTTTTCCGTTTACCAATTATAGATGATTTATATAACTACCATAACTACCAATTCTAATATCTTTTCCAATTTCGAATAAATAATAATCTTAGCCAACCACTTCTTTCACAGACTACCATACAAACTACAAATATTGCTACCACATTAGTCTATCACTATAAAATGGAAACCCATACCTCAATCAATGGTTATACAACTAAATTAGCTTCCTTACACAAAATTCACCCTCGTTCTGACTTCTAAGCATGTGACTTCATATCACCAACTTCTTGTCCCATCTTACTAGCAATAGGTCATGGAACTTTAACATACACTACTACTCGAGTGGAAATATAGTTCCAATATTATTATACACATCACTATCCTTATGCATGACATCTACAACAAGAATTTTGAAAAAGATCGAATATACTTCATACATCAGGCTCAAACGCATGATTGATGTAGATAGGGGTATAAGCTCAAATCAATGCTCTTTAAAGAACTTATGGACTCCTCTCAAGTCCTTGTGAAATTTCATAATCATTCATGACTAAATAAAAAAGGATCAAATCATTTAGATTCTAAGCTTTTGCACTTGAATTACCTTAACAATGAAACATATCTAAGAATATTAGAGTAGAGAAAGAATTGGGATAACTTTACTTTTCTATGGACGAAACCATAGCAAGAACTAGAGTATGAAAGAGTAATATGCTGACTCCATAACATGAACTAGAACATGAAGAACGAGAAACATTCCTAAACTTCTTTTAGCCTCCTACTTATAAGTGTGGTGTGCTACACACCCATAAACAGGACTCTACCCGATGCGATTTCGCAGACACCTTAGGACCATGAATCATGCTCTAATATCAAGTTTGTTACGACCCGAACTGAGGACCCAATTGTAAAGACCATCCCAAACTATGAAGGACCGAGTGCCCTTTTCTAACTAGTAATTATACACACCATTCATATACAATAAAGAAAATGCAAAAAGATAAACAGATGGAATTATGGTCATGTTTCAAAACCACATGAATGCTAGTCTGCAAAATCTTTAACAATCTTAAAACCAATATTCATCTAAAGACTGGGACAAGGCCCCCAGTCACACTATGAAACAAAATTAAGTAGTACTATCTAAAATTTAAGGCCTTCTGAAATAAGAGAGGCTCACCAACTACAAACTTCAAATAAATAATCTACTGCTTAGCGGGACCCCAGGACTGGGCCTCAGATCCTGAAAGATAGGGGATCAATACAGATGTACTAGTATGCAGAACAATCCAAAAACAAAATATGCATTTTTATAAAACATAGGTGAGAGCATTTTATAAATTTTATGTCATTTTGGAACTGTTGAAAACACATAGGCATAATTGATAATGCTCAACTTACATGTCAATTTAGTGCAAGGCAGTCGTTGTCAATATATTTACCCAACTTTGAAGTTGGGGTCAAATCCACTAGGAACAGTGTGAGTGGCGATTAAACTAGTTTGAAACTAAAGCTACAAGTTAAATTCAAACAAATGATATGAAAAGATAAACTAGGGTTTTTTGAAGATCATCAAATAATTGTTGGTCACTTTAGTTTCAGCGTTTGTAATCAAGAGTTTATGGTAAACCAGATTATGTTCACTATGGGTTTTGGTACTTGACAAAGGCTAATACTGATTCAAGATTCTCACGATATGTAAGAACAACAGATTTTCTTTATTAAAGTTATGCCTAAATATCTCTCAACCTACTTAAGCATTTAACTACCTAATCCTCTCAAACGTAGGGAATTTATATTCACTGTCCAGACTTTGCCTTAGGTTAATTAACCTTGTTACAGCGTTAATATTAAACGGAAGGTTGGTAGCTTCTAAGTCCCTGTCAATAATTCAATTCCTACTATAGTTGATTTCTTATCTCAAGCAAATCAAAGTAGGGGCTATCTATCATTTACAACCAATAGATAATAATTAAAACCTCAAAATTATAAAGGAGTCATATTAACTTTAGCATCTTGAACACTTAGCAACTTACCAAGACCTAACCCATAGGTCCCATAATTAGGGTTAAAGGAATTTAGCCACTCATAATGTAATAATCAATACAACAAGTTGAATTCATAATTTGAAAGATGGACTTACAACAAGATGAATAGCAACGAGTGTTTCTCAGATTAGATCAAAGTAGAAATACCAAAATATTGATGATAATCTCTTCAAAGATAATTGTAAACTTGTATCAAAAACTAGAGAGCAAACACATAAAGTTTAAGTCCAGAATGTTGAGTCCCATCCGATATATTCCTCCTCCCGATATGTTCAGCCTCCTTTTATAATTAAAAAACCCTAACATATGCTTTAAATACTTCATCTTAATTATGGAAACAAAATCACAGAGTTCAATAATTTCTCAGAGAGGTAATGACATTTTGTGACACCATATCAAGAGTCTGACGACTTATCACAGATGTCGTTAGCTCCTCTTTGCTTTTGATATTCGCTGCCTTAGGCTGACGATAAAGCATGATGGCTTATCAGATATTTGACGACTTATCATAGATTTCATCGATGATTTACTTTAGATCTCATGTTCTGCCTTAGGTTAACAACGATCTTAACAGCTAATCAAAACTATGATGACGTATCAGATAATGTCGTCACTTCTCCACCTCATATCCTATGTTCTGTCTAAGGCTGACAGCAACTCTGACAGCTTATCACAAGGATGATGGCTTATCACATGTCATCATCACTTCTTCCAACTAAATTCCATTCTTTGTTTAAGGCTGATAATGAAGCTGATAACCTATCAGAGTGCTAACGACTTATTAGGAATGTCGTCATCCATACTTCTCTTATATTTGCTTTATATTTCAACTCTTTTACTTCCATCATTGTTGGTTCTCTTGCCTCTTGACTTCTACTGCAAAATCAAAGATAAAACAATCAAAAACGACAAAAGTTGCTTAAGACTTTGCGATTATTTTCAGTTAAAAACTTCAAATATGTTAGCATCTACTCACATACCAATAATCTAAAACTTTAGAAACACATTTTACAATTCATGATTGAACTCTTTATCTTACTTCTGAGTCAGATGGTACACCCTACAACTCTGCTATTCCACAGGCTATATGGAATCCACCCTTGACTCAGCGGCCAAGACCCTAACCCAAGCTCGTTGCAAAGGTTGGAGTCTCTGCTTCTCTACTTCGCCATTGGGCCGTCGCCGGCGTACAATTTCCCATTTGAGTATTATAAACCTGTGGGGCAATGTACCATTTAACTCGTGCCTTCATCGGGTATCTACCAAACTCTGTTAATCCTAGTTTTAGATTCTTTAAACCTTATCTTCTTTGAAAAGTTATTTCTTCATTAATATCGTCCAGGCACATCAAAATAGGGTATCGTCATACCCAGACTTACAAGTCGTGTTACAACATCTCTATTGCCCTTTTTCTTATTTCAAAAGGTATCATTGACCACCCAAAATATTTAAAAATCATTCGTAAAGTCATACTTAAAAGAACATGAAAACAAACCATTCTCTCTTCAACACTTTCTCTACGATGGTCATCTTCTTTTATCAAGCATTTGCAAACATTCAACTAGAAATATAAATAATAATAATAATAATAATAATAATAATGATGATAATAATAATAATAATAATAATAATAATAATAATAATAATAATAATAATAATAATAATAATAATAATAATAATAATAAGAAGAAGAAGAAGAAGAAGAAGAAGAAGAAGAAGAAGAAGAAGCTAACAAAAATTTACCAAAAAGTCATTCCTATCTGAAATGTAGATACTACAAAATAAAATTTATTCAAAATCAATTGGGCTATAGTAAAGGCTAATACTATTATAGACAAGGTATTCCTAGACTTTCACTAATATTTTCATCGCAAAAACTTTCAATTTAATATTTTCAAAATTGCAAAAATGTATTTAATGTAATGAAATATATTTTTTCTTTTTCTTTTTTTTTTTTAAATCAAAAGTTGGACTTGGTCCTTTTTAATTAAAATCAGTCCACATAAGGTCCAACAGCCCAATCCACAAACATAAAAAATCATCAGTTGTATCTCTAAAGAAAGAACAAAAGCAAAATCCAAAAAGAAAGTAGAATAGACTAGATTAGGAAAGTGAAGAGCCATTAGCTCAGCTGAGCTAATTGTAGCATATGTGATGTCATTGGAGATGGTAGATGAAGTGAAAAAACATAATTTGTTGGATTCTTCAAGATATGTGGACTTCTTACATCAATTATTAGCTTGATTTCCCTTTATAACAATTTTTCTAATCTCTTTTAAATAGTCAATCTTTTGGTAGTAATCACTAAGGCAACCTCTCAACCTCACCGGTGCTGTGATTTCTATCCTAGAAAAGAAGTCTTCTTCGAGATTGATAATATCAAAGACTAGATATGCTGCTATTCCATGTACTCTAGCTAATATCTTGTAGATTTAGAGTCTGTGAAGGAAAGTAATTATTTCATAACAGTGTTTGTCTGGTTGTTGATTTTTTCTTAGTGGAATGAACCTCATACAAATTTGTTACCACCACCATCAAAATCCTCCACTACCTTATGAAAATCACTGTATAAAACACTATTCTGATTATATTATCTATGTAAGTGAACAAGCATCGAATATAGTCTGAGGATTTCCTTCCTTGTGTGACTAATAAGTAGTAATTATACTGCTGGTGTGGTGTTGCTGGTGGTGTGATTTTCTCTTTAAAATGACCTTGTGTGTTAAATTCCAACTTTCTTTAATGAATCTGCTATCCCCCTTCATGTTGCACTGTTTTTCTTATGTGTGGTGTACCTCATTTATCCAATTTGATAATTCTTCTCCCTGGTGTTGTAATGTCTTCAATATTAGTAATTTGAGAATCACCTACAAAATCCAAAACCATGTTAGTAAAATAATCAGCAAGAGTGTTACCTTCCCAAAGTAAATGTACCACTCTTGCTGTGACATCAATTATCTGATGGAATTCACTTCCAAAACCACACACCACGGGACTTCCCATTCCCCCTGCAAGACTTGGACTAAGGTCTAAGAATCTGTCTCTACTTCTAATAGCAGAATACTATTATCCATACAAAACCTTGAGCACTCCTTAATTACAATAGCTTAAGCCACTATACTTGTCGTATCATGAATTCTTAAGCCCTTGGTAGCAATTAAATTTCCTTCTGAATTTCTTATGCATAAAGCACATGAACTTGGTCCTGGGTTTCCCCTAGAATCCCCATCAGTGTTTTCTTTCATCCATTCATGTGGGGGAGCCCTCCATCTTACAACTTTTGTTTGATAGGAAGGTTTGTACTCCTATAAAGCATCAACAATATTAATCCAATTATTTCCTTCAATTTTTCTCTTATGATAAGTTCCCCCGTTTAGTTTAGTATTTTTGTTTTTCCATATAAACCACATAACCAGAATAGGAACCACCTGATACACTGCTTTACATCTTACATTTCCATTAGTTTCTCTCCACAATCTCACACTTTGTTTCAAATTATGTCTTTTATCTATTATACCAGCACCTGCACAGTAATATTTCCATATATTATTTGCTATTTCTCCTCTTAGAAACAAATGTTCCACAGTTTCTTTGTTAGGACTGCTGCAACATAAATAATCCTGTGAAATACTTGAATTCCAAGTTTGCATTAGTGTAGCTACTGGTACTTTTCCTTTCCAAACTCTCCAAGAAATGAGGGAGAATTTAAAATGCAACCTTTTACACCACAAAATATTCAGATCCTCATTAATCTTACCACTTTGTCTTAGCAATTCCCACGCACTCTTGACAGTAAAATCACCTTTGCTAGATTTTGTCCACAAAGGTTTATCTGGTCCCTCTTTAAACTTCAGATTTTAAATTATAGTTTTGACATAATTAACCACATTCTCGAGAATTTCATCACACATTTTACTATAATTCCACCCATCCTCTCCTAAAAATTCCCCAATCTCTTTCAATGGAAGGCAAGTCTGCACATCTAAAGGAATACTATACAAAGGACCATGATTGGTCCAATTATCAAACCAAATAGTTAAAGACGCACCTTTAGGCTCCCATCAAATCTTATGTTCAATAGATTATATATCCTTCAACATAGATTTCCATACTTGAGATACACCCTTGCCCTGAACAAAAGATGGAATTTGCTTCTTGCAATATTTGTTCTATAAGAAATTAGTCCACAAATTCTTTTATGTTCTAAATTTCCACCATAGTTTAGCATACATTGCTTGAGAAACATCATTTAAAGATCTAAACCCTAATCCCCTCTTTTTTTTAGGTACGCATACTTTATCCCAAGCTCACCAGTGTTTACCTCTTTCATTCTCTTTGTTGTTCCAGAAAAATTTAGCAAATATTCTATGTAGATCCACCTTGTACAATAAATCTTCATAATGTTCCTTATTCTTCTTTGTATGAGATAATGGACATCTAAAATACTTCAATGGGAATTCTCCTTTTGGCATTCCAGTTGTAAGACCCCACAAAATCCTAAGCTTAATTCAATCTTTCAGGTCTGTCAAGGGTTTCCTGACTTAGAATATTTTAGCTAAGTACTCAGACTTAGTGTCATTTGAACCTACAAAAGTTAGAAATCTCATTTCACAACATTTACATCAATTAAATATTATTTTTAGGTTGATTCATGATCAATAATGTTCGTAGGTAGTTTCGGACAAGTTTCAAATTTTTTAAACTTCTTTTGAAGCTGCTTTACAATCCCAAAATAGTGAATCAATGTGATCTTTGTGTGCGACGTCGAATATTGTGTTTATTACTATTTTTCCCATCTACCAGCATCCAATTCTAGTGAATTGATGCGAACATAGCACAACGTGTTGGATATTGCATCGATGTCATCGATACACCGCGTTGACCTGCGTGTCAGTAACCTAGGTTTTAGTCATTAAAAGACCGCATTATTAGGGGTATTTATGTCTTTTTCCCTCAACCCTTATCCCCCAAAATAAGAAATTAAACTCCCTATAGAGTAAATATAGTCATTCTTTCTCAAATTTGCTCAAGAACAAAAGCCTAGAAGATCTAATTTCAAATCAAGAACTCAAGATTCAACCATAAGCTTACAGAAATTCTTCAACAAAGGTATGCGAAGTATTCATCCAAGGTTTCCTTCTACCCTTGGAGTCCAAGAATCTCTTTTGAACTTCAAGTATTGATTTTATGATTTCCATGGTTAGAATTAAAGTGTATCCATGATTGCTATTTGGATTAAGTTCCTAATTCATAATTATCTATCTATATATATATATATATATTATGTTAAATTGATGATTATGTGTGTAGATTCATGTGAATCCATGATAAACCCTTGACTTGTGAAATTAGAGATGAATTATGAGGCTCAATTATTGTTCAATACTATGTACGTATACTATGATCACCAAGTGCTTGATAAATTGTCCATGTGAACTATTAAGAAAATGAAATCATGTCAAGTTAGCTTATGTGCAAGTGATAACATGCAAGTGATTGTCAAAATTCCCTAATGAATAAATGATGATCAAGTTCATAGCTTACATATTTCATGTTGTGTCATGTCTCTTAATTTATGCTATCGAGTCCTGGGGGTACTTGTATCCAAAAGTTTAGCTGATTACCTAGAGCTATGGTCAGTCGTAGAACAGTATCAGTCACGATACAATCAGTAGTACTCTAAGTCAGTTACAAAACTCAGGAAAACTAAGTAGAATCCATATTAGTCCAGTCTAATTCAATATCCAATTCAGACCTCAGTAAACTCAATCAGCTAAAAGAATTCAGTGGTATTCCATCATTCAGCGAAACTCAGTGAACTCAGTTTAGTTCAGTTAAATAGTAATCTCAGTAACAGCTCAGTCCAGCCTAGTATAAACTAGAAATCAGTTTAGTGTCTATTTAGTTAGGAGTAGGATTTATCACCGAGTGAACCCAAGGATGGGGACTCAACTTCTAGCAGAGGGTGTGATCCTTAAAAGCAATCCCTATGTTCTAGAACTATGTAGCCATCATAGGTTGAGATATCTTTCTTCCAGATATTATGAGGGTTGATACTTAATCATAGGTTCCAACGCATGAGCTCTAGAACACCCCCAGTAGACCAAACTTTTAGCATTCAGCATAGTAGTGAGTCCTCGTAGTTTGAGGACATGATTAGTATTTATAGTATTTTAGTTTATATCAGTAGACGGAGTTAGTTGGGGATTTGTCCCATCAAGTCCACATTTATACAGTTAGACTCTTTCTAGACTAGAGTATTTAGACTTTTATTCAAATTTTATTTTTGTTTTTCAGTTTTGGTATTTAATACCGCATTTAGAATTATTCAATTTTATTTACAGATTGAACCTTATGGTATATTTTTTCCTAATTCCGCATACTATTCAGTATTATTGTTCAGTTATTACAGTAGGTACCAGTCATGGGTTAGCTTATGGTACCTCAGGATTATGAGTATCTTGTAGCATTTGGGGTACAGATTTGGGGCATTGTAAACTTGGTATTAGATCTTAAGGTTCAATAGTATCCTAGGAAGTCTGAAACACACATCTAGTAGAGTCTTGTACATGGGTGTGTTGTGCACCACACTTATGGACAAGAGGCTACAAGATGTTTTAGGAACAATTTTCCTTCTTTCAGTATTCATATCATATGAGTGAATATGAGCTCCAGTTATACTTTCTTTCTAATCCTAGCTTCTCTTCCATTTACAGAATATGCCTCCAAAGAGGACTCAGGTAAGACAAATAGGAGATTAGTCTGCCCCTCATCCCATCTATCCAAGTCCTTTGGGTGAACAAGTCTCCTACGTGAAGTTCAATGCAACCTTCACCACCCTAGCTCATTTGGTGGTAGCCCAGAATGAAAGACCAGCAGTCGTTCTAACCAAACCAGTGGCCAATACTACTACTTCCAGGATTCAGGATTTCACCCGAATGAACCCTCCATCTTTTACCAGTTCTAAGTCAGATGAGGACCCTCAGGAATTTCTTGACTAGGTTTAAAAAGTCAAAGAATCATAGGATTGAATTCCATTAAAAGTGTTGAGTTAGCTACCTATCAGCTACAAGATGTAGCCCATACATGGTTTAAGTAGAGGAAGGTAGATAGGGGTGCAGATGAAGAGCCCATAGAGTGGGAAGAGTTTGCTATAGCCTTCTTAGATAGGTTCTTTCCCTTAAAACTAAAAGAAGCCAAGGTGTTAGAGTTTATCAATATCAGGCAAGGAAGTATGAGTGTTAAAAAGTATTCCCTCAAGTTTACTCTATTAGACAAGTATGTTTTCCATGTAGTAGCAGACAATAGATCCATAATGAGCAATTTTATGTTTAGGGTATCGGGTAGAGTGATTAAGTAGTGCAGGACTGCAATGTTGATTATGGAGATAGAAATATCTAGGCTTATGGTCTATACTTAATAGATTTTGGAGTAGAAACTTAAGAAAAAAGAGGGATAAAATAAGAGAGCCAGAACGGGTAGCTTTAGTTTTGCCCAGCGAAGTTCACAGGATGGTAACCGTACTCGGTTTAGTCAGAGGTTTTCAACCCCAGTTCCATCTTCAGCTAGAACAAGTACCAAGGTTCTGTAATGACAGTCATGATAAGGTGCCAGGCTCCAAAATCCAGAGTAGTGCAAGCCGTTTTCATACTAATTCGCTTTGTGAAGAATGTGGTAAGAATAATAAAGGTGTGTGTAGGGCCGGCAGTAATGTGTGTTTTGAATGTGGTGAGTCAACTCACAGAGTCTAAGACTATCCTTATGCAGGTCCACAAAGTCAGCACAGTCATCCATCAGTTTAGTTTGGTAGCCTGAATCAGCAGGGTGCCACTCCTAGTGTCGCCGGTAGGCAGCTTCCAAATAGGCTTTACATTACTGACCTCCCATTTACATGTTTATGTCTCATCAAATCTTGGAGCTACTCCATCTTTTGTAACTCTTTGTACAACAGTTAACTTTAAGGTCATACCAGATATTAACAAAACCTTTCTAAGCTGCCACCCCAGTGGCTCAGTCTATCATAGCCTGGTGGGTATACATGAACTGTCCGGTTATGATATCTTAGGAAGTCAGGCTTCTAGATTTCAGTAGTAATATTATTTTGTGCAGAAAAGTGATGGGTGGGAATGATGACCAACCCATATTTACCTCAGTTGAAAGCTTATACTTCCTTCATCATGATACCTATGCATGCTTTACATCTCAACTTCATAAAGACAACTTATATTCACACACTTTCAACAGAGTTGCATGCATTTCTAGTTTTTAATATGAGGATCTCCAGTTCACTTAGCAGTAAGAATTATATTTTTTGAAATAATGAACTCCAAACTCAGGTCATGCAGCTTATGACTTTTGCACTAATGCCTTATAGTGTGTTTAGTCCCAATTACTATATCAATCTTAGTCTCAATTATAGTCTTAGTTGTAGTGTCAGTCTCCGTTCAGTATTCAGATCAGTAACTCAGTTCAATTTTAGGTTTTCTTGACCATAGTGTACAGTTATCAGTATTTTAGTACCTCAGTTTACAGAATATTTCAGAATCATATTATATACTTGGTCTTACAATCTCAAATAATACAGATTTTTTTCCACGAATTCATGCTCAGTTATGTTATGTTACCCAATCAGTCCTTACCTCGTGTACATGACACTCTAAATTTTATTCCAGTTATTCAGACTAAGTACAGTTTAGACTTATCTGGCCAGTATTTAGCTACCAGTCTTTTAGTTAATTAGATAAGTTAGTATGCTTATGCATTCGTTTGCAGCGCTTATGTGAATATTTTTCAGTAATCCCAGGTGAAGTGTCGTATCAAGGTGGAGAGTATAGTTGAGAATAAGTTTTCAGTATGAGTTAGTCCGCAAAGCCAGTAATTCAGTATTAGCAGTCAGATAGACAAGTTCGTGTGGTGTGGTTTTTGCCTTTCTATTTAGTCATTCTATCTGAATGTCTCGCGACTTAAATAATTCCAAGATAGAACAATCAGGTAGTGCGTGTTCATATTACTTCATATATCATGTCTCAGTTTCAGATCCTAGATATTTAGTCATGATTCAGTTCATAGGTGCCTTGTGCATCACCCCAATTTTTCTCAGTATCTCAGTCAAGCCAACATTCTTTGAGGGACATAATGTCCCAAGGGGTAGATGCACTATAACCCCGAGCTTTCATGTCCTAAACCTCCCAATTCTCTTCACGTGATAAATCCAGTTTAGAGTAGTGGGTACTTATAAATTGACCCTCAAGTTCCAATCTCAGCAGTTAGCCACGTATTCAAGGGGCTCAGTTCAGTTCATGTATCACGTTCCAATCACAGTCATGTTCCAATGTTCCCGTTCATGCTTACTCCAGAAATGATCTTGAGATCATCATTATTTTTCAGTTTAAGTAATAGTTTTCCATGAACCTACTCAAATTCATGTTCATAAGCCAGTTCAGTCATGTATCCATGCATCAGATATGCATGTTCAGTATATAGATTTAGCTTATTAGTAATCCCATTCATGCATTGATGAATCATGTTTAGCTATACTTATGCATTAGATATGCATGTTCAGTATGATAATTTAGAATACCAGTAATATTAGTCATATAGTCATGTTTTAGATGTTCATGTCCATTAAGTAAGTAAGTCTCTTAGTATTCTCAGTCTCAGTAGTCTCATTCGAGGACGCATGTTCCCAAAGGTGAGATAGCGTAAGACGCCACAAAATCCTAAGCTTAATTCTGTTCTTTAGGCCTATCAAAGGATCCCAGACTTAGAATATTTTAGCTAAGTACTCAGACTTAGTGTCATTTTAACCTACAAAGGTTGGCAATCTTATTTTGTGACCTTTATGCCCATTAAATGTTTTTGTTTAGGTTGATTTATGATCAGGAATGTTCGTAGGTATTTTCGAACAAGTTTCAGATTTTTCAGACTTCATTTGAAACACCTTTGGAATCCCAAAATAGTGAATCAATGCAATTTGGCACCATTTCAACTATCGCGTTGATTACTATTTTCCCCAGATACCAGCATCCAATTCTAGTAAATCGATGCAAAAATGGCGCGACGCATTGGCTATCATATTGATGTCGTCGATGTGGTGTGTCGATCTGCATGTCGTTAACCTAATTTTTAGTCATTAAAAGACCGTATTCTTGGGGGTATTTAGGTTTTTTTCCCTTGAACCTCAGCCTCCAAAACATGAAATTAAACTTCCTAGATAGCAAGTATAGTCATTCTTTCTCAAATTTGCTCAAGAACAAAACCCTAAAAGATCTAATTTCAAATCAAGAAATCAAGATTCAACCATAATCTTTCAGAAATTCTTCAACAAAGGTATGAGAAGTATTCATCCAAGGGTTCCTTCTACCCTTGGAGTCTAAGAATCTCTTTTGAACTTCAAGTAATTGATTTTATGATTTTCATGGTTAGAAGTAAAGTCTATCCATGATTGCTATTTGGATTAAGTTCCTAATTCATGATTAAATATATATATATATATCATGTAAAATTGGTAATTATGTGTGTAGATTCATGTGAATCCATGATAAACCCTTGACTTATGAAATTATACATGAATTATGATGCTCACTTATTGTTCAATACTATGTGCATATATTATGCTCACCAAGTTCTTGATAAATTATCCATGTGAACTATTATGAGAATGAAATCATGTCAAGTTAGCTTATGTGCAACTGATATCATACAAGTGGTTGTCAAAATACCTCAATGAATGAATGGTGGTCAAGTTCATAGCTTATATGTTTCATGTTGTGCCATGTCTCTTAATTTATGCTATCGATCCCTGGGGATACTTTTAACCGACAATTTAGCTGATTACCTAGAGCCATGGTCAGTCTTACAATAGTACCAGTCACGATACGATCAGTAGTACTCTCAGTCAGTTATAGAACTCAGGAAAACTCAGTATAATCCATATTAGTCCAGTCTAATTCAATATCCAGTTCAGACCTTAGTAAACTCAGTCAGCTAACAAAATTCAGTAGTATTCCATCATTTAGTGGAACTTAGTGAACTCAGTTTAGTTCAGCTAAACAGTAATCTCAGTAATAGTTCAGTCTAACCTAGTACAGACTAAAAATTAGTTCAGTTTCTATTCAGTTGGGAGTAGGATTCAGCATCGAGTTAACCCAAGGATGGGGACTAACTTTCCATCAGAGTGTGTGATCCTTTAAAACAATCCTTGTGTTCTAGAACTACGTAGCCAGCAAATCTTAAGATATCTTCCTGCCATATATTATGAGTGTTGATACTTCTCATCCGTTTTATCCTAGTAGTGAAGGTTGACGGAGGAGATTCCTATCAGAAAGGGTTAACTCATAACTTGTCCTTACCCATGGCACGATATTGACACCCTTCCAACTGGGTTATGGATTGGACGCCAAATCATTTAGAGAAGGGGCATGTCGGTTAGATAATTACCTCCTACAATTTTAATTTTAGATTCAGTCTCAGTATAGAACTCAGTTCAGCTCTACAAAATTAAGGACTTTCAGATATACATTCAGTTCAGTACGGAACTCAGTATGGTTCCATAGAATTCAGGACTATTAGATACAGTTATCCAGTTATCAATAATATAGTATCAGTGAATTCCCACCTCAGTTAACCAATATTCAGATTCAGTATACAGTACTATCATGTTTTCAATTACAGTTTATGTATTCATGCATTAGACTTTTAGCATTCAATGTAATAGAGAGTCCTTATCATTCGAGGACATGATTACTATTTATAGTATTTTAGTTTATGTCAGTAGACAGAGTTAGTTGGGGACTTGTCCTATCAACTCCACAGTTTAGACAGTTAGAGGCTTTCTAGACTATAGTATTCAGGCAGTTATTTAGATTTGGTTTTTTCTTTCAGTTTTGGTATTTAATACCTCATTCTACATTATTTAGTATTATTTACAAATTGAATCTTATGGCATATTTCTGCCTAATTCCACGTACTATTCAGTATTATTGTTCAGTTATTGCAGCAAGTATAAGTCATGGGTTAGCTTGTGGTCCCTCAGGATTATGAGCAACGTGTAGCGTCCGGGATACAGACTCGGGGCGTTACACTAGTGTGCCACACATCCACAACAGAATTTTGATGAATATAAAATAGGCTTTTGTTCATATTCACCATTTGTCCAGATTGTTGCTTATACTCCTTCAATACCTGCATAATTTTCCTCAGAGAATATTCATTAGAAGAGGTAAAAAATAATTGTATCATCAGCACAAGCTAAATGATTTAAGTTAGGACTCCACTTAGGCATTCTATACCCTATATATGCAACATCCTCAAATAAATGATTTAGATATCTTGTCAGTACTTCAGCAGACAATATAAGTAAGGTTCGGGATAAAGGATCCCCCTACTTTACCCCCAGGTAGAATGAAAGAATACAGTAGCTTCACCATTTAATAAGATTGAGTAGTAGTTATTAGAGATTAACCTCTAAACCATATCAACCACCCTATTAGAAAAAACCATCTTTCTCACAATATTCATAAAAAAGAACCAAGACACTCTATCATATGTTTTTCTCTCTTCCCAATGTTTGTAACCAGTTCCTGAGCTAGTAAGACATTATCGATTATTCTTCTTTCTCTAACAAAACCAAATTGATTAGAAGATATGAGCCTAGGGAGAATTTTGTACAATGTATCAAGAATAATTAGTGACATGATTTTGTTCACAAAATTATTTAGACTAATTGGCCTCAAGTCTAAAAAAGATTGAACATTTTATTTCTTAGATATGAGGAACAAATTAGTATGGGTAATTGATTTAGGTAAAGTATTTCCTGCATAAAAGTCCTTCACCAATCTACATATGTCAAAACTAACAATATCCCAACTTGATTGGTAAAATCTTCTCGAGAGACCATCAGGTCCACAAGCACCATCTCTATTGAGACTAAAAACAATATATTTTACTTCATCATCATTTAGAATGGATCCCAACGCTTTATTATCCTTTTTTTATTAGTTCAAGGATATACTACAGTAATGAACATTTAGTGCTATCCCTATGTCATGACCCGAACTAGGGCCCTGGCCGTGACGAGTATCCCGAACCATGAAGGCCTGAAACACCCCTATTTGTATGGTAATCATGCACATAATTCAAATGATAAGGAGATGCAGAAGACAATAACATTACGGAAAAAATGTTCAAGAGTCATATGAAAGAAATAATAGGGAATAATGTCCCAAAATCTCAAATCAACACCTCTATAATGTCTGTGAAATCTCTACTACCTGACTAAAACAAATGTCTATCTGAAAACTGGGACAAGGCCCTAAGTAGAACCAAAACTAATAAGTGATAAATACACTGCCAGATAATCAGGCCTTTCGAAATATAGAAGGCTCACCAAGTGACTCTGCAAATCTTTTCGAGAAATCTACTAATTTTCTGGACCCTGCCTCCAAACCTGGGAGGAAGGGGGTCAATACAAAAGTGGTGATACACAGAGATATCAAAACAAAACATAATAATTTGACAAAATATAGTTGAGAGCCATTATAAAGCAATTTCATATCAAGTCATTTGAGAACACATGGGCATAATGTAATTGTTTTCAGCAGCAATGTAATGCAGCTGAGCTAGGTGGAATACCCTACATATCACATTTACACCAACTGTCAAACCTTGGTTTCCGCCGAGATTAGAGTATACGTAAGGGGAAGACACACAAGATCACACACAACAGGGTGTTTTGACCCAATGGTAGTGCATAAGATCACAAAGCAGGGCTCCTAACCATAGTCCCAATTTGGGAATGACATAAAGTCAGGTACGCAAGATCACAAAGTAGGGTACCAAATTCCCATGTCGGCAAACACGATTTCCAGCGCTGAGACCTTGCACTCAAATGCCTTCTTCGGGCATCCACCTATCTCATGTAAACTTAATGCATTCTAATTCAATCACATATCTTATTTGTAGGGTATCGTCATACCCGACTTGCAAGTCATCAATATCACATCAACATATGCATAATAATGTAAACATCAAGATATTTTCATCATTTACAAGTAGTGATCAATAATTATTTCAAATCATGCTCTCTTTTGTTGGTCACAATATAATATGGGGTATCGAAACATTATCATGGGAATTTGAAAGGAATTTATCATTCATATTTATTAAACTTCCATGGAAAATCTCAAATCACATATGCATGGTTTCAACCATTGAAGTATATAGGCAAACAATTCCCATGACCTTAAAAAATGACTTAGAAATCATAATTAGAGGAAGTTATTAGTATTTTTGAAAACCCCCATTTAAAAGCATGCATGTTCATAAAAGTACACCTATGAGATTTTTGGATAACCCAGCGTACCTCTCTATGCGAATATGATAGGTGTTTCTTGAAGCTTACGTTGCGGAGATTCCAAATCTTTAATTTTTTTTGAAAACCCATGGTTGAATCTTGAGTTGATTGGGTTTTTATTTTGAAACCCTAGAGAGAGTTCTTGAACAATTTTGATGAAAGAAGGTGTATTTTAGGGTCTTTGGGAACTGAATTTCATGTTTAGGGCTAATAAGGGTGGGAAAGGACCATTTTGCCCCCAAAACAGAGTGTGTAAGTCACTTTAAACCTTTACATAGCCGCTGACTA
Organism: Capsicum baccatum var. pendulum; assembly: GCA_030864225.1. Taxonomy (NCBI): domain Eukaryota; kingdom Viridiplantae; phylum Streptophyta; class Magnoliopsida; order Solanales; family Solanaceae; genus Capsicum; species Capsicum baccatum. The sequence goes on from CM061561.1 coordinate 30,807,207, forward strand.
TGCTATCGCCTATGTTTACATAGGTGCCGCCTATGCTATCGCCTATGTTTACATAGGCGCCGTCTACTACTTTGAAAGGCCATAACTTCTTGCTCGAGTTCTAGATTTTAGGAAAATTGGTATCGTTAGAAAGCTAACTTGAAGACCTATCATTTGACACATAGTAGGCTCTCTAATTCGACATATATAAAGAGTTTTGGTCAATGGAATCTAACACAAATTACAACATCCACTAAAACTTAATCGATCGAAAAAGTTTCAACCCGTCCTTGAGTTGAAGGACCTCTATGGTCTAAATTCAATCTTGAATGGATTCACATACTATGCAAATAATTAACATGCCATATTGACATAGGATTTATGGCTTTAGGATTATCAACGCATTGAAATCATGGTCTATATTATAGCCCGGAATGCGGGGCGTTACATTATCTCCCACTTAGGATCATTTGGCCCCGAATGATGGATAGAATGTTGATGTCTTAAGGGTATGGGATAACGTGGACATGATATATTCCCTAAGAAAGAATACACTGATCGGAAACATGACTATAAGATTGGAACTACTGATGTTTTAAATGCTTATGCCAGACATGTATATTCGACGCATGGAATACACAACTGAATGACTCATAGGCTGAATGCTCGTAATGAATCATGTATATCTGATGCATGGATTTGTTACTGAGTTGTTCTCATGAACGCAGAACTGAATACATTGATAAGCTAAACTTTTCTATTGAATATGCATTTCTAATGCATGCATATTTGACTGAACTGACGTATGACTGGATACACAATGATAACTGGTGCGAAGCTTGTAATAAGAATCTATGCATGCAGCTGAATGTGATAGCTCCCCCTTGGGACCCTATGTCCCTTTATGAATGCTCAATTCATTAAGATACTCAGAAAACTAAGGCGATGCACAGGGCACCTACAAATTGAATCATAACTGAACATCTGGAATCTGAATTTAATGCATGATGCATGAACCGGGCTATACTCGTAACTACTGATATACTCTATCTTGGGATAGTAGCATGTCTGAGATTTCGAGTAGCATGAATAATTGCAAAGACGAGAAAACAAGTCAAGCGAATCTGATTGCTAAACTGACTTATTGGCCATATAGACCGAATTATACTACACCCTCATAATTAAATAGAGTATTCTCTTCTCAACACTCTCTTTAAGGAAGTTCTAGCAGTAAAAGGGATCCACGAATCTTGGGTAAGGATTAAACAAGACACCCACTAAGGAATAATCACAATGACACCACTCTGTAGAATGGAATATAGACATATAACTCCTAAATTAGGATAGAATTAACAGACCTTTGGCATTACAACTTCTTACTTTCAAGATTATCACACTTCTCGAATATCCCTTAACTATACTATTCCTATAAATATCATATTCATTCAATTTAGCTTAAAATTCTCGTATGAGAATTGACAAATCTTTCTACTAATGTTGCAAATAACTTAATCCCTTCGATGTGATCAAGCCTAACTCTATGTTACAAAAAAATACAACATGCCAGACCACGCTATTATTCTAAACCATATGATGCAATCTTCTATATCTCCTTTAAAGATCACATCCTAAGTATAATATGCCTTACCACTTCAATGACTACTTTGATCTCTTAGTATGAAGTCGCTAATGCATATTGTGACCTTCCACCACAATCCCAAAACGTCATTCAAGCCTATTTTATAACCACATGTTGATACATACTTCACATAGTTTCTAAACTATTATCAGTATAACTCCCACACGCTATCCTAAAAACATACACACACCAACTTTTCCACTAACCATCATATGTATCAACGACTTGGCCCTAACTCTTACTTCATACTTATGGACTTATCTAAGAAAGCATACTATGATCTTCCATCAACAAGAACATTAACATCATCACCACTATCATTGAATAGGGAGGGTTACTAAAAGGTTAAAACATAAGATCCTAAAGCATGAAAAGATTTTTATACGGGACTGAGCACACTATAAAGAGTGAGTACATGCGTCATGAGTTGGATGACCTCAACTAGAGTTCATAACATAAGGAATGTGATTCCGACTACTTTAATGAACTAGAACTCATTATCTCAGAACTGGAAGAGTACGTAACTCTCTATTATATACAGGAATCATAAACTACGATCACGGAACTGAATCGTAAGGCATGAGTAAGCATCTGAATAACAAAAAAAATACTGAGGTAGGAATGGGTTGAGATTCACCCTCACTTTCTGATGTTCTAAATCATAGTGAATCACTACTAGAATCTGAGAGCCTTACTTGGTCATTCGTTCTATCATATCCCCCTCAGCTTCACGTCATCATCTAGAGTTTGGGAGATCCTTTACCAGATTCTAACTGAACTACACTTACTGCACTCTAGGTTCTGAAAAAAATGACAATGCATGCATACATAGAACTTAACCCGAATGACTACCTTCTTGCATACACTCTATCTTTCCATAGCCACCAATAGTCATAGTATAATGCTTGCACACTTATTTCTATCAGTTCAACCTTCAAAACTCAAACTTAGATTCTAACTCTCAACATGGATATCACCAAGCCTTTGATGAACCATATCAATTTCGACACGGCCTACCACTATTGCGACTCCAAATTTATATCCCTCTACTATGAGAATCAAGATCACATCAAAAGGCTCAACACTATCCATCAAGGCTCCTTAACTTGGCTATCTAGAACACCATATACCATCTAACTAGTCTTTTTCCAACTAACAACTCAATGATACCACTAGTCACACACAATATGTAATAGTCTTAGAGAAATGCCACAACTCCATATCGCCTTGGGCATATTTACCCACCATACCTAAAACATTATACTTCATTACGAATCAACTTAAAGTTAAGCCATTTCATACACTGTTCAAGCCTATTAGATCACTTTCATTACCATATAACTAGTATCATTAACCAAGAAATCATCATATCCACCTTCATGGACATCAACTATTAAAACTTAATATCTAGTTCTATGCATGATTTACAACCCAACCTTACACAAAATTTTCACTTGGAAACTTTAAATAAACATCACGAAATACTAGTGCACTAGAACTTCATAACCACAATAATCGATCATGACCTAACGTCTTTCCTTATTATAATCCATTAGCATGTACTATTTCAGCACCTCAAGCTTACTAATTTAATCCCACAAAGCATGCATCATCAAACTCTTACCACTATTTACCATCACACCATTTAAATTCAAGCCTATAGTTTAGTATCAATCATATACCACCAATGAAGAATGGAACATAATATAAATATACTAATCCATCAAATTGGGACATTCTATCCAAATATCTCAAAAATTTACAACATACCTTCTCACAAGTAGCACGAGTTTACAACTATCAATGAAAAGAGGGTCAAGGGGGTTAAAGACTCGTAATAGACATGGTCAACCTTATCTTTATATTATAACCCCATACAATCGTATCTACTTATACTGCTTTCTCACATCACAATTACTTACCCAAGCGTATATTTACACTACCTTCAAATTCCTCAAACAACCATGAGTCTATAATCATAACTTACTCGCTAATATAGCCATTTTCACATTCAAGCAACCAACAAATCACCCTAACCAACAACTCTATCTCTACCTTCTACTAATAACACACAAGGATGAATCGCTTCATTACCAACTCTATCTCATGCAAAAAGATTCATCTATATATATGTTCAACCAACACAAGAACAACACGTTGAACGACAAATTGCTAGTGAATCGAAATAGGCCTCACACGGCTTCACTAGACTTTGATTTTTTTTAACGAGAAAATGGGATGAATGACAAGTCAACTATGCTAGTGGATCGAAAGAGCCCCACAAGGCTTCACTAGACTTTTTATTTTCATCAACACAATGATAAAATATTTTCAAGAGATAGAAACTTGTCACGCAATATTCCATAATCTGAGAATATACATCTTACTTTGTATAGATAAAATCTGAGTCAAATATTTCCCCCACAGATTATCATACAATCCACACACGCTACTAGCTACCAACAGGTCATGACACTGACACTTTGACTTATACCACTATTTGGGTAAAAATACAATTCCAACACTTCTACTACACATCTTTTCCCTTAAGCATGGTATCTGCAATATAAATTTCTGAAAAGGGCCAAATATACTCAAGATAGAAGGCTGAAAAGCATGATTTCATGAATATCAAGCTTCACACTAGAAACCATACACTCTGAAGCAATAACAGACTCTTCTCAAGTCCTTGCACAATTGTAATATCTTATATGACACAATCCAAAGGGAAAATTCCATTTAGACTCTAAACTTGTGCACTTGAATCACCCCAGTAATGTGATGGGTTTGAGAATATCTGAGTAAGGAAAGAATTTAGGATAATTTTACTTTTTTATGGACGTCACCATAGAACAAATTAGAGTATGAATAAGGAACATTTTAACTCTGTTGCACGAACTAAAACATGAAGAAAGAGAGAAATTTCTATACGCCTTATAGCCTCTTACTTATAAGTATGGTGTGCTACACACCCATAAATAAGACTCTACTTGACTCGATTTTGCAGACACCCTGGGACCATGAACCGTGATTTGATACCAAGTTTGTCATGACCCAAACCGGGGACCTGGCTGTGATGAGTATCCCGAACCACAAAGGCCCGAAACAGCCCTATTTGTCTGGTAATTATGCACATAATTCAAATGATAAGGAGATGCAGAAGAGAATAACATTATGGAAAACATGGTCAAGAGTCATATGAAAGCCATAATAGGGAATAATGTCCCAAAATCTTAAATCAACACCTCTATAATGTCTGTGAAATCTCTATTACATGACTGAAACAAATATCTATCTGAAAACTGGGACAAGGCCCCAGTAGACCCAAAACTAATAAGTGATAAATGACACTGCCAGATAATCAGGCCTTCTGAAACATAGAAGTCTCACCAAGTGACTTTGCAAATTTATCCAAGGAATCTACTAATTTTCTGGACCCCTAGACTACGCCTTCAAACCTGAGAGGAAGGGGGTCAATACAAAAGTACTGGCACGCAGAGCTAGCAAAACAAAACATAATATTTTTACAAAATATGGTTGAGAGCCATTATAAAGTAGTTTCACATCAAGTCATTTGAAAACACATGGGCAAAATGTAATTATTTTCAACAATAATGTAATGCAGCTGAGCTAGGTGGAATACCCTACATATCACATTTACACCAACTGTCAAACCTCGATTGCCACCGAGATTAGAGTATATATGAGGGAAAGACACACAAGATCACACAGCAGGGTGTCTTAACCCAATGGTAGTGCATAATATCACAAAGCAGGGCTCCTAACCATAGTCCTAATTAGGGAATGACATAAAGTCAGGTATGCAAGATCACAAAGCAGGGTACCAAATTCTCATGTCAGCAAACAGGATTTCTAGTGATGAGCCCTTACACTCAAATGCCTTCTTTGGGCATCCACCTATCTCATGTAAAATCAATGCATTCAAATTTCATCTAATTTAATCACATATCTTATTTGTAGTTTATCATCATACCCAACTTGCAAGTCATCAATATCATATCAACATATGCATAATCATATAAAAATCAAGATGTTTTCAACATTTACAAGTAGTGGACAATAATTATGTCAAATTCATAGTCTCTTTTGTTGGTCATAATATAATATGGGGTATCAAAACATTATCATGGGAATTTGAAAGTAATTTATCATTTATATTTATCAAACTTCCATGGAAAATCTCAAATCACATATGCATGGTTTCAACCATTGAAGTATATAGGTAAAAAATTCCCATGACCTTAAAAAAATGACTTAGAAATGATAATAAGAGCAAGTTATTATTTATTTTGAAACCCTAGAGAGAGTTCTTGAACAATTTTTATGAATAAAGGTGTGTTTTGGGGTCTTTGGTAACTGAATTTCATGTTTAGGGCAAAGTAAGGTGGAAAAGGACCATTTTTCCCCTAAAACGGAGTGTTTAAGTCACTTGAAACCTTTACATAGGCGCTACCTATGCTATCTCCTATATTTACATAGGCGCCGCCTACTACTTTGAAAGGCCATAACTTTTTGCTAGGGTGCTGGATATTAGCAAAATTGGTATCGTTGGAAAGCTAACTCAAAGACCTATCATTTGACACATAGTAGGCTCTCTAATTCGACATATATAGAGAGTTATGGTCGGTGGAAGCTGACACAAATTACAACATCTACTAAAACTTAATCGATAGAAATAGTTTCAACTCATCCTTGAGTTGAATGACCTTTATGGTCTAAATTCAATCTTGAATGGATTCACATACTACACAAATAATTAACATGCCATATTGGAATAGGATTTATGGTTTTGGGATTATCAACGCATCAAAATCATGGTCTATATTATATCCCAAAATGCGGGGCGTTACACCCTATGTTGAGTAAACTGTTTGTGATAAAATAAAACTCTTTTATCTGCTATCAACTTCTCATCCTCTAAGCAACACCCCTGTTCATTTAAAATTCTACTCACTTTTAATCGGCTTCTTCTTCCTTTATCAATGTTGTGAAAAAATCTAGTATTTTGGTCTCCACTCTAAAACCAATCATATCCCGACTTCTGTTGCCAGTAACTCTCTTCTAAATTCAGGTATTTAGTGTATTCAGCCTTGGCTTACTGCATCACCACTCAATTTTTCAGAGTAGTATTATCTTTAAATAATTTTTCTTTAATCTTTGCTATCTCTTCCCTAATCACCAGCTGCTGGAAAATATCTCCATATACCTCTTTACTCCATAGAGACAAAGCTTTTTTAACTTATTTTATCTTCCTTTTAAAATCAAGGAAAGGGTTCTCTGATCTTCTATCTTCCCAATTCATTCTCACTACCTCCTTAAATGTTTCATGATCTATCAAAAATTTCAAAAAATCTGAAAGGTTTCATAACTCTGGTATCCCTACTCTCACAAAAAAAGTAACAAAGGGGAATTGTCTGACCCATCCCTAGCCAAGTGCTCCACATCAATATTAGAAAACAAATTCTAGAACTCTGAATTTGAGACAATTCTATCCAACCTTTCAAAGATACAATCAATCCCATCTCCCCCATTCCACCATGTATAAGTACTTTCTCTAAAAGAGATATGGAGTAGATCACTAGTTTGAAAACAAGTTCAGACATCCCCTATCTCTGCAACACTTACTGGATTACAACCAATTTTTTCTGTCTTGTTCATCACAACATTAAAATCCCCCCTACAAGCCATGGTGTATTCAGATTAGTTGATAAATTCATGACCCCATCCTAAAAAATTAATCTCTACTCTCTATCACATTTAGAATATACACTAGAAACTAAAAAATTGATGTCCAAAGACACATTGTGGGGTAGAATTGAGAGATTTTTCTTTGTTTTGCTGATAACTATAGCATTCAACCAATAATTAACAAAAAACCATAATTTACCATTCACATTATGAAATACCAATGGCATCCTCAGTCTGCTTCAATATCTATGAATGGTTCTTATATGTTGAAAAGGTTCCACAATAGTAACAAATTCAAACTTGTGAAAATTATGAAGCATCTGCACCCTTTGAAAGGACCTTTTGGACTTTACTGATCCAATGTTCCACATTACGGCTTTTATCATCTTTTAATATACTGTGAAACCACATTTCTCTTTGGTAGGACTCTACTAGGCTATGAGTTGTCACCATCTATCTTCTTATTTTCTTTCTTTGTAGGCTTAACTAATTCTATAGCTCAGGGAGATAAATCAGCTGCTTTATAGATATCATTAGTACCAACACTTGACCTCCTCCACCTTATATTTTCTTCAGTTGTTCCATTGTAGTTTGAACATTGTATGTAAGTATTCTATGAAGCACTTCATTTGGACTTTCAACGTTCCTACTTTGTGGCTCCTCGAAAGATACTGGAATAGGGACTGCCACAATTGCCATCTCCTCCATCTTAGATTACTGGACATTCTCTTTTGTAGAATTTTGACTTTAATTATCGTTTACACTTGTGTTACTTTTATCTGGCAATAACTTGTGAGTGTCCTGATTTTTTGAACCAACATCTTTGGTGACATGATATTCTTTCTGTCCTTCCTCTCTTTCAGTTTGGATTTTATTAACAAAACAATTTCTCTTGACTGTTTTTTTTTTCATTCATTGTAGGAGCTACACTGTCCCTATCACTGCTACCTTTATAATTACCATGCCCAGGAAATGTCTTGGAAACCTAATTTTTGGTTGATATCTATTGTCTCCCGTCCTCTTTATTCATATTATCCTGCTCTAAATTTACTATTGAAGTAAGATTATTATGATCAATATTTAAATGCTCTTGATTTTCTTCTGCAAGTGCTCCAAAGAAATTCTCACTATTTTTCTCCTTGCTAGGAGTAATAGCTTTCTCAATAAAATATTCTTTATTAATAAATCTCCTTCTAGTGGGATTCCACTGTTGTTGTTGTTGATGCCATTGATATCTTCTTTTGTGCCCCATATTTCATTCCACTTTATCTTCATCTTCTCATTTGCATTTTGATCATCATAGGCCCTTTTTAGTTCAGGATGTAACACTCTACAATCCTGCTCGTCATGTCCCCGTAGCATACACTTTTGACAATATTTGGGCATATAATCATATTGGATCTTCACCTTTTCTATTCTTGAAACCTTTGTAATAGTGTTAACAACCTCCATTTCCATGAATTTGGGGAAACTTGCTACTAAATCCACCTGCACCTTTACCTTTGCATAACTAGGTCGGGTTTTGTTCACCATAACCATATCCAATTGAATAGGATTGGCAACTTCTGACGCAAGGGAAAATAGGGACTCTTTAACAAAGAAAGTAGGACTTAGATCAGGGAATTAAATCCAGGCTATTTCCTAAGTTGTTTCCTCCTCCATTCTGAACTTAGTATCATAGACTAAAGGCCTCAATTGGTATGAATAGCCATCCTTAGCATTAATGTAAAACACATTTTTCGACATTACATTCACAAAGTCCTCAAACCTATCAAATCTTATCAGGATATGCCTATTCCTCAAAAAACCAATGTTACGTCCCCCTTTCACATTAAGTTGCTTAGGAATTTGCATTTATAAATCATCAATTTCTGGCCAACCATATAAAAATTTACCAATTACTGCATATTGTAAACTTTTCAAGACATCCATTCTATCAATTTTTTATTCGGTCCACACTACTCTTGGAACCCCATCAATATAAGAAAGATTCTTAATTTGAATGGATTTAACAGATGACTTTAACGGAATCTTCGGAGAAAATATGTTTACAGTTTTCAGCAAGTTAGCGTAGTTGCCTTGTAAAGGGGCTTCATCTTTCTTAGGAGATGTTAAAAATGTATTAGACATAGGTTCAATATGTTTAGGAGGATAGCTGAGGGAAATTATCAGAATTAATTGCTAGAGATGGCTGGTCAGCTCCCGGATCCGGCTGATTAGTGGCCAGAATAGCCATAATCAACCAGAATTAAGCTATTTGCAGCTAGTTTTTTTCTCTGAGATAATAATTTAGTATGGACCCTGAATGTACCAAGTCAATATGTAATGAAATATGATTTTCATTAAAAGCTTAAGAAAATCAACAATACTCAAAAACTTTTAGTAAATAAATGAGACCCAACATATGACTAGCTAACATGTGTTTGTGCATATTGTAAGTACTCCAAGAAAATTTAAATCAATATTGCAAGTATTCAATAAAGATTCACCATAATTTCCTAATATTTCAATTCTATTCGAATAAATTAACCACTAATACAATTTGCAACCCATAACTTATAAGTACTTAATTTTTTTTAGTTGTTTAAAACTAAAATTTAATGTTTTCAAATTATAGAAACATATTCAGTGTAGTCTCACATGTGATACATCAAGATCGTAAACATCATAAACATACTAAAACTTGATAAAAATTACCTCAAATCACAAGCAAATTTTCTCTTCAATCATAAGTTATCTCAAATTTCACAAAAAAGACTTCCCAATTGTCAATTGTTATCAATAATACATGACGATTTATTTATTGTAAACTTCAAATATATACTAATAATAAAATTCTTTAAAAATCTTATGTCAAATCACAAGTTAATCTATCTCTTTAGTCATAGACACTATCAAAATTTTAATTGATAACAAATTTTTATTGAAGAATCTAAATCTAAATAAAGAGAGAAAATATTATTAATTAATTAGTTAAATAAATTCTTATTTTAAAGTGATTTAAACGTCCTTCTTGTACACAACCAAAATTCTCTCACACAATCAATATAGATATTCAGTTTTATAATCAGCTATGGAAAATCAAAGCTCAGAATTATCAAACCTACAAGAACAGATATTTTCATTTATGATTATGAATAACTAAATTCATAAATTTCTGACAATCATGATATAATAAAATAAGTTCATGTTAGTTACTATATAGTAGAATTATTCGAAGGATAATATGTTACGAAGTTTATTAGCAAAGAGGAAAAAGAGAAAAATTCCCAGAACTATGTCATCCTAAAGGTGAAACCAGTAAGGCAGAGAAGTCGTGGTAGGGTAGTAACCAGAGTTGAGGCGTTGTTTAGGGAAGAAGTAACCAAACGTACCATGCTAATAGTGACAGAGGAACCTAATTATCTAAGGATAATCTAGTACATACTGATCTAAGACGATCATATTTTGTTATGTATATGATTGAAGGGAATATTTTTGAAATAAGAATCATATGAATAAAAATGACTACCAACTTATCTAATGACATGGTAGATAGATTTAAAATACTTGTTTTGTACATACTCAAGGATATAAAAATAGTAGATATAAGGAAATTCATATGAGATAAGATATTTGATTTAAAAGACGAATTACTAGATACAGAATAGATAGAACACGAGTTAGATGAAATAGATTTCAATGGTTGATATTATTATTCAGATTGGTATTACTCAGACTAAAATGATAAATTATGAATACTTAGACTATTGGAGGAAAAATATGGAGTAAATAAGATTAATAGAAATACTTATGAAAAAGAATCTACTCGACTACATAAAAACTAGAAATATGGAGCATATAGTACACCTTAAAAATAATATAAAAAAATTAATAAAGTTAAAACAAATAACTAAGGAATGCTATGACATAGCATTTCAAGAAATATGATAAATCTAGTACTACAAGAAAAATATGATAAATATAGTACTACAAGTAACCTCACCTCACTTTGGTATCAGAGTTATGTTATTTAAAAATAGAAGAAATTTGTATGTATTTATTTAAGGAATGCATATTATGATAGAACTAAATTTAGAAATCTACCAAAATATTATAAATACTAATGAATAGAATAGACCAATCCCAAAAATATAAGGAACTAAAACAAATATTATCTAAGAAACGAAGAAAATTAAAAATAAGAAAAGAAAAACTACAGTAGAATTTAATTGTTGGAGTATGTCAAAAATCAATAAAAGCACAAAAAGAAAAAATATCATATTTAGAACCTCTAATAGATAACCTAGAATACATACATCAACATGACCTATATACAATCAAATAGATAAAATGAATAAATAAGAATTCATAATAGATGAAAAAACATATTAAAATCACGAAGGATTAAAAATAAGAATAGTATTTTTCTAATTTAGGAAGAAGATATAAGAAAATAGGTGAACATTTATATCTAATATTAGAAAAAGAAGAATTAAAATTAGAAGATAAACTAACAGCTATGGTAAGAATAACAAAAGAAAATGAAGAAATAGACGGAAAAAAGAAATAGAAAAAATAACACAACAAACTACGGATGAAAAACGGAAAATAGAAGAAATAAAAAATAATAGAATTACTGAGTTAGAAAAAGAATTACGAATACTAAAAGATCTATGTAAAAAAAGACAAAGAGAAGAAGACGAGAAGAATAAAGAACAAAAACTACTAGATGAAATAAACCAATTTAAAGAAAAATTACAAATAAAAAATGAAGAATTAAAGATCAATGAATTAGAAATAAATAAAATAGATACTAAAAAAACAAATGATTATAATTCAGAAGATAGTGAAACATATACAAAATTTTTAGAAAGAATAGAAGATCTAGAAATTACAGAAAAAGTAAAAGCAGTTACAAAAAAAATAGAAGAAACAAATACAGAAGTAAATACTCTTGATACAAAAGATGACAAAAACATAATACCTAGTACATCAAAAATAAGAAAACCAAAATATAATTACAAAAATAAGTACAACCCGAAAAATGAATATAGATGGATACCAAAACAAATAGTTAATAAAAATTACAACTTCTTAGATTTAGACTGTGTAATAGACACAAAGAAGATGATACATTTATGGGTAGGATATATATCAAAACAATTACTAGATAATAGCATAGACACAACAAATACACCAGAATATATAGAAAGAACATTAATAGGAATAGTAAAATTATGGCTATCAAATTTAACTGAGGAAAGTTAAAAGGTACTAAGATCTGACAAAAATATAGAAGGAACAACTAAAGAAGGAACAACTAAAGCATCATCCATAGAAATATAAAAAAAATATGAAACGGCTATAAGAAATGAATTTAGTAGTATGGAAACAGAAGAAGAAGAACAACAAAATTTGGAAAATGATACAAATAGGAATTTAATATTGAAATTAACAATATGTAATATGTGTTACATAGATTAATATACATGTGCATTCAAAGAATATTATTATAATGGAAAGTATAATGTAGAAGAGAGTAAGGAAATAAGGAGATTATATTTTAGCAAACTACTTGGACCATTTAGTTCAGAAATAATAAAAAGTTGGGATGAAGCAAAAATAGTAGATACTTGGGAGAAAGGATAAAAATTTTACAACAATGATATCGAAAAATATGTTAAAAATATAGGGAAGAATTGAAAATGAAAAAAATATTAATAAAAAATTTAGCATGTTGCAAAGATAAAATAGCACCCCAATTTGGATGTGAAGAAAAATACTACAAGAAAAGGAAAAGACATAAGAGATATAATAAATATAAGAAATCCCAATATAAATATAAAAAACCAAGAAAAAGATATTACATAAAAGACTATAAACATAAAAGACCATATAGAAAGAAGAAAACTATAAAAGAATGTAAATTTTTTAATTGTGGGTCTTTACTTTTTATATCGTTTATTTCTTTATTAGTTATTCTTTTTGTTACTAGTGGTATACTAGTTCTTCCTTTTGCATATCTACAGTCTATTACATTCTCTTTTTGGCTTACTACGTAGTATTCTTCCTTTTTTCTACTAAATACATTTTTTATTGTTGGTATTTTAAATATTTTTCTACACTTAAGTCTAATTCTTTTTCTTTTATTTCATCAAATATATTATTATCAAATATTATTTTTTTGGTCTGTTCCTTCTTCATTTAAATATTTTTCCTTTGTTATTATTTTTATATCTTCTTCAGTCATTTAATTCATCTAATTCACTATTTATTTCGTTATCTGTTTCATTCTCCGAAATTTCATATATACTATCTTCACTTTCTAATTCATAATCTATATAACCTATCTGCATATATTCTGTATTTTCTATTTTTATTTCTGATATTTGTTTCTTTTTTGGATTTTAAAGATAATTTACAATCTCTAGCTAAATGATAGATAAATTTAAAATACTTGTTTAGTATGTACTTAAGGATATAGAAATAGTTGATATAAAAAAAATATATACGAAGAGGTATTTTATTTTAATGAAGATTTATTAAGTTCGACAGAAAACTTACACTTATATAATGAAAGTTGTTGCTCATATTTAGATAGTTGTTATTCAGATGGATATTATACAGATTAGAAATGTTGGAATATATTAGAAAAGTCAAAGAAAAACAAAGTGACTGATATGAAGAAATTAATTATAGAAAATAACTCAAAGAAATGATGGAAAATCAAAAAGAAAATTAATATGGATAGAAAAAACCATAGAAAATTTAGAAAAAAGTACATTTGATATATATATATATTCTAGACTATCTATTGCTGATTCTAAATTTGATATTTCTTCTTTTTGTGCATTTATTGAATTTTTACTGACTTCGACAATTATCTTATATTGTAGTCTTTTTATACTTATTTTTAATTCTTTACGTTTTTTAGATATTATTTATTTTAATTCTTTATATTTTTGTAATTTTTCTTCGTTATTCATGTAAGCAATATTTATAATATTTTGGTGGATATCTAAATCTAATTTTAAAATACATAATAAATTAATCAAAAAAGTCAAAATACATACTACTTCCGTTACCACTTAAAGTTAGATAAAAATTCTAAGGAATTAACCGCATTTACGGTACCACAACGATTTTATGAATGGAGCGTATTACCATTTGGATATAAAAATGCACCATGCAGATACCAACACTTTATGGATAGTTATTTTAAACAATTATCTAATTGTATAGTATACATATATGGTATACTACTATACACAAAAACCAAAGAAGAACATTTAAAATTACTAGAACAATTTACAAATATAATGGAAAAATCAGGAATAAGTTTAAGCGAAAAGAAAGCTTAAATTATGAAAAATTAGATAGAGTTCTTAGGAATACAAATAGATAAAGGTGGAGCAAAAATACAACAAAATATACTACAAAAAATAATAAATTCAAACGAAGAATTAGATACAAAAAAAAGAAATTACAATCATTTTTAGGATTAGTAAACCAAGTAAGAGAATATATACCAAAATTAGCAGAAAACCTAAAGCCTTTACAGAAAAAATTAAAAAAGGATGCAGAATATAATTACAACGAAGAAGATAAAAAATAAGTTTAGAAAATAAAAATAATTTGTAAAGAATTACCAAAATTACAATTCCCAGATGAAAATAAAAAATTTACATATATAGTAGAAGCTGACACAAGTGAATATAGTTATGGATGAGTACTTAAATATAGGTACGAAAATGAAAAAATAGAACATCATTGTAGATATTACTCAGGTACATTTAATGAAACAGAAATAAAATGGAAAATAAATAGAAAAGAATTATGTTCTGTTACGACGAAGGAAATTTGGAGATTAGTATTGAATATATTAAATTTTACATTTACGATTGAAGTAATCAAGACTGACAAGATTGTTATTGCAGATTACATATCAAGAAAAAGCTACTCAAACTGATTTACCAATGGAAGAAGTTGATGTCAAAGATACCCAAACAGACTTAATATTAGAAGTGTTTGAACAAATGAAGTTATTACAAGAATGAGTTATCACATTAACTACTGAAGTTACAAATGTAAAAGTGCAGGTTAAGCACTATAAAAAACAAGAAGCTATCAGCAAAGATACTGTGTAGGAAGAGCACATTAAAAATTAGACCTAGAAGGTGACGATGAAACCCAAAAACTCAAATTACTAACGAAATTACAATTACAGCTGCAAGCGTAAGAGATGTATCCAAAGGAAAGAAGTCACTCAAAATAAACCTGAGCCACCAAAGAAAAAGAATTATAACCTCAACCAGATATTCTCAAAACCATATACACCAACTATACAAAAATCAGAGTCATCTATACCTCCCTAGATACACACATATTCCGAATCACTCAATCAACAAAAACAGACTTATAACCATATCACTCGTACATATATTGATAATATTTATACTTTACACAAATTGTCAAATACAAAACCTATCCAGAGTAAAGATTTAGCAAAACAACACTAAGGATATATTACACAAAAATGTCAAACTATAACAAACTTATTACTTTGCCTGGCACTAGTGCAAACTTAATTTCTTCATGTTACTATTATGGACTATTATCTACAGTTTACATAATTACTAGATAAGAGTTAACAATAATTCTAGATATTCACAAAAAATTTATGGATTATAAAAGGATTACGAAAGGACAACCATTCTATGTCCGTTTCTACTCATCACCGGTAGAAATATTATTTGATAAAATAAAATAGACAATTAATGTTGTCAAGATACGAATGACATGAGATTATATTATCCCTAAAGAAATATGGGAACAAGAAGAGATAACCAAAAATCAGATACCGAACTTTTATCGAAACAAGAGAGTTATTGGACTTAGCAGTATATTGACTGAGTTAACAAATAATTATATAAATCAAAACCCAGTTTGGATTTACTATAACATAAATCAATTATTGGTTTATTCTACTTGTAAAAGTATTAGAGAAAACTACAGAGAAGAGATAAGAAAATAGGTCATAATGATCCTAAAACCAGAAGAGTTACCATTCACAAGATCTATTACGAAAGGAGTTATTTCAGAAGAAGCTATGGAATAATTCTGTAAACAAGTTGTCCAAAGATACGATGACCACATATGCAGCAGATGTAGTGGAAGACACAACTTTATTCCAGATGTGATGCTACAATAGCAAGAAGTTAAAAAAATAGCAGATACGACAAGAAGAAGATAAAAAGAAGACAGTAAAGGAGCAATAATAGAAGAAGACAAGGCATTAAAGATAGGAAAATGACATATAAGAAAAAGCTAAACTTCTTACATAAATTATTGTAAAGTTTTAATAGCCTTTTTGACTTTTCTTTTTATTTAATAGGTTTTTTGATTTTTTGGACAAAAAGCTATTATTAGTTAGCTTTAAGTCTTTTCTTTTCAGAATGTAAAGACTTCTTTGTAAATTAGGAAACGTGTAAAGTGTGTTAATAGTTTACGCGCTTTCTTAGGATTATAAATAGAGAGCATTTTGCTCAATTAGAGGTAAGCCTTCATGAGTTGAAGCATAACCCATTTAAATTTCTATAGTCAATAACCATTCTATTTTTTCCTATTTTTTGTTCACTATGTTTATTTACTATAAATGCTGGACTATTATGTTTACTATTGGTTTTCTGTATATACTATTTTTCTAATAATTCATCTATAGGCATTTTAAATTCTTTTAAATCATTAAAATTATATGTTAATGGTTTTTGCGTTATTATGCTATTTTTATCTATTAATTCAATTTTTATAGTAGTTTTATGTTTTTCCCATCCTTTTAATGGATCTTCACTATATAATTGTCCTAATTCTTTCTTTATTATTTGTACCTTATCTATTAAAAATATAGTTATTTCTTTTTTATTTATCGAAAATGCAACTAGTTCTACTGTGTCTTCTGTATTTTTTATATTTTCTAACTTTTATGTAATTTTTTCACTTACTTGAATAACTCTTTTTGCTCTTACTTTTTGCTTACATGGTGTTGTAAACCACCAATCTATTTTAGTTATTATATGTGGATATAATTTATCTAAAAGTGGCATTCCTAAAAGTATATCTTTTGATTATGTCCATAATTATACATTTCTTCTATCGTTATTATTTTATCCCATATTTATATTTTTACATTTTTAGCTTTATATGTAATCAAGCTTTCTTCATTATTAAATTCTTTCACTACTATTGGTACATTTATCTTATCCCATTTGCCTTCTGGTAAACAGCCGTATCTACATAAGTTTGCTTCTACTCCTGTATCTATCATAGGTGTATAATACCTATTATAATATCATTCTACTATTATTTTGACAAGTACATATATTTTCATAACATGTCAAAGTTCTTTTTATGAATAATTTTTCTTTATTATATTTTATAGATAATTGTGTATGTTCTATATTATATGGTTTTATTTGTTCTAATCATTTTATTCCTAATATTATGTCTGCTTTTTGGATTCTTCCTTTATTTTAAATTCTATTTTTATTTTTCTAACTCCTATTATTGTTTCTTTTTCTGTCGTATCCGTAATGTTTATTAGGCTCCTTCGTAGATCTGGGCATATATTACTATTAGATTCTATTTCTTCACTTTTTACTAGATATTTTGCTATATAATTTTCTTCTTGTCCTGTGTTTAAGAGTATTAAATATTCTTTTTCATTTATTGTTCCTATTATGTAATATTGATTTAAATTAACTGTTGAAGTTGTTTCATAACTTGTTCTTTTTGATGAGCTTGATGATTCTGTTTTTTCATGAGCTATTTTTTTTTATGTACTTATTCTATCATTTATTATTTCTAAATTTTCCTCTATGTCTATATTTTTGTAGCTATAATTATTATTATCAATTGTTTTCACAAATTGTTCAAAAGGACTTTCTATTTGTATTTTATTAATTTTATTTTTTTCTGTTATTTTATATTTTGTGGTTAATACATATAGATTTTTACATCTTGCTGTAAATATTTTACTTCCTGGGGTTAGTTCTACTCCTGATATTTTTCAATATAATACTTATGATTTATCTATATTTTTATTTATTATTGCTACTAAATAATTCACACTTATTATAAATTTAAATTTTTGGTATATTAAATTTCCTTTTATGACAGTTATTATACCTTTTTCTATAGGTTTTATAATTTTATCATCTGCTAAATATAATTCTATTGGTGTATTTATTCCTTCTCTAAAACATGCTTTTATTAATATCTCTGTTCTTCCAAGGTGTACATATTTTATTGGGTCTTCACTTTTTATATCGTTTATTTTTTTATTAATTATTCTTTTTGTTACTAGTGGTATACTAGCTCTTCCTTTTTCATATCTACAGTCTATTACATGTTCTTTTTGGCTTACTACATATTATTCTTCCTTTTTTCTACTAAATATATTTTTTATTGTTGGTATTTTAAATATTTTTCTACACTTAAGTCTAACTCTTTTCTTTTTATATCATCAAATATATTATTATCAAATATTATTTTTTGGTATGTTCCTTCTTCATTTAGATAATCTTCCTTTGTTATTATTTTTGTATCTTGTTCAGTTATTTGGCTCATTTTTATATCTTTTTCAGTCCTTTGATTCATCTAATTTACTATTATTTCATTATCTGTTTCATTCTCCGAAATTTCATATATACTATCATAATTTTCTAATTCGTAATCTATATAATCTATATGCATATATTCTGTATTTTCTATTTTTATTTCTGATATTTGTTTCTTTTTTGGGTGTTTTGGTAATTTACAATCTCCAGCTAAATGTCCTAGTTTTCCACAATTATAATAAGTACATTCTTTTATAGATTTCTTTTTCCTATATGGTCTTTTATGTTTATAATTTTTTACATAATATCTTTTTCTTGGTTTCTTATACTTATGTTTTGATTTAAGTGCTATATAGATGAGTATATGTGCGCATTTAAAGAATATTATTATATAGGAATATATAGTATAGAAGAAAGTAAAGAAATAAGAAGATTATATTCTAGTAAATTACCCGAACCATTTAATTCAAAAGTAATAAAGAGTTGAGATGAAGCAAAAATAGTAGATACCCTAGGAGCAAGAATAAATTTTTTACAACAATGGTATAGAAATTTATGTGAAAAATATAGAGAAGAAATAAAAATGGAAAAAACATGAATAAGAAATTTAGCGTGTTGCAAAGATAAAATAACACCTCAATTTGGATGTGAAGAAAGATATTATAAGAAAAGAAAAAGACATAAGAAATATAAGAAATACAAGAAATCAAAATATAAGTATAAGAAACTAAGAAAAAGATATTATGTAAAAAAAATATAAACATAAAAGACCATATAGTAAAGAGAAATCTGTAAAAGAATGTACTTGTTATAATTGTGGAAAACTAGAACATTTAGCTAGAGATTGTAAATTACCCAAGAATCCAAAAAAGAAACAAATATCAGAAATAAAAATAGAAAATACATAATATATGCAGATATATTATATAGATTATGAATTAGAAAATGAAGATAGTATATATCAAATTTTGGAGAATGAAACAAATAATGAAATAGATAGTGAATTAGATGAATCAAATGACTGAAGAAGATATCAAAATGAACCATATAATTGAAGAAGATATAAAAATAATAACAATGGAAGAATATTTAAATGAAGAAGGAACAGATCAAAAAATAATATTTGATAATGATATATTTGACGAAATAAGGGTTAGACCTAAGTGTAGAAAAAATATTTAAAATACAAACAATAAAAAATATATTTAGTAGAAAAAAGGAAGAATACTACGTAGTAAGCCAAAAAGAACATGTAAAAGACTGTGGATATACAAAAGGAAGAGCTAGTATACCACTAGTAACAAAAAGAATAATTAATAAAGAAATAAATGATATAAAAAGTAAAGACCCAATAAAATATGTACACCTTGGAGGAACAGAGATATTAATAAAAGCATATTTTATAGAAGGAATAGATACACCAATAGAATTATATTTAGCAGGTGATAGAATTATAAAACCTATAGAAAAAAGTATAATAACTATCATAAAATGAAATTTAATATACCAAAAATTTAAATTTATAATAAGTGTGAATTATTCAGTAGCAATAACAGATAAAAATATAGATAAATCATTAGTATTATATTGGAAAATATCAGAAATAGAACTAACCCTAGGAAGTAAAATATATACAACAAGATGTAAAAATCTATATGTATTAACAACAAAATATAAAATAAAAGGAAAAAAAACAATTTATAAAATACAAATAGAAAGTCCCTTTGAACAATTTGTGAAAACAATTGATAATAATGATTATAGTTACAAAAATATAGACATAGAAGAAGATTTAGAAATAATAAATGATAGAATAAGTATATAAAAAAGAATAACTCATGAAAAACTAGAATCGTCAAGCTCATAAAAAAAGAATAAGTTATGAAACAACTTCAACAGTTAATTTAAACCAATATTACATAACAGGAACAATAAATGAAAAAGAATATTTAATACTCTTAAACACAGGACAAGAAAAAAATTATATAGCAAAATATCTAGTAAAAAGTGAAGAAATAAAATCTAATAGTAATATATGCCCAGATCTACCAAGGATCCTAATAAACATTAAGGATAAGGTAGAAAAAGAAATAATAATAGGAGTTATAAAAATAAAAATAGAATTTGAAATAAAGGAAGAAATGCAAAAAACAGACATAATATTAGGAATAAAATGGTTAGAACAAGTAAAATCATACAATATAGAACACACACAATTATCTATAACATATAATAAAGAAAGATTATTCATAAAAAGAGGTTTAACATGATATGAAAATATATGTAATTGTAAAAATAATAGTAGAAAGATATTATAATAGGTATGATACACCTATGATAGATAGAGGAGCAGAAGCAAACTTATGTAGATACAACTGTTTACCAAAAGGTAAATGGGATAAGCTAAAAGAACAAATAGTAGTCAAAGGATTGAACATTAAAGGAAGCTTAATTACATATAAAGCTAAGAATGTAAAAATACAGATATGGGATAAAATAATAACGATAGAAGAAATCTGTATTTATGAACTAACATCAAAAGATATGTTTTTAGGAATGTCATTGTTTGATAAATTATACCCATATATAATAAAAAGATATATTTTTAGGAATGCCATTGTTTGATAAATTATACCCACATATAATAACTAAAATAGATTGGTGGTTTACAACACCATGTAAACAAAAAGTAAGAGCAAAAAGAGTTATTAATAAAATAAGAAAGAAAACTGATTGGATAAAAGGAAGTAAAAATAATTACACAAAAATTAGAAAAAATAAAAAATATAGAAGACACAATAGAACTAATTGTATTTTCGATAAAAAAAAAAGAAATAACTATATTTTCAATAGATAAGGTAGAAATAATAAAGAAAAATTAAGATAACTATACAGTGAAGATCCATTAAAAGGATTAGGAAAACATAAAACTACTATAAAAATTGAATTAATAGATAAAAAAAAGCCTAATAACTCAAAAACCATTAACATATAATTTTGACGATTTAAAAGAATTTAAAATGCATATAGATGAATTATTAGAAAAACAGTATATACAAAAAAGCAATAGTAAACATAATAGTCCAGCATTTATAGTAAATAAACATAGTGAACAAAAAAAAGGCAAAAATGTAGAATGGTTATTGACTATAGAAATTTAAATGCAAAAACTATGACATACAATTATCCAATACCAAATAAGATATTGAAAATAAGACAAATACAAGGATATAACTACTTTAGTAAATTTGACTGTAAATCAGGATTTTACCTATTAAAGTTAAATGAAAATTCTAAGGAATTAACCACATTTACAGTACCACAAGGATTTTATGAATGGAACGTATTACCATTTGGATATAAAAATGCACCAGGTAGATACCCACACTTTATGGATAGTTAGTTTAAACAATTACCTAATTGTATAGTATACATAGATGGCATACTACTATACACAAAAACCCAAGAAGAATATTTAAAATTACTAGAACAATTTACAAATATAATAGAAAAATCAGGAATAAGTTTAAACGAAAAGAATGTTGAAATTATGAAAAATCAGATATAGTTCTTAGGAATATAAATAGATAAAAGTGGAGTAAAAATGCAACAACATATAGTACAAAAAATAATAAATTCAAAAGAATAATTAGATACAAAAAAAGAAATTACAATCATTTTTAGGATTAGTAAACCAAGTAAGAGAATATATACCAAAATTAGCAGAAAACCTAAAGCCTTTACAAAAAAAAAATTAAAATAGGATGTAGAATATAATTACAATGAAGAAGGCAAAAAACAAGTTCAAAAAATAAATATACTTTGTAAAGAATTACCAAAATCATAATTCCCAGATGAAAATAAAAAATTTACATATATAGTTGAAGTAGACGCAAGTGAATATAGTTATAGAGGAGTACTTAAATATAGATATGAAGAAGAAAAATTAGAACATCATTGTAGATACTACTCAGGTACATTTAATGAAACAGAAATAAAATGGGAAATAAATAGAAAAGAATTATGTTTATTATATAATTATTTATTAGCATTTGAACCATATATTGTATATAACAAATTTATTGTGAGAATAGATAATATCCAGGTTTGATGGTGGTTAACAAGAAAAATACAAAACTCAGTTACGACGAAGAAAATTCGGAAATTAGTATTGAATATATTAAATTTTACATTTACGATTGAAGTAATAAAGACTGACAAGAATGTTATTGCAGATTACATGTCAAGACAAAGCTACTCAAACTAATTTACCAATGGAAGAAGCTGATGTCAAAGATAACCAAACAAACTTAATATTACAAGTGTTTGAACAAATGAAGTTATTATAAGAACGAGTTATCACAGTAACTACCAAAGTTGCAGATGTAAAAGTGCAGTTTGAGCGCTATAAAAAAACAATAAAAAGCTATTAACAAAGATACTGTGCAGGAATAACACATTAACAAACTAGACCTACAAGGTGATGATGAGAAATACCTAAAAACTCAAATTACTAACGAAATTACAGTTACAGCTGCAGGGGGAGGAGATGTATCAAAAGGAAAAAAATATAGTCACTCTAAATAAACCTGAACCACCAAAGAAAAAGAATTTTAACCTCAACCAGATATTCTCAAAACCATATACACCAAATATACAAAAATTAGAGTCATCTATACCTCCCCAGATACACACATATTCCGAATAACTCAATCAACAAAACAGACTTATAACCATATCACTTGTACATATATTGATAATATTTATACTTTACAAAAATTGTTAAATACAAAACCTAACTAGAGTAAAGATTTAGTAAAACAACACCAAGGATATATTATACAAAAATATCAGAACTATAATCAACTTATTGCTTTGACTGGCACCAGCGCAAACTTAATTTCTTCATGTTACTATTATGGACTATTATCTACTGTTTACACAATTACTGAAGAAGAGTTGACAAGAATTCCAGATATTCACAAAAAATGTATGGATTATAAAAGGATTACGAAGGGACAACTATTCTATGCCGTTTCTACTCAACACCAGCAGAAATATTGTTTGATGAAATAAAAAAATACAATTACTGCTGTCAAGATAGGAATGATACGGGACTATATTATCCCTGAAGAAATATGCGAAAAAGAAGAAATAACCAAAAATCAGATACCGGACTTCTACCGAAACAAGAGAGTTATTGGACTTAGCAGTATATTGAATGAGTTAGCAAATAATTATATAAATCAAAACCCAGTTTGAATTTACTATAACATAAATCAATTATTGGTTTACTCTACTTGTAAAAATATTAGAGAAAACGACAGAGAAGAGATAAGAAAATGGGTCATAACGATCCTAAAACTAGAAAAGTTACCAGTCACAAGATCTATTACAAAAGGAGTTATTTCAGAAAGTGTAATACATTACCAGATGTATTAATTGATTTCCAAGACCAACGCTGATAAAACTATTCTCCTTTTGCATTTTGTCTACATTCCTTTGTGGTCATGTTGCTTACTTGTGTTAGTCTTAATTTGATTTTTGCATAATATAATTAATTTAGTCATTAATTCTTAAATTTTGGTGTGATCACTTTCTTCTTAAAATATCTATTTAGTGATAAATCTAACGTATTCTACGAGTAGAAAATTTTAATAGATTTCAAATGGCTTATACGTTTCTCTTATGCTTGTAGCAATAATTGTGATTGACTATTTTTTAGCATTTTGGACTTAGCTTACTCCTTGATGAGTTGTGAAAATTTGAGAAATCTTTTGGAACAGAACGAAAGTTGGATGCATAATTATAATAAGATATGAAGAGATCACAAATTAAGAATATTTTTTTTACAAAATGACTCCAAATTGTACATTTATGTAAAGCAAAGTGGACCTTCTAACTATTCAAATAAAATAAAGGAAGAACTAATAAATTGGATCAGACTTTTAAACACAATAATTTAACCAAGTATGATTTGGGGTCCGCTATTTTGTTAACAGATCTTGAAAGGTGTGAACATTTCATCACAAAGGCTTTATATTTGGCGATTGTCTGAATCAACTATTTGTAGCCATGCTTTTGGCAAACTAAAGCGTAGTGGATTTGGATGCAAATTTAGGAATGGAATTTTGAAAATTACCTAAAAATTAAGCAGGTGACTCAGTATATAACTCCTAATGAACCATGGGCATTTTACAAGTCTCCTACAAAGCTATGAATCTTTTAAGTGGTCAGGAATTTTGTGTATGATGAAGAAACAGAGAGAAAATTTGATCTAATGTAGAACTACTCTGCCTTTTGTATCATGTAAGTCCGATGTATAACTACTCTGCCTTTTGTAACATGTAAGTCCTTGGCACTCGAGTTCTCAATATGCCATTTATGTTAAGAAAACATAGTATAGTTGAAACATTCGATATTTCATAACGACGATAATCATTTCATGAAATTAATATTAGGAAAGCCATTATTAATTATTTTCATAGCTTTCAGATTTGTGTAGCAACCTTCAGTTTGTTGGAAGCATATGACATCTTTTATGTGAAACTTTATAAATGCAAGATCTATGAGAGTTAGTGGTGTCAATGGTTTTAAAAAATTGACTTAACCAACTGAATCGTACACCAGTTCATTGAATCGTACCCTACCTATATTTAGTAGGAAAGTTTGTTCCCTTTGGAATCCATTTATATATTGGGGAATTGAATTAATTAACAACAAAGTTTAGTTTAGCTATCATGTATAAGGAAGTGTAGATGAGATGAACTTAATTACTATAATTATTCACTAAAATTTATATTTTCTTCATTTCATGTATAATTATTTGTTCAAAATTTAATCTTAATATCATGTTTTATTAATGGTATAAATTAATCCTAGGATAAATTTACATCATTAAGCAGACATGGTATAAATTTAGTAACACACTTAATCATAGGATGTCTCACCTTATACCATATACGAAATGAGCCCTAATAATATTAATATATATGATTTTACGATAACATATTGCATTACACTAGAGAACAAATGGGTTTGATTCAATTGCATGTCTAGATTGGTGGATACTTGATTTTCTAATCGTCAACTTCTTCACTATTTTTGTTAGCATAATAGAATTCAACATGTGTGTGTGTGTGTATATATATATATATATATATATATATATATATATATATCTTTTTTGTTTTCATTCAAACTCATTCTTTAGGGTCAAAATTTCCGCTCAGACAATAATTAGTTGGATCAAAATCAAAGTTTTGTGATCACTACTATATTGTTTTTATATAGTTTACAGTCTGTAGAAAAATATCGATTGGTTTTGAAGAATTTCTTGTGTAAAAGTTAGGTTTAATTGTATTGTTTTGATTTCTTTATTATCTTACTGTTTTATTTTAATTTACAGATGTTAGATGAATGTGGGTCGGATTTGAAATTTTTTTAGGTAAATATTAGGTTTAATTATATTATCGTAATATCTCTATTAGTTTGTTATTTTGTGGTAGTTTACAGTTTGTAGATCAATTTCGATTGGATTTGATAAATTTTTGTGTGTAAAATTTAAGTTTAATTGTATTATTTTGATATCACTTTTATCATATTATTTTGTTGCAGTTTACAGGTGATAGACAAATGTTGGTCGGCTTTGAGGAATTGTTTTATATAAAGGTTAGGTTTAGTTGTATTATTTTGATATCTCTATTATCGTATTATTTGGTTATTGTTTATAGGTAGTAGATGAGTGTCGGGACGACTTTGAAAATTTTTTTGTGTGTAAAGATTAGATTTAATTGTATTATTTTGATGTCTCTATCTTTGTATTGTTTTGTTGCAATTTACATATGGTAGATGAATATCGATTGACTTCTAAAAATATTTTCGGCAAAGGTTAGGTTTAATAAATAAATTCTCCATCTTTACATAATCAAAAGATATTAAATTTAATTATTATATTCATCTTTATTATTTAAATAAATATCTTATTTAGTGTAATGTTTGAACTCATTAAAGTGAGGTACACACGCAAGACACGTATACCTAAACTAGTTTGATAAAATCCCTCAACTTCCCTCCCCACGTCCCCCTTTTAAGGGGTAACTCCCTCAACCCAGAGATATACAATATTAGACATAGAGAAACAGAGAGTCAGATTAAAAAAGATAGAGAGAGAAAGCAAAAGACAGAGTGGAACACTCAAAAACATCAGATAAAAAAGAGAGAAAAGAGTGTGAAGTTGAATTCGGGTTTACGTTCGAGTTGGCGGTAATGAGTTCATATTTATCTTCTACTTAATTCATCACATGGGTTCCTATTTGATACTATGTTAATTAATGTATAAATTTTATTGGCAACCAAAACATGCATAAAGTTGGTTAAATAATTTTGTGTTATTTAGTATGTGCTATCGATTTATTATATGAATCTGTTCATGTGTTATTCAGTATGCGACATTCCGGTCGGAGAATCACCAATATCACCCTTCCTCTTCGCTCCTCTTTTTCTCTCCTCCATTGTTGGCTCGCCAGAACTGATGACCGGTGAGTTCCAACTGCATAACCAACATCCAGTCACCACGGTCGAGTTCTCTTTTTCCCGTCACTAGAACCTCCAGCGCCGCCCCCTCTCATTTTCCCTTTCCTTTCCCACCACTGATTCACCTAAAGCAATGGCCAACGAAACCTCAAAGGCCACAACCACCTCTGCTCCCTCACTATTGTTGCACAAGAATGGAGAAGATCTGGCTGAATTTTGATTGTTTTCCAGCATTACTCCGGAGAAGCCTATCGGAAAGCTACACCTCAATTATTCCAAAAATTGAATTTAAACTAATCAGTATTTGTATTTTTCTTAGATTGATATAACGTATGATTAGGGTGGCTTGTTTTCTTCATCATTTTGCATTCAAGTCAGATTTCAATGATTTTCGTGTTTGATTTATCTTACAATATATGATTTGGGTTTGTATGAATTTAAAGAGATTAAATTTGGGGATAATATTAAATTTAGCATAATATGGGTAGATTTATGTATTTTTATTTATTTTAGTATTCCATTATTTTTATTTATTGTCATTAATAGAACTTAATAATTTTTTTTATTAAATTAATTAATTATTTTAAATGAATATTTCTTTAGTTTATTGTTAAAGTTAAAAAGCATTCCAAGTTTACAAGAAACAAACCAAAGCCTTTAACGCTGGGCAAATTCTTAGGCACGTTTAAAATATTCATCTCAATTAAGAATGTGGTGTACGCGTCTTTCCGAGATATTTAAAAATTCAAGGATGGAATAATGCACCTTGAAAAATATTTTTCTAAAATTAACTTTCAACGATTTATTTAATATAAGAAGTATAAACAAATATTTTCGATATAGTAAAAATAAGTTAATTTTGGACTCAACATGATTTATCCAAATAGTTTAAGTTAAGTATAAGTTGATAAGTACAACCGTGCTAGAACCACGGGACTTGAAAGGTGCCTCACACCTTTCCCTCGGTCAACAGAATTCCTTATTCGATTTTCTATTTTTGTAGACCAAAATGCAGAGTCATTTTCTTTTGAATAGGGATTCAATAAGGTGACTTGGAACACCATAGCTCAATTCAAAGTGGTGACTCTGTAAATAAAAATAATCCGTATTCAAAACTGTCACTTTAATTGAAAAAATCCTTCGACCCATCCTCGAGCGAAAAAAGGGTGTGACATCTCTGACGACTCTACTTGGGAGTATTTGAATTCGAGCTTTTATTATTGACTTTTACTTGCTTTAATTATTTTGATATTGTGTTTAATGGCCTAATGTGCTACTTGTCACTAATTTATTGCTTTGATATTGATGAATTGTATTTATAAACTTTCTCTTGCGCATCCCCTCTGAGTCTCTGAAATAGTATAGAATGAATGCAACACATGCATCCTACCTTCTTTTTGAGATAGATGGAGTGTCAAGGTATCTGGTGAAGGATTATTAGTCACACATGTTAGGCGGGGTTTAAATCCACAATGAAGGAGGAGGAGTACTGCTACCGAAAACGTTGTCCCTTCCCGACTCGAGTGTCCGCTTGGGTAAGTCAATCTAGACACCTATCCCTAATAGGCTAAACTTAGTAGAACTAAAACTCAGAATCTGCTTATCCCTATTAGGTTTCGCTTTATTTATATCATGTTCATTTAACTTAGTGGGACTCGGCACAGGGGTCAGGTCTGTCTAGGACAGGTGTCCCTTTTTATAATGACCTACATGTGCATCCTATGTGCTCTTTGACATTTATTTGGAAGTCCATTTAATTAATGACTGGCTTTAGGCAACTTGGTGAAATGTAAGAGAGTATTTTGTCCTCAAATTTAACAAATCATTTTTCAAAGAAATTAAAAAATATATACATAGTTTTTAAGGTCTTCATTAACTACTATGGTCTGATTCTCACTCTTTGTTAGTGAGATACATATGAAATCCTTCTCGGGATACGATCCTATCCTTTTAAAATATAAAATTTATTCATTAATTTATTATGGGATATTTTTGAAGATATGATTATTTTTCATTAGTGGTATTATTTATTTTATTTAGGGGTCGTGAGCTGAGTTTTTATAAAGTAATAAAATATGTAAATATATACCTTAATAGTCCTGAACCTTTAGGGGTCATGAGGATGAGTTTTGCACAACTTCAAATATAAAGCAATCACTTTTTTTCCTTTCTTTTCAAGTCATTATTATTTTATTCTCTTTTTCTTTTACTGTAACTAGTTGTATTTTCTCCCAAACTTGTTGTTGAAATTGTATAGGGGTCTGTCACTGAAAAATTCTTGGAAGAGCTGGTCTAAATAAGTGTCATCTCTTAAAGAAACGTTGACGTTCATATTTCTCTCACTTCTTATTTTGAATAAGATTGTTTTTGATTCTGAGTCAAATTTTATGGTTATGTTAACTCTCACGAGTCAAGATAAAAATTTCAAAAATTAGTGAATTAAGATCTACTGAGAGTCTAGACATTTCCTAACCTTGTGTTTCTATCCATAGGTATAACATGTCTCCTCCAATTCGTGGAAAGTGTCAAAAAAGGAAAAGAGATAGGAATGAACCATTATAGGTTGTAGAATGTACCCCCTTGCAGCTTTAGACATGGTGGAACGAGATGGATTTATTTAATCAAGGTACGATATATAAGTATTTGGGTTTTTTGACAAGCATCATGACAATCAACCCTAGTAGAGAGGTGGTTGATGCATTACTGAATTTGTGGGATCCGATGAATAATGTATTTTGCTTCTCAAATTTTGAGTTGACTCTGACTTTAGATGAGATGGCGGATTATATTGGATTTGGCAATATGCACTGGAAAAAACTCATATCTCCAAGACTCATCTCGATAAACTGATTCTGTAAGCTCCTGAACATACGTAACTCAAAAGAAAAATCAATGGAAAAAGGTTGGATCTCCTTAAAGTTTTTGTATGAAAGATACAGAATACAATAGGGGTTTGAGGAATTTGTTAAACAACTTCGTAACAAGGAAAGTTTTTAGGATTAGAAAGTTCATAGACATTTTGCATTCATGTTAGCCGTTTTAGGAACTATGGTCTTCATGAGGAGAGAGAAAAAAATTAATATTCGTTTAGCTAGAGTGATATATGTATTGATTAAGAGAGAGGATTACCCTATGATACCAATGATTTTGGCTAACATTTACCGTGATCTAACCGTTTGTCAAAATGGAAAAGGTTTTTTCGAAGGATGTCACACCTTGCTACAAATGTGGATTGTAGAGCATCTTTATCAACATCCTACGGTGGTAAGATTTTTTCCAAAAAAAGTCAATCACATCAAAGATTATGAAGAAAGGATGGAGAAATATAAGTGTCCAGAAGGAGTTAGTAATTGAGATAAGCTTTTTTGCTCACTGACGGCAAATAAGATCACTTGGAATCTCCCTTGGTTCCCTTAGAGGCAGGTCATACATAGTTTCGTTATTCAACCTTTTTTTGTTATTGATAGGTATTAGAGGTGTTCAAACATATGCACTATTAAGGGTTCTACATTAGTTAGGCAGACGTCAAATAATTCCCATAACAGAAAATATGAAAGAGTTTGTGTTTGAGGCCAAACCATAGATTCTCCTTCCAGAGGGATTGGCACAACAAATTTGGGATGGTTATCGTCTTATGGGAATTGAGAAAATGGTCATATATAGAATGTGATAAAGGAGAATTAAACCCAGGATACTATGAATGGTTTGAGAAACAACCACCTCTACCAGTTAGACCAGAAAGATCAGTTAAGGGACCCATAGATCAAGATGCTGCAATAAGGATAGGGATTGAGGTGGCCATGTGAGAACATCATGATGTCAATAAACTTTTGAGAGTGGAATTGAAGTGTGCTAGGAAAGCTTTGACTCAACAACAAGTAGATAAGGATGCAGAGAATGAGGTGAGAGTTAAGAAAGCACAATTGGAGGTAGAGAGGGATTATCAGTCCTCTATTCAGGTGATAAATGCTGATTTTGAATGAGCCAGGGAAAGAATAGAAGAACAACAGAAGGAATTTGCTAAGGAAAAAGCTAAGTCGGTAGACATTGAGGGTGAACTTTGAGTATAAATCAAGTTGGCCACAACTAGAGGGTAACATGTTGCAAAACTTTCTGCATAAGAATTTGAAAAAAAATATGCAAGAAAAATTCAATCAATAAGATCTCAGTGAATACGTGAAAGAGGAATCCTACGTGAATAGCTAGAGTCAAATTTTGCTCGAGAGTAACACGTAAAAGAGATGATTGATTTTCGTGATTGGTAAGCCCATGGATGGGATCAGGTGTAACGCCCCAAAAAATGGGTCCCAGAGCATCACACGGCGCTTGAGGCTACGAGTAGCCCCAAGCTAACCCTTTGAGCCATTTTTATTCAGTTCAACACAAATTAATGGGGTTTCCATAAATAACCCTCAAATATTACAAGAGTAATCATCATCCAAGAATAAAAGAATTTCAGAAAGATAACAAAATATGACTTATTACTCAACTCCCAACATCTATACTAGTCTGACTAGCCTCTAAGAAAATCAATAAAACCAGCGAGCCATTGAGACATGCCCTAGCTGACTCATACTCAGTTATCAAATGTAAACAATTCCGTGAAACCAACATCAGACATCACGTCCTTGGAACATGAGGACTCACCACAATAGAGGATGTAGAACAACGTTCTCGAAGAATCACTGTCAAACCTAGAACTAAGCACCTGAATCTACATTCCAAGAAAATGCAGCCCACATTCGAACATATGGGTCAGCACCATGGAAAGGAACAGAGTATATAGGGGTGTATGCAGTTGTATAAACATCATCTTCATACATATTTATAAACATCATCTTCATAAATATTTATAAGAAATATGCAGGATGTATGAAAGATTCACATAGCCCGAAGAAAATCATCATAATCATGAAAGGATAAAATAAGTACAATAACACATGTGAGTCATCATATAATTTGTCAATCACTTTCAGTTCATCAAGATTATCAATTCTTATAGTGTAAAAATCATTTAAATCTTTCGAAAGAATAACTTTCACAATTCCACTTTCAAATCACTTCACCAGTCACCATAGACACAAGGAAACACACACATACCGAGAGATCCTATAACTGATATAAACCATGTGAGATCATGGAGTCCAACTTACAACCCACGTTGGGGACAGTCGTACTATCCTTACCATTGTAGTAGGACTATAGATATCAAATCCACACAAACTAGTGATCACTATATAAATCAGCCTCAGGCTCACTCCAATGGGGGCACGCAGTTCTAGGAAAATAAGGTCATTTTATACCTCTCACTCGGTGCTAAAGATTTCTCCCAAACTTAGCTCATATGATTTCAAAGACAATCCATAACTAAACAATTTCAGTAATATATAAATATACATCGGGAGCCATCATGTTTCCAATCTATCAAAATCAACCACGTTGTGGATTTCTTTCACACTCGAGTTCAAAACAACTCCATTAAGACCAAAAGGTCAAATCATTTAAAATATCTCAAATATTCAACATCAACGTTCTTATAACACACACTTTCTAAAAAAACACAATTTCCAGTAGGGATTCACGACCCAAATATCAAAATCATGATAAATATCGTTCAAGATTCATGCTTTATATCTCCGCACAAGTAAATTCATCTTTCAAAATCATAAACATCAAGATTTCATAATAATCATCTTAATATATGGGGTTCATGCTTCAAATTGGTAAAAATCAAATAAAAATCATGCCTTTGTAAAGAAAATTACATTTGGGCACAAGAACGAAAGAGAGTTCTTGTTGAAAAATCCCACATAACTTCAATGATGAACTTTAGATCGATACTCATTTTTGAGATGTTAATTGTGCCTTTGAATGATGATTCTTGGAGTTATTGAACTAGGAACTTGGAATCTTTAACAAATTTGCAGAATTAATGGTGAACTTTGGAGGTTCTTGAAGTTGGATGTAGGGGCTTAGGGTTTTCTCTTTGTGGGAATTTGATGAAATATAACATATAATGCTTCAAATAGGCTTTAATATAGGGTTTGGATGGATTTTGGGCGAGCGAAATTGACCAAAACGGCCCTAAAAATCAAATAGTTCTTGAATCTGTCCTTTGGTGGACTGTTTTGATAGTTTGAAGTAGATCAACCATAACGTTTTACTCCGACATCCAAATTGGTTGAAACCAATTTCATTAGAAGGAGGACTCTCATATATTTCCATTGATATATAGTATCTCACCTAGATTATTGTGTACGAGGATTTATGATAATTTGAAGTTGACCCAAAAGTTTCTTTTTGAAAGGCTGAAGTAGATCGACCATAACTTTTTGCTTCGATAGAAAAATTGGATAAAAATAATTTCATTGGAAAGAGGACTTGCAGAGCTTTCCTTTGATATATAGTAGATCACCCAGGTCATTATGTATAAGGAGTTATCATCTTTTAAAGTTGGAGAAAAAATACGCCAGGCCTCAGTACTTTTTCCTGCACGTTTTACTGTTCACTACTATTCACGGTTCAATCGAAATGTTTATAACTCATCGCCTGGGTGTCCGTTTTGTATGATCCATATAAAGTTGGAAAGATTATTCGATACTCTACGCAATGGTGGGTTATAATCTAAGACATTCCGCATGAAAAATTTATAATTCATTCTAGAATATAGAACCCAACACGTTTATGCACAAAATTTCAACGAAAAATTTTACGGGGTATGACATCATCCCTCCCTTGGAAAAATTCATCCTCGAATGAAGCTAGAAATGCCTAGATTAGATATGGAATAGAGCATACAGCTGAAACCATTCGTTAGACTCATCACCATATCGTTTCTCACTCCGAATGCAACATAGAATGCATAAATTCAAGAAACTATAGCTGAACACATAATAAATGACAGCTGAACTGCTGCAAATTTTATCAAAAGGTCATGATTTAGGAAAGAACGGTACCTTCGGCTTGATCAAAGTTCGCAGAAAATAGGTGCGGTTACTTGGATCACATATCCGCCTCAGCTTCCCAAGTTGCACCCTTAACAGATTGGTTTCGCCACAACACCTTGACCAAGGGAACTTCTTTGTTCCTTAGTCTTCGTACACTGAAATCAAGAATCTCATCTAAACAAAGATTTTCTTGAATGTCAGCACTCACAGAGGAATCCACTACCACAACATCGCTAATATGCTTTCTAAGCATGGAGACATGGAATATTGGATTAACAGAGGACAGCTCGGAAGGAAACTCGACCTCATAAGCTACCTTACCAATATGGCTTAGAATTTTGTAAGGACCAACATAACGAGGACTAAGCTTCCCCTTCTTTCCGAATATCTTCACCCCCTTATGGGTGAATTTTTCAGATATACTAGGTCACCAACTTCAAACTCACGGTCTCTCCTTCTAACATCTGCATATGACTTCTGACGATTCTGCGCCATTTTCAACCTTTACCTAATCATTTTAACTTTTTCCATAGCCTCAAATACCGAATCAGGACCACTCACAACAGCTTCACCCATCTCGAACCAACCTATGGGTAATCTATACTTCCTCCCATATAAGGCTTCAAACGGAGCCATGCCAATACTAGAGTGGAAACTGTTATTGTAAGCAAACTCTATCAACGATAAGTGATCATCCCAACTTCCTTTAAAGTCAAGTGAACAAGATCTCAATATATCCTCTAAGGTTTAGATGGTCCGCTCAGCCTGACCATCGGTTTGCGGATGAAAAGTAGAACTCAAACGCACTTGGGTACCAAGACCCTTCTGAAAAGTTTTCCAAAATTGCGAAGTGAACTGAGTACCCCTATCCGAAATGATAGACAAGGACACTCCATGCAGTCTGACTAGCTCTCGGATATACAATCTAGCGTAATCCTCAGTAGTATATGAAGTATGAACAGGAAAGAAATGACCAGACTTAGTAAACCTATCAACCACAACCCAAATGGAATCATGATGGAGTCGGGAAGGAGGTAAACCAATCATGAAGTCTATATTTATCTCTTCCCACTTCCAGGTGGGAATACTAAACTCTTGCATCATACCACCAAGTCTTTGGTGTTCAACCTTAACCTGTTGGAATGTTGCACACTTAGCTACAAATGTTGCTATATCTTTTTTTATGCCACTCCACCAATAGATTTCCTGCAAGTCTCGGTACATCTTGGTGGCACCAGGATGAATAGAATATCGCGCCCCATGCGCTTCAACCATAATCCTCTATCTCAGATCATGAACATTTGGGACACACAATCTACCTTACAATATCAACACACCATCTTCCTCTTGGGAGAAAACCTCTACTTTTTGGTCCTTGGCTGACTCCTTCAGTCTGACCAAACCAGCATCGAAGTATTACTTTTCCTTCACTTTCGAAACCAAGGAGGATCCAAAACTACTTTGAACCCCTATACTACCTTCAGCAGAGTCAAATAACCTAATCCCTAATCTAGCAAACGATGTACATAATGGGCAAACTCTTTCTTACCTTCTACCACATGCGAAACACTACCCATGGACACTCTACTTAGGGCATCCGCAACAATATTTTTTTTTGCCCGGATGGGATAACACACTCATATCATAGTCCTTTAA
Organism: Capsicum baccatum var. pendulum; assembly: GCA_030864225.1. Classification (NCBI taxonomy): domain Eukaryota; kingdom Viridiplantae; phylum Streptophyta; class Magnoliopsida; order Solanales; family Solanaceae; genus Capsicum; species Capsicum baccatum. The sequence continues at coordinate 30,843,269 of CM061561.1, forward strand.
CAATTCTAACCATCATCTCTGACTAAGATTCAATTCTCTCTGGGTAAACACGTACTGCAGACTCTTATGATCAGTGAAAATATCAACATGGACACCATACAAAAAGTGTCTCCAGATTTTCAAAGAAAACACAACAGTAGCCAACTCAAGGTCATGGGTGGGGTAATTTTTCTCATGAGGTTTCAACTGTCTAGAATCATAAGCTATCACCTTACCCTTCTGCATCAATACTCAACCCAACCCAACTCTCGAAGCATCACAGTACACCACAAAAACATCAATACCATCAGGCAAAGTCAAAATATGGGCTGAAGTAAGTTGAGTCTTCAACTCCTGAAAACTGAGTCTTCAACTCCTGAAAACTCTTCTCACAAGATTTGGACCATAAGAACTTCACTTTCTCTTGGGTCAACCGAGTCATAGGAGACACTATAGAGAAGAAACCCTCAACAAAACAGTGGTAATAGCCAGCTAAACCCAAGAAACTTCTGATATCAGTCAGAGAAATAGGTCTAGGCCAATTTCTAATAGCTTTGGTCTTTTGGGGATCAACTCTAATACCCTCGGAAGAAATGATATGACCCAGAAAAACAACTAACCTTAGTCAAAACTCACACTTACTGAACTTGGCAAACAACTTGTGATCTTCAAGGGTTTGAAATACAGTTCGTAGATGATCAGAATGTTCATCCTCACTACGAGAGTACACCAGTATATCATCGATGAACACTATGACAAACATATCTAGATATGGTCTGAACACTCAATTCATGAGGTCCATGAAATCTGCTGGGGCATTAGTTAACCCGAAAGATATAACAAGAAACTCAAATGGCCATAACAAGTTCGGAAAATGGTTTTTGGGATGTCACACTCCCTAACTTTGAGTTGATGATAGCCGGAACAAAGGTTTATCTTTGAGAAATAACTTGTACCTTGCAATTGGTCAAACAAATCATCTATTCTCGGAAGGGGGTACTTATTTTTTATGGTGACTTTATTCCGTTGGCAGTAATCAATGCACATACACAAAGAGCCATCTTTCTTTCTCATAAACAACAAAGGAGCACCCCAAGGAGAAATACTGGGCCTTATGAAACCTTTATCTAGTAGATCTTTGAGTTGCTCTTTCAACTCCTTAAGTTTTGCAGGGGCCATACGGTAAGGAGGAATAGAAATGGGCTGAGTATCTGGAGGAAGATCATTCCTGAACTCTATCTCTCTATCAGGAGGTATCCCTGCAATATCATTCGGAAAGACATCAGAAAACTGATTGACGATGTTAACAGACTGGAGAGTTGGAGTCTCAGACTTAGTGTCTTTGACTCTAACCAAATGGTAAATACACCCCTTGGAAATAAGCTTTCTAGCTTTGAGGTAAGAGATAAAATGACTCTTGAGTGACACAGAATTCCCAGACCACTCAAACACAGATGCACCAAACTTGACCACTCGGGTCTGATAATCAATAGAGGCATAAGAAGAATAGAGCTAGTCTATACCCAGAATCACCTCAAAATCTACCATGTCTAACTCAATCAGATCAACCAACAAGACTCTATGAAGAACGGTAATAGGACACTTTTCATATGCTTTCTGGACAACAATCGAATCACCCACTGGGGTAGAAACTAGGATAGGCTTCGGAATAATCTCAGGACTCATTTAAAAATTCACAGCAATCAAAGGTGTAACATATGAGAAACTAGATCCAGGATCCAACAAAGTATACACATCAAACTAAAATATATAAAGCATACCAGTAACAACATCTGGATATTCCTCCTGTCCCTGATAGGATGGTAAAGCATAGAATCTATTCTGGCGCTGCCTGCCAGCATTGCTAGAAAAGGCGCCTTGAGCTGGGGCTGGGCGAGTCGCTGGAACTGGAGCACTAACAGTCTGAGTTTGGGTCTGAAGGCGATAGTCATGACGCCCTTGTCCATTCTATGGACAATCTTTAACTCTGTGACCCATGACACCACATCGAAAACAACCCCTCTTCTCACCCCAACACTCACCCGAATGAGCCCTACCATACTTAGGACATAGGGGATAATTTGGCTTACAGCTAGCATTGTACTGGGACTTGGATGGCTATGACCTGCTACCTTGCTCTTTCTTATCTCTAGGCACGGGAGCATTAGAAGATTATGTTGCTGGCATAGATGAATGATCCTAATACTGAGGGCGACTCCCTCCCTACGATCTAGTCTGACCCTGTCCGTGCTGCTCATACCTAGCTCTCTTATTCCCTCTTATTCTATCTGTCTCCTTAATCTTGTCTACCTCAATCTGTTGGGCATGAGTTACCAGCCTAGAAATATTCATCTCACTATTTAGCATAGCAGACCTACACTCCTTAACCACATAACTAGACACTCCAGTCACAAACTTACCCATACTAGCCCGATTATCAGCCACTAAGTCAGGAGTATACTTGGCCAACTGATTGAACTTTAGACAGTACTCCCTAACAGTCATAGAGCCCTTTCACAGGTTCATAAAATCTTCCACCTTCGCCTCCCTCATCTCCAAAGGGAAAAACTTATCCAGGAATATATCCTGGAACTCTTGCCAAGTTGTAGGGATAGCTCACTTACCTATACCTTTCCTCCAAGAAACAACCCAGTTATAAGAAAGGTCTTTCAACCTATACGCAACCAACTCCACACTATGTTCCTTAGATACATGCATCACTTGAGTAATCTTTCAGATCTCCTCTAAAAACAACCGTGGATCCTCATCAGACTTGGACCCATAGAATTCTGGTGGATTCATCCACATGAAATCACAGATCCTGGCAGCAACTGAATCACCTGCTGTTGTGGAGCCAAGGCCGAGTTGGCCTAAATATTTGCGGTAATAGCTTGGGCCAGCGCCTGAAAGGCTGACCAAAATTCAACATGAGACACATTTTCATTCAATGGGTCAGCGTGTTGAGGTTGCTGACCATCATTATTTCTTCTCGCTCGATATGGAGGCATATTTCTGAAAGAGGAGAGCACAAATCAATAGCAGAGAGAGACATTTTAAGCACGATAGACTACTGAAAGAAAGAATCATACTTTTTCCTAAAACGTCTTATAGCCTCTTTCTAATAGATGTGGCGTGCTACACATCGATGATCAAGACTCTACTTAACGTGGATTGTCAGACTCGCTAGGACACCATAAAACCTTAGGCTCTCATACCAAGTTTGTAACGCCCCAGAAAATGGGTCCCGGAGCATCACACGGTGCTTGAGGCTACGAGTAGCCCTAAGCTAACCCTTTGAGCCATTTTCATTCAGTTCGACACAAATCAATGGGGTTTCCATATATAACCCTTAAATATCAACAGAGTAATCATCATCCAAGAATAAAAGAATTTTAGAAAGATAACAAAATACGACTTATTAGTCAACTCCCAACATCTATACAGTCTAAGTAGACTATAAGAAAATCAATAAAACCAGTGAGTCATTAAGACATGCCCCAGCTGACTCATACTCAGTTATCAAATGTAAACAATTCCGTGAAACCAACATCAGACATCACATCCTGAGAACATGAGGACTCACCACAACAGAGGATGTAGAACAGCGTGCCTAAAGAATCACTATTGAATCTAAAACTGAGCACTTGAACCTACATTCTGAGAAAATGTAGCCCACATCTGAAGATATCAGTAGTACCATGGAAAGAAACCGAGTATATGGGGGTGTATGTAGTTGTATAAACATCATCATCATAAATATTTATAAGAAATATGCAGGATATATGAAAGACTCATATAGCATCATAATCATGGGAGGATGAAATAAGTACAATAACCCATGTGAGTCATCATATAATTTGGCAATCACTTTCAGTTCATCAAGAATATCAATTATCATAATGTAAATATCATTTAAATATTACGAAAAAATAACTTTCACAATTCCACTTTCAAATCACTTTAACATTCACCATAGACACAAGGACACACACACACACTGGGAGATCCTATAACCGACATAAACCATGTGAGCTACATGGAGTCCAACATACAACCCACGTTGGGGAGAGCCATCCTATCCTTGCCATTGGATTAGGACTATCGATATCAAATCCACACAAACTAGTGATCACTATATAAATCAGTATCAAACTCACTTCTATGAGGGCACGTAGTTCTAGGAAAGTAACGTCGCTTTATACCTCCTACTCGATGCTAAATATTTCCCCCAGACTTAGCTCAGATCATTTCAAAGACAATCTATAACAAAACAATTTCAGTAATATATAAATATACATTGGGAGCAATCATGCTTCCCATCTATCAAAATCAATCACGTTGTGGATTTCTTTCACACTCGAGTTCAAAACAACTCTATTAAGACCAAAAGGTCAAATCATTCAAAATATCTCAAATATTCAACATCAACATGCTTATAACACACTTTCTCAATAAAACACAATTTCTAATGGGGATTCACGACCCAAATATCAAAATCATGATAAATATTGTTCAAGATTCATCCTTTATATCTATGCACATGTAAATTCATCTTTCAAAATCATAAATATCAAGATTTAATAATAATCATCATAAGATATGGGTTCATGCTTCAAATTCGTAAAAATCAAATAAAAATTATGCCTTTGTAAAGAAAATTACTTTTGGGCACAAAAACGAAAGAGAGTTCTTGTTGAAAAATCCCACATACCTTTAATGATTAACTTTAGATCAATACTCATTTTTGAGATGTTAATTGTCCCTTTGAATGATGGTTCTTGGAGTTCTTGAACTAGGAACTTCGAATCTTGAATAAATTTGCAGAATTAATGGTGAACTTTGGAGGTTCTTGAAGTTGGATGTAGGGGCTTAGGGTTTTCTTTTTGAGGGAATTTGATGAAATATAACATATAATGCTTCTAATAGGCTTTAATATAGGGTTTTTACGGATTTTGGGTGATGGGGAATGACCAAAATGCCCCTAAAAATTAAATAATTCTCGAATTTATCCTTTGGTTGACTGTTCTGATAGTTTGAAGTAGATCAACCATAACATTTAGTCCGATATCCAAATTGGATGAAACCAATTTCATTAGAAAGAGAACTCTCATATATTTTCGTTGATATATAGTATCTCACCCAGATAATTGTGTATGAGGATTTATGATTGTTTGAAGTTGACCTAAAAATTCGCTTTTGATATGTTGAAGTAGATCAACCATAACTTTTTACTCCGATAGAGAAATTAGATGAAACTAATTTCATTAGAAAGAGGACTCGCAGAACTTTCTATTGATATATAGTAGATCTCCCAAATCATTATGTACAAGGAGTTATGATCATTTAAAATTGGAGAAAAAATAGGCCAGGCCTCAGTACTTTTTCCTGCACGTTTTACTGTTCACTACTATTCACGATTCAATCAGAATGTTCATAACTCGTCGCTCGGGTGTCTGTTTTGGATGATACATATATTGTTGGAAATCTTATTTGATACTCTACGTAATGGTGGGTCATAATCTAAGACATTCCACACGAAAAATTTATAATTCATTCTAGAAGATAAAACCCAACACGTTTACGCACAAAATTTCAACGAAAATTTTTCCAAGGTATTACATCAGGCCTTCAATTCCCTTTGAGAGAAGTTACATCGTGTGGCACAGGATACTGCCAGAATAGGTTTGGATTACCAAGAGTTGAATCATGAACAATTTTTGGCACAAGTACTAGCATTCGCCCAGCGTCTCACCACTTCATTGGAAGACGTATACATAGGTTTGGGAGGCCACATAAAGTTGGAATATCCTTGATCAAGAATGTTGAGGTTGTGGAAATCAGTTGAAGACCTTGAGACACTAGATTTTAGTTGTAGGGATAGATATTTATTTTGTTTTATTACAGTATTTCAGTTTTAGTTTAGAACTTCTTTTCTAGATTTTATTTCTTTTAGTTAATCTTGTTTGTTTAAGTTTAGTTTTCAGATGTCAATTTGTAGGTCTACTTTTAGGAGTCATGTAATTTGTTCTATCATACTTGTTTGAAAATTACTGAATATAATGAAGTTGACCATTTATTTCTCTCTCTATATATATTACATATGTTTTAATTCATTTACTCTATTTATTTTCTTTAAAAAACATTTTATTAAGTTTTTCCCGAAGTACGCAAAATCCTCCAAAGGTTTCGATCAAAACTTAAAAAGAAAAGAAAAGAAAATGCGCCTAGAAAATTGGGGATAAAACACCAAAGCAATCCATGATTGGCTGGGAAATGCATATATAGGCATAACATACAATATGCCATTTTAATGTGTTGAATATGCAACGCTCACTCATTTGCTACTTGATATAGAAAAGATTAAGTAGTTGGTGGTTGGTTTGTGGTTTGTGGTTTTAAAAAAATCCTCATTATTCAATTTAAAAAAATAAAAAAGGGAGTGTTTCTTAATATCTCCAGTTTCATGAACTACACACACCTGATTCTCATTGTGATGAGATACATACGCAACCCCAATGGGTTCAGTGATATTCTTACAGAAAATTTTTTGAAAGTGTGAAATCCTGACACATTACTTATTTCTAAAGTCAAAATAGTATTAAGATGGTTGGTTTGTGGTTAAGCTGGCATCTTATACATACAACACCACGTCCAAAAAACAGGTAAGATGACCCCGCAAAAAATAGTATAGAGTCTGATATTAGTTGGTGTAGACTGTTAGAAATAAGGAATAAGAAGAAATGCCAGAAAAGTGAGAAATTTAGAGCAAAATATGAGAAAAATGCAAATACTAGAGACCAAAACAGGGTTCCTTACAATGATTTGCACATGATTAAAGATATTCACTTATCTATAGAGTCCAAAACACCAAAGTGGTACATGTACGAGGGTCATGGTGATCTGTTGACTCACCTAAAAAGGTTTTGTAATCAATTAAGAGGAGTAGGGGTAAAGAGAAACTATTGATGGATTACTTTGGAGAGAGTTTGACGGTGATAAATTTAGAATAATTGGGGCCAAAAAGAAAAAAAATAGATGATGTAGCAATGATTGTGGAGACTCCATTTAATGCGACGTGCAAATCAGTGGCTAAAATATTAAGTTCAAAAATTTGGAAGTCACTCCGCTCACCATGAGGAAGGAGTTTTGGTAGACTATTTTGTTTTTCTTTCTGCTACTCGAATTATTTTAGGGTTGTAGTTTGAGATTTATCTTGTCTTATTTTATTATCACTTTTGTTTAAACTCTTTTATCCTTCTGTCAACAAATGTGTGTCCCTTTTATTTTTATTTTTATTTATTTATTTTCAAATATATATTGTTTGATTGTCTTTCTTTTCATTAGAGAGCTTTTTCTATGGTAATTTTAGTGATGTGATATGCATGTTGAATTCACAGATTTATCTTTAAACCTAATCTAATCCTGAAATTTCGAGCCAAGAAGTAAATTTGAAAAAAAAACATATAAGAAAATAAGTAAAGTGATCAGGTATTTGGGGACCTAGTTACAACCTCACTTGAATATATTTAGGCAATTACTTTGTGAATAAAAGTGACTTGGTCTTTAATAAGAAGAGCCATCTCAAGTATTTTGAATGAGATCAACCAGATGATATATTATTTCCACTATCGGGAGAAGAAAAAGAAGTTATCTCCAAAAAAAAAAAAAATCAAACCAATTGTGAGAAAAGTACAATACAAGCATGCATGTGTTACAAGCACGAAAGAAGTGACACACATGCATGTACTTAGTCACGGTCAATGTTGAAAAAGATGTATATGATTTTCATATTTCACTCTCAGATTGCATGTTATGTTCTTGTATTTTTAAGGATTGATATGATAAAGTCATTTCATTTTGCAATCTAAATATTGTGTCATCCTTTGTTACCTCTTTTGAGCTTTAGTTTTATTTTTTTCGTATCCCTCTTTTCAAATCAAAATAGAGTTTGAAATTTTTAAAAAAAAAATATCAAGAAAGAGAAATAGAGTCAAAAAAAATCTCAAAAAGAGAAAAGTCGAACAAAAAGAAAAGGAAAAAGAAAAAGGAGTCAAAAGAGGAAGAAAAAATCAAGAAAAAGAGTGATGTACCTGAACTATATTTGACTTAATTCTTGATACGACAAGATACGTAGGCAGGCCTACTCTAGGTTTCGGTCCTACCAAGTTAAAATTTAGGTTACCCAGTATGAAATAAAATTGGGGCAAGAAATTATTTTCCTTACAAGTCGATTCAAAAGTTGTACGCTTTACCCAATGTCATGTATATTTTTAAGACTCATATCGCCTTTTATTTCTAACCTTATCCGAGATAAAAGTTCCAACGAAAGAAAGACCTTCAGATCAATCTTTGAGAATGTCAAAGCTAAACATGTTATGGGTGCATGATATTTTATATTGTGGGCGTCATTTTCCTTCAACAAAAAAAAAGAGTCTTATTGGTGAAAACCCTCTTGGGCACCATAAGACGATAGTGAGTTGAGAGATAAATAAAAATGAGAGAGTCTTATAGGTGAAAACCCTCATGGGCACTATAAGGCGACAGTGAGTTGAGAAAGAAATGAAAATAAGATAGGCTCTTTGGTGAAAACCCATTGAGGTGTCACTAGCCTAAGGACGATTGTAACCCAGAGGGAACATGCTCAAGAATGGCTCCATTTTCAATTCAAATGAGTCAACAAAAGTTGATAATGATTAGTATGGGTAGATTAGGTAGTTTAACTCAAAATGCATGTCATAATCATTGGAATCAGATGCCACACCCAAATAAGTTTTATTTTGACATTGTTGAAAAAGAGATGTTTATTGTCTTTTATTTTTTTTTTTATTATTTTTATTTATTATTTTTATTTTTGTTTTTGATTTTCGTGTCTTTATTGTAAAAATAAAAATCACTACCATCATTTTTCGCATTGTTTAAGTCAAACCTAGGCCAACACAGGTGAGGAAGGACTTCAAAACTTGGTACCAACTCCTTCAATTGTGCAAAGTAAGACAAAGGACCGATACACAAAGATAACATATTTCAAAAAATAAAGTAAGGTACTTAAAAATTCTTGTCATCCGATAGTTTTGGACTCATAGAAGTATAAGGGGTGTATTTGAAGTTTAACCTAGAGGCATCATGCAAAAGAAATATGATTTGAGTCAAAAGGATTTAGTAGTCAGAATTTGGGGTTAAAAGTACAAGTCTATGATACTTATCAACGATTGAAGTAGATCTGTGTATGACAAAGGCAAGAGTGGCCGCCTAATAGCCAAATGCCACAAACCAACCACCATATTTTTAAACTCACAAATTTTCTTTGTTTGAAACAAGAGATGGAAAGTCGGTTTCATGTTACAGTTTTCAAATAGAGGATGGAATTCCACACTTCTGTCAATGCAAGAAGCAATGTTACAACACTGATACTGGATTACAGTCGTAGTGAATATTTTTTATATGTGAGATGTACTTACCAAAGTTATCAAGGATTTGATTCATAATTTTACTGTATTTTTCAAAACCTTAAGATCCGATAACACTTACAAATTTTCCCAGTACAAATTGGGAAAATAATCATGTGTGTTGTATGGGGAATTTATTTTCTGTTCAGGAACCTCCTGGAAAATGGAAATTTTACTTTCTGCTCAGGCCCCTCCTGGATAATGGAAATTTTACTTTCTGCTCAAGACCTTCCTGGATAATGGGAACTTTACTTTATGCTCAGGACCCTCCTGGATAATGAGAATTTATTTCTGCTCAAGTCCTTCCTGGATAATGGGAATATATTTTATGCTCAGGACCCTCCTGGATAATGGAAATTTATTTTAAGCCCAAGGCCCTCCTAGATAATGGGAATCTACTTGCTGCTCAGGATCCTTTTGGATAATGGGAATTTTAATTTCAGCTCAGGACCCTCCTAGATAATGGGAACTTTACTTTCTTCTTAGGGCCATCCTAGATAATAGGACTTTATTTTCTACTCAAGGCCCTCTTGGATAACGGGACTTTACTTTATGCTCAGGGCCATCCTGGATAATGGTACTTTACATTATGCTCAGGACCCTCTTGGATGATGGGAATTTATTAATGCTCATGACCGTCCTGGATAATACGAATTTATTTCTACTCAAGGCCTTCCTGGATAATAGTAATTTATTTTATGCTCAGGACCCTCCTAATAATGGGAATTTATTTCTGCTCAGGACTCTCCTTGGTAGTGAGAATCTACTTTATGCTCAGGAACCTCCTGGATAATGAGAATTTTAATTTTCGCTCAGGGCACTCCTGGATAATGGGACTTTATTTTCTGCTAAGGGCCCTCCTGAATAATGATAATTTATTTATACTTAGGACCCTCCTGGATAATGGAAATTTATTTCTACTCAAGGCCCTCTTAGATAATGGGAATTTATTTTATGCTCAGGACCCTCCTGGATAATTGGAATTTATTTTCAGCTCATGACCCTCCTGGATAATAGGAACTACTTTCTACTCAGGACCTTCTAGGATACTGGAAATTTTACTTTCTGCGCAGGACCATCCTGGATAATGGGAATCTACATTCTGCTTAGGACCCTCTTGGATAATGGAAATTTTAATTTCTGCTCAGGACCCTCCTGGATAATCGAAACTTTACTTTCTGCTTAGGGCCCTCCTGGATAATGGGACTTTATTTTCTGCTCAGCTCCCTCCGGAATAATTGGACTTTACTTTATGCTCAGGACCCTCCTAGATAATTGAAATTTATTTCTACTCAAGGCCATCCTGGATAAACGGAATCTACTTTCTGCTTAGGACCCTCATGAATAATGAGAATTTCTTTTTTGCTCAGGACCCTTTTGGATAAATAGGAATTTTATGTTCTGCTCAGGACCCTTCTTGATAATGGGAACTTTACTTCATACTCAGGACCCTCCTAGATAATGGGACTTTTCTTTTTCTGGTTCACCTTTTTCTTTGAGTTCAGGAATATGTTTGGAAACTAGAAATAGTAAGTCAGGAGCCCGCCTGAAGAACAGGGTGAAGAAATAGCAAGTTTAGATCCCACCTGGAAAATGAGGTGAAGAAATAGCAAGTCAGGATCTCTCCTGGAGAATAGGGTGAAGATTATCAGTTGCAAGTTCAGGAGCCCGCTTGAAGAATCGAGTGAAGATTTTCAAATTCGTCAAAAAAAAATTTGGCGGACAAGTCAATTTTCAAGTTTCTATCTAATACGAAGAATCAATAGGGAGGAACATTTCATTTTTCAAGATTCAACTCAAAATAATGACTTCTCACCACTTGAGAAGTCCTGAAGATTCAAGTCAAGATTCTAGAAAAGCAGCATAGATAGGATCTTTCACTTGTATCTTCATTTTATTGTTTTGTTATTCATTTGAATGTTAAAGAAGAATGTCATGAATCCCAGACTCGCCGGGACCTGACTCGACCTCTGACTCATTATCTCATAATTTACCTCGTTGAAGTACACGCGACTTGATTTCCTTATAACCCGGGATATGTAGGCAGTCCAAAATTAGGAATTAGTCACATCTTCTTTTGTATTTTATTTTTCCTCACCTTTTGAATAAACAAAGGGTCAAAACTCATTTCTTTATCTACTTCTTTGTATGAAAACTCTTCGATATTTCAAACAAAGAGGGGTAAAATGTAGACACGTGATTTTTGACCCTCCCTAAGTTTTAACTTATTTTTTGGTATTAAATATTTATATTTTATTCAATATTTATTTTTTCTCTTATTTCATTTTTATAAATTTTAGATGAAAACAAATGAATAATTAAATTTATATTTAGGGATATTTTTATTTTATTTTAATATATTTTTTAAAATAATACAAAAAAATCAAAAATATATTTCCCTTTTAAACTTTAATAAATAAGATACCAGTTTTAGTATTATCATAACTATATTTATTTTAGGCTATTTATAAAATTTTATTGTATTTTCTTAAAAAATAATAAAAATTAATTATCTAATACTCTTTTATTTTTATTATTTATTTTAATTTATTATTTGTCTTAAAAAATAAAAAGAATTAAATTCTTAAAAAATTCAAATCCTAAGACTACCCAACCTCTCCCCATTATTTGATAAAATCCCTCAACTTTTCTACCCAAATCCCCTTTTTAAGGGGTAACTCCCTTAACCCCAAACAGAGATACATACTATCAGACTGAGAGAAACAGAGAGTCAGATTAAAAAAAAAAAAAGAGAAAGCAAAAGACATAGAGTGGAACACTCAAAACATCAGATAAAAAAAAGAAAAAAGAGTGTGGAGTTGAATTTAGGTTTACATTTAAGTTATCGGTGAGGAGTTCATGGTTCTTATCAACTAAATTCATCACACAGGTTCCTATTTGATCCTATGTTATTTATTGTTTAAATTTTAATAGGAATCAAAACATGAATAAAGTTGTTTCAATAATTTTATTTGTTATTCAGTATGTACTATCGATTTATTATATGAATCTGTTCATTACTATGTGTTGTATATTTGGGTTATTGAGTACTTATATATTTATACATAAATTTAGAATTTAGTCTATTCTTTTGTCAGTCTATGTTATAGGATATTCGATTGAGTATTCCATTTTATACTACATAGACGATGCATAAAATACACAGAAGCACACACCTTACTGGATTCACATACATATGCTCATCTTTAACTAAGGGAGGAACAAACAAAGAGTAAAAAAACCTATAGAAGAATAGAGAGAAATTGACAGAAAACAGAGGGAAAATCGGAGGTTGTTCCATTTTTTTAGAGAAGTTTCATCGAAAACCCATAATAAAACCCAAAATCGAACACCATCCATCAAAATCCAAGGACCGAAAATACCACCACCACCACAATCTCCCACACTAATAGCTGCTGTCCACCTTTTTCGATGACATTCCAGTCGGACAATCACCGATACCACCCATCCTCTTCACTCTCCTTCCTCTCTCTTACGTTGTTGGCTCTCCAGAAGTGATGTACGGTGAGTTCCAGCCACACCACCAACATACAACAATCACCGTTGATTTTTTTTCTCATTACTAGAACCACCGGTGCCGCCCCCTCTCATTTTCCCTTCCCTTTTCTGCCACTGGATCGTCAGAAGTGATATCCCACGAAGCCTCAAAAGACAAAACCACCGCTTATCCCTCACTATTATTTCACAATAATGGACTAGATCTATAACACCCCGTAATTGAGTCAGTTTAGTTCAGCTCCTAGTGATTGCCTAAGGGGGATTAAAGCCTAAAAATTTAGCTTAGTGTTGAAGACATAGCCTTATTTTGACAACTTAACTTCAAGGATTTTTAAATTAACCTTTCGGGATCCGAGATGATGGTTTTTGAGTTGGTTCATGTTCAGGGGTATAAGGACCATGTCTCAGGAAAGTTTTAAATTTTTTTGATGTGGTTTGGATCGTGTTTGGATTTATATTCTAGCAGCTCAATGTGATTCGACCATGTTGCGCTGAGTATAGTGATGAGCATGTCATTGCATCGTTCCAAGCCCCTAAATGGCAGTCCGGTTGTGACTTTAATCTCCAGAGGGGATATTAAGTTATTTACCCTCACCCTAAGTTGTGAAAATAGAAGATTACATGTCGGTTTACGCATTATACACTCATTCTTCATCAAATTTATCTCTAACAAACCCTAACCTAATTCCAAGAAATCCAAAACTCTATTGCATCCTCTTCAAGACAATCAAGAATCTAAGTTTTGAATTAAAGAACTTCAAGAAGAAGGCTTCAAGAACATCTTTAAGAGTTCAAAGTCAAGTTTCTAGATAAAATTAAGCCTAATAAGGTATATGGGGTTATGAACAAGGGTATCCTTTAACCCTTATGCCCAAATTTCATGATTTTAAGATTTTATTTAATTTTTTAAAGTAGGATTTATACCCAAGTTTACATATTCTGGAAGCATGCGATTATTATGAGATTTAAAGCTCTAAGTTCAACATAAAGTGTTTATGTTTATGTTTTATCTTATGAGGTTTCTATCATGCATGAGATTGCACTATTTTGACTTGATATTGTCGAAGTATTTTCAGGATTATTATTGATCATGAAGGTTTGTTATGTATTGACTTGAGGTTAAAGCATGGTTTTTAAGCCCCAAGTATAAGTATTGAGATTTGAAGAAGATCTTGCTCTTATGTTTTATATGAAAAGTTCGTATCAAGAATGGGTTGAGTTTTCAAGAAGACTATGATCTTAAGTTTCTTGATGGTTTTATATCAAGATTTAAAGAAAGATGTATCTTTTGATCCTTAGCTAAGAGATGGAATCCACAGTTATTTATCTTGATTTCAGTTTAAGAAACGAAGAGCACAACTAGTTTTCATTATAAACCCTTATGCTATTTTAAGGTGGATTTCTTACAGTATGAGAATCTAAGTAAAGGAGTAGTATTTAGCACCAAGTTGGGTATGATTCCAAGTTCTAATGCCCCAGAACTACATTCCACCATAGGTTTTAATACCCATAAATTGGTTCAGTATTGTGATCACTCTAGTTTAGGTTCTATTCCGATGGTAAGGGTAGGACAGCTTTCCCCAGTCCGTGCTCTACCCTCCATGGGTAAGGCGCTAGACTCCATGATATCTCACATGGTATGTGTCGATTAGAAGAACCTACCTAAGAAATATTAAAAGTAAAGCTTTTAGAATCTAAGTGTGTGACTCAAAAGGTTTATTCAGTATGCTTTATTAGTCATGTTTTATGATTTTTAGTTTTCAATTTTATTCAAGTTCAAGGTGAGTCACCTACACTTAGCATGCATTAAATCTTATAGAAACTAAGTGTTATGGCTCACAAAATTTGTTATTATGTACTACTATTCATGTTTATGATTTCACAGTACTTGTTTTATTCAAAGCTTGAGATAAACCATTTACGCGTAGCATGCATTGTTTGAAATTTTGATATACAAATTGAGTTATTGTTTTATTTATGCATTCACCCCCACATACTTAGTACATTTTAGAAGTACTGATCCATATATATGACTATGTGTTACATTGTCTTATAATGTAGGTCCAGGTGTTCAGTTCCACAAGTGTGATTTATTTCTAGAATCTCCACCTACATCCCAGCTCATGGTGAGTCCTCATAGTTCGAGGGCCCATTAAACTAGATGTTGATGATAGTGAAGTATTTTAGTCATTTGGTTTTCATTCAGTTCGAGTCAGCTGGGGCTTGTCCCAGTGACTCTCTAGTTAGAAGTAAAGGCTTGTCCGATTGATTTCCATTTTCAAATTACAACAGAGTTTGTTTTCAAGTTTAAGACTTTCAGTAGGATATTAATTTAGTTCCAGTTAAGACATTTATTCAGTATTTTGAGATTTTTCATGCCAAGCTTGTCATTATTATGAGCTCCAAGGTTGTTAGCAGGCTTAAAAGGGTTAGAATGAGACTACTTGTAGTCTTGAGCACCATGTGACGTCTAGGGTATATTTTTGAGGCGTTACAAGATTTGGCCGAATTTTAGTTATTTTCCAGCATTACTCCAATGAAGCCCATCGAAAAGCGAAGCCTCAATTATTCTAAAAATTGAATTTAAACCATTGAGTATTTGTATTTTGCTTAGACTGATATAACGTATAATTTGGGTGGCATGTTTTCTTCGTGATTTCATATTCGAGTTAGATTTTGGGGATTTTCGTGTTTGATTTGTCTTTCAATAAATGATTTGGGTTTGTATGAATTTAAAGAGATTAAATTTGGGGATAATATTAAATTTAGCACAATATGAGTAGATTTATGTATTTTTATTTATTTTATTATTCCATTATTTTTATTTATTGTCATCAATAGAACATAATAATTATTTATCAAATTAATTAATTGCTTTAAATGAATAAATTGCCTTAAATGAATATTACTTTAGTTTATTGTTAAATTTAAAAAGCATTCCAAGTTTACAAGAAAAAAAACAAAGCCTTTGACGCTAGGCAAATTCTTAGGCATGTTTAAAATATTCGTCTCAATTAAGAATGCGGCGTACACATCCTTCTAAGATATTTAAAAATTCAAGAATGCAATAATGCACCTTGGCAAATATTTTTGTAAAATTTACTTACCGATTTATTTAATATAAGAAATGTAAATAGATATTTTCGGTATAGTAAAAATGAGCGAATTTAGGCCTCAACATGATTTATCCAAATAGTTTAAGTTTAGTATAAGTTGATAAAAGTGACCGTGCTAGAACTACGGGACTTGAGGGGTGCCTCAAACCTTCCCTTCGGTCAACAGAATTCCTTACCCAGTCTTCTATTTTCGCAAACCAAAATACAAAGTCATTTCATTTTAAATTGGGATTCAATAATTTATTTGGAATACCATAACTCAATTCTAAGTGGAGACTCTGTAAATAAAAATAATCCCTATTTAAAACTGTCACTTTAATTGAAAAAAATCCTTCAACCCATCTTCGATCGAAAAAGGGTGTGACAATTTTAATTGAAAAAAATAGTGAAAAGACGATTTTCTCTAAAACATGGACTTTTAATGAAGGAAAAAAAAAGGTCAAATAACATTTATAAGGTCCTTCACACTTATAATATATACTAGGTTAATCTGCTCGTGCCTCACATGTGTAACACTTGATTATTTAAAATTAAATAATTTTATATATTACAGAGATTTTTAATAAAGTGTAAAAGTTCAAATCAGTTTTCAAAATTCTTTCAGATTTTATTATAATAATATAAAATAAACATATGCACACATATATTTTATCACCAGAAGTTTCAAGTGGTTGACGAATCATCCCTTTTGTGTACACCATATAGTTCCGCTTTCCCTTATTGCCACAGGCTAAGAGAAATACATCAATTTGAATCATATTTGTGTTATGACTATTTTATATGTATATATACATATACATGTATGCATATGTATTGTAATCAATGATTTTATAAAATCATTAATTACATTCTTATTTAAAATCATTGAGCTTCTTCTTTCCCCTGTACATTAAACTAGATACCCATCTTGCTAGATGATAGTAGGATATGAACAAACTTGGTCTTAAAATAACTAATTCAAACTGTTCTTCAAAGAGAAAATGTAGACATTCATTATAACATCAAATTACGTACTTATAAAGGGCAATAAGAAATCACCTATCTGACATACCTGCTTGTGCTGCCTGCTTTAGCTGCTTCATTCGTTATATTATTATATCACCCCTAATTAATCATTATAAGTCATTTAACTATAAAACAATTAATAATATTTAATAAAAATAATAAAATTTTGACATTTTATTTTTACTTTATGGCTTATATGAGACCTATTTAAATTTTTTCACAAATATTTTTTATAGTAATTTCATTATATCACTATTATAGGCCATTTAAGACATTTCTGCTTCGTTTTTTCAGTCGTGATTTTATCATATCACCCATAATTAATTTTGGAAAAAAATAAAATAGAAATAAAATAATAAATTAAATCTTAATGCTTTGTACTACCTTCTTTAGTTGCTTTAATTTTAATTTTACTATATCACCCCTAATTAATTATCATAAGTCATTTAAGTATTATGAAATGATAAATTAACTTCTCCCATAGAGGATAAGAGTGATTAGCAGAAAAGCTAAGGGAATGAGCTCGTTTGATTTGTGCACTAACTCGGGAAAAGGTTTTGATAGGTTAATGAGCTTGGAGTTACATAACGTTTGATAGGATTAGTGAAATCAAGATCAAATTTTACGTAATTCTAGGCTAATTAATATATCAAATCATTTGAAGGTCTGTTGAGCAAGCTGCATTGAACAACACTCGATAAAAGTGAGTTTTTCACCTGTTGGGACCACTAATTGAGTGTGCATCAATACATTTTGACCTAAAACAAACATAGAGAACCCTCCATGTATCATTTAAACCTTCTGAAAAAAGTGTTTGGGAAGCCTTCTGAAGACCCTTTACAATGCCACAACTTCAAAGAAAGTGTTCCTCATTGACTAGCTCACAAAAGACCAGGAAATCTATTCCAGCTTCAAAGACTTCAACGACAAGCTTGAATACCAAATCAATAAACTGGAGGCAAGATTTAAAATTATCGGGATTCACATACTACAACAAGCCTATGATTTTCTCCAAGATATGTTGAAAGCATGCTAAGGCTAGAAAACATAATCAATTATATACATATTGCTAAGGAAGTAATGATACTCAATCTGCTTTTCAATCTTGTTTGTGGTTCTAATCAGGTCAATAGAAGTGGACCTAATCGGAACCATAAACAAGAAGGCATGGGATACAATTTAAAATTTAGAAATTGTTGTCTTTGCTTAGATTCCTTATTTTAACTGCAGCTATTATTGGTGCAAGTTTTCTCGGCTTACTGTAGATCATTTCAATCCTCGGTGACCATAAAGCTTCTTTTTTGGTATTCTTCTATTTTCTATATTAGTGATCAACCCGACCACGATACCTAGTCGTAGCTCCCTAGCAAAGTGCCCATCTGCATTATTTTTCTTTCAGAGAAACAATAGAAGGATTTTCAATACTGGATACACTTTCCTATTTGCACTTGATTCAGTTTTCTCATGTTTTAATTCAGTTTCATCGGTCAGATTCACTAGAAGTTCCTTTCTACCGTATGTTTCCTTTTCAATTAGCACTCAGATGATATAGTCATTCATCAAGCCCCCATTTTAGCTCATAGGAATTCTTCAACCGCACCTTCTAGTATATAATCATTACCCCAAGCAATCCAACCATATAAATTTGGGCTAGGGAAGTAACTATATTGATTTTCGTTCTTATTTGAAGCAAAAAGGCCCACTTAGAGTCTAATGTACCCTAAAAGTTAGTCCAATCACTATTTAATCTCTTTACAATGCCACTAAAACTTGATCCCTCCACAATTCTTGACACATAAACATAACCTACAACCAACATTAAATCTTAACAGGATATCTGATCCATATTTATAGTCCCTCAACCTTTTTAGTTCGGACCTATCAAAGTTAAATATAAAATTACAGATATCTTATTTGAATAATCAATGACTAATCGGTAAAAACAACATTCACAAATCAGTACTCTATATGTGTTTTCACGATAATATTATCATTAATACATACCTTCCACATATAAAGTGGTTTCATCTGCAAGAAGCTTATTCCTGTAAACCCATCTTTACAGTATCCTCTTGCGTTGGTCTTGCAGAAGTTGATAAATTTTCAGTTCCTTATATCTATGAAGAAAAGGAAAAAAAAATTAATTTCAAACAAGAGAATAATAGAAAGAACATTATCTATCTGTTGCAAAAGATGTGGAGTTTGCAACAAATATAGAGTTTGTTGCAATAGATGTGACGTTTGTTGGAATACATCAAACCAGCCTTGCTAGTGGCTTGATTTGTTCCAATAGTTGCTCCGGCTGTTGCAATATCAACAATAACATAAACTACAAAGAAACAACATCAACAATAAAGAAACATCATTTGTTCCAAAACCATCAACAACAACATCAATAATAAAGAAGCAACATCCTTTGTTCCAACACCATCAACAACACCACACCATAATTTCCAACAACACTAACCCCACTAATAACATCAATAACAGCATTAACAACAAGAAAACAAACAAAATACATACAATATTAATAAAAGAGCAATAGTGAACCATGCCTTCAATGTCAAAAGCAAGGGGATCAAAACAAAAATATTAGTCGAGGAAAGATATGGATGGATTTAGGTCCAAAAGGATCTTTATGAGAAAGAGGAGAGAAAAAATAAGATGATTTTGATAACCCTAAAGAGGAGAGAAAGAAAAAATAAAAGATGAATAAATTTAGGGTTGAAGGAGAGATAATTCTAGACATGGATTTAAATATTCATTAATATTCATTAATAACTTGAGGGGAACGATGAAGACGAGTGACATTGAAAAGACAAGATAAGACTACTCAATGAGATTTTTGAGTTATCCAAGAAATATTTTTTACCACCTTTAGTAGTACTATTTTATCTATATTTCTTCTTTTGGATAGAAGATAGCTTAAAAATTAAAAGAAAAAAAAAGACTTTTAAATAGATATGTCATCTGTTGCAATAGATATCAATATTTGTTTGAAAAATTCCAACAGCTTAGTTATCTATCACAACATATGCAGATGTATATTTGATAATTAAATCAGATATGTCATCTATTATTCCCCGTGGGATTCGACACCCAACCCCGTTGGGTTCTATATTTGACAGCGATCGCTTACACTCTTACGAGAGCTGTAGTTTGGGCATTATCAAATTTTGGTGCCGTTGCCGGGGAATACGGTTGTCAACTAAGTTTGTGATAGTTACTAGACCCTTTGGTCAAAGATTCTCAAATTTTACTTTTCGTCTGTTGTTTTTGTTTTATTCAGGTTTTGTTTAGTGCATACCAAATACTCAAAGTTTGGGTCAACCATTATTACCCATAAACACTGAACCGCAACTTATTGGCAGGATGGAGGCACAACGAGACATTGAAAGAAGGGCTACTCAATAGGAGCAGGCCAGATTAGCTGCATTGGCCGCTGCTCAAGTGCATCAAAATATTGATAACCCAGGGCGAGCAACAAATCCTGATGATGAGGACCTGGGTGATGATGTGTTACTAAACCAAAGGCATGATGATGAGGTGGCAGAACCTGTGAACAGAAGAGATCGTCAAGCTAGATTAAGACCTGAACGCCGAGCTGTGCAGATTTCTTTTGATGATGATGATGATGATGATGATTTGGATGAGGCTTGTGCCACAGGGGCTATTATTCCTCCACCCTTGGCACCTGGAGCCAATTTCAATATCACTATCACTATGATTCAACTATTGAAGCTCAAAGGATTATTTGGTGGACTTGTAGGTGATGATCCGAATATGCATCTGATCAATTTTATCTCTATACGCAAGTTATTCGACAATCCAGGAGTTGGACAAAATGCAATTCGACTGTGCTTATTTCTATTGTCTCTATCTGGAGAGGAAACTCTATGGTTGAACGGGCTAACTCCTGACTCTATCACTAATTGAAGGCAACTAAAAGATGCTTTCCTATAAAGATTCTATCCGCCATCCAATAGAGCACAGTTAAGAGATGAGATAAGTAATTTTTGACAGCTTTCAACTAAAGCTCTCCATAAAACATGGGAGAGGTTCAAGAAGAAGCTTATGCGGTGCCCAAATCATCAGATGACCAATATCCACTTGATGGAAATATTATATAGGGCTTTGGATTCGGTGACTAAGCCAGTAATTGATAATGTTGTGGGTGGTTCATTCATGGACCTTACTTTTAATGAGGAAAGTGGTATGCTAAATTGAATGACAAAGCAGAGTAGAGCTTAGCATACCAGGGATTCAGAGGTAGCAAACTCTACTATATCTATTGGCATAATAGCAGAACAGAGGAAAAGACAAGAGAAATGTGACCAAGATATGGCTCACATGAAAATGCAGATGGATCTTCTTACCAAGTACTTATTATCAGGGAAGACCGAAAAGGTTAAGGCCATTGTATCACAGGGAAGAGATGAATCCAACTCTGAAGAAGAATCAAATTACATGAATAATCAGGAGGTTTTCTGAGGTAATGCCCAAGGAAACCAAGGTCAGAACTATTATGATAAATCTGGATACAAGGACCGCGATCAAGGGAGTTGGAAGAATAAGACTGACAGGAGTGGTTTGTATGTTCCTACAGGAAATCGTAAGGTTGTGGCATCTGGCTCTGGAAAGATGTCCGTGGAAGATATGATGGCTAAGATGTTGAAAGGAGTGGAGGCAAGCAACACAGGAGTAACTGAGGTAAAGAATGATTTGTCCTTAATAAATCAATTGGTTGACTCGCATTCCATTACAATAAAACTGCTAGAATAATAAATGAGTCAATTATCAGCAGCATTCAATCAGTGAAAGGCCGACACCATACCTAGCGACACCGTGCAAAATCCAAGGAATGATGGATCATGTATGGCTATTACCACTAAGAGTGGTAAGGTGTTGGAGAATCCATTCAAGGACAAGTAGGTGGTTGATGATATAGTAGATAATGTTATTGATGCAGAATGTGAAGAGGCCGAAGAAGCTGAAGAATATGTTCATGACGTCACCCCTAGATGTCTGCAGCTTGAAAAGATTGATAATCAGAAGCAAGATAAAAAGGAAGAGATGGAGAAAACTATTCCTCTTCCACCACCACCTTTTCCTCAGAGACTGAAGAAGAAAGCTAATGATACCAGGTTTAGTAAATTTATGACTATGTCGAAGTAGCTGACCATTAATGTTACTTTGGTAGAGGAGCTGGAACAGATGCCTGGGTACGCGAAATTCATGAAGGACCTTTTGATAAAGAAGTGGGCAGCAAGTTATGAGTTGACAGATAATGTTCATCATTGCAGTGCAATCGCTACCAGATCACTAGTTCAGAAGAAGGCAGATCCTGGTGCTTTTACTATTCCTTGCACGATTGGATCTTTGGATTTTGCTAAGGCATTGTGCGATTTGGGAGCTAGAATCAATTTGATGCCTGTATCTATTTACAGAAAGTTGGGGTTGGGCGATCCTAAACCAACCAATATGCGGCTCGTGATGGCAGACAGGTCAGTAAAATGACCTATTGGTATCTTATATGATGTATTGGTGAAGGTTTCTTCATTTATTTTTCCTGCAAACTTTGTTATTTTGGATTGTGAGGTGGACTCTGAAGTTCCCATAATCTTGGGGCGTCCTTTCCTTGCAACAGGAAGTGTGCTTATTGATTTAAGAGTTAATGAGCTTTTATTCTAGATGAATGACGAAGTGGTCCATTTTGATGTATGCAAATCAATGAAGTATCCCAAAGATATGAATGTGTTCTCTGTAGCTGATGTTTATTATAATGATGAGAAAGAATTATCTGTAGAGAATCGGCTGTGCTAATGAATGTTGAGCGTGAGGATGTTGAAGATTATGAAGAAACTATTTTTGCTCTAACAGGAATAGGGTCGTATTCTCATGCTCCCAAGAAGCTGGACCTTGATCTAAAAAATCGAACTACACCACCAGCAAAACCATCCATTGAAGAGCCACCAATGTTAGAATTGAAGGAGCTGCCCAATCATCTAAAGTATGCATTCTTGGGAAGTGGAACTACACTTTCGATTATTGTGGCGGCTGATTTGGGTGAGCAGCAAGTTGCAGCTCTCATCTCTGTTCTTAGGAGATATAAGAGAGCCATCGGTTGGACTATCTTTGATATTATTGGTATCCCGCCTGGGATATGTATGCATAAGATTCAGCTTAAAGAAAATTACATACCCACTATTGAGCATCAAAGACGTTAGAATCCACCTATGCAAGGGGTGGTGAAGAAAGAAATTATTAAGTGGTTTGATGCAGGGGTAGTGTATCCAATCTCCGATAGTAAATGGGTGAGTCCGGTATAGTGTGTGCCCAAAAAAGGGGGCATGACGGTAGTTACGAACGAAAAGAATGAGGTAATTCCACTCAGACCTATCACAGGGTGGAGAGTATGCATGGACAACCAGAAGCTGAATTCTTGGACGCTTAAGGATCACTTCCCAATGCCATTCAAGGACCAAATACTTGATCGATTGGCAGGGAAAGGATGATTTTGTTTCTTAGATGGTTATTCCGGCTATAATCAGATTTGTATTGCTCCCGAAGATCAAGATAAGACAACGTTTACATGCCCATATGGTATGTTTCCCTTCAAACATATGCCATTTGGGCTATGTAATGTACCCGCCACTTTTCAACGTTGTATGATGTCCATTTTTTTTTATATGGTTGAAGACACCTTGTAGGTGTTCATGATAATTTTTTAGTTGTGGGTGAGTCGTTTGAATCATGCTTGGTGAATCTAAGTATGGTATTGCAGAGATGTGTTGAATTCAACTTGGTGCTAAACTGGGAGAAGTGCCACTTTATGGTAAAGGAAGGTATTGTTCTTGGGCACAAAGTTTTTGAAAAAGAAATCGAGGTCAATTGAGCGAAGAATGAAGTTATTGAGAAATTACGACCTCCAATTTCTGTAAAGGGAGTTCGTAGTTTCCTCGATCATGCAGGTTTTTATCGAAGGTTTATTAAAAACTTCTCCAAGATTGCTAGTCCTTTATGCAAAATTTTTGAGAAGGATGCAAAGTTTGACTTCGGTGAATATTGCTTGAAGGCATTCGAATGCCTCAAAGGGAAGCTAGTTGAAGCTCCTATCATTGTAGCGCCTGATTGGTCTCTACTGTTTGAAGTTATGTGTGATGCAAGAGGGGTAGCTTTGGGTGCTGTACTTGGTCAGAGAAGAGAAAGTATATTTCATCCAATGTACTATGCCAGCAAGGCCTTGAATGGAGCACAGAAGAACTATACTGTCACGGAACATGAGCTCCTAGCGGTTGTTTATGCTTTTGAAAAGTTCCATGCTTATTTGTTGTGAACCAAAGTGGTGGTTCATACAGATCATGCAACTCTGAGATATTTAATGGCAAAGAAGGATGCAAAGCCAAGGCTAATTAGATGGGTGTTATTTCTGCAAGAATTTGATTTTGAGGTAAAAGATAGAAAAGGTTGCGAAAACCAAGTAGCTGATCATCTATCTAGACTTGAGAATGAGCACATAGCGCAGCCCGATCTTGAGATTGATGATGCATTCCCCAACGAAGAGATTCTAGCCACGATGGTGGAAGAAGTTACCGTAGTACGCAGACTTTGCAAACTACGTGGTAAGTAATGTGATGCCTGAGAATCTCTCTTTTCATCAAAAGAGGAAGTTCATAAATGATGTGAAACACTACTTCTGGGATGAACCATATCTGTTTCGACGATTTCCGGATGGTGTTATTAGGTGATGTATATCTCATGTGGAAGTGCCTAGTATATTGGAAGCAAGCCATGCTTCCCAAGTTGGGGGTCACCATGCAGGTGACCGGCCAACCAGGAAGGTATTGCAAAGCGGTTATTATTGGCCTTTATTATTCAAGGATGCCTATGATTTTGTGAGAAGATGTGATCAGTGTCAGAGTCAAGGCTCGATTTCAAAGCATCATGAGATGCCCATGTCTAAGATTCTTGAAGTAGAGCTATTTGATGTGTGAGGTATTGATTTCATGGGCCCATTTGTGAGTTGCTGTGGATTATGTATCTAAATGGGTCGAAGCAGTAGCGCTGGCTGATAATGAAGGTAAGCGTGTTGTAGCATTCTTGAAGAGAAATATCTTCTCTCGCTTTGGGGTACCATGTACCATCATAAGCGATGGAGGATCACACTTTTGCAACAAGCTATTCAGAGCCGTTTTGGTGAAATATGGGGTCAAGCAACATAAGGTAGCCACACCTTACCACCCACAAACTAGTGGGCAGGTAGAGGTTTTTAATCGGGAGATCAAGATGATCCTTGTTAAGACTGTAAATGCTAGTAGGAAAGATTGGTCTCGAAAGCTGGACGATGCCTTATAGGCTTATAGGACTGCGTTCAAGACACCAATTGGCATATCCCCGTACCAACTAGTTTATGGGAAGGCTTGTCACTTTGAATTGGGATGATGCTATTAATCTGAGATTGAATCAACTAGTTTATGGGAAGACACCAATAGGCTTATAGGACTGCGTTGAAGCGACTTAATTTGAATTGGGATGATGCTATTAATCTGAGATTGGAGCAGCTGAATGAGATGGATGAATTCCGTCTACATGCATATGAAAGATCATACCTCTACAAGAAATGGATGAAAAAGTATCATGATCAGCGAATTATCCAATGAAACTTTCAGAAGGGTGATATGGTACTTCTTTTCAACTCCAAACTAAAGCTATTTCCAGGTAAGTTGAAGTCTAAATGGTCTGGTCCGTTCAAAATTAGCCAAGTCTATTCGTCTGGAGTAGTAGAGTTAAAAGAAAATAATGATGGTGTCTTTAAGGTGAATGGCCAATGAGTGAAGCCATATATCGGTCCTCTTGACTAGATAAAATGCATGGACACCATCTATCTCGACGAAGTCTAAGTAATTGAGATAACTATGTCATGTCACATAATAAAGCAAGCGCTACATGGGAGGCAACCCATCATTTTTAATCATTTTATTTTACTAGGAGTTTGTTTTGTTAAATAAAAATCCAAAAAGAAAAGTTGAGCCACGACCAAAACTAAGGCGCTTGGTGGGAGGCAACCCATCGTTCTAATCGTTTTTGTTGTTTTTGAGTAAGTGTAGGTACAAGACGTTTAAAGGAGGAGATTGGTCTCAAATTTTGATTTGGAAGTGTGCCATGTTAAAGTTGGTAAGTTAGGAATGAAGGAGAAAAGGCTATCGGTTAGGCATTGCCTATGCCAAAACTAGGCAATGGTAAAGGCAAGCCCTATACAAATCTAGGCTATGGACAAGGCAAGGCCTATGTCATTGCCTTTGCTCTCTGAATCGACAAGGCTATAGCATAGGCACCTCCTATACTCAACTAGGCAAAGCATTATCCGCCATCTATACCATTGCCTTTGCTCTCTGAATCAACTATGCCATAGCATAGGCACCGCTTATGCCCAACTAGGCCATAGCATAGGCGCCGCCTATGTCCAACTAGGCTTTACTAAAGGCACCGTCTATGCTAAGCATAGGCAAATCATTAGGCCCCACCTACTTATGATTTTTGGTCTCCTAACCCAATTTTACATGGGTCAAACCCGATCCATAGCTTGTTCTATAAATAGATTTTAAACATTAGAACAAAATACACTTGTTTGCTCAACCTAAGCGCCGCCTAACCTTCCCAAGGATGTTATAAAAACCTTATTTGCTGAATTTTTCGGCATTCATTCAATATTTTCTTCATTTGACTTTTAGTCATAATTCACGTTACAAAATCTGTAAGTTTCAGACAGGGAAAAACGCTATACTTGAAAGACGGCTAGAGAGCAAAAAACGTAAATCCCTTTTGAAGCAAAACTCACCCCCTTCATGAGATTAATCTAGATGCAGTATGATGATTATGTCTATTGCGATCTCCATTGTAATCATGAGTAGCTAAACTTCTCTGTTAGGGTTATGGAAACCTTATGAGATACTATCTATTACTATGAGTTTGTGAATTCTTGATGTGTATACTACTTATATCATTACTCTCTTCATTTTAATTAAATTGTTGTGGTTGCAAACATATAGAATACGCCATTATAGCATTAACTTGTTCGAGAGAAAAGTTACATGTTTGGAAAAAAGAGTGTGACAAGGAAATAGGGCTACTAACCCATATTTACACATTAATGCCTTAATCGGATTAATCTCTTGGAGAGTTTGTACAGTTAGTTATACACTTTAAGCTCGAGAGAGTTAAAGTGAAATAATCTTGGATGGTTGAGAGACACTAGGATTTACCATTAGAATACGAATATCTATAAGTACATGTATGTCTAAATTCTGCATTACTCATATTTAATAGATACGTAGAACTCATAAGGTGGACATAACCCTAACTTATTATTCTATGTGATTAAATCTTACTAAACAAAGCATTCCATCGTTACTTTATTAATATTAATTCACGCCACAATTAAATCCCCCCCTTTTCATAGATTTTTTGACCAACAGTCAACTAATAATTGCAATACTTAGTGACCAAGTATTCCCTGTGGGATTCGACACCCAACCCCATTGGGTTCTATATTTAACAACGACCGCTTACACTCTTACGAGAGCTGTAGTTTGGGCATTATCAAGTTAATACAAAAATTGATTTAGATAGAACTAGGGATGATTACATAGGGTGAATTACAACTTCAATAGAGTTTTTGAAATTGCATAATGTTGGTATTGTGTTCCTCTTGACCTGAGTCATCAATCGATTACTTTGACTCAAAATATTTCATATTAACTTATAATTGAGCTAATACCTAAATTAATTTAGATAGAACTAAGGATAAGTACATAGGGTGAATTACAACTTTAATTGAGTCTTTGCAATTACAAATGTTGGTATTGCATTTCTCCCGACTTGAGTCGTCGATCGATCACTCCGAGTACAAATGTTTCATATCTTTTAAAATTTTAAAAAATAATTAAGATCAATTCAGACCAAATTAACATTTTCAAAACTTTTCATTCTTTTCCAAAATACAAATCAACCCGTACGAATCATCCATTTGGTGGGAGAATGTTTTATAATTTCAAATCTCAATTTTCTCTCTCTTTTCTCTCTTAATAATACAGACAACAACTACTCAATAAATTGCTCAACCTTTCATAACAGATCAATTTTCTTCCTATTTTCGACCACATAGGTGTTATTTTTGACTCCATTCTTGCTTGTATCCATCGTTTTCTAAGTCTTTGTAGGTGACAAAGTTCGAAAAAAGTTTCATATTTGTTATTTTTTCTAAAAATTAGGGATTTTTAGTTAATGGTGAAAAAAAAGACTTTTAGTTGTATTATCTTTGAGAATGGGTTAACAATTTTGAGTTTTGATGCTAAAAATATAGGAAGAACCAGAGAAAATCCTAGTTTTGTCACAGTATTATAACACCCCGTATTTCGTGCTAGAACGAAACCTATCATTCCTTCGCGTAGATATTCCAAAAGCCATAAATTCGATGCACATATAGTTTTTTAATCAATTATATAGTGTGTAAATTTAGTTGAGCATGGGTCGAGATCATAGAGATCCCTTAACTCAAGGACTAGTTGAAAGCTTTCCTATCGTTCGAGTTTTACTGAGCATTGAAACTTGGGTCAACTTCAATCATCTATAATCCCTTGTATATGACGAATTAGGTGGCCTACTATATATAAAATGAAAGTTCTTTGAGTTCTCTTTATAATGCCATAAATTTTGCCAAAATCCAATGTCGGAGCAAAAGATTATGCCTATTTTACTCTAGTATATCAACCTAGCAACTGAGTGATGACAATTCTGATGGCTTGTCACAAATCTGACGATTTGTCAGAATATTTCATCAGCCTTAGGCATAAACTCATAAATTTCAATTCCTAGGCGACAACAAAAGCTAACGGTTTGTCAGCCTTGGTCGTCAGCCGAGAATTTTAGCAACTGGGAAGTGATTTCGTAGGGGTATTTTCATCTTTCCTTTACTCTAAAAACCTTTCACATGAATTAAATCACCTTTTAAGTATTATTAATCAATCATTATCAGTTTTACAGTATCAAAAAATTCCTCTTCACTCTCAAAATAAGATCAAATTAGGGTTTTCTCTAAGAACAAGAAATTCAAGAAAATTAAGCCTTAAGTTCAATATCTCCAAGACTCAAATCAAGATACGGGTTTCATCTATGAAGATCTAGGTTCCATCTTTCAGATCTTATAATTTAAGGTATGTGGGATTTATCCTAAAAACTACATGGGCTTGGAAACACTAGAACATGATTTAAATATTTTCAAGCATAATTTTAGAAATGGGTTTTGAAATACATGATTTTATTATGCATTATGAATGTTTAAATGCATCGTTGATTTGTCCCTTAGGACTTTCCCCATAAGTTGATTTAATTTGAGGTTTAAGATTGTTTGAGAGTATAAATTATAGACTCCCTCTCTTACTATAAATTAAAGATTTTGGTTTTATTGGAAAAGAGTTGAAATGCATGTCTGTGATTTGAAAGTTGTTTTCTCAATATCTTAGTATTTGAAACATTAATTTAGAATTATTGAAAGGGTGTCTTGAGATAACTATGTTTTGTGTTAAAGATAAGAATTGCATGAGATAGAGACTTTGGACATCACTACCATTGTTTGTTAAAATGTTGATAAAGAGAATTGCTTTCATGGTTTTACATGAATTTTAAAGCATGAGTTCCTTGAACAAATTGTTGTTATGGTGTTCCTAAATTTCATGATTTGAAAAAAGAGATATAAATTGCTATAAATGGCTCAGAGAGTGTTACTTGAAATTCAATGGTATGAATACCATAGATGTGTATATGCCATGACAGAGTTAAAGATTTCAGAGTATGTTTTCAAAGCATACATGTTTAAAAAACTAAAAATGGGAATAAAGAGGGTTAGGTGGTTACCCAAATAAGGGATGAGTTCAAGTAACTCTTATCCTAAAACCGTATTTGTTGATATGGGTAGATTATTATTGTACACTGGCGACGGCCGTGTGGCGTAGTAGATTCAGAGACTCCGACCCGTGTGGCACACTTGGGTTGGGAGTTTGGCTGTTGACTTAATGACAGATGTCATATATCCCATGGGATTACAGATTGTAGGGTGCACCACCTGGCGCAGAAGTAAGAAAAAGAGTGTCACAGATTTCAGATGTTTGCACAGAGTTTTTTAAAATGCCCATGTGATTTCTTACTATATGATATGTTTATGAAATAATTTAAATTGCTCTCATATATGTTGAATATAAATGATTATTTTAGATTTTTTCTACATAATAGTACATCTGTATTGACCTTCCTCCTCTACCTCTCAGGTTCTGAGGCTCAGTCTAGAGTCCAAATAAGCAGTAGATAATTGAGACTACAGATCAAATTATGCAGTGGTAAGCCTTCTGTATTCCAGATGGCCTGTTCTTTCAGATTATGCCATCTATAACAGTTTTGGTCTATTGGGGGCCTTGTCCCAGTTTTTAGATAATTGTTAGATTTTCATGTAGTAGAGATTTCGCAGACTGTTCCATATGTTGTTAGTGATTTTTGAATTTCATTCCTTATTTTCAAACTTAATCCAGAGTGTGATCATATTTCCGTATTAGATCATAATTCCACATTTTTTTATTATATGAATGTTGTGCATGACTAACAGATAGAGTAGGATGTCCAGGCCTTCAAAGTTTAAAATGTCCATTACAACCCCTAGTTTGGGTCCTGACAAACTTGGTATCAAAGCATGGTTCATGGTCCTAGGGTATCTGCAAAATAGCGTCGGGTAGAGTCTTATTTATGGGTGTGTAGCATGCCACCTTATAAGCAAGAGGCTACTAGGAATTTAGGAATGTTTCCCTTTCTTTATGTTCTAGTTCATGTTATAGAGTCAGAATGGTCCTCTTTTATACTCTAATTTGTGCTATGGTGTTGCCCATATGAAAGTGAAGTTATCCCAATTCTTTCCTTACTTTGATAGGCTCTGATATGTCTCATTATTGCAGTGAATCAAGTGCAGCAGTTTAGAATTCAAATGGTATGGTCCTTTCTGATTGATGTCATATAATATTTTAAAAATTGTATAAGGACTTAAGAAGAGTCCGTTAGTGATTTTGAGTGGACTGATTCTAGTACAAATTTTGGTTTTGATAAAATCATACTTTTCAGCCAGCGGTATTAAGGGTATTTAGTCCTTTTTAAAAATTTATGTTGCAGATGTCATGGTTAAGAGAGAATGAGGTATAGCAGAATGTTGGAACTGTATTTCCACGTGAGTAGTAGTATAAGTTAAAGTGTTGGTGTTATGATCTATTGATAGTGAGATTAGGCCAAGAAGTTGGTGATATGAAGTCACAAAGTTAGAAGTTTGAGTGAGGGTGACTTTTGTGTGAATAAATAATTTAGTTGAATAACTGAAGTTTTAGAATAATTTACCCTTTTATAGTGATAGACTAATGTGGTAGCTAGTAGCATGCGTCGATTGTATGGTAGTCTGTGGGAAGAGGTGTTTGACTCAGATTTTTATTTATATAGGGTAAGATGTGTATTCTTAGATCATTGACTATTGTGTGTCAAGTTTTTATCTCTTGTAATATTGTTATCATTGTGTTGTTAAAACTGAAAGTCTAGTGAAGCCGTGTGGAGCTCTTTCGATTCACTAGCATAGCTGCCTCGTCAGTCATCTCATATTTTTGTTCAAAAAAATATCAAAGTCTAGTGAAGTCGTGTGGGGCCTATTTCAATTCACTAGCAACCTTTTGTTCATCTTGTTGTTCCTGTGTTGGTTGGGACTGGGGATTTAGTGGCATAATGGCAAGAAAAGTGGTAAGGGCAATTTATTGAATATATGTATGGCCGAATTTTTTGCATGCGATTGAGTTGGTAATGAAGTGATACGTCCCTATGTGTTAGTTTAGTAGAAGGTAAGGTAGAGAAGCAGTTATTAGTTAAGGCGAATTGTTTTTTACTGGAAGTATGAAAAGAGTTGTTGATGGTATTTGCCGTCCAAGAAAATTATAGGTTATTGATAAAGGTACTTGGTGGATGAGTGTTGTTAATTTAGATGCCCCTGAGGTTGCAAGAGGGAGTTTAATTGGGACTTATAGAGCTATGAACTAAGTTTAGTTGTATAAAAGGGTAGATAGTAATGATGTGTAGAAGGAGGATGTGTTAATGGATTTTAAATAAAATAGATCATAGTATTGTGATTGATCCTTACTGTTATGAAGTTTTGGTGGATTAATTTTTTCAGATGTTTGGCATGTAAGGAAATTGTGTAAAGTTGTGATTCATCATAGCTAGAACTAGACACTAAGTTGGAATAGTAAATGGTTATCAGGGTAGATATAATGGTTGTTGTGGTGGGTGTTAGTTCTGTGAAAGTGATCTAGTAGGCTTGAATAGTGTATACAAGAGTTTAAGTTTATTTGATTCGTAATCAATTCTAATGTTGTAAGTGTGATGTAGAAGTACACCCAAGGTGCTATGGGGCTGCATTATTTTCAAGGATCATTGCATGTTGTGTGGTTAGTAGTACTAAGTTGCTAGGCGGAGAATGATTAGTTAGATAATATGTGATGTTCTTGATAGCTAAGTTACGGAGTTATGATTAATGATGTTGACCCTTTTTTTGCATAATCTTGATTCTCATGGTTTAGAAATATAAGTTTGCAGGCTTGATACGAGTAGACTATGACAGAAGTTGTATGGTCCATCAAAGGTTTGGAGATATCCATGTTTTATATTAGAGAATATAAGTTGGTGAACGTTTAAGTTGTTATATGATGACTTTTGGAGCAATAGAAACATAAGGGTTGAATCTTAGAAGGAGGTATTAGCATTGGTTGTTATACATGAAGATACCGCCTTAGAGTGTAAGTTTAGTTTTATGGGTATCGTTATATCCCCGACTCTAGAGTAAAGTGATTTCAGTTTATACCAGAGTGTATATAGTGGTTCACAGACTTAGAGTAATGGCTTAAATCCAAGGGGGAGATGATAGAACGAGTAACTAATTCAAGTTTTTAGATGCTAATAGATGTGTCAGATAGTTGTGGAATTGGCCATGAGAAAGAACGATGCTCAATCTATTCTTATGTTTCAGCTTCATAATCATAATCTGTGTCCATGCATATGATAAAGAATCATGTACTCTCCTAGTTCCTAGTATGATGAGTTCCCAGTTTGTTCAGCAGTTAGAATCACTTTTCGTAAGTTATGAATTCCAAGAAAATTCAGGTCATGCAGTTCATGACTCTTGTGCACATGCATGTGATACACTTAACGATCAGTTAAAATTCAAATTTATATCAGGTATTCCCTCGGATTAGATCTCTTTAATGGGTCCATATCATGAGTGCTCTATTCCTTACGCCTCAGTAGGGTATCAAGTTATGATTAGTACTCCCCTCAAGTTCCATATTCTCGTATTCCAATTTTTCAGTGAGCTTTTTCCCTTTGGTCGAGATAGTGATGATGAATAGTTTTTTAGATAGAAAAGAGTAAACATTTCTTATTGATGAAAGATGGTTGTGTTCTTATTTGAGTTAAGGTACTAATTATGGACTAACATTGAGGCCAAGTCTTTGATACATCTCAAGGTTAGTTGAAGTTGTATGTGTTATATTTAGGAAAAATTGTTGTGTGCTTGTTTTATGTAAGTCCATAAGTTGAAAGAATTTTGAGGTGAAGTTTTTTGTATGGCTTGGTTAGTTGAGAATATTTTATGTGTATCATCTGAATAGTGCTGGGAAGTTTTTATGGATAGAAATATTAGAGAATTTGAGAAAGATTCTTTATGAGTGTTTGTTTAGAAGTGCATATGTGGCTATGAAGATAGGCTTTAATGTCATGTTTGTATACATACAAATGGATACTTTGAGTATTTGTGAATGTCTAATATGAAGTTGAAGGTGATTGCTAGAGTGGCAATAATAATTATGCATGAGATGAGGAATTGTGAAATACAGGGTGTAGTGAATTCATGATTCAAACTAGTACTACAATATTATAGGGTGTGTCTTGTGATTTTGAATTAGGATTGAAGACAGTGAGGGCATTTAGTTCAATTTAGACATTAGTAGATGGAAAAATCAGCGGCTATGTAAGAAAAATAAGTGGAATCAACGTGCATGGTGTTTAAGGAGAAAGTATAGTTGAAAGAGTATTTTAGAAATATGTCTAACCTTGAAAGTAAGAAGTTGGATTTCCTAAGGTTTGGTAATTCTATCCTAGTTTATGAGTTACTACATGTCTATATTTCGTGCTATAGAGTAGTGTCAATGTTGTGATTCCGTAGTTGGATATCTGGTGTAATTTGTGCCCAAATTCGTTGCTCCCTAATGCTACTGGAACTTCTTTAGAAAGAGTGTTGAGAGATAATCTATTTCATCCATGTAAATTGCGAATCCAGTTCATTCCAAGCATCATGTTTCAGATTCAGCTATTTAGTCATGACTCAGTTCATAAGAGTTCAACGCATAATCCCAAATTTTCCTAAGTATTTTAGCTCAGATAGTGTAATACCCTGATCTGATCTATGTCCAGTTGTCTCATGATTCATACTTGCATAAGTTATCACTCCTCAATTCAATATGTATGATTAGATCATGAACACTCGAAGGAAATCCTAAACTCTCAGCATGAATCAGCTCCTTGAAGCAAGTAAAGTCAAGTCAACTCAGAATTCAGTTTCATGATAGAAGTTTAAATATTTTAGATTAGTTATATCCTTTCTTAGAAGACACATCATGTCTGCGTTATTCCATACGTTTAAGCTTCAACGTTCCTACCCATCATTCGGGGAAAAATGATCCCAAAGGAGAGATAATGAACACCCTGTATTTCGACCTAGAACAAAAACTGTCATTCCTTCACGTAGATATTCCAAAAGCCATAAATTCAATATACATATAGTGTTTTAATCAATTATGTAGTGTGTGAATTTACTTGAGCATAAGTTGAGATCATAGAGGTCCCTTATCTCAAGGACTAGTTTAAAGCTTTCCTATTGTTTGAGGTTTAGTGATTGTCAAAACTTGGGTCAACTTCAATCGTACATAACTCCTTGTTTATGATAAACTGGGTATCCTACTATATATTAAATGAAATTTCTTTGATTCCTCTTTCCATCGCCACCAAATTTACCAAAATCCGATATCGAAGCAAAATGTTATGTCCATTTTACTCCAGCATATCAACCTAGCAACTGAGTGATGACAATTCTGACGACTTGTCACAATTCTACCGACTTGTCACAAATATGACGACTTGTCAGAATATGTTGTTAGCCTTAGGTAGAAACCCATCAATTTAAGCTCCCAGGTGATGACAAAAGCTGACGGCTTGTCACAGATCTGACGGTTTGTCAGCCTTGGTCGTCAGCCGAGAATTTCAGCAACTGGAAGTGATTTCGTAGGGCTATTTCGGTATTTCCCTCTCTAAAAACTTTTCATACGAATTAAATCACCCCTTAAGTGTTATCAATCAATTATTATCAATTTTACAACATCAAAAACTTCCTCTTCACTCTCAAAATAAGATCAAATTAGGGTTTTCTCCAAGAACAAGAAATTCAAGAAAATCGAGCCTTAAGTTCAATATCTCAAACAAACAAATCAAGATTCGGGTTTCATCTATCATGATCTAGGTTCCATTTTTCAGATCTTATAATTTAAGGTACGTGGGGTTTGCCTAAAAACTACATGGGCTTGGAAACACTAGAACATGATTTAAAGATTTTCAAGCATAATTTTTGATAGGGGTTTTTAAAAACATGATTTTATTATGCATTATGAATTTTTAAATGCAATGTTGATTTGTCCCTTAGGCCTTTCCCCCTAAATTGATTTACATGTATATGTATATGTATAAAATTTGAGGTTTAAGATTGTTTGACAGCATAAATTATGGACTCCCTCTCTTGTGATTAATTAAAGATTTTGAGTTTTTTTGGAAAAGAGTAGAAATGCATGTTTGTGATTTGAAAGATGTTTTCTCAATGTCATAGTATTTGAAACATTGATTTAGAATTATTGAGAGGGTGTCTTGAGATAACTATGTTTTGTGTTAAAGATAAGAATTGCATGAGATAGAGACTTTGGACATGACCACCATTGTTTATCAAATTATTGATAAAGAGAATTGCTTGCATGGTTTTACATGAATTTTAAAGCATGAGTTCCTTGAACGAATTGTTGTTATGGTGGTCCTGAATTTCATGATTTGAAAACAGA
Source organism: Capsicum baccatum var. pendulum (assembly GCA_030864225.1). Taxonomy (NCBI): domain Eukaryota; kingdom Viridiplantae; phylum Streptophyta; class Magnoliopsida; order Solanales; family Solanaceae; genus Capsicum; species Capsicum baccatum. The sequence goes on from CM061561.1 coordinate 30,879,560, forward strand.
TATATAAATTTCTATAAATGGCTCAGAAAATATGACTTGCAAGTCAATGGTATGACGATACCATATATGTGTATATGCAATGACAGAGTTAAAGATTTTAGAGTATGTTTTCTGAGCATTCATGTTTAAAGAGGGTTAGTTGGTTGCCCAAATAAGGAATGAGTTCAAGTAACTCTTACCCTAAAACCGTATTTGCCGATACGGGTAGATTATTATTGTACGCAGGCTACGGTCGTGTGGCGTAGTAGATTCAAAGACTCCGACCATTGTGGCACACTTAGGTTGGGGGCTTGGATGCCGAGTTAATGGAAGACCCCATATAGCCCATGGAATTATAGATTGTAGGGTACACCACCTAGCGCAGAAGTAAGACAAAGTGTGTGACAAATTTCAGATGTTTTTACAGAGTTTTAAAATGCCCATGTGATTTCTTACTATATGATATGTTTATGAAATGCTTTAAATTGCTCTCATACATGTTGAATATAAATGATTATTTTGGATTTTTTCTACATAATAGTACATCTGTATTGACCTCCCTCCCCTACCTCTCAGGTTCTGAGGCTCAGTCTAGGGTCCAGATAAGCAGTAGATAATTCAGACAGCAGATCAGATTGTGCAGTGGTGAGCCTTTTCTATTTGATAAGGCATGACCTTTCTTATTAGGTCATCTATTACATTTTGGTCTACTGGGGGCCTTTTCCCTTGTAATGCCCCAAAATCAGGTCCCGAGATGTCACATGGAGCTTAGGATCACAAGTGACCCCAAGCTAACCCTTAGACTAGCATAACTCATAAGCAACTGAACAAAAAGTATAAATCTATATAAATCTGCAAAAATAACTCTTTTTTGAATATGATAGATACAAAACTAAATTTACAAGATTACAACTCTGCTTTTACAACCAAAACTGAAATGGAATACATCAACTTCTAATAACTATCTATGAAGCCTCTACTAGTACTGACTTTAGGTAGCAGGGTCATGACTCCCTACTAACCCAACTCAATATGACTGAATAAAGAAAATACAACACTTCCCGAACTATATAACTAACTTAAGCCCTTGAATCAAAAGGACTCATCACCTGTTGTCCGGATGCCGCGAACTGACTGGATCTGAAGATGTACACTATACCTTGTACCTATATTCCGAGAAAATATAGCCCACATACAAATATGTGGGTCAGTACCATGGAAATATACCAAGCATATGGGGGTGCAATGCATATGTAAAATAATGTCTTAATATCATCACAGTTTATAAAATTATGCATGATGATATAAATGACTCACTTAGGTCGAATTAAAATCATCATAATCATAAGAGAGTAAAATATATCGGATGAAACATGTGAGTCATCATAATAAATCTCAATTCACTACCATCTCGATTCCAAATCATCAAAGCAATCAAATCTTATAACAATTCTCTTTGGAATATATGTTCATTAAATCTTTCGAAAACAATGACTTTCTCAAAGTCAATCTTTCAAACAAATAGGTTTTCATCTCAAATAGAAGAATAAGACTTTTTATATTAGATAGGAGATTACACACACACACATTGGGAGATGTTATAATTGACATAAACCATATGATCCACATGGAGTCCAACGTACAACCCACGTTGGGGAGATTCGTCCTATCCTTGCCATCGGAGTAGGACTATAAGTATCAAATCCAAAAACTAGTGATCACTATATATAATTAGCCTCAATTTCGGCTCCTATGGGGGCACGTAGTTCTAGGAAAGTACCAGCACAGCTATACCTCCTACTTGGTGCTAAAGACTACTCCCGGACTTAGCTCAGATCTTTTCAAATAAAATCCACCATAAAATAATTCAGCAATTCACAACGGGAGCCATCATGCTACCCCTTTTCATAATAAATTAAAATGTGTATTTCTTTTCTCATTAAAGTTCAAAAATAACTCTTTCAAGACCAAAAGGTCAAATCATTCAAATCTCAAGGTTTTCATAACACATTACTTTCACAAAAATCATAATTCTCAAATAGGGTTCAAAACCCATATACCAATACTTGAGCAAAATATTTCAAGATTCACACTTTATGTAGCAAACATGTATAATTCATATGAAAATCTTGAGATTCAACTTCAAACATGATACTAACAGCAAAATACAAGGAATTTTTCTTCAAGACATCATAAAATATAATAGTCTTTTGAACAAGAACGTAGGATAATAGTTTCTATCTCAAATTCATACCAAAGCATGTAAAATCATATATCTTTGTAAAATAATACAAATTTTGGGCATAAGAACGAAAGGATGTTTTTGTTGAAAAACCCCACATACCTTAAACTTGAAGCTTTGAATGAACTCTTGACTTTGAGACTCTATTCGTGAAATAATGAGTGTTTCTTGTAGCCCTCGAAATGCGAATTCCGAATCTCGAAGAATTATTGAAAACTCATAGTTGAATCTTGAGATATGTGAATTTTTAGGTTGAAACCCTAATGAATGTTCTTGGTGATTTTGAGAGAAATTAAACTTATTTTGGTGTTATGGGAGTTTAATCCCGTGTTATAGACATATATAGGGTTGTTTTTTGCACTTGGAAGTGAGGTATGCGGCGCATTGCTTATCGCACACATTTAAGTATGCGCCATAATGCTTATCGCACACATTTAAGCATGCACCGCATTTCTTATCGCACACATTTAAGTATGCGTTTCATTGCTTATCATACACATTTAAGTATGCGCCGCATTGCTTATCGCACACCTATTCCAGTAGCCATGTGCCATTGGTTAGGTGATGCACTCTACTTTGCAAAGCCATAACTCCTTGCTCGGGCGTCGGATTTTGATTAAATTGGTATCGTTGGAAAGATAATTCAATTATATACAATTTTATAGGTCTTAGGATGAAAAACTCCATGTATATTAATATATTTTCACATTTGAAGTTGACCCTAGTAGAATCGAATGTCAAACTTTGGATGAATCAATTGGTCTTAGCTCAACTTTGTTCTAGGTCATTACTATGAATGTTTTTCACCTCTAAACTACTCCATAGACTAGGATAATGATCATGAAACTTGTATTCATGTGATAATCACTTGGATTAGAGCTTAGACGTGCAGGAACAACGATTAGAATTCTCGCATAAAAATATGAGGTATTACATCCCTATTTTTAGATAGTTGTCAGATTTTCATGTAGTAGAGATTTCACAGACTATTCCAGATGTTGTTAGTAATTTTGGATTTCATTCCTTATTGTTAAACTTAATCCAGAGTATGTCCATGTTTTCGTATTAGAGCTTAATTCCGCTTTTTCTTTTATTATATGAATGTTGTGCATGACTACCATATAGAGTAGAGCACCCGGGCCTTCATGGTTTGGGATGTATGTTATGGCCAGGCCCTAGTTCGGGTCGTGCCAAGTATTTCATTGACTATCGTGGTATTGTTGGATGGTATTTGTGGTAATTTTTGTGGCTGTTATTGGTGGTGTTAGTATTGGTGGTCTTGGTTGTAGTGTAAGTGGTCTTGGTGGTGGTGTTGGCAGTCTTGGCGAATATTGGTGGCATTGATCGTGGTGTTGGTGGCGTTCTTGGTGGTCCATCTATTGCAATAGATGGAACATCTGTTGGAAGATATTAAATAGGTGTTCAAACAGATTTCCCATCAGTTCCAACTGATGGGTTATCCATTGGAGAATTTATTTGTAATGTGGCGTATAATAATTTATTGAAATTTGTCTTAGCTTTTTAAAAAAAAACTATGCAGACATCAAATACAATGTATTTTTGTTTTTTCTGTTGTTTGTAGGTAAAAGATGTCTCTCTAAAGAAAAGAAACTGAAAGTGGATCAACTTTTGACCACCCAACAAAAAGACTAGAGTACAAATGGATTCGGAGGAACTTTTTAAATAATCCCAGTCAGAAAAATATGAGGGTGAGAAAAGTTATGAAATGGGAGGTGGAAAATGGTATATAAATGCTGGTGAAGAATATAAAAGTGAGGAGCAAGAAGAAGATAAACAATATGATAATGTCTCACCAATGGGGCATGAAATAAGATCAAAATCCCAGCATGAGGCTGTCAAAACAATTAGTATTGACAGGTTTCAAGTTGTGATGCCAATAGATGACCCTTCAAAAGTAACTGGTGATTTTGTACTTAAATGTCAGTTGGGGAAACCTTTTGATGAATTTAGGTATATTATGAAGAGTGAAAACATAGACGGACCTTTTTAGAAGAGTTCCTTTCGAAACATTCTTCGTCTACCTGCGGACCACAGTATCCATTTCTAAATAAGCATGGTATATGGTTTTCTTAAGCATAGGATAAAGTATGTGGGGGATGATAAAGATTCAAAGGAGAGCAAAAAAAAGATGGATGAAATTTGGATCAACTAATGTGGCATGTCGGTTTGTTTTGGCTTGAAAAGGTGTGCCATAGTGACAGGATTGAGATGCGATCATTCAGAAGAACCTCTCATCAGAGAAACACCCCTCAAAAGGTCCAAGGCAAACAGGGAAGCCAAACCACCACCATCAAATAAATGGAAGGCATTGTCCAGGAAACCATCCACCAAAACAAACAAACAAAAGGAAAAAATAGATGGGTTGTTGGATATTATTGGACATAGATACAAAGAGGCAAATTTGATAGAAGATCTCAAGGATAAAACCATACCAAAGTAGTACAACGAGAAATTGTGATTATTTTGGTTTGACCATGCTGTTATATTGGCAAGAGACGTCAACAAAGTCATAGAAGATGATTTGTTGAATCTTTTTGATGATTTTGAGAAATTCAACAATTATTCCTGGGGCTATAATAGCTACTACTTGATTGTAAAATATTTACTGACAAATTTATCCCCCAAAGCGATCACATTATACGACTTTTCTTGGGTTTTTATGGTAAATTTAATCGCTATTTGTTTACTCATTCATTAATTTATATTGAATAATCATTATGACTTTTTGTGCTTGCATCTTGTTTACATATTTTAGGCTTGGTCATTTGAAGCCATTCCTCTCCTCCAAAAGTAGGTCAAGGATTACTCGGATAAGGCTTCCCATCCAAGGATCCTTAGGTGGTTGGCTGCAAAGAGCAGCACAAGAATTAAGGATGTTGATCTATTTAACCCTCCAGATGATGTAGTTTTCTTCTTTCAAGTAAAATAATTTGACTCAAAGAAAGATATTGAAATAGATGTTCCATCTAGTGTGATAGATGGGTTATCTGTTGCAACAGATTACCCGTCTACTACAACTAGTGCAACAGATAGGTAATCTGTTGTGATAAATGATCCATATTTTGCAATAGATTAACCATCTGTTGCTCTGGTTCTGAGTAATATGAAGCAAAATATTGTTAATCTGTTGCAACAGATAGATCATTTGTTGTATAAGTTGACTATGTTAACATGTAACCCAATTGACTATAAATTATGATTATATAATTTAAATTTATCTGTCTTTTTTATAAGTTGTGCATCCTTGGATCGTGCCTACTGAGCAGGAGTTGGGGATGAGTTTTTTTATTACTCCAGGTCTTGTTGATACAATAGCAAACCCAATGGTGGATTACATAAAGAAGGAATTGGATGGAGCAAGATCCATAAGAAGAGCGGTTAGGCAAGGTCAGCCTAATGTTGAAGCTCTTCATGACCAACCTACTGCAATAGATCTGGGTTCTTTTTTGGGGGGTGTTTTTGGTGGGGTTGTTGATGTTTGTGGAAGCCATACTAACACTGATGGTGCTACCAGTCGTGATAATGAGAATATTGATTCTTAAGAAAAAATAAATACGTTTGAAATCACTCCTTACATAGGTCCCTTTCATCCATACACCGGTACCTCCCACCCTTACAGTGGTCCCTTTCACCCCTTTTCAACCTCATACTCTTATTGAAAATGCAATGTATGTAAGGATAGATAGGATAAACTTCTCAAAAAACTAGAGGCTATCTCTGAAGTTGCCGAGGAATTGAAATCCAAGAGGGGTGTCATACCATCCTAGAAGGTGAGTAAGACATACACTCCTACTAGGAGAAAAAAAATTAGCCAAATACTCTCCAGTCTGAAAAAAGATTGCAAATGCTCCCTCTCCAAAGGTTGTTAAAGTTTTGGGGCCACTAAAGAAGGTGTACATATGCGTGGCACTTGGCGACGAAGAAAGGACAACACTATGAAATATTAAGTATCCAAGGAAGAAGGAACCTGTAAAATATACACCATGCATACATTTGACTATGAATACTTCAAGAGTATGACAGTTATGCGCAAGTGGTACGTGGATAGGGTAAGTTTACTTTTCCTAACCTAGCCTTCTAATCTACTCCATGAAGAAAAAGAAGCTACGCAACAGATGTGTCATCTATTACAACAACTGGTCATTCTGGTGTAACTGGTGGTTGTTCTATTGCAATAGATTAAATATGTGTTGCATAAGTTGCGTTAGCTGGGTCATCTATAAACTAATTCAAAGAACCCTCTGTAACATATGGACCATCCATAGTATCTTTCCACTATGTTTTTCTTTTTTACAATTACAAACCTATTTAAAATTTTTTGTCTTATATCATAGTATGTTGATAAAATTCTCTTTTACATGAGGGGCAGACAATTAGCGTACTTGAATGCTTATAATGCTGCCGATAGGATAATAGACCTCAACTTCTATAACAATTTCAAGAATAGGTACAATAGGATTCAGAAGCTAGCATCAACTCCTGGTGACATAGGATTTGATACATTAATTTCTACATACGAATGGGATAAAGATATGGTAAACTATGTTAGGGGGAAGTGACCATATCCATACGGCAAGAGCTAGACAAAGGTAAAGAGAATTCTTGCAGTCATGAACGTGAAATTCAAACATTTTCTCACTGTTGAGATAGTTCTTGAGGAGGTAAAGATTACGGTTTATGACTGCAACTTACCTGTCTTCAACGACACAGTTTTTTTATCCACGTGCAGCCACTGTTGGTGTTGCTCCCTAGCTTGTTGAGGTAGATTAAACTGATGGATCATTTTTCAGTGAAAGTATTAATAAAGAAAGAATGGGATTTTGAAGGTAAAAATAAGGGAATGTAGCTTCAAAAATATAAAATTGGTGCCACGTGCGGGTCATACTCGTGTGCATACATCGAATGTTTATTGATCGGTACAAAAATGTCCGATCTGTATGACGACATTATGGCAAATATGCAAGAGGTTTGGGATTATAGGGTACTAACTAAATGCTTGGAGCCTGTGTATAAAGAAGAAGATATACAAAGACAAACACCATAAAAAAATTATGTTAGACGAAAGTTGATTTTTTTATAATGCAACAAATTGTCTATTTATTATAACAGATAGTATATCTGTTGTGACAGATTGATTATCTGTTGCAATAGGTTGGTCATCTATTGCATTATGCAGATGTCTCTTAGTTTATGTCGCAACAGATATACAGTCTATTGCAACATATAGTCTATCTGTTGCAACTAATAGGTAATCTATTGGAACAAATCAAAAAAGTAGGAAGACCTATTTGATAATTTTCAATAGATGACCTACATTTTACAACATGTTTCAAAATCTATTTGATAATTTCCAACAGATATGTCATCTGTTGCAACATATGTATTATCTGTTGTAATATTTGAATCTAGCATTCTATTTTAATTAATAAGTTCAAAATTAAGGATCAAATTATATTCATAGACAACATTAAATATATCAAAGCCTTCAGAAATTACATGAAATACTTCTACAAATAAATGAAATGTCAAAAAATTATTATAGGTACAAATGATCTACTCTACAAATAAATCAATAATTTAACCATTGGTGCCAACAATTACCAAGGAGAGTTTATTACTTTGACAGACTCAATCTATCAAAATCTACTAAATATGGACAAATTATTTTTCATCCGGTGCTATGGAATTCGACTTTGGTCATCATGGATCTTTAATATCACTTGCATACAATTTCTGAGCTTTCGTTTCTCCGTAGTTTCATAAAAGAGCAGCATATCTTTTGTGGAGTAATCTGGGATCAAGTCCATCATTTGGCGTAAGCAGCAACAAAAAGATGAAATGAAAAAGACCGCAATCCTCGGCGTAAGCAGCAACAAAAAGACCGCAATCCTTGCGTTTTTAGAAAAATATATAATCCATATCTTGCAGTTCATGTAAGCATCATGAAATTTATGAAATGAAACTAAATCATGATACTTATAGTATACCAATGGATTGTTGAGAAATTTCTTCAGCATATTCTATATCAAATGGATTACCCATTTTTTCTACGTATGCTTCAATCGTCGACCAATAAGTACGAAACTTTTGGTCCAAAAAGTCACTCATATCAAGGTAAGTAGGAATATTTTTGCCAGTTTTGTATCTCCAACGATGGTGCAGAATGCCTTCTTCCCAACATCGAATCATAAACTCGAATGTGCCTCTCTTTTGGAATGACGAAAACCAACACCCAATGAAATTGGTCATTGAAATTGATTAGGATGTATACTTTATTGACCAAATGCCAAGGTAAGCTAGATGGAATGCTAAAACCTTTGATGATGTTGATTAAGCATTCCTCAATTCGGGAAACTTCTAGCTGTTGTTGACAAAACCTATCGTAGGACTTATTGATGTAAACTTTGTACAAATAATTATCTGTCATGTATCTGAATTATTCTTATGTTTGTAATGTGGTCTTTTTTCAGAGATAGTAAAAACAGATAACGATGTGTTGCACATATTATCAAATATTTCATAATATGTGACAATAAAATTAGTACACAGATGCAATTAAATAAAGTATTAATTCATAGAAATATGTATGACATTTAAACCTCATCATTCCAGCAAGTTTGGAGTTGTGACATAAATAGAACCAATATTTCATTATAGGATGTGAAACAACAAAGTCAAACTTATTAAAACCAAGACTCAATTTATTCACTTTGTAGTGTTCGTTATTTTTTTTATATGATTTATATGTGTTAATGTCATATTTTTACAACAAGAATTGTATAAATCAATATCTTTAAAAGATGATTTATGTATTTTCGGCATGATGATTTAACAGCCCATCAACAATCCATTCCAAATAGTCGTTGATCAACTTTGTTAGTTTTTTCGAGCCTCGTCCGAGATGTTGAACCCTTCAAAAAGGTAATTCTTCCATTCTCCTGAACTAATAGGCTTTACTTTTTCTTCTTCTTTTGAAGCAGTTGATGGATTATCAATTGTGATATTATGTTGTTCAGCAGTAGCTTCTACTGTGACATCCACCAGGAAAGCTAGAATTATTAATGCTAATCACAGATATACAACAGATTATCTATATGTTACATCGGATGGATCATTTATTGGGACTAAATTGAATAAGTAAAATAGAGTTGTACGATAATTTTGAACAGATGACCAATCTATTACAACATATGACTCATCTGTTGGTACATATTCAAATAGTACTAAGACCAATTTTTTTTGTTGAAACAGACGAACGTATGTTGTAATAGATAACACTTCTGATGCAACAGGTTATACGACAGTTGCACCAAATTTATATATTTGTTTGATAATTTTTAGTAGATGTATAATCTGTTGAAACAGATGTGTCTGTTTGTTTGTTGTAATAGATGATATACATTCACCTTCTTCAGCTAATGTTTCTCTCTTGTGGCCCTTGTACATTGATCAAAGGTACAAGATAAAGAAAGAGGAGTTGCAATTTTGCTTTTTTCAATGCATGATGATGCCTTGGAAATTTCTTTCCTTCTCTTCTTAGCCACGTTGATCTCTAGTGGAGTGTATGGATATGAAATCCTCTTTAATGGAATGACACCCCTCTTAGATGTCATTTTCTTTACAGAAGCAGTTAATGCATTTGACATTAATCACTCCATCATGTTTTGTCTTGTAATCTTGACATTTGCATGCAGAATATTTGCCAGAAGTGGCAAAATCTGTATAACCAGTACAATGATAATCATAATGGTTTGTTATTTTGAAGACTGTAAGAGGAGCACCACTGCCACTACCATCATCAACAACAACAAACCCACCCTCTCAAATTATTTTTCTTGTGATGGCTATTTCTCCAAACAATTTCTTATTTATTCTATTAATGACCTTTGGGTCCGATAAAGTTTGCGCACACCCTAAAATAAGAAAAACTGGCATCTTCAACTCTTGATTAGTCAGAAAAAAATACGGACGAACAATCTAAAATAAATCAGTACATATATTAGAATGAAGATGAAATTATTTTAAAAAATTATTATTAGACTCACTACTTCCTTCGGGTGGTTGAAGAGATCAAGAAATTTTGCATTTTTATTAGTTTTGGCCGAAATATCTCAGAATTCTTAGACAGAAAACTTCTTCCTGGTCGTTCACTTGTTGTCTCATATAAGGAATGGCTTCAAATGCCCAAGCCTATAAAATAACGCCAATAAATAAAAAGCATAATTGAATAAAAAAATGAATCAAGTCATGATAAAAGAAATATTTACCATGTAATCCCATGGAAAGCCATATAAGTTGACTGTCCTTAGCGTTAACGGACTCAACAAATATTTGAAATTCATTTTGTATCTTTCATAACCCAAGGATAGTTGTTAAATACCTCAAGATCCTCAAAGAGCTTTATCAAACCAAGTGGTATGTTGTTGTTAATGTCTCTCGCCTAAAGAACATTATGTATAAACCAAACCAAGCACAATGACTGCTTGTGCTTCTTTGAAAGTCTTTTACCTTTCAACACTTTTATCAAATTTATGATTTTGAAGCTTGGACCAATAAGGGACACCAGGTCATTACGATCAATCGACTTGTCTTTGCCTTTTTGGGTGTGCGGGGTGCTTTTTGGGGTTAGATAGGTATAACTTGTGAAGGAAAAGGAGAATAACATTTTAATTCAGTAACTATGGAAAACTCCTTCCAACCAAAATAAACAGGCATGCCACAGTAATTTATCCACACCTCATCCGTCTTATCTTTGTTTTCATATATAAACCTATGTTTGAGAAGATCATATACCATTTTCATTTGGAAACGAGCATTGTTGTCCTATGGAAAAATCAAAATATTACCCAAAGCAGTTGTACCTAAAATAAGCATCCAATTTTTGTTCTCGAAGTATTTTTTGAAGACGCCAAAGATTTTTCCATGAATGACTTAACCATGAAATCACCTGTTAATTTTGTGCCACTATCGCACTGTATTCTCACAAGATAACAATCAATGCTAAAGTTTTTGACCAACTCTTTAGTAGAAGGACTATTAGCATTTGGATCTTCTCTTTTGAAACATTCCTCCTCCCATATTCATTATCTTCTGCACCTGATTGAGATAATGCTTGTAAAGCAAGCTCATAGAGTGGTGGATGTAGCCTAGCTGCTTCACTTGTTCCTTTAATTGGAATTGATTCTTTATTTTTTATTTTGGAAGCCATATTATCTAACATTAACAGGAACATAAAAAATAGATTATAGTTGATTAATTCATCGTAAAGAAAGGATAACAGTAAATTAAATATGTACAACAATAAAATAATAGTTCTAATAGACCACACATCTATTGCACCAGATAGGATATCTATTTCAGCATATGACCAACCTGTTGCAGTGGATGATCAATCTGTTGGAAATAATAAAAATAGGCCAAACATCTGTTGCACTAGGTAGGTTATCTGTTGCAGCATATAACCAACTTAGTGTAGCGGATGAGTAATCTGTTGGAAATAATAAAAACAGATGACTAATCTGTTGAACCAGGTAGGTTATCTATTGCATCATATAACCAACATGTTGCAATGGAGGAGTAATTTATTGAATATAATAAAAATAAATCACTTATCTATTTCACCGGATAGGTTATCTATTGTGGCATATAACAACCTGTTGCAGCGGATGAGTAATTTGTTGGGAACAATAAACATAGATAACTAATCTATTGCACCATGTAGGTAATCTGTTGCAGCCTATAACCAACCTATTGCAGTGGATGAGTAATCCATTGGAAACAATAAAAACAGATCACTCATCTGTTGCATAAGGTAGATTATCTATTGCGGCTTATAAACAAACTGTTGCAGTGGATGAGTAATCCATTGGAAATAATAAAAATAGATCACTCGTCTATTGCACCAGGTAGGTTATCTGTTGCAGCTTATAGACAACCTATTGCAGAGGATGAGTAATCTATTAAAAATAATAAAAATAGACCAAATATTTGTTGCAACATGTAGGATATTTGTTGCAACCTATAACCCAACTTGTTGCAAGGGATGAGTAATCCGTAGGAAACAATAAAAATAGATCACTCATCTATTGTCAAATGAGTTCTCTTTGGAATTAATATTATTTAGATTTCTTCTAAACAAAAGAGTCATCTATCATAACAGATGAATGATCTGTTAGATTGTTCATTTGTTGCATTATATTTTCATGGTAGCATTAGATTTTCATGTGTTGCATCAAATTTCTATCTGTTTCATCAGATGTTTCATCTGTTGTATCAGATGGTTCATATATTGCATCAAATGGTTCATCTGGTGTGTTAGATGGTTTATCCAATGCAATACCATTTTTACCAAGAAAAACAACAAATCAACCCAGCAACACACACACTAAGAACATCAATGTTGACCAAAAATTACCAACAAAAATCGAATCAATAATCCGAGAATAAGAACTATAGTAACCACAAAATATTATATTTCACACAAAAATAGTAGAGATGAAACGCCAAAAATTAGGATTTTATTCAGTCCATGTTTCAAATTTAAGCAAGAAATATTGAAAATATTAACCAGTACTAGAAAGGAATTTGGCCTAAGTTCCTCTGTTTCTTCATAACTAAAAATACATAATTTTTGCCTTTGAAAGAAGAAATGGGATGAAGAAGAACTCGAAGTTGTTCTCATCGGAGAACACTGCTTGTCACGTCGATTGACGGTTAAAAATCAAAAAGAAACTCGCCCAACTATTTGTTGCCGGATCTTGAAGTCGCCAAAAATTAAAGGGGAAATTTTACAGAACTGTTGTTTTGAAGAGAGACGAAAGAGTCTATCACGTGAGAAAGAGGAGAGAGACGGTTGATTTGGAAAAGAGAGGGGTGTAGGTTGATTTGCATTTTTAAAAAAATTAGAAAGTTTTGAAAATATTAGAGATAATGCCCAATTACCCCCCTGAACTATACCCAAAAAGGTTATGACACACCATAACTTAAAGGAGGTCCTATTACCCCCTGAACTAATTAAAAGTGTAATTTTGACACCCTTAGTGCCTACGTGGCACATACATAGCACAACACACTGAAGTATCCACGTAGGCACACGTGTATGCCATGTATATGCCACGTAGGTACTAAGGGTGTCAAAATTATACTTTTAATTAGTTCAGGGGGTAATAGGAACCCCTTTAAGTTGAGGTATGTTATAGCCTTTTTTTGGTATAGTTCAGGGGGGTAATTCGGTATTTTCTCAAACTATTAATCAAGTCCACAATTAACTTAATCAAGCTTCCTAATTATGTTTGACCCTTTAAGTTGGTCAATGTCACAAATCCTTCATTCTAGACTTAAAAGACACCTTTCCTTCAATTTTATCAAGTTATTGGTACTACCAAAACCAAAAGGCTACGACCAACTTTTATGATAGTTTTGTTGTTTCAACCTACGGTTAGCTTTTATGGAAATTATTTTAGTATTTTTAAACTAATAAAAAAAGTATTAATTGTCATTAATTTTGATGATCTTTAAAAAGGAAAGGTTTTCACTATAAATATATTTAATTAATTTTAAATCTTAAATTAAGAAAAAAAATAGTGAAATTCTGATGACTTATAATAAGGAAAAGTTTTACCATAAATATATTTAATTAATTTTCAAGTCTTAAATATTAGAAAAAAAATAGGTAAAGGACGATTTTGTCTAAAGTAAAGACTTTAATGAAGGACAAAAAGTTCAAACAATATTTTTAAGGCTCTTCACACTTTGAATATACTATAGATATAGATATAGATGTATATATAGACAAAGATTATTATTATTATTATTATTATATAATTATATATATATATATATTATATATATATATATATTATATATATATATTATATATACATATTATATATATATGTATGTATGTATGTATGTATGTATGTCTATAATATTAAAAGTGTGAAGAACCTTAGAAAAGTTAATTGAACTTTTTGCCCTTCATTAAAAGTTCTTACTTTAGACAAAATCGTCTTTTTCACAATTTCTTTCTAACATTTAAGATTTGAAAATTAATTAAATATATCTATGGTAAAAACTTTTTCTTATTAGAAACATCAGAATTTCTATATCATATTCTAATTTAAGAGTTGAAAATTAATTAAATATATTTATGGTAAAAAACATTTCTTATTGGAAGTCATCAAAATTAGTGACGACTGATACTTTTTCTATTAGTTTAAGAATTCTAAATCAACTAAATTTGATTTAAGAAGATTTGAAAAATCTAAAAATAAATATAAAGCTATTAGAATAATAAAAAATTAAGAAGTTCCAGATTTTTAAATGTTTTAAGTACATAAAAGAATGTAATCATTAAATTTATAAAGATTTGACTTTATAAATAAAGAAAGATTTTAAATATAAAAAAAATTGTAACACAAATATGATTCAAATTGATGAGTGTCTCTTAGCCTGTGGCAACAAGGGAAAGAGGTACGCAAACGTAAAAGTGATTATCCATCAACCACTTGAAACTGATAAAACATATATGTGTATATATTTATGTTTACATTATTATATTAAAATATGAAAGATTTTTGAAAAGTGATTTGAATTTTCACTATATTAAAAATCTCCACAATAGATAAAATCATTTAATTTTAAATAATCAAACGTTACACATGATAAGCACGTGTGGTTAAACTATATGACTTTGCTTCATTAAAAATATTTTTTATCCTTCGTTAAAAGACTTTGCTTTAGATAAAATCGTCTTTTCAAATTTCCCCCCAAATTAATAAATATATGAAAAAATATTTCCTTTTCTACTTTAAATTGGATTTGTAGGTCTGATTAAGGACTTTAAAAATATAGGTATATCACGTGTTGTTTTATTTTTCTAATTTTGAAAGTTTAAAGTCAACAAATGTTTTGACACATCGTTTGTTTTTTTTTTCCCCTAAAAAAAGACCATGAAGTCTATTTTGGTTAATTAAATAAAAGGAAAGCAAAAGTTTTCACAAAATTAAAAAAGACAAAATAAACGTCTATAAAAAGGGACAAAAGCTAAAATTCTTATTTGTATTAGTTTAATTTATTTGGAATTCATATTATTATAATATTGGTAAATAATTTCTAAAAAAAAGTAAAAATTTACTATATTTAGATAATTTCTTTCTTGAAGGAAAAATTTTTGGACTTCTATAAATTGAAAATCCTTCTACAACAATTCAATGACATCCACAACGAACATATGAAATAAGATTTATTTGTTTTTGGTATTAGATTGTTCTTTATTGTCTACGATGGAACCAAGTCAAATTGAACAATTTTATGGATAATCACGCACAAATCATCGGGCTTACTGAAGACACCAACAGTAATATAAGAAATTGTCAATATATTCACCTACTTTACTTATATCTTAGATATTTACAAATACTATATAACTAATTAAATAAATTACCCATCTTCACGTTCAACAGGTGTTGAATTTAATTCTTATATTTATTTTTACTATTTACACAAATATCGTATTTAGAGTAACATTTGAACACGCCTGATTAGTTATGGCTGGCCAAAGTCATAAATCATCCACTATGAACATGGAGACAAACCAAAGTTTGTCAAAATGTTTATTCTCATGATAAAACGAAAAACTAAGAAGAAGTAAGAGGCACAAGACTCTATGATAATACCAAAAATCCAACAACAACACAATTTGAAGAGTCATTGAACTCATGAAACAATGATAACATAAGATTAAAATTAGTAAAACAAACAACTAAAAGAGAAAGAAGTTACATTATTCATGAACTATTGTAGTTTTATACCATTCTTTATATATTATAATAATATTAATATCTACAATTTACTTTTCCATTTTCTATTTAGTTGAATGCCAAGCATCTAAGAAAGGAACTTTAGAGTGGAAATACAAATGCAAAGGAAAGATGTCATCAGTAAAATAAAAAATCTAAAAGAATAAAAGTGATAAAATCCACCAAATATGCAGAGAAAGAAAAATGGAGGATGGTGCATGAAGTATCCCGCGTTCATATAGGTCCCGAGTAGGGCTACACTCCAACAGGTGATATGTCGAGCGAAAGAAGTGTTATATCTTCCTTTTTTTGTCCATAAAGAAGTCTCTTCTATTTCATCATTCTGAAGGATTTATAGGATTAACTATGCTCAATTTTTATTTCATTTTTGGAACAAAATTTGTTAAATAAGGTTTAGCTTTGGAAGGGTATTTTAGTAATTTAATGGACCAAGGGGCTTAAAAGGAAGAGTTGTTAGCCGCCCCACATTAGAAGTAAGTTTTTCATAATATACGTTCTTATTATAAATTGCCATAATTCATATTAGGGCACTCTCAAAACATGGATAGGACTAAGAGACAGAAGGCCACAACAGACATAATGTCTGTTTGCATCATTCACAAAATACTATGTTATCTTAGTTATGAAGAAGCTTCTCGGATGAGAATTCTCTCCAAACTTAGGGTTCAAGCCTGGTCAAATCTTCCCAACTTAAGTTTCAAATTTAAATATATTTCTCAAGGCGCAAATACAGTGGACGCAATCATGGAGAGATACAGGGAAGAAAAAATCCCTATTGACAAGTTTGAATTCTCAAATCGTTCAAGATCTAGTGATAGTGATCAAATTTTCCCTCAAATTGATAAGTGGCTTGACATCGCTCTTCAAAATGGCGTAAAAGATATAGTGTATGGATTCACTCAACCATATCATTTTCCTATCATCCAAGTCTTGTAGGAAAATCTTTACAAGAATTGGTTCTGAGTGGTTGTGATCTGATGCATGTTTCATTATCTAGTGGTGCGGCGCACTGTCCATCTTTGATAAAGTTTTCTCTGTCTAATGTAAGTTTAGATGAAAATGTGCTTAAAAATCTACTTCATAGTTGTCCCTTGATTGTCTTGTTCATCCTTGAGTATTGTCGAGGATTGGGAAAGATTGAGCTTTTGAATCTTCAAAAGATCAAGTCAATTTCCATAACAACAACTGAAAATGAACGTGTTAAAATCCAAGTACCAACTCTTGAACACTTGTCTTCTTCTAATAATGGCTATTCATCGAAAAACTTGGATGTTGTTGAATGTCAAAATATGAAATCTTTACACATAAAGATTGTGAGTATATCTGGTGGAATTCTTGATAACCTTATTTCTAGATCTCAATCCCTAAAGGTCTTGAAGATTCGGTATTGTGAGGGCATAAAGGACATTGATTCTTCAAATCTAGAATCACTTGAGTATATTGGAAATCAAATTCTTGAACTAAAAATGACACGTGAGTCAAGCCAATTGAAGCACTCAAAAATCGTGCTTCAATGCTCCAACAAGTTATATGTGGCATGGTTTTGTAAATTGAGAAAGTTACTATCATATTTGACCTCTTCGTCTCAAGTTCTCCTTAATCTTTATAAATGCAATGACATCATCATGAAAGAGTTGCAACTGCACCACATAGTTGCTACCCCGCAAGTGGACATTTTAGATGTCTTCATTGCATGTTAAACTGTGGAGTGCCCAACGTTTGTGGATGCGTTACTATAGAGTTGTCATCCTAGGAGACTGAACCTATTCTCAACTGCTTGAATGAATAAATATTTTATCGATTGTTTAATAAATATGAAGAGTCCTAGTAATTCTTATTCTCAACGAACTAAGACTTGACATAGTCAATTAAAAGAAATAAATGATTTTGATGGGAAAAATCACCTGTTGCAACTCAAAAGTGAACAGGAAAGCACCCTTACGGATTGGAAGGGAGTTTATTTTTAATTAGACTGGCGATGTATTTAATTTATTACTATTTCAAATTATGTGCACTTACTCATTTCTAAATTTTATAAATCTGTTTGTTAGTATAAATTTTAGAGATAATGCATTGAAACATTCCTAAACTTCTAGCCAAAATTTACTTTAGATCCTAAACTTGTATGGAAATTATTTACCCCCCTTAACAACTTTGAACTGAATTTATTTCACCCCTTAGAAGCCGAAGTGAGATCGCGTGTTGTTGGGCGCGTCGAAGTCTTGTATTTACTTCTCTTCTTCCTCAATTTCTAAAAATTTGTTTCCTCTCCGAAATTTAAGCATAATCTTGAGATTGGTTTCTCTTCCATTTCAAATGTAAGTGCTCTTGAAGAACCATAATCTATTTTTCTAGCACGCAATGAGGTCGTTTAATTTGACTAAACTTTGTAAGAAGAAAATGATAATGTTTTGTACAAAGAAGTTCGTTGTAATCATGGATTTTTATTGCATATGAAGACATTTTGGACTTCGAGAAATCCCGGCAGAAGATTTTGGGCATGTCCTTATTATGGGGTAGATATCAATTCTTTTTCTTTTGCTATTCCGATTGACTTGATTAAAGACTAATTCATTCTTTATTTTTCACCATTGAAGGATCCAAGATCTTGTGACTTTTGGTGTTAGAGGGATAGAGAAGATATTGATCCGAGGTCCAAATATGTGATTCCAAAACTAATAGAGAAATTAGGTGAGCTTGAGAATTTAGTTGAGTCTTCTCAATATATTGACAATCATGCATCCATTAATGAAGTTGAAAAAGTTGAGTTGAAAACTTCTCATGAAGTAGACAATCCTAAAGAATCCAAAGATGATAATTGCGTTGATATAAAATTGGAGAAGTTGGAAGAACAGGTTGAGAAGAGAGAAGAAGTGGAGAAGAATTGCTAAATTTGTTGTGTTTTGTTGTTCTCCACTACTAATAGCTATAAGCTATTGGATTGGGATGATACATATCGAGAAAGGTTCAATGAGGTTACCTTAAGGTGGTTGTTATTGTTAGAAGATATCTAGCTTATTTTGTGATTGGTGCTGCTTCTTGATAACGCCCAAACTATAGCTCTCGTAAAAGTGTAAGCGGTCGTTATCAAATATAGAACCCAACTGGGTTGGGTGTAGAATCCCACAGGGAATACTTGGTCACTAAGTATGCAACGATTAGTAGACTGTTGATCGAAAATTCTACAAAAAAAGGGGGGGATTTAATTGTAGTGTGAATTAAGAGTATCCAAGTAACAACGAAAAACAGAATGTTTAGTAAGTTTTAATCAATGAGAATTGTAAGTTAGGGTTATGTCCACCTTATGAGTTTTAGGTATCTATTAACTATGAGTTATGCGGAATTCAGACATGCATGCGCTTATAATGATTCATATTCTATGGTAAATTCTAGCGTCTTTCGACCATCACAGATTATCTCACTTTAACTCTTTCGAGCTTAAAGCGTATCGAATGGTACGAATTAGCCAAGAGGTTAATCCAGTTTCGGCACTAACTTTTAAACAGGGGTTAATAGCCCTATTGCCTTGTCACACCCTCTTTTCCACACATATAAATTTTCTTTCGAACAAGTTAATGCTATAGTGGCGTATTCTATATGTTTGCAACCACAAGAATTTAATTTAAGATGAAGAGAGTAATGATATAAGCAGCATACGTGTCAAGAATTCACAAACTCATAGCAATAGATAGTATCTCATAAGGCTTCCATAACCCTAACAGAGAAGTTTAGCTACTCATGAGTGCAACGGAAAACACAATAGTCATTATCATCTTACCAAAATAAGAATCTCACATGAAGTATGTTTTGGTAGAACTTGTGCCGTGAATTCCTTGCAAATAGCGTTTCTCTTGTCGTAAAAATTAAAAGTCGAATAGATGAAAAATAATGTCAACAACGAATTTGTGAAGAAAAGGGGAAAGGATCGAATAGGGAGGAATAAGGATGAGGGTGGCGGAAATTCAATGCTGAAAAGTTCAGCAAAATAGGATTTTTATAACACCCATATCCTATTCCTACTAAGCTACTGCATACTTGTCCTAATCCTACTATGTTGCTACATCATTGTCCTACTCCTACTAAGGTACTGCTGGTCCTCAAGTCTTTGGAAATACTGTTTTTGCCCAGGACAAGTTTTCCATGCATCACTTTCAGTCCAAAAGCTTCCAGAAGCTGCCTTCCTTCTTACGTGAAGTTTCCTTTGGCGTCCAATTTCCATAAAATGATGAAATCTTCATCATTTATACTTGAAAACTTTCTAATCACGTTGGTCATCTCACTTACAGGAAAAAGGACTAAAAGTGTAGGAATTATATATTTTGTCCTTAAAATTTAGCTAAAATATGGGTAAATTATAGTACTTTAGGCGTGTAAATACGCCTATCATCAACACCCCACACTTAAATCTTTGTTCATCCTTGAACAAAATATCATGTCCATATAAACATCTACTTAGGGTTTCACAGTAACAACACAAAATTTTCATCAAGACAGGCACGACAATTATTAACAAAGAGTAGTTTTCTAATCACTACTAGAAATAATTCAACCTCTAATATAGACTCGTGATGGTGGTTAATTCGTATTCAAAAGTTAAGGCACAAAGAATCATACACGACTACCCAAAACTCATCAACCATGTGTGTCTCACAATATATAACCCATAATCACTCACAAGTACTGTATATATTTCGAACATAGGTATAAGATTATCCTTGCTCTCACTCTCACAAAGAATTCATATGTTGGAACTGATGACCATAGGATTGCCCTTAGTGTAATTCTCCACTAAATATCAGAATGCTAAGCTTAGGATCAAATAGGTATTTTATAGGTTGTAATGTAGGCTAAGGGACGGGTAGGACTATTTTGGCCAGAAAAAGTGACTATGTTCCTAAGCGCTTTAATACATCACATTATCCCATTAACACTCTCTTTTAATCAACCCTGCTACCTTTCTTTCATCTATCACCCCTTTTCACCTATTTTGCCATTCAAACATAACTATTTTTTTATTTAATCATAAACTTTTTGTTTTTCTATTTCTTTTTCTTTTTCTTCTCTTTTTCTTTAATAACACACCTCTATGATAGCCACTCTTTTTTCATAACAAATTCAAGTACCAATACCTTCTAAGGCATTACTCTCACCCAATTTCCTCTTATTTTGTCACATGACTTTACAATTTAAAGCACTTAGGAATTTGGATCAAATTATGGTCTTGAAAAAATAGATTAGGCTTACATATAAGGCTATCAAAGAAAATGGCTTAATGGCTCAAAAGGGGGTTATCTAGGATAATGTCTATGGGTAGATAAAAAGAAGGTAAACAATGATAGGCTGCCAAAGAAATACCTCAATCATCTCCTAAACTCACACTCTTTATTTCGCTTTACATACACACCGGGCAAGTTCTAGCATCAGTCACAAACACAGAATATACTATAATCTCACACACAAGGCACATGGTCAACTTTATTAGGAGCAGTATAGACTCTAGACCCCAAAAGTTGAATGAATTAAACCACACAAATATCACACAGTGAGTCATATTTAGAGCCTAAATGTCTCAATAGTAATGATTTTATCACAGACTCTTGTCACAATACCATGCTGCCTATCAAAACAATTTTATGCAAAATCTTGTAAAAAAAAATAAAATTTAACTGCTTAAAAAATAAAACAAACAAACATAAATAAGCAAAACAAACATAAATAATCAAATGTAGATAAAGAAGTATAGCATACAAATACCAGCACCCCACACTTAGAAGGCATACACTGTCCTCAGTGGAAAATAAATAAGAAGAACTTGGATTAGTCAGACTCCTCCTCTATGTCTGGGGTTACACCCCCTACATCGGAATCATCATCGGAGTCATCGTCATCCGAATTCTCCTCCACCTCAGTGTCTGGCATTCGGCGATCATCATCGGTTGGCACATCGTCATCAAGAGGTTCCTCAAAGTACACACCTACTCCACACATAGCCCTTGCATGCTCGTTCATTGGGTAGTCATAATCTAACTATTGGAGCTCTGCAGCAGTTGTAACATGACCTCCGCTCATCATGGTACACCGAGTCGCCATAAAGATGGTGAAAGAAACTTTCATCCCGAGCATGTCGTTCTGCAGTGGTAAGGTTGACGCCATGCATAGTTTCAGCATCTTTAACTTTTGTGAGGTCAACCTTCTTCGGGTTGTGTGGAATATTATGATCAGTCGACTCCTCTTCGATGTTCTCCTTCCTCAATATTGCAGTCAACAAATTGCCAAAGCTGAAGTGGAACCTCTTGTGTAGCCGACCGGTGTCCTTATGTCTGCTCCATCGTGCCATTGCTCTTGTTCCGCACAGTATGTGTCTGATTGCCCTGTACGGAGGTCTGTTATACAACTCTTTGAGTGGTGATGGATCAATAGATGGCAAACCCAGAAAAGAGTTGAAGAACTCCGCATTTAGTTGTAGGACTTGGCCCCGAATCTTTACTTCACTCCCTATTGTTTTCGGTGACCAGTTGGCATAGAATTCTCGTGTTAAATTGAGATTTCATTCTCCCATATATCGGAAGATGAAATCAAGATGTAACGCCATTATCTTGGACAACATGCGAGGTTCTTTCTTTGCTAGGCTTTCCTTGTGTATCAACTCCACATGAACATATTTTTTCTCTTTATTCTTCCTATACCACTCATTTTCTTCCTCCTCTAGGACCCATTTAATTCTGAACATGCGGCGAGGTATTTGCAGCGAGGAGGATTCACCTTGCTCTTTACATCCCCTTTTCTGGCCTTTTTATGAGGTGGTCGCTTTATCCTTTCCTTGTCGTGCTTTTGGTGCCATTGTACCTGAGATTAAAATGATAGTCATGTTAGCTTCATCTTCGTAACTACAATTGACAAACAAATAGTAGTGACCCTACCCCACACTTAATTTGTTGGCACAAACTAATTAAGTGACTGTTGTCAATTACTCAGACTTCATCGATGTAGGTTTAGGCGTTATGTTCCAACAATATAATCAGTGCAGTCATACTTTTCTTGTCTTCTTAACTATCCTTTTCTGATTCTAGTTCATGTAATCTTGAAAATGCTTTCATGTTTTGGACTAATGTATCACTTTGAATAAAACTACTACATAGATATTGTATCAATTTATGGCTTGGAATAATCACAACATCTCAGTTTGTAGTTACCCATGATTTTCATCTCAATGAACAAGTCATTCAAGCAAGATTTCAAGGTACAAGATTATGCAATTTTCTGAACCATGTCGATTTTTCAAGAAGTATGACAGTGTTTTGAAATTAACTACAAGTTGGAACCAAGTCTAGAACACCAATACATATTCTTTCACTTTCTTAGTTGTATCACAACAAATCAACCTTATTCAAATCACCAACACTACTTCAAGATTTAACACCTTATTATAGGTGTAGTATTGTAATACTTACGGAATATAAGAGAAGAACAAAGAAGTACTTACTTGGTTGATGGCCTTGGAATATGTTCTTGCAAAGTAAAAGAGCAAAGGGAAAAGTTTTGAGAGATTTTGGAGAGGTAGGCGGCACCTAGGTTGAAGTTGCAATGCAATTTTGTTTTAAGACTAAGGTTCTATTTATAGGACAATCTTGGTTCGGGTTTTGACCCATTTGGAATTGGGTTAGGAGACTAAAAGTGAGCATAGGTGGTGCCTAATGTTTTGCTTATGCTTGGCATAGGCGGCGCCTTTTTCAAAGCTTAGTTGAGCATAGGCGGCACCTATGCTATGGCATTGTTGGGCATAGGCGGTGCCTATGCCATGGCATTCTAGATTCAGAGACAAAAGGTTTTTGTATAGGTGGCGCCTATGCTATGGCATTGTTAGACATAGCCGGCGCCTATGCTGTAGCATTGTAGAAGCCAAGAGCTTAGGCCATAGCATAGGCCTTGCCTTGTTCGTGGCCTAGATTTACATAGTCCTTGCCTTGTTAGTTGCCTATATTTTCATAGTTAATGCCTAACCCATAGCCTTTTTCTTCTTTATTCCTAACTTACCACCTTCAACAAATAATACTTCCAAATCAAAGTTAGAAACCAATCTCCTCCTTTACATCTCTTGCACCTACACTTACTCAAAAAACAACAAAAAAGATTAGAATGATGGGTTGCCTCCAATCAAACGTCTTAGTTTTGGTCGTGCCTCGACTCTTCTTTTTTTTTTTTTGAATTTTTATTTAGTAAAAACGAATTCAAAAGAAACGATAAAAAACGATGGGTTGCCTCCCATCTAGCACTTGATTTATCGTCACGGCACGACATAATTACCTCTAGTACTTAGACTTCATCGAGATAGATGGTGGAAATTCATTTAATCGAGTCAAGAGGACCAATATATGGCTTTACTCATTGGCCATTCACCTTAAAAACAACACCCTTATTGTCTTCTAGCTCAACTACTCCAGACGAGTAGACTTGGCTAATTTTGTACGGGCTGGACCATTTGGACCTTAACTTAGCTGGAAATAGCTTCAGCCTGGAATTTAAAAGAAGTACCATATCACCCATTTGAAAGTTTCGTTGAACAATCCGCTGATCATGATACTTTTTTATCTGTTCCTTGTAAAGATCTGATCTTTCGTACGTATGTAGATAGAATTCATCCATCTCGTTTAGCTGCTCCAATCTCAGATTCATAGCATCATCCCACTTCAAATTTAGTCGTTTCAATGCCCATAATGCTTTGTGCTCGAGCTCAATGGGCAAGTGACACGCCTTCCTATAAGCTAGTTGGTACGAGGACATGCCAATTGGCATTTTGAATGCAGTCCTATAAGCCTATAGTGCATCGTCCAGCTTCCGAGACCAATCTTTCCTATTAGCATTTACAGTCTTAGCAAGGATTTGCTTGATCTCTCAATTGGAAACCTCTACCTGTCCACTAGTTTGAGGGTAATAAGGCGTGGCTACCTTGTGTTACTTGACCCCATATTTCACTAGCACGACTTTGAACAGATTGTTGCAAAAGTGTGATCCTCCATCGCTTATGATGGTACGTGGTACTCCAAAACGAGAGAAGATATTTCTCTTCAAGAATGCTACAACACACTTTCCTTCATTATCGGCCACCGCTACTGCTTCACCCCATTTGGATACATAGTCAACAGTAACTAGGATATATTTCATCCTAAACGAATTTACGAATGGGCCCATGAAATCAATACCCCACACATTAAACAGGTCTACTTCAAGAATTTTTGACATGGGCATCTCATGGTGTTTCGAAATCGTGCCTTGTCTCTGACATTGGTCACATTTTCTCACAAATTCGTAGGCATCTCTAAATATCCAAGGCCAATAATTTCCGCTTTGTAATACCTTGCTTGCTGTCCGACCACCTGTATAGTGTCCCCCAACTTGGGAAGCATGACTTGCTTCCAAGATACTTGGCACCTCCACATGTGATATGCATCGTCTGATCACTCCATCCGCGCATCATCTAAACAAATATGGCTCATACCAGAAGTAGTGTCTCACATTATGCATGAACTTCCTCTTTTGATGAAATGATAGATTCGCAGGCATCACATTACTTACCACAAATTTTGCAAAGTCTGCATACCATGGTAACTCTTCCATCATCGTGGCTAAGATCTCTTCATCAGGGAATGAATCATCAATCTCAAGATTAGGCTGCGCTATATGCTCGTTCTCGAGTCTAGATAGATTATCATCCACTTGGTTTTCACAACCGCTTCTATCTTTTACCTCGAAATCAAATTCTTGCAGCAACAAAACCCAACAAGTTAGCCTTAGTTTCGCATATTTCTTTGACATCAAATATCTCAGAGATGCATGGTCTGTATGAACTACCAGTTTGGTTCCCAACAAATAAGCACGAAACTTTTCAAAAGCACACACAACCGCTAGAAGCTATTGTTCCGTGTCAGTATAGTTCTTCTGGGCTCCGTTCAAGACCTTGCTCGCATAGTAGATTGGATGGAATAACTTTTCTCTTCTCTGGCCAAGTACAGCACCCAAATCTACCCCGCTAGCATCACACATGACTTCAAACGGTAGAGACCAATCAGGCGCTACAATGATAGGAGCTTCAATTAGCTTCCCTTTGAGGCATTCAAATGCCTTCAAGCAGTCTTCAGCGAAGTCGAACTTTGCATACTTCTCCAAAAGCTTGCATAACGGAATTGCAATCTTGGAAAAGTCTTTAATGAACCTTCGATAAAAACCTGCATGCCCGAGGAAACTACGAACTTTTTTGACAGAAATTGGGGGTGGTAGTTTCTCGATGACTTCAATTTTAGCTCGATCCACCTCAATTCCTATTTCGGAGATTTTATGCCCAAGAACAATACCTTCATTCACCATAAAGTGACACTTTTTCCTCTTCAGCACTAGGTTGAATTCAACACATCTCCACAATGCCATACTTAAATTTGCCAAGCACGATTCAAACGACTCACCCACAACTGAAAAATCATCCATGAACACCTCCAGAGTGTCTTCCACCATATCAGAAAAAATGGACATCATACAACGCTGAAAAGTGGTAGGTGCATTACACAGCCCAAATGGCATACGTTTGAAGGTAAACGTACCATATAGAAATGTAAACATTGTCTTCTCTTGATGCTCGGGAGTAATACAAATCTGATTATAGCTGGAATAACCGTCTAAGAAACAAAAGCATCCTTTCTCTGCTAATCGATCGAGCATTTGGTCCATGAATGGCATTGGGAAGTGGTCCTTAAGTGTCCATGAATTCAGCTTCCGGTAGTCCATGCATAATCTCCACCCTGTGTCTGAGTGGAATTAACTCATTCTTTTCATTCGCAACTATCATTATGCCACCTTTCTTGGGTACACATTGTACCGGGTTACCCATTTACTATTGGAGATTGGATACACAACCCATGCATCTAACCACATAATAATTTCTTTCTTCACCACCTCTTGCATAGGTGGATTTAAACACCTTTGATGCTCAATAGTGGGTATGCAATTTTCTTCAAGCTGAATCTTGTGTGTACAAATCCCAGGCAGAATACCAATGATATCAGCGATGGTCCAACCGATGGCTCTCATGTACTTCCGTAGAACCGCGATGAGAGCTGCAACTTGCTGCTCACCCAAATCTGCCGCCATAATAACTGGGAGTGTGTTACCGCTTCCCAAGAATGCATACTTTAAATGACTAGGAAGCTCCTTCAATTCTAACGTGGGTGGCTCTTCAATAGTTGGTTTAGCTGGTGGTGTAGGTCGGTTTTTGAGATCAAGGTCCAGCTTCTTGGGAGCATGAGGATATGACCCTAATCCTGTTAGAGCAGTTTCGTCATAATTTTCAGCATTCTTACGCTCAACATTCATAAGCACAACCGCCAATGGGTCATCAATAAGCTTCTCCTCTACAGGTAATTCTTTCTCATCATGAAAATAAACATTAGCTACCGAGAACACGTTCAGATCTTTGGGTTGCTTCATTGATTTACACACATCAAAGAGGACTACTTCGTCATTCATCCGAAATAGAAGCTCATTAGCTCTTAAATCAATAAGCACACCTCTTGTTGCAAGGAAAGGGCGCCCCTAGATTATAGAAACTTCTGAGTCCACCTCACAATCCAAGATAACAAAGTCTTCCGGAAATATGAATGAAGAAATCTTCACCAATACATCACATAAAATACCAACAGGTCATTTTACCGACCTATCTGCCATTACAAGCCTCATATTAGTTGGAGTAGGATCCCCCAATCCCAACTTTTTGTAAATAGATAGTGGCATTAAGTTGATGATGGATCCTAAATCGCATAATACCTTGGAAAAATTCAGAGATCCAACAGTGCACGGAATAGTGAAGGCACCGGGATCGGCCTTCTTCTGTACTAGTGATCTGGTAGCGATTGTACTGCAATGATGAACAGTATCTGTCAACTCATAACTTGTTGCTTGCTTCTTTGTTAAAAGATCCTTCATAAATTTCGCATACCCAAGCATCTGTTCTAGTGCCTCTACCAATAGAACATTAATGGTCAGCTGTTTTAACATTGTCATGAATTTATTGAACTTGGTATCATCAGCTCTCTTTTTTAATCTTGAGGAAAAGGTAGTGGTGGAAGGAGAATAGTTTTATCCACGACTTTCTTTTCATCTTGCTTTAGGTTGGCGATTTGTTCTGGCTATAGATGTTTCGGGGTGACGTCATTAACGCCTTCTTCAGCTTCTTCGGCGTCTTCTGGTTTGGCATCATCTAATATATCGTCGGCCACTTGCATACCTTTTGCTGGATTTTCCAACACCTTACCACTCCTGGTAGTAATAGCCATGCATATTCCATCGTTCCTTGGGTTTTGCAATGTGTCGCTAGGTAAGGTGCCAGCTTTTCTTTGATTTAATGTAGCTGAAATTTGACTCAATTGTTGCTCCAGCTGTTTTATTAAAGTGGAATACGAGTCAACCTATTGCTTCATTGAGGACAAATCATTTATTACCTCGGTTACTCCCGTGTTGGTTGCCTCCACTCCTTTCAAAAGCTTCTCTATCATAAATTCCATTGACATCTTACCAGAGCCAGATGCAGCGGTGTCACAACTTCTAGGAGGAACATACAAACCACTCATGTCAGTCTTATTCTTCCAACTACCTTGATCACAGTCGTTGTTTCCAGATTTATCGTAATAGTTCTGACCTTGGTTTCCTTGGGCATTGCCTTGGAAAGCCCACTGATTGTTCAAGTAGTTGGCTTCTACTTTAGAATTGGATTCCTTTCTTTCTTTTGATGCAACCACTTTGAATTTTTTGGTCTTCCCTGATAATAGATGCTTTGTAAGAAGATCCATCTGTCTTTTGATGTGCGCCATATCTTGATCGCATTTCTCCTCTCTTCGCCTTTGTTCTGCAGTCATACCAATAGATACAGTGGGGCTTGTTGCCTCAGAATCCCTGGTATGCCAAGATCTACTTTGCTTTGTTATCCGGTCTAGCATATCGCTTGCCTGAACAAAGGTGAGGTCCATAAATGATCCTCCAGCTGAATTATCCACCACTGGTTTAGTTACTGAATTCAAGGATCTGTATAGTATCTTCATTAAGTGGATATTGGTCGTGTGATGGTTTGGTCACCTCATAAGCTTCTTCTTGAACCTCTCCTATGTTTCGTGGAGAGCTTCAGTTGGAAGCTGTCGAAAATTGCTGATCTCATCTCTCAACTGTGCTCTCTTGGATGGCGAAAAAAATCTTTCTAGGAAAGCATCTTTCAATTGCCTTCAATTTGTAATAGAATCAGGAGTCAGCCCGTTCAACCATAGAGTTGTCTCCCCAAATAGAGATAATGGAAATAAGCGCAGCCGAATTGTATTCTGTCCAATGCCTGGATTGTCGAATGACTTGCATGTAGAGATAAAGTTGACCAGATGCATATTCGGATCATCACCGGCAAGTCCACCGAATAATCCCTTGAGT
This sequence comes from Capsicum baccatum var. pendulum, assembly GCA_030864225.1. Classification (NCBI taxonomy): domain Eukaryota; kingdom Viridiplantae; phylum Streptophyta; class Magnoliopsida; order Solanales; family Solanaceae; genus Capsicum; species Capsicum baccatum. The sequence goes on from CM061561.1 coordinate 30,909,077, forward strand.
TGCAATAACTGAATCATGGTGCTAGTGATGTTGAACTTGGCTTCGGGTGCCAATGACGGAGGAATAATAGCTCCTGTGGCACCAGCTCCATCCAGATCGTCATCATCATCATCTAAGGGAATCTTCATAGCTCGACGTTCAGGCTGAAATCTTGCTTGACGATCTCTTCTGTTTGTCGGTGTAGCCACCTCAGCATTATGCCTAGGGTTTAGTAACTAATTATCACCCAAGTCCTCATCATCAGGATCTGCTGCTTGCCCAGGGTTATCGATATTCTGTTGATGCACTTGATCAGCGGCCAACACAGCTAATCTAGCCTACTCTTGTTGAGCAACCCTTCTCTCAATGTCACGTTGCGCCTCCATCCTGCCAATAAGTTGTGGTTCAGGGTTTATGGGTAATAATGCTTGAACAGAACTTCGAATATTCGGCATGCACTGAACAAAACCTGAATAAAACAAAAACAACAACTAAAAGTAAAATACAAGAATCTTTGACCAAAGGGTCTAGTAAATATCACAAACTTAGTTGACACCCGTATTCTCCGGCAATGGTGCAAAAATTTGATAACGCCCAAACTACAGCTCTCGTAAGAGTGTAAGCGGTCGCTATAAAATATAGAACCCAACTGGGTTGCGTGTCGAATCCCACAGGGAATACTTGGTCACTAAGTATGCAACGATTAGTAGACTGTTGATCGAAAATTCTACGAAAAAAAGGGGGATTTAATTGTAGCGTGAATTAAGAGTATCAAAGTAACAAAGAAAAACGGAATGTTTAGTAAGTTTTAATCAATGATAATTGTAAGTTAGGGTTATGTCCACCTTATGAGTTTTACGTATCTATTAATTATGAGTTATGCGAAATTCAGACATGCATGCGCTTATAGATATTCGTATTCTATGGTAAATTCTAGCGTCTTTCGACCATCACAGATTATCTCACTTTAACTCTTTCGAGCTTAAAGCGTATCTAATGGTACGAATTCTCCAAGAGGTTAATCTAGTTACGGCACTAACTTTTAAACAGGGGTTAATAGCCCTATTTCCTCGTCATACCCTGTTTTCCGCACATATAACTTTTCTTTCGAACAAGTTAATGCTATAGTGACGTATTCTATATGTTTGCAACCACAAGAATTTTATTTAAGATGAAGAGAGTAATGATATAAGCAGCATATGTGTCAAGAATTCACAAACTCATAGCAATATAGTATCTCATAAGGCTTCGATAACCCTAACAGAGAAGTTTAGCTACGCATGAGTGCAACGGAAAACACAATAGTCATTATCATCATACCAAAATAAGAATATCACGTGAAGTATGTTTTGGTAGCACTTGTGGCGTGAATTCCTTGCAAATAGCGTTTCTCTTGTCATAAAAATTAAAAGTTGAATAGATGAAAAATAATGTCAACAACGAATTTGTGAAGAAAAGGGGAAAGGATCGAATATGGAGGAATAAGGATGAGGGTGGCGGAAATTCAATGCTGAAAAGTTCAGCAAAATAGGATTTTTATAACACCCATATCCTATTCCTACTAATCTACTGCATATTTGTCCTAATCCTACTATGTTGCTGCATCCTTGTCCTACTCCTACTAAGTTATTGCTCGTCCCCAAGACTTTAGAAATACTGTTTTTGCCCAGGACAAGTTTTCCATGCATCACTTTCAGTCCACAAGCTTCCAGAAGCTGCCTTCCTTCTTACGTGAAGTTTCATTTGGCGTCCAATTTCCATAAAATGCTGAAATCTTCATCATTTATACTTGAAAACTTGCTAATCACATTGTTCAGCTCACTTACGGGAAAAAGGACTAAAAGTGCAGGAATTATATATTTTGTCCTTAAAACTTAGCTAAAATATGGGTAAATTATAGTACTTTAGGCGTGTAAATACGCCTATCATCAACACCCCACACTTAAAGCTTTGTTCTTCCTCGAACAAAATATCATCTCCATATAAACATCTACTTAGGGTTTCACAGTAACAGCACAAAATTTTCACCAAGACAAGCACGGCAATTATTAACAAAGAGTAGTTTTGTAATCACTACTAGAAACAATTCAACCTCTAATATAGACTCGTGATGGTGGTTAATTCGTATTCAAAAAGTTAAGGAACAAAGAATCTTACGCGAATACCCAAAACTCATCAACCATGTGTGTGTCACGATATATAACCCATAATCACTCACAAGTATTGTATATATTTCGAACATGTGTATAAGATTATCCTTGCTCTCACTCTCACAAAGAATTCATATGTTGCAACTGATGACCATAGGTTTGCCCTTAGTGTAATTCTCCACTAAATATTAGAATGCTAAGCTTAGGATCAAATAGGTCTTTTACAGGTTGTAATGTAGGCTAAGGGACGGGTAGGACTATTTTGGCCAGAAATAGTGACTATGTTGCTAAGCACTTTAATACATCACATTATGCCATTAACACTCTCTTTTAATCAACCCTGCTACCTTTCTTTCATCTATCACCCCTTTTCACCTATTTTGCCATTCAAACATAACTATCTTTTTATTTAATCATAAACTTTTTGTTTTTCTATTTGTTTTCTTCTTCTTCTCCTTTTTTTTAAATAACACACCTCTATGATAGCCACTTTTTTTCATAACAAATTCAAGTACCAATACCTTCTAAGGCATTACTCTCACCCAATTTCCTCTTATTTTGTCACATAACTTTATAATTTATAGCACTTAGGAATTTGGATCAAATTATGGTCTTGGAAAAATGGATTAGGCTTACATATGAGATTGTCAAAGAAAATGGCTTAAAGGCTCAAAAGGGGGTTATCTAGGATAATGTCTATGGGTATATAAAAAGAAGGTAAACAATGATAGGCTGCCAAAGAAATGCCTCAACCATCTCCTAAACTCACACTCTTTACTTCGCTTTACATACACACCGAGCAAGTTCTAGCATCAGTCACAAACACAGAATATACTATAATCTCACACACACAAGGCACATGGTCAACTTTATTAGGAGCAGTATAGACTCTTAACCCCAAAAGGTGAATGAATTAAACCACGCAAATATCACATAGTGAGTCATATTTAGAGCCTAAATGTCTCAATAGTAATGATTTTATCATAGACTCTTGTCACAATACCATGCTGCCTATCAAAACAATTTTATGCAAAATCTTGTCAAAAAAAAATAATTTAACTACTTAAGAAATAAAACAAACAAACATAAATAAGCAAAACAAACATAAATAAGCAAATGCAGATAAAAAAGTATAGCATACAAATACCAGCACCCCACACTTAGACAGGATACACTGTCCTTAGTGGAAAATAAATAAGAAGAACCTGGATTAGTCGAACTCCTCCTCTACGTCTGGGGTCATACCCCCTGCATCGGAATCATCATTGGAGTCGTCGTCATCCAAATTCTCCTCCACGTCGGAGTCTATCATTTGGCGATCATCATCAGTTGGCACATCGTCATCTAGAGGTTCCTCAAAGTACACACCTACTCCACACATAGCCCTTGTATGCTCATTTATTGGGTAGTCATAATCCAACTGTTGGAGCTCTGCAGCAGTTGGAACACGACCTCCGCTCATCATGATAAATCGAATCATGCTATAAAGATGGCGAAAGAAACTTTCATCCTGAGCATGTCGTTCTGTAGTGGTAAGGTTGACTCCATACATAGTTTCAACATCTTTAACCTTTGTGAGGTCAACCTTCTTTGGGTTGTGTGGAAGTTTATGATCAGTCGGCTCCTCTTCGATGTCCTCCTTCCTCAATATTACAGTTAACAGATTGCCAAAGATGAAGTGGGACCTCTTGTGTAGCCTGGCCTTACGTATTGAAGATCGAATTATCGCTCCAATATGGATGGGGACATTCGTCATTAATGCGTACACCAAACATACTTTGTCTCGTGTAATCTTCGTGAACTGGGTCACTAAAATTAGGCAGGAGTTGGCTATTCACAACCATATTCGAGCTTCTCTATTCAAGGAAGCGTAAGGGAAGGTGTTGTGCCGACCGGTGTCCTTGTGTCTGATCCATCGTGCCTTTGATCTTGTTCCTCACAGTATGTGTTTGATTGCCCTGTACGAACGTCTTTTATATAGATCTTTTAGTGGTGATGGATCAATAGATGGCAATCCCAGAAAATAGTTGAAGAACTCCGTATTAAGTTGTAGGACTTGGCCCCGAATCTTTACTTCACTCCCTATTGTTTTCAGTGACCAGTTGGCATAGAATTCTCGTGTTAGATCAAGATTGCATTCTCCCATATCTCGAAATATGAAATCAAGATTTAATGCCATTATCTTGGCCAACATGCGAGGTTCTTTCTTTACTAGGCTTTGCTTGTGTATCAACTCCAGTTGAACATATTTTTTCTCTTTATTGTTCCTATACCACTCCTTTTCTTACTCCTCTAGGACCCATTTGATTCTGAACATGCGGCGAGGTATTTGCAGCGTGGAGGATTCACCTTGCTCTTTACGTCCCCTTTTCTGGCCTTTTTGTGAGGTGGTCGCTTTATCCTTTCCTTGTCGTTCTTTTTGTGCCATTGTACCTGAGATTAAAATGATAGTCATGTTAGCTTTATCTTGGTAACTACAATTGACAAACAAACAGTAGTGGCCCAACCCCACACTTAATTTGTTGGCACAAACTAATTAAGTGAATGTTATCGATTACTTAAATTTCATCGATGTACATTTAGGCATTATGTTCCAACAATATAATCGGTGCAGTCATACTTTTCTTGTCATCTTAACTATCCTTTTCTGATTCTAGTTCATGTAATCTTGACAATGCTTTCATGTTTTGGACTAATGCATCACTTTGAATAAAACTACTACATAGATATTGTATCAATTTATGGCTTGGAATAATCACAACATCTCATGTTTGTAGTGACCCATGATTTTCATCTCAATGAACAAGTAATTCAAGATGGCTTTCAAGTTACAAGATAATGCAATTTTCTGAACCATGTCAATTTTGCAGGAAGTATGAAAGTGTATCGAAATTAACTACAAGTTGAAACCAAGTCTAGAACACCAATACATATTCTTTCACTTTCTTAGTTGTATCACAACAAATCAACCATATTCAAATCACCAACACTACTTCAAGATTTAACACCTTATTATAGGTGTAGTATTCTAATACTTACGGAATATAAGAGAAGAACAAAGAACTACTTACTTGGTTGATGTCCTCGGAATATGTTCTTGCAAAGTAAAAGAGCAAAGGGAAAATTTTTGAGAGATTTTGGAGAGGTAGGCGGTGCCTAAGTTGAAGTTGCAATGCAATTTTGTTTTAAGACTATGGTTCTATTTATAGGACAAGCTTGGGTCGGGTTTTGACCCATTTGGAATAGGGTTAGGAGACCAAAAGTGAGTATAGGCGGCGCCTAATGCTTTCCCTATGCTTGTCATAGGCGGCGCCGTTTTCAAAGCCTATTTGAGCATAGGCGGCGCCTATGCTATGGCATTGTTGGGCATAGGCGGCGCCTATGCCATGGCATTCTAGATTCAAAGACAAAAGGATTTTGCATAGGCGGCGCCTATGCTATGGCATTGTTAGGCATAGGCGGCGCCTATGCTGTAGCATCATAGAATCCGAAAGCTTAGGCCATAGTATAGGCCTTGCCTTGTTCGTTGCCTATATTTTCATAGGCAATGCCTAACCCATAGCCTTTTTCTTCTTCATTCCTAGCTTACCACCTTCATCAAATAATACTTCCAAATGAAAGTTAGAAACCAATCTCCTCCTTTATATCTCTTGCACCTACACTTACTCAAAAATGATTAGAATGATGGGTTGCCTACCATCAAGCGTCTTAGTTTTGGTCGTGCCTCGACTCTTCTTTTTTTTTGGATTTTTATTTAGTAAAAACAAATGCAAAAGAAACGATAAAAAAGAATGGGTTGCCTCCCATCTAGCGCTTGATTTATTATCGCAGCACGACATAATTACCTCGAGTACTTAGACTTTGTCGAGATAGATGGTGGCCATGCATTTAATTAAGTCAAGAGGACCGATATATGGCTTTACTCATTGGACATTCACCTTAAAAACAACACCCTTATTGTCATCTAGCTCAATTACACCAGACGAGTAGACTTGGCTTATTTTGTACGGACCGAACCATTTGGACCTTAACTTACCTGGGAATAGCTTCAGCCAAGAATTGAAAAGAAGTACCATATCACCCATTTGAAAGTTTCATTGAACAATCCGCTAATAATGATACTTTTTCATCCGTTCCTTGTAGAGGTCTGATCTTTCGTACGCATGTAGACAGAATTCATCTATCTCGTTCAGCTGCACCAATCTCAGATTCATAGTATCATCCCACTTCAAATTCAGTCACTTCAACGCCCACAATGGTTTGTGATCGAGCTCAATGGGCAAGTGACAGGCCTTCCTATAAACTAGTTGGTACAGGGACATGCTAATTGGTGTTTTGAGTGGAGTCCTATAAGCCCATAGTGCATCGTCCAGCTTTTGAGACCAATCTTTACTATTAGCATTTACAGTCTTAGTAAGGATTTGCTTGATCTCTCGATTGGAAACCTCTACCTGTCCACTAGTTTGAGGGTGATAAGGCATGGATACCTTGTGTTACTTGACCCCATATTTCACCAACACGGCTTTGAACAGCTTATTGCAAAAGTGTGATCCTCCATCGCTTATTATGGTATGTGGTACCCCAAAATGAGAGAAGATATTTCTCTTTAAGAATGGTACAACACGTTTTCCTTCATTATCGGCCAGCTCTACTGCTTCAACCCATTTGGATACATAATCAACAGAAACTAGGATATATTTCATCCCAAACTAATCTACGAATGGGCCCATGAAATCAATACCCCACACATCAAACAGCTCTACTTCAAGAATTTTTGACATGGGCATCTCATGGTGTTTTGAAACCGTGCCTTGTCTCTGACATTGGTCACATCTTCTCACAAATTCGTAGGCATCTCTAAATATCGAAGGCCAATAATAGCTGCTTTGCAATACTTTCCTTGCTGTCCGACCACCTGCATAGTGTCCCCCAACTTAGGAAGCATGACTTGCTTCCAAGATACTTGGCACCTCCACATTAGATATGCATCATCTGATCACTCCATCCGCGCATCGTCTAAACAAATATGGATCATACCAGAAGTAGTGTCTCACATCATGCATGTACTTCCTCTTTTGATGAAATGATAGATTCGCAGGCATCACATTACTTACCACAAAGTTTGCAAAGTCTGCATACCATGGTAACTCTTCCATCATCGTGGCTAAGATATCTTCATCAGGGAATACATCATCAATCTCAAGATCAGGCTGCACTATATGCTCGTTCTTGAGTCTATATAGATGATCAGACACTTGGTTTTTGCAACCTCTTCTATCTTTTACCTCGAAATCAAATTCTTGAAGCAACAATACCCATCAAATTAGCCTTGGTTTCGCATCTTTATTTGCCATCAAATATCTCAGAGCTGCATGGTGTATATGAACTACCAGTTTGGTTCCCAACAAATAAGCATGAAACTTTTCAAAATCATACACAACCGCTAGAAGCTCTTGTTCTATGACAATATTGTTTTTCTGGGCTCCGTTCAAGACCTTTCTCACATAGTAGATTCGATGGAATAACTTTTCTCTTCTCTGGCCAAGTACAGCACCCAAAGCTACCCCGCTAGCATCACACATGACTTCAAACGGTAGAGACCAATCGGGCGCTGCAATGATAGGAGCTTCAATTAGCTTCCCTTTGAGGCATTCAAATGCCTTCAAGCAGTCTTCACCGAAGTCGAACTTTGCATCCTTCTTCAAAAGGTTGCATAATGGAATAGCAATCTTGGAAAAGTGTTTAATGAACCTTCGATAAAAACCTACATGCCCGAGAAAACTACGAACTTCTTTGACAGAAATTGGGGGTGGTAGTTTCTCGATGACTTCGATTTTAGCTCGATCCACCTCAATTCCTCTTTCGGAGATTTTATGCCGAAGAACAATACCTTCATTTACCATAAAGTGGCACTTCTCCTAGTTCAGCACTAGGTTGAATTCAACACATCTCTGTAATACCATACTTAGATTTTCCAAGCACGATTCAAACGACTCACCCACAACTAAAAAATCGTCCATGAACACCTCCAGAGTGTCTTCCACCATATCAGAAAAAATAGACATCATACAACGCCGAAAAGTGGCGGGTGCATTACATAGCCCAAATGGCATATGTTTGAAGGCAAATGTACCATATGGGAATGTAAACGTTGTCTTCTCTTAATCCTCCGGAGTAATACAACTCTGATTATAGCCGAAATAACCGTCTAAGAAACAAAACCATCCTTTCCCTGCTAATCGATCGAGCATTTGGTCCATGAATGGCATTGGGAAGTGGTCCTTAAGTGTCCATGAATTCAGCTTCAGATAGTCCATGCATAATCTCCACCCTGTGGCAGGTCTGAGTGGAATTAACTCATTCTTTTCATTCGCAACTACCGCCATGCCACCTTTCTTGGGTACAACACAACCCCTGCATCTAACTACTTAATAATTTCTTTCTTCACCACCTCTTGTATAGGTGGATTTAAACGCCTTTGATGCTCAATAGTGGGTATGCAATTTTCTTCAAGCCGAATCTTGTGTGTACAAATCCCAGGCGGAATACCAATGATATCAGCGATGGTCCAACCGATGGCTCTCAAATACTTCCGTAGAACCACGATGAGAGCTGCAACTTGCTGCTTACCTAAATCTGCCGCCACAATAACCGGGAGTGTGTTACCGCTTCCCAAGAATGCATACTTTAAATGACTAGGCAGGTCATTCAATTTTAACGTGGGTGGATCTTCAATAGATTGTTTAGCTGGTGGTGTACGTCGGTTTTTGAGATCAAGGTCCAGCTTCTTGGGAGCATGAGGATATGACCCTAATCCTGTTAGAGCACAAATAGTTTCTTCATAATTTTCAGCATCCATACGCTCAACATTCATAAGCACAACCGCTAATGGGTCATCAATAAGCTTCTCCTCTACAGGTAATTCTTTCTCATCATCAAAATAAACATTAGCTATCGAGAACACGTTCAGATTTTTGGGTTGCTTCATTGATTTACACACATCAAAGCGGACTACTTCGTCATTCATCTGGAATAGAAGCTCATTAGCTCTTAAATCAATAAGCACACTTCCTGTTGCAAGGAAAGGGCGCCCCAAGATTATAGAAACTTCTGAGTCCACCTCACAATCCAAGATAACAAAGTCTGCCGGAAAGATAAATGAAGAAACCTTCACCAATACATCACATAAAATACCAACAGGTCATTTTACCGACCTATCTGCCATTACAAGCCTCATATTGGTTGGAGTAGGATCCCCCAATCCCAACTTTTTGTAAATAGATAGTGGCATTAAGTTGATGATGGATCCTAAATCGTATAATACCTTGGAAAAATTCAGAGATCCAACAGTGCACGGAATAGTGAAGGCACCGGGATCGGCCTTCTTCTGTACTAGTGATCTGGTAGCGATTGCACTACAATGATGAACAGTATCTGTCAACTCATAACTTGTTGCTTGCTTCTTTGTTAAAAGATCCTTCATAAATTTCGCATACCCAGGCATCTGTTCTAGCGCCTCTACCAATGGATCAGCTGTTTTAACATTGTCATGAATTTATTGAACTTGGTATCATCAGCTTTCTTTTTTAATCTTTAAGGAAAAGGTGGTGGTGGAAGGTGAATAGTTTTCTCCATGACTTTTTTTTCATCTTGCTTTAGGTTGGCAATTTTTTTTGGCTATAGATGTTTCGGGGTGACGTCATTAACGCCTTCTTCAGCTTCTTCGGCGTCTTCTGGTTTGGCATCATCTAATACATCGTCAGCCACTTGTATACCTTTGGCTGGATTTTCCAACACCTTACCACTCCTGGTAGTAATAGCCATGCATGTTCCATCATTCCTTAGGTTTTGTATTGTGTCGCTAGGTAAGGTGCCAGCTTTTCTTTGATTTAATGTAGCTAAAATTTGACTCAATTGTTGCTCCAACTATTTTATTGAAGTGGAATGCGAGTCAACCAATTTCTTCATTGAGGACAAATCAATTATTACCTCGATTACTCCCGTGCTGGTTGCCTCTACTCCTTTCAATAGCTTCGCCATCATATCTTCCATTGACATCTTACCAGAGCCAGATGCAGCGGTGTCACAACTTCCAGGAGGAACATACAAACCACTCATGTCAGTCTTATTCTTCCAACTACCTTGATCACGATCCTTGTTTCAAGATTTATCGTAATAGTTCCGACTTTGGTTTCCTTGGGCATTGCCTCGGAAACCCCACTGATTGTTCAAGTAGTTGGCTTCTTCTTCATAATCGGATTCCTCTCTTCCTTTTGATGCAACTGTTTTGACTTTTTCGGTCTTCCCTGATAATAGATGCTTTGTAAGAAGATCCATTTATGTTTTCATGTGCGCCATATCATGATCGCATTCCTCCTCTCTTTCGCCTTTGTTCTGCAGTCTTGACAATAGATTCAGTGGGGCTTGTTACCTCAGAATCCCCGGTATGCCAAGATCTACTTTGCTTTGTCATCCGGTCTAGCATATCGCTTGCCTGAACAAAGGTGAGGTCCATAAATGATCCTCCAGCTGAATTATCCACCACTGGTTTAGTTACTGAATTCAAGGATCTGTATAGTATCTTCATCAAGTGGACATTGGTCGTGTGATGGTTTGGTCACCTCATAAGCTTCTTCTTGAACCTCTCCCATGTTTCGTGGAGAGCTTCAGTTGGAAGCTGTCGAAAATTGCTGATCTCATCTCTCAACTGTGCTCTCTTGGATGGCGAAAAAAATCTTTCTAGGAAAGCATCTTTCAATTGCCTTCAATTTGTAATAGAATCATGAGTCAGCCCGTTCAACCATAGAGTTGTCTCCCCAAATAGAGATAATGGAAATAAGCGCAGCCGAATTGTATTCTGTCCAATGCCTGGATTGTCGAATGACTTGCATGTAGAGATAAAGTTGACCAGATGCATATTCGGATCATCACCGGCAAGTCCACCGAATAATCCCTTGAGTTGCAATAACTGAATCATGGTGCTAATGATGTTGAACTTGGCTTCGGGTGCCAATGACGGAGGAATAATAGCTCCTGTGGCACCAGCTCCATCCAGATCGTCATCATCATCATCTAAGGGAATCTTCATAGCTCGACGTTCAGGCTGAAATCTTGCTTGACGATCTCTTCTGTTTGTCGGTGTCGCCACCTCAGCATCATGCCTAGGGTTTAGAAACTAATTATCACCCAAGTCCTCATCATCAGGATCTGCTGTTTGCCCAGGGTTATCGATATTCTGTTGATGCACTTGAGCAGCGGCCAACACAGCTAATCTAGCCTACTCTTGTTGAGCAGTCCTTCTCTCAGTGTCACGTTGCGCCTCCATCCTTCCAATAAGTTGTGGTTCAGGGTTTATGGGTAATAATGGTTGACCAGAACTTCGAGTATTCGGCATGCACTGAACAAAACCTGAATAAAACAAAAACAACAACTAAAAGTAAAATACAAGAATCTTTGACCAAAGGGTCTAGTAAATATCACAAACTTAGTTGACACCCGTATTCACCGGCAATGGTGCAAAAATTTGATAACGCCCAAACTACAGCTCTCGTAAGAGTGTAAGCGGTCGCTGTCAAATATAGAACCCAACTGGGTTGCGTGTCGAATCCCACAGGGAATACTTGGTCACTAAGTATGCAATGATTAGTAGAGTGTTGATCGAAAATTCTACAAAAAAAGGGGATTTAATTGTAGCGTGAATTAAGAGTATCAAAGTAACAAAGAAAAACGGAATGTTTAGTAAGTTTTAATCAATGATAATTGTAAGTTAGGGTTATGTCCACCTTATGAGTTTTACGTATCTATTAATTATGAGTTATGCGAAATTCAGACATGCATGCACTTATAGATATTCGTATTCTATGGTAAATTCTAGCGTCTTTCGACCATCACAGATTATCTCACTTTAACTCTTTCGAGCTTAAATCGTATATAATGGTACGAATTCTCCAAGAGGTTAATCTCGTTACGGCACTAACTTTTAAACAGGGGTTAATAGCCCTATTTCCTCGTCACACCCTGTTTTCCGCACATATAACTTTTCTTTCAAACAAGTTAATGCTATAGTGACGTATTCTATATGTTTGCAACCACAAGAATTTTATTTAAGATGAAGAGAGTAATGATATAAGAAGCATAGGAATTCCAGGCTAAAAAAATAAAGTAGAACAAATTTATTTTAAGACTTTTAAAAGATAGACTTTAAACTACAGAAATTTCATGAAATTTAACTTAGATTGAGAATTTTATAACCACTTTCTATTTGAAACACCACCATTCCAACCATCCTAGGTCTTTTAAAAGGTTCTCGTTACCTCTTCCAACACCAACAGCAAGTGTAACTCCTCTTTCTCTACCAATATTACCTATAGTAACATCGGCAGCAGGTCCTCTTTCTCTACCAACATCATCTATAGTATCAGTAGCAGCAACTTCCCTTCCTTACCAACAGCAACAGATCCCCTTCCTCTACCAACAGTAACAACTTCCTTTTCTCTACCAGAAGCAATAACATCAACTCCCTTCCATTTACCAACAACAACAACTCCCCTTTCTCTACCAGCAGTAACAACATCAACTCCCTTCCCTCTATCAGCAGCAACAATTCCCCTTCCTCTACCAAAAACAATAACATCAACTCTCTTCTCTCTACCAGCAGCAGAAATATCAGCTCCTCTTCCTCTACCAGCATTAGCAGCAGCAGTTGCCCTTTCTCTACCAGTATCAGCAGCAGCAGCTCCCCTTCCTCTACCAGCAGCAACAGCAGTAGCCTATAATATATAACAAAAAATGTAAGAAAATAATATATAAATGAACTAGTGGTAAATGAAAAGTCAATTGTTACCTTTGTAGACCCTTTTGGTCTTCCTCTTCCTTTTTTTGTGCCTACTGCTAGAAAAGAACCTACACTGGATTTTGTTGAACTTGTAGCCAAAAGATAACCCTTCTTATTATGACCCTTGGCATGACATATATTGCATCTTAACTCAACACCATGTTTAGAAAACTTTCCAGTCTTGTTTTCACTTTGCTCCTTCTTCTAGATTTGTCAGGTCTTCCTGGCAGTTTTTCTATTATTGGAGGTAAAATAAAAAGGTTGGTTGATTTTGACCACATTTGCATATTAGCAATAGGCTGGATGTAGTAACTATAAGTCTTGAGGTAGGTTTCCTTGGTATACCAATGTGAAATATAATGAATTGGCTCTAATCTCCTATAATGTAGTGCAGCTACAGCATGACAACAAGGTATATCTTTAAACATCCAAGACCTACAAGTACAACTTCTATCTCTCAAATTCACTATGAAAGTATTGCCACAACTATCCTTAACTTCAAAAGCAAACTCACCATTCCACTCAAGGGTACACTTGATTGATTTTGTTGTGTTTTCTTGCAATTCTTTTAGTGCCATTGGAGAAATATTAGTTAACCAAGTATCAACAAACTCTCTCAGTTGTCCTATTCTTCTCATCACCTTGACCCTTTTTTCTTCAAGTATTGTGATTATATTCTTGTGTCTTGGCTCCAATATCAATGAATTAAAACTTTCAACCATGTTGTTGTCAACACTATCACAACAACTCTGATACTTGAAGTACACTTTGGACCACCTTTCTATGTTATACCACAAAAGATCTTCACAAATTTTATCACCTAAAATCTCCATATGATCCAAATGTATTCTCAATTCTTGCTCATATGTGGATTTGGCACACTTCCAAAAACAATTTCTCCTTTCAATACCTTTCCAAACTTTGGACCAGTTAGCTAGAATATGTCTTGCACACATTCTTTGTTCTGCATTTGGCAGCAATTCTGTAATTGCATTGTCAAGACCCTTCAAGAAATAATAAATGTTAGAGATTATAGTTAAAAAAGAAAATATAGTTAAAAGAAAAAAAATAAAGACCATTAATAACAAATGCTTTACCTTCTGCATATCAATGATAGTAGTCACTCCAGATCCATCTCCCAGCTCAAGATCATTCTTCACAAGTCGTATAAACTATCTCCAATTGAATTTTTTTTTCAACTTCAACCACTGCACAGGATAATGGTAGCATTTGATTATTCTCATATTTACAAACAGCCACAAGTAGTTAACCTTTACAAACACCTTTCAAAAAGCAACCATCAAATTCAATACATCTCCAAGCAACAGCTTTGAATGCTTTCTTCAAAGCATCAAAGCATATATAAAATGATACAAATTATTCTTTTCCATCTTCAAAGGTTTCTTCACTAAGCTTCACCACACATGTGATACCTTGATTGGTATATAAAAGCTCATCTTTATAATCCAGAATCCTTTTAAACTCCTCTACATGGTCACCCATGATCTACTGCAACACAATATTACTAGCTTTTTTTGCCACTATCCTCCCAATATATACCTCCAATTCTTTTTTCACCAAGTTTTGAAACTGAAAAACTCTAATACCAGGCTCAGAAATAATCCTTTATCTGTATCTCTCTGTCAAGTACTTTGAATTCACAAGTTTGTTTTTGGTTGTGGCATTATATATGTGGAATGGATTATACTTCTTCACCTGAAAATCTCCAGTTCTAGAATCATGGCTTCCAAACAACAACCATGGACAGCCATCAATACATTTTACTCTCACCGTTTTTGGTTCATTCACATACTTGTCTAATTCTACATGTTCTTGCACAACATACAAAGTAATAGTTTTTCTAAATTGCTGAACATTCTAAAAACAAACACCAAGCTCCCAAACTATTTTTATATGTAGGATCAAAGACAATTTCCTTATGATTTCTTTTTGTTCTTCTTGCTTTTCTTTCTCTTCTTCCAGATTGTTCTACTTCATCATCTCCATCATTGCCATCATCACTATCTATTTAAAAGCTAACATCTACATCAGAATCAAAATATGGCTCATCTCCGGCTATTTTTCCCTCTAAAGTAGTTTTTTTGTTGGATAAAAACTCATCATATCCTAAGTCAACTCTTTTTTACCTAAACTAACCCCTTCAGTTCTAGGCTCATTTTTCTTTCTTTTTGTTCTTCAGATCTCTTTATTTTGGCAGCTCTCTTTTCTTCCCTCAAAACTCTAACTTCATCATGAACATACCTACCATATTCATCTTCTCCTTCATCAAAAAAGTCTTCATAATTTGAATTTATAGTATCATCAGATTCACTTACCCAATCTGATGGAATTATTGGCATATCTGATACAGTAACAAAGCTAGTCCAATCCAAGCTTTGCTCATCATGAAGAGCATCATAACAATCACTACCCAAAATATGCTCTCCACTAGAAGAAACCCCACCACCATTACTATTAAAGTTCTATTCAACAGTAGCAGCAACACCACTACCACTACTCTTTCAACAATACTAGCAGAGGGTGCACTACTCAAGTCCTACACAACAGTTGCAGCAAAACCACTACCTAAATTTTCCTCTACACCACCTAAATCCTCATTATTAGAATCAACAGAACCAAATACATTACACTCTCCAACACTAGTAGCAGCACCACCACTATTTAAATTTTCACTCACAAAAGCCTTTTGAGGTGTTGCAGGCTCTACCAAACCATCTTCAAACCCTAATTTTTCAGTTATCCCACAGTCTTGAATAAACTCTTTGTCAAAAGAAGTAGAAGATTTCCCACCCACATGGGAAATATATTCAATAGCAGGTGCTTTAGGAACCATGTGGGGTTCATCTACTAAATGTGACACATATAGATGAACAATATCTCTATTTTTATGTTGATGTACAATACCCAAAATATCCCTATCACAAGTCACTTTTACTAGGTAATTACGTTTAGGAGGTCTCATATAGACAATGCACGATTCAACATTATAACCAATTTCATTAACATACCCAACAAACTCATAGTATGAAAACCTGTCAATATAGACACCAAAACAATCTGTAACAATACCTCTATGGTACTTTATACGAGTCTTTTACTGTAACCTTCCTCCATGATGAAACCTCAATATAATATATGCAAAATCCATAGGTAATCTAAAAAAAAAAATAAAAAAAAATATGATCTTTACAAAAAAAAAATCAATTTTTACAGCATAGAAAAACCCTAAATCCAAATACAACAATTAAACAACTTAAACAATTTACGAAAAGCCCTAAAATGAACCTGTTAGAATACTAATCGAGTTGTAGATCATATGATTTTGGGTGAAATGGAGTTGAAAATTAACCTAAATTCGCGATTTTTGGCAGCTAAAGTGAGAGAAATGTCGTTGAGTGAGGAAATTAGGGGTATTTGTTAGGGTTGGGTCGGGTTTTAATGATTGGGTCGGCTTTATTAAGGTTGGGTCGGGTTTTAGTAAGGGATGGGTTGGGTTTTAGTAAATGGATTCATCAAATGACGTGGACGAATCAAAAACACTCGTGTCCAACACTACCTAGTCTTGACTTTGGATAAGATTTAGAGGGGTG
The DNA here is from genome assembly GCA_030864225.1 of Capsicum baccatum var. pendulum. NCBI lineage: Eukaryota > Viridiplantae > Streptophyta > Magnoliopsida > Solanales > Solanaceae > Capsicum > Capsicum baccatum. Next base: position 30,925,651 of record CM061561.1, read on the forward strand.
AAATAAATTCAATTCAAAGTTATTAAGGGGGGCAAATAATTGTCATACAAGTTTAGAGTCTAAAGTAAGTTTTTCGATATATTATTTCTAAATTTTAAGTTACATCTAGCTTTAAATTATTGCACTTTTCAAATATTTAGCCGTTGTTAAGTATTGAGAATTGTGCTGAATTTAAGTCATAATTAAGACTATTTATTCTAAACTCTTGCACTATTCAGTATTTGAGGTGCCCAATCATCTCTGGCATTAAAAAACTAGTTCATTTCTCAACATTATCAATAAAGTCATCATGCAGGGAGGCTTCAAGTATTAAATGTTGTTTGTTCTCAATTCATATATTTCAGGGATCTGCTTTTATCTTTCCATAAAGTGTGCTAAAGAAGTAGACAAGAAATGTAGAAAATAGAAATGTTAAATGCCTCTAAGAAGGCACCTAGGAGTAGAAGGCTTTATTGATAGGGTTCTTTGCATTTAAAGTTTATGGTAAGATTTTATTTTATTTTTTGGTCTGGACTTTGATAATGGTGGTAAATACCCTTGGGCATCTTGAGATAATCTTTGTTACCCCTACATGGAGGGTGGCGCAAACTTCAGAAAACTCTCTGACATTAGTCATCTTGTTGCGCTATAAACAAACATGAATTTGGTCGCGTACAGGCAAATTAAACCTTACTTCAGTGAATAGCCCGTGAAGCACACTGAAGAGGTAACCTGACTAAGCAAGCCCCGTGCGACGAATTTGACCGAGAAAGCATCTAGGGATTTTCAAACCTATGACCCCAAAATGGTGATCACTTGCTCAACCAACTCGGCAACCCTTAGTGGGTTGATGATGTGGTCATTATTTTTAAACATATTTGGTGTTTAGAGATTAATTCCTGTATGCGTCATCTGAATAGTATGTCAAATGCTTTGAAACATAAAACTTATTTTACAATTACATAATTGTTTTTTCATATTGACCTGATTAGAGGTGGAGGGATTGGGGAGAGGGGAGAAGAATTTAAAAAAAAAAAATTGGGGGTGGGGTGGGGTGGGGTGGGGGTAGAGGTGAGGAAGGGTAGTCATTGAGAAATAATATGACAGTTGAACTTTAAGGTAATACGATTTAACATACTTGAACGAGACATTCTAATATAAAATGATTAGAATTAATATTTTGATATTATCCACGCATCGCGCGGGTACGTATACTCGTTAGAAGTAATTATAAAGATTATAATATGAATTAGTTGTGTCAAAATATATGCTCTCCGGCTTTTAGCATTTATCTAGATTTTATTTGGATATTAATTAATGGTTATAGGAATCCATGAAATAAACCAAACCGTAATTCTCATAGTTCACATTAGGGTTCATTTAAATCATGGCTAAAACTTAAAGACAGAAGGCCACAGCAGACATTGTCTGTTTTTATCATTCACAAAATACTCTGTTATCTTTGTCACGCCCCGAGCCGAGGCCCTGGACGTGAGATGCACTCGATACTATTGCTAGTACGAGCAAACGTTCTATTATAACACATGAGAATACAACCAACATGAAAGAGTATAACTAAAACAATATGAGATTGAAATAAGATTTCTTAAAGGAAAAAATATTATCATCAAAGTTTATTAACACCACTTAATTTTATACAATACTAATAGTCATGATAAACAATAGAAATTAAAAAGTTTGTTTGACAACTATACTGGCATATGAAGCCTCTAATAAGTACTAATACTGAAAGGAAAGAAAATACAAAAAAAAAATCATATCTCATCCAACCTCCTGGTAGGAAAGAGGTTCACCAATAGCAAAAGTTAGGAATCCTAATAAGGTATCTGATTGCGGACATAAGAACCAGAACCTACATCATGAAAATGATGTAGCGCCAAAGACGGTCAATACGTGAATGTATTGGTATGTAAAACTAACGCTATCAAGTGGGTCAGGCCGGGACAACCCAGAATTGGCTCGTCAAAAATAATCGGGTTGTGGATCGGGCCTGGTCCAGGTTGGGGTTAAGTGGGTCGGGCTGGTCCGGGATCAACAGTAAAATTTATAAAAACAACCCTAACCCGGCCCACTTAACCCAACCCGATCAAACCCACCAAACTCGGTCAAATTCGATCAAAAAATCGGTCAAACTAGGTCAAAATATATAAAAAAAAAATCAATATAAATTATATATACCCACCTATATACATTATAAATACGTTAAACAATATATATACACTAAATATATAGTATATACTACATTAGAATTTAAGAAATATATACACAGTTACATATATATACGCACCGTTCAATATATATGTACTACTTTAAAGTTTAAATAAAATATACTACAATATGTATACATTACAATATATATATATATATATATATACATATATATATATATAGTTATATATATATATATAGTTATATAGTTATATATTAATTTATAAAACATATAAACATGTATATGTTAAATATACACATCTATAGAAGATATATACATATATATACGCACCGTTCGATATATATATCCTACTTTAAATAAAATATAACAATATATATACATTATAATATATATATATATATATATATATATATATATATATATATATATATAGAGAGAGAGAGAGAGAGAGAGAGAGTTATATACTAATTAATAAAACACATACACATGTATGCATTAAATATACACATCTGTTGAAGATATATACACATGTATACGCACCATTAAATGTATATGTACTACTTTAAATAAAATATACTACAATATATATACATTAAAATATATATATATATATATATATATATATATATATATATATATATATATATAGTTATAGTTATAGTTATATATAGTTATATACTAATTTATAAAACATATACACATGTATACGTTAAATGTACACAGCAATAGAAAATATATACACAACAACAACAACAAACCCAGTGTATTCCCACCTGGTGGGGTCTGGGGGGGGTAAGATGTACGCAGTCCATACCTCTACCTCTAAAGAAGTAGAAAGGCTATTTCCGATAGACCCCCGGCTCAAGACACAAGATACCAGGCAAATACATATTAAAGCACCGAACAAAGTTACAAGACTACATAACATAAATAACATAACATAAATACGGCAGCCATAAATAGAAAGAAACAGGGGAAAGCACCCAGCCTCTTACTAAAACAAGGAGCACGGAATCATAACAAGAATACTACCCCCAACAAGTAAAACCCTACACTAGCGACCCAAACTGGCCCTAGTCTTCTGCCCTAATTCGCGTCCTCCAGACCTTCCTATCTAGGGTCATGTCCTCGGTGAGCTGCAACTGCTCCATATCCCGCCTAATCACCTCACCCCAATACTTCTTCGGCCTACCCCTACCCCGCCTAAAACCATCCAACGCTAGTCTCTCACACCTACGAACTGGGGCATCCATGCCCCTCCTCTTCACGTGTCCGAACCAGCGCAATCGGACTTCCCGCATCTTGCACTCCACTGGAGCCACACCAACCTTCTCCCTGATAGTCTCATTCCTAACTCTATCCCCTCGAGTCATCCCACACATCCAGCGCAACATCCGCATTTCCGCCACCTTCATTTTTTGGATGTGGGAGTTCTTAACTGGCCAACACTCCGCTCCATACAACATGGCCGGGCGGACTACCATCCTGTAGAATTTGCCTTTAAGCTTGGGCGGCACCTTCTTATCACACAACACCCCCGACGCGAGCTTCCACTTCAACCATCCCGCCCCGATACGGTGCGAGACATCCTCGTCAATCTCACCGTTACCCTGTATCACGGACCCGAGATACTTGAAACTATCCCTCTTACATACCTCCTGCGAATCCAGCTTCACGACCACCTCGTCCTCCAACCTCACGTCATTAAACTTGCATTCCAAATACTCTGTCTTGCTTCTGCTCAACCTGAACCCTTTAGACTCAAGAGTTTGTCTCCACACCTCTAATTTGTCATTCACACCCTTTCGGGTCTCGTCAATCAGAACTACATCGTCTGCAAAAAGCATACACCAAGGCACCTCTCCTTGAATACGTCGCGTCAATACATCCATCACCAAGGCAAACAAAAAAGGACTAAGAGTAGATCCCTGATGCAATCCTGTCAAGACAGTGAAATGCTCTGAGTCTCCTCCCGCCGTCCTTACCTGAGTTTTCGCTCCATCATACATATCTTTAACTGCTCTGATATAAGCCATCGGGACTCGACTCACCTCCAAGCATCTCCAAAGCACCTCCCTGGGAACTTTGTCGTAAGCCTTCTCTAGGTCGATAAACACCATGTGCAGGTCCTTCTTCCTTTCCCTATACTGTTCCACCAGCCTCCGTACCAGGTGAATTGCCTCCGTCGTCGAGCGCCCAGGCATAAATCCAAACTGATTTTCCGAAATAGACACTATCCGTCTCAGCCTCCCTTCGACCACTCTCTCCCAAATCTTCATAGAGTGACTCAATAACTTAATCCCCCTATAGTTATTGCAACACTGGATGTCACCCTTATTCTTATAAAGAGGGATCACGGTACTCCACCTCCATGCCTCGGGCATCTTTGCCGTCTTGAAGATTTCATTAAACAGACCAGTCAACCACCTTACCCCAGCCTCTCCAACGTACTTCCAAAACTCCACCGGAATCTCATCCGGCCCCGTCGCCCTACCCCTCCGCATCCTGCGAACAGCCTCTCTAACCTCTTCTACCCTAAAACGTCTACAATAACTAAACTCCCGACACTCCTCTGAATGCTCCAGTTCCCCTAGCACAATAGCTCTATCCCCTTCGTCATTCAAGAGCCTATGAAAGTACGACTTCCATCTATTCTTAATAAGTCTGTCCTCCATCAACACTCTGCCATCCTCCCCCTTAATGCACCTCACCTGATCGAGGTCACGGCCCTTCCTCTCCCTAGCCTTAGCGAGTCTAAACAACTTTTTCTCCCCTCCTTTCCCCTGTAACCCCGCATACAGGCTCTCAAACGCGGCCGTCTTAGCTGTCGTGACTGCTGACTTAGCCTCCTTCCGTGCTAGCTTGTACTCTTTCCTGTTTACCCGCTTCTCTTCTTCGTCCCTGCTCTCCACCAACTTAGCATACGCCTCTTTATATGCTACTTAATATAATATTTTAATAATACTTGGTATTAAATTAATAATATATTAGAAGTAAGTTTTTAATTTAAACTATAAATTCAATTTAAATCATTAAGTGAAAAAAATTACAAAGTAAGGATTAAGGAGTGAATGAATTTGGGTAATTTTATTGATTGCGAAATGATCCAAAATTTATAATTAAATCAATGATAAATCTAAAAATTATGCATCATTTTTTACAACTCATTCATGTTAATATTAACTTTAACTTGCATAGGATAGTCAAAGTCAACGGGGGCAAAACCATGCATTGGACTTGATTCTGCTGAATTCTCCCGTGAAGACATAATTTTTTCAAGTTTTAGCTCTTCGTTCAACTCCACTTCCATTCCTTGGTTTATTTTTTTCCGCGCTAATTCAATCTCTGAGGTAAACTAGAACATTCATTGAATTGTTTCCTAATGAGTGTTGCTTGTCTCCAAGATGTTGTCGCCCCTGACTAAAGGTGCTCTCTGATGCAACGGTTGACATTGGACATTCAAGATATCTCTAGCTAATCTTGAAAGCACAGAATATTGTGTTTCATTACTCCTCCACCAATCCAATGTGTTGATCCGTTGTCTGCAATCCTCTGGTGGCGACCGATAATATTTCACCTCTTCCTGATAAGTTGATGTGTAAGCTCTCTCATCAACACTGTTCCAACAAGGTAAATCATAAAAGGAATCAGAAAAACCACTATGTACCGGCCTTTTAGAAAATGATGGCTCCTCGGGAGGATGAGGAGTGACAGTTAGAGTGATATTTGTAGGTACGGCTAAATCAAATAAATCAGCATAGTGATTATATAAATTTTCTATGTATTCATTTGCATCACTCATAGTCGTTCACAAATTAGGTTGTACAGGTTCAGAATCATTGTTAGTATTTATTTCTAAGTTAGCATAAATAATAGTACTAAAGTGGCACATAGTATTATATTTCATGCACGGATTTAGCATAGCACCAACCAAATAAATAGAAGGAATCAGGAAAAAATATTTTTTATATTTAGTAAACATGGCAGCAACAGCCTCTTTATAAACTTCTTATTTTAATGTTCTTTGAGAAAACTAGAAATATCGGTTATATATCCCAAAATATTACAAACATTAGGATAATAAGCACCGAAAAATTTAACCGTAGATACATAAGAAAAATTTAAAAACTTAACAAGATCATTAATTACAATCCAATCAGAATCATGTAGAATGCAATCAGCAGAATCAGTAAATGAACCAAAATGTTGGTTAAAGGCTAGTTGTAACACCCCAATTTTCTGAACTGGATCGCTACACGGTGCACATAATCCCGAGGGACCACAAGCTAACCCATGACTTATTTCTGTACCTATATACTACAATATATGATGTAATAATGCGGAAAACATGAACAATAGGCCATAAGGTTCAACTGCATAGAATATCTTACCAATCATAACATCTATATGGGGTAGCAAATACCCAAAACAACTTAAATCTGAATCAAATCTGAACTAAATCTGAAAGCCTCTAAATATTGTCTGAGTAAGGATTTGAAGGAACATGTCTCCAACTAACTCCGTCTAGCAAACCTGAACTGAAATAATAAATGAAATAAATAATGTCGTCCTTGAATGGATGAGGACTCACTTCAACTCTACAACGCTACTGCTACTGCTACTACTGATCTAGAGCTTGTATCTGTGAACCTATTGTGTAACATGAAAAAAATACCATAGCAAAAATGTGTCAGTACAACTGGGAGTACTGAGTATACAGTGAGTTAGGCTAAATGCAAAAGGGTGTACATGCATGAACGATGCTAATTGACTGAATGATATGAACAAAAGAGTGCAAACATGCATACGTAGTAACTGATATTGTGATTACATAATATCTGGATATGGACACTAATACATGATCTACTGATATCTATCATGACAAATACTGAAATTCTGATAAAATAGATGATTGTGTCTGAAAGTTCTGAATTTAATGGAACTATCTCTGTTCCGTTCTATAACTGAATTGACTGTATCTCACGGTCCTGATATACTGCAATCTGAAGAACTATCTGGGTTCTTTTACTGAGACTGGGACTGAAACTGTCAGAGGTATTTGTTTGATCGACATGCCCCAATAATGCATATAACTAAGTTAGGGTCCATACCGCGCAACTGGTAAGGACAGCTGTGAGTGACCCTTAGCTGGCAGGTACTCAAAATAAGAATAGTCGGAACCCTAAACTAACGGATTAAGCCACCTCATCAACCGTATTTGACAGGTTAAGATTTCTCAACCTATGATGGCTACGTAGTTCTGGAACACAAGGATGATTACTAAGAAACACACTCTAAACTGGTAGGTGAGTTCCCATCCTTATATTTACTCAATGCTAACTTCTACTCCCATCTGAAGAGACTGAACGTGAGTTAACTGATGGTACATGGACTAAGTAACTGACTTCCATTGACTAACGGATTAGTGCTACTATCTGAGAATTAACTGAGATCATGAAATTTCTGAGGTTTCCTGAGTCACATGCCCGACTGAATTCCATAGATCATGGCTTGACCAAGACTATCGTGATAACATAACATGGATCTAGGAACACAGCTGTATATTTTGGGTACAAGTACCCCCAAGACTCGATGGAAGGAAAATGAGACACATGACTGACTTGGTCGTAAGAGTAGAGTTCACAATTTATCATATCATTAGTAGGGGATTTCACACTAAGCATAGTTCTCAACATCTTATACATGGAAGGGAAATTCATACAACATGTATATACTTGCATAGCTTCAATATCATGGTCAATCCATATCACAACAACAATGTGTATCACTCACTTGGAATTCATGATAAATCGTAAAGCATGGACTTGTCATTTAAGCACTATTAAATCATGGGACATGAATTATATCATCTAGGAATATTATCAAACACTTTGCACGCATTCTTTTAGCTTAAGTATGTTCATGAATTTCACCATATTAAGCCATATAAGGATCATGGGTTTCAACTAACAAACACATAAACTTCATGAAAACACCTTTAGATATCATCTTGAAACTTAAACAACAGCCATCAACATGTATATGCTCATATCACAACAAGACAATCACAAAATATTTAAAACATGGTTCTTAAGCTTTATGAGCTAAATGAATCCATAGATGAACACTACACATACCTGACTCAAGGTTTTTGATGTTTTTTAAACTTGAATCATTTGAAATCCTTTGATTTTTGAATAAGATTGAGTCTTGTTCTTGGAGATTAAATTTAGAGAGAAACCCTAGTTTTTGTTTGTGAAATAATAATGAGCAAAATGGCTGAATTCGGACTCATATAGGTATTTATAGGCGAGTTATAAGTAACCAAAATACCCCTGTTAAAATGGCCTGGAAGTAAACTAAACGTGGCATATAATGACCCGACTAACGATCCATTAGGAACTTGATGGTCCGTCATTTCGACCGTCATACATGGACCAAAAATAGGGTTCACTAGATAAGAGTTGACGACCTGGATGATGGTCCATCAAAAATCTGATGGTCCGTCAACTCGTCCATCAATCCTTATCCAGAACATGGCCCTACTACCTTGGCTATGACGATCTGTCACTTGTTTGGCGGTCCACCAACTTGGACATCGCACCTGGGCGTTTCTGTTAGTTTTGAGTAAAACATCCATAACTTCCTCGTCTGGTGTCGGATTTGGACAAAATTGGTATTATTATAAATCTAACTCAATTTCTCACGTGATTGAAAGTATAAATCTCAAAAATACCATGGGTACAAAAATAAATTTGTATTTCAAAGCAAGTACTAGCATCCATAAGATGATTTCTAGTTAGGAACAACCACGGGTATTGCAATATCTCCTCCTTGAGAACATTCGTCATCGAATGAGACTGACTAAGAGGGAAAATAATAAATGAACATGAATTAAACATGAGTTACTGAGACATGAATTCATGACTGACATGATAAATATACTGAACTCATGCACATCTGATTCATGGATAACTGGTACAAAAATGTGTGACTGAGTGTTCTGATAAATTGATTTTATTAAGATGAGAATGCATAGCTGATGCATGATTTTCTAACTAAACTGATACATGAATGCATGATAGAGTATGAAATGGTAGTAGATACCACATTTATAATAAGAACATAAATATGAAACTAAATAAGCTTAAGGTGAACTATTACGTTGAGCTTGATCTGAATCGGCGGAGAAGAGGTAAGGATACTTGGTACGCATATCTGCTTCTGCTTCTACTTCCCAAGTAGCTCCCTCAACGGACTGATTTCACCAAAGAACCTTAATTAGAGAGACCTCTTTGTTCCTCAATCTAAGAGTCTGATAGTCTAAGATTTTGACTGGAATCTCGTCATAAGAGAGTCTGTTCTGAATATCAATACTCTGAATAGGGACTACAATTACTAGGTCACCTACGCACTTCTTAAGAAAGGATACATGGAAGACCAGATGAACTGAGGCTAAATATGAAGGCAATTTGTGATCATAAGCTACCTTGCCTAAACGACTGAGAATCCTAAAGGGACCGACATAGCGGGGATTGAGTCTTCCTTTCTGGACGAACCTCTTCATTCCCTTCATGGGAGAGATCTTGAGATAGACATAGTCATCAACCTCAAACTCGAGATCCTTTCTAAGAACATCAACATAAGAATTTTGTCAGCTCTGAGTAGCCTGGAGTCTCTCTCTCAACTAAACTTTCTCTAAGGCATCGAAAACCAAGTCAATCCCTATGACTGAGGCCTCACTAATTTTAAACCAACCAATTGGAGATCTACACCTCCTACCATAGAGATCCTTGAATTGAGCCATTTTAATACTGGAATGGTAGCTATTGTTGTATGCAAACTCAATCAAAGGCAAGTGTTCATCCCAACTTCCCTTGAAATCAATTGCACATGCCCTTAGTATATCTTCAGGAGTCTGAATGGTCCTTTTTGCTTGATGATATTTCTGAGGATGAAAGGGTGTACTGAGATGGACTTGGGTTCCAAGACCCTTTTGGAATGCTTTTCGGAAGTGAGAGGGGAACGGGGTACCTCTGTCTGAAATAATAGATAATGGATCACCATGTAATCTAACCAACTCCTTGATATAGAGTTTGGAGTAATCCTCGGCTGAATAAGAGGTATAAACTGGAAGGAAATGAGTTGACTTGGTCATCTTATCTACAATAACCCAAACTGAATCATACTGATGACGAGTTCGAGGCAAACCCATCACGAAGTCTATGTTCACTTCTTCCCAATTCTAAGTAGGAATGGTGAACTCATGCATGGATCCACTAGGATTCTGATGCTCTATCTTAACTTGCTAACATGCAGAGCACTTATATAGAAACTCTGCAACATCTCTCTTCATGCCACTCCACCAATAGATTTCCCATAGGTCGCGGTATATCTTAGTGGCCCCTATATGAATAGTGTATCGCACACCATGCGCTTCTACAAGAATCCATTGCTTTAAGTCATCTATACCTGGAATGCACAAACGACCCTGACAACGAAGAACACCATCTCCCCCTTAGGAGAAAACCTCTACTCTCTGATTTTGAACTGACTCTTTTAGCTTGACAAGGCTAGGATCCCTGTCTTTCTTTTCTTTTACCTCAGAAACTAAAGAAGACTCTGAACTACTCTGAACACATACACCACCCTCCAAAAAATCGACTAAGTAAACACCTAGTCTGGCGAGCTGATGGATTTCCTGAGCTATCTTCTTCTTGTTGTCCTCAACATGAGAAACACTACCCATGGAGAGTCTACTGATAGTGTCGGCCTTAACGTTGGCCTTTCTCGGATGGTAAAGGATGCTCATGTCATAATATTTCAAAAGCTCTAGCCATCTTCTCTAACGAAGATTGGGATCTTTCTGAGAAAAGACATACTAGAGACTCTTATGATCCATGAAGACATCTACATGAACTTCATATAGATAATGCCTCTAAATCTTTAAGGCAAATACTACGACTGCTAATTCAAGATCATGAGTAGGATAATTCTTATCATGGGGCTTTAACTGTCTAGAGGCGTAGGCTATGAACTTACCATGCTACATGAGGACACAACCTAAACCCACTCTGGATGTATCACAATAGATTACGAAACCATCTGAACCATCTGGAAGAGCTAGAACTAGAGCTGGGGTGAGTCAAGTCCTCAACTATTGAAAACTTCTCACAAGGATCTGACCACTGAAACTTAACCTTCTTCTGAGTCAATCTGGACATGGGGGATGATGTAGAAGAAAATTCCTCGACAAACCATCTGTAATAGCTAGCCAATCCCAAGAAACTCCTAATATCTGATAGAAATATGGGGTGAGGCCAGTTTTTTATTGCTTTGGTCTTCTGAGGATCTACTGTAATGCCATCACCATAAATAATATGGCCAAGAAATGCTACTAATCTTAGCCAAAACTTCTACTTATTGAATTTGTCAAATAGTTGGTGATCTTTGAGAGTCCGAAGAATAATTCTGAGATGGTCTGATTGATCATGCTTTGTGCAGGAATAGACTAGCATATCATCTATGAAGACTATGATGAATATATCTAAGTAATTCTTGAACACATAGTTCATCAAGTCCATGAAAGAATCTAGGGCATTTGTAAGACCAAAGGACATAACTATAAACTCAAAGTGACCATACTGAGTATGAAAAGTTGTCTTTGGGATGTCACACTCTCTGACTTGAAGCTGATGGTAGCCTGATATGAGGTCTATCTTGGAGAAGTAACTGGCACCCTGAAGTTGGTCAAACATATATTCTAGGAAATAGATACCTATTTTTGATCGTAACTTTGTTTAGTTGGCGGCAATCGATACACATCCTTAGAGAATCGTCTTTCTTGCACACAAATAAGACTAGCGCACCCCATGGGATACCCTGGGCCTAATGAATCCTTTATCTAAGAGATCCTTCAACTTATCTTTCAGTTCCTTAAGTTCTGCTGGTGTCATTTTGTATGGCGGAATAGAAATAGGCTGAGTATCTGGGAGAAGGTCTATGCCGAAGTCTATTTCCTTTTCAGAAAGAATGCCTGGAATATCTTCAGGAAACATGTCTAAATACTCATTTACAACAGGGACTGATTCAATACTAGGGGATTCAGAACTGGAATTTTTAACATAAATGAGATGATACACACCCCTCTTAAAAATTATTTTCCTTGCCCGAAGGTAGGAAACAAGCTGACCCCTGAAAGATGAAGTTCTACCCTTCCACTCTAGGATGGGTTCATTCGGGAACTAAAACTGAACTATCCTATTTCTGCATTCGACTGTGGCATAGCAAGAATGAATCCAATCCATGCTGAGAATGACATCAAAATTAGTCATATCTAACTAGACTAAATCTGCTAATGTCGCTTTCTAAAATATCATAATCGGGAAGTTCTTGTATACCCGCAGAGCTATAATGGTTTTACCCACTAGGGTAGAGACTGAAAAGGGCTTTTCTAGAATTTCGGGGTTGATTCTGAAATCGCCTGCTATGTAAGGAGTAACAAAAGACAAGAATGCACCTGGGTCTAGCAAAGTATAAATATGAACATGGAAAATCTTTAATGTACCAGTAACGACATCATAAGAATTTTCCTGATCCTGTCAAGTTTGAAGAGCATAGAGTCTGTTTGGGCATTGACCACTAGTAGCATTGGAAGCGGCACCCTACTGATTTAGGCGACCGGACTGGGCTATGGAACGATTCTACTGACCCTGTATACCTGACTGCGGATACTCTTTAATCATGTGGCCTGTCTTGCCATAACCAAAATAGACATCACTATCAGATCTGCAAATACCCTTGTGGTTCTTACCATAGGTCTGACAAAGAGGATTTGTATGGGCACTACCAACATTGACCTAAGAATAAGAGCCTGGGAATCTATCCCTAAACTTAGGAGCTGGAGCACTGGCTGAAGAATGAACTGGAGCTGATGACTTAGGATAAAAATACAAACGGTTTCCTCCCTCTAATTTGGGTTGAGCAAAACTGAAATTGTCTGACCTTGCTCTCTTGTTCTTCCTCTCCTTAGCCCTAACCTTCTTCTCCTTTATTTGCTGAGCATGGGTCATGATCCTGGCTAAAGTCATATCACTGTTCAGCATCGCAGACTTACACTCATTTACCATGCTATCATTCACCCCTGACACGAACTTGCTCACTTAGCCTTGTTGTCTGCAATTACATGAGTGGCATATCTAGCTAGCTGATTAAATTTGAGAGAATACTCCATAACCATCATATTTCCCTGCTTTAGGTTAATGAACTCTAGAACTTTTACCTCCCTCAGCTCTTGGGGAAAGAATCTGTCTAAGAACGCCGTGATAAATTCCTCCTACTCTATGGGACCTGTATCTTCTAACCTCTCAGACTTACACTGTTTGTACCAAGTGTGAGCAAAGTCCTGTAACTGGTATGCGAATAACTCATCACTCTAAACAAAAGTAACTCTCATGATGTCTATGAACTTTTGAACTTGGTCAATAAATTCCTAGTGGTCTTCATCAGACTTGGACCCAAAGAAAGATAGAGGGTTTATTCGGGTGAAGTCCAAAATCCTAGATTCTACAAAATTGGCCACTGGGTTGGCCAGAATAACTAGTGGCCATTCATTTTGGGCAGTTACGGACTGAGCAAGTGAGGTGAATGTGGTCCTAAACACCGCATGAGAAACATGTTCGCCCAAAGGATCTTTGGGCTGAGGAGCTGGCTAGTTTCTTCTCTTTGGAAGCATATTCTAAAATAAAAGAAGAATGGATTAGACTAAGAGTTTCAATGGAGATTATTCTCACTAGCACAATATGAATACCAAAAGAAGGGAAACTATTCCTAAAACATCTTATAGCATCTTGTACATAAATGTGGCGTGCATCACACCCATACACAAGACTCTACTAGATGTGGCTTTCAGACTTCCTAGGAATCTATTTGAACCTTAGGCTCTGATACCAAGTCTATAACGCCTCAATTTTCTGAATCGGATCGCTACACAGTTCCCATGATCCTGAGGGACCACAAGCTAACCCATGACTGATATCTGTACCTATAAACTGCAATATATGACATAATAATGTATAAAACATGAACAATAGGCCATAAGGTTCAACTGCATAGAATATTTGACCAATCATAACATCCATATGGGGTAACGAATACCCAAAACAACTAAAATCTTAATCAAATCTGAGCTAAATCTGAAAGCTTCTAAATACTGTCTGAGTAAGGAGTTGAAGGAACATGTATCTAACTAACTCTGTCTAGTAAAACTGAACTGAAATAATAAATAAAATAAATAATGTCATCCTCTAATGGATGAGGACTCAGTGCAACTCTGTGACTGGACTGCTACTGCTACTGCTGATCTGGAGCTCGTATCTGTGAACCTATGGTGTAACATGAAAGAAAGCACCATAGTTCAAATACTTCAGTACAACTGGGAGTACTAAGTATAAGAGTGAATTAGGCTAAATGCCAAAGGGTTTACATGCATGAACGATGCTAACTGACTGACTGATATGAACAAAAGAGTGAAAATATGCAAATGTAGTAATTGAGATTGTGATTACGTGATATCTAGATATGGATACTAATAATGATCTACTGATGTCTAGCATGACAAATACTAAAATTCTGATAACATAGATAACTGTGTCTGACAGTCCTGAATCTAATGGAACCATCTATGTTCCGTTCTGTAACTGAATTAACTATATCTGACATTCTTGATTTACTAAAATATGAAGAACTATCTGGGTTCTTTTACTGAGATTGGGACTGAAACTGTAGGAGGTACTTGTTTCACTGACATGCCCAAAAAACGCATATAGCTATGTAAGGATCTAATCTCTGCCTCAACTGGAAGGGTGTCAATACCGCGCCACTGGTAAGGACAACTGTGAGTGACTGACAGGTACTCAAAATGAGAATGGTGGGAACCCTAAACTGACGGATTAATCCACCTCATCAACCCTAATATGATTTGTTAAGATGGCTCAACCTATGTTGGCTACGTAGTTCTGGAACATAAGGATGATTACTAAGAATCACATCCTAAAATGGTAGGTCATTTCCCATCCTTGAGTTCACTCGGGGCTAACTTATACTCCTATTTGAAGAGACTAAACGTGATTTAACTGACGGTACATAGACTGCGTAACTAACTTTCGTTGACTAACGGATTAGTGCTACTATCTGAGAATTAATTGAGATCATGAAATTTTTGAGGTTTCCTGAGTCACATGCCCAACTGAGTTCTATAGATCATGGATTGACTAATAATATCGTGATAACATGACATGGCTCTAGGCACACAACTATATTTTTTGGGTACAAGTACCCCCAGGACTCGATGGAAGGAAACAGACACACATGATTGACTTGATCATAAGAGTAGACTCCACAATTTACCATATCATGAGTAGGGGATTTCACACTAAGCATAGTTACCAACATCTTATACATGGAAGGGAAATTCATACAACATGTATATACTTGCATAGCTTCAATATCATGGTCAATCCATATCACAACAATAACGCATATCACTCACAAAGAATTCATGGGAAATCGTAAATCATAGAGCATGGACTTGTCATTTCAGCACTATTAAATCATGGGACATGAATTCTATCATCTATGCATATTATCAAACACTTTGCATGCGTTTTTTTAGATTAAGTGTGTTCATGAATTTCACCATATTAAGCCACATAAGGATTATGGGTTTCAACTAACAAACACATATACTTCATGAAAACACCTTTAGATATCATCTTGAAACTTAAATAACAATCATCAACATGTACATGGTCATATCATAACAAGACAATCACAAAATATTTAAAATATGGTTGTTGAGCTCTATGAATGAAATGGATCCATAGATGAATACTATGCATACCTGACTCAAGATTCTTGATGTTTTTTGAACTTGAAGGATTTGAAATCCTTTGATTTTTTAAGAAGAATGGGTCTCGTTCTTGGAGATTAAATTTAGGGAGAAACCCTAGTTTTTGTTTGTGAAATAATAATTGCAAAATGGCTGAATTCAGACTCATTTGGGTATATATAGGCGAGTGGTAAGTGACCAAAATACACCTGTTAAAACAGCCTAGAAGTAAAATGAACATCGCGTATGACGACCCGACTGAAGGTCGTCAGAAACTTGACGGTCCATCATTTTGACCGTCCTACGTGGACCAGAAATGGGGCTCACTGGATAAGAGTTGACGGTCCGTCAAAAATCTGACAGGTCGTCAACTTGTCCGTCAATCCTTATAGAGAACATAACCCTACTGCCTTGGCTATGATGATCAAAGTGGCAGTTCCTTACTTGTTTAGCGGTCCATCAACTTGGATGATGCACTTGGGTGTTTCGGTCAGTTTTGAGTAAAACATCCATAACTTCCTTGCCTGGTATCGGATTTGGGAAAAATTGGTATCGTTAGAGAGCTAACTCAATTTCTTACGTGATAGAAAGTAGAAATCACAAAAATACCATGGGTACAAAAATAGATTTGTATTTCAAAGCAATTACTAGATCCTTAAGGTGATTTCTAACTAGGAATAAGCACGAATATTACACTAGTGTAATAGAAACTCTATATTTATAACAAGTTTTTAAAAAATCATAAGTAGAATTTCATCTAATATCAATTTCCTCAAGCATCAATATCAGTGTAAGTCCATTTTCTTGACATTTAACTTTAAATTCTCTAATTCTCGATCTACGATTATTTTCTTGAATAAAACCAACAGCAAGACGAATATTTTGAATACAAAGCTCAAAAATTTCAAACCATCTTTTACAATTAAATTATATATATGACATGCACACTTAATATGAAAAATTTCAGGCAATGGCGGAGATAACTTAAATTTTAATTTTTTTTTATAGCAGTCTTGTTATTAGAAGCATTATCAAAAGAAATACATAAGATTTTATTTTCTATACCATAAAATCTTGCAACTTTAACGATAGAATCAGCAATAAAATCTCCAGTATATTTACGATCTTCATCATATAAAAAAGCAAGAATACATTTTTGCATCACAAAATTACTATCCATCCAGTGACAAGTAACGGTTAAATAATTATTTTTATTTACAGCACAACCAAGATCAGAAGTTAGGGACAATCTACATTGAATATTTTTTAACAATGTTGATAAATAAAAATAATATTGTGAATGATGTCTAAAAATATCGGCCCTACAAGTACTTCTAGGAATACCAATAAACATAGGATTATAAATTCCTTGAATATAATGAATAAAGGCATCATAAGAAGGAAAACTAAAAGGTAAACAACCCACAGCTACCATTTTAGCTATTTCTTTTGGGTCCCTCAATTTATTATACTTCTTCATTACCTGATCGGTTGCTGAGTCCATTCTAGTTTGCATTGGCCCCACCACCTCGTTGAATTTTTAACTCTCTTTCATCAGCATCACATATATGTCTCATTAATGTACCCGTACCCCTTTGCTTGCCTCCGCTTTTATGCTTATATATTTGTTGACAAATATTGCATTGCACCTCAATATCTGATATACGTTCAAAAAATTACCATGAAATACTAGTTGTTTTACGAGGTATTAGGGCACAGGGAGGACGGAAAGGGAGATTAACTGATTCAGATCTAATGTTATCATTTCATACAGTGGGTGTCTCACCAATATTTTGATCATCTTCATCTAAATTAATCGTATCTACTTCATTTTCTTCTTCTATACTGTAATTTTCCTGAGCTTCTACATAATCAATATCGTGAGCACCTACACCTATTTCTTCCTGAAAAGTGTACCAAGTGGTACCGGAGGCGAAGGCACACTGGTATATCTAAAGTACCTCTACCGCTAGTAATTCGCTTTTTACTACCACTAGCTCTTCCAGGACAAAAATTTAACACCTTTAGTAGCGAGGTTTCTTAATTTATCCGTAGTATAAAGTAAATTAAACTAAAAAAATTCAAAATACACAAATATAATAAAATTAAATATTCAACAATTAATACAATAAATAAAAATTAAACGTAAGAGATGGAACGACAATACCAAATTTTGGAAGTATTCGAAAGTTGCGACTTTAAAAACTGTCACTCGTACTTTGTAAATGTAAAATTAAAAAATTAAAGTGAGCACTTTAGGAAATTAAATATATTGAATATTTGAGAATTGAGAATTGAGATTTGAGAGAGAATGAGATTTGAGAGAGTGAAAATTGTGTGAAAAATGATTTGAAGGTGTAGGGTATTTATAGAATTTTTTTTTTGGATTAAAAAATTATTTTAAAAGTAATAATATTTTTTTAATTAATGGGCCTAAACTACCCATTTGGACCCAAAAACGGCAATACAATCGATGGGTCAACGGCTAGTTTGGCCCAAAATCCAAAATTAAAAAAAAATATTAATTTGGGTCGGGCCGGTTAATCGGCGGGCGTGGATCGGGCTTGGTCCGGGCCGGGTTAACCGAGCCCAAATAAAAAAAAGCCAGCCTGGTATCTGAAACCCTAAAACCCTTGGGATTACTGGTCTGGGTCAAACTGGACTGGTTTCTTTAGGTGGGCCGGTTCAGACCGGGTCAGCCCGGTCCACTTGACACCCTTATGTAAAACCATTGCAAAAGGGTAGTACAACAAGAGATTAGAAGTAACAATAAAATACAAATATAAGTGAAGAGATCTGGAAAGGAACAAGAATGTAAACTAAATTTATTATTGACCAAGTAAAGTAGATTTAAATTATTTTGATTATTTGTGAGAGAAAGTAGTAAACCGTCATAAACCACCATGTGAGTGAAGGAGTCTAAGCCGCCCCAATCAGGTAAGCCGTCTTATACCTTGCCGGGAATAGGACGTGACATAAATTTGCTAGCGAGTATCCATGGCTAGCCCTTTTTCGGGACACATGAAAGAAAAAGAGAGTATCCGACTTGCGGAATGATCTCTATTCTATGTCGGCAAACATAGTTTCGGGCATTTGTCGTTTAAACGTATACCTTCACGGTTAGCAACTCCCTTATGCTCATGATGTTATCTTATTTATTAGTTCTTGAAAAATGTTAGCCCTGTCAGGATCATGCTCATGGTTTAACCATTTTAGGCTCGCGTACATATGTTTGCCATTTAAGGCTAATAATTATGAATTTATCCTTTAGAACTCATGCTTGAAAAATCAACCTCTTTGGTATCATGCTTCATGAATTATTATAGTTATTGAGCATTTGGAGTGTCATGAATAGTAAAGTGTTGGTACATTATAAAAATATTTCATCTACAGCTTCCACCGCACTTAATGAAACTAATAAGCAACTTGAAGGGTTCTAGTTGAGGTTAGGAATTCATATCTAAAAGTTGGAGTTCCTAGTTATGATGTCTAATCAAAACTAATTAAAATTTTATATACTTTAGTTTAAGAACTCCAAGAATTTTATGTTAAAGATCACAAAACGAATGTACCACTTAACTGTTTGGTTGGTGACAATGGAAGAGACTAGCTACAACGGAGAGACTTCAGAGATTTTGGATAAATGTACCACTTGATTGTGTATTCTGTGTCATAGATAATGAATCTTTTGATCATCAATTCTTTCTTTGTTTTTTCTAATTATGTTACAGGGTATGTGTAGAAGAATATTGGCCTGGTTAGAGTACATATAAATACGGGAAGATGGTAAAACAAACTCTAACGGACATGCTTTTGGGCTAAGAATAAATCCAGGAGAGGTGCAGTAGTTAGCAGCGTGTTTTTGATGGTAATGTATGTCATCATATGGTGAGGAACAAGATCAATTTACAGGCTGGTCATTTCCCCTGTGACAAAGTCTATCGAAAAATTGTAATTCGTGCTTATAACGACAGAGTAGTGACAAAACGGCAAGCTGCCTTGCACGGTTTAAATGGAATACCTTGAAAAGGATACTGCTCTTACTTACTGTGTAGTGTCTTTATTTAATAGTAGAGTAGGAAAAATTGGAATTGTTGAGGTAACAATATATTGTCTGAATGTTGCAGTGAGAGAAGTAGTGGTCTTTGTGTTCTAGTTTTGTAATTATGCACTAGGAAAAAGTAAAGAAGCATATTATAACTACAAGGCTGGGGGAATTGGATCAAATATGGACAACCTGAAGCTGGACACTGTACAGAAACCACGTTACAGACAGAGATGCAATCACGCAACAGAAACAAAATTAAGTCCAAGAAAGAGTAGATATGCTTAGAAGTTCAAAAAGAGCTGAAGATGTCTTTGTTTGATCAACAGATTATGTAATTAAATCATTTGTTGAGGCCTCACTTCTCTTAAAGAATAGGTGCTCTCTAGGTGTAATCGCTTGATTTTGAAACTATAATCTTGTGTAATCGCTTGACTTTGAAACTATAATCTTTCACATTATTAGAATTCACAAAATTTTGAAAAGGAGTTATCGGAAAACATTCCAACAACTTACTTTAACAATGCAATTTCACAGATAAAGCTGTAGAAGTTCCTTTAATTTTAAATAGCTTGGGAGTGATTTGAATTGGAAAATAGTAAAATGTCCAGAAACAAGAGTAATGAATGATTCTACATACCTCTTAAAAATTGAAAGACCTTGAGATCGGAAGACAAAATTTGAACTTGATTCTCAACTAATTCTCCTGTGTTTCTTAGAGTTATAATTGAGAGGAGGAACATGGATATTTGACGATGGAAAACTTATTAAAACTGATTGGGAAAGTGAATCTTTTTATCGTGTAAACTTGAGGAAAAGGGGAGGACTTGTTTAACGCACAAAACTGATGGAAAAAAAGGGGATTTTTCAGCATAACGCCTCTGCTATTAAAAAAAAGTAACACTTGAAGCTTGAAGAATGAGGGTTTAATCAATTAGGATAAATTAAAAAGGAAAAGACAAAATTTCCCTTAAAGGGACTTGGCAAATTAATGAGCAATGGCTCTTTGCTAGCTGACTTCTTTATTCTCTTGCACTACTGCTATGTTGCAGCAGTGAAATATAGTTTTATGCCCCTATAACATCCTAAACATATACGAATAATTTAAATTTTATTTTTGACTAAATTTGAAGTACGACAAGCTCAATTATGCAGCCACAACACCTCAACTTACAACAATGACTTAAAACTAACACGTGAGGAGTAACAATCTTAGTTATGAAGAAACTTCCCGAATGAGAATTCTTTCCGAAACATGGCTACAAGCCTAGTGTACTCTTCCAAACTTAAAATTCAAATTTTACTTTATTATTTTTGAAGGCGCAAAAATAGTGAATGCAGTAACAGAGAGATATAGGGATGCCAAAATCCCTATTGACGTGTTTGAAGTCTCAACGAGTTTAGGAATTAAGTCGAGGATTGATAAGTGGCTTGAGATCGCTCTTCAGAAAGGTGTAAAAGATACAGTGTGCGAAAATTATCGATTATGCCCTTTTCCTATTATCAAAGTCTTGGCAGGAAAACATTTGAGAGAATTGGTTCTAAGTCATTATGACATGATGGATGTTTAGCGGTGTGACAAACTATCATTCTCTGAGAAAATTTTCTCTGTCTTGTGTACGTTTAGATGAAAACATTCTTCAAACTCTACTGAGTAGCTGTCTCTTTCATCCTTGAGAGTTTCGGGGATTGTGAAAGATTGAGCTTTGGAATCTTCAAAAGATCAAGTCAACTTCCATAATGGCAATTGGAAAGGGACGTTTTAAAATTCAAGTACCAACTGTTGAACACTTGTCTTATTCTGATTGTAGTTATTATTCATCGGGAAACTTGGATGTTGAATGTCAGGAAATCTCTACAGCTAAAACATGTGGGGATATCGAATGGATTTATCAATAACCTTATTTCTACATCTCAATCCCTGAAAGTCTTGAAGATTTTATATTGTTGGCACATAACAGATACTGATTCTTCAAATTTGGTATCATTTGAGTATATTGGAAATCAAATTCCTGAACTTAAAATGGGAAGTGAGTCTATTGAAGCACTCAAAAATTGTTCTTAACAGCTGCATGATTTTGAATGCATGGTTTTGTAAGTTGAGAAAGTTTCTATCAAATTTGACCTCTTGATCTCAAGTTACCATTATTTTTGACAAATGCGATGATATCAACATCAAAGATTTGCTACTACACCACAGAGTTACTACCCCCAAAGTGGACATTCTAAGTGTCCAGATCAACTGTGGAGTGCCCAACATTTGTAGATGCTTTGTTGTGCAGTTTTCATCCTAGGAGACTTAATCCATCATCAACTGATGAAACGACTAAATGTTTCATCGATTGTTTAATGGATATGAAGAGTGCGAGTCATTCTTCTTCTCAAAGAAGCGAGTCTTTGCATAGTCAGTTGAAAAATATAAAAGTTTTTGATGGGAATAATCAACTGCTGCATCTCAGAAGTGGAAAGCTGGCAATAAGAACCATTGAGAAGAGGAAGATGAAGAGGAAGGGACTTTATTTTTATTAGATTGGTCTGTTGTTAATTTATTACTATTTCAGTTCTAAACTTTATTAATTTGTTCGTGAGTATAGATTATTTTTTAGATCTAGCTTTAAAATTATGCTGAATTTGAGTTATAAGTTCTAGAACTTGATAATTGTTTTTCCTGTGTCTTTTTTCATATGTTTCAATATCCTGTTAAATGATGAAAATTGAAAAATATGACATGAAACAGGCAACTCTATTAAATGAAAATTGAAATCTTGTTATAGAAAGAGAAGATTTCTAATAAATCCACCTAGTATAGGTTGGCATTCACCGAACTGGATATTTGAGATATTAGAACAACTATGAACTACTTCCTCCGTCTATCTTTACTTGTCACTTTTCTATTTTGGGATGTTCAACAATACTTGTACAGTTTATAAAACTAATGGATAATTTTGTATACTTTTCTATGTAGACACGTAATTTTATCCCCCAAAATCATTTTTTATCACTATTTACCTCGTCTTACTACGTACCTTCACCCATGTGATAATTTCCCACTAGAACACAAAATAATAAACCCCTAACAAACTCAATCACCAATATTCTTTTGATAACAAAACTTAACCACTCCCCTGAAAAAATTTTGACAACATATCACCACCCTACCCCACCTATACCCCTAGGTTGCCCCCCTCTCTCACGGTTTTAATATACACACACTCACTGGAAAAGAGATACGCATACAGGCCTCACACATAATTCACACACTACACTCACTGATAAAATACACCCACACAGTAACACACCTCATGATACAGATACTCTCAACATCTCACAGTACCACACACACAGAAAGAGACATGGATTTCCTCTAATTCATTGAAATTCCCACGTCTCTCACACAATACTGAGCTCATATATGCATACACAAAATATTCACGCACACACACAACTTCTACACAGTAAAAAATACACACACAAAAATAGGAAAGGGAGAATGGTGTGATAATCAATAAATATGTGGAGATAGAGATCAGAAACAGAGAAAATTGAGAGAGAGAGAAGAAAAAACAAAGAGTTTTGAGAGGGAGGAGAGTCGAGGCTTGAACTGAAAAGGAGAAATTCATAGTTGTTGAATTCTTTGGCGAGTTTCTCGCCGGAAATCGCTGAGTATACAAGCGAACCAGTCACCGCCGACCTGTTTCCTATTTTTCGATCAGGAACGCACCAAAAATTGACTCCACCAGCTGAAGATCGACAAAACCCAACTAAAATCCAATAGTGGCGGCCCCATTTTCGTTCTCGTTCTGGCAAAGTTCATCGAAAATCGTGAAGGGTTTCTCATTTTTTTTTCATAATTTGTCTTTGTTTGCTCGTCTTTTGCTTGGGTTTAAATCTGTCCGGGTTGTTATTTCTTGATATAGAGTTGATTTAGCTCGTGTTTGAGGCTTTGTCGTCTGAGGATTCTGGATTGGGGCTTTCATGAACTCATTATTATCAGCAACCAGTATTGAGGTCCAAATTCTCAACTCTATTTATTTTTCTTATTAAAGTAATGTGGTTAATGATATGATTTATTGGTGACATGACTTTTGATTGTGTGGTTGAGCAATGCTAATTGTTTTGGTTTGATTTATTAATAGAAATTGATTAATTAGTCGAGAACAACTTGAATTCAATTGGGAATAAAATAGGATGGGAATTGAAAATTGTTAAAAGTGAATATTGGTTTGTTTTGGTTCATTGTTGATTGTTTAACTTGGGATAGATATCGATTTTTTCTGATATCAATAATATCATATTTAGGCCGATAATTGATAGGCAAATGTAAGTTGGGTAGGCAAAGTTCAGGACTCGTGGTTTTGTTGAATGTTTGAAATTTTGTTGAATAGTTTGATCTTCTCACACTGAGAAAATGTATTCACTTAGCCAGAGAATGCCCCGAGGCCATTTGTACTTATTCACTGGGGAATGTCCCAAAGTATCTTGTACCCGAAGGACGTTCGTGATGAAGGCTCGAGGCTTCGGGTAGAGCCTAGTCTAGGATTAGTTTAGAATAGGATTTATATTTTCGCATTTTTCTATTTTTGGGACTGTATAATTCGGACTGGACATTATTTTGGCTTTGAGTTTTGTTTGATTTGTTTATTTTCTTGGTTTGTGTGTTTTGTTTGGTTTATTCACTTTATAGTGTTAAATTAGGTGATATACTTCCCGAAATGACCGTGGTCTAACCATGGGATCGAGGGGTGTGTAAAACCTTCCCCTCGGTCAATAAAATTTCTTAACCAGAATCTCTGTTTGCAAATCAATTTTAAAGAGTCAAAAATTGTTTGGAAAAATGATTTTCAAAGGTGACTTAGCATAGTCAATTTTGCCAAGTGGTGACTCTGAGTTTTGAATATAAAAAATCCTTCTCAAAATAAATTTTATATTTTGTCACTTAATAGTAAAAATACTTTCGAACCTAAAATAAAATCTTTTTGGTTAAAAATGGGTGTGACAGCTCTGGCGACTCTGCTGGCGACTTTTTAGAATTCGATCTTAGTTTTGAGTTGTATCGGCTTAATTTGATACTGTAGGTGTATAAATAATTTATTTGTTTTATTGTTTTATTATTGTTGGATGCCTACGTGCTCTTTGTTTACAATCTTTTTTTATGTGTTACTGTTTTATATCTGGCATCATTTGCATAACCCAAGTCATTTCTTTTGCAACAAGTCTCGGAGTACACGTCGTGTACACAAACTCTAGTTAAGTCACCTTTATTTTAGGAGGGGGAGCATCGGACATATAGAGTGGGTGGAAAGATCTCACAGTCACTATCGACCGTACGAGCCCCGAACAGCATTCTTAGTGAACCCCAACCTAGGTCATCCTTTAGGTCATGCTTATCTGCATCATATTGAGACCTAGCAGGACCCACTTGATCCTTTGCAGGAAAATCATCCCTAAAGTATCCCTACGTGCTAATTGTTGCAAATCTGAGGGTAACAAGGTCATTTAACGGACTGATTTGGGGAAAGCATATGCTAGAACTAAAGGAGCGTGTGTTTAGGCAAGAAAAAAAAAAAGAAAAAAAGAGTTTCATAGTTGTTTAGAGTTTTTATGGCTTTTATTTTTCATAATCCAAAAAATCAAAAAGAGTTTTACCTTTTGCACTCATTGTCGAAAATAAAAATATCAAAAAGATTTCCATTTGTCTTCTTTAGCAAGCATTAATAATTCAAAAATTAAAAAAAAATTAATAGGAGTTTTTTTATAAAAAAAAAACAAATTAAAAATGATAGAAGTTTCGTACGTTTTATATAACGAAAATACCAAAAAAAAAATTCTTTCATAATTGTTGGTGTCATTTTTGTGTGAAGTGTCAAAATTGAAAACTCCAAAAAAAAATTTATTGTTGTTTATCGTTTGTTTGTGCTCGTGTCTCTTAAGTCAGGGTTCAGTCATTTGTTTAATCTTTAATTAACCAATCAGGATGAACTATGCACACCCGATTCTCCTCTCTTGGGAGTGAGATACGTAGGCAGCCCTTCTAGGGTTCGGTGGTCATATTTTAAAAAATTCAAAAAGATTTTCTTCACTCTTTATTTAGAGTAGGTTTCATATACATCTTTAAAAGAAAACAAAAAAAAAAATTCTTTAGTAGTTTCAAGTTTCATTTTTTGCATGAAATTCAAAATTGAAACCCCAAAAATATTTTTCTTTCGTAATCATTGGTTTTATTTTTTATAGCAAACTGAAAAATTCAAAAAGATTTTAGTCAATTATTTGGACAATTTGTTATTTACTTTTCTTCTTAATGTTTTAAGAAAATAGAAAAAGAAAGAGAGTTTGATCGGTCATGTTGTGTCAAAACTTCATGAACTCTACACACCTGATTCGCCTCTCTAGGGAGTGAGATACATAGGCACCCTTCTTGGGTTCGGTGATCTTTTCATAAGAAAAAAATGAGAAAAAAAGATTTTAAAGAAATGTTGAACTCTAATGCATTTGTTATCTCTTGTTCAGTTAGTTTAAGGTGGTTGGTTTGTGGTATTTTGGCTGGTCCCCCATATTTCACCAAGTCAAAGAGAAAGTTTTGTCCAACAAGGATACTAAGGTTGTTGTCACTAATCAGATAGGGAGTTCGGGGAATGAGAATTTGGGAGCTAATGAAGAAATTTAGAAATTAAGGCAACAAATGATAGAAATGCATCGAGCTTGGGCTAACGGGTTGCCACATCCTCTATTTCCCACCGGTAATTTGGAATATCTTTCTAGCTTGACTCCCATGTCACATGCATAATTTACCATGTTATTTGACATTCCACAACATGAATTAGGGTCTACTCCGACGAAACACTATCCAAACACTTCCACTATTCATTTCATCACTCCTCAACACAAATTTACCACATGCTCGGCTTTACTTACGGTTCCTATTTTTGTAGTCCCCCCTCCCCCCACATTAGGCTCCTACTTCTGAGGTTCATCCAATGGTTATGCTTCCCTACTCTAAAGGAGAGCATGTATTGAATGTTTCTGGTGATCAGCATTATGCTCCTGATCCCACATTTAAGACGATTGGGCCTTATGGCTACACTCAACTGCCTGAATTTTCTCTTAACACTGAGAAGCCTGTTGTGACAGAAGAACAAGAGGAAATGACCAAAAAATTAAGAAGTTTGAAACTAGCTATGAAGAACTTCCAAAGACTTGGGGGTTACAAAAGTGTCTCGTATAAAGATTTGTGCATGTTTCCAGGTGTTAATATCTCTCTTGCACTTAAAATGCCAAAGTTTGAGAAATATGACGAACATGGGGACCCATTGGAATATTTAAGCCGTTATAGTAACCAACTAAGGGGCGCTGGAAGGAACAAAGAATTAGTCATGGCTTATTTCGGTGAGAGTCTTTCAGGTCTAGCTTCAGAATAATTTGTTGATCAAGACATCGACAAGTGGAATAGTTGGGATGACCTAGCTACTGAATTTGTGCAATAATTCCAATATAATTTGGAGTTGAATCCTGATGAGAAATCCCTAACTAATATGAAGAAGAAGAAGAAGAAGAACACCGAAAGTTTCAGGGAGTATGTGATTAGATGGCGTGAACAAGCTGCTAGGGTGAAACCGTCAATAAAAGAAAGAAAGATATTGGAGGTGTTTATTCAAGAGCATGATGAAACATATTATCAACACTTGTTATCTACATTAGGAAAGCCATTTATTGAGGTCCTCAAAATATGGGAGATGGTATAGAATGGAATTAAGACTGGTCGTATTGTGAATTCTGCAACATTGAAAGCAACTACTCAAGAAACTCAAAAGGATTCTGGAAACGCTAGAGGGAAGAAGAATGAGGAAGATGTAGCTGCAATTGTAGTTGAACAACGACATGATCAAGAAAACCATGTCGTCGTTACCCTCAGGCTCAAACCTAAGTTCATGGCCAAGTTCTACAGAATCACTCCTAAAATCCACTATACTCCATTCCCCCATCTCCATATCTAGTGTATAATGTACAACCACATGTTCAAACCCCATCTTACCCACAATGGCATGCACCAACTACTCAGAGTCGTCCTCCAACTCCACAAACATACCAAGGCCCTTTTAGGCCCATTTTTTGATCCAATACAAATAATAAAATGAGTAAGAAGTCGGGGGATAGCTTCACATCAATTGGAAAGTCACATGCTAGTTTATTTCAGAGATTGGTATGGTGGGGCATGATCACTCCTCTCCTTGGGTTCACTCATGATCCACATTAAAGAAGTTTTGATCCTAATGTACGATGTGCATATCATTCTGATGTTCAGGGTCACAATTTTGAAGATTGTCGTGCTTTAAAGAGAGAAA
This sequence comes from Capsicum baccatum var. pendulum, assembly GCA_030864225.1. Classification (NCBI taxonomy): domain Eukaryota; kingdom Viridiplantae; phylum Streptophyta; class Magnoliopsida; order Solanales; family Solanaceae; genus Capsicum; species Capsicum baccatum. Next base: position 30,954,093 of record CM061561.1, read on the forward strand.
TAGAAAAGACAATTCAAGATAAGTCAATTATGGTGCAGAACATTAATAGTGTTGAAAGCTCTAGTTATGTTGATGTGCAAACCAGTGGCTAATATGTAAAGCTCAGCAAATGAGAAGTGACTCTTCTCCTTACAAGAAAAGGTTTTGGTAACTTTTTTGTTTTCTTTTCTGTTATCCTAATTATTTAAAGATTGAAGTTCGGGATGTATCTTGTTTTGTCTCTTTGTCGTTTATGTTCAAACCCTTCTATCATTCATGAAGTGTCTTTTTTTTCCTTTGTGTTGTAAATATGTGTTTCTTGTTTATTTTATTTTACGTATACATTTTATGTTAGTTCTAGTGATATGACATGCTGGAGGAATTTTTATATAGATCTTAAAATTCGGTTTAATCATGAAACATTGAATCAAAGGGCTAAAGCTAGATCCAAAAAAACATCTGACAAATCGGTAGAGTGTTGAGACATTTGGTGACCACGTTGAGGCCTTCTATCAAAATTAAGGCAATTATTTTGAGAATCACAAGAATAACTTGGTCATCAACTGAAAAGTATAGCTCAATTATGTCAAGTGGACGTGTGATCCCTATATCCAGAAAAACAAGAAGATAATCAACTCTACAGATTCATGAGTCCTTCAGAATGAGGAATGTACAACAAAAGTGGAGTGGTATGTTGAACAAAGTGCAAGAGTAGTGATGCACAAATTCAGTTAAAGTTAGTGCTGTAAAAATGTCACGAATGACATCTTTCAGTTTCACATTGCATGATATGTACTTGCATTTTCAAGGATTGATATGATGGAGACATTTCATTATAGTATCCAAATATTGTGTCATCCTTTGTGAACCCCGTTTGTTCTTTAGTTCTATTTTCCTTCATACCCCTCTTTTGAAATCAAGATAAGAGTCAGCAAAGTTCAAAACCAAAGTGTCGAGCAACAGAAAAAATATGCCAAAAAGAAAGAAAAAAAAGAGTGCCAAGAAAAATAAAGCCAGAAAAAGTTTTTTAAAAAAAAAGTTAAAAAAAAAGGAGAAAAAACCAGAATCAAGTAAAAGAGTGAGTTGTCAGAATTACGCATGACCTGATTCTTCTTTCTTTGGAGTGAGATACGTAGTGTGCCCTACTCTGGGCTCGTTCCAACCAAATAAACAATTTAGAGTTACCTAGTCAAATGAAACTGGGCATAAGTTAATTTTTATTGTTTGAGTCGATTCTAAAAGTTGTAAGTCCTACCCCACTTCAAGTGTGGTTTGGGCCTCATGTCATCCTTTCCTTCTAACCTTATTCAAAAGCCGAGTTATAACCAAATAAAGAACGTTATATCCATTTTTGAGAATGATAAGTCTTAATATGCAATGTATATGATAATGCATTTTGGGAACTACTCGTCTTCCTCAGCATAAAGAATCAAGAGAAAAATAAAATGAGAGAGTCTTATTGGTGAAAACTCTCATGGGCACCGTAAGATAATGGTAATTTAAGAGAGATAAAAATGAGAGAGTCTTATCAATGAAAACCCTTACAGGCACAGTAATACAACGGTGAGTTGAGAGAAATGGAAATAAGAGTCTCATTGGTGAAAAATCCTCACAGACACCATAAGGCAATGGTGAGCTGAGAAAAAAAATGAGAGAGGCTTATTGGTGAAAACTTTCAAGGCGCCACTAGCCGAATGATGTCTTAAATATAATTGACATAAGGAAGCAACTTAGTTTCAAGGAAATTAACTCAACAACAATTGGTAGAAAGTTTGGATGGAAAGATCAGACAGCTTAATCCAAAATGCATGGCATAATCATTAGAGTTGACTATCATTTTTAGATAAATTTTTTGTTTCTTTGTTTTAAATGGGGACATTCATTTACTTTTCTTTCTTATCTTTATTTTTATTTTATTTTCTTGAGTCAGTTATCTAAATAAAAAAATCATTGTCATTTTTTTATCTTGTCTTTGAGTCAAGTTCATGTAAAAACAAGTAAGAAAAGATTTTAAAGCTGGCTACCAACTTTTTCAATTGCATAAAGCAAGACAAAGGGTCAGCACATGAAAAAGACATGATTTTGAGCTAAGATAACACATTTAGAAAGTTTTGTCAACAAACGAGTCTGGAAACTCATGGAAATACCAAGGCTCAAAGTTTTTATCTGAGGAGCATAGCAAAGAGGAGATACTATGTTTTGTTTTAGAGTCACTCTTAATAATCTGAGTTTGGATAAATGATGCAGCAAGTCAATGACATATGCTAATGGTTGGAAGCAACATTAAATGTGACGGGGACAAGAGAAATCGCCTCAAAATCCAAAGTCGTAAGCCAACCACACTGTTTAAAATCACAAGTTTTCTTTATATGAAATAGGAATAGTTTCTAGCTTCAAATCAAAGGCTTCAAAGAGTAAATATCCAAAAGTGCAATTCCTCGTTTCTACAAATGTAAATGTAGTGTTGCTGTATAGGTTTGGTAATCACAATTATGGTAAAACTCATCATCTTGTACCCCGTAAGAGACACATTCTCTAATTTGGGTCTTCCATGTCTTATGGCTAGGGGGTGTACATCCTAATTTGAGCCTTTAATACTAAAAGATGCACTTTTAGTAAGAATCTTTCACTTTGGCTCTTAAGATAGGGACTTGTGGGTCTCAGTCATTCAATTTTACCCTCAAAAGGTGCATTTGTTAATTAGAATCCTTGATTCATCTTTGCATTATGCATAGTTGCAAGTATTTGTGATTCGATTTAACACCGAAAAAGCTTTGATGAAAACTGGGGCAAAAATTAAAAGTAATTCATGTTATATGAAACTTCACTTTAGGACCCTCCTAGAAAGTGAGACATTATCTTTTCTAAAATATGGAATCTTTCTTTACCATAATCTTTGTTTGAGATAATTTTTGTTCTAGTGTTGATTTTTATTTCCGAATCCTTCCTAGAGAGCAGAGTGAGGAAATTGAAAGTCTGGATCCCACCTAAAGAACAGGGTGATAAAATTAAAAGTCGATATCCCGCCAGAATAATAGGATGAAGAAATTACAACTCGAGAGTCTGCTCAAAGAACAGGTTGATGAAATTGAAAGTGGAAAGCTCGTCCAAAGAACAAAGTAAGGAAATTACAAGTTAGGAGTCATCCTGAAGAATAGGGTGATGAAATTGCAAGTTAAGAGCTTTCCCAGATAATAAAGTGAAGAAATTGCAACTCGAGAGTCTGCCCGAAGAATAGGTTGATGAAATTAAAAGTCGAAAACTCACCCAGAGAATAAAGTGAGGAAATTGCAAGTCAGGAGCTCGCCTAAAGAACAGGGTGATGAAATTACAAGTTGGGAGCTCGCTCGGAGAACAGAGTGAAGAAATTACAACTCAGGATGCTGCCCAAAGAATAGGGTGATGAAATTGAAAGTTAGGAGCTTGCCCGAGGAAGAGAGTGAGGAAATTACAAGTCAGGAGCCCGCCTGAAGAACAAGATGATGAAATTACAAGTTGGGAGCTCCCCCGAATAACAGAGTGAAGAAATTACAACTCAAGAGCCCGCCCAAAGAATAGGGTGATGAAATTGTAAGTCGGGAGCTCGCCCAGAGAACATAGTGAAGAAATTACAACTCGAGAGCCTGCCCTAAGAATAGGGTGATGAAATTAAAAGTCGGGAGCCCGCCCAAAGAATAAAGTGAGGAAATTACAAGTCAGGAGCCTGCCTGAAAAACAGGGTGATGAAATTGAAAGTGGGGATCTCTCTTAGAGAATAGAGTGAGGAAATTGAAAGTCAGGAGCCTACCTGAAGAACAAGGTGATGAAATTGAATGTTGGGAGCTCGCTCAGAGAATAAAGTAAGGAAATTGCAATTTAGGAGCCCGTCTGAAGAACAGGGTAGTGAAATTAAAAGTCAAGCAACAAGGTTAAGAGATTGAAAGTCAAGCAATAAGGTGAAGTAATTGAAAGTCAATAAAGTGAGAAAATTACAAGTCGGGAGCCCATCCAAGAAATAGAGTGATGAAATTGAAAATCAAAAGATTAAAAATAGCAAGTCAGGATCAAGGTTCAGAAATACAACCGAAAAAACATGATCAATTTGTGCGTTCATCTCCAATATCAAATTTTGTAAGGAGAACAAATCTATTCTTAAGTTCAACCTAAAGAAGATCAAATCTTTTGTCGATTTTGAAAGCATCAGAAACTTAAGTCAAGAGTCCAAAAGAAGTTGCACAGATAGAAATTTTATAATTTCATTTATCTTTTTAACTTGTAATTTTCATTTTTGATGAAATAACAGAGTCGCGGATTAGAACCCCAACAGAGCCTCACTCGACTCCCCAACTCGATATAGTTCCTCTCCTTTCAACCCTTTGAACCACATGCAACTTGAATCTAACACAACTAGGGATAGGTAGGATGCTCAAAATCAAAACTTGGTTTCCCTCCTTCCTTCTGTATCCTTCTGTTGAATAACAGTCATGACAAAATTTTGTCTTATTGTCTACTCTTTTTGTCTGAAAACAATTTGTGTTTATACCCCAAAAGGGGAATAATATAGACACGTAATTTTGTCCCACCCCAAATAATTTTTTACCATTTTTACCCCATATTACCATGTACCTTCACCCATGTGATAATTTCCCCACTAGAAGACAAAATAACATAAACCCCTAATAAACCCAATCCCCAATATTCTTTTGATAACAAAAATTAACCACTCCCGTAATAAATTTTGACAACACATCACCACCCCACCTATACCCCTAGGATACCCACACCCCTTATGATTTTGATATACACACACTGACCTCACCATCAATACACTTCACAAATGCAAAATACACACAAAATCACTGGAAAAGAGACATGCATACAGGCCTCACACATAATACACGCACTACACTCACAGATAAAATACACCCACATAGTAACACACCAAACGATATTCCATTCATGATACAGATACTCTCAACATCTCACAATACCACACACAGAGACTTGGATTTCCTATAATTCACTGAAATTCCCATATCTCTCACATCATACTGAGCTCATATACACATACACTTAATATTCACACACATACATAACTTTTACATAGTGAGAAATACACACACAAAAATAGAAAAGGAAGAATAAGGTGAGAATCAGCAAAAATAGAGAGATAGAGATCAGAAAAAGAGAAAATTGAGAGATATAGAAAGAAAGACAGAGAGTTTTAATAGGGAAGAGAGTCGTAGGTTGAGCGAAAAAGGGGAAATTCATAGTTATTGAATTTTTCGATGAGTTTCTCGCAAAAAATCACTGAGTATATAAGCAAATCAGTCACCACCGCCCTGTTCCCTATTTTACAATCAGGAATTCACCAGAAATAAACTCCACCAGCCTTAGATCGACAAAACCCGACCAAAATCCAGTAGTGGCGACCCCATTCTGGTTCTCGTTCTGGAAAAGTTCGCCAGAAATCCTGAAGGGGTTCTCATTTTTTTCGTAATTTGTCTTTGTTTTCTCGTCTTTTACTTGGGTTTAAATCTGTTTGGGTTGTTATTTCTCGATATAGAGTTGATTTATTTCATGGTTGAGGTTTTATTGTTTGAAGATTCTGGATTGGGGCTTTCATGAACTCATAATTATCGGCAACGAGTTTCGAGGTCCGAATTCCTAACTTTATTTCTTTTTCTTATTAAAGTGATATGGTTAATGATATGATTTATTGATGATATGATTTTTGATTGTGTGGTTGAGCAATGCTAATTGTTGTGATTTGATTGATCGATTAAAATTGATTAATTAGTCGAGAGCGACTTGAACTCAATTGAAAATAAATTTGAACAAAAATTGAAAATTGTTAAAAGTGAATATTGGTTTGTTTTGGTTCATTGTTGATTGTTTAACTTGGAATAGATATAGATTCTATATAATATCGATAATATCATATTTAGGCCGATAATTGATAGACAAATGTAGATTGGGTAGGCAAAGTTTATGACTCGTGGTTTTGTTGAATGTTTGAAATTTTGATGGATGATTTGGTCTTCTCGTGCTAAAAAAATGTATTCATTTAGCCAGGGAATGCCCCGAGGACATTTGTATTTATTCACTAGGGAATTCCCGAAGTATCTTGTACCCGGAGGATGTTGTGATAAAGGCTCGAGGCATCGGATAGAGCATAGTCTTGGATTAGTTTAGAATAGGATTTATATTTTCACATTTTTCTATTTTGGGGACTGTATAATTCGGACTGGACATTATTTTGGTTTTGGGTTTTGTTTGATTTTTTTGTTTGCTTGGTTTGTGTGTTTTGTTTGGTTTATTCACTTCATAGTGTTAAATTAGCCGATATACTCTCCGAAGCGACCATGGTCAAACCACGGGATCGAGGAGTGCCTAACACCTTCTCATCGGTCAACAAGATTCCTTAATCGGAATCTCTGTTTGCAAACCAGTTTTAAAGAGTCAAAAATTTATTTGGAAAAAGGATTTTCAAAGGTGACTTAGCACACTAAATTTTTCAAGTGGCGACTCTGAGTTTTGTATATAAAAAAAACTTTTCAAAAAAACTTTTATCTTTTGTTACTTAATAATAAAAACCCTTTCAAACTTAAAATCAAATATTTTTGGTTAAAAAGGGATGTGACAATAATTTGTCTATTTTTATTCATTTTACCCTTGGCATTAAGTACAATACAACACTCAATGTATTTTTCAAAATAAAAAAATTATTACATTCAAAGGGTGATATAGCAAAATCGTCGCTCCATCCATTGATTCTTAAGATATATGTCAATTTAAATGTGAACTAAATAGTACTGACAGAAATAAAAATTATTACTATTAAAGGGATTTTTATTACTATTAAAGGGATGTTTCTTGGGGGTTTGGGCCACAGGTGACAAAAGAATTTTAAAATGAGGTGTAGGTGACACAAGTGTTAATTATTAGTTGGAGGTGATAATTACTTTATTATGTACTAAGAAAGTTGAGGAAGTTTTAAAATAACCCACAAGTTCTTAAATTTTACACTTTGATCCCAATGTATACCTAAAATAACGGGAAACGAAGAAAAAAAAGGTGTCTTTCTCTCTCTTCTCATCCATTGTTGTTTTCTCTCTCTTAACGATTTTTGTTGTTAATTGTTTTTGTTTCTGCTGCTTTATTCATCATCATCTTCTTGTTGACCATTTGTTTTTGTTGTTGTTGTTGTTGGTACAATGCTACTGCTGCGATCTGACCAATTTCTTAGATCAAATTTTGTTTACTACATCACTTTTTACTTTGGCATTACTTCATATGTTACTTTGGTAAGTAAAATTATGATTTTTATTCGTATTTGTCATCAAGGTACACTTTTGTTTTTTCAATAATGGATAGAACCCCGATTATAAATCCAGCACAAGTGCCCAAAATTTAAATAGATCAATCATCTGGTGCATTAGATGAGTAATCTATTGCATCAGACTATTTATCTGTTGCATCATCATATTATCTGTTGCATCAAATGTATTATCTATTGCATCAGATGTATTATTTGTTGTATCAGGATGTTTATCTGTTGCACCAGACTAATTATCTATTGCATCAGAATATTTATCTGTTGCAATGAATGATTAATATATTTGAGACAACACAAATCAACCCCTGCCACAAACCCAACAGATAAATCTTGCTATTGCTACTGGATTCTAAATTATTCCTTTTTATGTCGAATCGTCAAAATGTTTGTTGAAAAGATAATAGACTGAATGAAAATTAAATATGGATTAAAACTTCAAAGATCAAACATAATTTATTTATTAAACAAATAAAAATACATATAATAGACTAAAAGAAAAATAAGTCTAATTATTATTATTATTAGCATCATCATTGCCAGCCGTCCAATCTTCAACTAAAAGTAGCAAGGCCCTCCTCAGCCTGCGTATCTCACGGAGCATTCTTGATCTAACTCCTCTCAATTCCCATTGCAGATCACGAAGTTGATTCCGAAGTTCATTCACAGCGTCTTGTAGAAAAGAAACGTCCTACACTGGGTTACCCATAATCTTATCTTCTAGAGTGTAATATGAAAGACGAGATTCAATAAATAAATAGAGTGTGTATTTGATGAACGATTGAGTAAGGACAGACCTATTTATAGAGGATTGAATTTGAATGAGAGGAAAAAAGGTGCGACTATTCACCTCCATACATTAATTAAATTTTTGATTAAATTAAGAAAATAAATATTGTGATAAGTCATGATTTTTCGAATTAATATTATTAATTAGTCTTTCAAAGAACCATTTTTATTAAGTTATGGCAACAGATTCTATATCTGTTGCATCATATAACACATCTGTGATAACAAATATATTATCTGTTGCAACAAATATAAAATATGTTACATTAGACAACATATCTGTTGCAACATATAATCCAACTATTCACCTCCATTTATTAATTACATTTTTTATTAATGTGAAAAATAATGAATTAATTAAATTAAGAAATATTGTGATAAGTCATGACTTTTCAGATTATTATTATTAATTAGTTCTTTTCAAGAATTGCTTTTATTGAGTTGTGACTCGATATAGGTTGTATCAGATAAATCATCTGTGACAACAGATATATCATCTGTTGCAACCATAGTGAGCTTGTTGCATCAGATAATTTAATTGTTGCTCCATATAATTTACTTTTTTGAAAAAAAATAACTATATCATCATATCATTAATCCAAATTTTCTTACTTTTTTATTTTATAAATAAAAAAAATATTAATAAAATAATAATCATTTTACTATATAATAAATAATTTAAAAAATAAATTCAAAAACAAAAATGGTGAAAAGTCACGATCAGTTATTAAAATTGTGGTTATAAATTGTGTTTATTATTTATTTACGAAATATTTTTCAGATTGAATAATCGAAACTCTGAGTCATGTCTTTCTCTTTTCACCCTCTCAGTAACAATAATAGCCCTTTTTTTATTAATAACTGTCAGGTGCAACATATGATTGATCTGTCGTAGCAGATTAACCTCTAACTGTTGACACAAATTGCTGCTCAATCCCTACCACCAACTGTCGACATGTTGAGAACAAGGAACAAAAAGAATAATTATTATTAAATACTAAATAAGAATTAAAAATTCAAAGTTGACAACAAAATGAAATGAATGTTCATAGATTTTTGAATCCCTTGGGTAGATTTGATATACAAAAGGATAAAAATAATTGCTAAAATAAAAAACATTACCTAATTATTATTACTACTATTATTATTATTATTGTCAATCAGACATCTTTCATTCATCCGGCAGCGTTGCTCCAAAGTCAGCCAAATATCTCTCTGGAGTTTATCAATCAAACTACCTTTGAAGTTCACGCATGGAATTGATATGAATATTCTTGTATGAATCTGGATTATCCATATTTGTAAGAAGGGACCTATTTATAAATTATTGTATCTCAGAAAGAAAAGAAAATTGTATTAAAATAATCTAACATATGGGTAATCTGTTGCAAAATATATTCTTTCTGTTAGATAACTTACAACATACTGGCAATCTTTTTGCAACATATGTATATATCTATTTGATTTCTACAACAGGTTGATCACTATCGTAACAGATGTCTCTAATTGATTGACAATGTAAATAGATGTGTCATCTATTGCAACAAGCTAGTCATCTGTTTATTCAATTTAAGCCATAGATAGGCTAGGAAGAATAAGGTGTGTGTAGATGGATCCACTATCATATGTGTGGGGTTAAGTATGTATTACTAATAAGGTTACCGGGAAAACACACACAAAGTACAATATTTTTGTGAAGGTGCGGTAATGTAGTTGGATATAGTTGGATAGCTTGCTTGGGTTGATGATTATATGCTAGAAGGTGCGGTAGGAGAATGCTTTCGAGGAAAAATGGGTTGTTGATGGAAGACTATGTCATCTGAGAGCTAATTGAAAAAGAGACACAGGGTAGAAAGTAACGTCTAATGAATCTGGACAATGGAATTATCTTAACAGATGCGAAATCTGAATGAAGTGCAAATATGAAAGTGTATTCGGTAATGTAATTTCATCTGTTGTGTCTCTAAAAGAAAAATAATACAAATGGACACTTTCTTAGGGAGCTGCATGGTTAGGATTATCACCGAGGTAGAAAATAGGCGAAGTCTAAAAAAGCAGCCTCACGGGCATTGAGGGTAGAAATGATGTTCAGTAACTTTAGAAAACTTATGCCAAAAACAACTATAGTGAAAATAAGAATACTAAGCGAAGGCGGCAATTTTTGAATTTTAAATTTTATCCCATCTTCTTGTTTGTGTTTCCAATTAGGTCCACTGTCGTTGACCTGATCTGAACCACAAACTATATTGAAATAAAAATAGAGTATCATAGCTTCCCTAGCAATATTGGTATAATTGATTGTGTTTTCTTTCCTTGACATGTTTTCAACATTCCTTGGAGAAGATCAGATGCTTGTTGTAGTATATGAAACCCGATAATTTTCAAGATTGCCTCCAGCTTGTTAATTCTCTATTTAAGCTTGTCGTTACCATCTTCAAAGTTGGTAAGGAGTTCTTTGTCTCTTGTGAGCTCGATCAGGAACACTACCATCAAAGTTGTGGTATTGTAGAAGCCCTTCAGAACACTTTCTCATCAGAAGCTTTAAAGGATACATGGAGGGTCACTGTGTTTATTTTAGGTCAAAATGTGTTGATGTACGTTGAATATGTGATCCCAACAGTTGAACACCACACTTTTATCGAGCGTTGCTCCATGCATCTTGCTCAATAAATTTTATAAATTAGTAAGCATGGAGTTAGGTAGCATGTGATTTAAACCGGATCTGCCAAGCCTATCAAATGTTACTTAACTCCAAGCTCATTACCCTATCAAAACAATATGACCGAGTTAGTGCACATAGAAAAAAAGCCCAATATGTCAGCCTTTCTGCTGATCACTCTTCTATAATATAGATGACAAGATATCTGCTATACAAAAGTCTACATCATTGCCAGACATGATTGCCTGGGAACATGTCTAGAGAAGGTGTAGACGTTTGCATAGTAGATATCTTATCATCCATATTAGAGAAGAGCAATCATCAGAAAGGTTGAGAGATTGAGCTAATTTGATTTGTGCACTAACTCAGTCATATTGTTTTGATAGAGTAATGAGCTTAGAGTTACGTAACATTTGATAGGCTTGGTAGAGCCGATTTAGATCACACGCTACATAACTCCATACTTACTAATTTATCAAATTAGTTGAGCAAGTTGCATGGAGAAATGCTAGAAAAAGTGTGTTGTTCAACTTTTGGGATCACATCTTCAACGTACATCAACATATTTAGACCTAAAACAAATATAGAGACACTCCATGTATCCTTTAAGGCTTCTGAAGAAAGTGTTCTGAAGGGCTTCTAGAATGCCACAACTTTGATGGTAGTGTTCCTAATCGAGCTCACAAGAGATGAGGAACTCTTTACCAACTTTGAAGAGGGCAACGACCATCTTGAATACAGAATCAACAAGCTGGAGACAAGCTTGAAAATTATCGAGATTTACATACTACAACAAGCATTTAATCTTCTCTAAGGAATGTTGAAAGCATGCCAAGGCAAGAAAACACAATCAACTATAACCATATTGCTAAGGAAGCAATGATACTCTATTTGCCTTTCAATCTCGTTTGTGGTTCTGATCAGGTCAACGAAAGTGAACCTGATCTAAAACACAAAAAAAAAGGCATGGGATGAAATTTAAAATTCATAAATTTGTCGCCTTCGCTTAGATTCCTTATTTTAGTTGTAGTTGTTGTTGGCATAAGTTTTCTAGACTTGTTGTACATTATTTCTACCCTCGATACCCATAAGGCTTCTTTGTTGGTCTTCTTCTATTTTCTATCTATGTGATAATCCTGACCACACAGCTCCCTAGCAAAGTGTCCATCTACATTATTTTTCTTTCAGAGACACAACAGATGAAATTAAATTACTAGATACACTTTCATATTTGTACTTGATTCAGATCTCGTATCTATTAAGATAATTCCACCAACCAGATTTGTTAGAAGTTACTTTCTATCCTATGTCTCTTCTTCAATTAGCTCTCAGATGATATAGTCTTCCATCAACCACCTATTTTCCTTTGAAATCATTCTCCTAACTGACATTTTGGCATAAAATCATCACCCTGAGCGAGCAACCCAGCCATATAAATTTTGGCTAGGGCAATAAATATATTGGTTTTCTATTCATATTTAGATGCAGTGCTAAGCTTTGAAGGCCTTCTAAGGGTCCAATGCACCCTAAAAGTTAGTCCAATCGCTATTAAATCTCTTTACAATGACATAAAAATTAGATCCCTTCACAATGCTTGACAAATAAACATGAGCAACAACTGACATTAAATCTTAACAGGCTATCAAAACTATATTCATGGTCCCCCAGCCTTATCAATTCGGACCTACCAAACTTAACTGTAAAATTACAGACATCTTGTTTGAACGATCTATGACTAATCAGTAAAAACATCATTCATAAAATTAGTGCACTCTATGTGTGTTTCCACGATAACATTATTAGTAATACATACCTCTCACATATGAAGTGATTCCATCTACAAGCAGTTTATTCCTCCGATACTATATTTACTGCAACCTCTTGAGATAGTCCATCAAAAGTTGATCAACTGTCAGTTCTTTATATCTACAAAGAAAAGGGAAAAAATTAATGTCATAAAAAGAACATTGTCCATATGTTGCATCAGATGTGGAGTCTATTGCAACAGATGTGAAGTATGTTGCAACAGATGTAGAGTCTGCTGCAACAGATGTGGTGTCTGATGGAATACATCAAACCAGCCTTTATAGTGGTTTTATTTGTTTCAACAGTTTCTCTATCTATTGCAACATCAACAACAACATAAACATCAAGAAAAAAGAAACAACATCTATTCCAACAACATCATCATCAACAAAGAAGCAACATCCTTTGTGACAGAACCATCAACAACACCACAAAGTAGCAAGGCCCTCCTCAGCCTGCGGAGCATTCTTGATCTAACTCCTCTCAATTCCCATTGCAGATCACGAAGTTGATTCCGAAGTTCATTCACAGCGTCTTGTAGAAAAGAAACGTCCTACACTGGGTTACCCATAATCTTATCTTCTAGAGTGTAATATGAAAGACGAGATTCAATAAATAAATAGAGTGTGTATTTGATGAACGATTGAGTAAGGACAGACCTATTTATAGAGGATTAAATTTTAATGAGAGGAAAAAAGGCGCGACTATTCACCTCCATACATTAATTAAATTTTTGATTAAATTAAGAAAATAAATATTGTGATAAGTCATGATTTTTCGAATTATTATTATTAATTAGTCTTTCAAAGAACCATTTTTATTAAGTTATGGCAACAGATTCTATATTTGTTGCATCATATAACACATCTGTGATAACAAATATATTATCTGTTGCAATAAATATAAAATATGTTACATTAGATAACATATCTGTTGCAACATATAATCTAACTATTCACCTCCATTTATTAATTATATTTTTTATTAATGTGAAAAATAATGAATTAATTAAATTAAGAAATATTGTGATAAGTCATGACTTTTCAGATTATTATTATTAATTAGTTCTTTTCAAGAATTGCTTTTATTGAGTTGTGATTCGATATAGGTTGTATCAGATAAATCATCTGTGACAACAGATATATCATCTGTTGCAACCATAGTGAGCTTGTTGCATCAGATAATTTAATTATTGCTCCATATAATTTACTTTTTTTAAAAAAATAACTATATCATCATATCATTAATCCAAATTTTCTTACTTTTTTATTTTATAAATAAAAAAAATATTAATAAAATAATAATCATTTTACTATATAATAAATAATTTAAAAAATAAATTCAAAAACAAAAATGGTGAAAAGTCACGATCAGTTATTAAAATTGTGGTTATAAATTGTGTTTATTATTTATTTACGAAATATTTTTCAGATTGAATAATCGAAACTCTGAGTCATGTCTTTCTCTTTTCACCCTCTCAGTAACAATAATAGCCCTTTTTTTATTAATAATTGTCAGGTGCAACATATGATTGATTTGTCGTAGCAGATTAACCTCTAACTGTTGACACAAATTGCTGCTCAATCCCTACCACCAACTGTCGACATGTTGAGAACAAGGAACAAAGAGAATGATTATTATTAAATATTAAATAAGAATTAAAAATTCAAAGTTGACAACAAAATGAAATGAATGTTCATAGATTTTTGAATCCCTTGGGTAGATTTGATATACAAAAGGATAAAAATAATTGCTAAAATAAAAAATATTACCTAATTATTATTACTACTATTATTATTATTATTGTCAATCAGACATTTTTCATTCATCCGGTAGCGTTGCTCCAAAATCAGCCAAATATCTCTCTGGAGTTCATCAATCAAACTACCTTTGAAGTTCACGCAAGGAATTGATATGAATATTCTTGTATGAATCTGGATTATCCATATTTGTAAGAAGGGACCTATTTATAAATTATTGTATCTCAGAAAGAAAAGAAAATTGTATTAAAATAATCTAACATATGGGTAATCTGTTGCAAAATATATTCTTTCTGTTAGATAACTTACAACATACTGGCAATCTTTTTGCAACATATGTATATATCTATTTGATTTCTGCAACAGGTTGATCACTATCGTAACAGATGTCTCTAATTGATTGACAATGTAAATAGATGTGTCATCTATTGCAACAAGCTAGTCATCTGTTTATTCAATTTAAGCCATAGATAGGCTAGGAAGAATAAGGTGCGTGCAGATGGATCCACTATCATATGTGTGGGGTTAAGTATGTATTACTAATAAGGTTACCGGGAAAACACACACAAAATACAATATTTTTGTGAATGCATCTTTTAACCGATTAGGCATAGATCATTCAAACAATATTTTGCATTATACCATTAAGTTTTATGGGTTCAAAATTGATAAGGCTGAGGATCTCATGAAGATGTTCCATATACCCTGTTTCAAATTACTGACAGTTGGTGCTCGTATTTATGCGTGTCAAGTTTTAAGAAGGGATCAATACTTTTCATCACTGCAGAGAACCAATAGAGATTAGACTTAACTTTAAGTGTGCATTGGACTCTTAGAGGGCCTTCGAAGCCTCGCACTGCATCAAACAAGAACGGAAAACCAATATAGTTAATGCCCTAGCCAAAATTTATATAGTTGGATAACTTGCTTGGGTTGATGACTATATGCTAGAAGGTGCGGTAGGAGAATGCTTTCAATGAAAAATGGGTTGTTGATGGAAGACTATATCATCTGAGATCTAATTGAAAAAGAGACACAGGGCAGAAAGTAACGTCTAATGAATATGGACAATGGAATTATCTTAACAGATGTGAAATCTGAATCAAGTGCAAATATGAAAGTGTATTCGGTAATGTAATTTCATCTGTTGTGTCTCTAAAAGAAAAATAATACAAATGGACACTTTCTTAGGGAGCTGCATGGTTAGGATTATCACCGAGGTAGAAATAGGCGAAGTCCAAAAAAGCAGCCTCACGGGCATTGATGGTAGAAATGATGTTCAGTAACTTTAGAAAACTTATACCAAAAACAACTACAGTGAAAATAAGAATACTAAGCGAAGGCGGCAATTTTTGAATTTTAAATTTTATCCCATCTTCTTGTTTGTGTTTCCAATTAGGTCCACTGTCGTTGACCTGATCTGAACCACAAACTATATTGAAATAAAAATAGAGTATCATAGCTTCCCTAGCAATATTGGTATAATTGATTGTGTTTTCTTTCCTTGACATGTTTTCAACATTCCTTGGAGAAGATCAGATGCTTGTTGTAGTATATGAAACCCGATAATTTTCAAGATTGCCTCCAGCTTGTTAATTCTGTATTTAAGCTTGTTGTTACCATCTTCAAAGTTGGTAAGGAGTTCTTTGTCTCTTGTGAGCTCGATCAGGAACACTACCATCAAAGTTGTGGTATTGTAGAAGCCCTTCAGAACACTTTCTCATCAGAAGCTTTAAAGGATACATGGAGGGTCACTGTGTTTGTTTTAGGTCAAAATGTGTTGATGTACGTTGAATATGTGGTCCCAACAGTTGAACACCACACTTTTATCGAGCGTTGCTCCATGCATCTTGCTCAATAAATTTTATAAATTAGTAAGCATGGAGTTAGGTAGCATGTGATTTAAACCGGATCTACCAAGCCTATCAAATGTTACTTAACTCCAAGCTCATTACCCTATTAAAACAATATGACCGAGTTAGTGCACATAGAAAAAAAGCCCAATATGTCAGCCTTTCTGCTGATCACTCTTCTATAATATAGATGACAAGATATCTGCTATACAAAAGTCTACACCATTGCCAGACATGATTGCCTGGGAACATGTCTAGAGAAGGTGTAGACGTTTGCATAGTAGATATCTTATCATCCATATTAGAGAAGAGCAATTAGCAGAAAGGTTGAGAGATTGAGCTCATTTGATTTGTGCACTAACTCAGTCATATTGTTTTAATAGAGTAATGAGCTTAGAGTTACGTAACATTTGATAGGCTTGGTAAAGTCGATTTAGATCACACGCTAAATAACTCCATACTTACTAATTTATCAAATTAGTTGAGCAAGTTGCATGGAGAAATGCTAGAAAAAGTGTGTTGTTCAACTTTTGGGATCACATCTTCAACGTACATCAACATATTTAGACCTAAAACAAATGTAGAGACACTCCATGTATCCTTTAAGGCTTCTGAAGAAAGTGTTCTGAAGGGCTTCTAGAATGCCACAACTTTGATAGTAGTGTTCCTAATCGAGCTCACAAGAGATGAGGAACTCTTTACCAACTTCGAAGAGGGCAACGACCATCTTGAATAAAGAATCAACAAGCTGGAGACAAGCTTGAAAATTATCGAGATTTACATACTACAACAAGCATTTAATCTTCTCCAAGGAATGTTGAAAGCATGCCAAGGCAAGAAAACACAATCAACTATAACCATATTGCTAAGGAAGCAATGATACTCTATTTGCCTTTCAATCTCGTTTGTGGTTCTGATCAGGTCAACGAAAGTGAACCTGATCTAAAACACAAACAAAAAGGCATGGGATGAAATTTAAAATTCATAAATTTGTCGCCTTCGCTTAGATTCCTTATTTTAACTGTAGTTGTTGTTGGCATAAGTTTTCTAGACTTGTTGTACATCATTTCTACCCTCGATGCCCATAAGGCTTCTTTGTTGGTCTTCTTCTATTTTCTATCTATGTGATAATCCTGACCACACAGCTCCCTAGCAAAGTGTCCATCTACATTATTTTTCTTTCAGAGACAAAACAGATGAAATTAAATTACCAGATACACTTTCATATTTGTACTTGATTCAGATCTCGTATCTATTAAGATAATTCCACCAACCAGATTTGTTAGAAGTTACTTTCTATCCTATGTCTCTTCTTCAATTAGCTCTCAGATGATATAGTCTTCCATCAACCACCTATTTTCCTTCGAAATCATTCTCCTACCTGACATTTTGGCATAAAATCACCACCCTGAGCGAGCAACCCAGCCATATAAATTTTGGCCAGGGCAATAAATATATTGGTTTTCTATTCATATTTAGATGCAGTGCTAAGCTTTGAAGGCCTTCTAAGGGTCCAATGCACCCTAAAAGTTAGTCCAATCGCTATTGAATCTCTTTACAATGACATAAAAATTAGATCCCTTCACAATGCTTGACAAATAAACATGAGCAACAACCGACATTAAATCTTAACAGGCTATCAAAACCATATTCATGGTCCCCCAGCCTTATCAATTCGGACCTACCAAACTTAACTGTAAAATTACAGACATCTTGTTTGAACGATCTATGACTAATCAGTAAAAACATCATTCATAAAATTAGTGCACTCTATGTGTGTTTCCACAATAACATTATCAGTAATACATACCTCTCACATATAAAGTGATTCCATCTACAAGCAGTTTATTCCTCCGATACTATATTTACTGCAACCTCTTGAGATAGTCTATCAAAAGTTGATCAACTGTCAGTTCTTTATATCTACAAAGAAAAGGGAAAAAATTAATGTCATAAAAAGAACATTGTCCATCTGTTGCATCAGATGTGGAGTCTATTGCAACAGATGTGAAGTATGTTGCAACAAATGTAGAGTCTGCTGCAACAGGTGTGGTGTCTGATGGAATACATCAAACCAGCCTTTATAGTGGTTTTATTTGTTTCAACAGTTTCTCTATCTATTGCAACATCAACAACAACATAAACATCAAGAAAAAAGAAACAACATCTATTCCAACAACATCATCATCAACAAAGAAGCAATATCCTTTGTGCCAGAACCATCAACAACACCACAAGTTTCAACAATGTCAACCCCACCAACAACATCAAGAACTAAATCACCAATAATGAAACAAACAAAATACATACACAAAAAAATAATACTGCCAATAAGGCTTTTAAACTTCTCCCAACAGATGACTTTTTTCTCATATTGTAATAAAAATTCTTGGATTGTTTATTCAACACTTAAAAGTTCCTAAAAAAAAATTTAATAAATATGATATGGATAAATAGTAATTAAATAAAAAAAGATGTAAATAACATGCAAAAAAGAAGATGAGAATGAAAGAGCAATAATGAACAATGCCTTAATATCAAAAAGGGGATCAAAACAAAAATTTAAGTCGAGGAAAGATATGGATGGGTTTAGATCCAAAAAGATCTTTATGAGAAGAGAAGAGAAAAGAGAGAAAAAAAGGTTGTGACCCTAAAGAGGAGAGAGAAAAAAATAAGAGTTGAATAAAATAAACTGCAGCTGAAGGAAGAGATGAGATAATTTCTATAGATGTATTGTGTACATAGATGTGGTGGTTTTTAATATTCATTAATTTCATTATTAATTTGAGGGGGACGAGGAAGACTAAGACTACTGACATTGAAAAGACAAGACAAGACTACTCAATGAACTCACTTTTAAGATATCCAAGAAACATTTTTTACCACCTTTAGTAGTAAGTACTACTACTTGATATAATCTACTCGGACCAGAAGCTTTTTCTTTAAAATTAAAAGAGATAAAAAAAATTTCAAGCAGATATGTCATATATTGCAACATATATAAATAGTTGTTTAGAAATCCGAACAGCTCAGTCATCTATTACAATAGATATAAAGATCTGTTTAAAAATTCCAAAAGCTCAGTCAACTGTGATAACAGATAAAAATGTTCATTTGATAATTAATAAAACCAGATATGTCATTTGTTACAACATATATAAATATTTTTTTCAATAATTTCCAACAGATCAGTCATCTGTCACAACAGATGCAAATATCTTTTTGATAATTAAATCAGATATGTCATCTGTTGCAATATATATGTACTTGTTTGAAAATTTTCAATAGTTTAGTCGTTTGTTGCAACAGATTTCATAGCAATTAATTTAGGTGGAACTAGGGATGAATGAATAAGCTCACAGGATCAACTACAAATCTAATCAAGTCTTTTTAATTGCATGGTGTTGGTATTGTGTTCATACCGACTTGAGTCATCGATCGATCACTCTGAGTTAAAATGAGTTCTCATCAACTCAATGTTAGGATAGTGATAGTACCTAAGTTGATTTAGCTATAACTAGAGATGAATGAGAGATCTCATAGGGTCAACTACAAATCCAATTGAGTCTTTGCAATTGCATGGCGTTGGTATTCTATTCTTCCTAGTCCAAGTCATCGATCGATCACTCTAAGTTGAAATAAGTTATCATCAACTCAATATTAGGATAGTGATAGTACCTAAGTTGATTTAGGTGTAATTAGGGATGAATGATTGAGCTCGCAGGGTCAACTACAAATCTAATTGATACTTTGCAATTACATGGCATTGGTATTGTGTTCATCCTGACCTGAGTCGTCAATCGATCACTTTGAGTTGAAATGAGTTCTCATCAACTCAATGTTAGGATAGTGATAGTACCTAAGTTGATTTAGGTGGAACTAGGGATGAATGAGTTATCTCGCAGGGTCAAATACAAATCTAATCGAGTCTTTTCAATTGCATAGCATTGGTATTTCGTTCATCCCGACCTTAGTCATCGATCAATCACTCTAAGTTTGAAATGAGTTCTCATAAACTCAATGTTAGGATAGTGATAGTACCTAAGTTTATTTAGGTGGAATTATGGATGAATGAGTGAGCTTATAGGGTCAACTATAAATCTAATTGAGTCTTTGCAATTGTATGGCATTTGTATTGCGTTCATCCTGACCTGAGTCATCAATCGATCACTCTAAGTTGAAATGAGTTCTCATCAACTCAATTTTAGGATAGTGATAGTACCTAAGTTGATTTAGGTGTAACTAGGGATGAATGAGTGAGCTCATAGGGTCAACTACAAATCCAATCATATCTTTGCAATTGCATAGCGTTGGCGTTGTGTTCATCCTGACCCAAGTCATCGATCGATCACTCTGAGTTGAAATTAATTCTCATCAACACAATTTTAGGATAATTATAGTACCTAAGTTGATTTAGGTGGAACTAGGGATGAATGAATGAGTTCGCAAGGTTAACGATAAATCCAATCGTATCTTTGCAATTACATGGCATTGGTATTGCATTTATCCTGACCCAAGTCGTCGATCGATCACTCTGAGTTGAAATGAGTTCTCATCAACTCAATGTTAGGATAGTGATAGTACCTAAGTTGATTTAGGTGGATTTAGGGATGAAATAATGAGCTCGCAGGGTCAACTACATATCTAATCAAGTCTTTGCAATTGCATGGCGCTGGTATTGCGTTCATCCCGACCCGAGTCATCGATGGATCACTCTGAGTAGAAATGAGTTATTATTAAATCAATGCTTTAAAAACTATATCTTTTAAAAATTTTAAAATTAATTAAGATCATTTTGGACCAAATTAGCAATTTCAAAACTTATCATTCTTTTCCAAAATTACAAATCAACCCATACAAATCATCCATTTGCGCAAAAAACTTTTCATTTAAAATCTTAAGTTCTCGCTCTTCTCTCTCTCTCTTGGGTTGTCCTCTCCCTCTAACCAATACAAATAATACAAACAACAACTACTCAATATATTTCTTAACCCTTTAAAATAGGTCGATTTTCTTCCTATTTACGACTACATATAGTTGTTTTTTTGACTTCATTCCTTGTTGTATCCGTTGTTTTCTCTATCTTCACATGTAATAGAGTTCGAGCAGAGTTCTACATTTGTTCTTTATTCTAAAAAATAGGGATTTTTAGTTAAAGATAAAAAATAAGACTTTTAGTTGTATTATCTTCGATAATGGGTTAACAATTTTGAGTTTTGATGCTAAAAAAGTAGGAAGCACCCGAGAAAACCCTAGTTTTTCTCTCAGTGTTTTGTTGACTATCGTGGTATTGTTGGATGGTGTTTGTGGTATTGTTGGTGGTTGTTGTTGGTAGTGTTGGTATTTGTGTTTTTTAACGGTAGTGTCGATGGCCTTGGTGTTGTTATTGGTGGCATTGGTGGTGATCTTGGTGGCATTGGTTGTGGTGGTGGTGGTTTATCTATTGCAACGAGTAAAAGATCTGTTGGGAGATATTAAATAGGTCTTCAAACAGATTCTCCATCTGTTCCAACTGATGGGTTATCCGTTGCAGTATTTTCTTGTAATGTGGCAGAGAATAATTTATTAAAATTACTCCACCTATTGCAACAAGTGGAATATCTGTGGGGAGATATTAAATAGGTCTTCAAACAGATTTGGGTTCCCCATCTGTTCCAACTGATGGGTTGTCTATTGGAGTATTTTTTTTGGCTATGTGGTATGAATAATTTATTGAAATTTGTCTCACCTTTTTTTAAAAAACTATGCAGACATCAAATGCAATGTATTTTTTGTTTTTATTTTGTTTGAAGTTAAAAGATGTCTCCCAAAAGAAAAGAAACGGAAAATGAAGAAAGTGGATCAACTTTCGATCACCAAACAAAAAAGGCTAGAGTACAGATAGATTTGGAGAAACTTCCAGAACAATCTTAGTCAGGGCAAAATGAAGCCAAGGAAAGTGATAACTCCTCCTCACCAATGTAGCGTGAAATAATATTGAAATTCCAACATGATTCTGTCAAAACCATTAGTATTGACAAGTTTTGAGTTGCGATGCTGATGAATAACCCTAATGCAGTATTTGGTAATCTTGTACTTAAATATCAGTTGGGAAAACCTTTTGACGAAATTAGGAGTATTATGAAGAAAGAAAACATAGATGGACTTCTTAAGAAGAGCTGCTTTGCACACTTTCTTGAGCTGTCTGGGCCCCGGCCTCTCTGTTTCCCAATGATTATGGTATATGGCCTTCTCAAGCACAGGATCATGTATGAGGGGGATGATAGAGGTCTGAAGGAGGGCGAAAATAAATAGATGAAGTATGGATCAACTACTGTGGAATTCCGGTTTGTTTTGGATCGAAAGAGTTTGCCATTGTGACGGGCTTGAGATGCGATCGTCTAGAAGAACCTTCCATCAAGAAAACACCCCCACAAAAGGTCCAACAAATGCAAGGTAAAAAAAGATGGGTTGTTGGGCATTGTTGGACCTAGCTACAAAGTAAAGGATTTGATAGCGGATCTCAAGAATAAAGACATATCAAAGCACTTGGAGAAATTGTGCTTAGTTTGGTTTGTCCATTCCGTTTTATTGGCAAGAGACGTCAAGAAAGTCATAGAACATGATTTTTTAGCGCTTGATGATGATTTTGGGAGATTCAACGATTATCCCTAGGTCTAGAATAGCTACTACTTGACTGTAAAATATTTACTGAAAGAGTTAAAGCCAAAGACAACCATATTATACGGCTTTCCTTAGGCTTTCATGGTAAAATTGATCACTATTTTTACTCATTCATTAATTTATATTGAATATACTTGTGACTTTTTCTTTGCTTGCTTCCTGTTTATAATTTTTAGGCATGGACATGTGAATCCATTCCTTCCCTCTGAAAGTATTTCACGGATTACCCCTATAAGGTTGCTCATCCAAGGATCCTTAGGTGGTTGGCTACAGTAGAGAGAAGCAAAAAAAATATTAACGAGGTTGATCTCTTTAACCCTTTAGATGATGAAGTACGTCTTCTTTCAACTAAAATAATTTGATTCAAAGAAAGATATTGAAACAGATGTTCCATCTATTGTAAGAGATTACTCATCAACTGCAACTAGTGCAATAGGTAATCTGTTGCAACAGACGATCCATATTTCGCAATAGATTAACCATATGTTGCTCTATTATCTGAACCCTACTCAACAGATTACCCATCTACTATAAATTATGCAACAGATGGGTATTCTGATGCAACATATTATCAATTTGTTTCAACATACAGATTAGCTGTTGCGGTAGCTATATCGTCTGTTGCATAAGTTGGTTCTGTTAACATAACTAGACCCCATGTAACCCAAATGACTGCAAATTATTATTATATGATTTAAATTCCTCCTGCTATTTTTTATAGGTTGTGCATCATTGGATCGTGCCTACCATTGATGAGCTGGGAATGACTTCTTTTCTTACTCTAGGTCTTGTTGATACAAAAGAGGACCCAACGGTGGAGTTAATAAAGAAGGAATTAGATGGAGAAACATCCATAACAAGAGCAGTTAGGCAAGGTCATTCTAATGTTGAAGATCTTCACGACCTAACTCAAACCGTAACAGATCTGAGTGCTTCTTCTGGGGGTGTAGCTGGTGGAGTTGTTTGTGATGGTGGAAGTCATCCTACTTCTTCTTCTGCTGCCATTCATGATTATGAGCATGTTGGTGCTCATCAAAAAATAAATATATTTGAAAACACCCCTTGCATAGGTCCTCCCTTTCACCTCTACACCGGTCCCTCCTATCCTTACAATGGTCCCTCTCAGCCCACCTCACCCTCATGTTCTCATTGCAAATACAAAGTGTGCAAGGATAGGGAGGATAAACTCCTCGATAAGCTAGAGGCTATTGCTGAAGCTGTCGAGGAGTTGAAATCCAAGAGGGGTGTCATACCATCCAATGAGGTGAGGGAGCCATGTACTGCTAAAGTGGAGGTTAGGAGGAAGAGAATAACAATTAGATAAATTCTCTCCGTTCTAAAATTAGCAAAAAAATACAACTCCCCCCGCTCCAATAGTTGTTGAAGTTCAGGGGCGGACGAAGAAGGTGGACATATTTACAGTGCTTGGAAAGGAGAAGAAGAAGGAATTAGAAGAATTCATCAAGATAAAGGTTCAAAACGAATACACCATGCATTCATTTGTCGCCAAAGACTTCTCGAATATGACAAATATGTGTGTGTGGTACGAGGACAAGGTAAGTTTACTTTTGCTAACCTACCCTACCAATCTACTCCGTGAAGAAGAATCTATGTAGCAGATGTGTAATCTATTGCAACATCTTGGTATTCTATTGCAACATAATACACATCTATTGCATAAGTTGCGTTGGCTGGGTAATCTGTGAACTGATTCAGAGAACCCTCTGCATTGGATTCTTTCCACTGTGTTTTAATCTTTACAATTACTAACCTATTTAAAAATTATCTTCTTATACCACAATATGTTGATGAAATTCTCTGCCTCATGAGGGGCAAGCAATTAGCGTACCCAGATCCTTATGATGCTGCTGATAGGATAATGGACCTCAACTTCTATAATAATTTCAAATATAGGTACGTTGATCTTCATAATATGGTTGATTCCGGTGGTCTGGGATTTGATCAGTTAGTTTTTATGTTCTAATATGATGAAGAAGAGATTAAATATGTTAGAGGGAAGAGGCCATATGCACACGACAAGAGTTGGACCAAGGAAAAGAAAATCCTTGCAGTCATGAACATGGATATCACCTATTTTCTCACTATTCAGATACTACTATATGAGGGAAATATTAAGGTTTATGACTGCAACTTACCTGTGTTCAGCGAGAAGACGTTTTTATCCCACATGCAGCCACTCTTGAAGTTGTTGCCCAAGTTGTTGATGCAGAGTAAGCTGATGGATCATTTGCCAGCTGAAGTCTTTATGAAGGAATCATAGGTTTTTTAAGGTCGAAATAAGAACAACTAGCTCCCAAAAAATACAACTAGTGCAGCGTACAGGCTGTACTCACTTGTATACATGGAGTGTTTGCTGATCGGCTTACAAATAATTGGTGTGTGCGACACCATTGTGGGAAAGATACAATGGGTCTGGACATATGGGGTACTAACTAAGTGGTTGGAGCCCGTCTATAAAAAAGAACATGTACAAAGACAGAGACGAACATGATAACAAATTTTCATTTCAAGCCAATTCACTATACATATAGGGGCAGTAATTTTTATGTCTGGCAAAGTTGAATTTTTATAATACAATAGATTTTATATCTGTCGTAATAGATATAGTGCCTATTGTGATAGATTGATTATCTGTTGGAATAGGTTGGTCATCTGTTGCGTTATGCAGATATTCCCCATCTGTCTATCACAATAGATTTATGATCTATTGCAACATATAACTTATCTGTTGCAATTGATCGGTAATCTGTTGGAGCAAATCAAAAATGTAGAAAGACCTGTTATATAATTTCTAGCAGATGACCTATGTGTTGCATCTCATGTTGTAACATATATCTATATTTATCTGATAAGATATGTTGTCTGTTGCAGCAGATGTATTATCTATTACAATATTTGAATCTAGTACTCTATTTCAATTAACATGTTCAAAACTCAGAATTAATTATTTTCACAGACAAAATAAAATAAATTGAAGCCTTCAGAAATTACATAAAATAAAATAACTCAACAAATAAATGAAATGTAAAAAAAATTATTATGAGTATAAACGATCTACTCTACAAATAAATCAACAAGTTAAACCAAGTAGGATAGGTTATTACATTGATGGACTCGAGCTATAAAGATCTAATCAATATGGATAATTTGTTCTTCATCCAGTGCTATGGAATTGATTTGGTCATCGTGGATCTTTAACGTCGGTTGTGTACGGCTTCTGAGCTTTCACTTCTCCATATTTCCATAAAAGAGCAACATATCTTTTGTGGAGTAATCCGGCAACAAATCCATCATTTGGTACTTGTAATCTATCTCTTAAATACTCGGTATAGGCAGCAACAAAAGGATCGCAATCCCAATGTTATAAAAAATAAATAATCCATATCTTGCAGTTCATGCAAGCATTGTGAAATTTGTGAAATGAAACTAACTCATGACACTTAAACATACAGGCTACCAATGGTTTATTGAGCAATTCCATCAATATGTTGTACATCAAATGGATTAGCCATTTTACCCCGGTATGCTTCAATCGTCTACCAGTCAATACGAATCTTTTTATCTAAAAAGTCACTCATATCAAGGTAAGTAGGCAATATTTTGGCCAGCTTTTGTATCTTAGACAACGGCCCGGAACGTCTCCTTCATAATATCGAGTCATAAACTCGAATACGCCTCTCTTTTAGAATGACGATAGCCAACACCTAATGGAATTCATCACCACAATTGATTGAGAAGTACACTTCGTCGATCAAATTCCAAGGTAAGACAGCCGGAATGCTAAAACCTTTGATGATGCTGATTAAGCATTCCTCATTTCAGAAAACTTTCGGCTGCTATTGACAATACCTATCATAGGCATTATTGATGTAAACTTTGTACAAACAATTGCCTGTTGTGTATTTGTATTGTTCTTGTGTTTGAAACTTGGCCTTCTTTCGGAGATAGTAAAAAATGACATTGATGTGCTACACATATTATCAAACATTTTGTATTACGTGATAAAAAAATCAATAAGCAGATGCAATTAAATAAAGTATTAATTAATAGTAATATGTATGGCCTTTATACCTCATCATTCCAGCAAGTTTGGGAATGTGACATCAAATAAAACTAATTCTTCATTCCGGAATGTACAACAACAAATTCAAACATATCAAAACCAAGACTCGATTCATTCACTTTGTAGCACTCGTTATTTTGTTTTCTACATGATGATTTATATGTTTTAATGTCAGGTTCTTACAACAAGAATTGTATAAATCAATATCCATAAAATTGATTTATGTACCTGCCGGTATGATGCTTTAATAGCTCATCAGCAATCCATTCTGAATAGTCGTTGATCAACTGTATTAGTTTTTTTGGAGCCTCGTCCGAGATGTTGAACCCTTCAAACGGGTAATTCTTTCGTTCTCCCAAACTAACAGGCACAACTTTTTCTTTACTTTTAGAAGAATTTGATGGATTATCAACTGTCATATTATGCTCTTCAACAGTAGCTGTGACATCTACCTGGAAAGCCAAAATTGTCAAAGCTAAGTAGAGATATACAACAGATTTTTCATCTGTTGCAACAGATAATTCTTATGTTACATCAGATGGATTATCTGTTGGGATAAATTCAAACAGGTAAATTAGAGCAGTACGATAATTTTGAACAGATGACTCATCTATTACAACATAAGACTTATCTATTAAAACAGATAATAAATCTGATGCAATAGGTTAGACAATAGTTGCAACAGATGAATACATTTATTTGATAATTTTCAGTAGATGTATCATCTGTTGAAATAGATATGTGATTGTTTGTTTTTTAGAACCGATGATGTACATTCACCTTCTTCAGCTCATGCTGCTCTTCTGTGGCCCTTGCACACTGAACATCAGTGCAAAACAAAGACAGAGGCGTTGTAATCTTACTTTTTTTTTATGAATGATGATGCCTTGGAAGTGTATTTCCTTCTCCTCTTAGCCGCCTTGATCTCTAGTAGAGTGTCTGGATATGAAATCCTCTTTGATGGAATGATACCCCTCTTAGATATCATTTTCTTTACAGAAGCCGTTAGTGCATTAATAGCATTAATCACTCCGTTGTGTTTTGCCTTGTAGTCTTGACATTTGCATGAAGAACATTCTCTAGATACGACAAAATCTAGAGAAATATGTACAACCATTATGATCATAATCATAATGGCTTGTTGTTTCAAAAACTGTAAGAGGAGCATCATTAGCCCCACCCTCCAAAATTATTTTTCTTGTGATGGTTGTTGCTCCAAACAATTCCAGTTTTATTCCATCAACGACCTTAGGGTCCGATAAAGTTTGTACAGACCGTAAAGTAAGAAAAATAGCATCTTCAACTCTCAGTTGGTCGGAACAAACCATGGATGGACAATCTAATGATGATGAAATCATCTAATCATTAATTAAAATAAAAACTTGATTAGAATTGGACTTACTGCTTCCTTGGGGGGATTGAAAAGATCAAGAAATTTTGCATTTTTATCAATTTTGGCCGACAACTATCTCAAAATTCTTGGACGGGAAACTTCTTCCTGGTAGTTCATTTGTTGTCTAAAATAAGGAATGGCTTCAAATGCCCAAGCCTATAACATAACACCAATAAATCAAAAGTATTATTGAATAAAAAAATGATGAATCATATCATGATAAAAGAAATATTTACCATGAAGGCCCACAAAAAACCATATAAGTTGATTGTTTTTGGCGTAAACGGAGTCAACAAATATTCAACAGTCATTTTGAAGCTTTCATAACCCCAAGGATAGTTGTTAAATGCCTCAATATCCTCAGAGAGATTTATTAAATCGAGGCTTATGTTTTTGTTAACGTCTCTCTCCCAAAGAACATTATGTACAAACTAAACCAAGCACAATGATTTCTTGTGCTTCTTTGAAAGTCCTTTACCTTTCAATGCTTCAATCAGATTTTTATTTTGAAGCTTGGACCAACAATGGACACCAGTTCATCACGATCACTCGACTTGCCTTTTCCTTTTTTGGGTGTGTGGGGTGCTTTTTTTGGGTCAAAGTAGGTATAACTTGAGAAAGAGAAGGAGGATAACATTTTAGTCAGGTAACTATGGAAAACTACTCCCAACCAAAACAAACAGGAATACCATAGTAATTTATCCACGCCTCATCCATCTTATCTTTGTTTTCATACATAAACCTGCACTTGAGAAGATCATATACTATTTGCATCTGGAAATGAGCATTGTTGTTCTCCGAAAAATCAAGATATTTCCCCAAGTAGCTCTCCCTGAAATAAGAATCCAATTTTTATTCTTGAAGTATTTTTTTAAAGGTGTCAAAAGATTTTCCCATGACTGACTTAACCACGAGATCACCTGTTAATCTGTGGCACCATCGTACTGTATTCTCATAGGGTAACGATCAATGCTGAAGGTTTTGACCAAATCTTTGATGGAAGGGCTATTAGCATTTGGATCATCTCTTTTGAAAGATTCCTCCTCCCCATGTTCATTATCTTCTGCTCCTGATTGAGATAACGTTTGTAAAGCAAGCTCATAGAGTGGTGGATGTAGCTGAGCTGCTGCACTTGTTCCTTTACTTGGACTTGATTCGATTTCTTTTATTTTTAGAGCCATGTTATCTTAAATTAATAGGAACATAACATAGATTATAATTGATTAATGTATAATAGTAATATAACAGTTCCAACAGACAACTAATCTATTGCACCAGGTATGTTATCTATTGCAACATATAACCGACCTGTTGCAATGGATGAGTAATACGTGGGAACCATAAAAATAGCACTATTTGTTGCACCTGATATTTTATCTGATGCAACACATAACTGACCTGTTGCAACGGATGAGTCATTCGTTGGAAATAATAAAAACAGATCACTAATCTGTTGCACCAGGTATTTTATCTGTTGCAACATATAACCGACCTTTTGTAATGGATGAGTAAACCGTTGGAAAGAATAAAAATGGATCACAAATCTGTTGCACCAGGCATGTTATCTGTTGCAACAGATAACCGACCTGTATGAGTAAATCATTGGAAAGAATAAAAACAGTCCTAATCTGTTGTAAAATGAAGAGTAAACTATTGGAAAGAATAAAAACATACCACTAATCAGTTATCTGTTAGATCAATATTGTTTAGATTTCTTCCAAATAGAAGAATCGTATGTCGCAATAGATGAATGATCTGTTAGATTATTCACCTGTTGCATCAGATTTGTAATCTGTTGTATCAGATTTTCATCTATTGCATCATATGTTTTACCTATTACATCAGATGTTTCAACTGTTGCAATACTATTTCTACCAAGACAAACAACAAATCAACCCAGCAACACCAACACATCACACACACACACACACATACACATTAAGAACATCAACTGTGATAAAACATCACAAAAAAATTTGAATCAACAGTACGACAACGAGAAGAAGAAATGCAAAAATACTAAAAATTAGGGTTTTATTCAGTCTACATTTTAATACCAGAAGAGTAGTTATCTCAAGTTCCTCTGTTTCTTCATAATTTTTTACCTGTGAAAAAAGAAATGGGAGGACGAAGAACTCGAAGTTTTTGTCGCCGGAGAAGTATTCACGTCGATTGAAGATTGAAAGTCGAAAAGGAACTCGCCCAACTATTTGTCGCCGGAGGTTGAAGGGAGAAATTTTGCAGAATTATTGGTTGGGAGAAGCTGGAGAGAGAGTGGTTGATTAGGATTGAAGAGGGGTGTGGGTTGATTTATATTTTTGAAAAGATTAGAAAATTTTGAAAATATTAATCAAGTCCACGATTAACTTAATAAGTTTCCTAATGATGTTTGACCCTATCTATTGGTCAATTTCACCAATCCTTCATTCAAGACTTAAAAACACCTTTCCTTGAATTTTCTCATGTTTCTTTCTCCCTTGGAATGGAAGAATATTCTCTTCTCAACTTCATTTAATAGTAATTTGAGTAAGACTCTTCTTGCATTTTTTTCAATAAATTATCAATCGGGAGTAATCATGATTCATCAATTTAAGCTTGCATTATTCCGCTTCACCATTTATATAACTCATTGCATATTTGAAAATTATTTATATCATTTTAAATCGTTTTTACTTCATTTCAGGGGTCCAAAAACTAGTAAAATAGTAGAAGTCTTGGTCAAACTAAAAGTGCTTGTCACCAAAAAAAAACCACAAATTGGAGACGACCAACTTATGACTTCTGGCTGATTTTAGCTTATAAGCACCTATAAACATTTTATATGTTTAGATTATGGTTGTGGAGTTCCTTGAGCCGAGAGTCTGTCGAAAACACTTCTCTCTCTCCCAAGGTAGGGGTAAGGTCGACGTACACACTCACTAGACCACACTTGTGCAAATACTTTGTATGCTTTAGTCTCATCATGATCTCATGCTTTAGTCTCATAATGATCTCATTTCTGATACATGAGGAGACTATATGGTGAGGTGATCGGAATATTAAGGATTGTAGATTGTGGAATATAGCTTCTGTGGGGAAGTTGTTGTGGCAGTTAGTGATGGATAGACTCCCAATGGGTGAGATAGGTACATGGAGTGCATATGAAGGCTAAAACAACAGTCTGGACTCACATAGCACCACAGGATAGCAGATGGCATTGGAGATAGCAGGGATGCGTACAAGCTAACAGCCAGTGGCAAGTACTCTGTCACTCAAAGCTATTTGCAACTAATAGGAGAACATAGTAGGATGAGCGTTGCAAGTCTAGTGTGGACATCACTAAGCTAAGCACAGGTTCATTGTTTGGCTTGCCATAAGGAATACACTGCATACTAAAGAGAGAATTGTAAAGCTGAAGATAGAAATGGAAATCTCTGATCCTAATTGTTTCTTATGTGGCCAGCAAACTATGAAGACCAGTCATCATTTGTTTGTAGAACGCAGATGGATTAAGGAAGTGAGAGAAGAACTACTGGTATGGACTAACACTCAATTTCAGCAGGGGACCATGAAGCGGATGTTGCTGGAGATCCAAAAGAAACACTGTAAACTGTATCAAAAGGAAGTGACAGCGGCAGTATGTGGAGCAATGCTATGTGGAGAAACTGGAGGATTTTTCAAAATAGGATTAGTCAGGTTACAGATGTTGTTAGACAGATAAAGGAGGATCTTGTACATAGAACAGAAATGTTAAATGCATCTAAGAAGGAACATAGGAGTAGAATTTTTGGTGAGATTTTTTTTTTGTCTGGACTTGATAATGGTGGTAAATACAATACAGCATCTTGAGATAATCTTTATTACCCCAACAATGAGGGTGGCACAAAATTCAGATAACTCTCTGAGATATACCTTAGTCATCTTGTTGTTGCACTTACAAACATGAATTTGGTCGCGTACAGGCAAATCTTACTTCAGTAAAATAGCCTGTGAAGCACACTGAAGAGGTAACCTGACTAAGCAAGCCACGTCCGACGAGCTTGACCGAGAAAGCATGCAGGGAGTTTCGAACCTATGACCTCCCAAAATAGGGGATCACCTGCTCAACAAACTCAGCAACCCTTAGTGGGTTGATTTATGTGGTCATTATTTTTAAACATATTTGGTGTTTAGAGATTAATTCCCATGTGTCATCTGAACAGTATGTCAAATGCTTTGAAGGAAAAATGAGTTGTTTGGTGGGCATAGAAAAAATTTAATTTTAGTTTAATTCAGCTTATGGAATCTCTAGGTTAGGCTTATAAGAGTTATCTATTGTTTTAAGTTATCTTCGTATGATAGTCAGTGCATGTAAATTAAAATTAACATTAAGACCTAAGAAACTGATGTAGTAGTAAAAGCATTCAACTCATTGGTCACAATCCATTGTTTCACGAGGGGAAATTAAAGGAAACAAGGTTAGTAGCTCTGATTAGACCTGAGGGATAGATGCAAGTGAAACCTTCTTTCTGTGATGGCTTTCTCTTCTTCCTCTTTATTTACCATCTCATTGGACGGAGAAGCTCATTTCTGCGGACGAGTTAAAGGGACTGCTCAATTCATGAAGGCTTCATGGTTGTAAACTGAAAGGACTAACTGCTAAAATTGAGTAGTTTCTGGCAATGGATCAGTCATAGGGACTTGGGATGATCAGGGGCTGAAATTGGTAATTAGTGGTCTCTATGTCTGGCCTTTGGCATTGTCTGTGAGGTGCGGATTTTGGTTGGGGCTGCTTTTGTGCTTTAGAAGTCTTTGCTGTTACTGCACTTCTCGGATTTGCGTCACAACACTCAGATGTACCAGTTAATCATTGGACAACTTGTTGAAAGCAAGCTAAGTTTGCCTGTACAAACGTTGTCATGTCTTTTGATAAGCCTGTCTGAATCATTGTCATTTCTGTTGTGTTCACTGATTTTTGATCTGCCAAACATTTCTTTTTATCTAGTTAGGCTTCAACAGTCGGATATTTGACGCTTTTCTCCCCCTTAATTTCCTTTCTGTTTCTTATTTTTCCTCTTTTTTTGGGATTATAAATTTGTTCAATTTAGTGTTTCCTGTTTGAATTTTCCCAGCTCAATCCATGTGAAAAGGATGAGACAAAACTAAAGTTAAATAGTACTACTCCCTCTATCCCAAATTATGTGGCACACTATCCATTTTAGTTTGTCCGAAAACGAATTTCACGTTTTTATAATTAGAAATAATTGAAATTTAAAATTCTCCTTGTATCCTTAGCAAAATGATTTATGGTTACACAAATGGTCAAGGGAATAAGCTAATATCATTTCTTTCAAAAATCTTCCTTTGCTTCTTAAATTTTATGTCAAGTTAAACGGTGTCATATAAATTGGGATGGAGGGAGTAGTTTCCTATCTTAAAACCAGGAAATAGGCTAATATCACGATCTTGCCCCTTCAGAGTTGATCTTGATATGGTTGTGGGGGTGGGGGGATTTTCCATTTAGTATAAGTCTCCTTGTAATGAATAGTACTGAATAAAAGTCCCAACTATCTACTGTGACAATGTTGCTGCGATGTATATCCTATTTTCCACAGTCACATGAAACAATCTGCGGTGGATTTCCAAAATTAATTCGCAAATAAGTTCAACACGAACAAGATGAAGTTGTCCATATAAGAACAACTAGAAGAAACTCTAACCAAGGCCTTCTCCAAACCAGCCTTCGACCAACCACGTGTTCAAGCTAGGTGTTGTTCCAGAGGCGGACCTAGGTGCAAGTATTTGGTACTCTGGCACTCGTTAAACCTGACACAAATTAGGATAATTATATAAGAAAGTATAAAAGTTGGTATAGGATGGAAAAAAGAACTCATGAAACCAAGAAATAGTTAGGTGCTTTAATTTCCAATCGAAACCTTAAAACTTTAAGTGTCCATATGTGTGTTCGAATCTCCCCAAGCACCCATGACTCCTAAATCACAAGTACGCCACTGCATTGTTCCACACTGCCCACCTTATCAGTGCATTAGTTGCTGCTGGTTTTTATTGTTTTACTAGATTTTTAGCAGGTTGTTAGGAATAACGATGACGAGTTTAAGGTTTATGAATGGTGAAAACCATTTTAAATATGAAACTAAAATAGATTCGTTGGAGGAAAAAAATGGATTCAGAGCGTCTAACAAGGAGGTTGAAAATTTTGAACCTTAAAATGGTTTATTTCCGTCTTGTTCCCATGGTGTATATTTATCAAGTTATCTGCCCTCTATTTTGTTCTTTTAGAATTGAGTAGACAACATAATGTTAGAAGCTGCTAAAATTTTAAACTCGAATTAATAAATAAAAATTAAAAATAATTTTTAAGAAGAAAAATATCATAAGCTTATGAAAAACTAGTTTCTGGACACGTGGATAAATTGTACTTAATGTATAAGAATAAACTCTATATTACATTATTGAATGACTCTTATGATAATCTTAAAGACATGTAAAATTAATCATGATTAAACAAAACTTAATCATAATTTCTTTTCACCAAAAGAAAGTGTAAAGAAGATATTTTGATATTTAATTTGGTATGATTTTATTTAGGGAGAAAGGATAGAAACGACACTTTAAATTAAACTATTTATATGAAAATGACCATGAAATTTAAATTTCACTTTCTAGCTATTTCAATTTGTTGGTTTGTTCTATACCGTTTCTACACACCTTCTACATAGTTTTTATACATATCTTACACATATAAATATTCTATACGAAAATTATACAGTTTCGATACACAATTTATACATTAATTGTCCTTTTTTTTTTACACATTTTATACAACAATTATATAATTTTTATATATTTTCTATATATATTTTATACATATACATATTTGATAGAACTATACAATTTCTATACATATATCTTATATAGATACATATTCTATATAACAATTATATCATTTTTATATAACTATATTTAATTATTATTTCTAAACAATAAAAAAACAGAATAGTTTTTTAGTTAAAAAATTTATAGCAAAAAATATTGAAATATTTTTAAAAGGGTCGAATGGCCCAAGTTAAAAACTATATCAGTATTGTATATGGACTGTATCAGTATTGTTTATGAACTGTATCTGAACTACATGGCCAAAATGACCCAAATTAGGAAATGACTATAAAGTAAAAATAGTATACGCGACTGACTAGTTTTTGGAAAAATATCAAACTTAGGTTATTTGTTTTAAAAAATGCTACAGAGTATCCTTTTCCCTTTATTTAATAGTGGGTCGGGTTTGGGTTAAAAGAGTGGATTAGGTAATTTCAATCAAATATAAACAAATTCAATCCATCTATGATACTGCCGACTCACATTAGAAGTAGGATTCGCATAATATTGTCTTATTATAAATTAACATGATTCACATTATGATACAAGTATGATCATGACCATGGACATTTTTTGAGCATTTTGAAGACCACTTAAAGAGTGCACAAGCCCAAGTGAAGAAGAGGACCAAACGCGCCCTTTTGGTGCACTTAATGGGGCGGCTTTGGAGCCCTTTAGTGAAGGGGCCCTTTTGTCATTTCTCTTTTATTTATAATGTTGTATTTAGAGAACATGGTAGGATTTATTTCCATTAGTTTATGCTTGTTATTGAGAGAACACTTCTCTTCGAAAGAGAGAGTCCTAATCCGAAACTAGTGCATAGCACAAGGGTGGAATCATTTGTGTGTTGCATTTTACTTGATATGTTGGTGCTTGGGCGGTGAACGCCTCTCTTGTGTCATTGTAAGAGATAGGTGATTGTAGTATGTGGTGTTAAGGGTTCAAGAGTGGAATATATTCTTGGGTTCTTAAGATTACATCTCTGTTTGTCTATCTTCCTATCTTTACTTTTCCTTGTAATCGTTGGTTCTTATTTTAGTGTAATCCGTTTGGTTCTTGTCATTGTAATTCGTGTATTGTGGTTATTGTTATATTGTTCATCATATTGTGTTGATAACTTAGTTTGGTTGTTGGTTTGGTGTCAATGACACCTTGATATTATCCCATTCTTGTTCAAGTAGTGAATCCAAGTGTGGTCATCAAAGGAGTCCTCGGGTTTCTTGAATTGTGGACTATTTTTGGTGTATGTTTTTGTGTCTTCTTGGTCTCTCTTTTATCATTTGGTATCAAAGCTCAAGTCTTGATTTTGTTCTCACAAAATCAATCTTGGGAAGAGATCACCAAACCTATGTTGAAAGCCTTGGTTGAGAGTTTGTTGTCTTGTGAAATAGTCATGGTTGAGAGTTGTTAGCTAGATGTAAAAGGATTTTGTTTGTTTAGTGTGTTTCTTGTGTTGGTTTCTTTCTCACCAACACAAAGGGTGTTGAGATCTAAAGTTGAGCTTAACATATTGACCTTGTATTATGAACCTTGAAGGTTGGTCGTGTTGTGTGTTGTTGCTAGCTGTGGAAGTGGACATCGTTGTTGTGTTGTGGTAATGTTCTTGAGATTGTTGTTTTGTTCATATTATTCCTCACCTATTCCTATAACTTAACCAACAAAAAGTGCCAATAGATTCAAAAAGGGTGAAGATAAAAGTGGTAAAGTTTGTTGGTGAGAAGACTTGAACCATCACTTCCTAGACTTGACATCAACTTTTGTCAACTACTATCCCTAAATCAAGGACCCTTGTTTGGTGGAAATAGTACAAGTCAAGATCATCATTTTTTATATTAAACTTGCAAAGGACTCAAGACTTAAACTTTCCCTCCAAAAACCATTATCTTCTATTCCAAATTGTGTGGAGATTGAGATTTCAAATTTGTGACTAAAATTGTGTGGGACCGAGGCCAATTACATGCTTCCACGTCACCTTAATTACTGTTCACCGTTAATATTAAACTCAAACTTGGATTTCCTAGTTTCAAATTGTTGACTCTTGGTTTCATTAGTTGATCCTAGAACTAATTAACAAACTAGTAAACTCCTACTAGATTGTCAATTAGTCCTTTGCATCTATTGTTCGCGTCTACATTTCTTTTGTGCTTTTATTGTTTTTAAAATCATAGTACTTCTTGGCTCAAGTTCAGATATTACTTCCTTAAGTCATCAAACAAATCATCCATTCCAACTAAGGATTAGACTTACTCTTCAATTCACCATGAGTTACGAGCCGACTTGCAAGTAATTGTGACATCAAGTGTGAGACAACAACGTGTAAGAGAGAATAGTGAGGTTATTTTGAGCTAACATGTATTTTTTTGTAGGATTTATGTTATATTGTTGTGTGTGACATTATGGATTGATTTGGTGTCTTGTTGGACCGTAACTTGAAGGGATATTTTTTGGTAAAACCACAACGGAACCCTAGGCTTCAAATGCTCAAACAATCGACAATAATGCCATTAATCTCATTTTGGATCACCTTGAAACTATTTCTCGAGATGTGACTAGGTTGAATGTGGGTCTTGAGAAATTAGATATAAATGTGGCATCAAGAGTGGGAGATTAGAATGTGTGAAAAGTCAAAGGATTTGACCTTCCACCCCTCAAAATATTTCCCCAACTAATACTCCCGAGACCTTGCACCAAATTCTATATCCACCAATTTCCACAAATTAAACCAATCTTTACTTCCGAAGCCAAGAACAAGATAGACAAAGCCATCCTCTACTCCACCAAGTCCAAAAAGAAGGTCTTGGAACCCAAATACCACCACCAAACCCGAACCCTCTCATCCAAACTCCACTAGAACAAAGACCTCACTATCCAAATCCAATTTCGCCACTACAAGCTCCACTTAACCCAAATAGACCAAACCATGTTGAGGGCTCTAGTAGGGGAGGACAACATGATGGTTACTGGTTGTATGATGATGCCTACATAATATGGAAAGAGATAAGGGGAAGGCATGGTGATCCGAGGGAAGTTCATGACCGAAAAGGCAGAGATGGTCATTGGAACCAACAAGGGAACCAAAACCATGATATAGGGATAAACTCCATCAAATTTAGCCTTCTAATCTTCAAGGGTGAGAGTGATACCAAAGCTTATCTTTATTAGGAGTCATCGTGTGATAAGATATTCCAACTTAATGATCTCACTGAGGAAAATAAGAGTTGTTATGCGATAGCTCACTTTGAAGGGTATGCTAATACGTGGTGGGAGTATGTTAAACGGTTTGAAAATAAGATGATCGGGGGACAACCTCCTCCTTGGTTTTGGTTGAAGAACCTTATGCGGCAATGGTACTTGCCCGAGACTTATAGGCATAATCTCCTTGCCAAATTGTACAATTTGAGGCAAGGGAGCCAGAGTGTCATGGCTTACTACGATGAATTTTAATAATTGATGTTGAAACTTAACCACCGAGGCGAGCAAGTAAGTCATGACATTATGCGATTCAAGGTTGGGTTAAACAAGGACATCTTCACTCGCATGATGCTTTATGAATTCGACACCATAGATGGTATCTTCTAGCGACTTTAGAGGTTAGGAGGGAGCTCAAAGAGAACTCATTCATAGCTGCCCAACCCGAGGCCACCAAGGCTGTCCAAAAATATTCTCCAAGGTATGAATGTAAATTGAATTCTACTTCTAATCCCAAGGGGTTTCAATGCTTCAAATGTCAATGGTGGGGGTACAATTCTAGTAAGTGCCCAAATTGGAGGAATATAATCCTAAGGGAGGGTAGATTGTACTATCTTGGAGAAGAGATGGGCATTGAATTAGTTAATAATACTAGCAAACTGCAAGATGGAGAGAAAGAAGAAGTCGAAGTGCAAATAAAGAGTATGGAGAAGATGTGTGGCCATAAGAAGGAGATTGTGAAGTGCCTTTGTAAAAGAGGTGAGCTCGTGAATTTGTGGTTAAATTCCTCTCAAGATGGAGAGGATGGTACAAGTATAATCATGACTATGTACACTTTTTGAGAATTTTGAAGACCACTTAAAGAGTGCACAAGCCCAAGTAAAGAGGAGGGCCAACCCCGCCCTTTTGGTGCACTTAATGGGGCGACTTTGGAGCCCTTTAGTGAAGGGGCCCTTTCGTCATTTTCTTTATTTGTAATGTTGTATATAGAGAACATGGTAGGGTTTATTTCCATTAGTTTATGCTTGTTATTGAGAGAACACTTCTCTTAGAAAAAGAGAGTCCTAATATGAAACTAGGGCATAACACAAGGGTGGAATCACTTGTGTGTTGCATTTTGCTTGATATGTTGGTGCTTGGGTGGTGGATGCCTCTTTTGTGTCATTATAAGAGATAGGTTATTGTTGTGTATGGTGTTAAGGGTCCAGAGTGAAATATTTTCTTGGGTTCTTAAGATTACATCTCCATTTGTCTATCTTCCTATCTTTACTTTTCCTTATAATCGTTGGTTCTTATTCTAGTGTAATCCGTTTGGTTCTTATCATTGTAATTCGTGTATTGTGGTTATTGTTATATTGTTCACCATATTTTGTTGATAACTTAGTTTGGTTGCTGGTTTGGTGTCAATGACACCTTGATATTATCTCATTCTTGTTCAAGTAGCGAATCCGAGTGTGGTCATCAAAGGAGTCCTAGGGTTTCTTGACTTATGGACTATTTTTGGTGTATGTTTTTGTGTCTTATTTCTCTCTCTTGTATTACATTAGGGGTCACTCGAAACATAGATTGAAGCCAAAGTGTCACAGCAGACATAGTTTGCCTCATTCAAAAAATATTATGTTATCTTAGTTATGAAGAAGCTTCTCAGACAACGATTCTCTCCAAAACATGGCTACAAGCTTGGTTGACTCTTCCCAATATAAATTTCAGAGGTGAATATAATTTTGAAGGACCACATATAGTGGACACAATCATGGAGAGATATTGGGAAGACAAAATCCCCATTGACAAGTTTGAATTCTCAAACTGTTCTATATATTGTAGTAATCAATTTTCACGCCGAATGGATAAGTGATAGGCATTGCTCTTTAGAAAGGTGTAAAATATATAACGTATGAAAATCCTTACTACTTTACTCAATCATACCAATTTTCTATATTATAATTCTTGACAGCGAAATCTTTGAGAGAATTGGTTCTGAGTAATTGTGATATAATGCGTGTTTCATTATCTAGTGGTACGGTGAACTGTCATTATTTGAGAAAACTTTCTCTATCTCGTCTAAGTTTAGATGATAACATGCTTCAGACACTACTTAATAGTTCTCCCTTGAATTTGGCTCCTCTCCATTTTCCTTCTGTCTAATTTTTTCAAGTTCTTGCTTAGATTTAAAACACATGTCATAATTTAAAATTAATGGTTAATTAGTTAAATCAAAATTCTAACCATAGTTATATCTACTTTCATATATTTAATTATATTTATTCCTTAAATATTCATTATATCTTTTACTCAATTTTTTTTAAATCTTTACTGCTACAAATATATATTAAAATCTTTTCCTAAATATTTTTATTTTTTAAAATTCATAATATAATTAATATTATAATTTTTCTAATTTGAGAATTCAAAAGAGCCACATAAAGAAAATCTAATGGATTTATTTGGCACAATCTTTATATTTAATTTGGCACACATATAATGAATTTATTTGACACGGAAAGAAAATTAAATTTAAAAAACTACAAGACACAATCTTTTTTTTTATTTGAAAAATATTACATAAGAAAAAAGTCGAACATTAGCAAAAAATAAAAAATAAAAATCCGATTGAAAATTATCCAAGGATAGAAATAAAATAGTTTAATAAATATAATGGATTGTTAAAAATATTTAAGCAATAAATATATGAAAGTAGATAACTATGGTTAAAACTTTGATTTAATTAATTAAATCTCAATCATTAATTTTAAACTATGACATGTGTCTTCAATCTAAGCAAAAACTTAGGAAAATTGGAGAGAAGGGAAATGGAGAGGAGTAAGGTCTAGAGTTGTTGGGGGATAACATAGATTGAGCTTTTGAATCTTCAAAAGATCAAGTCCACTCCTATAATGTCAACTGGAAAAGAACGTGTTAAAATTTAAGCACCAAATCTTGAACACGTCTTATTCTAATTGTGGTTATTCATCAAATAATATGTATGTTGTTGAATGTCGGAATCTGAAATCTTTAGAGCTAAATAATGTGATGATATCTATGGATTTCTCCATAATCTTATTTCCAGATCTGGACCCTTGATGGTATTGAAGATTTGAAATTGTTGGGGCACAAGAGATATTGATTCTTCAAATTTGGTGTCACTTGAGTATATTGGATATCAAATTCCTAAACTTAAAATAGCAAGTGAGTATAGCCAATTGAAGCACTCAAAAATCGTTCTAGCCTACTACAACAATTAACATGTTACATGATTTCGTAAGTTGAGGAAGTTTCTATTAAATTTTGCCTCTTCGTCTCAAGTTTCTGTTGAATTTTCTGGGCACAATGAGATTGACATCAAAGGTTTGCAATTGCACCACAAAGTTACCACCCCACAAGTGGACATTTTAGATGTCGACATTAGATCGTTGACTGTGGATTGCCGAACATTTGTAGATGCTTTGCTATGGAGTTGTCATCCTAGGACACTCAATCTATCATCAAATATTGAAATGACTAATTGTTTCATTGATTATTTCTTTTGTTATGAAATCAAACAGGAATAAACAATACAATAAACAAAAAAAATAAGAAGACACAAATTTTACGTGGAAATTTTAGACGGAAAAAACTATGGACAAAGGAGGAGAAAATTCAATATATCGAAGAAGAAGTCAAGGAGGAGCCGAAATCTCATACGACATATGAAAACTGTCAAAAAACCAACCCTCTAAATCGCACTTATCTAATACTGCATACAAAGAAATCCTAAGCCCAAAAAACATTGAATGGACTTATTTATTTATGAACTTTATCAATGAGATAAGCATGTACAAGATGCTTATATCTTTTTTTGCATCTAGTTTCAATATCTAAGAGAGTGAATTTAGGAAAGGTGTTGTTGGTTTCTTGTAGTGTTCTAGAGCTTGCTAATATTTTTTCTTGTGTCCATTTTCATATGTTTCAGTATCCTGTTCAATGACGAAAATTGAATAATATGGTATGAAACAGGCAACTTTATCAAAAGTAAATTGAACTATTTACTGGAAGAGAACTAGGGGTGGCAAATGAACGGGTTGAGCCAAATTTAGGTGGATCAAAATGGGCTAATACAATAGATGGGTCATTTCCCAACCCGTCCAAAATATAGATGGACTAAGATGGGTTTGACCAAGATGGGCTAAACAATGGGTTATAGCCCAATTCACCCAACTTAACCCCTCTTTGAACAAGTTACCATTCTAGTAGCAATTTAAGTTATAATGATATTTTTAATTTTCTTTTTATATATATTATTATATTATCATTTTCACGTAAAAATAACATATGAAAACTAAAAAAAATATAATAAAAATATTTGTACATATATTTAACACAAAATAATGATAACGAATAAGATAAGAGAGGTGGAAAAAGAAAAAATATGATTCTTTTATAAAATAAATTTTAAAGATTGGGGGTGCGCTAGGAAAAAAGTTTTGAAATTTTATAAAATACAAATTCAAAAAATTAATTGTTAGGAGGGGAACTGGGATGGGTCGGGGTAGGGAGGGGGGAGTGGACGGGGCAAGAAAAAGGTTTTTCTTTTTTTTTTTGTAAAAAATTAAAATTTAAGAAAGATTTAATTTTTTCAGGGGGGTGGCGGTAGGGGGTCGTATTTAGGGAGCTGGGGGTAAGGAGATCGAGTAAAAATTTTATTTTTGAGGAGGGTTGGGGGTAGGGTTGTGGGGGGGGGGGGGTAGGGGTCGAAGTAGGGAGTTGGGGATTGGGGTAGTGCGATGGTGTAAGAAAAAAATCACTTTCTTAGAAATATAAATTAAAAAAAAAAAAATTGGGGGAAGGAGGGGGGTTGGGGTTGGTCGGGCTAGGGTGTGGGGAAAAATTATTTTTTATAAAAAAAAATAATTTTAGAAAATATTTTAAAAAATTTTATGGGGTAGGGTAGGGCAATGGTGTTGAAAAAAATCATTTTTCTTCATTAGAAAACTGATTTATTACTACAATTATTTCAAGACGAAAAAAGAATATAATTGAAGTAACTAAAAATATTAAAAGTAAAATTATAAATACCAGGATTAAACATCTTTATGGGTCAAAGTTGGGCATCATTATGAGCCCATTTGGGTTGAT
The DNA here is from genome assembly GCA_030864225.1 of Capsicum baccatum var. pendulum. NCBI lineage: Eukaryota > Viridiplantae > Streptophyta > Magnoliopsida > Solanales > Solanaceae > Capsicum > Capsicum baccatum. The sequence continues at coordinate 30,997,550 of CM061561.1, forward strand.
GATTTGTAATGGGTTCACTTGGGCTAGCCCAAATTAGCCCATCTTTAAAATCACTCTAACCCAACCCATTAAAACATGGGCGGGTTTGGCGGGCTAAATGGGTTTGGGCTAATTTTGTCACCCCTAAAGAGAACTGTGGGTTGGCATTCACGAAGCTGAATATTTGAGATATTAGAACTAGGAGTGAATGTTCGGTATTCGATTCGATATTTTCAAAGTTCGGGTTCGGTAATTTGGTAATCAGTAGTTGAACGTAGATACCACATACCATACTTATAAACATCAGTTCGGTAATTCGGTAAACGGTAAATTAAACTTCGATTCGGTATGATATTTGGTAATACCATATTAAAGTTGGAGATGTGCAAATATACGTTTAAACTTCAAAGAATATATTTAATAGAAACCCTATTTAGTATTCTTTTTGTTGTTTTTTACGAATATATTACCAATGTTCAAGAGATTCTTCGAAATGACTAATACTATTGTCTATTGGGTTGATTAGACATATAGTATTATATATATATATATATATATATATATATATATATATATATATATATAATATTCGATATTCGGTAAATATCGGATAACAAAAGGTATTAATATCTTGTACCAAACCCAATCCCGGTTACCAAAATATTGAAATTTTACTCCCAAATACCTTACCAAATACCGAATTATCGAATACCAATTACCAATTTTTTTGATTCGGTTCGATAATTCAGGTTTTGATATTTTATGCCCGGCCCTAATTAGAACAACTGCATATGAAAAGGTCATACGAATTTAGTTGAAGAATATTTCTTAACTTCATTGTAATTCGGGTAAGATTGTGCTTCCATTTTTCAAGAAATTATCAATCGGGAGTGTTCAAGATTCATCAATTTGAGGTTGCATTATTCCCCTTCAACTTTTTTGTGACTCATTGCATATACTAAAATTAATTATATCATTTTAAAACAATTTTACTTCGTTGCATGTGTCCAAAAATCAGTAAAGAGATGACCCAAGAAGTTTACTATTTCGATTTTCCTAGTTCTTGGGAACATCATAGCTTCGAATTTTTATGCTTTGGTCTCTTCAGTTGATCTCCTTTCTAACGCGCGCACATTTTCTTTTTTTCCTATTACGGTGTTGCATATCATAAGGTATGGGCTTTATGGAGATCGTCACATTGTCCTTGTACCCAGCTCGTACCAATTACTCAGGGCAAGTTCTCTGTCTGTGAAGCAAGTTGAGGGAAGACAAAGAGTTTTCCTTTTGTGGGTTCTCAGAGGAGCCTGAATTGAGTATCGAAATCAAATGGAACTTGTCGAAATTTGTGATTGTTGGATCTTACCACCACAAGGTTAGCATGAAAAAGATATTGTGCTTTCAATTGAATTCAGGGGATTTCTCACAAAGGCTCAAAGCAGAATCAAATGGGTAGATCAAAGCAGCATTTTGGGTCAACTTGAAGTGTCTTTAATCAAAGGTATCAAGAACTTGGTATATGTTATATGAGAAATTGGAAACTGGATGTACCAACAAGCAAGCCAACAGGGGAGCGAAAACATGAAAAACGCAGTCAACAAACTCTGCTACACTTGATGTTTCCAATGGAACTCCATATGGTAATAGCCTTAAGTTGCACAACTGTGTGCTTTCTGTAACTATTTATATCCACTTAATCCGGTGTTGGGATGCTTTTCCAATACTTGTCCAGGCCCATTCATATCAATACCTCCAGACATGTCCATGCGAGGATTATATAAGCTCATTGAAGAAGCATTTTGTGGTAAACTCACCACCAAGAGAAATCCGTAAACATGTTCTACCTCCCCAATAGGTGTTCCATGCTTAACATCCTGTATATAAATTCGAAGGCATGTCACATGTTGGAATGCCATCCTCATTCCCCATAAAATATTTATCTAGATATAGACCCATAATAGTCTCAGGTTCCATGAAAAAATCAACAAGATACATGTCGTTGAAGGGCTCAATTTCAATTTGATTTTCAGTAGAGTGACGATCAAGAGACGGTGCAGTAATGTACCTCTCGTTGGGCATTGAAAAGTTGAACTTCACGGTGTTCAGGACCTAATAGCGTCTTTGTTAGGCATTTTGGGTAGAGCTTTTGATTGCGCCTCTGCACATACCTTGGGTAGCAGCTATGTAACAGGTCGTCGTACACCTTAGTGAAACAACATATGTAAGGAGAGTTTTGGGAGAAATTGTTTGGATCATCATTTCAACACTAATAGGTAATTGCTTAGTATAGGTTTCCTCAGGAGAACCTAGACCACATCAGACATCTAGACTCAACGAAATAATGAATTGTCCATTGCCAATGAAATTAACGAAATCTGTACCAGTCTCAACGAAAGCTGATAAAGTATGATGTCTGGCCTTTGGCATTGAAGTCTTTGTTGTTGCTGCACTTTCTGGATTTGCATCACTGCATTCAGACATACCAGTTAATGTTGGACTAAGTCTGCCTGTAATGTTGTCATAATTTACCAATAGATCTTTCGATTGCGTTCACTGATTTCTGATGTGCAAAACATTTTTTCTATTTCTTTAGGCTTCTATTTTCCTGCCAGAAATTGCCTATGATCAGTTTCAGCATTTACATATGCCAAAATTAAGAATCATTCAGCATTTACTGCAAATACAACATGTCAAAACTGGCCTCGTACAACATAATTGAGTTATTCGGCATAAATTGTGTAGTATCTAATTACCTCAGCATAAGTTTAGAAACTTTTGCTTTGCTCGACATAAGTTCTGTAGATATATGTTATACCCTCTTACATGCCTCCCTCGGCATAAATTCTGTAGGAAGTAATCTACGCCTTTTATGGCATATCTTCTGGTTCTGAACTCAACTTTTTCTTGATCGGCACAAATTCGGTAGGAATTAAGTGGCCTAACTTGTGTTATATTGTTATCTAACAAAAAATTTCAATTTCAACGCTCCGACCCGACCGCACCCAAAACTCAGAACTCATATGAAGAAAGTAAATAACCCTTCACATTCTTCCTTTTCCCAACCATTATACCATGTTTGATTTAAAACAATACTAGGTAATTGTTGTAGGTACTCAAGTCAATTGAAAATATCGACAGAGTCCATTGATTTTTGAGAATTTTTTTTTTTAGAAAAATAGCAATTTAGCATCGAACCTATGTATTTATCATAGCACTGAATAATTCTATCACTAGATCCACACCTTTGATGAAATATATCTATTATTTTTATTTACACTCTTGAACTGCAATTTTTCACTTTAAAAATGGATGAAAATGTCAGGACCTCACCTAATTAACTGCACAAATTGAACTAATCGAGAAAAACCGAATTTGGAGAAAGTTTCGTCTTTATTGATTTCAGTAACGGAATTAAAAATTTAACAACTAAAGGAAAATGAAACTGGAATTCGCCATGGTTGAGCTCCAAGCTGAACTGATAAGAGGAAGAAGAAATCAGTAAGGAGAGAGAGAGAAAGAGGGAAAAGGTAGTTAGGTTACCAGATTTCTGTTAATGCCCTCTATCTCCTCATGGCCTTTTATACACACGCAAGCTGCCACATCGACTGATCTTCGCCTTTCATCAATTTAATGAGCTTTTAATCTGAATGTTCATTTATTCCTCTAACTACCTCCAACTAACCTAATCGTAAGGTCATAACAGAAAACCCTCCATTTGTAAATAAAAAATAAAACGCCCACCTCCGTTTGTAAATAAAAAATAAAACCTCACCATTAGCAGTAGGATTATCATAATACGTTCTTATTATAAATTACCATGATAATTCGTATTAGGTTTCTTTTAATCATATTCAAAACATGGCTATAGCTAACATATTGCCTGTTTGCATCATTCATAAAATACTTTGTTATCTTAGTTATGAAGAAGCTTCCCGAATCAGAATTCTCTCCAAAACATGGCTACAAGCCTGGTCGACTCTTCCCAATTTAAAATTCAAAGTTGAATATTTTTTTGATGGTCCAATATTAGTTGACGCAGCCATGGATTTCCTCAAAAATAGTGGACGCAATCATGAAGAGATACAGGGACGACAAAATTCGTATTGACAGGTTTGAATTCTCTAACTGAATAAGATTAAATACTAGTGATCAATTTTCCCCTTGGATCGATAAGTTAATTCCCATCGCTCTTAAGAATGGTGTAAAAGATATAGTGTATGAAAATCCTTATTGTTTTGCTCAATCATACTGTCTTCCTATTATCAAAGTCTTGGCAGGAAAATCTTTAAGAGAATTTGTTCTGCGTGGTTCGTGTGATCTGATGGATGTTTCATTATCCAAGGGGTGTGCCGAACTGTTATTCTTTGAGAAAGCTTTCTTTGAGATGTGTAAGTTTAGATGAAAACGTGCTTCAGACTCTATTTAATAGTTGTTCATTGATTGTCTCTTTCATCCTTAAGCTTTGTAAGGGATTGGAAAAGATTGAGGTTTTGAATCTTCAGAAGATAAAGTCAATTTCCATAAAGGCATTCAAAAATCAACGTGTTAAAATCAAAGAACTAACTCTTGAACACTTGTCTTATTCCTATGAGTATTCCTATCGCTTTGAAAGGAAAACATTGGATGATGTTGAATGCCAGAGTCTGAAATCTTTAAAGCTAAAAAATGCGAGTCTATCTAATGGATGTCTCAATAATCTTATTTCTAGATCTGAATTCTTAAAGGTTTTAAAGATTTGCTATTGTGAGGGCATAAGGGATATTGATTCTTCAAATTTGGTATCACTTAAGTATACTGGATTTCAAATACCTGAACTTAAAATGGCAAGTGAATCGAGCAAATTGAAGCACTCAAAATTCATTCTTAATATTCCCAGCGATTTAAATGCGGCATGGTTTTGTAAGTTAAGGAAGTTCCTATCAAATTTGACCTCTTCGTCACAAGTTTTCATTGATTTTTTTTGGATGCAATGCGATCGACATCAAAGGTTTGAAACTGCACCAAAGAGTTGTTATTTTCCACAATACGGGTATGTAGAATCTGTATAACAGAACAACAACTTCAACTCGTGTTCAAGTATGAACAAGAACACAATGAAGTTTTAAACACCCTCAACACAAGATCAAAAGGACCTTTCCAAGAGGTGTATTTATCTTTCAGAAAATAAAGATGAAATAGAAATGTTTAAGGCCAAGTCATCCGAATTCACGGACTTTCCTTAAGGAATAATTCCCCTTACTGTACCCGAGGTTATGGAATCTTCCTCCCAGGATAAAATGGCCTTCAATCCGACTATAACGGTACCTCAAATAGGCGGATTCTTCGAACACACTCACGGTTTGAATAATCACACTTAGAGTATTTTTAAGACTAGAAGAATGTTTTGTAATCTGAAAATTTCTATATTTTCTATGTCATAAACCTGTGGATGAAACCAGGTTTATATAGCCACTAAATGCCCCTTTGAAAAGGTGGAATTGGTTGATAATAGAGGTGTGTGACTCTTTCTGAAAATTCATGTTTATTCACTTAAAACAATGCAGTATTTTTCTGAAACAGTGCACTGGTTCACTGAAATAGTGTGTATTTTTGTTGAAGAGTTGCAACGTTCTGAAGCTGTGCAATCTTCTGTAACAGAAGCAACATTGTCCAAAAAGATAGATCTCATCGATCGATCAAATCCAATTCAAAATCTGAGCCGAGCGAGTGACGACGACGACGGCGTGAGGCATCATTTATTTCTTGCCTCACTTGCCATGTGGAGTAAGTGTTTCTCATTATAAACACTCTCAAGTTCTCTTCTTCCACCAATGTGGGAGAAAGAGTAAACTTGCCATTTTGGGAGTACACTTTCCATTTTTGGTGTCTCCTTTCCTCCACCCTTTTACTCTCTATTTTTCCATTCACACCCTTTCATTACTATAAACCTAACAGGAGTTGCAGCCCACCTAGTAGACATTTTAAATGTCAAAACTACACGGTCGGCAGTGGAGTGCCCAACATTAGTGGATGCTTTTCTATGAAGTTGTCATCCTAGGAGACTTCATCTATCATCAACTGTTGAAATGACCAAATGTTTCATCGATTGTTTAATGGATATGAAGAGTCCAAGTCATTCTTCTTTTCAATATGGGTACGTATAATCTGTATAACAGAACAACAACTTCAACTCGTGTTCAAGTATGAACAAGAACACAATGAAGTTTTAAATACCCTCAACACAAGATCAAAAGGACCTTTCCAAGAGGTGTATTTATCTTTCAGAAAATAAAGATGAAACAGAAATATTTAAGGCCAAGTCATCCGAATTCACGGACTTTTCTTAAGGAATAATTCCCCTCACTGTACCCGAGGTTATGGAATCTTCCTCCCAGGATAAAATGGCCTTCAATCCGACTATAACGGTACCTCAAATAGGCAGATTCTACAAACACACTCACGGTTTGAATGATCACACTTAGAGTATTTTTAAGACAAGAAGAATGTTTTGTAATTGAAAATTTCTGTATTTTCTATGTCATAAACCTGTGGATGAAATCAGATTTATATAGCCACTAGATGCCCCTTTGAAAAGGTGGCATTGGTTCATAATAGAGGTGTGTGACTCTTCCTAAAAATGCATGTCTATTCACTTAAAACAATGCAGTATTTTTCTAAAACAGTGCACTGGTTCACTGAAACAGTGTGAATTTTTGTTAAAGAGTTGCAACTTTCTAAAATTGTGCAATCTTCTGTAACAGAAGCAACAATCTGAAATAGTGCAACCTTCTGTAATAGAAGCAACAATCTAAAATAGTGCAACAATTTCAAACAGACGTATCAGTTTTGAAACACTGTTACTGCGTGTATATATATAAACGGAGGCTAAAACAGTGCAGAAAATTTTTACTGCATTTTTCCTTGGCATTTTTCAAAATTCAAATAAATTTTATCCAAAAATATAGATCTCATCAATCGATCATTTGACAAATTCAAATCCGAAGCCGAAGCCGAAGCCGAGCAAGCAACGACGACGATGGCGCGAGACATCATTTATTTCTTGCCTCACTTGTCATGTGGAGTAAGTGTTTCTTATTATAAACACTCTCAAGTTCTCTTCTTCCACCAACGTGGCAAAAAGAGTAAACTTGCTATTTTGGGAGTACACTTTCCATTTTTAGTGTCTCCTTTCCTCCACCTTTTTAGTCTCTATTTTCCCATTCACACCCTTTCATTACTATGAATCCAACAGGAGTTCCAGCCCACCAAGTGGACATTTTAAATGTCAAAACTACATGGTCGGTAGTGCAGTGCCCAACATTGGCGGATGCTTTGCTATGAAGTTGTCATCCTAGGAGACTTCGTCTATTATCAACTATTGAAATGACTAAATGTTTCATCGATTTTTTAATGGATATGAAGAGTCCGAGTCATTCTTCTTCTCAAAGAAGCAAATCTTGGCATAGTCAATTAAAAAAAATAAAAGTTTTTGATGGGAAAGGTCAGCCACTGCAATTCAAAAGTGGGAAGCGGCCATTACAAAACCTTAACAAGAGGAAAATGAAGGGACTTTATTTTTTATTAGATTGGTAATGCAGTTCATTTTCTTACTATTTCAATTTGAATGCACTTACTCGTTTATAAACTTGATTAGTCTTGGTATAGATTCTTTTTTTACATCTACCTTTAAATTCTCATCGTTTCCAAAATATATAGTTGTTGTACGTGTTAAGTATTGAAAATTGGGCTGAGTTTGAGTCAGAAGATTCTTTATTCTAGGCTTAATTTATCACTATTCTATAGTGAACTTCTTTCCTCTTGAAATATCTAAGAGAGTGAATTAAGGGAAGGAAAGTATTACCGGTTGTGGTGTTTTAGAACTTGCTAATGTTTTTTCTTGTGTCTATCTTCATATGTTTCAATATCCTGGTGTGAAAGATAGAAAGAGGCAACTTTATCAAAGTTAATTGAACTCTATTTACAGGAAGAGACTATTACTTATAAATCTACGAACTGTGAGTTGGAATTCAACTGCATATGAAAATGTTATTTGAATCTAATTGATTGTGTATATCTATGAACTATAATAGTACTGATAGAAGTAAAAAAAAGATTACTATTAAAACAATGTTTCTTGGGGGTTTGAGTTATAGGTGACAAAAGAGTTTTAAAATAAGGTGTAGCTAACAGAAGTTTTAATTATTGAGTGGAGGTGACAATTACTTTATTATGGATTAAGAAAGTTGAAAAAGTTTGAAAATAGCCCAGAAGTTTTTAAAGTTACACTTAGATTCAAATGTTTGTTAATATAACAGAAAACGGAGGGAAAAGGCGTATTTCCCTCTCTTCTCATTCGTTGTTATTTTCTCTCTCTCTTCACGATTATTGTTGTTCATTCTTGCTGTTGCTTTATTCATCATATTATACTTCATTATCAAATGTTAAATAATATTTTTAAATTTACACTTTGATTCAAATGTTAGTTAATATAACAGAAAAAGAAGGTAAAAGGCGTGTTTCTCTCTCTTCTCATTCGTTGTTGTTTTCTCTCTCTTCACGATTATTGTTGTTCATTCTTGCTGCTGTTTTATTCATCATCTTCTACTTCATTCTCATCTTCATCTTCTTCTTGTTGACCATTGTTGTTGTTGTTGTTGTTACTGCTATTGCTGCTATCTGACCAATTTCTTAGGTCAAATTTTATTTTCTACATCACTTTCCACTTTAGCATTACTTCATATGTGACTTTGATAAGTAAAATTATGATTTTTATTTGAATTTGTCATCTGGGTACACCAGTTACTGATGTTTTTCCAATAATGGATAGAACTTGATCATGAGTCCAACATAAGTGCCCACAATTTAAACAGATCACTCATATGATGCATCAGCTAAGTAATCTGTTGCAACACAATATTTATCTGTTGCATTAGACTAGTTATCTATTGCATCAGACTGATTATCTGTTGCAACAGATGATTAATATATTTAGAACAACACAAATTAACCCCTGCCACAAACCCAACAGATAACCAATATGTTTCAACTCTTGCTATTGCTACTGGATTCAAAATTATTCCTTATGTTCAATTATCCTTCCCAAATTTCCTAATTTGATTTCTCATTTTACTTGTCTATTTTCATTAATCAAGAAGAGATAAAAAAATCCATGTTTTACCCTTTGCATTAATCACTTTTTGTTCAAATTAAAATGTAAACATCATTCAATAGGGAGACTATATGCCGACCCACGTTAAAAGCTTTCTTCTCTTATGAAATTTTGATTGACTAGTAAATAATGATTATTTTAAACACCGTCTACTGTCCCACCAACTGATTAGCCCCTGCAACAAACCCTAACAGATAAATCTTGCTATTGCTACTGGATTCTAAATTATTTCTTTTATGTCCAATTATCGACATGTTTGTTGAGAAGATAATAGATAGAATGAAAATTAAATATGAATTAAAACATCAAAGTTGTTCAAACTTAATTTTTTATTAAACACAAAAAAATACATATACATAGGCTAAAAGAAAAAATTAATCTAATTATTATTATTATTATCATCATTGTCAACCGGTCAATCTTCAACCGAAAGTAGCAAGGCACTCCTCAGCCTGCGGATCTCATGGAGTATTCTTGCTCTAACTGCTCCCAGTTCTCATTGCAGGTCACGAACCTGATTCTGAAGTTCATTCACGGCGTCTTACAGAAAAGCAACATCCCACACTGGATCAGCCATAATCTAGAACACATATGAATTGACAAAAAACATAAAAACAAAAGTAAAGATCTTAAGAATATCCGAATGTAATACAACGTAAACTACAAATTGGCAAGAAAAAAAGTTACCTTATTTAGGAAAGAGAAAGTGGTGGAAGTCTAGGTGTAATATGAAAGACGAGATACAATAATAAAATAGAGTGTAGTTACATGAATGATTAAGGAGGGACCTATTTATACATGATTGAATTTTAATGAGAGTCAAAAAGGTGCGACTGTTCACCTCCATTTATTAATTATATTTTTTATTTTAATTATTGTGAATAGTTATGACTTAATTAATTTAAGAAAAGAAATATTGTGATAAGTCATGACTTTTCAGATTATTATTATTAATTAGTTCTTTCCAAGAACCATTTTTTTGAGTTGTGACAACATATTTTATATCTGTTGCATCAAATAATTCATCTATGACAATAAATATTTTTCTAGTTGCAACAAATATAAAACTTGCATTAGATAACCTATCTGTTGCAACATATAATCTAACTGTTCACCTCCATTTTTTAATTACATTTTTTATTATGATTACTGTGAATAGTTTTGACTTAATTAATTTAAGAAAAGAAATATTGTGATAAGTCATGACTTTTCAGATTATTATTATTAATTAGTTCTTTCCAAGAATCATTTTTATTGAGTTGTGACAACAGATTCTATATCTGTTGCATAGATAATTCATCTGTGATAACATATATTTTATTTGTTGTAATAAATATAAAACCTATTGCATCAGATAACCTATCTGTTGCAACATATAATCTAAATGTTCACCTCCATTTATTAGTTACATTTTTTATTACTGTGAAAAGTCATGACTTAATTAAATTAAGAAATATTGTGATAAGTCATGATTTTTTAGGTTATTATTATTAATTAGTTCTTTCCAAGAACCGTTTTTATTGAGTTGTGACAATAAATTCTATATTTGTTGCATCAGATAACTCATCTATGACAACAAACATATCATCTGTTGCAACGATGGAGAACCTATTTCATCAGATAATATATCTGTTGCAACATATAATCTATCTTTTTTATAAAAAAACTATCATCATATCATTAATTCAAATTTACTGACTTTTTTATTATGTAAATTTAAAAAACACCTTTTCAATAATCGTTTCTTTAATAAAATAATAACTATTTTTATTTTCTGGTAACAGATATAATGGACGATATATTTTAATAGCTTTTTTGATTTCTTCTAACAGCTGATACATCAGTCGCAACAAATGAGGAATTTGATGCATCAGCAACATTGTTGAATATATGTATTTTTGTTTTAGACAAAAAGTCACGACTCTTCACCTTTTTATTAACAATTATCATATAACTTAATTAATCCAGTGTAGCATTTTTTTTCAAATTAAATAATATTTCTTTTACCGTTATAAATTATGTTTAGCATTTAGTTCCTTATTATTTATTAACGAACCATTTTTAGGAGAATCATGACTTTTCCCCACCCTCTGTTGCCACAAGTGCTCAATTCCTACCTCTAACCATCGACATGTTGAGAATAAAGAATAAATAAAATGATAATTAAATATTAAATAAGAATTAAAAATGCAGAGTCAACCAAAACAAACCAAACAAAACATATACATAGATTTTTGAATCCCTTATATGTAGATCCGATATAAAAAAGGAAAATATATACGCTAAAAGAAAGAAAAAACATAACTTAATAATTATTCCTACTATTATTATTATTATTATCATTTCTATTATTACTATTATTATTGTCAACCAGACAATTTTTATCCGGCAGCAGCAGGGCCGCCCTCCTCAGCCTTGCTCCGAAGTCGGCCAAATTCCTATGGAGTTCATCAAACTGCCTTTGAAGTTCATGCAAGGACTCAATATGAATCTTCTTGTACAAATCTGGATCAGCCATATTTGTACTGTAAGTGTAGTAGAATGAACGAGTGAGACTAAGGAGAGGAGGCCAGAGGGACCTATTTATAAATGATTAATTGAAAGGGGTAGTCAAATAAAAAGTCACGACTGTTCATATATCCCTTAATTAAATAAAACTGGTGACTTTTTGAATATGTAAATTAAAAAAGGATCTAAATACAACATTTTATCTTTTAGAACAAATGGATATATCAGTTTGCTTTTCCAACAGATGTAGAATGCACTTTATTCTTCCTAGCCCATCTATGGCTTAAATTGAATAAACAGATGATTAGCAAGTTGCACAGACACTACATCTGTTGGAAAAGCAAACTGATATATCCATCTGTTATATAACTTACAGCATATTGACAATCTGTTACAACAGATGGATATATCAGTTTGCTTTTCCAACAGATGTAGCATTTGTGCAACTTGCTAATCATATGTTTATTCAATTTAAGCCATAGATGGGCTAGGAAGAATAAGGTGCATGTAGATGGATCCACTATCATATATGTGTGAGTTAAGATTATTACTAATAAGGTCACCGAGACAACACACACAAAGTACAATGTTTTTGCGAATGTTGTTTTTAACTAATTAGGCACTGATCATTCAAACAAGATCTTGCATTGTACAGTTAAGTTTGATAGGTTTGAATTGACAACGTTGATGGCCTCATGAATATGGTGCAAATACCCTATTATGAATTATTGAAGGTTATTGCTCGTATTTATGCGTGTAAAGTTTTGAGAAGGGATCAATATTTAGTGTTATTGCAGAGAACCAATAGTAACTGGACTTAACTTTAAGTGTGTATTGGACTATGAGAACACCTTCGAAGTCTCGCACTACATCAAATAAGAACGAAAAACCAATAAAAATTCCCGATGCCCAAATTTATATGGAAGGGTTGATCGAGAAGATGATTATACGCCAGAAGGAGCTGAAGGAGAATGCCTATGAGGTAAAGGGGAGTTGATAAAATACTATATCATCTGAGAGCTAATTGAATAAGATACATAGGGTAGAAAGTAACTTCTAGAGAATATGGTCTATGGAATTATCTTAAAACAACATGAGAAATCTGAATCAAGTGCAAATATGAAAGTGTATCCGGCAATATAAATTCGTCTGTTGTCTCTCTGAAAGAAAAATAATGCAGATGAACACTTTGCTAGGGAGCTGCGACTAGGTAGCGTAGTCGGGATTATCACCTAGATAGAAAATAACAGAAGACCAAGAAAGCATCCTTACGGTCATCGCGGGTTGAAATGATGTATAGTAAGTCTAGAAAACTTCCGCCAACTGCAATTGTAGTTAAAGTAAGGAATCTAAGCAAAGGCGGAAATTTTTGAATTTTAAATTTCATCCCATGCCTTCTTGTTTGAGGCTTTGATTAGGTCCACTATTGTTGACCTGATTGCAACCACAAACGAGATTAAAAGACAGATTGAGTGTCATTACTTCCTTAGCAATATGGATTAATTGATTGTGTTTTCTTGCCTTAGAATGATTTTAACATTTCTTGGAGAAGATCAGAGGCTTGCTCTAGTTTATGAATTTTAATAATTTTTAACCTTACCTCCAGCTTGCTGATTTTGTATTCAAGCTGGTCGTTGCCATCTTCAAAGTTGGTATAGAGTTACTGATCTCTTGTGAGCTCGATCAGGAACACTACCTTCAAAGTTGTGGCATAGAAGAAGGCCTTCAGAACACTTTCTTCAGAAGCCTCAAAGGACACACCGAGGGTCGATATGTTTGTTTTAGGTCAAAATGTGTTGATGCATACTCAAGATGTGGACCTAACCATTGAACAACTCACTTTTATCGAGAGTTGCTCAATGCATCTTGCTAAACCAATTTGATAAATTAATAAGCAAGGAGTTATGTAGCATGTGATCTAAATCGACTCTACCAAGCCTATCAAACGTTACATAACTATAGGCTCATTACCCTATCAAAAAAATTTGACAGAGTTGGTGCACAAATCAAATGAGCTAAATCTCTCAGGCTTTCTGTTGATCGCTCTTCGCAAATTATAGATAACAAGATATCTTCTATGCAAAAGTCTACACCGTAATCTCTCGATATCACTTGGTATTGAGAGATTACTGATGATGCCTTTAGAAGACCTTTCTCCTTGGCAAGCATTTTTGGTGATGGTGTAGACTTTTGCATAGCAGATATCTTATCATCTATATTGTAGAAGAATGATCAGCAAAAAGGATGAGAGGTTGCGCTCGTTTGATTTGTACACTAACTCAAACCAATTTTTTTGATAGTGTAATGAGCCTGGAGTTATGTAATGTTTGATAGGATTGGTAGAGTCGGTTTAGATCATATTCTATGTAACTCCTTACTTATTAATTTATCAGATTGGTTGAGCAATCTGCATTGAGTAACGCTCGATAAAAGTGAGTTGTTCAATGGTTGGGACAACATCCTGAGTGTGCATCAACATATTTTGAACTAAAACAAACATAGCGACCCTCTATGTATCCTTTAAGGTTTCTGAAGAAAGTATTCTAAAGGCCTTTAAAAATACCACAACTTTGAAGGTGGTGTTCCTGACCGAGATCACAAGAGATCAAGAACTCTTGGCCAACTTTGAAGACGGCAACGACCAGCTTGAATATAGAATAAGCAAGTTGGAGGCAAGGTTGAAAATTATTTGGATTCATGTACTACAGCAAGCCTCTGATCTTCTCCAAGAAATATTGAAAGCATGCTAAGGCTATAAAACACAATCAATTAATCCATATTGCTAAGGAAGTAATGATACTCAATCTACCTTTCAATCACGTTTGTGGTTCCGATCAGGTTAATAGCAGTGGACCTAATTGGAATCATAAACAAGAAGGCATGGGACAAAATTTAAAATTCAAAAATTACTGCATTCGCTTAGATTCCTTACTTTAACTGCAGTTGTTGTTAGTGGAAGTTTTCTAGACTTACTGTACATCATTTCAACCCTTGATGCCCGTAAGGCTGCTTTCTTGGTCTTCTATTATTTTCTATCCAGGTGATAATCCTGATCACGCTACCTAGCAAAGTGTCCTTCTGCACTATTTTTCTTTCAGAGATACAACAAACGAATTTACATTGTCGGATACACTTTCATATTTGTACTTGATTCATATTGCTCATGTTGTTTTAAGATAATTCCATCGGCTAGATTTGATAGAAGTTACTTTCTACCCTATGTCTCTTTTTTAATTAGCGCTCAGATGTATAGTCTTTCATCAACCACCCATTTTCCCCCGAAGGCATTTTTCTAACACACATACTGGCATATAATCATCACCCCGAGCAACCCAACCATATAAATTTAGGCTAGGGCAATGACTATATTGGTTTCATCTCTTTTGAAACATTCCTCCTCCCCGTGTTCATCATATTCTGCTTCCGATTGAGATAACGTTTGTAAAGCAAGCTCATAGAGTGGTGGATGCAGCCTAGCTTCTTCACTTGTTCCTTTACTTGGACTTGATTCAGTTTCTTTTCTTTTGGGAACCATATTATCTAAAATTAACAGGAACATAAAATAATATATTATTATTGATTAATGCATCGTTAAAAAAAGATAACAGTAAATCAAACAAGAAAAATAGTAAAATAACAGTTGCAACAGATCACCGATCTGTTGCACCAGGTAGTATATCTGTTGCAGTATATAACCAAACTATTGCAGTGGATGAGTAATCTGTTGTAACAATACAAAACATACCATTCATCTTTTAAGATAGATGAATGGTCTGTTCAACAGATCACACAACTTTTGTGACATCATCTGTTTCAACATATGAGTGATCTATTGGAATAATTAAATAATTCATAGCAATGGCTGAGTAATCTGTTGTGACAATATAAAACATATCACTCATCTGTTGAGAAAGATGAATGGTCTCTACAACAGGTCACACATCTATTGTAACATATGAGTGATCTGTTGGAACAGTTATCAATGATCAATATTATTTAGATTTCTTCCAACATAGGGTCATCTATCGCGGCAAATGAATGATCAGTTGGAAAAATCAAGTCTTGGACTTTTCCTGTAGGAAGAGTTGACAGGATTTTATCCAACAGGAGGTTCATCTGTTGCATCAGATCATTAATCTGATGGTTCTTCTATTGCATCTGATGGTTAAATTGTTGCATCATATTTTTATCCAAAGCTTAATCTGTTTCAACATATGGTAAAGCTATTGCATCAGATTATTAATCTGTAGCATCAGAATTATAATCTGATGGTTCCTCTGGTATATTAGATGGTTGATCTATTGCATCATATGATGAATCTATTGCATTATATGGTTGATCTGTTGCATCATATGATGAATTTATTGTATCAGATGGTTAATATGTTGCACCAGATGGGTAATTTATCGGAGGAAATAGTAGCACGATTTTGTTAAATAAAAAATAGCAATTTCACAATTTTTACCAAGAACAAGAACAGAAAAAATCAAACCAAATTGTCCTTTTGTTTTTATAAACACAAACAATAAAAATCAAACTTCAAAAAAATGCACAAACAACAAAATATCATAATTTACTTCGAAAATAGAAGAGAAGAGAAGAGAAAAAACACCAGAAATTAGGATTTTATTCAGACCACATTTCAAATTAGTGCAATAAATATTGAAATTTTTAACCAATACTATAAGAGAAGTTGGCTCAAGTTCCTCATTTTTTTAAAACTAAAAAGGCCATAAATTTTTACCCGTGAAAGAAGAAAATGACCGATGAAGAATACGAAGCTACTGTGGGCGGAGAGCAAGGATGTCACATTGATTGAAGTCAAAAAGGAACTAGAATCCCAACTATTTATAGTCGGATGTTGAAGTCACCAAGGATTGAGATAAGAAATTTGTAGAACAATTGGTTGGGAGAGAGTTGAGAAAAACTGTCGAGAGAGGGATGAGAGACAGGTTGATTGAATTGAAGAGGGGAACTCGAAGCCCAACTATATGTCATCGGTGGTTGAAGGAAGAAGTTTTGTAGAACTGTTGGTTGGGAGAGAGTGGAGAGAAGCTGTCGAGAGAGAGGAGAGAGTGGTTGATTTGGATTGAAGAGGGTGTGGGTTGGGTTGATTTGTATTTTTGAAAAGATTACAAAGTTTTGAAAATATTAATCAAGTCCACAATTAACTTGATCAAGTTTCCTAATAATGTTTGACCCTATCTGTTGGTCAATGTCACCAATCCTTCATTCAAGACTGAAAAGACACCTATTCTTTAATTTTCGTTTGGGACACAGGTGATAAAAGAGTTTTAAAATGAGGTGTAGGTGACACAAGTCTTAATAATTAAGTGGAGGTGACAATTACTTCATTGTGGTTTAAGAAATTTTGGAAAATTTTAAAATAACCCACAAGTTTTTAAATTTACACTTTGATTCAAATGTTAGTTAATATATAACGGGGAACGAAGGGAAAAAAATGTCTTTTTCTCTCTCCTCATCCGTTGTTATTTTCTCTCTCTTCACGATATTTGTTGTTCATTGTTGCTGCTGCTTTATTCATCATCTTCTGATTCATTATCATCATCTTATACTTAATTATCAACTTCATATTCTTTTTGTTGACTATTGTTGTTGTTACCCCAACTGCTGCTCTTTTACCAAATTCTTATGTCAAATTTTGTTTCGTAAATCACTATCAACTTTGGAATTTACTTGAGAGGAGACTTTGGTAAGTCAGATTATGATTTTTAAGTGAATCTGGGTAACTGCTAGTGTGTTATTTTTTCAACAATAGTTTGCACGTGAACATGAATGCAATACAAGAGCAATCTGTTTAAATAAATCCATTATCTGCGACACCAGATAAATGTTCTATTGTAACAGTAGACTTATGTTGGATTCATGTTTACGGGTTCTAGGTACCCATAATATGATTATGAATCGAATAGATGGGTATTCTGTTGCACCAGATTAGTAATCTGTTTCAACAGATAAATAATCTGTTTCATTAGATTACTAATATATTTTGAACAACAAAATACAGCTCCTGTCACACAAAACCTAACAGATAACTCATATGTTCTTGCTATTGAGACTGGAATGAAATTATTCCTTGATTGTAGACATGTCATTCGTTAAGAAATACAAATAGCAACATAAAAATTTAATAAGAAATAAAAAGTCAAGTGCATCAAACATAATTTTTTATAAAACAAACAAAAACAATACATAGATAACAGAAAAAAAGATTAATTATTATTATCATCATTATTAACATCATTATTATTTGTATGGTCAGCCGGCCAATCTTAAAAGGGCAGTAACAGCGCCCTCCGCAGCCTGCAGATCTCCCGCAGCATCCTTACTCTGACAGCGGCCAACTCCTAATGCAGGTCATGAACCTCCTTCTGCAGTTCCCTTATGGTGTCTCATAGAATAGCGACATCCCACACAGGATCAGCCATATCTAAAAAATGCATAAGTTGACAAAACACACACGTAAACACAAAAGTAAAGAAAACAAAGAATTCGAACGTAATGTAACGTAATACAACGGTTATTTACACAAAAATCAAGAAAAAAACTTACCAGAGACAGGAAAAAGCTATCAAGTCCTTGAAGAGAAAGTAGTTGAAGGTGTACAAGAGCGAGGAATAAATAGTGTGTAGTAGAACGAACGATTGAGTAAGGAGGGACCTATTTATAAAGGATTGAACTTGAATGAATTAGACAAAAAATCGCAACTATTCACCTCCATTTATTAATGACATTATTGATTACTGTAAAAAGTTATGACTTAATTAAATTAATCAATATTATGATAGGTCATGACTTTTCAGCTTTATTATTATTAATAATTAGTTCTTTTCAGGAGCCATTTTTTTGTTACACCGACTTGGACAATAGATAATATATCTGTTGCATCAGATAAATCATTTGTTATAATAGATATATCATAATTTGCAACAAATAGATAACCTGTTGCATCAGATAATATATCTGTTTCAACATATAATATATATATACTTTTAAAAAAATATATTATCATCATGACATCCAAATTTTTTGAATTTTTAATTATATAAATTAATAAAGAACATTTAAAGGCATAACTGTTCACCTCCATTTATTAATGACATTTTTTATTACTGTCAAAAGTTATGACTTAATTAAATTAATCAATATTATGATAGGTAATGACTTTTCAGCTTGAAGCTTAGCTTTATAATTAATAAAATAATTAGTTCTTTCCAGAAATTGTTTATTTTTTACACTGAGTTGCACAACAGATTATATATCTATTGCATCAGATAAATCATCTATTACAATAGATATATCATCCGTTGCAATAAATAGTTCAACTGTTGCATCAGATAATATATTTGTTTCAACATATAATATATATATCTTTTAAAAAAGATTATCTTCATGACATCCAAATTTTCTGACTTTTTAATTATAATAAATTAATAAAGAAGATTTAAAAACAAGAATATTTTTGGTGAGTTTTTTACGGTTTAAATTGTGTTTATCATTTATTTCCTTATTTTTTTCTGTGAAAAGAAATGACTTAATTAAATCAAGCTGGTGGTGACTTAATCTTTCCGTTTCTTTAATAACCATTTTTTTAATTGAGTTATGGCAACAGATTGTATATCTGTTGCATCAGATAACCCATCTGTTTTAACAGATATACTATCTAATGCTATAAATCGACCATCAGTTTAAGGAGCTTTTTTGATTTATTCAAACTGATTCATAAGTCGCAACAGATGAGGAAGTTGATGCATTAGAAACATTTTTTGTTTTTGTTTGTTTGTTGAATGTGTGTTTAGACAAAAGTCACAGTCACGACTATTCATCAACTTTTTTCTTAAAAATAATATCATCATATATATATGTTAATTAAATTAATCCAATGTTGTGAATTTTTTAAAATTAAACAATCTTTCTTTTACGATTATAATATCATTTAGTTCCTTATTATTTATTAACAAACTATTTTTAGCAGAATTTCTCATCATGACCGCATCCCTAACTCCAACCACCGACATGTTTTGAATATGGAATAAATAGAATGATAATTAAATATTGAATAAGAATTAAAAATTCAAAATCGACCAAACCAAATCAAACATATTCATGGATTGCTTTGAATCCCTTATACGTAGATCAGATATAAAAAGGGGAAATACATACGCTAAAGAAAGAGAAAACATAACCTAATTATTATTATTATTACTACTACTATTATTATTGTCAACCTGACAATTTTCATCCAGCAGCAGCAGGGCCCTCCTCAGCCTTACTTGGAAGTCGGCCAAATCCCTCTGGAGTTCATCAAAATGCCTTTGAAATTCCTGTAAGGACTCGATATGAACCTTCTTATACGAATCTATATCTAACATATTAGTATTGTAAATATAGTAGAATGAACGAGAGTGAGTAAGGAGGCCAGAAGGACCTATTTATAAAATGATTGAGAATTGGAAGGGACTGGACTTAGTCAAACAAAAAGCCGTGACTGTTCATATCCCTTAAAAGGAAAAATTACACAAATCCCAATATTACACAATATCCCTTAATGTTTTAAAAAATTACAAAAAATCCCAGATTTATATTTACTAGTGATATATATGCTGTATGTATCACAATTCAAAATTCTAGGATATAATGTAATTAGCAAATTATCTGGGATTTAATGTAATATTGCTGAAACTATCCGAGATTTATGTGTTGTGTGTGTTACTTAAATAATACTTGTGACTTTATTAATAAATAAATTAGAAAAAAAATGAAACTAAATACAATATTTTATCTTTTTGTTGTATTTCCGAAAGATAAAAATTAGTAATCTGTTGCAAAATATATTCCACTTGTCAGATAACTTACAACATATGGACAATCTGTTGCAACAGATAGATATATCGGTTTATTTTTCCTTTAGCTATGGCGTATGTTGCAACTTGCTTGTCATCTGTTTATTCAATTTCATCGAGAGCAATCGATTTTTCTAAACACTTCTTGGACAAATTCAATTTTTGCTCTTAGATTGCTTCTCTTTTTTTCTTTGCATCCTTCAACCAAACTAAATTTTTGCTATTGGATTAAGGGAAAAAATTGAATTTGGAGGCCAGCTTGAAAGATGTAAAGAAAAAAGGAGAAGCAGTCCAAGAGAGAAAATTGAGTTTGGCCAAGAAGTGTTTAGAAAAATCTATTGCTCTCGATGAAATTGAATAAACAGATGATTAGCAAGCTGCAACAGACGCCACAGCTGATGAAAAAGAAAACTGATATATACATCTGTTCCAATAGATTGTCCATATGTTGTAAGTTATCTGATAGGTGGAGTATATTTGGCAACAGATTACCAATCTGTTTATATTGGAAATACAACAAAAAGATAAAATATTGTATTTAGATTTGTTTTTTTTAATTTACATATTAATAAAGTCACCAGTTTTATTTAAGTAACACACACAACACATAAATCCCGGATAGGTTGCATCAGATGTGGAGTCTATTGCGTCAGATATGGAGTCTGATACAATAGATATGGAGTCTGTTGGAATACATAGCAGCCTTGCTGGTGGTTTGATTTGTTCCATCAGTTGCTCCGTCTGTTGCAACATCAACAATAGCATAAAGTACAAACAACAAATAAAGAACATCAACAACAAAGAAAATAACAACATTTATTCCAACAACATCATCAACTACAAAGAAGCATACATCCTATGTTCCAACACCATCAACAACAAGGGACGGACCCATATGGAGTCCTCCGGGTGCGCGAGCACAGACTGAACTCGTATTGAACTTTATATATGTATGTGGAAATAAAGAAAAAAATGTATATAATCTAGTCAGTGAGCACTCATAGTAAGAGTTGTTTGGTTAGCCTAGTTGTTGTTTATGGGTGCTTAAGGCTATTTATTTTTTTGGTCTTGAGTTCAATTCCCACTCAGCACATATTTTTTATATTTTGGTAACCAACTCTTCTATTCTTATTCACTTTAAAATTTTTATTTTTTTCTCCCTTACTCATCGTGTTGATTGTTCGAACTCCACTATTTTTAAGCTAAGAAGCACCCACCGTCTAAAACACACCACACCACAAGTTCCAACAATGCCAAACCCACCAACAACACCACACAACAAGTTCCAACAATGCCGCCCTACCAACAACATCAATAACAGCATTAACAACAAAGAAACAAACAAAATACATAAAAAAAAGTATTACTGCCAACAAGGCTTTTAAATTTCTCCCAATGGATGACTTTTTTTCGCATCTTATAATAAAATTTTTTGATATTTTTATTCAACAATTAAAAGTTTCTTCAAATTTTTTAAGTAAATATGATATGGGTAAATGGTAATTAAATAAACAAAAAGATGTAAATAAAGTTTCAAGAAGAAGACAAGAATAAAAGAGCAATAGTGAATCATATCATACAATGTCAAAAGGGGGTCAAAACAACAATTTTAGTCGAGGAATATAAGATATGGATATCGATTAGCTTAGATCCAAACAAAAATTTTTGAGAAAGAGTATTGAAAAAAAAGGGTTGTGATAATCCTAAAGGGGATAGAAAGAAAAAGATGAGAGATTTAGGGCTGAAGGAGAGGAGGGAAGAGATGAGATAATTCTAATTACTAGATGTACTACCCTTAATATTAAATGACTAAACAAAGTATATTTATTCAAATTTATATTTACTAATCATAACTAATAAGGCTAATTTGGTACTAAAATAAACCCCTAATTAATATTCTCTTGATGGGAGTGCCAAGTCAATATGAAAATGAAGAAGTATTAGGGGTTTCAATATTCATCAATTAATATTCACTAATAATTTGAGGGGCACGAGGAAGAAAATGGGTGACATTGAAAAGACAGGATAAGACTACTCAATGAGATTTTTGAGTTATCCAAGAAATATTTTTTACCGCCTTTAGTAGTACTACTACTTTATCTACTTGGACAGTAGCTTGCTTTAAAATTTAAAGAAAACAAAAAGATTTTCAAAAAGATATGTCGCCTGTTGCAACAGATTTAGATATCTGTTTGAGAAATCCCAACAACTTAGTCATCTGTGACAATAGATGGAAACGTCATTTGATAACTAAATCAGAAACGTCATCTGTTACAACAAATATCAATATCTGTATGAAAATTTTCAACACCTCAGTCATCCATCATAACAGATGCAAATGTCTATTTGATAATTAAATAAGAAATGTCATCTATTGCAACATATATTGTTATCTTTTTGAAATTCTCCAACAGCTCAGTTATTTGTTGCAATGGATTTTATTGCAATTGATTTAGGATGAACTAGGGATGAAAAAATGAGCTCCTCATTAACTTAATATTAAGATTAATAATAGTACCTCACAGGGTCAATTACAAATACAATTGAGTTATTGTATTGCATGGTGTTAGTATTGCATTCATCCCGACCCGAGTCATCGATCGATCACTCTAAGTTGAAATGTGTTCTCAATAACTTAATATTAAGATTAAGAATAGTACCTACATTGAACTAGGTGGAATTAGGGATGGATGAATGAGCACAAAGGGTCAACTACAACTTTAATTGAGTTTTTTTGGCAATTGCATGATGAGACAGTACTGTATTCCTCCCGACAAGAGTCATCGATTGATCACTCTGAGACGAACCGATTCTTACTACCTTGTATGTTTAAATAATACCTTAATTGAATAATATAGGATTAGGGGTGAGTTCTCATAGGGTTAACTACAACTTCAATTGAGTCTTTTGGCAAATGCATGATGAGACGGGACTACGTTTCTCCCAACAAGAGTCGTCGATCAATCAGTCTGAGCCGAACCGATTCTTACTACCTTATATGTCCAATTAATACCTTAATTGATTAATTTAGGACTAGGGGTGAGTTCTCATAATTTCAACTACAATAGATGACAACGTCTATTTGATAATTTACAACAAATGGGTAATCTATTGTAACATATGATTCAATCCATTTGATAATTTACAATAGATGGGTAATCTGTTGCAACAGATGACTTAATCTGTTTGATAATTTTCAACAGATGTGTAATATGTTGCAACAAATTACATAATCTATTTGATTTAATCCAATAGAAAAGACATCTATTGCAACAGGTTGAGCATTTGTTTATATATAATTCAATTGAGTTCATATATTAGACTAATACCTTAATTGAATATGAGTTTTCATAGGGTCAACTACAACTTCAATTGAGTCTTTTGTCAATTGCATGATGAAATGGTACTGCGTTTGTCCCGACCAGAGTCGGCGATCGATCACTCTGAGCCGAACCAATTCTTACTACCTCTTATGTTAGACTAATACCTTAATTGATTAATTTAGGACTAGGGTACTAATACCTTGATTGAATAATTTAGGAATAGGGGGTTCTCATAGGGTAAACTATCGATTAATCTAGGACTAGGGGTGAGTTCTCATAGGGTTAGACACAATAGATGGAAGCGCCTATTTGGTAATTTACAGCATATGGGTAATCTGTTGCGATATTTGACAATCCATTTGATAATTTACAATAGATGGGTAATCTGTCACAACAGATGACTTAATCTGTTTGATAATTTACATCAGATTCGTAATCTGTTGTTACCTAATATGATTGATAATTTACAATAGATGAGAAATCTGACGAAACATGTTGAACATTTGTCTTTTACAATTTTAATTGAGTTCATATGTTAGACTCCTAAATTGATTAATCTAGGACCAGGGGTGAGTTTTCATAGGGTCACCTCCTAGAGTACTCGGTCAACTACAACTTCAATTGTTTTTATATGATTTTAAAAATTATGCATATATTTTATGATTTTAAAAATAATTAAGATCATTTGGACCAAATTAACATTTTCAAAACTTCTTGTCATTCTTTTTCAAAATACAACTCAACCCATACAAAATGTTTCATCATTTCAAATCTCGAGGTGTGGATCTTTCTCACTCAACAATACAGTACAGACAATAAATACTCAACAAATTTGCTCAACCCTCCACAACAGATCACTTTTCTTCTCATTTTCGACCACATAGGTGTTATTTTTGAAATCATTCTTGCTTGTATCAGTTCTTTTCTTTGTCTTCAAAGTCAACAGAGTTCGAGAAGAGCTCTATATTTGTTCCTTTTTCTAAAAAAAATAAGGGCTTTTAAGTTAATGATGAAAAATAAAACTTTTAGTTGTATTATCTTCGAGAATGGGTTTATAATTTTGAGTTTTGACGGTAAAATCATTGGAAGAACTCGAGAAATCCCTAGTTTTCATTGCAGTGTACCGTTGACTGTTGTGGTATAGTTGATGGTGTTGTTGTTGGTGGTGCTTGTGGTCGTCGTGGTGGCATTGGTTGGTGGTGTTTGTGGTGGTGTTGGTATTCATGGTGTTTGTTTGTTTGTTGGCATTGGTTGGTGGTGTTTATGGTGGTGGCTGTTGGTGTCGGTATTCGTGGTGTTTGTAATGTATTTTTTAAAATCTATGCGTACATCAACTGAAATGTAATTTTTGTTTTTCTTTGTCTATAGGTAAAAAATGTCTCCCAAAAGAAAATAAAGTGAAAGTGGATTAACGTCTGACCACTAAAAAAAGGCTATAGTACAGAGGGATTCGGAGGAGCTTCCTGAACAATCTCAGTCAGGGAAAAGTGAAGCTGAGGAGAGATGTGAAAATAATGTTGAGGGAGGTACACAAGGGTCCATAAATGGTGATGAAGAAAATAAAAGTGAGAAAGAGAAGGAGTTGTAGAGTCAGAAAGAGAAAGAGGACCACATTATACGGCTTTCCTTGGGCTTTCATAGTAAAATTAATCACTAATATTAATCATCTATTAATGTATATTGAATATAGTTATCATGATTTGTTTTTTGCTTGCTTCATGTTTACACCTTTTACGCTTGGGCATTTGAAGCCATATCTCCCCTTCAAAAGCAGTTAATGGATTACCCGGATGAGGTTTCTCTTCCAAGGATGTTTAGGTTGTTGGCTGCAAAGAGCAACACCAATATTAAGGAGGCTGATCTATTTAACCTCTGGATGATGTAGTACGTCTTCTTCAAGTAAAATAATTCTACTCAAATATAAGAAAGATATTGAACAGATGTTATATCTGGTGCATGAGATGTTATATCTGATGCACCAGATGGGGCATCTGTTGCGATAGGGTATATCTTGCATCAGATTACCCATCTGTGTCTTTGGTTCTCAAAACCCGACTTCTAAAAGATTAACCATCTACTGCAAATTATGCAACAAATGTTTAATCTGATAATATATCATTTATCTATTGTGATGTACAGATCATCTGTTGCATAACAGATTACCCATCTTGTGCAGTTGATGCAACAGATGATTGACATTTTGCATTAGATTATCCATATGTTGCTCTATTTCACTAAACTAGACTCAAACGGATTTTAACCATATACTGCAAACTATGCAACAGATGGGTCTTTTTTTAAAAAAAATATATAGCCCAACTATGAAAATTATTATATTATATGATTTAAATGCATCTGTTTTTTTTCTTTTATAGGTTGTGCATCAATGGATCGTGCCTACTGAGGAGGATTCGGTGATGATTTTTTATATTACTCTTGGTTATGTTGATACTATTGCAGACCCAACAATGGAGTTAATAAAGAAGAAATTGACTGGAGCAATAAGCATAAGAAGAGCAGTTAGGTAAGGTTAGCCTACTGTTGTAGCTCTTCATGACCAACCTTTTACTAAGGCAGATCCAGGTGCTTCTTCTGGTGGAGTTTTGTTGTTGGTGGCAGGCATGCTGATGCTGATACCAAAGAATAAATATGTTTAAAAACACCCCTTTTCACCCTTACACAGGTCCCTCTCACCCCTCTTCACCCTTGTGTTCTCGTTGCGAATGTGATGAGTGCAAGGACTGACAGGACAAACTCTTTGAAAAAGTAGAGGCTATCTCTAAAGCTATAGAGAAATTCAAATCCAAAAGGTGTGTCATACCATCCAAGAAGGTGAGGGAGTCACACACTCCTACAACGTTGGTTAGGAGAAAAAAAAGAGCAATTAGAGATGTACTCTCCGCTCGAAAATCAAAAGAAATTGCAACTCCTTCCTCTCCAAAAGCTGTTGAAGTTTAGGGGCCAGTTAAGAAGGTAGACATATACACGAAACTTGGCACTGAAGAGAAGAGGGATATTCAACAAGCCAAGAATGACAAGCCAGGAGGGATATTCAACAAGCCAAGAATGACAAACCAGACGCACCAGATTATCCCAGGCCTCCCTTTCCCCCCTAAAGACTTCCAGACTATGACTGATATGCATATGCCGTACGAGGACAAGGCAAGTTTACTTTTACTAACCTATCCCTTCTAATATAACCCATGAATAAAAATCTATGCAACAGATTTCACATCTGTTGCAACAGCTGGGTATACTGGTGCAACTGGTTGTGGTTCTGTTACAACTTATTATCCATCTGTTGCATAAGTTGTGTTGGATTATTAATTCAGAGAACCCTATGCAACAGATGGACCATCCATTTCATCTTTACAATTACTAACCTATTTAAAAATTGACTTCTTATCTCACAGGCTCATGAGGAAAAGGCAATTAACGTACCGAGAAGCTTATGATGCTATCGATAGGATAATGGACCTCGACTTTTGCAAGAAGCTCAAGGATAGGTACGATCAACTCAATGGAGAGGCATCATCCGTTGGCGTGGAACTTGATTTCCGATTTCCTATGTTGGTCTTGGATGAAGAAGAAATGTTAAGATATGTTAGAGGGGACAGGCCAAATCCATACGACAAGAGCTGGACGAGGCAAAAAGGATTCTTACAATCATTAGCGTGAACTGCATGCATTATCGGGCTATTGAGATACTACTTGAGGAGGGAAAGATCAATGTTTATGACTGTAACATACCTCTCTTCGACGATTTTGATATTTTTCTCCTCATGGAGCCACTGATGGGGCTGTTACCCATCTTG
Organism: Capsicum baccatum var. pendulum; assembly: GCA_030864225.1. Classification (NCBI taxonomy): domain Eukaryota; kingdom Viridiplantae; phylum Streptophyta; class Magnoliopsida; order Solanales; family Solanaceae; genus Capsicum; species Capsicum baccatum. Next base: position 31,025,184 of record CM061561.1, read on the forward strand.
TTGAGGGAGAGTAAACTAATAAATTATTTGCCAAAGGAAGTGTTAATAAAGAAATCATGGGATTTTGAAGGTCGAAATAGGGGAATGATCCTTCCAAAAGATGATGTCGCTAAAGCAAGTGGCTCGCACGCTCTTGCACATATTGAATGTTTGATGAACGGCATAGAAATGGCCAAGCCAACGACTTTTCTATGCGACAATACTGTGGCAAACCTACAAGAGGTCTGGGCTTATGGGGTACTAACTGGACTCTTGAAGCCTGTGTATATAGAAGAGCTTGTGAAATAGAAAATTTTAATTTTAAGTCACCCTTCACTTTATTACATGTACATGTAGTGGCAATAATTTTTTTTTGATGAAAGTTGAGTTTTTTATAATGCAATAGATTAGATTGTCAATCTGTTGAACAGTGGGAAGACATGTTTGAATAATCTAATAATCTAATAATCTAAGTCTAATCTATTGCAACAGTGGGAAGACCTGTTTGATAATTTCTATGAATAATCTAATAATCTAAGTCTAATCTGTTGCAACAATGGGAAGACTTGTTTGATAATTTCCACAAATGACCTAAATTTTACAACATATGCCTAAATCTTTTTGATATTTCTCAATAGTTACGCTTGAATATCCATGTGCTCGTCGACAACAAACCAGTAGCAAATACACACACCACCATGAAAATTTCAGCAATTAGGCTTTAATATCCATGTGCCCAACAACACCAAACCAGTAGCAATAACGACAACAATGTAGGATCTTCTTACTCGATTTTGTTACTCTTCAGAAGCCTTGAATTTGTTCAACAAACCCCAGATTACATGATTTTTTTCTGAAGGGTATCATTCTTCATACCAATCAAAGTAATAGCACCCACCCAATTTCTATAAAAAAGAGAACACAATTATAAAACCATTACAAGACAATAATTAATCAATTAATTAAATAAAAAAATATTACCTTTGAAATCTTACAAGTAAAAAAGCTACGACCCAGATTTTGTTGAGTCCAAGAAGTCTTTAATAGAGCTTCATGACTGCACTTAAAATATCAAAAATCTTTATCACAAAAAATAGTGGAAGATGCGCTCGAAATTGTTAAGGTCAGTTGGAAAAAATAAAAGTAATAATTTGAAGAATTTGGATAGATAAAAGAAGATGACGATGAAGAAGAATATTTGGGAATTTAGGGTTAAATTTTAGGAGGAAGATGAATATATAAGACAATGGGGGAAAAATAATCATTGAAGGCCAAGTGACGACAAGTCACCGAAATGTGCCAGGACTGACACTAACACATTTGATGCCTATTTTATTTTACATCTTTAAAATGAACATGTCTACTTGATGCCTATTTTATTTTACGTGTTTGAACTGAACACCGTCGATGGGTTGCGCCTTTTTTATTTCAATTCACTTTAACCCTTTTAAACGTAGTGGCAATTTTTTATCTCCAACAAAAGTTGAATTTTTATAATGCAACAGATTCTCTATCCGTTGTAACAATTATCCTACCTGTTCTGACATATAGTTTATCTGTTGCAATAGGTTGGTCATCTGTTGTATTATCTTGATGTTTTTATCTAAAGTCCATGTGTTGCAATAGCGGGAAGACATGTTTGATAAATTCCAAAAGATAACCTACCTGCTGCAATATATGTATAAATCTGTTCAATTATTCCAATAGACGTGTCATTTGTTGTAACAGATAAAGTCCATCTGTTGCAACATATGTCTAAATTTATTCCTTTTTTCCAGTAGATGTGTCATCTATTGCATTATCTTGATGTTTTTATCTAAAGTCTATCTATTGCAACAGTGGGAAGACCTGTTTGATAAATTCCAATAGATCACCTACCTGTTGCAACATATGTCTAAATCTATTTGAATTTTTCAATAGATGTGTCATCTATTGCAACAGATACATTCTCTGTTGCAATATTTGAATCTATTATTCCTTTTTAATTAATAAGTTCAAATCTAAGGAATAAATAAAATTCGTAAACAAAATAAAATAAATCAAAGCCTTCATAAATTAGCTGAAATAAGTCAACGAATAAATGAAATGTAAAAAAATTGTTATGGGTATAGATCTCAACAAATACATCAATAACAATTTAAGTGTACTGCTAAGGATTGCCTTGACAGGCTCAATCTATAAAGATCTACTCAGTATGGATAAGTTGTTCTTTATCCGATGCTATGGAATTCGGCTTTGCTCGTCGTGGATCTTCATTGTCCCTTGCGTATGGTTTCTGCGCTTTCTGTTCTCAGTACTTCCAAAAAAAGAGTAGCATATTATCAATGTTGTTGGCTAGTAGCTTCTTCTACATCCACCTAGAAAGCTATAATTGGTCAATGCTAATCACGGAGATACAACAAAACGAAAAAGAAAAACTTATCTCTTCTAGCAAATCAAAAAGGTCTTCCTCCCATTTTAAATTATCCCAAACATATTATATTTCTGTTGCAACAATGAATCAATTTTTGGGACAAATTTCTACATAAGAAAGACCCTGTGTGATAATTTCCAAAGGATAAACCATCCATTGCAACATATGAATCATCTGTTACAGCAGATAGGTCGTCTGTTGGTACAAATAAAAGTTGTACGAAGAGCTGTTTGATTTGCTAAAATAGATGAGACATATGTTGCACCAGATAAAGTATCTGGTGCAACAAGTTAGTCAACTGTTGCAACAAATGTATATATCTGTTTGATAATTTTCAGCAGATGTGTCATCTATTGAAATAGATATGTCTCTGTTTGTTTTTTCAGTTGGAAGACATATAATATATTTACCTTCTTCAGCTAGTGCTGCTCTTTTTTGGATATTTTACGTTGCTCTGTGCAACACGCAGACAGAGAAGTTGCAATTTTGCTTTTTTGGATGCCTGATAATGCCCTGGAAATGACTCTCCTTCTCCTCTTTGCCCTAATCTCTAATGGAGTAGATGGAAATAAAATCCTCTTTGATGGAATGAGACCCCTCTTAGATGTCAATTCCTTTATAGAAGTAGTTAATGCATTAATTGTATTAATCATTATATCATGTTTCTCCCTACAGTCTTGACATTTGTATGCAGAACATTCGATGGGAGAGGCAAAATCTATAAAACCAGTATGATCATACTCATAATGGTTTGTTTTAAATACTGTAAGAGGAGCATCGTTAGCACCAACAGTAGCACCGCTACTACCTCCAACAGCTCCATCAACAACAACAAGACCACCCACCAAAATTGTTTTTCTTGTAATGGCTGTTGCTCCAAACAATTCCATTTTTATTCTGTCGATGACCTTAGGGTCCGATAAAGTTTGCACAAACTGTAAAGTAAAAAAAATGACAACTTCAACTCTCGATTGGTCGAAACTAGCAATGGAAGCACATTCTAACATAAATCATTACATATATTAGAATGATGATTAGATCATTCAAAAAAAACATTAATTAAAAGAAAAATTAATTATTATTATACTTATTGCATCCTTCGAGGGGGTGAAGAGATCAAGAAATTTTGTATTTTTATGAGTTTTGGCCAACAACCATCTCAAGATTCTTGGACAGGAAACTCCTTCCTGGTAGTTCACTTGTTGTCTCAAATAAGGAATGACTTCAAACGCCCAAGCCTATAAAATAACGCTAATAAATCAAAATCGTTATTGAGCGAAAAAATGAATAACATCATAATAGAAGAAAGAAAAATTTACCATGAAAGCCCATGGGAAGCCATATAAGTTGACTGTCTTTGGCGCTAATTGAGTCAACAAATATTTGACAGTCATTTTGAAGCCTTCATACCCCCCTGGATAGCTGTTAAATGCCTCAAGATTCTCGGAGAGCTTTATTAAACCGAGGCTTATGTTGTTGTTAACTTCTCTCGCCCAAAGAATATTATGTACAAACCAAATCAAGCACAATGACTATTTGTGCTTCTTTGAAAGTCCTTTATCTTTCAACGCTTCTATCAAATTTTTGTTTTTGAAGCTTGGACCAACAATGGACACTAGGTCATCACGATCACACGACTTGGCTTTGCCTTTTTTGAGTGTGCGGGGTGCTTTTTTTGGGTTAGAATAGGTATAATTTGAGAAAGAGGATAACATTTTAGTCCAGTAACTATGACAAATTCCTTCCAAACAAAACAAATAGGCATGCCATAGTAATTTATCCACACCTCATCCATCTTATCTTTGTTTTCATACATAAACCTACACTTGAGAAGTTCATATACCATTTTCATTTGAAAACGAGCATTGTTGTCCTCCGACAAATCAAGATACTTCCCAAAGCAGCTGCCCTTAAAATAAGCATCCAATTTTTGTTCTCAAAGTATTTTTCTGAAGGCGTCAAAAGATTTTCCCATGGCTGACTTAACCACGAAATCACCCGTTAAATCTGCGGCACCATCGCACTGCATTCTCTCAAGATAACGATCAATGCTGAAGGCTTTGACCAGCTCTTCGGTAGAAGGGCTATTAGCATCTGTATCATCTCTTTTGAAATATTAATCCTCCCCGTGTTCATCATATTCTGCTCCCGATTGAGATAATGCTTGTAAAGCAAGCTCATAGAGTGGTGGATGTAGCCTAGTTGCTTTACTTGTTCCTTTACTTGGACTTGATTCGGTTTGTGTTCTTTTAGGAACCATATTATCTAAAATTAACAAAAATATAAAATAATATATTATTGTTGATTAATGTATCATTAAAAAAGGATAATAATAAATCAAACAAGCAAAAAAGTAAAATAACAGTTGCAACAGATTATCGATCTATTGCACCAGGTAGTATATCTGTTGTAGCATATAACCAAATTGTTGCAGCAGATGAGTAATTTATTGCAATAATACAAAACATACCACTCATCTTTTAAGAAAGATGAATGGTCTATTCAATAGATCACACAACTATTGTGACATCATCTGTTGCAACATATAAGTGATCTATTGAAATAGTTAAATAATTCATAGCAATGGATGAGTAATCTATTGCAACAATACAAAACATATCACTCATCTATTGAGAAATATTAATGGTGTGTGCAACATGTTACACATCTGTTGTAACACATGAGTAATCTATTGGAACAGTTATCAGCGGTTAATATTATTTAGATTTCATCCAACATAGGGTCGTCTATCGTGGCAGATGAATAATTAGTTGGAAAAATCAAGTCTTGGACTTTTCCTTTAGGAAGAGTTGGTAGAATTTTATCCAACAAGAGGTTCGTCTATTGCATCAGATCATTAATCTGATAGTTCTTCTATTGCACCAGATGGTTAATTAGTTTCATCAGATTTTTTTATCCGAAGCTTAATCTATTACAACATATGGTAAAATTGTTACATCAGATTATTAATCTATAGCATCAGAATTATAATCTGATGGTTCCTTTGGTGTATCAGATGGTTGATCTGTTGCATCATATGATGAATCTGTTGCATTAAATGGTTAATATGTTGCACCAGATGGGTAATCTGTCAGAGAAAATAGTAGCATGATTTTGTTAAACAAAAAACAACAATTTCACTATTTTTATCAAGAACAAGATCAGAAAAAATCAAACCAAATTGTACTTTTATTTTTATAAACAAAAACAATAAAAATAAAACTTCAAAAAATGCAACAAACAACAAAATATCATAATTCACTTTGAAAAGAGAAGAGAAGAGAAGAAATACCTGAAATTAGGATTTAATTCAGACCGCATTTCAAATTAGTGCAACAAATATTGAAATTATTGACCAATACTATAAGAGAAGTTGGCTCAAGTTCTTTATTTTCTTCAAAACTAAAAAGGCCAAAATATTTTACCTGTGAAAGAAGAAAAGGACTGATGAAGAATTCAAAGCTGTTGTGGTCGGAGAGAAAGGTTGTCACATCGATTAAAGTCAAAAAGGAACTGAAATCCCAACTATTTGTAGTTGGATGTTAAAGTATCCGAGGATTGAAATAAGAAATTTGCATAACAGTTGGTTGGGAGAGAGTTGAGAGAAGCTGTCGAGAGAGGGATGAGAGATAGGTTGATTAAATTTTAGAGGGGAACTAGAAGCCCAACTATTTATCATCGGTGGTTGAAGGGAGAAATTTTGTAGAACTGTTGGTTAGGAGAGAGTTGAGAGAAGCTGTCGAGAGAGAGGAGAGAGTGGTTGATTTGGATTGAAGAGGGTGTGGGTTGGGTTGATTTGTATTGTTGAAAAGATTAGAAAGTTTTAAAAATATTAATCAAGTCTATAATTAACTTGATCAAGTTTCCTAATAATGTTTGACCCTATCTGTTGGTCAATATCACCAATCCTTCATTCAAGACTTAAAAGACACCCATTCTTCAATTTTCGTTTGTGCCACAGGTGATAAAAGATTTTTAAAATGAGGTGTAGGTGACACAAGTCTTAATAATTGAGTAGAGGTGAAAATTACTTCATTATGGTTTAATAAAGTTTGGAAAATTTCAAAATAACCCACAAGTTTTAAATTTACACTTTGATTCAAATGTTAGTTAATATATAACGAGGAACGAAGGGAAAAAAGATGTTTTTTCTCTCTCCTCATCCATTGTTATTTTCTCTCTCTTCACGATATTTGTTGTTCATTGTTGCTGCTGCTTTATTCATCATCTTCTGATTCACTATCATTATCTTATACTTAATTATGAACTTCATATTCTTTTTGTTGACCATTGTTGTTGTTGTTGTTGTTACCCCAACTGCTGCTCTTTGACCAAACTCTTATGTCAAATTTTGTTTCGTAAATCACTTTCAACTTTGGAATTTACTTGAGAGGAGACTTTGGTAAGTCAGATTATGCTTTTTAGTTAAATCTGGGTAACTGCTAGTGTGTTGTTTTTTCAATAATAGTTTGCACGCGAACATGAATGCAATACAAGAGCAATTTGTTTAAACAAATCCATTATCTGTGGCACCGGATAAATGTTCTGTTTTAATAGTAGACTCATGTTGGATTCATGTTTAAGGGTTCTAGGTGCCCGTAGTAAGATTATGAATTGAATATATGGGTATTCTGTTGCACCAGATTAGTAATCTGTTTCAATAAATAAATAATCTATTTCATCAGATTACTAATATGTTTCGAACAACAAAATATAGCTCATGTCACACACAAAACCTAACTGATAACTCATATATTCTTGCTATTGATACTGGAATCAAATTATTCCTTAATTGTAGACATGTCATTCGTTAGGAAATAGAAATAGACAGCACGAAAATTAAATAAGAAATAAAAAGTCAAGTGCATCAAACATAATTTTTTATAAAACAAACAAAAAAATACAGAGATAACAGAAAAAAAAAAGCTTAATTATTATTATCATCATTATTATTTGTATGGCCAGCCGACCAATCTTCAAAGGGCAGTAGCAGCGCCCTCCGCATCCTGCAGATCTCCCGCAGTATCCTTACTCTGACGGCGACCAACTCTCAATACAGATCATGAACCTCCTTCTACAATTCCCTCATGGCATCTCATAAAATAGCGACATCCCACACAGGATCAGCCACATCTAAAAAATGCATAAGTTGACAAAACACACACGTAAACACAAAAGTAAAGAAAAGAAAGAATTCGAATGTAATGTAATGTAATGCAATGTATATTTACACAAAAATCAAGAAAAAAAACCTACCAGAGACAGGAAAGAACTATCAAGTCCTAGAAGAGAAAGTAATTGAAGGTGTAACAAGAACGAGGAATAAATAGTGTGTAGCAGAATGAACGATTGAGTAAGAAGGGACCTATTTATAGAGGATTGAACTTGAATGAGTTAGGCAAAAATCACAATTGTTCACCTCCATTTATTAATGACATTCTTGATTACTGTAAAAAGTTATGACTTAATTAAATAAATCAATATTATGATAGATCATGACTTTTTAGCTTTATTATTATTAATAATTAGTTCTTTCCAGGACCCATTTTTTTTACACCGACTTGGACAACAGATAATATATCTGTTGCATCAGATAAATCATCTGTTACAACAGATATATCATGATTTGCAACAAACAGATAACCTGTTGCATCAGATAATATATCTGTTGCAACATATAATATATATATATATATATATATATATTTAAAAAAATATATTATCTTCATGACATCCAAATTTTTTGAATTTTTAATTATATAAATTAATAAAGCAGATTTAAAGGCACAACTGTTCACCTCCATTTATTAATGACATTCTTGATTACTGTAAAAAGTGATGACTTAATGAAATTAATCAATATTATGATAGGTCATGACTTTTCAGCTTTATTATTATTAATAATTAGTTCTTTCCAGGAACCGTTTTTTATACCGACTTGGACAACAGATAATATATCTGTTGCAACAGATAAATCATATGTTACAACAGATATATCATGATTTACAACAAATAGATAACCTGTTCCATCAAATAATATATCTGTTGCAACATATAATATATATATTTTTTTAAAAAATATATTATCTTCATGACATCCAAATTTTCTGAATTTTTAATTATATAAATTAATAAAGAAGATTTATAGGCACACTGTTCACCTCCATTTATTAGTGATATTTTTTATTACTGTCAAAAGTTATGACTTAATTAAATTAATCAATATTATGATAGGTCATGACTTTTCAGCTTGAAGCTTAGCTTTATAATTATTAAAATAATTAGTTCTTTCCAGCAACCGTTTATTTTTTACAGTAAGTTTCACAACAGATTATATATCTGTTGCATCAGATAAATCATCTATTACAATAGATATATCATATGTTGCAACAAATAGTTCAACTGTTGCATAAGATAATATATCTGTTGCAACATATAATATATATATATTTTTTTAAAAAATTTATCTTCATGACATCCAAATTTTTTAACTTTTTAATTATATAAATTAATAAAGAAGATTTAAAAACAAGAATATTTCTGATGAGTTTTTTACGGTTTAAATTATGTTTATTATTTATTTCCTTATTCTTTTCTGTGAAAAGAAATGACTTAATTAAAACAAGCTGGTGGTGACTTAATCTTTCCGTTTCTTTAATAACCATTTTTATTAATTGAGTTATGGTAACAGATTGTATATCTGTCGCATCAGATAACCCATCTGTTTCAACAGATATACCATCTGTTGCTATAAATCGACCATCTGTTTAAAGAGATTTTTTGATTTCTTCTAACTGATTCATAAGTCGCAACAGACGAGGAATTTGATGCATCAGAAACATTTTTTGTTTTTGTTTGTTTGTTGAATGTGTTTAGACAAAAGTCACAGTCATGACTATTCATTAACTTTTTTCTTTAAAATCATATCATATATATATATATATATATATATTAATCCAATGTTGTGAATTTTTTTAAATTAAATAATCTTTCTTTTACGATTATAATATCATTTAGTTCCTTATTATTTATTAACGAACTATTTTTAGGAGAATTTCTCATCATGACCGCATCCCTAAATCCAACCGGCGACATGTTTTGAATAGGGAATAAATAGAATGATAATTAAATATTGAATAAGAATTAAAAATTCAAAATCGACCAAACCAAACCAAATATATACATGGATTTTTTTGAATCCCTTATAGGTAAATCGGATATAAAAAAGGGAAATACATACGCTAAAAGAAAGAAAAAGCATAACCTGATTATTATTATTCATATTATTACTATTATCATTGTCAACCTGACAATTTTCATCCGGCAGCAGTAGGGCCCTTCTCAGCCTTACTCATAAGTCAGTCAAATCCCTTTGAAGTTCATCAAACTGCCTTTGAAATTCCTGCAAGGACTCGATAAGAACCTTCTTGTACGAATCTGGATCTGACATATTAGTATTGTAAGTATAGTAGAATGAATGAGAGTAAGTGAGGAGGCCGGAAGGAGCTATTTATAAATGATTGAGAATTGGAAGGGACTGGACTTAGTCAAACAAAAAGCCACGACTGTTCATATCCCTTAAAAGGAAAAATTACACAAATCCCATATTTAAGACACCATATTACACAATATCCCTCAATGTTTTAAAAAATTACATAAAATCCCGGATTCATATTTACTAGTGATACATATGCTATATGTATTACTGCTTAACATATGTATCACAATTCAAAATTCCAGGATAAAATTTAATTAGCAAACTATCCGAGATTTAATGCAATATTGCTAAAACTATTCAGGATTAATGTGTTGTGTGTGTTACTTAAATAATACTGGTGACTTTATTAATAAGTAAGTTAGAAAAAAAATGGATCTAAATACAATATTTTATCTTTTTGTTGTATTTCCGAAAGATAAAGATTGGTAATCTATTGCAAAATATATTCCACCTGTCAGATACTTACAACATATGGACAATTTGTTGCAACAGATGGATATATCAATTTTCTTTTCCTTTAGCTGTGGCGTCTGTTGCAGCTTGCTAGTCATCTGTTTATTCAATTTTATCGAGAGCAATCGATTTTTCTAAACACTTCTTGGCCAAATTCAATTTTTTCTTTTGGATTGCTTCTCTTTTTTCCTTTGCATCCTTCAACCAAACTAAATTTTTTCTATTAGATTGAGGGAAAAAATTGAATTTGGAGGCCAGCTTGAAGGATGCAAAGAAAAAAGGAGAAGCAATCCAAGTACAAAAATTGAGTTTGGCCAAGAAGTGTTTAGAAAAATCTATTGCTCTCGATGAAATTGAATAAACAGATGATTAGCAAGTTGCAACAGAGGCCACAACTGATGGAAAAGCAAATTGATATATACATCTGTTGCAATAGATTATCCATATGTTGTAAGTTATTTGACAGGTGGAATATATTTTGCAACAGATTACCAATCTTTTTTTTTGAAAATACAACAAAAAGATAAAATATTGTATTTAGATCTATTTTTTTAATTTACATATTAATAAAGTCAACAGTTTTATTTAAGTAACACATACAACAAATAAATCTCGAATAGTTTGTGTCAGATATGGAGTCTGTTGCATCAAATATGGAGTCTGATGCAACAGATATGGAGTCTGTTGGAATACATAGCAGCCTTACTGGTGGTTTGATTTGTTCCATCAGTTGTTGCGTCTGTTGCAACATCAACAATAGCATAAACTACAAACAATAAATAAAAAATATCAACAACAAAGAAAACAACAACATTTATTCCAACAACATCATCAACTACAAAGAAGCATACATCCTATGTTCCAACACCATCAACAACAAGGGACGGACCCATATGGAGTCCTCCGGGTGCGCGAGCATAGAATGAACTCGTATTGAACTTTATATATGTATGTGGAAATAAAGAAAAAAATGTATATAATCTAATCAGTGAGAACCCATAGTAAGAGTTATTTGGTTAGCCTAGTTGTTGTTTATGGGTGCTTAAGGCTATTTATTTTTTTGGTCTTGAGTTCAATTCCCACTCAACACATATTTTTTATATTTTGGTAACCAACTCTTCTATTTTTATTCACTTTAAACTTTTTATTTTTTCTCCCTTACTCCTCGTGTTGATTGTTCGGACTCCACTATTTTTAAGCTAAGAAGCACCCACCGTCTAAAACACACCACACCACAAGTTCCAACAATGCCAAACCCACCAACAACACCACACCATAATTTCCAACAATGCCAACCCCACCAGCAACATCAATAACAACATCAACAACAAAGAAACAAACAAAATACTTAAAAAAATGATACTGCCAACAAGGCTTTTAAACTTCTCCCAACAGATGACTTTTTTTCACATCTTATAATAAAATTTCTCGATATGTTTATTCAACAATTAAAAGTTCCTTCAAATTTTTTAAGAAGAAGACAAGAATGAAAGAGCAATAGTGAATCATATCATACAATGTCAAAAGGGGGTCAAAACAGCAAGTTCAGTCAAAGAATATAAGATATGGATATCGATCGGTTTAGATCCAAATGAAATTTTTGAGAAAGATGAGAGAGAAAAAAGGCTGTGATAACCCTAAAGGGGATAGAAAGAAAAAATATGGAAGATTTAGGTTTGAAGGAGAGGAGGGGAGAGATGAGATAATTTTAATTTCTAGATGTACTACCCTTAATATTAAATGACTAAACAATGTGTATTTATTCAAATTTATATTTCCAAAGCATAATTAATAAGGCTAATTTGGTAGTAAAATAAACTCCTAATTAATATTTTCTTGATGGGAGTGCCAAGTCAATATAAAAAGGAAGAAGTATTAGGGGTTTCAATACTGATTAATTAATATTCACTAATAATTTGAGGGGCACGAGAAAGAAAACAGGTGACATTGAAAAGACAGAACAAGACTACTCAATGAGATTTTTGAGTTATCCAAGAAATATTTTTTACCGCCTTTAGTAGTACTACTACTTTATCTACTTGGACAGTAGCATGCTTTATAATTAAAAGAAAACAAAAAGATTTTCAAACAGATATGTCGTTTGTTGCAACAAATTTAGATATATGTTTGAGAAATCCCAACAGATCAATCATCTATGACAACATATGGAAATGTAATTTGATAACTAAATCAAAAATGTCATCTATTACAACAAATATCAATATCTGTTTAAAAATTTCTGACACCTCAGTCATCCGTCATAACAGATACAAATGTCTATTTGATAATTAAATAAAAAATGTCATTTGTTGCAACAGATATTGCTATCTGTTTGAAATTCTCCAACATCTCGGTTGTTTGTTGCAACTAATTTCATTGCAATTGATTTAGGATGAACTAGGGATGAAAGAATGAGCTCCTCATTAACTTAATGTTAAGATTAATAATAGTACCTACATCGATATAGGTGGAATGAGGGATGAATGAATCAGCTCACAAGGTCAATTATAAATCCAATTGAGTCATTGTATTTGCATGGTGTTAGTATTGCGTTCATCCCGACCCGAGTCGTTAATCGATCACTCTTAGTTGAAATGTGTTTTCATTAACTTAATTTTAAGATTAATAATACTACCTACATTGATCTAGGTAAAATTAGGGATGTATGAATGAGCACAAAGGGTCAACTAAAACTTCAATTGAGTTTTTTGGCAATTGCATGATGAGACGGTACCGCATTCCTCCCGACAAGAGTCATCAATCGATCACTCTGAGATGAACCAATTCTTACTACCTCGTATGTTCAACTAATACCTTAATTGAATAATCTGGGACTAGGGGTGATTTCTTATAGGGTCAACTACAACTTCAATTGAGTCTTTTAGCAAATGCATGATGAGACGGGACTACGTTCCTCCTAACAGGAGTCATCGATTGATCACTCTAAGACAAACCAATTTTTACTACCTTATATGTACAACTAATAACTTAATTAATTAATCTAGGACTGGGGGTGAGTTCTCATAATGTTAACTACAATAGATGACAGAGCCTATTTGATAATTTACAACAGATGGGTAATCTATTGTAACATATGACTCAATCTATTTGATAATTTGATGATAGGCGAATTTACACGCCTATATCAATATATTTTGCCCATATTCTAGCCTAGTTTTGAGAACTAATTATCTATTTCATGCACTTCTAGTCCTTTTTCCTATAAATGAGCTAACAAATATGATTAGTAAAGTTTCAGGTATAAATGATGAAAAATACAGCATTTTATGGCTTACTTGACGCAAAAGAAAGCTCACGAACGAAGGGGAAAGGAGCTGGACGCCTAAAGGACTAAATCTGCTGCATGGAAAATCTGTCCCGGGCTAAAACAACATTTCTGAAGACTTTGGGAACTTACAGACACAAAGCTGGATTTTTACCAAGATACATTAACCTAGTATAATTAGGTTATGTGTTTTATTATTCTATTTGGATTATGATATTGTAACCTTACCCTAGTACATTTGGGTCAAGGATTTCATTAGTATATTAGGATTTGGTTATTTATTTCATTAGCTTAGTAGGAGTAGGATAGGAGTATTATAAATACCCTATCATGCTAGAGATTTTTATTCATTCAGAACTTAATTCACATTCTTAATTTTCCTCCATTCTTCCCATCTTCCACTACAAACACTTCTAATCTACTCTTCTATTCTTAAATTCCACAACAAGAGAATCGTTACTTGCTACGGAATCACCAAAACCACACGCCTAAACACCTACTTTTTCACGCCATCCACCATGCACAACGTGATATCCTTCGCATTCATGGGTAACTAAACCTCTTAGTTGGGGTTATGGAAGCCGAATGAGTTACTATCTATAGCTGTGAGTTTGTGAGTTCAATACAAGTATATTGCTTATATCATTACGCTCTTCATCTTAATCTACATTCTTTGCGGTTGCAAACGCAAGAATACCCCAGTCTAACATTTAACTTGTTCGAGCGAAAGGTTATTTGTCTGGAAAAGAGATAATGTCAAGGTAGTAGGACACCCTTTCCTATTAAAAAGCTAGTGCCGTAACTGGACTAACCTCTTGGAGAATTCGTACCGCTAGACACACTTTAAGCTCGAGAGAGTTAAAGTGAAATAGTCCTTGTTTAGGTCGAGAGACGCTTGGATTTACCATCGACTATAATTCTCTATAAGCAATTGCATGTCAAGACTCTACACACTCATAGCCAATAGAGACGTATACCTCAGAAGGTGGACATAACCCCAACGCTTCAATTCTCATTGTTTACAACCAACGTGACAATCTTTCTCTTTTTACTTTATTATTTTCAGCTTTTATTTCATTACTTTGGTTACTTATTACAATCCCCCCTTCTTACGAGACTTGCACCAAAAGTTTATTAATTTTGCTTACTTGTTGACCAAGCTATTCCCTGTGGGATCGACACCCAACCCAGGTTGGGTTCTATATTTGCTATCGACCGCTTTACACTCCTACGAGAGCTGTAGATTGAGAGTTATCAAAAATTGGCACCGTTGCCGGGGAATACAAGTGTCAATCAAGTTCGTGATAATTACTAGACCCTTTGGTCAAAGATTCTCGTACTTTTACATTTAGTTTTTGTTTTTGTTTATTGCAGGTTTTTCTTTTTAGTGCATGCCCCATACTAGAAGTTCTGGTCAACCGTTATTACCAATCAATCCGGAACCACAACGAATTAGAAGAATGGAAGCACAAGCTGAAATCGACAGGATGGCTGCTCAACACGAGCAAGCAAGATTAGCTGCTCTTGCCGCTGCTCAAGTCCAACAACAAAACATTGATAATCCTGGGCGAGCAACAAATCCTGACGATGAAGATTTAGGTGATGACGAGTTACTAAACCCAAGGCATGGCGCTGAAATCGCAACACCTGCCAATCGAAGAGGTCGACAAGCTCGGTTCAGATATGATCGCCAACCTTTGCAACCAGCTTTCGACGATGATGATGATGATCTTGATGGTGCCGGAGCCACTGGAGCTATAATTCCACCACCATTAGCGCCCGGAGCCAAGTTCAACATCACAAGCACCATGATTCAGTTATTGCAACTCAAGGGATTATTTGGTGGACTAGCAGGTGATGATCCGAATATGCATTTGATCAACTTTATTTCTACATACAAGTCATTCGACAATCCTGGTGTTGGTCAGAATGCTATTCGGTTACATCTATTTCCATTGTCTCTGTCTAGGGAGGCAACATTATGGTTGAATGGGCTGACTCCTGATTCAATTACAAATTGGAGGCAATTGAGAGACGCTTTCCTAGAAAGATTCTTTCCGCTATCCAAGAGGGCTCAATTAAGAGATGAAATCAGCAACTTTCATCAGCTTCCCTCTGAAGCTCTTCACGAAACATGGGAGAGGTTCAAGACAAAGCTAACGAGATGCCCAAACCATCACATGACTAATGTTCACCTCATGGAGATCTTGTATAGAGCCTTGAATTCAGTAACTAAACCAGTGGTGGACAACGCAGCTGCAGGTTCTTTTATGGACCTCACCTTTGGTCAAGCAAGCAACATGCTAGATCGTATGACGAAACAAAGTAGAGCTTGGCATACCAGGGATTCTGAGGTAGCAAGCCCCACTTTATCTATTGGCATGTCTGCAGACCAAAGAAGAAGAGAAGAAGAACGTGATCAAGATATGGCGCACATGAAAACCCAAATGGATCTCCTTACAAAGCATCTATTAGGGAAGACTGAAAAAGTGAAAGCTATTGCGTCAAAAGGAAGAGACGAATCTGATTCGGAAGAAGAGGCCAACTACTTGAACAATCAGGGGGGTTTCTGTGGGAATGCCCAAGGAAACCAAGGTCGGAACTATTATGATAAATCTGGAGGTAAAGACCAAGGTAGTTGGAAGAAAAATAATGAAAATAGTGGTTTGTACGTTCCCCCTGGTAGACGTGATACCACCACATCTAACTCTATGGAAGACATGATGGCTAAGTTATTGAAAGGAGTGGAAGCAACGAGCGCGGGAGTTAAGGAGGTAATTGACGATTTGGCCTCCATGAAGCAATTAGTTGATTCTCATTCCACTTCTATCAAGCAAATAGAGCAGCAATTAAGCCAACTTTCAGCAGCATTCAATCAAAGAAAGGCTGGCACCTTACCGAGCGATACAGTCCAAAACCCAAGGAATGATGGGTCATGCATGGCCATCACTACCAGGAGTGGTAACGTGCTGGAAACTTCTGCAAAAGACAAGCAAGTGGTTGACGTAGCAGCAGACATTGATGCCACACCTAGTGGCGTTACAAGAGAAGAAGCCGCAACAACCACTCCCAACGTCAAGGACGTTTCACCTAGAGACGTGCAGCCTGAAAAAAATGATAAACGGAAGCAAGAGGAGAAGAAAGCCATGGAGAGAACACTTCCATACCCACCACCACCTTTTCCACAAAGATTGAAGAAGGCGGCCGATGACACTAAGTTCAGCTCATTCATGACTATGCTCAAGCAGCTGACCATTAATGTCCCCTTGGTAGAGGCACTTGAACAAATGCCTGGGTATGCGAAGTTTATGAAAGATCTTTTGACTAAGAAGAGGGAAGCAAGCTATGAGCTGAAGGATGATGTGCATCATTGTAGTGCAATTGCTACCCGATCCATAGTTCAGAAGAAGGCCGACCCCGGAGCTTTCACTATTCCTTGCACCATCGGATCGTTGGACTTTGCTAAAGCATTGTGTGACTTAGGAGCCAGCATCAACTTGATGCCATTATCGATCTACAAGAAGTTGGGGTTAGGAGATCCTACACCAACTAATATGAGGCTTGTTATGGCGGATAGGTCGGTAAAACGACCGGTTGATATTCTATGCGATGTCTTGGTGAAGGTATCTTCATTCATATTTCCTGCAAACTTTGTCATCTTGGATTGTGAAGCAGATTCAGAGGTTCCCATAATCTTGGGACGCCCTTTCCTTGCTACGGGAAGTGTGCTTATAGACTTGAGAGCTAATGAGCTTTCATTCCGAATAAATGATGAAGTGGTGCGCTTTGATGTTTGCAAATCAATGAAGCAACCCAAATATCTAAGTGTATTTTCTGTGGCTGATGTTGTCTTTGATGATGAGAAAGAGTTACTTGCTGAAGAGCAAATTCTTGATGATCCTTTGGAGGTTTTGCCCATGGAAGAAGAGAATGATGATGCTGAAATTTCTGAAGATGATATTTGTGCTCTATCGGGATTAGGAACATATCGTTATACTCCCAAGAAGCTGGATCTTGATCTCAAGAATCGACCCACACCACCAGCTAAGCCATCTATTGAAGAGCCACCCACGTTAGAATTAAAGGAGCTGCCAAGCCATTTGAAGTACGCATTCTTAGGAAGCGAAAATACTCTTCCAGTCATTGTAGCAGCCGATTTGGGTGAGCAACAAGTTGCAGCTCTTATTGCAATCTTACGCAAGTATATTAGAGCTATTGGATGGACCATTGCGGATATCATTGGTATTCCACCTGGGATTTGCACTCATAAAATTCAGCTCCAAGAAAAGTGCACGCCCACCATTGAACATCAAATACGTCTAAACCCACCAATGCAAGAAGTGGTGAAGAAGGAGATTATCAAGTGGTTAGACGCAGGAGTCGTGTATCCTATTTCTGATAGTACATGGGTAAGCCCAGTACAATGTGTTCCCAAGAAAGGAGGCATGACGGTGGTCGCGAATGCAAAGAATGAGCTTATTCCACTCAGGCCCGTTACTGGATGGAGAGTATGCATGGACTACCGCAAGCTGAACTCTTGGACTCTCAAGGATCACTTCCCCATGCCATTTATGGACCAAATGCTAGATCGATTGGCGGGAAAAGGATGGTTTTGCTTCTTGGATGGCTATTCAGGTTATAATCAGATTTGTATTGCACCTGAAGACCAAGAGAAGACAACGTTCACATGCCCATATGGTACGTTTGCCTTCAAACGTATGCCATTCGGGTTATGTAACGCACCAGCCACCTTTCAACGTTGTATGATGTCTATTTTCTCTGATATGGTAGAAGACACTTTGGAGGTATTTATGGACGACTTTTCAGTTGTTGGTGAGTCTTTTGAAGCGTGTTTGGTAAACTTGAGCATGGCATTGCAAAGATGTGTAGAGTTCAACCTTGTTCTGAATTGGGAGAAGTGCCACTTCATGGTAAAAGAAGGAATCGTTCTCGGGCACAAGATCTCCGAAAGAGGAATAGAGGTTGATCGCGCCAAAATCGAGGTAATAGAGAAGCTACCGCCTCCAATTTCGGTGAAGGGTATTCGTAGTTTTCTTGGCCATGCTGGGTTTTATCGTAGATTCATCAAAGACTTCTCCAAAATTTCTAGTCCATTATGCAAACTATTGGAGAAAGATGTGAAGTTTGACTTTAATGATGATTGCTTAAAGGCATTCGAATGCCTTAAAGGAAAACTCATCGAAGCCCCTATCATGGTAGCACCAGATTGGACGCTCCTGTTTGAAGTCATGTGTGATGTTAGTGGTGTAGCCGTTGGTGCTGTTCTTGGGCGGAGAAAGGAGAAATTATTTCATCCTATCTACTATGCGAGTAAGGTCCTTAATGAAGCCCAAAGGAACTACACTGTTACTGAACAAGAGCTCCTAGCAGTTGTGTATGCATTCGAGAAGTTTCGTGCCTATCTATTGGGTACTAAGGTGATCGTTCATACAGACCATGCAGCTCTTAGGTATCTAATGACGAAGAAGGATGCAAAACCAAGGCTGATTCGATGGGTGTTGCTGCTGCAAGAGTTTGATTTCGAAGTCAAAGATAGAAGAGGTTGCGAGAACCAAGTGGCTGATCACCTATCTAGACTTGAGAATGAGTATGTGGCGCAACCAGAAAATCAGATTGATGATGCATTCCCTGACGAGGAGATACTAGCGACAACAATGGAGAAATTACCATGGTATGCCGACTTTGCAAATTTCGTGGTGAGTAATGTATTACCTTCCAATTTATCTTACCACCAAAGGAGGAAGTTTATGCAAGACGTTCAACACTACTATTGGGATGAGCCTTATTTGTTTCGAAGATGCGCGGATGGTATTATTCGACGATGTATGTCCCATGAAGAAGTGTCTACTATATTGGAAGCATGCCACACTTCGCAAGTTGGAGGACATCATGCAGGGAATCGAACGGCAAGGAAAGTCTTGCAAAGTGGGTATTATTGGCCTACAATATTCAGAGATGCATACGACTATGTGAGAAGGTGTGACCAATGCCAACGTCAAGGTGCTATTTCAAAACACCATGAAATGCCCATGTCCAAAATTTTGGAGGTAGAACTCTTTGATGTGTGGGGTATTGATTTCATGGGTCCATTCGTGAATTCGTTTGGAATGAAGTACATCTTGGTTGCTGTGGATTATGTATCGAAATGGGTGGAAGCTGTAGCATTGGCTGACAACGAAGGAAAGCGTGTTGTAGCATTTTTAAAGAAGAATATCTTCTCTCGCTTTGGAGTACCTCGTACTATCATAAGTGATGGAGGATCTCACTTTTGCAACAAGCTATTCAAATCTGTATTGGCCAAGTATGGAGTCAAGCAACACAAGGTAGCTACGCCTTATCATCCCCAAACCAGTGGACAAGTTGAAGTTTCCAACCGCGAGATCAAGCAAATCCTTGCCAAAACGGTTAATGCGAATAGGAAGGACTGGTCTCGGAAGCTAGATGATGCACTTTGGGCGTATAGGACTGCATTCAAGACACCCATTGGCATGTCACCTTATCAGCTAGTTTATGGGAAGGCTTGTCATCTACCCATCGAGCTTGAATACAAGGCATTATGGGCATTGAAGCATTTGAATCTGAATTGGGAAGATGTGAAGAACCTGAGGTTGGAGCAGCTGAATGAACTAGATGAATTTCGTCTCCATGCATATGAAAGATCAGATCTATACAAGGAGCGGATGAAGAAGTATCATGATCAGCGGATTGTTCGACGAAACTTCCAAAAAGGTGACATGGTACTGCTCTTTAACTCCAGACTCAAGCTCTTCCCAGGTAAGTTAAAATCAAAGTGGTCTGGTCCATTTAAAGTCATTCAAGTCTACTCATCTGGAGTAGTCGAATTGGAAAACAATGAGGGTGTTATTTTCAAAGTGAATGGCCAACGTGTCAAGCCATATATCGGTCCTCTTGACTCGATAAATGACATGGCCATCACTTATCTCGACGAAGTCTAAGTACTCAAGATTACTACGTCGAGCCACGACAATAAATAAGGCGCTAGATGGGAGGCAACCCATCGTTTTATCGTTGTATTGTTTTGTCGTTTTATCGTTTTATCGTTTCGTCATTTTAGTATTTTTTCTTTCTGATAAATGAAAATCCAAAAATAAGAGTCGTGCCACGACCAAAACTAAGGCGCTTGGTGGGAGGCAACCCATTGTACTAATCGTTTTCATTTGTTTTGAGCAAATATAGGTGCAAGAAGTAGTCAACGAGGAGATTGATTTCAATTGACGATTTGGTCGCATCGTATGGTAAAGTCGGTAAGTTAGGAATGGTGATGCATAAGGCTATGAATTGAGCCTTTCTCATGTCATAATAGGCTTCGAGGAAGGCTAGGCCTTGGTAAAAATAGGCCACGAACAATGCACAACCTATTCTATAGCCTAAGGACTCGGAATCTAGTGTGCTATACACTATGCGCCGCCTATTCCTAGGTGTGCTTTTGACTATGCGCCGCCTATGCTATGGCATTTGAGATACTGAGACCAAATGCCATAGACTATGCGGCGCATATGTCTAGAAATGCCATAGACTATGCGGCGCATATGTCCCATTATGCCATGGACAATGCGCCGCATATGTCATGGATATGCCGAGAGATATGCGCCGCATATGTGGTGATTTTGTCCCCAAATCCGATTGTAAATGGGTCATAACCCGACCCATACTCTTCCTATATAAAGGGGACTTGTTTTTTTTTACACAACCACATTAGAAGCAACCCTAAAGGCGCCGCATATCATCCGAAATCCTCTCAAAATTTTCTTCCTTTGTTCTTCCAATTCACAACAACTTCTCCACAATCTTCAAGCAAGTAAGTACTCTCTTATTCTTCCTCTATTTATCGTAAGTACTACGTTGCTATGCTTATTATAATTTGCTAAATCATATGAGATTGGTGGTGATGTTCATGTGTTTGGATAATTGTTGCAAAATCGTGTGATTGAATGGATACGTATGGAATTCTTGACTTGTTTCCGACTTGAATTTTGTTTCAATGGCATTGTTATGGTACTTGCTGAATATATGTGGTTATGAATATTGCTGAATTTTGAGAGTGTTGTTTGGATGCTTGCATGATTAACCATCCCGGCCATCGGGATAAGGTTATAGTGACTATCAACTTAGGAGGTGGTGTTTGTTGTACGAATAGCAATTCCATGTGGTAACCCCTATGTTGTAGCGGTGCTATATGCACCATGAAAGTCGTCCAAATGGCTGCACATAAGTGATGTAATGCTGATTCTCTTGTCGGACTACAATCCTAAAACGTATGTCGATGAAGTCTGAGTACTCGACCACTTTCACTTCACTGATTTGTGCTAACAAGATTAAGTGTGGGGTGGTACCCCTAGTGCTTGCATGTAGATTGTATAAAGTGAGCTTGTGCTGCAACTAACATTATTTCTAGTCTCAGGTACGATGGCACCTAAAGCAAGGCAAGGCAAGGAGAAGGCTACCACAACCCGAAAGGACAAAAAGAGAAGCCGAAAAGACCAAGGAGAATCATCCTCAGCGCACCTACCACGCAGAATGTTTGGAATTAAATGGGTTCTTGAGGAAGAAGCCAAAGCATGGTACAGCAGCAACAAAGAAAAGAAATATGTGCACGTCGACTTAATCAACAAAGAGACTTTAGCAAAGAAGGAGCCGCAAATATTGGCTAAAATAATGGGTTTGAAGCTGGATTTCATCTTCCGCGACATGGGAGAGTGCAATCTTGACTTGACAAGAGAGTTTTATGCCAACTGGTCGCCAAACACAACAGGCAACGAAGTCAAAATTCGGGGCCAAGTGTTACAGCTTACAGTGGATTGGATCAACTCTTTTCTTGGCCTACCTTCGGTCGACCCTGCACCATACAAAGAGCTGTACAGCAGGCCTCCTTATAGAGCGATAAGACACACGCTTTGTGGAAGCAGATCGATGGCAAGATGGGGCAGACATAAGGAAATAGGCCATCACAACACCTTCCCCTATGCTCCACTAAATAGGGAAGCAAGAATCTGGATGCGCATTGTCAACTCATGCCTTATTCCTGGGACGCAATACACAAAGATATCGAGAGATAGAGTGTGTTTGGTTTATGCTTTGATGACGAATGTCCCTATCAACTTTGGGGCAATCATTCGATCTACCATGAGGAAAGCCAGACTCCACAGAAGGTCCCATTTCACATTCGGCAATTTGTTGACAGCAATGTTGCGGAAGGAGGATATAGAAGAGGAACCAACTGACCACAAACTCCCACATAACCCAAAGAAGGTTGACCTCACCAAGGTCAAAGATGCTGAAACAATGCATGGAGTCAACCTTACTACTGCGGAGAGACATACTCAAGACGAGAGTTTCTTCCGTCATCTCTATGGCATGACACGATTCACTATGATGAGTGGTGGACGTATTCCAACTGCTGAAGAGCTCCAACAGCTGGACCACGACTACCCAATGAATAGGCATGCCCGGGAGATGTGTGGAGTGGGCGTATATTTTGAGGAACCTCTTGATGATGACGTGCCAACTGATGATGATAGACGCCTGCCTGATTCTGATGATGAGGAGAACTCTGATGATGACTCTTATGATGATTCCGACGAAAGGGGTATGACCCCCGACATTGATGAGGAGTCCGACTAATCAGGTTCTTCGCATTTATTTTCCACTGAGGACAGTGTCCCGTCTAAGTGTGGGGTGGCAGAATCTGCATGCTATACTTCCTTGTTTGCACCTATGTTTGTATGTTTGCTTGTTTATCTATGTTTGTATGTTTTCTTGTTTATTTTGTTTTGAGTCCAATTTTTTTTTTATTTTTTTCGTGTGACGTTTTTTTTTAATTTTTTAGGAGTACAATTTTTCTAGCTATGCATGAAATTATTTTGATAGGCAGCATGAGATTAGAACAAAAGTATGTGCTACAATTGTAACTATTGAGACATTTAGGCTCTAGTTGTGACTTATTATGTGACATTGTGTGACTCAATTCCTTCACTTGTTGGGTCGAGAGTCTATATTACTTCCAATCAAGTCGACCATGTGCCTTGTGTGTGCGAGATAATAGTATATTCTATGTTTGTGGCTGATGCTAGAACTTGCCTGGTATGTATGCAAAGCGAAAATAAGGAGTGTAAGTTTAGGATATGATTTAGGCATTTCTTTGGCAACCTATACATGTTTACCTTCAGTTTTACCTACCCATGTACATCATCCTAGTTAACCCTTTTGAGCCTTTAGCCTATTTCCTTGACAACCTTGTATGTGAGCCTAATCCATTTTTCAAGACCGTAATTTGATCCAAATTCCTAAGTGCTTTAAAGTGAAAAAGTCATGTGACTACATAAGAGGAAATTGGGTGAGTATGATGCTTTAAATTGTAATGGTGCTTGAATGTGTTATGAAAAAGAAAAAATGCTATCATAAGAGGTATGTTGTGAAAAGAAAAAGGAAAAGAAAGCTGAAAAGTGAGTTGTGCTTAAAATTGAAAAACAAAAGATGAGAACAAGGGTGGAAGAATAAAAAGAAGAAAGGTTGAAAGAAAAAAGTGTCAATGATACAAAGTAATGTATTAAAGCGCTTAGGAACCTAGTCACTATTCTTGGCCAAAATAGTCCTACCCGTCCCTTAGCCTACATTACAACCATCTAAAGACCTACTTGATCCTAATCTTAACATTCCGACATTTAGTAGAGTACTACATTAAGGGCAAGCTTATGGTCACTAGTTGCTACATATGGATTTTTTGTGAGAGTGAGTGCAAGAACACTTTGATACCCATGCTTGAAAAATATGCTATATTTGTGAGTGATTATGGGTACTATATTGTGAAACACACATGGTTGATGAGTTTTGGATAGTTGTATATGATTCTATGTACCTTAACGTTTGCATGCGAGTTGATTTCCATCACGAGTCTATGCTTGAGGTTAAATTGTTTCTACTTATAATCGGAAAGCTACTCTTTGTTGATAATTGTTGTGCTTGTCTTGATGAATGTTTTGTGTTGTTGCTGTAAAAACCTTAAGTCGATGCTTAGAAGGACATGATATGTTCGAGGACGAACAAAGCTCCAAGTGTGGGGTGTTGATGATAGGCGAATTTACACGCCTATATCAATATATTTTGCCCATATTCTAGCCTAGTTTTGAGAACTAATTATCTATTTCATGCACTTCTAGTCCTTTTTCCTATAAATGAGCTAACAAATATGATTAGTAAAGTTTCAGGTATAAATGATGCAAAATACAGCATTTTATGGCTTACTTGACGCAAAAGAAAGCTCACGAACGAAGGGGAAAGGAGCTGGACGCCTAAAGGACTAAATCTGCTGCATGGAAAATCTGTCCCGGGCTAAAACAGCATTTCTGAAGACTTTGGGGACTTACAGACACAAAGCTGGATTTTTACCAAGATACATTAACCTAGTATAATTAGGTTATGTGTTTTATTATTCTATTTGGATTATGATATTGTAACCTTACCCTAGTACATTTGGGTCAAGGATTTCATTAGTATATTAGGATTTGGTTATTTATTTCATTAGCTTAGTAGGAGTAGGATAGGAGTATTATAAATACCCTATCATGCTAGAGATTTTTATTCATTCAGAACTTAATTCACATTCTTAATTTTCCTCCATTCTTCCCATGTTCCACTACAAACACTTCTAATCTACTCTTCTATTCTTAAATTCCACAACAAGAGAATCGTTACTTGCTACGGAATCACCAAAACCACACGCCTAAACACCTACTTTTTCACACCATCCACCATGCACAACGTGATATCCTTCGTATTCATGGGTAACTAAACCTCTTAGTTGGGGTTATGGAAGCCGAATGAGTTACTATCTATAGCTGTGAGTTTGTGAGTTCAAGACAAGTATATTGCTTATATCATTACGCTCTTCATCTTAATCTACATTCTTTGCGGTTGCAAACGCAAGAATACGCCAGTCTAACATTTAACTTGTTCGAGAGAAAGGTTATTTGTCTGGAAAAGAGATAATGTCAAGGTAGTAGGACACCCTTTCCTATTAAAAAGCTAGTGCCGTAACTGGACTAACCTCTTGGAGAATTCGTACCGCTAGACACACTTTAAGCTCAAGAGAGTTAAAGTGAAATAGTCCTTGTTTAGGTCGAGAGACGCTTGGATTTACCATTGACTACAATTCTCTATAAGCAATTGCATGTCAAGACTCTACACACTCATAGCCAATAGAGACGTATACCTCAGAAGGTGGACATAACCCCAACGCTTCAATTCTCATTGTTTACAACCAACGTGACAATCTTTCTCTTTTTACTTTATTATTTTCAGCTTTTATTTCATTACTTTGGTTACTTATTACAATCCCCCCTTCTTACGAGACTTGCACCAAAAGTCTATTAATTTTGCTTACTTGTTGACCAAGCTATTCCCTGTGGGATCGACACCCAACCCAGGTTGGGTTCTATATTTGCTATTGACCGCTTTACACTCCTACGAGAGCTGTAGATTGAGCGTTATCATAATTTAAAACAGATGACTTAATCTATTTCATAGTTTACAATAGATCTGTAATATGTTGCAACAGATTACATAATCTGTTTGATTTAATCCAACAGAAAAGACATCTGTTGCAATAGGTTGAGCATTTGTTTATATATAATTTAATTGAGTTAATATGTTAGACTAATAACTTAATTGAATATGAGTTATCATAGGGTCAACTACAACTTCAATTGAGTCTTTTGTCAATTGCATATGAAACGGTACTGCGTTCCTCCCGACCAGAGTCGGCGATCGATCACTCTGAGCCGAACCGATTCTTACTATCTCATATGCTAGACTAATACCTTAATTAATTAATCTAGGGCTAGGGTACTAATACCTTAATTGAATAATCTAGGACTAGGGGTGATTTCTCATAGGGTAAACTATCAATTAATCTAGGACTAGGGGTCAGTTCTCATAGACTCAGCCACAACAGATGGCAGCGCCTATTGGATAATTTACAATATATGGGTAATCTGTTGCGACATATAAAAATCCATTTGATAATTTACAATAGATAGGTAATATGTCATAACAGATGACTTAATCTATTTGATAATTTACATCAGATTCATAATCTCTTGTTACCTAATCTGATTGATAAGTTACAACAGATGAGAAATCTGACGCAACATATTGAATATTTGTTTTTTATAATTTTAATTGAGTTCATATGTTAGACTCTTCAATTGATTAATCTAGGACCTGGGGTGAGTTTTTACAGGGTCACCTCCTAGAGTACTCGGTCAACTACAACTTCAATTATTTTTAAATGATTTTAAAAATTACGCATATATTTTATGATTTTAAAAATAATTAAGATCATTTCGAACCAAATTAACTTTTTCAGAACTACTTGTCATTATTTTCCAAAATACAAATCAACCCATACAAAACGTTTTATCATTTCAACTCTCGAGGTCTGGATCTTTCTCTCTCATTCTCACTCAACAATATAGTTCAAACAATAACTACTCAATAAATTTGCTCAAACCTCCACAACATATTGCTTTTCTTCTTATTTCCAACCACATAGTTGTTATTTTTGACATCATTCTTGCTTGCATTAGTCATTTTCTTTGTCTTCATAGGCAACAGAGTTCGAGAAAAGCTCTATATTTTTTTTTTTCTAAAAAATAAGGGCTTCTAAGTTAATGATGAAAAATAAAACTTTTAGTTATATTATCTTTGAGAATGGGTTTATAATTTTGAGTTTTGATGGTAAAATTGTAGGAAGAACTCGATAAATCCCTAGTTTCCATCGCAGTGTTCCGTTGACTGTCTTGGTATAGTTGGATAATGTTGGTGGTGGTGGTGGTAGTGGTGTTTGTGGTCATCGTTGGTGGCATTGGTTGGTTGTTTTTTTGGTGGTGTCGGTATTCGTGGTGTTTGTTTGTTTGTTGGCATTGGTTGGTGGTGTTTGTGGTGGTGGTTGTTGGTGTGGCGGTATTCTTGATGTTTGTAATATATTTTTTAAAATCTATGCATACATCAACTGTAAGGTAATTTTTATTTTTCTTTGTCTGTAGGTAAAACATGTCTCCCAAAAGAAAAAATAGTGAAAGTGGATCAATGTTTGACCACTAAAAAAAGGCTACAGTACAGAGGGATTCGGAGGAGCTTCCTGAACAATCTCAGTCAGGGAAAAGTAAAGCTGAGGAGAGATGTGAAAACAATATTGAGAGAGATGGACAAGGGTCTTTAGATAGTGATGAAGAAAATGAAAGTGAGAAAGAGGAGGAATTGGAGAGTCAGAAAGAGAAAGAGGACCACATTATACAATTTTCCTTGGGCTTTTATGGTAAAATTAATCACTAATTTTACTCATCCATTAATTTATATTGAATATAGTTATTATGATTTGGTTTTTTGCTTTCTTCCTGTTAACACTTTTCAGGCTTGGGCATTTAAAGTCATTCCTCCCCTCTGAAAGCAGTTAATGGATTACCCGGATGAGGTTTCTCATCTAAGGATATTTAGGTGGTTGACTGCAAAGAGCAACACCAATATTAAGGAGGCTGATCTCTTTAACCCCCTGGATGATGCATTACGTCTTCTTCAAGTAAAATAATTCTACTCAAAGATAAGAAAGATATTGAACAGATGTTATATCTGGTGCATGAGATGTTATATCTGATGCACCAGATGGGACATCAATTGTGATGGGGTATATCTTGCATCAGATTACCCATCTGTGGCTTTGGTTCTCAGAACCCAACTCCGAAAAGATTAACCATCTACTGCAAATTATGCAACAGATGTTTAATCTGATAATATATCGTTCATCTGTTGTAATGTACAGATCATATGTTGCATAACAGATTACCCGTCTTATGCAGCTGTTGCAATAGATGATTGATAGTTTGCATCAGATTATCCATATGTTGCTCTATTTCTCTGAACCAGACTCAAATGGATTTTAACCATATACTGCAAACTATGCAACAGATTGGTCTTTTTTTTTAAATGTAGCCCAACTGTGAAAATTATTATATTATATAATTTAAATGCATCTGTCTTTTTTTTCCTTTTTATAGGTTGCGCATCTATGGATCATGCCTACTGACGAGGAGTTGGTGATGACTTCTTATATTACTCTTGGTCATGTTGATACTATTGCAGACCCAACAGTGGAGTTAATAAAGAAGGAATTGGATGGAACAACATCCATAAGAAGAGTAGTTAGGTAAGGTCAGCCTAATGTTGAGGCTCATCATGACCAACCTTTTACTAAGGCAGATCTCGGTGATTCTTCTGGTGGAGTTGTTGGTATTGGTGGCAGGCATGCTGATGCTGCTACCAAATAATAAATATGTTTGAAAACACCCCTTTTCACCCTTACACAGGTCCCTCTCACCCCTCTTCACCCTCGTGTTCTCGTTGCGAATGCGATAAGCTTAAGGACAGACAGGATAAACTCTTTGAAAAAGTAGAGGCTATCTCTAAATCTATTGAGGAATTTAAATCTAAGAGGTGTGTCATACCATCCAAGAAGGTGAGGGAGCCAAACACTCCTAAAATGTTTGTTAGAAGAAAGAAAAGAGCAATTAAAGATGTACTCTCCGCTCGAAAATCAAAAGAAATTGCAATTCCTTCCTCTCCAAAAGTTGTTGAAGTTCAGGGGCCAGTCAAGAACGTGGACATATACGCGAAACTTGGTGCCGAAGACATGAGGGATCTGCCACAGGCCAAGAATGTTAAGCTAGGTGCACTAGATTACCCCAGGCCTTCCTTTCCCCCCCAAGACTTCCAGACTATGACTGATATATGTATGCCGTATGAGGACAAGGCAAGTTTACTTTTCCTAACCTAGCCCTTCTAATCTATCCCATGAAGAAGAAGCTACGCAACAGATTTCACATTTGTTGCAATAGCTAGGTAAAGTGGTGTAACTAGTTATGGTTCTGCTGCAACTTATTATCCACCTGTTGCATAAGTTGCATTGGATTATTGATTCAGAGAACCCTATGCAATAGATAGACTATCCGTTGCATCTTTACAATTACTAACCTATTTAAAAATTAACTTCTTTAAAAATTGACTTCTTATCTCACGGTATATTAGCATAATTCTTTACCTTATGAGGAAAAGGCAATTACATACCGGGAAGTTTATGATGTTGTCGATAGGATAATGTACCTCGACTTCTGCAAGAAGCTCAAGGATAGGTATGATCAAATCAATGGAGAGGCGTCAGCCCTTGGCGTGGGACTTGATTTCCTAGTTCCTATGTTGGTCTTGGATGAAGAAGAAATGTTAAGATATCTTAGAGGGGACTGGCTAAATCCATATGGCAAGAGCTGGACCGAGGCAAAGAGGATTTTTGCAGTCATTAGCGTGAACAGGATGCATTATCGGGCTATTGAGATACTACTCGAGGAGGGAAATATCAATGTTTATGACTCCAAGTACCTCTCATCGACGATTTTGATCTTTTTCTCCTCGTGGATCCACTGATGGTGCTATTTCCCATCTTGTTGAGGGAGAGTAAAATGATGAATCATTTGCCAAAGGAAGTGTTGATGAAGAAATCATAGGATTTTAAAGGTCAAAACAAGGGAATGATTCTACCAAAAGATGATGCCGCTAAAGCGAGCAGCTCGCACGCTTTTGCACATATCGAATGTTTGCTGAGCGGCACAGAAATGGCTGAGCCAATGACTTTTCTGTGCGACAACACTGTGGCAAACCTGCAAGAGGTCTGGGCTTATGGGGTACTAACTGGACGCTTGAGGCCTATGTATATAGAAGAGCCTGTGAAATAGAAATTTTTAATTTCAAGTCGCCCTACATTTTATTACATGTACATGTAGTGGCAATAATTTTTTTTTGATGAAAGTTGAGTTTTTTATAATGCAATAGATTAGATTGTCAATCTGTTGCAACAGTGGAAAGACCTGTTTGAATAATCCAACACAACAGTGGGAAGACCTGTTTGAATAATCCAACAATCTAATAATCTAAGTCTAATCTGTTGCAATAGCGGAAAGACCTGTTTGATAATTTTTATGAATAATCTAATAATCTAAGTCTAATCTGTTGCAATAATGAGAAGAACTTTTTGATAATTTCCACAGATGACCTAAATTTTACAACATATGCCTAAATCTTTTTAATATTTTCCAACAGTTACGCTTGAATATCCATGTGCTCATCAACATTAAACCAGTAGCAAATACACACACCACCATGAAAATTTCAGCAATTAGGCTTCAATATCCATGTGTCCAACAACACTAAACCAGTAGCAATAACGGCAACAATGTAGTATCTTTTTGCTCGATTTTGTTTCTCTTCAGAAGTCTTGACATCGTTCAACGAACCCCAGATTACACGATTTGCTTGTGAAGGGTGTCATTCTTCATACCAATCAAATTAATCGCATCCACCCAATTTTTGTAAAAAATAGAACACAATTACAAAAGAATTACAAGTCAATAATTAATCAATTAATTAAATAAAAAAATATTACCTTTGAAATCTTACAAGTAAAAAACCTACGACCCAGATTTTTTTGAGTCCAAGAATTCTTTAATAGAGCTTCATGACCGCACTTACAATATTGAAAATCGTTATCACAAAAAATAGTGAAAGATGCGCTCGACATTGTCAAGGTCAGTTGGAAAAAATGAAAGTAATAATTTGAAGAATTTGGATAGATAAAAGAAGATGATGATGAAGAAGAAGATTTGGGAATTTAGGGTTAAAATTTAGGAGGAAAATGAATATATAAGACAATGAAGGGGGGGGGGGGGAATAACCGTTGGGGGCCAAGTGACAGCTAGTCAGCGAAATGTGCCAGGAGTGACACTAACACATTTGATGCCTATTTTATTTTACTTCTTTAAAATGAACATGTCTACTTGATGCCTTTTTTATTTTAGGTGTTTGAGTTGAACACTATCGATGGGTTACGCCTTTTTTTATTTCAATTCACTTTAACCTTTTTAAACGTAATGGCAATTTTTTATGTCCAACAAAAGTTGAATTTTTGTAATGCAACAGATTCTTCATCCGTTGTAATAGTTATCTTACCTGTTCTGACATATAGTTTATTTATTGTAATAGGTTGGTCATCTGTTGCATTATCACGATGTTTTTATCTATAGTCCATCTGTTGCAACAGTGGAAAGACATATTTGATAAATTCCGACAGATAACCTACCTGTTGCAACATATGTATAAATCTTTTCGATTATTCCAATAGATGTGTCATCTATTGCAACAGATAAAGTCCATTTGTTGCAACATATGTCTAAATTTATTCTTTTTTTTCAATAGATGTGTCATCTGTTGCATTATCTTGATGTTTTTATCTAAAGTCCATCTGTTCCAACAGTGGGAAGACCAATTTGATAAATTACAATAGATAACCTACCTGTTGCAACATATGTCTAGATTTGTTCAAATTTTCCAATAGATGTGTCATCTGTTGCAACAGATACATTATCTGTTGGAATATTTGAATCTAGTATTCCTTTTCAATTAATAAGTTCAAATCTAAGGAATAAATAAAATTCGTAGACAAAATAAAATAAATTAAAGCCTTCATAAATTAGCTGAAATAAGTTAATGAATAAATGAAATGTAAAAAAATTATTATGGGTACAGATCTCAACAAAGACATCAACAAGAATTTAAGTATACTACCAAGGATTGCTTTGACAGGATCAAGCTATAAAGATCTACTCAGTATGGACAAGTTCTTCTTTATCCGATGCTATGGAATTCGGCTTTGCTCATCGTGGATCTTCATTGTCGCTTGCGTATGGTTTCTGCGCTTTCTGTTCTCCATATTTCCATAAAAAGAGTAGCATATTGTCAATGTTGTTTAGTAGTAGCTTCTTCTACATCCACCTAGAAAGCTAGAATTGGTCAATGCTAATCACGGAGATACAATAAAACGAAAAAGGATAACTTATCTCTTCTAGCAGATCAAACAGGTCTTTCTCCCATTTTAAATTGTCCCAAACATATTATATTTCTATTAAAATAATGAATCAACTGTTAGGACAAATTTCTGCATGAGAAAGACTCTGTGTGATAATTTTTAATGGATGAACCATCTATTGCAACATATAAATCATCTGTTGCAGCAGATAGGTCATCTGTTGGTACTAAGAAAAGTTGTACGAAGAGCTATTTGATTTGCTAAAATAGATGAGACATATGTTGCACCAGATAAAGTATCTGGTGCAACAGGTTAGTCAACTGTTGCAACAGATGTATATATCTATTTGATAATTTTCAGCAGATGTGTCATCTGTTAAAACATATATGTGTCTGTTTGTTTTTGTTTGTTTGAAGACATATAATATATTCACCTTATTCAGCTCGTGCTACTCTTCTTTGGACATTGTACGTTGCTCAGTGCAATACACAGATAAAGGCGTTGCAATTTTGCTTTTTTGGATGCCTGATAATGCCCTGGAAATCACTCTCCTTCTCCTCTTAGCCCTAATCTCTAATGGAGAGGATGAAAATAAAATCCTATTTGATGGAATGAGACCCCCCTTAGATATCAATTCCTTTACTGAAGCAGTTAATGCATTAATAGCATTAATCACTACATCATATTTCTCCCTGCAGTCTTGACATTTGCATGTAGAACATTCGCTCGAAGAGGCAAAATCTGTATAACCAGTATGATCATACTCATAATTTTTTTCTTGAAATACTGTAAGAGGAGCATCATTAGCACCAACAGCAGGACCACTATCACCACCAACACCTCCATCAATAACAACAAGCCCACCCTCCAAAATTATTTTTCTTGCAATGGTTGTTGCTCTAAACAATTCTATTTTTATTCTGTCAATGACCTTAGGGTCCGATAAAGTTTGCACAGACCATAAAGTAAGAAAAAATAGAATCTTCAACTCTCGATTGGTCAGAACTAGCGACGGATGCACATTCTAACATAAATCATTACATATATTAGAATGATGATTAGATCATTCAAGAAAAAATATTAATTTAAAGAAAAAATTAATTATAATTATACTTACTGCATCTTTCGGGAGGTTGAAGAGATCGAGAATTTTTGTATTTTTATGAGTTTTGGCCGACAACCATCTCAAGATTCTTGGACAGGAAACTCCTTCCCGGTAGTTCACTTGTTGTCTCAAATAAGGAATGGCTTCAAATGCCTAAGCCTATAAAATAACGCCAATAAATCAAAACCTTTATTGAGAAAAAAAAATGAATGATATCATAATACAAGAAACAAACATTTACCATGAAAGCCCATGAGAAGCCATATAAGTTGACTGTCTTTGGCGCTAATGGAGTCAACAAATATTTGACAGTCATTTTGAAGCTTTCATACCCCCATGGATAGTTGTTAAACGCCTCAAGATTCTCAGAGAGATTTATTAAACCGAGACTTATGTTGTTGTTAACGTCTCTTGCCCAAAGAATATCATGTACAAATCAAACCAAGCACAATGATTGTTTGTGCTTCTTTGAAAGTCTTTTACATTTCAACGCTTCTATCAAATTTTATTTTTGAATCTTGGACCAACAATGGACACCAGGTCATCACAATCACACGACTTGCCTTTGCCTTTTTTTGGGTGTGTGGGGTGCTTTTTTTTGGGTTAGAATAGGTATAATTTAAGAAGGAGGATAACTTCTTAGTCCAGTAACTATGGAAAACTCCTTCCAACCAAAACAAACAAGCATGCCACAGTAATTTATCCACACCTCATCCATCTTATCTTTGTTTTCATACACAAACCTACGCTTCAGAAGTTCATATACCATTTGTATTTGGAAACGAGCATTGTTGTCCTCCGGAAAATCAAGATATTTCTCAAAGCAGCTCTCCCTAAAATAAGCATCTAATTTTTGTTCTCGAAGTATTTTTTTGAAGGCGTCGAAAAATTTTCCCATGGCTGATTAACCACTAAATCATCCGTTAAATATGTGGCACCATCGCACTGTATTCTCACAGGATAATGATCAATGCTAAAGGCTTTGTAATTTATTGCAACGATACAAAACATACCAGTCATCTTTTAAGACAGATGAATGGTCTGTTCAACAGATCACACAACTATTGTGACATCATCTGTTGCAACATATGAGTGATCTATTGGAATAGTTAAATAATCCGTAGCAACGGCTGACTAATCTGTTGTGACAATACAAAACATATCACTCATCTGTTGAGAAAGATGAATGGTCTGTGCAACAGGTCACACATCTATTGCAACACAAGAGTGATTTATTGGAACAGTTATCAACGGTCAATATTATTTAGATTTCTTCCAACATAGGGTCATCTATCGTGGCAGATGAATGATCAGTTAGAAAAATCAAGTCTTGGACTTTTCCTATAGGAAGAACAGAACAAATCAAACCAAATTGTCCTTTTATTTTTATAAACACAAACAATAAAAATCAAACTTCAAAAAAATGCAACAAACAACAACATATCATAATTCACTCCGAAAAGAGAAGAGAAGAGAAAAAAATACCAGAAATTAGAGTTTTATTCAGACCGCATTTCAAATTAGTGCAAAAAATATTAAAATTGTTAACCAATACTATAAGATAAGTAAGCTCAAGTTCCTCATTTTCTTTAAAACTAAAAAGGCTATAAATTTTTACCTGTGAAAGAAGAAAAGGGCCGATGAAGAATTCAAAGTTATTGTGGTCGGAGAGCAAGGCTGTCACGTTGATTGAAGTCGAAAAAGAACTGAAATCCCAACTTTTGTAGTCGGATCTTGAAGTCACCGAGGATTGAAATAAAAAATTTGCAGAACAGTTGGTTAGGAGAGAGTTGAGAGAAGCTGTCGAGAGAGAGATGAGAGATAGGTTGATTGAATTGAAGAGAGGAACTTGAAGATCAATTATTTATCATCGGGGGTTGAAGGGAGAAATTTTTCAAAACTGTTGGTTGGGCGAGAGTTGAGAGAAGCTATCGAGAGAGAGGGGAGAGTGGTTGATTTGGATTGAAGAGGGTGTGGGTTGGGTTGATTTGTATTTTTGAAAAGATTAGAAAGTTTTGAAAATATTAATCAAGTCCACAATTAACTTGATCAAGTTTCCTAATAATGTTTGACCCAATCTGTTGGTCAATGTCACTAATCCTTCATTCAAGACTTAAAACACCTATTCTTTAATTTCCTCAAGAAACTCTTCATTTTTACCGCATTTTGTAGTACTTACTACTTTATCTACTCAGATAGAAGTTTGATTTAAAATTGAAAGAAAAAAAAGATTTTCAAACAAATATGTCATTTGTTGCAACATATAGCAATATCTATTAAAAAATCCCAACAACACAGTCATCTGTTACAACAGATCCAAATATCTATTTAATAAACCCTTTCCATTTGATAATTAAATATGTCAACTGTTATAATCGATATCAATATCTGTTTAAATATCCCAATAGCTCAGTCATCTGTGATAACAGATGCAAATGTCCATTTGATAATTAAATATCTATTGGTATTTGTCGTAACAGATGACTAGATACATTAAAAAGACAAGATAAGACTACTCAATGAATACATTATTGAGTTATTCAAGAAAAAGAAACTTTTCATTTTTTACCGCATTTTGTTGTACTTACTTCTTTATCTACTCGGACAGAAGCTTGCTTTAAAATTGAAAGGAAAAAAAGATTTTCAAACAGATATGTCATCTGTTGTAATAGATAGAAATATTTGTTTAAAAATTTCAACTGCACAGTCATCTGTTACAACGGATACAAATATTTGTTTAAAAAATCCTTTTTATTTGATAATTAAATATGTCAACTGTTACAACATATATCAATATCTTTTTAAGTATTCCAACAACTCTGTCATCTGTGACGACAAATGCAAATATCTATTTGATAACTAAATCAGATATATCATCTGTTATAATAGATACCAATATCTGTTTGAAAATTTCCAACAGCTCAGTCATCTATCACAACAGATTCAAATGTGTATTTGTTAATTAAATAAGATATGTCATCTATTGCAATAGATGTGAATATCTATTAGAAATTTCCACTAGCTCAGTCGTTTACTCCAACAGATTTCATTCAAATTGATTTAGGTGGAACTAGGGATGAATGAATGAGCTTATAGGGTCAACTACAACTTTAATTGGGTCTTTGCAATTGGCGTTGGTATTGCGTTCATCCCGACCCGAGTCGATCGGTCGATCACTCTGAGTTGAAATAAGCTCTCATTAACTTAATGTTAGAATTAAATTACCTAAATTGATTTAGGTGGAACTAGGTATGAATAAATGAACTCATAGGTTCAACTACAACTTCAATTGAGTCTTTACAATTGGTTTTGTTATTGCGTTCATCCTGACCTGGGTCGCAAATCGATCACTCTGTGTTGAAATGAGCTCTCATTAACTTAATGTTAGGATTAATATTACCTAAATTGATTTAGGTAGAACTAGGGATGAATGAATGAATGAGCTCATAAGGTCAACTACAACTTCAAGTGAGTTTTTGCATTTGGCATTGGTATTGCGTTATCCAGACCTGGATCATCGATCGATCACTCTAAGTTGAAATGAGCTCTCATTAACTTAATGTTAAGATTAATATTACCTAAATTGATTTATGTGGAACTAGGGATTAATGAATGAGCTCATAGGGTCAACTACAACTTCAATTGAGTTTTTCCATTGGAGTTGGTATTGCGTTATCCCGACCTGGGTCGTCAATCGATCACTCTGAGTTGAAAAGAGCTCTCATTAACTTAATGTTTTAAAAACTATTATATCTTTTGAAATTTTAAAAATTAATTGAGATCAATTCGGACCAAATTAACAATTTCAATATTTGTCATTCTTTTTCAAAATTACAAATCAACCCATACAAATCATCCATTTGGGGGAAAAACTTTTCCTCACTTCAAATCTCAATTTCCTTCTCCTCTCTCTCTTTATCTCTCTCTCTCTCTCAATAATACAAACAACAACTACAACATATTGCTCAACCTTTCAAAATAGATTGATTTTTTCCCATTTACGATCACATAGTTGTTATTTTTGACTTCATTCTCGCTTGTATCCATCATTTTCTATGTCTTAATGGGTAACAGAGTTCGATAAAAATTCTATATTTGTTCTTTATTCTAAAAATTAGGGTTTTTTTAGTTAATGATGAAAAAAAAGACTTTTAGTTGTATTATCTGTGAGAATGGGTTAACAATTTTGTGTTTTGATGCTAAAAAAGTAGGAAGCACCCGAGTAAACTCTAATTTTTATCTCAGTGTTTGTTGACTATCGTGGTATTGTTGGATGTTATTTGTGGTATTGTTGGTGGATGTTGTTTTTGGTGTTGGTATTTGTGTTTTTGATGGTGGTATTGGTGGTCTTGGTGTTGGTATTGGTGACATTAGTGGTGGTCTTGGTGGCATTGATTGTGGTATTGGTGGTCCATCTGTTGCAACAGGTGGAATATCTGTTAGGAGGTATTAAATAGATCTTCAAAAAGATTCTCCATCTGTTCCAACTGATGTCTTATCTATTGGAGTATTTTTTTTATAATGTAGCGTAGAATAATTTATTGAGATTTGTCTTACCTTTTGTTAAACAAAATTATGCAGACATCAAATGCAATGTATTTTTTGTTTTTCTATTGTTTGTAGTTAAAAGATGTCTTCCAAAAGAAAAAAAAACTACAATTGGATCAACTTTTGACCACCCAACAATAATGGATAGAGTACAGATAGATTCGGAGGAACTTCCTGAACAATATCAATAGGGGCAAAATAAAGTCGAGGAAAGTGGTAACTCCTTTTCACCAATGGGGCATAAAATAATATCAAAATTCCAGCATGATTCTGTCAAAACCATTAGTATCGACAGTTTCGAGTTGCGATGCCGATGGATAGCCCTAATAAAGTAACTGCAGATTTGTACTTAAATTTCAGTTGGGGAAATGTTTTGATGAATTAATAAAAATTATGAAGAATGAAAACATAGACGAACTTTTTAACAAGAGCTGTTTTGCATACTTTCTAGAGCTGCCTAAGGATTGCATCTCCGTTTCCCAATAAGCATGATATATGGTCTTCTCAAGTAGTCGGGGGATGATAAAGATCCGAAAGACGGAGAAAAGAAGATGGATGAAATATGGATCAACTACTGTGGCATGCTGGTTTGTTTTGGGTTGAAAGAGTTTGCCATGGTGACGGGCTTGAGATGTGACTGTCCAGAAGAACCTCTTATCAAGGAAACACCCCACAAAGGGTCTAACAAATGCAAGGATAAAAAAGAAGGACTGTTGGACATTGTTGGACGTAGCAGCTACAAAGCAGCGGATTTGATGGCATACCTCTAGGATAAAGACATACCAAAGTACTACAGGGATAAATTGTGCTTAGTTTGGTTTGTCCATTCCATTTTATTGGCAAAAGACGTCAGGAAAGTCATAAAAGATGATTTGTTGGCGCTTGCTGATGATTTTGAAAAATTTAACGACTATCCATGGGGATATGACAGCTACTACTTGACTGCCCAATATTTACTGACAATGTTATCCATAAGGACGATCAAATTATATGGCTTTCCTTGGGCTTTCATGATAAAATTGATCACTATTTTTACTCATCCATTAATTTATAATGAATATACTTATTATGACTTTTTTTGCTTGCTTCCTGTTTATATTTTTTTAGGCTAGGGCATGTGAAGCCATTCCTCCCCTCTGAAAGCAGTTCAAGGATTACCCAAATGAGGTTTCTCATCTAAGGATCCTTAGGTGGTTGGCGGCTGCAAAGGGCGACAAAATAATATTAAAGAGCAGGACGCTGATCTATTTAACCCTCCGAATGATGCAGCACGTCTTCTTTCAACTAAAATAATTTGCCTCAATTAAAGATATTAAAACAGATGTTCCATCTGTTGTGACAGATGGGTCATCTGTTGCAACAGATTACCCGTCAACTACAACTGGTGCAACAAATGGGTAATCTATTGTGACAAACGATCCATATTTTGCAATAGATTAACCATCTGTTGCTCTGGTTCTCTAAACCCGACTCAATAGATTACCTATCTGATGTAAATTATGCAATAGATGTATAATCTAATGCAACATATTGTCAATGTATTGTGACATACAGATCATTTTATTGTTGTAGCTAGATCGTCGGTTGGATAAGTTGGTTGTGTTAACATCCATGTAACCCAAATGACTGCAAATTATTATTATATGATTTAAATACCTCTTTTCTTTTTTTATAGGTTGTGCATCCTTGGATCATGCCTATCGATGATGAGATGGGGATGACTTTTGTTCTTATTATTGTTATATGATTTAAATACCTCTTGTCTTTTTTCATAGGTTGTGCATCCTTAGATCGTACCTATCGATGATGAGCTGGGGATGACTTTTGTTCTTACTCTGGGTCTTGTTGATACAAATGAAAACCCAATGGTGGAGTTAATAAAGAAGGAATTGGCTAGAGCAACATCTATAAGAAGAGTACTTAGACAAGGTTACCCTAATGTTGAAGCTCTCCACGACCAACCTCAAACTACAACAGATCCGGGTGCTTCATCTGGGTGTGTTCCTGGTGGAGTTTTTTGTGATGGTGGCAGCTATCTTGATGTTGTTGCTGCTGCCAGTCGTGATTATGAGTATGTTGGTGCTCAGCAAAAAGTAAATACTTTTGAAAACACCCCTTGCACAGGTCCCTCTCACCCCTACACCGGTCCCTCCCACCCTTATAGTGGTCCCTCTCACCCCTCCTCACTCTCATGTTCTCATTGCAAATATAAAGTGTGCAAGGATAGAGAGGATAAACTACTTGAAAAAGTAGAGGCTATTGCTGAAGCTGCCGAGGAGTTGAAATCTAGGAGGAGTTTCATACTATCCAATGAGGTAAGAGATCCATTCACTCCTACAGTGGTGGTTTGAAGGAAGAGAAGAAAAATTAGACAAATTCTCTCCATTCTGAAAACAGCAAAAACTGCAACTCCTCCCGCTCCAAGAGTTGTTGAAGTTCAGGGTCCGCTGAAGAAGGTGGACATATTCGTGGAACTTGGCAAGGAGAATAAGAAGGAACTGCAAAAAATCATGAATGACAGGATGAAGGTTCAAAAAGAATACACTATGCATTCATTTGCTGCCAAAGACTGCACGAATATAACAAATATGTGTGTGTGGTACGAGGATAATGTAATTTTACTTTTGCTAACCTAGCCTTCCAATCTACTCCACGAAGAAGAATTTATGTAGCAGATGTGTAATCTGTTGCAACAGCTTGGTATTTTGTTGCAACATAATACATATCTGTTACATAAGTGCGTTGGCTGTGTAATCTGTGAACTGATTCAGAGAACCCTCTACATCGAATTTTTTTCCACTGTGTTTTTATTCTCTACAATTACTAACCTATTTAAAATTATCTTCTTATACCAAAGTATGTTGATGAAATTCTCTGCCTCATAAGGGGCGGGCAATTAGCATACCAAGATGATTATAATGCTGCTGATAGGATAATGGACCTCAACTTCTACAACAATTTCAAGGATAGGTATGTTGATATCTGTAAGCTAGTTGATTCCAGTGGTTCGGGATTTGATAAGTTAGTTTCTACATTTCAATGGGATGAATAAGCGATTAAATATGTTAGAGGAAAGAGGTCATATCCACACGGCGAGAGATGGACCAAGGCAAAGAGAATCCTTGAAGTCATGAACGTGGAAGTCAAACATTTTCTTGCTGTTGATATACTACTCTACTAGGAAAAGGTTAAGTTTTATGAATGCAACTTACCTGTCTTCAGTGAGGACATATTTTTGGCCCACATGCAGCCACTCTTGAAGTTGTTGCCCAAGTTGTTAACTCAGAGTAAGTTGATGGATCATTTACCAGCTGAAGTCTTGAAGAAGGAATCATGGGATTTCAAAGTTCAAAATAAGAACATCGATCTCCTAAAAAATAAAACTGGTGTAGCGTACGGGCCGTACTCACTTGTATACATCGAGTGGTTACTGACCGGGACAGAAATGACTGGTATGTGCGAGGCCATTGTGGGAAATATGCAATGGGTCTGGGCTTATGGGTTACTAACTAAATAGTTGGAGCCCGTGTATAAAAAAGAATATGTACAAAGACAAAAACGAACATGATAACAATTTTTCATTTCAAGCCACTTCACTTTACATGTAGTGGCAATAATTTTTAGGTCTGGCCAAGTTGAATTTTTATGATGCAACAGATTTTATATATGTTGTAACACATATAATACCTGTTATGATAGATTGATTATCTATTCGAATAGGTTGGTCATCTGTTGCATTAATAGATGTTTTCCAGTCTATCTATCATAACAGATATCTAATCTGTTACAACATATAAGCTATCTATTGCAACTGATAGGTAATCTATTGGAAAAAATCAAGAAAGTAGGAATACCTGTTATTTAATTTCCAGCAGATGATCTACGTGTTACATCTCATGTTGCAATATATGTCTAAATCTATTTGATAAGATATGTCATATATTGCAGCAGATGTATTATCTGTTGCGATATTTGAATTTAGTATTCCATTTCAATTAACATGTTCAAAACTAAGGATTAAATTATATTCATAGACAACATAAAATAAGTCGAAGCCTCCAAAATTACATGAAATAACTCAACAAATAAATGAAATGTAAAAAAAATTATTATGGGTACAAATGATCTACTCTACAAATAAATCAACAAGTTAACCCAAGGAGGATAGGTTATTACATTGATGGACTCGATCTATAAATATCTAATCAATATGGATAAGTTGTTCTTCATCCGGTGTTTAGGAATTTAGCTTTGGTCATCGTGGATCTTTAATATCGCTTGCGTACGACTTCTAAGCTTTCGCTTCTCCATATTTCCATAAAAGAGCAGCATATCTTTTGTGGAGTAATCCGGCATCAAGTCCATCATTTGGTACTTGTAATCCATCGCTCAAATACTCGGTGTAAGCGGCAATAAAAGGACCACAATTTTTGCGTTTTTAAAAAATAGATAATCCATACCTTGCAGTTCATGCAAGCGTTGTGAAATTTATGCAATGAAACTAAATCATGACACTTATACTTACAGGCTATCAATGGTTTGTTGAGAAATTCCTTCAACATATTGTACATCAAATAAATTACCCATTTTATCCCGGTATGCTTCAATCGTTGACCAATTAGTACGAACCTTTTGGTCCAAAAATCCACTCATATCAAGGTAAGTAGGCAATATTTTGGCCAGCTTTTTTATCTCAAATGAAGGCCCACAACGTCTCCTTCGCATCATTGAGTCATAAACTCGAATGTGCCTCTCTTTTAGAATGACGACAACCAATATCCAATGGAATTCATCACCACAATTGATTGGGATGTACACTTCATCGATCAAATGCCAAGGTAAGCCAGCTGAAATGCTAAAACCTTTGATAATGTTGATTAAGCGTTCCTTATTTTGGAAAAATTTTGGTTGTTGTTGACACTACCTATCGTAGGCATTATTGATGTAAACTTTGTACAAATAATTATCTGTCGTGTATTCGTATTGTTCTTGCGTTCGCAACTTGTCCTTCTTTCGGAGGTAGTAAAAAATAACATTGATATGCTGCACATATTATCAAAAATTTTGGATTATGTGACAAAAA
Source organism: Capsicum baccatum var. pendulum (assembly GCA_030864225.1). Taxonomy (NCBI): domain Eukaryota; kingdom Viridiplantae; phylum Streptophyta; class Magnoliopsida; order Solanales; family Solanaceae; genus Capsicum; species Capsicum baccatum. The sequence goes on from CM061561.1 coordinate 31,068,495, forward strand.
AATTAATACGCAGATGTAATTAAATAAAGTATTAGTTAATAGTAATATGTCTAGCATTTAAACCTCATCATTCCAGCAAGTTTGGGGCTATGACATTAAATAGAACCAATTATTCATTCCGAGATGAACAACAATAAAGTCGAACATATCAAAACCAAGACTCGATTCATTCACTTTGTAGCGTTCTTCATTTTATTTTCTACATGATGAATTGTATGTGTTAATGTCACTTTATTACAACAAGAATTGTATAAAGCAATATCTTTAAAAATTGATTTATGTACCTGCCGACATGATTCTTTAGCAGCCCACCGGCAATCAATTCTAAATAGTCATTGATCAACTGTGTTAGTTTTTTTAGAGCCTCATCCGTGATATTGAACCTTTCAAATGGGTAATTCTTCCATTCTCTCGACCTGACAGGCTCTACTTTTTCTTCTTCTTTGGAAGTAGTTGATGGATTATCAACTGTGATATTATGCTCTTCAGCAGTGGCTTCTACTATGACATCCACTTGGAAAGCCGAAATTGTTAATACTAATTACAGATATACAACAGATTGTCCATCTGTTGCAACAGAAAAGCCTTATATTGCAATAGATGGATCATCTATTGGGACGAATTCTAACAGGCAAATTAGAGAACTATGATAATTTTGAACAGATGACCCATCTATTATAACATAAGACTCATCTATTACAACAGATAATGCATCTGATGCAACAGGTTAGATAACAGTTACAACAGATGTATAGATCTATTTGATAATTTTCAGTAGATGCAACATCAGTTGAAACAGAAATGTGCCAGTTTGTTTGTTGGAATAGGTGATGTATATTCACCTTCTTCGACTCATGCTACTCTCCTGTGGCTCTTGCACACTGAACATTGGTGCAAGACAAAGACAGGGGCATTGCAATTTTGCTTTTTTTTTATGCTTGATGATGCCTAGGAAGTATCTTTCTTTCTCCTCTTAGCCACCTTAATCTCTAGTGGAGTGTATGGATACAAAAGTCTCCATCGTGTTTCACCTTGCAGTCTTGACATTTGCATGCAGAACATTCGCTAGATGTGGCAAAATCTGGAGAAAAAATTGTACAACCAAATCATAATCATAATGGCTTGTTGTTTCAAAAATGGTAAGAGGAGTATCATTAGCCCCAACAGCAGCACCACTACCACTACCATCGTCAACAGCAACAAGCCCACCCTCTAAAATTGATTTTTTGTAATGGTTATTACTCTAAACAATTCTATTTTTATTCCATCAATGATCTTAGGGTTCGGTAAAGTTTGCACATACTGTAAAGTAAGAAAAAATGGCATCTTCAAATCTCGGTTGGTCGGAATAAGCCACAAATGGATAATCTAAAATAAATTAGTAATATATTAGAATGATGATGAAATCATTTAAAATAATCATTAATTAAAATAAAAACTTGATTAGAATTGGACTTACTACTTCCTTGGGGGGTTGAAAAGATCAAGAAATTTTACATTTCTATTGATTTTGGCCTGCAACCATCACAGAATTCTTGGACAGAAAACTTCTTCCTGGTAGTTCACTTGTTGTCTCAAATAAGGAATAGCTTCAAATGCCCAATCCTATAACATAACACCAATAAATCAAAAGCATTATTGAATAAAAAATGATGAATCATATCATGATAAAAGAAATATTTACCATGAATGCCCATGGAAAGCCATATAAGTTGATTGTCTTTGGCGTTAGCAAAGTCAACAAATATTGGACAGTCATTTTGAAGCTTTTATAACCCCAAGGATAGTTGTTAAATGCCTCAAGATTCTTAGAGAGCTTTATTAAACTAACGCTTATGTTGTTGTTAACGTTTCTCGCCCAAAGAATACTATGTACAAACAAAACCAAGCACAATGATTGCTTGTGCTTCTTTGAGAGTCCTTTACCTTTCAACGCTTCTATTAAATTTTTATTTTTGAAGCTTGGACCAATAATCGACACTAGGTCATCACGATCACTTGACTTTTCTTTACTTTTTTAGGTGTGCGGGGTACTTTTTTTTGGGTCAGAGTAGGTATAACTTGAGAAGGAGAAGAAGAATAACATTTTAGTCCGGTAACTATGACAAACTCTTTCCAACCAAACCAAACAAGCATGGTACAGTAATTTATCCACACCTTATCCATTTTGTCTTTGTTTTCATACATAAACCTACGCTTGAGAAGATCGTATATCATTTTCATCTGGAAACGAGCATTGTTGTCCTCCGGCAAATCAAGATACTACCCAAAGCAGCTTTTCCTGAAATAAGCATCTAATTTTTGTTCTCGGAGTATTTTTTTGAAGGCGTCAAAAGATTTTCTCATGGATGACTTAACCACGAAATCACCCGTTAAATCTGGGGCACCATCGCACTGCATTCTCACAGGATAATGATTAATGTTGAAGGTTTTGACCAACTCTTCGGCAGAAAGGCTATTAGCATTTGGATCATCTCTTTTGAGACATTCCTCCTCCCCGTGTTCATTATCTTCTGCTCCTGATTGAGAGAACGTTTGTTTAGTAAGATCATAGAGTGGTGGATATAACCGAGCTACTGCACTTGTTCCTTTACTTGGACTTGATTCGATTTCTTTTCTTTTGGGAGCCATATTATCTTAAATTAATAGGAACATAAAATAGATTATAGTTGATTAATGCATCATTAAAAAAGGGATAACAATAAATCTAACATGCACAACGGTAAAATAACAGTTCCAACAGATCACACATCTGTTGCACCAGGTATGTTATCTGTTGCAACATATAGCCGATCTATTGCAATAGATGAGTAAACTGTTGGAAACGATAAAAACATATCTCTAATTTGTTGCACTAGGTAGTTTATCTGTTGCAACATATAACCAACCTGTTGCAAGGATAAGTAATTTGTTGGAAACAGTAAAAACAGATCATTAATCTGTTGTACCAGATAGTTTATTTATTGCAATATATAACAAACATGTTGCAATGGATGAATATCTGTTGCACCAGGTATGTTATCTGTTGCAACATATAACTGACCTATTGCAATGGATGAGTAAACCGTTGGATAATAAAAATAGATCACTAATCTGTTGCACCAGGTAGTTATCTGTTGCAACATATAACCAACTTGTTGCAATGAATGAGTAATCCGTTGGAAATCATAAAAATAGATCACTAATCTATTGCACCAGGTATGTTATCTGTTGCAACATATAACTGACCTGTTGCAACAGATGAGTAAATTGTTGGAAATAATAAAAACAGAACATTTATCTGTTGAAACATATTACTCATCTGTTGCAAAATGAGTTATCTGTTGGATCAATATTATTTAGATTTATTCCAAACAGAAGGGTCGGCTGACGCAACAGATGAATGATCTGTTATATTGTTCATCTGTTGCATCAGATTTTTATAGTTGCATCAGATTTTAATCTGGTGCATCAGATTTTTTCATCTGTTGCATCAAATGTCTTCATTTATTGTATCAGATGTTTCATCTATTGCAATACCATTTTTACCAAGACAATCAACAAATCAACCCAGCAACACCAACACATCATACACACACACTAAGAAAGGGTCTCCACTAAGAACATCAACTGTGAACAAAAATCACCAATAAATCTGAATCAAGAGTACGACAACAAGAAAAAGAAATGCCAAAAATTAGAATTTTATTCAGTCCACATTTCAATACTAGAAGAGTAGTTGGCTCAAGTTCCTCTGTTCCTTCATAATTTTTTATCTGTGAAAAAAAGAAATGGGACGACGAAGAACTCGAAGTTGTTGTTGGCGGAGAAGTCTTCACGTCGATTGATAGTTGAAAGTCGAAAGGGAACTCACCCGACTATTTTTCACCAGAGGTTGATGTCGCCGGGGATTAAAGGGAGAATTTTACAGAACTATTGGTTGGGAGAGAGTTGAGAGAAGCTGTTGAGAGAGAGAGAGTGGAGAGAGACTGGTTGATTTGGATTGAAGAGGGGTGTGGGTTGATCTGTATTTTTGAAAAAATTAAAAAATTTTAAAAATATTAATCAAGTCCATAATTAACTTAATCAAGTATCCTAATGATGTTTGACCCTTTAAGTTGATCAATGTCACCAATCTTTCATTCAAGACTTAAAAAGACACCTTTCCTTCAATTTTCTCGTGTTTCTTTCTCCTTTGGAAAGGAAGAATATCTTCTCAACTTCATTAAATAGTAAGTTGGGTAACATTTAATATCCTTTTAATATTGATTGTAACTGTAGCTCTCAACTAGAATTCTGAAAAAAAGTATTACTAATACTTTCCTTTCTTACATTGAATAGTAAATCAGCATTTTGATAATTCTCTTACACCTACTACCTAGCCTTTTTTTTACTCTTCTAATATGGGACTTTCAAGATTTTTGATAATTCTCTTGCTAATAATCATCTATGCCAGCTTCAGGTTTCATTTTCACAGAGGGGATTACCTTATCATGCATCATCTTTATCGTTATTGCTGTCATTGTTGGATAGGACAAGAGAAATTCACTTGTGTGCTCGCCTCGCTACCTATATGGATTTGTGGCATGTAATATCCAATTTTTTATACATTGGTTCTTCAGTTGATCTCCTTTCTAACACACACACATTTTCTTTTTTTCCTAATACGGTGTTGCATATCATAAGGTATGGGAAAGTTCTCTGTTTGTGAAGCAAGTTGAGGGAAGACATGACGGCAAGAAAAGAGTTTCCCTTTGTGGGTTCTCAGAGGAGCCTGAATTGAGTGTTGAAACCAAATGGAAGTTGTCGAAATTTGTGATTGTTAGATCTTACCACCACAAGGTTAGCATGAAAAAGATAGTGTTTTCAATTGATTGGTCTAAATGCAGTCAAAAAACTCTGCTACACTTGATGTTTCAAACCGAACTCCACATGGAAATAGCCTTAAGATGCGCAACTATATGCCTTCTGTGTACTACCGATGTTTCATATTATTTGATGGCGTTTGAATATTGGCCGGAGTTTAAGATGTTCCTTATATAATATATTTGGTACGGCAGAAAGAATATTCAAGTAGTGGTTGAATAGAGAGCAAATATCAAAAAAGAGTTAAATATGATGAATAGTTTTTTTCTTATACATCACGAATGTCAGACATAGTTTAGTGAAATTTAGAATCAATGTGTCTACTGCAGCAAGACCTGTCTGAAACTTAAGTTGAGATATCTTACATCACCCATTTTGTCACTTATGTTGTAGTTTTAGGTAATTTCTTTGGCAATTAAAGCCTCAAGATAATTACCATTATGTTATATTGAAAGATCAAGAATTTGATTAGTACCAAAAATGTTGACTTTAACTAATGGTGCAACAGGAGCAGCAGTCATTATACTGAAATCTTTGGGGGCTTGTCATGACTCATGATGAGAGTTATGCAGAAGAAAGGCCAGTATCCGAGACTGATCAAATTATTTCCACGGAAAGAAGTAAGATCAATTTTTGGAACATGTGAAGAAGAGGCAAATTATGGCAGATCAAGATCTTCAGAGGATTTTGGAGGATCCGACTCTGACCCAGCAGCTTCTTTGAAGAGTCCGAGCTACATAATAGAAGTTACGTGCAGGATCATGAATGTTGAAAGTAAGATGTGCCCAGTGTGCAGAAGGCCAATTCATAAGAATGTTCATCATTCACTAAATTGGAAAACTTGACCTTCGTGGGTTCTTTTCTTTTTTAACGAAAATTTTAATGTTGTTGTGAAGATGTCTAATCAGTATATGAACTTTTGGACGTTCCATAGTACCTGAGAAGATGGACAAGGACTAGTTCTTTCAAACAAAAGGTTGATTGAATTGTTGTATTAGGGCAAATCATGGTTTATAAGCTTGGGAGAAGGATTACTCAACAGAGTCCATGAATTCATTTATAAATCAATAAGTGAGCTCTTTACCCATAAATTTCAAAGCAAAGCCTGGTGTTCATGATGGAGAGAAAGATACGATACCACTACTTCGCCTCCTTTTTGGATTGCCGGTGCAAACACAATTGGTCATGGATTAGAGGTTCATTTAATTGGGCTAGCTTTCATGCATTTTGATTAATTCCACGGATATCTGCTAACTCTGATCAGCCCAGGTACTGAGTAAAATCTATCCATCAGGACTTAGACAAATAGAACGTACAAAAAGAATGTGTCATGCCAATTCTTTTTTCTCGTCGAATTTTTGGTTTTCTTTTTGATATATTGGATGTACCTTTAGAAAATTATTGTAGTATTTTTGAAACATGGAGAAAACTTTTTAAAATATATTTATCTGAATTAATTCCAATGGATCATAACTTCCAATCAATACAAAACCACCCATGATCGGAGGTGTAATATTATCAGAATGATAACCCGAAATATTCATTTTCAATTTTAGGTGGATTTTTAATTTTGGCTGATTTAATTAGAGATATGGCTAAATTATTATTGGCCAAGTGTAAAAAGAATGATATATATGCCAAAACTAGATACTTCTTCCGTTAATAAATAATGGCATGAATGGACAATTTATTGGACCACGATGGCATAGGTGAGCCCGATTTTAATGGATGGCATAATTGATTCTTTTCTTGAAGTTCAATGTCATATTTGAGTTTCTTCCTGAATTTTAATATGTGAAGGTTGACACCAGAGTTTATTCTTCCATTTTTTTTTTAAAATTTAACTTCTCATAGAAGCAGCGGGGTGCTGTTGAAAAAATTTACATAAACAAGCACTTTTCATCTCATGCAAATTTGTAATTGAAAACTAGTCACTGTCGTGGAGTTTCAAATTCCACAGGTGAATGTGGTGTGGTTATTATTCGAAGCCGGATCAAAAAGTGATATGTAGGTGCTACTTCTATAAGTTTTTGCATAAATTTCTTTGGGGTGATATTTCATTTTTGCGCTCAAATATGATTATTTTTTTCTCTCTTCTGCTTATTTTATGAAAATGTATGAGCCAAAGTATCTTTATAACTTTTACCTCATCCAACAAAGTTTTGTAGGAATTAAATTGTCTGAAATAAATTGTGAAGTATTTAATTAGTCAAGCATAAGTTTACGGAATTTTTTTTCTCGCTTGACATAACTCTTTGAGGAATAAGTTAATGGGCAAATTTCAAAAAAATACAAGTAGCAATATATACTTTATGTTTTTATAGCTAAAAATATACTTTACACTTTATAGCCCAAAATCTGATTTGACCATTCACTATAAACTGATTTTTCTATTCAATTATATAGGGAACAACATTTCTCATACGAAATTTTCAGCTTCTTTTTCACGATTTTTACGTTAATTTTTTATGGAGCCTTCCCTATTCTTCCAGTAGGCAAGTCAAATCATAGCCCGAAATAATAGGTAACGGCCTATTAGGCAGAAACCAGAAAAGATCGTGTATAATAATAGTTGTACTAATGACAAGTGATAAACAGAAAGGAAATACATATAATATATCAAAATGAGAGAAGGAAAAGGACCAAATATACAAACGAATCCCTCCCAAGATCTGATAAGGTCGGTACTAGAGCCACTACTAAAAGATACCCAGAGTACTAGACAGAATCCAAATATACACAATATATACAAGCAGTCTCGTGTACAAAAGACAAACTGGAAAAGATATAGAAGGATCAGCCTCGAACGACAGTAAGCTCACCCTGCTCCAAATCAATACTGAAAGGTAGGAACCGTGTCAATGTTAGATGCTACTACTCGAATTTGCATCAATTTTTTCCCAATTTCTCCCCAAAATCTTCAAGCAATTTATTATTCAAAGTGAATTATGCACAATACAGCTCGAATAATTCAACATTATTTCAAATTTTTTTCTGCAATTTGAGGTTTCAATATTTTCATAAATAAGCTCTGTTTCAAGTGGGTATGATTATAAAAGATCGGTTATGTATTGAGGAGTCAAATCTGAAATTTTGAATGATTTGGTGTAGTTTTGATGTGTTTTTGGATGAATTGGTGCTTGGATTTGAGGAAGAAGACGGAGTCCATTTTTTGTATATATTTATATAGTGTATTGTATATTAATGCATATTCAATATAGTCTTTTTATTTTAGTGAGTTTCATCTTTCTCTCCATTTTATGCACACTTATACAATATAGATATATTGTTTAAACATTGTATATACATAGGTACATATTTGTATAATTATGTATATTATTGATTAATTACATATATAAATTTATGCAAAATTATAAAAGGTGTATAATACACTCATATATAATAATATACAATATTATACATTATTACACAAAAAAATTGACTTCATTTTCTTTCTTGAATTCAAGCATCAGATTTATTCAAAAACACCTCAAAAATTGCACCAAATTGTCAATATTTCAAATTAGTTTTCTCAATACTATACAATTTTCTCAAAGTTGGCTTGCTCATTAATGATTATATTGTTTAAATCAATTCAATGCATCTTCCTCTAGTCGCTACAACAAATTCTTAATTAATAGTTCCTAAATTGTGGTCAACTTATTATTTAAATGATTGTGTTTCCTTAATCGAATCTCCGTTGGGCTATTCATTCGACGATTGCCCTTCCTTCTTTCTCCTCCACCGATGTCGTCGGTAGTTCGACGCAGCGACTAAGAACACTCAGAAATAATGGAAGCATTAGTGTTGGTAGAAGAAGAATTGAGCTACAAATTGAAAATTAACACTTTAGGCTAAGCCTATCAAATGGGCCGGGTCATTTAATAAAATCATCCCAGTTTGACCTGATTCGATCAACTCATGGGTTGTAGGGTACCGGGTACCGGGCCGATTTAATTTTTTGGTTGGGCCCGATTAATCCATCCCGGACCAAGCCCGATCCAGGCCCACCGGTTAACCGATTCGGCTTGACTCGGTTAGCTTTTTATTTTTTTTAATCTTGGAGATTTGGGCCAAACTAGCCGTTGGACCAACGGCTATATAGCCATTTTTGGGTCCAAACGGCTAGTTTGGGCTCTTTTAGTAAAAAAAAGGGTTCATTTAAAATATTTTTTAATCCCAAAAAAAAATCTATAAATACCCTACACTTTCAAATCAGTTTTCACACGAATTTTCATTCTCTCAAATCACAATTCTCAAATATTCTATATATTTAATTTCCTAAAGTGCTCACTTTAATTTTTTTATTTTGCGATTATAAAGTACGAGTGGAAGTTTTTAAAGTCGCAACCTTCGGATACTTCCAAAATTTGGTATTGTCGTTACATCTCATACGTTTAATTTTTATTTAGTGTATTAATTATTGAATATTTAACTTTATTATATTTCTGTATTTTGAATTTTTTTAGTTTAATTTATATTATGGATAAATTAAGAAAACTTGTTACTAAAGGTGTTAGAATTTTTTATCCCGTAAGCGGTAGCGGTAGTAAAAAGCGAATTACTAGCGGTAGAGGTACTTTAATTAGTAGCTATACCCAAGTGTCTTCGCCTCCGGTAACGCTTGGTACACCTTTTGAGAAAAAAATAGGTTCAATTTCTCACGATATTGATTATGTAGAAGCTCAGGAAAATTACAGTATAGAAGAAGAAAATGAAGTAGATACGATTAATTTAGACGAAGATGATGAAAACATTGGTGAGACACCCCTAGTAAGACATGCTAACGTTAGATCTGAATCGGTTAATCTCCCTCCCAGTCCTCCCCATGCCCCAAGAGCTCATAAAATAACTAGTATTGCATGACAATTTTTTTAATGTATATCAGATACTGAGGTGCAATGCAATATTTGTTAACAAATATGTAAGCATAAAATCGAATAAAAGCAAGGGGTACGGGTACGTTAATGAGACATATAGGTGATGCTCACGAAAGAGAGTTAAATATTGCACAAGGTGGTGAGGATGTTGGCGGGCCAACGCAAACTAGAATGGACCCAACAACCGGTCAGGTAATGAAGAAGTATAATAAATTGAGGAATCGAGAAGAAATAGCTAAAATGGTATTTGTGGGTTGTTTGCCTTTTAGTTTTTCTTCTTCTGATGACTTTATTCATTATATACAAGAAATTTATAATCATATGTTTAATGGTATTCCTAGAAGTACTTGTCGGTCTGATATTTTTACACTTCATTCACAATATTATTTTTATTTATCAATATTGTTAAAAAATATTCAATGTAGATTGTCCCTAACTTCTGATTTTGGTCGTGCTGTAAATAAAAATGATTATTTAACCGTTACTTGTCACTGGATGGATAGTAATTTTCTGATGCAAAAACTTATTCTTGCTTTTTTATATGATGAAGATCGTAAACATACTGGAGATTTTATTGTTGATTCTATTGTTAAAGTTGACGAATTTTATGGTATTGAAAATAAAATCTTATGTATTGCTTTTTTATAATGTTAAAATCTAAGCTATCTCCGCCGTTACCTGAATTTTTTCATATTAAATGTGATGTCATATATATAATTTAATTGTAAAAGATGGTCTTAAGATTTTTGAGCTTTATATTGAAAAAATCCGTCTTGCTGTTGGTTTTATTCAAGGAAATAATCGAAGAAAAAGAATTAGAGAATTTAAAGTTAAATGTCAAGAAAATGGACTTGCACCGATATTGATGCATGAGGAAATTGATATTAGATGGAATTCTACGTATGATTTTTTAAAAACTTGGCTCTATTACACTAGCTTTTAACCAATAATATTGTTCATTTGTTGATTCTGCTGATTGCATGCTACATGATTCTGATTGGGTTGTAATTAATGATCTTGTTAAGTTTTTAGAAAAAATTTATGTAGCTACGGTTGAATTTTTTGGTGCTTATTATCCTATTGTTTGTAATATTTTGGCATATATAGCCGATATTCCTGATTTGCTCAAAGAATTTAAAAATAAAGAAGGTTATAAAGAAACTATTGGTGCCAGGTTTACTAAATTTAAAAAATATTTTTTCTGATTCCCCCTATTTACTTGGTTGGTGCTATGCTAAATCCGTGCATGAAATATAATACTATGTGCCACTTTAGTACTATTATTTATGCTAACTTAGAAATAAATACTAACAATGATTCTGAACAAGTACAACCTGATTTGTGGATGGCTATGGGTGATGCAAATGAATACAGAGAAAAATTATATAATTACTATGTTGATTTGGTTGATTTAGCCATACCTATAAATATCACTCCAACTGTCGCTCCTTATCCTCCCGATGTGCCATCATCTTCTAAAAGGCCAGAACATAGTAGTTTTTCTGATTCCTTTTATGATTTACCTTATTGGAACAATGTTGATAAGAGCTTACACATTAACTTATCAGAAGGAGATGAAATATTATCTTCGGTCGCCGCCATAGGATCGCAGACAACGGATCAACGCGTTGGATTGGTGGAGGAGTAATGAAACACAATATCTTGTTCTTTCAAGATTAGCTAGAGATATCTTGAATATTCCAATGTCAACCGTTGCATCAGAGAGTGCCTTTAGTCTGGGACGACAGCAGCTTGGAGACAACAGACACTCATTGAGAAGCAATGCAATGAATGTTCTAGTTTGCCTCAGAGATTGGATTAGAGCGGAAAAAGGAAATCAAGGAATGGAACCGGGGCCGAACGACGAGCAGAAACTTGAAGAAATCATGTCTTCACGGGAGAACTCAGCAAAATCAAGTCCAATTCATGATTTAGCCCCCATTGACTTTAACTATCCTATGCATGTTCCCGTTAATATTAAGATGAATTGATTTGGAAAAAATGATGCATAATTTGTAGATTTTTCATTTATGTAAATTATAAATTTTGGATCATTTCGCAATCAATAAAATTCAACATTCATTCGCTCCTTAGTCCTTACTTTGTAATTTTTTTTCAATTAATGATTTAAATTGAAATTACTTACTTCTAATATATTATGAATTTACTACCAAGTATTATTAATTTATACAAAATATACAAAACATATACAATTTAAGTAACATATGTTTTGTATAGTTGTGTATATATCTATTATAAATATGTATATTTAATGTATACATGTGTATAGATTTTATAAATTGTATATATATATTGTAGTATATATATACACACACACACACACATATATATATATATATATTGTAGTATATTTTATTTAAAGTAGTGCATATACATTGAATAGAGCGTATATATGTATATATATCTTCTATAGACGTGTATACTTAACGTATAATTGTATATTTTCTTTATAAATTAGTATATAACTATATATATATATATATATATATATATATATATATATATATATATATATATTGTAATGTATATATATTGTAGTATATTTTATTTAACGTAGTACATATACATTGAGTAGTGCATGTATATATCTTCTATAGATGTGTATATTTAATGTATATATGTGTATAAGTTTTATAAATTAGTATATAACTACACACACACACACACACACACACACACATATATATATAGTTATATATATTGTAATGTATATATATTGTAGCATATTTTATTTAAAGTAGTACATATACATTGAATAGTGCATGTATATGTGTATATATCTTCTATAGACGAATATTTTTAACGTATACATGTGTATATGTTTTATATATTAGTATATATATATATATATATATATAACTATCTATATATATATATATATATATACACATATATATTGTAATGTATATGTATTGTAGTATATTTCATTTAAAGTAGTAAATATACATTGAATAGAGCGTATATATGTGTATATATCTTCTACAGACGTGTATATTTAATGTATACATGCGTATTTGTTTTATAAATTAGTATATAACTATATATAACTATATATATATGTATATATATATATATATATATTGTAATGTATATATATTGTAGCATATTTTATTTAAAGTAATAAATATACATTGAATGGTGTGTATATATATGTGTATGTATCTTCTATAGACGTGTATATTTAACGTATACATGTGTATATATTTTCTAAACTAGTATATAACTATATATATATATATATATATATATATATATATGTATATATTGTAATGTATAAATACTGTAGTATATTTATTTAAACTTTAAAGTATTACATATACATTGAATGGTGCGTATATATGTGTAATTGTGTATATGTGTATTTATTTTTTAAATTCTATTGTAGTGTATACTATAGATATAGTGTATATATATTGTTTAACGTATTTAACATGTATATAGGTGGGTATATATAGTGTATACTGGAAAAAACTTTTTTTTTTAATTTTTAACAAGGTTAGATCGAATTTTTAACCGGGTTTAGATGGGTTTGACCGGGTTGGGTTAAGTGGGCTGGGTTAGGGCTATCTTTTTAAAAATTACTGTTGAACCCGGAACGGGCCGACCCACTTAATCCCAATCCGGACCCGGCCTGATCCACAACCCAGATAAATTTAATGGGCCGGTTCTGGGTTGACCCGGCCCGACCCACTTAACACCCTTACTTTAGGCCTACACAATTGGTCCACTTTTGGTGATGTAACATATAGTGTGCTATATTTTGTAATGTAACATTAGTACTGTTAGGTTTTAAGTGATGAAACTGAATGAAAAATGGAGCAAAAAGTGAAAAGGCGACTTCACTTTATAGAAGAGTGTTGTCCTACATTGGTGTAGTGAAGGAACATTCTTATGCTTAAATTAAGAAGCATTCCTGCATGGGGATAATGAGGCATGAAGAAATCAAACCTCGTGTTGTCGTCATTGCTCGCTCGACTCGGCTCCAACTTCGATTTTGACTTTGAATTTGGATTTGAATTTGTCAAATGATTGATCGAGATTTTATCTTTTCACACAAAATTCATTTGAAACTTGAGAATTAGTGATATTTTAATTCAAAAATTAGATTAAAAAAATTCATTTGCGGATGCATTCGAGCATGTGCAGATATATATATCACAATGCACCTCAAAAAGACGCGCCCCTTCGAGGTACTGTTTGAAAACTAGTGATATTTTAATCCAATAATTCGATAAAAAATTTCTCCATTTGCAAACACACTCGAGCATGTGGAGATGCATATCACAACGCACCTCGAAGGGATGTGACCCTTCGAGGTACTGTTTGAAAATGGAAGTGCGACCGGCGGACGCAAATAATGTCTGCAACTAGGATAGAATTTTCTATTTATTGATAAAAGGCAACATGAGGGAGAAGGTGGATCCGACGGTTTAAAATTGTGCAATTTTTCATGAATCGTTGATTTCTTTCTGAGCACCACCTTTTGACTATAAGTACCTGATTATTTTCTCAGGTAAAGACATGAAATTTTGAAGTAAAAAACATTCTCTTTTTCTTGAAAAACTTAAGTGTGATTTATAAATCGTTGAGTGAGTTCGTAGTTCGTCAAATTTGGGGTACTACTATTTGCTGAAGTGAATCATTTTATCCTGAAAGGATATTCCATTAATCTCGGTACTTGAGGGAATAAATTTCTTAAGCCACACCGTGAATTCGGTCGAGTTGATTCTTTCTTTCTTAATTATTTTTTGAGACATTGGTTTTGCTATTTTTCAGAAAATAGTTTGAACTTTTTTGTTGTTCTTAAATTTGGTGTTGAAGTTCATATTGTACATATAGATTGTACCGGGAAAACAAATAGTTGTACTTTTTTGTAATTTTTCCATAACTTATACCTCTTACGATATAACTTGTTGGTTTTGAGCTGAACTTTTACCTTCGTTGACGTAAGTTCTATAGGAATTAATCACCATAACATGTGATGCCTTTTAAGGCATTACTTGTGTTATATTATTATACAAAAATCAAATTTATTCAAATGAATTTTTTTTGTTATTTCTGTGTCATGAATCCATTTATTTTTTACGACAAAAATTAGAGACATTTGTGTGAATGACCTACACATCTTAATCATATTAGAAGTACGTTTCTCATAATACTTCCTTATATAAATTGCCATAATTCATATTAGGGTTCTTTCAATCATGTTCAAAGCATGGCCACAACAGACATATTTTTTGTTTGCATCATTCACAAATAATTTGTTATCTGCTTTATGGATGAGAATTCTCTCTAAAACATGGCTACAAGCCTGGCCGACTCTTCCCAACTTAAGATTCACAGTTGAGTATAATTTTGAAGGCGCAAAAATAGTGGATGCATTCATGCAGAGATACAGGGATGACAAAATCCCAATTGACAAGTTTGAATTCTTAAACTTCCTAAGATCCTATTCTACTGATCAATATTTCCCTAGAATTGATAAGTGGATAAACATCGCTCTTTAGAATGATGTAAAAGATATAATGTATAGAGGCGCGAATTGCTCATACCCTTTTTCTATTATCAAAGTCTTGGCAGAAGAGTCTTTGAGAGAATTGGTTCTGAGTAATTATGATATAATGTGTGTTTCATTATCTAGAGGTGCGGTGAACTGCCATTGTTTGAGAAAGCTCTCTGCCTCATGTAAGTTTAGATGACAACATGCTTCAGATACTACTTAATAGTTATTCCTTGAGATTTGTCGGGGGTTGGAGCAGATTGAGCTTTTGAATATTCAAAAGATCAAGTCAATTTCCATAACAGCAACTGAAAACGAACGCGTTAAAATCCAATCACCAACTTTTGAACACTTATATTAATCTAGTTGTGGTTATTCATTGAAAAATCTAGATGTTGTTGAATGTCAGAAGCTGATCGAAATCTTTAAAGCTAAAACATGTGGTAATATCTGATGGATTTTTCAATAACCTTTTTTCCAAATCTCAACTCCTGGAGGTTTTCAAAGATTCAGAATGTAGGGCTACAGAGTGTGGAAGCGTGATAAATTCAACCAAAGATTCCGAGAAATTAATAAAAACAGTAAAATTGACACCAAGGTTTTAGGTGGAAAAACCCTCTTTAAATAGAGGTAAAAAACCACTGGCGAGAGAGCCAAAAATTTCACTAATATTGACGAGAGTACAAAATATTTTCTCGGGACTAACAAGACAAAATAGCCTCTTACAAATTCTCTACGAGTATAGAAATACTCAACCAAGAAGTAGAGAAAGAAGAAAATATAAAGGAGAGATTGGCTATTGAAATGTTGTGGAGGTGTCTTTGCAAATGAAGTAGCATTGACTTTTATAGCCAAATCTGGACCTCAAAAGTCTTGCCTTCATGTATGAATGCAGCCACTGATGTTGAAAACACAAAGTCACAAATGTCTTCATCATCCACAATTGTTGAAATATGAGCAGCAATTGTTGACAAAAGGAGAGCAGCCAACAAATCTCCACCTTGATCTCCTTTTGACCGGAAATACTCTCTCGCCATGAAATCCTGTTAACAATGAATAATACCAGCTAAGTCCAAGCAATGATCGAACTTAGCGGCTGTAAGTGGTTTGGTTAACATATCTGCAGGATTTTCAGTTGTATGAATTTTTTCCACAGTAATTTCTCCTGTATCAACAATATCTCGGATAAAGTGGCGTTTAATATCAATATGCTTGGTCTTTGAGTGATGCTTGCTATTCCTGGCCAAGTGGACAACACTCTGACTGTCACAGAACATAACAAGAATGTGTTGTTGTAAACCAAGTTCAGCAACCAAGCCTCGGAGCCAGATAGCCTCTTTCACTCCTTCAGTAGCAGCAATATATTCTGCTTCAGTGGTGGACAAAGCCGCAATGTCTTGAAGTGATGAATACCAACTGATAGCAGAGCCACAGAGTGTAAAGATATAGGATGAAAGTGATCTTCTCCGATCTAAATCACCACCGTAGTCGGCGTCAACATAACCAACTACGCCTCCTGGATCAGACTTTTGTCTATCAAATACCAAACCAATATCAGGAGAACCCTTCAAGTAATGAAGGATCCATTTGATAGATTCCCAATGCTGTTTTACTGGGTTGTGCATGAATCTGCTAACAACACTAACCGCATAAGCCAAATCAGGCCTAGTACATACCATAGCGTACATAAGGCTTCCGACTGCATTAGAATACGGGACATGTGACATGCGCCTTTGTTCCTCTTCTGATTGTGGACACTGATCTGATGACAACTTGAAGTGGGCAGCAAGTGGAGTATTAACAGCTTTGCAATCTCGCATTCCAAATCTGTCAAGCATCTTCATTACATACCTTTTCTGTGATAGAAAAAGTTTTCCAGCTTGACGATCTCTGTTAATCTCCATTCCAAGAATCTTCTTGGCAGAACCTAGATCTTTCATATCAAATTCACTGTTGAGCTGCACCTTTAACTTGTCAACAAGAGTTTTATCTCTTGCAGCAATTAACATATCATCAACATATAACAGCAAGTATACTAGTGATCCATTAGATATTTTTTGAAGATAGACGCAGTTATCATAACTACTTCTAGAATAGCCATGTCCAGTCATGAAGGAATCAAACCTTTTATACCATTGTCTTGGTGATTGCTTCAAACCATAAAGAGATTTCTTCAGACGACATACATGGTTCTCCTTTCCAGGAACAACAAACCCCTCTGGCTGCTGGATATAAATTTCTTCCTCAAGGTTACCATGAAGAAAAGCAGTTTTCACATCTAACTGTTCCAGCTCCAAATCATACAAGGCAACTAGAGCAAGTAATACACGAATTGAAGAATGACGAACAACGGGAGAAAATACTTCGTTAAAGTCAATACGTTCCTGTTGATCAAAACCTCTTACTACGAATCTTGCTTTGTAGCTTGCATTTTCAACACCGGAGATGCCTTCTTTTCTCTTAAAAATCCATTTGCAACTAATGACTCGCTTGCCTTCCGGTAACATCACCAAATCCCTTGTTTCATTTTTGAGAAGACTCTCGACTTCTTCTTGCATAGCAGCAGTCCACTTTGCTGAGTCATCAACAGAGATAGCTTCAGAATAATTCTTGGGTTCACCATCTTCACCCATATCTTGTGCAACAGTCAATGCATAAGCAATGTTGGCAGATTCTGTGATCAGTCTTTGAGTCGGTTTTCTTGGACTTTGTTGTGGAAGTTCTTGAGCCATAGACCATAGTTGTGGTAAACCTCGACGTTGAGGTGGATGTTGTTCTGGACTCATTTGTTCAGCAGTGACTTCATCTTCTTGAATGGTGGAAGAATTAAGGATATTTGCTTCCAAAATAGGAGCTTCAGTCTCAAACTCCACCTTCTCTCGAACATCCTCCTGATCACCTGTATCAGTGGAGGGAACAACAGTATCTTTTCTAGAAGATAGCATACCATTTTCATTAAAGGTTACATTCCGACTATGAAATATTTTGCGAGATTCAGGGTCATACAAACGATAGCCTTTAACCCCTAGGCCATAACCTAAGAAAATGCATTTCTTAGCACGAGGTTCCAATTTTCCCTCGTTCACATGAGAATAAGCAGGGCAACCAAATATTCTAAAATTAGAATAATCAACAGGGTTACCTGACCAAACTTCTTCTGGAATTTTGCAGTCGAGTGATCGATTTGGTGAGCGGTTTATCAAGTAGCATGATGTTGAAGTTGCTTCTGCCCAAAATTCTTTCCCCAGAGTAGAATGGGAGAGCATACAACGAACTTTCTCCAAGATAGTTCTGTTCATCCTTTCAGCAACTCCGTTTTGTTGAGGAGTTCTTGGAACGGTGAAATGTCTGGCAATACCTTCTTTCTTGCAGAAATCATTAAACTCATTAGAACAAAATTCGAGGCCATTGTCTGTCCTTAGCCTCTTGATATTCTTGCCAGTATGGTTCTCAATTAATAATTTCCACTCTTTAAAGGTGGAAAAAGCTTCATTCTTTTGCTTGAGAAAATATACCCAGAGTTTACGTGAAAAATCATCAATAAATGTCAGCATATAATGACATTTACCTCTGGAGGGAACTCTCGATGGACCCCAAAGATCTGAATGGATGTAGTCCAAAGTACCTTTGGTCCTGTGAATGGCTTTTGAAAAGCTAACCTTTCTCTGTTTACCAAAAATGCAATGCTCACAGAAATCGACCTTACCGGTACAATGGTTGCCAAGATAGCCTTTCTTTTTGAGAATTTGGATTCCCTTCTCACTCATGTGGCCCAACCTCAAATGCCACAACTTCGTGTTGTCTTTGTTGGATGAGGCGACAGTTGCAGAACCTATAACAGTTGAACCCTGAAGCAAATACAAACTACCAGATCAAATTGCCTTTAGTAACACAAGAGCTCCTTTGTACACTTTTAAAACTCCACCTTCAGCTGAGTATCTACACCCTTGAGATTCAAGAGTGCCTAGGGAAATGAGATTCCATTTCAAATCAGGGACATGTCTGACACTGGTCAAAGTTCTAATGACTCCATCATGTGTCTTGATTTTGATTGTGCCTTTGCCGACAACTTTGCATTGAGCATCGTTGCCCATTAAGACAAGACCACCATTAAAAGATTCATAGGTGGTAAACCAGTCTCTTTTAGGAGACATATGAAATGTACAACCAGAATCAAGAACCCACTCATTTTTTTACCTTTGTTCAGTACCAGAAGCAATAAAACACTCTCCATCAGATTTGGTTTCTACAAAACTAGCTTCGACAGATTTTTCGGGTTGCTTACCCTTATCTTCTCTGTTTTGCTTATTTTTCAATTTGTAGCACTCAGAGATTTCATGATTTCTTTTCTTGCAATAACGGCAATACTTAGAGTTTTTACCTTTGGATTTGGATTGGTTTTTACCGCTAGCACCTACTTCGTGGTTTCTCCCTCTAACTACTAGTCCCTCACCCGAACTTTCAGAATGAATTTGGGTATCAAATTTTTCTTTGGACAGTAGGTTAGACTTGACATCATCAAAGCTCAAGGTAACATTATTACCATATAGCATAATTTCTTTGAAATGTCTATATGAGGGTGGCAAAGAAACAATAAGTAGTACGGCTTTATCCTCATCATCAATTTCGACATCCAGATTTTCCAAATCAATTATGATGGAATTAAATTCACCAAGATGAGATTGGATGGGTGTACCTTCAGACATACGGAGTGTGAAAAGTCGCTCCTTTAACCGGAATTTATTTGCAAGACTTTTGGTCATGTACAGAGACTCCAGTTTACTCCATATGCCGGCTGCAGTTTTCTCATTGATGACTTCGCGTAGCACCTCATGGGACAAGCATAATTGGATTGTGGATAACGCCTTTTCATCCGTCTCTTCCCACTGCTCCTCCGTTGTAGTGGCTGGCTTCACCGATTTGCCGGACAGAACCTTCTTTAGGCCATTCTGGGTAAGAATAGCCAGCATCTGGACTCGCCAGATAGCAAAACTAATTTTACCATCAAATTTCTCAATATCGAACTTCGTCGACATTTTTAATAAAAAAATCCCGGTTGAATTATCGTGGCTCTGATACCAATTTGTAGGGCTACAGAGTGTGGAAGCGTGATAAATTCAACCAAAGATTCCGAGAAATTAATAAAAACAGTAAAATTGACACCAAGGTTTTAGGTGGAAAAACCCTCTTTAAATAGAGGTAAAAAACCACCGGCGAGAGAGCCAAAAATTTCACTAATATTGATGAGAGTACAAAATATTTTCTCGGGACTAACAAGACAAAATAGCCCCTTACAAATTCTCTACGAGTATAGAAATACTCAACCAAGAAGTAGAGAAAGAAGAAAATATAAAGGAGAGATTGGCTATTAAAATGTTGTGGAGGTGTCTTTGCAAATGAAGAGCATTGGCTTTTATAGCCAAATATGGACCTCAAAAGTCTTGCCTTCATGTATGAATGCAGCCACTGATGTTGAAAACACAAAGTCACAAATGTCTTCATCATCCACAATTGTTGAAATATGAGCAGCAATTGTTGACAAAAGGAGAGCAGCCAACACAAAATTATTGGGGAATAAGGGATATTGATTATTCAAATTTAGTGTCATTTGAGTATATTGAAAATAAAATTCTTGAAATTAAAATAGCAAGTGGGTCAAGCCAATTGAAGCACTCAAAAATCATTCTTAACCACCTCCATAATTTAAATGTTGCATGGTTTTGTAAGTTGAGAAAGTTCCAATCAAATTTGACTTCTTTGTCTCAAGTTTCTGATGATTTTTACAAATGCAATGAGATCAACATGAAAGATTTTCAATTGCACGATAGAGATGCTACTCCACAGTGGACATTATAAATGTCAATACTATACGGACGAATGTGGATTGGTCAACAATATTTGTGGATGTGGAGTAGTCAACATTTGTGGGTGCATTGCTATAGAGTTGTTGTTGGGTTCAAGATTAAAATGTGTGAAAAATGGAGGGAATCAAGTGGAGAGAAAAATTGAGATAACATTCAAAATGAAAATTGTACTCAAAAATGAGAAAGTCTACTAATTCTCTCACATTGGTGGGACAAAAGAAATTTTCAAGTGTTTATATTGAGGAACACTTACTCTACATAGTAAGTGAGGCAAGAACCACAAGGTGCCTTATACCTCCGTTGTTGCTCGCTCAGCTTCGAATTTAAATTCGTAAAATGATCAATGAGATTAATCTTTTTATTAAAAAACTATTTGAACAGTCCAAAAAGTCAAAGAAAAAAATATAATTTTTTTATAGTTTTTGAACTTCCCTTAACGTGCATGCAGAAACGATGGTTGTGACTGCTCGAAGAGATAACTCTTCAGGTAAAAGATACACTTTCAAAAAAAGATACGACTGTTTGGAGGGTGTTGGCTGTTCGAAAAAGACACACTCTTTCTAATGGACAGACATTACTATTTAGAAAGGATACACCTTTTCTGTTAACCATTGCCACCTTTTGAAAGGAGCACCTATGGCTATATAAACCTGTAATTTTCCACAGGTTTAGATATGAAATTTTTTGGATTTTGCAAATACTTCTTGTCTTTAAAATACTCCATGTGGTCATTGTCGCACCCCATTTTTCTCGAGAAAAGCGAAATTCGAGGTGACCACTCTTTTTGAGATTGTTTGAGGAAGAGTTGAAGAGTTGCCACCTAATGAATTAAGGTACGTTAGGGCACCAGTCTATGACAACTACAAGCTAATGTTGTTTTCTGTATTATTTCAACAGAGATTCGGGTAATGGTTCAAATTACCTCAAAAGGAAGGTATTAGGCACCTTCTGAGGTTCACAAAGGTGATTTCCAGCCGAATTAGTATTTTTACATGGGGATTCTATGTGATCAAATAAAGGTCTTTTGTTTTATTATTAACATAAATATTGACGAAGTGATAAAGTAACAAATAAATTAACATGTTATTTTATTATTTTTAATCATTAAGTAGGTGGTGATAAAAAGGATAACAAATAATTTAAAGTAGAAATGCAAGGAGAATGAAGGAAAAACAATTTATAACAAAATATTTATTTTTTTTAAAGACCTAAACTACTCCAAGCAAACAAACAGGTAAAGTAAATGTAAAGAAAGGAAAAAATTCATCAAATCAAACAAAGAAATATTTTTGGTCTCATTCGGATCAGAACCCCAACTTGTTTAATCCTTATCCAACCCACTGGCGAATTCTTAAACAAGTAACAATGTCAAATGTAGTGTAATGTCTTTGAAGATCATCACTTTCGAATGACTACTCATCCCACCCCACTTAGGCTGATTGTTAAATCTAAAGGTATTCTAAGGAAAGAATAAAACTACCGTCTTTAGTAATACCTATCGTCCCACCTATCATTGAAGAAGCATTGGACTTTGCTATTTAGTTTTTGTGGTCTAGACAAAATAAAGTTATGTTTCCTAGGACTCGAAACGCATAACAAGTAGGATGTTATGTAGCACATAATTGTCCCAAGTTAGCCTCTTGGTTAATTAAAGTTGATTTATGTGATTAACATGCAAAGATAAGTAATTTATTGATTTTGATGTCCTTACCTATAGACATGATATCTAAGTACTCAACAATTGCTTAATATGACAAAAGATAACTATTGTTCATGTCAAATAAGGTGTTGTAAAATTATAAAAAAGTCATGTCAAAGTGATTTAAATATGTCAAAGAGTTGGACTCACGAATTTCATTGTGCAAGATGTGTTATAAACTAATGATAGAGTCGAAAAATTATATGTTGAGAATTATTTTATTTTAAACTGAAAAAGTCCATTAACATAAAGGAACTGCATCTTTAATGCTCAAGAGTAAATTATCATGCAAAATATATTAACATGCTAGAATGTAATGTGAACATGCTAAACATGCATTGACATGCTCAGATCTCATGCTAAAAAATGACTTATTATGTAGAAAAATATGTTTAACATGCCGACATTCAAATTAACATACTAACGTGTGCTGGGAAACTTATTTCTTAATGCTTAACCTGATATTAACATGCTAAAGTTTAATATGAACATGTCCAAATTTAATGTTTATCATACTAGAAATCATTGTTCATGCTGGAAGTTCAATTAATTATGCTGAAAATTATTTAAACATGCTGAAAATTCATTTAAACATGCTGGAAATTCATTTAAACATGCTGAAATTCAATTAGACATGTTGAAAATAATGTCAAACGTGCTTATATCTAATGTTAACATGCCAAAAGTGTATTAACAGGTTGGGATTCAATTTTAGTATTCTTAATATGCGAAAAATACATTAACATGTTTAAATCTAATTTAATATACTAACGTGCTAAAGATCACGCTTAACATCAGTTTAACATGTTGGCATGTGGAATATATTGATACGCTTAATGTCAATCTAATTTAGGATGCCAAATTCAGTTAAATCTTAAAATAAAAAATTCTAAGCAGATTAATTAATAAGTCGTAGATTACGTGCCTAAATGATTCATATGTTAATTAAGTCCTAAGATTGTGCGCCTAAATGATTCACGTAGCATGTAAAACAGATAAAACCTAAGCCTAGCCAATCTACACTATTCATAAAGCACATAAGTCTCCGCCCCCGAGCAGTCCCCAAATTATTATTACATAAGAATAATGTTCATACAAAGTTAATATAACATCATGAATTGAGAATAAATAAATGAACAGAGAAAGAAAAGGTGCATCCCTCCCACACAAACTTTTCGACGACTCTTCAAATACCCAAAACTGTCTATTTACAACTGTGAGACAATATGTGATAGCAATACAAGTGGGAATATAACATGATACAGACATAGCAAGAAAACACTGAATGATTCCTCTAAGCATGTTTACTAGCATCATCATATATGGTATAAAAGAAAATTATATCGATAGGGGACTTACCGGCTGACAATAAATAATAATAACAAGAAAACAAAATAGTTAGGGATTCGAGAATGAATTGCCACCGAAAGGTCAAGATTAATGCTCAAAAAATGAGTGTAAAAAATAATAAAGTAAAATTGTTTCTTCTTTGTTTTAAGCTTTTATCAAGAGAAAGTGTATATTGTCTGTTGTAACTTGTCTGTGGCCAAAATTAAAAGAAAGAGGACTCTTTATATAGTGGAAGGAATATCATCGCATGAAGGAAAAAAAATATTTAAAAAATCAATTTCAGAAATTCAGGGGGAGAAGGAAATATACTAGTCAATCAATTTTGAATAATTGGATCAATCACCCATAAATTAGTCAAACAAATAAGGGGAAGCAAATGTTTAGAAAAATCAATCAACAACATTATTTTCCTTAAGAAGATAATCAAATTAAATTAAGATATAAAAGATCAAATTTTCCATAAATAAGCAAGTAAAAAATGTGTTAAGAGTTAAAAGGGGAACAAATAAATAAAAAAACACTAGACAATTAACACTTGCCATATATAAAAAAACACTAGATAATTAACACTTGCCATATATAAGTGGAGTCACAATTAATTTTAAAGAAATACAATCAATGTTTACCATCAGGCAATCAAATTTAAATTTAAATTCCAATATAATTAAATGCAGGAATTATTTAACTAAACAAACAAATAAAACAATCAACAAAGGAAAGGGGTAGATTCTGTCACAATGATTCGCTGCCTGAAAGGTATGAGCAATATTGATTAAGAGTAGGAAGTTGGGTTAACATTAATGAAATAAACAAATATAAAAGTTGTCCAATTTAAACAAAAAGTAGAGAAATTGGTAGATAGAGCATGAGATCAGTTGAAAATTATTAGAATATTCAAAATCATATGAAGGGTGATGTCACTAAGCAAACAAAAAAATGTAAACGTGATAGAGCTAATATTAAAATTAGTCTTCTCTGTTAAGCAAGAAACAAGCAAAACCAAATCACTTTAATGAGCATAACAAAATAAGAAAGAGTTGGATGATGTCCAAACAATCATTCAAGAAATCGAGAAATGAATTTGTTCAACAAATTATCATCATTAAAGGCAAAGGGTCAAAGACAAACTGATGGTGATTTTGGGTCAATGTTGTACCAGAAAAGGTTACTCTGACCAGATCTGTAACAGAGATGGAAGCGATGCCTATTACTTTTATTGTATTACAGCTGCAGCTATCGCGCTAGTGGAGCCGACAATGGCTGGAAAGGAAAATGGAGGGACGGCTGGTGTTGTTGTTTCCATTGCTGGTGACGTTGGCCGAAGCAACTGGGTTGGTTTTCGTTGGGAATAGGATCAAGAGGGCGAAGCAATGAATGTCGGTGGTGGCTGGAGGTGGATCTAATAGGATTTTGCCAGCGATGTAGGTGTCGGAGAGAGAAGAGAAAGAGAGAGGCAGTAGAGAGGTAGTGCGACGGTCATTGGGTTTTGTCGGTGGTCGGAGGAACTTTTTGGCGATGGAGTAGCTCAGGGAAATGTGTTTGCTGACATGGTTTATCCGGAAAGGGGTGAGCCGGCATCTATGGTGGATGCTCTTGTAGAGAGAGGGATATAGAGAGAGAAAGAAGAGATCGAGAGTCAAGAGAGAGGGAGAGGTCAGCTATTTATTTGAAAAATGATGGGATAGGGTTTTCTTTGGATTAAAAAAGAAAGAAAGAGCCTTTTGATCTCAGTCGTTGGATTAGTTTTGATCGACAAATAAGATTTAAAGGTCGAGAATTTGGTCAAGACTTGAATAAAATTTTAAGTTTAGACATAAATTTAGTTATAATAGTAATAAATTGAATAGAACTAGGCTAAAATTGTAATGACTTGGATAAAAATTGGGCTAAAAGATAAATAAATTAGGCAAAGTGATTTCAAATTTAGGCTGTTATTTAAATAATAAGGATTGATAATAAATAATAATAATAATAAATAATAACAATAATAAATATTAATACTAATAATAAATAAATAAATAAATAATAATAATAATAATAATGAAAATATTATAATGAAATGACAATGTATTTAAAAATTATGAGTGCATAAAAATGATAAAAAAAATTATGTAAGTAAAATTTTTTTGCATGTAATTTAAAAAAATCGTGAATGTGACACGTAGTCATTTTTGACATTAAAATAATACATAAAAGATTGATGTTGGAAAATGAATAAATAAAAAAATAATAGTCTAGAAGAGGCATCGGGAGGTCAAAATTGGGTGTGAACAACTGCCCCTTCATTGCTTGAGAATGATAAAAGAATTGTTAAGCAACGAAAATTGATGTTGTAGCCAATTTTATCCGATCGAGTTGGATTCGTTAGGGTTGAAGTAACGGGAGGTGGTTTAAAAAATAGTGTGGCTGGAACTTTGGTTTTAAGTCGCCTTCATATCTCTAATTTTATGAGAATCAGGCCATTTGTAGTTCTAGATTTAGGAATGAATAATATTTCCAAAAAATATCAATGATAAAGAACGGGCATTCAACGAAGATGTTGGGGGTCAGTCAACGAGATAGAAATGCATGGGATTTGAAATAATGAAGTAAGGAGGGTTTGAAAATGTTGAGGTAGCTGAGTTTTAATATTAGATTTTATGTGACGGATGAATAGATAGGGTGATATTTCAAAAACAGGAACGAAAATTATCTTTGTTTGTTATTCCTTCTCTGTTACATGTGTCTTTACATCATACTAAATAAAAAATGTTACACATGTAAGAAATAAACAATTAATAAACATAAAGTGAATATGCGAGTAAAGAAAACATATTTGTTGTACTGTTGAATCAACTATTTGGCTTCTCGATATGACGTTGGATTAGTTGTTAGGCCTCTTAATGTAGTGTTGGATCAGCTGTTGGGCTTCTCAATATGATGTTGGATCGACTATTGGGCCTCTTGATGTAGCGTTGGATCCACTGTTGGGCCTCTCGATGTAGTGTTGGATCAGCTATTGTTCTTCTCAATATGACATTGGATCGGCTGTTGGGCCTCTTGCTATAACATTGGATCAGTTGTTGGGCTTCTCGATATGACGTTTTATTAGCTGTTAGGCATCTCGATGTAGTGTCAGATTAGTTATTGGGCTTCTCAATATGGCGTTGGATCAACTGTTAGGCCTTTCGATAAAACATTGGATCAGCTGTTGAGATTTTGGATATGATGTTTGAACGACTGTTAGGCCTCTCATCTATACCTGTTAGTACTGCCACTCTTAGCTCAACTAGATAAAAATGGTTAGCACGGATAGATGTATATGTAGATGATTAAACAATGTAGTGAAAACAACTATAACAATAATGATGAAATTTGAAAGCGTATCTATTGTACTGTTGGATCAGCTGTCAGGTTTCTCGGTATGATATTGGATTGGTTGTTGGTCCTCTCATCTATACCATGACAATAATGATAAGATGAAATTCAAAAACGTATCTGTTGTACTGTTGGATCAGCTGTTTGGCTTCTCAGCATGATGTTGGATTAGTTGTTGGGCCTCTCAATGGAGTGATTGTTGTCATTTATACCTGTTAATCCTGTACTCAGAGAAAGTTTTCATTCAAAAAGAAATGGGGATTTGTACCATGCTCAAGTCGACTCCTTGGTTGTTGTTTTCTACTCCATGAACCATTAGGATTTGTTCTCCATCATGATGAAATTTTTGAGGAATTTTCAAAAATTTCTACCTCAGTTTAGGATGTAAAGCATTTTCACACGTCATTGTAAATGAATATATTGTTTACTCGTGAATTTTTTGAGGAATTCTCAAAAAATTTTGCCCCAGCTTAGGATGTAAAGCGCCTTTCTCACGTCATTGTGAATGAATACATTGTTTACTCATGAAATTTTTGAGAAATTATAAAAAATTTCTTCCCAAGTTTAGAATGAAAGGCGCCTTTTATACATCATTGCAAATTGATATATTGTTAACTTGTGAAATTTTTTTAGTTTTTTTTGAAAAATTTTTGTTCCAGTTTTAGTCTTTGGAGCCTCCTACATTTGAATCTTGTAACCTCAATTGTAATCTGACTTTATATGCTCAAGAGTTGGGTCTATTAGCATGTCACTTTGGAATTGTAAGAATTGAAAGAAAGTGGGGAAAGAAAATATTTTATTAGATTAAGACCGGACCCAGAGTGGGATGGCTATGTATCCAAATGGAAGTCAGGTCGAACATAGTTCATGAGTACAAAGAAATGTAGAGAAAATAAGAAAATATTGCTAGCCGTACGATGGGTAAAATATTAACGTGAAACAGGAACGTCAATTCATGTGATACACTTTATGTTTCTTTCGTGAGCGCCTTGGATTTTGCTGGGTAGAGTAGGATTGAGCCTTGTTTCGAGAGTCTTGTCGGACAGAGTAGGATTGAGCTTGATGAGCCTTGTTTTGAGAACCAAAAACAATGTGGGTCTCTTCATTATTTTGATAACCTTGAACTTGAGGTATAGAGGGTGATGAATCCTCTTTCTCTCCCTTGGATGGATCCTTCATTTCACATTTTAATTCTTTTTAATTGAAATTGGACTTAAATCTGTGACTGACTAGGAAGAACATTTTCTGAAAGTATATTCCATCTAGTGTCTTAAGGAAAATTTGGATCAATTCCTTCTTAGGTACAGAAGGATGTATTTTGAAGCCTCTAACCTCCATTGAATTGCATATTCCTCAAAAGATTCATAGGTCCTTCTCTTCATCTCGAACAACTCCTGCATTGTTGGACCAGTATTGATGTTAAACTTGTATTGCCTAATAAAATCTTGAGCCAATTCTTTCCAATTATGCCATTTATCAAAGTCTTTTTGGGCGAACCACGTGAGTGTCATTCCTGACAAACTCTGAATATACAATCTTATTAGGAAAGCCTCATAGTGTCCTATGTCAATTAGTCTGCCGCAATAGTCCTTCAGATATGTGATTGGATCCCCATGCTCATCGAATATGTTGAACTTTGGAAGTTTGTACCCTGGAGGTAACTCAACCCTCAAATGTATACATAACTTCTCATACCCCAAGTCGTAGATATCCCTAGAACGCAGTTCATCCTTCATTCTCCTCTTTAAGTCACAAGGCCTTTGCCAACTTTTATTTAAATTGATCATTTCACTTCCAAAAGTGTTACGTGCAAAAAAACATTATTGAGAAGGTGTGTGGGTAAGCCGAGGAATAGTGTTTTGCATTGAGCGATAAGAAGGAGGACTGAAAACTTTTTGGATATTGAACATATTTGTCATATTGTAGATTATCACTTGAGTTCGATGTTCAAATACTAGAAAACCTTAAAATAAGTATGGTAAAAATTACCACATAATTCATAATTTCAATACATAATAAATACAAAACAAAAGTCATTCTAGGAGGAAGACTAGGCCTTAATAAATGTTCTAGGCTTAAAGATTTGAGCTCCTAATGCACGAAACGTGATAGTGATAGAACATAATGTCGAATTTGCAATTACAATTGTAAAGAGGATAAGAAAGATAGAAAATGAGTAAGGTCGACTTCTGTTGAACATCAGATTTGTTGATTCGAAACATCCTTTGTAATTGACAACACAACACATTGTTGATTCATCCAACTCTATGTAGAAAAGAAAAATAGAAAATTTTATTATGATGAGATCGAACTCATTAAATAAGCACCTGCGTATCCCTCATATAGGGGAATCAGTTCAACTGTAGTTCACATTACATAGGCAAGAAAAGCATAAAAGAAAAATGCAAATTATAAAACTTGAAGGAATTTCAAGTGTCTGAGAGTCTGGAGCAGAGAATCACTATGTTTTCCTTTTCACCATTGTCAACAAGTGCCAAACAAGCTTAGAAAATTAAGAAACTTCAGAATTTGACCCCATCACGTTTATCACCTTGGTATCGATTAGCTTTTGAATCTTGTTCTTCAGGGCAAAGAATGCCTTAGTAGAGTCTCCTTTCATCCCAGAATGATAGGCACACGTTAGGTTAGGGCAATACCTCCTAGACTTGGTATCGCAAGGTACGACAACAATTGGCGTGATGTAGCCCATATCTTTGAGTCTCTCATACAATTGTTCTATGGGTTCACCCATAGGAGTGTACTGTTTTGGTGGATTTTTCTAAAGCTTATGTTAAGGTCTGGTCAATCGGGTGGATTGTTGGTTTGTTCGCAGATTTTGGTAAAAAAATAGAATATAGTTTGACATTGAAGCAATGAATGAATGTGGGTACCAAATAGTTTGTGGGGGAGGTCTTGTGAAGGATTGTGGACAATAGGATTGGACATAATTGGAGTTGGGTACCATATCAGTTGAGGTTGTGGTACACTTACTTCAGGCTTTGGAGGTTTGGATGTCTTGTGGATGATCGTCTTTTCTTTATCCTTGGATTGTCGCTTAACCAAATTTGCCTTTACTGTGAGCTTCATTTTTAGCTTATTGTCGAACCACCTAATAAAGTCAGTTGCCAAATGGTCCCAAGAGACCCACTTGATCGTATCATTTTCGGCGTACCATATTAATGCTGGACCCTTAAGTGAACTAACAAATAGTTCCACCTTCAAGCTATCACTTTTTTATATAACCGATAGCTTGTCAAGGTACTCCTTCAAATGGTAATGAGCTTTTCCCAACCCATCATACAGTGGAAAGTTCAAACCTTCAATTCTTTCTTTTTCTTATTCCCTTGATTTGCATAACCTATTCATTTTGGGTTGTTGAGATGATCCTGCCTCATGGTTCGGAACTTGTCCTTCTATCTCCTTGTCATCACTCGTATTTGTCAACTCAATTAGTGTTTTTAGCAATGCAATTGAAAATTGACTTGGGGACATATGTGTATCATAATCAGACATAGGCGAAGTTGTCAATATAGGAGACTCTATGGTGTAAATTGGAGGGTTGAAGTCTATTTCAAACAGCAGCTCTAGTGGAATCTCAACCAAACCTCGCATATCAGTCATTATCCTCTAATTCTCTCCATTCTTCTTCCTAACCTTCTGATGCTTGAAATAGCTCTATTTTGATGCAACTTCAAACTCTCGTGCTCAGCTTCGCTGTTGGCAAGATTGATAAGCCTCGCTTGACTGGCCATTTTTGATGTTCAACTTTAGTCAACCTTAGAAAAAAGGATTTATAATTAGGAATAAAGAATACACGCGGGAGTCTAGAATAAATATTCTACTCATTTGAAAATAATGAGTCATGCTTATTCGGAGTGACTAGATGTTATGAGAGCTCTATGTAACTTAGAGGTTGTGAAAGCTAGAGTACGACATGAGTATGACAACATCATGAAGAGACAAAAGTATGTAAATGTTAGAAGCATTAGAAAGAGGATATCCTAAAATTATATGTTGCATAAATAGATTGTGAATAAGGCCGAAACTCTTTATCAAAGCAAAAGTTGGACTTAGGGGGAATTAACATACCGAGTCAGGAGGATATATTGAAGGAAAGTTTTGAATAGGACCTAAGAGTGTATTGCAGGGACCTAACATGACAAGAATTTTAAGAGTAATGAACTCTAAAGTGAGGAACACTAAATGTAAGGAGTGACTAAGGCAAGAAGGGAAACAACAAGATAGGCAAGATGTCAATACATGCATAGAAATGCAACACATAGCAAATGATTGTGATTCTTCTTGAGGTCGTGAACCTCTTTGGACTTTGAATGAGACTAACATTCAGCGTACCAAGGATGCCAAGGCATCTTACGTTGAACAGGATGCATATTTCTTAAGAAAATAAATATATAGCCAGGATCAAAAGGGAAAGAGTGGGTTTATGACATGGTTTCCTCGAGTGGACAACTCGAGAGTGGAAAAGGTTGTGACTGTCGGCACACCGC
Source organism: Capsicum baccatum var. pendulum (assembly GCA_030864225.1). Lineage (NCBI taxonomy): Eukaryota > Viridiplantae > Streptophyta > Magnoliopsida > Solanales > Solanaceae > Capsicum > Capsicum baccatum. The sequence goes on from CM061561.1 coordinate 31,100,519, forward strand.
TGATTGATTGATCCATAAGGCATTTCTCGATGGGTGTTTTAGGAAAGAACGTCTGTGTGTCCCCGCAACCATTCGTATAAAAATAAAAGAGGTTCCAAGTGGAGGAAGGTATGAGCGGAATGTCAGTTATATAAAGCAGTAACACGTAGCACATAGAAAAAGTATGATAACATATTCAACAAAATAACACAACACATAGTCAAATATAAAAGGAAAATAAGATAAACATGATGGAACGTATAAAACATATGAAGGGAAAGGGGAATGGGTTGAAATGTAGAATAAATCGAGGTGTCAAAATAAACAATAATCATGAAAAATCAAAATAAAATTCAGAAAAACAATAGAATCCCACATAAAGCACAAACTCATAATAGCTAGAATCTAAGATCCCCAACAGAGTCGTCATTTTGTCGTGCCCCATTTTTCTCGCGAAATGTGGGATTTGACGTGACAACTCTTTTTAAGATTGTTTGAGGAAGAGTGTGAAGAGTCGCCACCTGACGAATTAAGGTGCGTTAGGGCACCGGCCTAGGTCAACTACGAGTCAATTTTTTTGTTCTATCTTAGTTCACCAAAGATTCGAGTAAGGGTTCAAAATACGTCAAAAGAAGGATGTTAGGCACCCTTCGAGGTCCACAAATGTGGTTTCCGACCGAATTCATATTTTTACGTGAGGATTCTATGTGATCAAATAAAGATCTCTTATTTTTATAATTAACTTAAATATTTACTAAGTGATAAAGTAACGAATAAATAAACATGTTAGTTTATTATTTCTAATCATTAACTAGGTGGTGATAAAAAGGATAACAAATAATTTAAAGTAGAGAAGCAAGGAGAAAGAAGGAAAAGCAATTTATAACAAAATATTTATTAATTTTAAAGACCTAAACTCTCCCAATCAAACAAGCAGGTAGTGTAAATGTAAAGAAAGGAAAAAAGTCATCAAATCTAACAAGGAAATAATTTTGGTCTCACTCGGATCAGAACCCCAACCTATTTAATCCTTATCCGACCCACTGACTGAATTCTTAAATAAGTAACAATGTCAAATGTAGTGTAATGCCTCTGGATATCATCACTTCCGAATGACGATCCATCCCACCCCATCTAGGCTGGTTATTAATTCTAAAGGCATTCTAAGACAAGGATGAAACTACCATCTTTAGTAATACCTATCGTCCCACCTATCATTGAAGAAGCATTGGACTTTGCTATTTAGTTTTTGTGGTCTAGACAAAATAAAGTTATGTTTCCTAGGACTCGAAACGCATAACAAGTAGGATGTTATGTAGCACATAATTGTCCCAAGTTAGCCTCTTGGTTAATTAAAGTTGATTTATGTGATTAACATGCAAAGATAAGTAATTTATTGATTTTGATGTCCTTACCTATAGACATGATATCTAAGTACTCAACAATTGCTTAATATGACAAAAGATAACTATTGTTCATGTCAAATAAGGTGTTGTAAAATTATAAAAAAGTCATGTCAAAGTGATTTAAATGTCAAAGAGTTGTGCTCACGAATTTTATTGTGTAAGATATGTTCTAAACTAATGATAGTGTCAGAAAATTATATGTCAAGAATTATTTTATTTTAAACTGAAAAGTCTATTAACATGCGACAACTGCATATTTAATGCTCCAGGGTGAATTAACATGTAAAATATATTAACATGCTAGAATGTAATGTGAACAAGCTACATGCTCAGATCTCATGCTAAAAAATGACTTATTATGTAGAAAAATATTCTTAACATGCCGACATTCAAATTAACATGCTAACGTGCTAGGAAACTTATTTATTAACCAGATAATAACATCCTAAAGTTTAAAGTGAACATGTCCAAATATAATGTCTAACCTATTAGAAATCATTGTTCATTCTGAAAGTTCAATTAATCATGCTGAAATTCTATTAGACATGCTAAAAATTATGTCAAACATTCTTAAATCTAATGTTAACATGCCAAAAGTGTATTAACAGGATGGGATTCAATTTTAGTATGCTTAATATGCATAAAATATATTAACAAGTTTAAATCTGATTTAATATGCTAACGTGCTAAAGATCATTCTTAACGCCAATTTAACATGTTGACATGCGAAATATATTGATACGCTTAATGTCAATCTAATTTAGGATACCGGATTCAGTTAAATCTTAAAATCAAGAATTCTAAGCAGATTAATTAATAAGTTATAGATTACGTGCCTAAATGATTGATATGTTAATTAAGTCATAAGATTATGTGCCTAAATGATTCACGCAGCATGTAGCACACAAAACCTAAGTCATGCCTATCTACACTATTCATAGAGCACATACGTCTCCGCCCCCCGAGAAGTATCCTAATTATTAATGCATAAGAATGATGTTCATACAAAAATATTACAACACCATGAATCGAGAATAAATAAATAAATAGATAAAGAAAAGGTGTAGCCCGCTCACATGAACTTTTTGGTGACTCTTCAAATACTTATAACTGTCTATTTACACCTGTGAGACAATATGTGATAGCAATATAAGCTGAAATATAACATGACACAGACATAGCAGGAAAACACCGAATGATTCCTATAATCATGTTTACTAGCATCATCATATAAGGTATAAAACAAAATTACGTCAATAGAGGACATACCGGTTGACGATAAATAATAATAACAAGAAAACAAAACAGTCAGATATCCGAGAATGCCACCTAAAGGTCAAGATTAATGCTCTGAAAACGAGTGCCAAAAATAATACAGTAAATTGCTTCTTCTTTGTTTTAAACTTTTTGCAAGAGAAAGTGTATGTTGTCTGTTGTAACTTGTCTGTGTCCAAAAATAAGAGAAAGAGGACTATTTATATAGTGGAGGGGATATCATGGCATAAAGGAAAAAAATATTTAAAAAATTAATTTCAGAAATTAAGAAAAAGAAGGAAATATACTAGTCAATCAATTTTGAATAATTGGATCTATCACCCAAAAATCAGTCCAATAAAAAAGGGAAGCAAATGTTTAGTAAGTAAAACATCATCTCATTATCATAACTTGTAAAACAATTCGTGCTAAATGTAAATAACTCACATAAGCTGAAATATCTGAAATACTGAAAATAATAATCATGAGAAATAAATCATACTTGTAAATCTAGTGAGCCATAATATTTAATTCTAAAAGTTGTGCTATTAGTCTATCTTTAAATCATTCTTCCCTAAGTGTAGAAAGGACTCACTTCTAAGTCTGAAATCTAAAAGATAAAATCCATAACTCTTATATTTCTGTAAATTATAATCTAAGTAAAATGGTGATCCTTTACACTTAGATTTCAAAAAAATCATGGAAATACTTTATCTTAGAGCTTAAGAATCTTAAAGCCATAACTTTCAAAACATATGCTTTTATCTTAAAGCTTTAAATCAATAGACTGTTGAAGAGTAGGGAACATCTGTTGGGAGGTTCTTCTAACCGACATACATCATGTGAACATCCATGGAGTCCCACGTATGGACCCCATTAGGTAGGGATGTTCTAACCTTGCTATCGGAATAGAACTTCTATCCTAAGTGATCACAATCTGAGTCTTCCATGTAGAAGTGGGAATAAGCTGAATCCTACACTGACACGTAGTTCTAGGGTATAAAATCATGGTAACCTACCAATCTTAGTGCTAAATAATACTCCCATTCTATTCTTAAAATCTTAAGAAATCCACTTCAAAACTAGCACAAGGATTTACAAGAAAACTGATTATGCTTTTCTTTCTTTAAATCTCAAGTGATCTGAACAAAGTGGATTCTTTATCTTAGCTTAGGACCAAAAGGTCAAATCTTTATCAATAATCTAAGAATAATCTTATCTGAGGGTGATTATCGCATAAATTATCTTGAAATAGAAATCTTAAGTAGGGCATAATGACCCATGCAATAATTTCATGTTAAAACATCTAAAAATTCAAGCTTGATAACGTAAACACTTATAATTCATCATAAAATCTGGAAATTTCTGAATAATGCATAGAAATATGTATATAGTCATGTAATTTAACTTTTAAATCATGGGAAATCTCATAACCTTGCTAATAATGATAATGGGAATAAACCCTAACTTTAATTTCATGGGAAATCTCATAAATTGCACTAAATTTGTAATTAAAATATAGTTTTAGGCAGAAGGATGAAATAATTATCCTTGTTCAAACCCCACATACCTCAATTGATGGTTTAGATGCTAGAGCTTAACTCTTGGAGCTTTATTGATGTTTTGGGAATGACTTCTCTAACACCCCATATTTTCCTAGCATAGTCTAAGTCCAATATATGAGTATTCGTATATGAAATTTTTGAAACATTTATTATTTTTCAGTTTAGAGCCTGCCATTGCATAGGAAATTCAATTAGCTTGCCAACGATATAAAATTTGCCCAAATCCATTAACCGAGTAAGAATTTATGACGATTTTAAGTTTCAGTTGCAAAACCCCATCATTTTAACCTTTAGTGCATCGCAGAGCAGGACAATCTCCCATTTGGAAAATTCCAGTGAGGGTCTGTGATCTTAGCGCATAATGTTGTAGGTCCATTTAACATTTGGAAATTTCCAGTAGGCCTCAGCGATCCTAGAGTGTCGCAGAGATGGCCAAATTGGCATCCACAGGCTTACCGTGATGGTGACGCATCATGGCATTTGTACATGTTCCAGTTTTCCCTTTTTCAGTGACTTGGTGCGATAGTGGCACGTCGCTCCAAGGCCGAAAATTGGGATTTCAGTTTCCAGCTTGTGTTTTAAAATTCGTTTAAGGGTATTTGGGTCTTTTTCCTAAGCCATAAACTCAACCTAAACACGAAATTTAACTCCTAATTGACCTAAATACTCATCATTATTCACTTTCTCTCAAATTAAAAATCACCTTTTTCAAGAACAAGAAACCTTAGCTCTAAAGAATCAAGGTCAAATCTCAAGAACTCTCCATCAATCCTTCCAAATTCATCCATTAAGGTATGTTAGATGTTCATCCATGGAGCCCAAGTAACCTTTTTAATTATAAAGTTATGATCTTTTTAAGTTATTTGATTTTAAATCATGATTTCATCCATTTATCTCCATGAACTTTGATTTAATACCATGTTTTAACGAAGTTATTGTTGTTATTCGAATCCTCATGTTTTAGTATTATCATTTATTGAATTAAATCATGACTTAGTATTTTTCATGATAATTTCATGTCAATTATGTCGTTCCTTTAGTAATTTTATGATTATTTTAAACCATGAACTATAAGTATTTGATAAAATGCCTACAAGAGCAATTGATTTAACAAGAGTCTTCATGCTATGTCCTTCAATGTTTTAGTGTCATGCTACTACTATTATTTTTAGTCCTAGGTTTATTGAATACTCTAACTCGTAGTTGTTTACTTAATTTTGCCTCAGTATCTTTAGAATAACTTCAGAGTATATCATAAGCATTATCAGAATAGTCAGTTAACTTAGAATAGCCTAGCATTTTAGTGTCATTCAGTTGGGGGTAGGATTTAGCACCGAGAGAGTGTAGGGATGATGGCTTCCCCGTCAGATAGGTAGATTCATTAGTAGTAGTCCCTAAACTCCAGAAATATGTATCCAACGTAGGATATCATTAGTCACCCATCAGATTAGGCTTGACTATCTTGCAGGGGTCACCAGTCAGTTCAGGCTTGACACCCTTAGTCCTTTGGATATGATATCAGTTTAGTGGATCCACACAGCCAGTGTTAGTACCCGTGGCACGATATTAACACCCTTTAAATAGGGGTTACAAGTTGGACCCCAATTAGCTCAGATTGGGGAATGTCGGTTAGATGATACCTCCCAAAGTCTCAAATATAGTCTCAATCACAGTTCCATTTCAGTTCTTCAATCTTAGTAATACTTGACCAAAGCATACAGATTTTAGTTATTTCCAGTAGTTTAGTTTGCAGATTTCATCCAGTTCATGTCATATGCTTGGTCATACATCCTCAGTGTCTATAGATTTTCATGTATTTTTAGTATTTTATTGACTTTCATGCATATTCAGTATCTACGTATTTCATGTTCTCTATTCCGTATTCCATGCTTTACACGTATATTCAGATAAATCATTACTCTTATTCATGAATCCTTCCATGTTAGCCTACCTCATTTAGGATATCAGTACATTCAAAGTACTGATCTCATACCTTTCTTTTGTGCTATGATGTCTCATATCATAGGTACTGGCGCTCAGTTCCTAGATTGCACTTAGTCCCTCAGATTCTCAGTAGTAGTGGTGATTCCTCATTACCCGAGGATAGACTATTTTATTTCATGTCTTTATCTCAGTCGTTAGTAGAGTTAGTTGGGGCTTGTCCCATCAACTCATAGTATCCAGTTTAGAGGCTTTTCAGACATTACAGTTAGTTATTCAGACTATTCTGTTTTCAGTATTTTATCATATTCATAATTCAGTAGTTATTCCATTATTAAAACCTTATGGTATTTTAGTTATTCTTCCATATTCATAATTATATCATTCAGTTCTCATAGCAGGTACCAGCTCATGGGTTAGCTTATGGTCTCTAGGATTGTAAGCATCGAGTAATGACTAGGGGGTAATCTCGGGTAGTTACAACTTCTTAGAGTTCTTGGATTGGGGATTATGAATCTTGAATTGCCTTGGAGAATAAATGGAGAAATTTTGAATTTTTAGAGGAGGAAGTTTGATGAACTAGGATTTTGTTTTGAACATAATGATGAATAAAGCATAAAGTTCTTTCAAATATGATTAATATATTGTTTTTGGATGGATTGGGGGTAGGGAATTGACCAAAATACCCCCTTGAGCTTTTAAACAAAACTGGAAAAGCAGTAAAATCCTGATTTACAGAGAAACCACGATGCGCCAATATCTTGGCGGCTCACTGGAAAAGGACAAATGGGAATTGGGTGATCACCGCAATGTGACACAATTGTGGTGCCCCTTGGATTATCATTTTGGCCACTGGCGTGACGTGCCACTATTCGTAGCCTTGCTGGAAATTGACAAATATGAAATAAGACTCCTCTGTGATGTAGTGGAATCGCGGAATCTCATTGGAATTTGACATCTGCCAATTTGCTTATCTCTACGATGCACTGAGAGTCTAGGTGACACACTGTAAACTTAAAAATGCCATAACTCCTTTACCGAGTGACGGATTTTGGTGAATTTGGTATTATTCATTTTGAAAGCTATCCCTTAACATTCTAGAAACAAATTTAAGCTAGAAAATTTTGGGGTATTACAATATATCTTCCCTGGGAACATTTTTCCTCAAATGTTAGATTAGGCTAAAATCCCTGAGGAATCTGAGGCTAGAAGATATCATGCACAACTAAAATAAACTGCATAACTGAATCCCAACTTAGTGGGCTACTGAACTGATCTATGAGTACATGAACTTTCATGAGAATAGCTATATGGCTAAGATTGAAACGAGAGCATCAACTTACGACTAACCATTACTTTAGGATAGATTTGATTTCATGAGAAAACAATAAGAGGTTTATGACATGAAAACTTGGGGAATTAGAACATCTCCCCTTGGGATCGTTCATCCTCGAATAATATTGAATTTGTTGAAATACTAGGAAAAGACTGAGATGATATGAAGGATACTTATGGACTGAATCATGACTTAATATCTGAATCTGAAACTGATGCATGTACTAAGCTGAATTTCACAATTTACTTGGATACAAACAAACTACCTTTTGAAATAGCCATACTCATGAAATTTTAGGTAGTGAGACTAGACTAAATCAAGAGATGGAAAAACTGTAGAGATTTGTCTGTCTGACTGTTAAAGTAGATTTCTGGCTATGCGGATTGAATCATACTTAATTCTCATACCCAGATGGAATATTTCTTCAACACTTTTCTAAGAAATTTGGGAATGATCTAAACAAAACATCTGAATAAGGAATTACAACATTGCTACAGCTTTATAGCATGGAACATAAACTTATAAATCATAAGTCAGGATAGAAGTACTTGTCCTTAAGCAATGCAACTTCGTACTTTAAAGCTTAGAAACACTTGTCAAACACTTCCTCAACTATAATATTACTTTCAAATACCATACGTGATTGATTCAACTTATAATTCTCACATGACCGTTGATAAATCCGTCTATTAAAGTCTAACCAAACTAGATCCTCTCATTGTGGTCAGGCCTAACTCAGAATCACAAGGTATTACACATAACCTCATAATACTAGCCTGAACCATGAACTCAACACCCCAAGCATTGTCACACAACTACCTACACTAGGATGACTCTTCTTATCACTTTAACAACTAAATTCAACCACTTACTGGAATTCAATTAATGCACCACACACCTATCTTTTTATACACCAACAAAACGTTTAAGCGTATTTTCATATTCACATATGCACTTCTAAAAAAATACCCATAAGAGCATCTCTCACATATTCTCTAATACCTCTATCAATAATAACCTTCATGCACCATTCAATTCTTAGGATGATACACATAAAAGATTCTTAACTAACCGAGTCATACACAAGAAAATAAACTTCACCTCAAATATTCTTTCAAACTTATAGACTTACATAAAACCAGCTTACAACAATCTTCCCAAACACAACACATTTACTATCTCTCATCCACACAATTTCTCATCATCACTATCTTGATCGGGGGAAGGTCACTGAAAAATTAGAATACCAAGTCGCAAAACATGAAGGGATACTAAGCATAACTTGACACTTTACTGAGGCCTGAGGAATAGAGTATTCACGACATGAATTTATTAAAGAGATCTAATCTGAGAGTGTGCATGATATAAATTTGAATTTCAGTGATCATTAAGAGTGTTGCATGAGTACTTGAATTGAACATACTGTAAGGCCCAAATTTTGAGTTCATAACCTATGGAATGTGATTCCAACAACTGGATGAACTAGAACTCCTCTTACTAGGAATTGGGAGAGTAAATGAATCTCTATTATGTGCATAAACATGAGCTATGGTCAGGAAACTAACACATAAGCCATGCGTAAATATCAGGATAGCTAAAGTACAAAACTTTGGACTAAGATGAGAATGGGTCAAGCATCATCCCCTCTTACTAACTTTCTATACTACAGTAGCATCACTTATTAGAAATGGAAGTCTAACTTGGTTACTCATTCTAACATCTCCCCCTTTGGCTTTAAGCCATAAATCTAAGTCTGTGAACCACTAAATAAACTTCAATCTAAATTGTAATCACTTTACTCTTGAGTCTGGGGTATATTCAATACACATAAAACTAAACTTACCCTGAAGGAATGTATCTTAACGTGTAGCACCCAATGCTAATACCTCCGTTGGATATACTACTCTATCTTTCTATAGATCAATAGTCATCATATAATATCTTGAGCACTTACTAACTTAGAATCTTCATGGGTATCACCATATCCTGAGTTCACACCATCTAGAGCTTTCAACTCTTATTTCTGTTTGCTCAATCTTCAAGGACTCAAGCTTAGATCCTAACTCTTAACGCGGTTATAATCAACCTTTAATAAACCAAACTACTCTTGTCATAGCTTACTAATATCACATATCTAAACTTGTATTTATAAAACATGAGAATCAAGATCATACTAAAAAGGCTTAACATCATCTACCCATAACTCCTTAACTTAGCTATTAAGAACATCATATATACATATATAACTATTATCCTTCTATTTAGCTACTCAACGGTACACCTAATCACACACAACACATAATGACCATGGAAATAAGGCAACCCTATATCACCTTGGGCATACTTATTCATCATACATATAGCATCATACTTAATTAAAAATAACTAAACTCAAACTCTTGCATACACTGTTCAAGCCTACTTGATCACTTCCAAACAACTAGAATCACTAACCAAGAAATCATTACATCCACTTTGATGACCATCAACTATTCAAACTTAATGTCCAGTTCTACACATGATTTAACAACCCACCTTACATACAATTCTCACTTGGAATCTATGAAATAAATCATCAAGAAACACTAGTCCATTAGGACTTCATAATAATAGGAATTGGTCAAAATCATATAACCTATCTCCTTATAATCCATTAGCACATACTACTTCTACACAAATAAATTACTATCATAGCTCTATAAGTTTCAGCTAAACTCCTTTTTGTGACCTCAAGGGAAGCCTAAATTAAAGATACTAAACCACCAAATAGTTCATTAATATCCTATACTTTTCAAACATAATAGATACCATCAATAATTTCCTCAATACTACAAGCAAACAACAATTCACCTTAACTAATAACTCTTCTTCCTTTCACTAAAATAACACACAAAAACATATCACCTTAACACAACTCGCTAACATGCATAAGTTTATCTCTACACTTTCTATCAATCGGCATTCCCACTTTTCTTATCACTACTCTTCTATACCTATACTTCTAACTATAATAGGGTTATACTACTTATAAATCATGACATTGAATTTCATACTATCCCTCGAATGCACACTATATTTAACAGTCTAGGTTCACACTATCTCTTCTCATAATCACTATCTATACTAAAGGAATAATGAGGAATATGAATGAATATCTAATTCGGTATCGACTGAACAATCCTAAGGATGAGAACATAAACTTTTAACTTAAGGAACTTAACACACTAGGGAGCTTCTTTCAGTCCCCTTGTGTGACTTCTGAAACTTCTGCTAGCAAATCTGAAAGCATTAGCTAGGGAGGAATTGGAACTTTTAGGGTAACACATGACTAGGCAAAAGATTCTGAGAGAACAACTTTACTGGATGATCTAGAGTAGGAAAGAAAGGAAACTTTTCTTAAATGCCTCATAGCCTGTCAAAGAAAAGTACAAACTTCTCCGTACTATTCCGTAAGACTACTAAACACGACTTCATAGACACCCTAGGACACTTGAACCTTGTGCTTTGATACTAAGTTTGTAATTCCCCAAAAATGGTCTCGAGACATCACATGGTGCTTAAGACCGTAAGTGATCCCAAGCTAACCCTTCTACTAGAATAACCCATAAGCAACTGAATAGAATACATAAATTTGAATGAAATAAGCGAAAGATAACTCTTTTCAGAATCTGATTAATATCAAACTAAATTAAAATAATTATAATTCTATTTTTACAAACAAAATTAGAATCAAGTACCTTAACTCTACTGATTGTCTATGAAGCCTCTACAAGTATTGATAATAGGTATCCGAGACATGACCCCCCCAGTTATCCCAAATCAATACGACTGAATAAAGAACAAAAAATACTGCTCAAACTATATAACTAACTCGAGCCCTTGAATCAAAAGGACTCATCACTTGCTGACTGGAATCTGTATTTGTCTGAATATGGTATGCATACTACAACTCATACTTACATTATGAGACAATGTAGCACATAGCCATAAATATGGATCAGTACTTTGAGGATGTACTGAGTATATGGGGTGAAATGAATAATTAAAACATCATCTTATCATCATAACTTGTAAAACAATGCATGCTAAATGTAAATGACTTACATAAGCTGGAATATCTGAAATACTAAAAATAATAATCATGAGAAATAAATCATAATTGTAAATCTAGTGAGCCATAACATTTAGTTCTAAAAGTGGTGCTATTACTCTGTCTTTAAATCATACAACCTAAGTGTAAAAAGAACTCACTTCTAAGTTTGAACTCTGAAAGACGAAATCCGCAACTCCTATCTTTCTGTAAAGCATAACCTGAGTAAAACGGTGAGGCTTTACACTTACATTTAAAAAAAATGCTGAAATATTTTATCTTAGAGCTTAAGAATCTTAAATCCATAACTTTCAAAACATATGCTTTTATCTTAAAGCTTTCAATCAATAGACTATTGAAGAATGAGAGACATCTGTTGGGAGGTTCTTCTAACTGACATACACCATGTAAGCATCCATTGAGTCCCACGTCTGGCCCCCGTTAGGTAGGGCTATTCTACCCTTGCCATTGGAATAAAACTTCTATCTTAAGCGATCATAATCTGAGTCATCCACATAGAAGTGGAAATAATCTTAATCCTATGTTGGAACGTAGTTCTAGGGGATGAAACCATAGTAACCTACCAATATCAGTGATAAATACTACTCCCATTCTATGATCAAAATCTAAAGAAATCCACTTCAAAACTAGCACAAGGATTTACAAGAAAACTGATTATGCTTTTCTTTCTTTAAATCTCAAGTGATCAGAACAAAGTGGATTGTTTATCTTAGCTTAGGACCAAAAGGTCAAATCTTTATCAATAATTTGAGAATAATCTTATCTAAGGGTGTTTATAGCGTAAATAATCTTGAAATAGAAATCTTAATTAGGGCATAATGACCCATGCAGCAATTTCATGTTAAAACATGTAAAAATTTATGCTTGATAATGTAAACACTTATAATTCATCATAAAATCTGGAAATTTCTGCATAATGCATAGAAATATGAATATAGTCATGTAATTCAACTTCTAAATCATGGGAAATCCCATAACCTTGCAAATAATGATTATGGGCATAAACCCTAACTTTAATTTCATGGGAAATCTCATAAATTGTAGTAAATTTGTAAGTAAAATAAAGTTTTGGGCACAAGGATGAAAAAATTATCCTTGTTCAAAACCCCACATACCTCAATTGATGATTTAGATGCTAAAACTTGACTCTCGGATCTTTATTGGTGTTTTGGGGATAACTTCTTAGAGTTCTTAGATTAGGGATTCTCAATCTTAAATGTAACAACCCAATTTGCTGAACCGGAATGCTACACGATGCTCATGACCCCAAAGGGCCACAAGCTAACTCATGACTGATATTTATACATGTATACTACATAAGATAACATAATAATGCAAAAACATGCACTGAAAGACCATAAGGTTGAATCATGAACATAAATGAATAATGTAACATCTGTGTGGGGTAGTAAAATACCCAAAAAAACTAAAATCTAAAACATGATAGTCTGTATCTAGTCTGAAAGCCTCTACTATCTGAAGAATCTAAATAAGGAGTTGATGGGACATATCCCCAACTAACTCCAACTAATAAGCTAATCAATGAGATACTAGAAAATCATTATGTCCTCGAAAGATGAGGACTCACTCCTACTCTGACTGCTGAATCTAGAATCTATTGCTGATCTGGAGCTCGTGTCTCTGAACCTATGGTGTAACATAAAAAGAAAGCACTATAGCACGAATGCATCAGTACATATGTACCGAGTATACATATGAGGTAGGCTATATGCAACGGTTAACATACATGAATAATGCTAACTAACTATCTAACATAAACATGAGAACACATGCATAAATATGTAACTGTAACTGAAAAAGTGATTTCATGATTTTTGAGTCTGTATACTGATAATGTGACATGCTAGTAACTGATATGACTGATAACATAAAAGACTATATCTGAATAATGCTGATAACATAGGTGAATGTATCTGAGTATAACTGATAACGTGGGTGACTGTAGCTAACAGTTCTGAATCTGATAGAACTATCTGAGTTTTGTACTGTATCTAAGTTGACTGTATCTAACAGTCCTAAAATCTGAAGAACTATCTGTGTTCTATTACTGAGATTGATTAACTATATCTGATAGTCCTATCTTTGTAATATGAAACTGTGGTAAGTAGTATCTAACTGATATACCCCAACAGTGCTATAATAGCTGAGCTGGGGTCCAATCTATGCCCTGATTAGAAGGGTATAAATACCACACCATTGGTAAGGACAACATGTAAGTAACCTTCATATAATAGGTAACTCCAGCAAGAACGATGGGAACCCTCATATAACAGGTTAAGCCACCTCATCTACCCTCATATAGCAGGCTACGATGTCTCAACCTATGCTGGCTACATAGTTCTGGAATGCAAGGATTGCTTCTAGGAATCTCACCCTCATATAACAGGTGAGTCCCCATCCTTAGGTTCACTCAGTGATAATCCCTACTCCCATCTGAATGGACACTAAACATGATTTACTGAACTGAATTGAGCATGGATTGAGTTACTAAATTTTCGTGGATGACGGAATACTATTGATAGCTGACAACTAACTGAGTCATGAGATCATGGAGATTTTTACTGAGTCATAATACTATCTGAAGTCTAAGAGTTTATAGCTTGACGGAGAGTATCATGAAAACATGGCATGTCTCTAGGCACACATCTAATGTTTTCGGGTACAAGTAGCCCCAGGACTCGATAGAAGGAAACTCACATATCATGATTTACTTGAAGACTTGACTAACATCATAATATATACTACATTCATAGGAGCCTTTCATCAAATACGTAATAGGAGTAAACTTGTACATACATAGGGATTTCATGATATCATGCTAGTTAGACAATTTTCCATCATCTAGGCATTTAATCAAACATATTATAGGCATAGTACATGTAAAGCACATCATACAACAATTAAACATCATGCTTCAATTCCAATTCCATCATACAAGGTTTTAGTCATGAGATTTCATAAATCTTTATCTATACTAATCAACCCACATGGAATTTATCATTAAATCATGGAATAGAAATCAATTCCTCATTTATAAACATGAAAGAGAACATACAAAGCATGAAACATGAAGAAAATCCATAACTTGTAGTTAAAAAAGATTATTGGACTTTATGGATGAAAGAAGTCTATGAATGAACACTATGAATACCTTAGATCGTGATTTCATGAAGATTGATGGTCAAACCTTCTCGAAATTAGACCTTCTATGAAAATCCTAACTTGCGTTCTTGAGAGTATTTGAGAAAAACATCAATACTTTGGATGAATAAGGGTTAAATCCTATGTTTGGAAGCTTATATAGGGGGGAATTAACTCTTTTAACCCTGGACACATAATTTAATTTTGAGTAAAATTTCCTGAATTGGACCCTTGGCATGATGCGGCGCTATCGTACTGTGTCACTAGAAATTGAAAATTAGGAAACTGCACAGTGGCGTGATGTGGAGCTATCACTTTGCCACCTTGTCTACGACCTGGAAGTTTGGCGCGACGTGCTAGTATCACGGAGCAACACTGGAATTTGACAATTGCCATTTGAGCTATCTCTGCAACACGCTGAAGGCTTAGTCAGGTCAGACACTGTCTCGCTAAAAAGGCTCTAATTCTTTGCCCGAGTGTCGAATTTGGGCGAATTATATATCGATGAAAAGCTTATTCAATTTCCCATATGATAGAAAGTGAAAATTATGGAAATACCACATGTATAAGAATGAGTTCTTATTTCAAAGAAAGTTCTAACATACTTGAGATAATTTTCAAGCTAAGAAAAAGCACAGGTATTACAATATATCCCCTTTGAGAACATTCGTCCTCGAATGAGACTGACTGAGAAGGAAAAAAATAAACTGAACATGAATAACTAGAACATGTTCTCATGATGGACGTGACTGATAATCTGAACATAGCATACTGAACATGCATATCTGATGTATGCGTAACTGATTCATAAATGCATAATTAAAAGTTCTGAAGAACTAAGTTTTCTCACAATGAGAATGCATGTCTATATAACTGATCTAATACATGAATGCATGACTGAATATGTAGTGGTACTTGATACCATGTTTTTTGTGGGAACATGAGCATGAGACTGAATATTAAGTTAGTGATGCACACTAATCATGAAACTGAGTAAGATTAAGAAGAACTATTACCTTGAGCTTGATCAGAGTTGGAGGGAAAGAGGTGAGGATACTCGGTACGCATATCTGCTTCTTCTTCCCAAGTAGCTCCCTCTACGAACTAATTTTTCCAAAGAACTTTAACTAGAGGGACTTCTTTTTCCTTAATCTATGAGTCTGATAGTCTAAGATTTCAACTGGAATATCTTCATAATAGAGGATGTTCTGAACATCTATGCTCTAAATAGGGACTACGACTGATGGGTTACCATTACACTTCTTAAGCAAAGAGACATGGAAGATTGGATGAACTGAGGCTAGATCTAAAGGCAATTTGAGCTCATAAGATACCTTTCCAAATCAACTGAGAATCTTAAAGGGACCAACATATCGGGGACTAAGCTTCTGCAATAGAGTAACGCGCACCATGCGCTTCTGCAAGAATGTTTTGCCTTAAGTCATCTATGTCTAGAACACAGAGATGACCCTGACTATGAAGAACACCATCTCCCCTTTGCAAGAAAACCTCTATTTTCTAATTCTGAACTGACTCTTGACAAGGCTAGGATCCTTATCTTGCTTTTCTTTCACCTCAGAAACTAGAGATGATTAAGAACTACTCTGAACACATACACTGCCCTCTGAAGAATTGACTAAGTGAATGCCTAATCTGGCAATCTGGCATACTTTTTGAGCTAACTTCTTCTTAATATCATCAACATGAGAGGTACTACCCATGGACAGTCTACTGAGTGTGTCGTCCACTACGTTGGCCTTGCCCGGATGATTGAGGATACTCATGTAATAATCTTTTAAGAGCTCTAACCACCTTCTCTAATGAAGATTGAGATCTTTTTGAGAAAAGACATACTAAAGGCTCTTATGATCTATGAAGAAATCTACATGAACACCGTATAAATAATTCCTCCAAATCTCTAAGGTAAAGACTATGGCTGCTAACTCAAGATCATGAGTAGGATAATTTCTCTCTGGGGTTTAAGTTGTCTGGAGGCGGAGGCTATAAACTTACTATGCTGTATGAGGACACAACCTAAACCCACTGTAGATGCATAACAATAAACTATAAAACTGTTTGAACCATCTGGAAGAGTAGAACTAGAGCTGAGGTAAGTCGAGTCTTCAATTCCTGAAAACTCTTATTGAATGAATATGACCATTGAAACTTGACCTTCTTCTGAGTCAATCTAGACAAGGGAGATGCAATAGAAGAAAATCCCTCAACAAATTGTTTGTTATAGCTAGCCAGACCCTAGAAACTCCTGATATCTAATAGAGAAATAGGGCGAGGCTAGTTTCTTACTACTTTGTCTTTTGAGGATCTACTCTAATGCCATCATCGAAAATAATATGGCCAAGGAATGCTACTGAACTTAGAAAAAATTTGCACTTACTGAATTTGGCAAATAACTGATGATTTTTGAGAGTCTGGAGTACTATTCTAAGATGGTTTGCATGGTCGCTCTCAGTACAGGAATAAACCAAAATATCATCTATGAAGACTATGATGAACATGTCCAAGTACTACTTGAACGCATGGTTCATCAAGTCCATGAAAGCGGTTGGGGTATTAGTAAGACCAAATAACATAACTAAGAATTCTAAGTGACCATACCGTGTATGGAAAGCTGTCTTTGGGATGTCAAATTCTCTAACTCTGAGCTGATGATAGCCAGATCTAAGGTCTATCTTAGAGAAATAACTGGCACCCTGAAGTTGATCAAACAAGTCATTGATTTTGTGAAGAAAATACTTGTTCTTGACTGTGACTTTAATTAGTTGACGGTAATCTATACATATTCTGAGTGAACCATCTTTCTTGCGCATGAATAAGACTAGTGTGCCCCATGGGGAAATACTGGGTATGATGAATCCCTTATCTAAGAGATCCTTCAACTGTTCTTTCAGTTCGCTGAGTTCTGCTGGTGCCATTCTGTATAGCAGAATAGAGATAGGTTGAGTGTCTAAAAGAAGATCAATACCGAAATCTATTTCCCTTTTAGGAGGAATTCCTGGAAAATCTTGTAGAAAGATATTTAAATATTCATTCACTGCTGGGACTGATTTGACACTGGGAGCCTCGGAACTGGAATCTTTAACATGAACTAGATGATAAACACATCCCTTAGATATTATTTTCCTTGCCCGAAGGTAGGAAACAAGTTGACCCCTGAAAGTTGACACGCTACCCTTCCACTTTAGGATGGGTTCATTTGGGAATTAAAACTGAACTATTCTATTTCTACAGTCGACTGTGGCATAGAAGGAATGAAGTCAATCCATGCTGAGAATGACATCAAAACCAGTCATCTCTAATCTGACTAAGTTTGCTAAGGTGACTTTCTAAAATATCATAACTGGGCAGTTTCCTGTATACCCGTCAAGCCATGATGGTTTTATCCACTGAAGTAGCTACTGAATAGGGCTCTACTAGAATTTTGGGACTGATTCTAAAATCAACTACTATATAAGGAGTAACAAAATACAAGGAAGCTCCTGGATCTATCAAAGCATAAACATGCACATAAAAGATCTGTAATGTACCAATAACTACATTAGGAGAACTTTCCTGATCTTATTGATTCTGAAGAGCATAGAGACAATTTGGGCATTGCCTGCTAGTAGCACTGGAAGTGGCACCTTGTTGATTTGGGCGATCGGACTGAGCTCAAGAGTAATTCTGTTGACCCTGAGGACCTGGCTACGGATAGTCTCTAACTCTATGGATTGTCTTGCCACAACTGAAACAAATGCCACTACCTACTCTAAACACACCCTGATGGTTCTTACAATAAGTCAGGTAAAGAGGATAGGTACAGGCACTGCTAACACTGCCCTAGTTCTTAGATCCTGAAGCTCTATCTTTGTTACCCTCTCTAAACTTAGGAACTGGAGCACTGGTTATAGAGGGAGCTAGAACTGATGACTTAGGACGAAACTGGGAACAGTTTCCTCCTTCTAACTTAGGCTGAGTGAAGTTGAAACTACATTTTTTCACTCTCTTATTCTGTTTCTCTCTCTACTTAATTTTCTACTCCTCTATCTGCTGAGATGGGTCATAAGTCTAGCTAAGGTCATATCACTATTCAGCATGGAAGATCTACACTTATTAACCACACTGTCGTTCACCCCTGAAGCAAACTTATACATCTTAGATCTACTGTCTGCAACCACATGAGGGGTACACCTGGCTAATTAAGTAAACTTAAAAGAATACTCTTTCACTGTCATATTACCCTGCCTGAGGTTGATGAACTCTAGCACCTTGGCTTCCTATGCTCTTGGGGAAAGAATCTATCTATGAAAGCAGTAAAAAATTCCTCCCACTCTATAGGAACTGCATCATCTAATCTTTCAAACTTCAACTGTTTGAACTAAGCATGAACCACATCCTGCAACTAGTATATGGCTAGCTCAAAACTCTCAACAGTAGTCACCCTCATGGCGTCTGTCACTTTCTAAACTTGATCTATGAATTCCTAAGGGTCTTCATCTGCCATAGACCTGAGAAAGGTTGGAGAATTCATTCAGGTTAAGTCCCGAATCCTCACTGCAATTAAGTTAGCCACTGGGTTGGCCGGAATGACTGTTGGCTATTCATTAAGAGTAGCGACTCAATGAGCAAGAGTGGTAAATGCAATCCTAAACTCTACATGAGAAACATAATCTTCCATAGGGTTCTTTAGGTGGAGGCGCTGACTGATTTCTTATGTTCGAAGGCATATTCTGAAATAAAGAGAAGAAGTGGATTAGATTGAGAAACTAACTTATGATTATGCTCACTGGTACAACATGAATACTAAAAGAAGGAAAACTATTCTTAAACATCTCATAGCCTCTTGCACATAAATGTGGCGCACAACACACCCATGTACAAGACTTTACTAGATGCGTATTTCAGACTTCCTAGGACTCCATTAAACCTTAGTCTCTAATATCAAGTTTGTAACGACACGATTTTCTTAACTAGAATGCAATATGGTGCTCATGACCTCAAAGGACCACAAGCTAACCCATGACTAATATCTGTACCTGTATACTGTATAAGATAACATTATAATATGGACACATGCACTGAAAGGCCATAAGGTTCAATCATGAACATACCTGAATAACGTAACATCTGTGTAGGATAATAGTACCCAAAACAAAAATGAAGTCCAAAATACGAAAGTCTGTATCTAGTCTGAAATCCTCTACTGTCTGAAGAATCTGAATAAGAAGTTGATGGGATATATCCCAAACTAACTCCAACAAATAAGCTAATCAATGAGATACTATAAAATCATTATGTCCTTAAAGGATGATGACTGACTCCTACTCTAACTGTTGAATCTGAAATCTACTGCTGATCTGGAATTCGTGTCTCTGAACCTATGGTGTAACATAAAAAGAAAGCACCATAGCACAAATGCATCAGTACATATGTACCGAGTATACATGTGAGGTAGTCCATATGCAATGTTTCACATACATAAATAATGCTAACTGAATGCCTAACATGAATTTGAGAATATATGCATAAATACATAACTGTAACTGACAAAGTGATTTCGTGATTTCTGAATTTGTATACAGATATGACATGCTAATAACTGATAGGATTGATAACATGAAGGACCATATCTAAATAAAACAAATAACTTGGGTAATTGTATCTAAGTATAACTGATAATGTGGGTGACAGTAGCTGACAGTCTTGAATCTGATGGAACTATCTAAGTTCCGTAATGTATTTGAGTTGAAAGTATTTGATAGTTCTAAAATCTGAAGAACTATCAAGAGTGATTCTGTTGACCCTGAGGACCTGGCTGAGGACAGTCTCTAACTCTATGGACTGTCTTGCCACAACCGAAACAAATGCCACTACCTTCTCTACACACACTCTGATGGTGCTTACTACAAGTAAGGTAAAGAAAATAGGTACAGGCACTGCTAACACTGCCCTGGATCTTATATCCCGGAGATCTATCTTTGTTACCCTCTCTGAACTTAGTTACTGGATCACTAGTTGTAGAGGGAGCTGGAACTAATGACTTAGGAAGAAACTGGGAACAGTTTCCTCCTTCTGACTTAGGCTGAGAAACATTGAAACTACCTTTCTTTGCTCTCTTATTCTATTTGTCCCTCTACTTAATCTTCTAATCATCTATCTGCTGAGCATGGGTTATAAGTCTAGCTAAGGTCATGTCACTATTCAGCATAGAGGATCTACACTCATTGACCATGTTGTCGTTCACCCCTGAAGCGAACTTATACATCTTGGATCTAATGTCTACAACCACATGATTGGTACACATGGCTAATTGAGTAAACTTAAAAGAATACTCTTTCACTGTCATATTACCCTGCCTGAGGTTGATAAACTCTAGCACCTTGGCTTCCTAAGATCTTGGGGAAAGAATCTATCTATGAAAGCAGTGAAAAATTCCTCCCACTCTATAGGAACTGCATCATCTGATCTTTCAAACTTCCACTATTTGAACAAAGCATAAACCACATCCTGCAACTAGTACACGGCTAGCTCAGCACTCTCAACAATAGTCACCCTCATGGCGTCTGTCACTTTCTAAACTTGATCTACGAATTCCTAAGGGTCTTCATCTACCATAGACCTGAGAAAGGTTGGAGAATTCATTCGGGTTAAGTCTCGAATCCTCACTGCAATTGAGTTGGCCACTGGGTTGGCCGGAATGGCTGTTGGTCATTTATTATAAGCAGCAACTGAATGAGCAAGAGTGGTAAATACGATCCTGAACTCTACATGAGAAACATAATCTTCCAAAGGTTCTTTGGGTGGAGGGGCTGACTGATTTCTTATGTTAGAAGGCATATTCTGAAATAAAAAGAAGAAGTGGATTAGATTGAGAAACTGACTTATGATTATGCTCACTGGCACGACATGAATACTGAAAGAAGGAAAACTATTCTTAAACATCTCATAGCCTCTTGCACATAAATGTGGCGCACTACACTCCCATGTACAAGACTCTACTAGATGCAGATTTCAGACTTCCTAGGACTCTATTAAACCTTAGTCTCTAATATTAAGTTTGTAACAACATGATTTTTCTTAACTAGAATGCAACATGATCATGACCTCGAAGGACCACAAGCTAACCCATGACTAATATCTGTACCTATATACTGTATAAGATAACATTATAATATGGAAACATGCACTGAAAGGCCATAAGGTTCAATCTTAAACATAACTTAATAACGTAACATCTGTGTAGGGTAATAGTACCCAAAACAAAACTAAAGTCCAAAATATGATAGTCTGTATCAAATTTGAAATCCTCTACTGTCTGAAGAATCTGAATAAGAAGTTGATGGGATATATCCCCAACTAACTCCAACAAATAAGCTAATTAATGAGATACTATAAAATCATTATGTCCTTGAAGGATGAGGGCTGTCTCCTACTCTAACTGTTGAATCTGAAAGCTACTGCTAATCTGGAACTCGTGTCTCTGAATCTATGGTGTAATATAAAAGAAAGAACCATAACACAAATGCATCAGTACATATGTTCCGAGTATACATGTGAGGTAGGCCATATGCAATGTTTCATATACATGAATAATGTTAAATTACTGTCTAACATGAATGTGAGAATACATGCATAAATACATAAGTGTAACTGACAAAGTGATTTCATGATTTCTAAATTTGTATACATATAACGTGACATGTTAATAACTGATATGATTGATAACATGAAGGACCATATCTGAATAAAACAAATAACTTGGGTAATTTTATCTAAGTATAACTAATAATGTGGGTGATTGTAGCTGACAGTCCTAAATATGATGGAACTATCTAAGTTCTGTAATGTATTTGAGTTGACTATATTTGATAGTCCTAAAATTTGAAGAACTATCAAGAGTGATTCTGTTAACCCTGAGGACCTGGCTGCGGACAGTCTCTAAATCTATGGACTGTCTTGACACAATCAAAACAAATGCCACTACCTACTCTACACACACCCTGATGGTGCTTACTACAAGTCAGGTAAAGAGGATAGGTACAGGCACTGCTAACACTGCCCTAGATCTTATATCCTGGAGCTCTATCTTTGTTACCCTCTCTGAACTTGGGAACTGGATCACTAGTTGTAGAGGGAGCTGGAACTGATGACTTAGGAAGAAACTGGGAACAGTTTCCTCCTTCTAACTTAGGCTGAGCAAAGTTGAAACTACCTTTCTTCGCTTTCTTATTCTATTTCTCCCTCTACTTAATCTTCTGATCATCTATCTGCTGAGCATGGGTTATAAGTCTAGCTAAGGTCATGTCACTATTCAGCATAGCGGATATACACTCATTAACCATGTTGTCATTCACCCCTGAAGTGAACTTATACATCTTAGATCTACTGTCTATAACTACATGAGGGGTACACCTGGCTAATTGAGTAAACTTAAAAGAATACTCTTTCACTGTCATATTACCCTACCTGAGGTTGATGAACTCTAGCACCTTGGCTTCTAAAGCTCTTGGGGAAAGAATCTATCTATGAAAGCAGCGAAAAATTCCTCCCACTCTATAGGAACTGCATCATATGATCTTTCAGACTCCAACTATTTGAACCAACCATGAGCCACATCCTGCAACTGGTATACGACTATCTCAACACTCTCAATAGTAGTCACCCCCATGGCGTCTGTCACTTTTTGAACTTGATCTATGAATTCATAAGGGTCTTCATCTACCTTAGACCTGAGGAAGGTTGGAGAATTCATTCGAGTTAAGTCCCAAATCCTCACTGTAGCTGAGTTGGCCACTGGGTTGGCCAGAGTGATTGTTGGCCATTCATTAAGAGCAGTGACTGAATGAGAAAGAGTGGTAAATGTGATCTTGAACTATACATGAGAAACATAATCACCTAAAGGTTCTTTGGGCTGAGGGGTTGACTGATTTCTTCTCTTAGAAGACATATTTTAAAATAAAGAGAAAAAGTGGATTAGACTAAGAGACTGACTTATGATTATGCTCACTGGCACGACATGAATACTGAAAGAAGGAAAACTGTTCTTAAACATCTCATAGCCTCTTGCATATAAATATGGCGTGCAATACACCCATGTACAAGACTATACTAGATACGGATTTCAGACTTCCTAGGACTCTATTAAACCTTAGTCTCTAATATTAAGTTTGTAACAACACGATTTGCTTAACCAGAATGCTACATGGTGCCCATGTATCGAAGGACCACAAGCTAACCCATGACTAATATCTATACCTGTATACTGTATAAGATAACATTATAATGTGGAAACATGCACTAAAAGGCCATAAGGTTCAATCATGAACATAACTGAATAACGTAACATCTATGTAGGGTAATAGAATACCCAAAACAAAACTGAAGTCTAAAATATAATCGTCTGTATCTAGACTGAGAGCCTTTACTATCTGAAGAATCTGAATAAGAAGTTGATGGGATATATCCCCAACTAACACTAACAAATAAGATAATCAATGAGATACTATAAAATCATTATGTCCTCGAAGGATGAGGACTCACTCCTACTCTAACTATTGAATCTAGAATCAACTGTTGATCTGAAACTCGTGTCTTTGAACCTATGGTGTAACATAAAAAGAAAGTACTATAGCACAAATGCATCAGTACATATGTACCGAGTATACATGTGAGGTAGGCCATATGCAATGTTTCACATACCTGAATAATGCTAACTGACTGTCTAACATGAACATGAGAATACATGCATAAATACGTAAATGTAACTGACAAAGTGATTTCGTGATTTCTGAATTTGTATACAGATAACGTGACATGCTAGTAACTGATATGATTGATAACATGAAGGACTATATCTGAATAATACAGATAACTAAGGTAATTGTATCTGAGTATAACTGATAATATGGGTGATAGTAGCTGATAGTCTTGAATCTGATGGAACTATCTATGTTCCATAATGTATTTGAGTTGACAGTATTTTATAGTCCTAAAATTTGAAGAACTATCTAAGTTTTATTATTGAGACTGTGTTACTTGGACTTGAATTTGATGAAACTAGGGCTTTGTTTTTGAGAGTATTTGTGAGATAATGAGTGAATTTTTCCCTTTAGGAGGTTTAATTTTGTGTTATGGTTGAGTATTTTAAGGGGAAAATAACTCAATTACTCCTACAAATCCATAACTTAATACACAAAACTTTCCTAGTGATACTATAAGTGATGCACCATGTTGATGGGGTTGACGTGATCTGTGATGCATTGAATCGATGGTGCCGATGCGATAGCCAATGATATGCATCATGATCGCATTGGCTTGCTATTATGGTAACCCAAACGTGGATCAGACGATGTTCAAAAATTTCAAAACTCATCCGAGATGACCTATAGATAACCCTAATTATGAATCAATTTTAAAATTGACAATATAAGGCCAAAATGATCGTGAATGATACCGGTATCAATATAGAGGCCAAAAATGAGATTGTGTCAACACTTGACTAGAATTTTCTAAGTCTGGGACCTCTTTTGACATGCTATGAAGGATTGAAATAAGCTAGAACTTTACATGATCTTACATTTACCTCATATCTTTGGAAGGCTTTTCAGAAAGGTCTTAGTACCTAAGTTCGCCTCAGTATAACTTTCACCCGTAGATAGATGGTTAGGCATAGAGGACTATTCAGATCTTAAAGTACATGTTGTGGGCTTATGTTATCCATTTCAAGGGTAGTTGGGATGATCACTTACCTTTGATTGAGTTTTCCTAGAATAACAACTATCACTCCAGTATCCAGATGGCTCTGTTTGAGGCTCTATATGGTAGGAGGTATAGATCTCCTATTGGTTATTTTAAAGTTGGTTAAATGTTAGCTCCCACAGTTTCAATTTACTATTCAGACTACATCAGTTTAGGTTTACGTGATCAAGTGTCCATATATCTGTTATCTAGTTATTCAAATTATGTCATTACATGTTTATGATTGGTTTTGCATTCTATTTCCATGTTCATGCATTCATGCTCAGTTTACATATATATCAGTCAGTTCTCATATTTCATACTAGTATACTCAAAGTACTAACCACATGCTCTCTTGTGTTATATTTTCTTATAACATAGGTTCAGATGTTCAGTTCCCCGATCATACATAGATAGTTCGTGTGCTACTCAGCTACGACATTGGTGAGTCCACATTATTCGAGGACTAATTATATTATTTATCATGCTTGATAGTATTTAAGTTCATGTTTATTTTAGTAGTCAGAGTTATTTGGGGACCTATCCCAACAACTCATCATGTTTAGAGGCTTCCAGACAGTCAGATGGTTAGTTATGTTTTCAGTGATATGTTTTATACTCCTTTTTTATTGACTTGACCGTTTAAACATTTATTAAATGACTTCCATATAGTATTTTGTCATCTTCCTTCATATTTAAAGATTGTTCTCGATCATGGGTTAGCTTGGGGTCACTCGTATCCTTAAGCACCATCTTATTACTAGGGATAGTCTCAGATCTTTACACTTTGGCACACACAAGTGTGCGTGGTCATGGAAGTAATATAGTGGCTCTTGTGAACCAATGTTGAAACCACAAGGACTTCTTGTTTAACTATTCACTTATAACAAACCAATTCTTATTATTTATTCAATCAATAGAACAAAATATATATGAAGTTTAAAATATAAAAATAAATACTAAACTATATTAAAGATGATAAACTTGGGATTTAAATTATATCACGAAGGATTCTAGGATCAAGACATACTCACAATCATGCATAACTATGATTTCGAATCGGTTAAGTTATTATCATGATTGTTGATTTGCAGGTATAATAGTATAACTCAAGACGGTTATCTTCTAGGTCGTTCAACTAAATTAGTCTCACAACTACATTGTTGAGCGGGAATGTGAGTCTCTAATTTGAATTTGTTAGCTATTTTCCCATTTTGTTAAACAAGTGTGGAAATGAGATATATCCTTATCCTAACCAACAAACACTCCTAAATTTCTATAAGATGTGATCCACACTCCTTATATTCTTCAGTACATCTCTTGGATTCTATGGTCAGTTCACTTAAATACTATAGATTTATTCTAAAGTTCGCGATTCTTTAGAACAATAAACAAAGAATACGGGAATAATCACATGACATGATAAACATATAAATCAATTAATAAATAATAATTAAGTTATCATATTGTAGCTTCAACCCTAGAAAGAGGGTGTTTATTCACTTATAGCCTTACAAAGAATCACCATATATCAGTTCATAAAATAAAACTTTTAGCAAGAAAAGTAAAATAAAAAATAATCTAGTTTGATATCCTTGATGTATTATTTTCTACCCAACTTGTGTATGATCCAAATATGTCTTGTAATTGTGGCTAAGTTCTCTTTATATATCCCCTTAGGTCGTCCACATGATGTCCCACTAGAAAACCATGTTTTAGTCAATATTGGAGTGTCTGTATTTTGATTTTGTGTGGTGTGAGGCTGCCCCATTTCAATGTGTATAATATTTATTTATAGCCTCCATGTTATGTACAACAAATTTTACAAGAATTATGTATAGGTACCCAGAAGTTTTTTAACTCATTCAAAGACTAGAACTCATTTTTTCATGTAGAATAGGACTTGCATTTGGGTTTCTCTTGGGCGTTGGGCACCTCTTGTAGAGCCTATTGAAACTTCCTAGAGTTTTTAGCTTGGTTCCATGTTCCTGTACAGGTGTTAAGGAGGACTGTCTGGAGTTTAGGACCTGGGCCATCTGTCTCTACAGTTCCTTTTGTCTTTCTTACCTCGAAACTACTCTATGTCGCACGTCAACTTGTTCCTTGTTTTCCCACTTCTTTTGGCTTGTGCGTAGGCTTCATTTAGATGTCATAGTTACCCCAGTGATCTCCTCCAACAACCTATGACAATGTTCATTTAGCTTTCATAGCTGCTCCAGTGGTCTCGTAAAATAACTTAGAACAAACATTAGTCCATGTAATACAATAAAGCTCATCAAAAGTACTTTCTAGCTTACGCCAGCTGAAACTAGTTTTCTTGTCTAAACTCTATTTGATCAATTTAACTCTTGACTTATTTCAAACGCATATTAAACACACTAAACATGTAAATTATCACACAAATACACAAAGAACACTTTATACTTCAACAATTACATCAAGTTATCCTCAAAGCTAAGCTAAACACTCATAGATAATGACACTTAAGTTCATAAATATGCCTAAGAACAGTAACACTAATCTAGAATTTAATAGTTATGAAATCTTATAACGGCTTTATTTAAATGATATGATAATATAAATACTTTATGAATTTCTGTAAATTTGTATATTTTATAAACTAGCTCTATCTCTATTGAGAAGGAAGACATTAACTTTATATTGATAGTTCGAATTGAACCTCTATTGAGAAGGAAGACATTAACATTATATTGATAGTTCGAATTGAAACCATTGTATTGAAAAAAGAAAGACTTCATGCATGTTTGATATTTTTGTTTGAAAACTACTTATTTGAGAAGAACTTTTATAAAATGGCTTTTCCAAAAAGTGCTTTTGAAAAAAATTCAAATTGTTTTTGGTTTATTAATTTGAAAAGTTTTTTTGATAAAAAAATTATGTTTTGTTAATCTTTTTTAAAAAGTGTTTTGTTGTATGGGACAGAGTGTTGGCCTATTAAGAAGGGCCACATCTAGAAGTGAAGGTGACGGAGATGAAACTACTTCGGTAGATATGTGGGTATACTAGGAAAGATAAGATTATAAATGATGTTATTCGAGATAAAGTGAGAGTGGATTCAGTGAAAGCCAAGATGAGGGAAGTGAGGTTAAGATGGTTCAGGCATGTGATGAGGAGGGGCAGATGCCCCAGTGTGGAGGTGTGAGAGGTTGGCTAGGGATGGTTTTAATAGAGGTAGAGGTAGATCGAAAGTATTGGAGTGAGGTGATTAGAAAGAATATGGAGCAACTCCAGCTTACTGGGGACATGATCCTAGATAGGAAGTTGTGGAAGAGGCGGATTAGGGTAGAAGGTTAGTGTTATTTAAGGATGTTGTATTATTTATTGCATTATATGGTGAATCTTGTGTATGTTATTACTGGATGTGGTGATTTCTATTGTATCTTGTTATTTTACTATTCCTCGCCTAGATTGTTTTATCTTGAGCTGGGGGTCTATTGGAAACAACTTCTCCATCTCACCTCTAAGGTCGTGGGATGGACTGCATACACTTATCCTTCCCAGAACCCACTTTTTGAGAATATACTGAGTATGTTGTTTTGTTGTTGTGTGATATTTTTAATCAAGTTTTATTTTTATTCAATTTAAAACTGCGTATTACAATATTTTCAATCAATATTTATATATATAGACACATAAAAGATATGTTAAATACTGATATAATATTAATATAAAGATTTAAATATGCGTAAAAACATCAAGAAAAATAAATCTAATATGAAAAAGTTCATCACTACATATGGAAAAGTTCATTACAAAAATAAGTATTCCTTCTTGCATCACAAATATTCTCAATGATTTCATTACTTATCACGTATTATCTCCATAATTGTAGAAGATCTGCCCTGTGTTTATGTATGTTCATTTATCATCATCATCAATTATATTTCTGATTTTTCTAAATTGAAAGGAGTGAGGAATAAAATAAAAATAATATATAAATCATAAAATAAAATAAATAATTTATGATGTAAAAATAAAGAATAATTTTTTAAAATACGACTTTAATAAGCTAATTAATTAATATTGGATATATTTGTGTATATGTATAAGTGATAAAGATCTTTGTCATCAAAAAAAAAAATTCTGCTTCTGCTTTTATTTCTGCTTTTGCTTCTTCCTAATAATATAAAAACTGCTTCTCCTTCTATTTAAAAGTAGTTTTATAAGTGGCTCAAACACCCTACTTATCAAAATAAGTGTTTTTCTCCAAAAAGACACTTTTGGCTTCCCAACAATAATCTCAAACACTTTTAATATTTCTCATCTCCTCCTTCCGTAACCTCAAGCACTATGAAACTATTTGATTGTTTGTAATTACTCTAGACTAGAGTTTCCAAAATGGATTTGTCTTGTAAGGTCCATTCAACACCACTTAACCCTTTATTTAAAAAGAAAATTTCAAAATAATGATATTTTGGATAATTATTGAACTTAGACAATTTTTGAAATTCGTTCTATATCAGTAATATAATATTTTTTTAAATTAGCTCTGCATCGTGATAGAACTATTCACCATGTATACAAGGCGAAATTCAGAAAATATTATTGTGTTTGGTTATTTTTTTAAACTCTCGATGTTTAATAAATACAACAACAACAAACCCAGTGTATTCCCACCTGGTGGGGTCTGGGGGGTAAGATGTACGCAGACCATACCTCTACCTCTAAAGAAGTAGAAAGGCTGTTTCCGATAGACCCCCAGCTCAAGACACAAGATACCACACAAATACAAGTAAAACACCGAACAAGGTTACAAGAATACATAACATAAATACGACAGTCATAAGTAAAAGAAAACAGAGGAATGCCCCCAGATTCGTACTAAAACAAGTAACACGGAATCATAACCAGGATACTACCCCCAGCAAGTAAATTCATACACTAGAGGCCCAAACTGGCCCTAGTCCTCTGCCCTAATTCGCATCCTCCAGACCTTCCTATCTAGGGTCATGTCCTCAGTAAGCTGTAACTGCTCCATGTCCCGCCTAATGACCTCACCCCAGTACTTCTTCGGCCTACCCCTACCCCGCTTAAAACCATCCAACGCTAGCCTCTCACACCTACGAACCGGGGCATCCATGCCCCTCCTCTTCACGTGTCCGAACCAGCTCAATCGGACTTCCCGCATCTTGCACTCCACTGGAGTCACACCAACCTTCTCCCTGATAGTCTCGTTCCAAACTCTATCCCATCTAGTCAGCCCAAACATCCAGCGCAACATCCGCATCTCTGCCACCTTCATTTTTTGGATGTGGGAATTCTTAACTGGCCAACACTCTGCTCCATACAACATGGCCGGACGGACTACCACCCTGTAAAATTTGCCTTTAAGCTTGGGCGGCACCTTCTTATCACACAACACCCCCGAAGCAAGCTTTCACTTCATCCATCCCGCCCCAATACGGTGCAAAACATCCTCGTCAATGTCACCGTTATCCTAGATCACGGACCCAAGATACTTGAAACTATCCCTCTTACACACCACCTGTGATTCCAGCTTCACTACCACCTCATCCTCCAGCCTCACGTCATTAAACTTGCATTCCAGATACTCCGTCTTGCTTCTGCTCAACCTAAACCCTTTAGACTCAAGAGTTTGTCGCCACACCTCTAATTTATCATTCACACCCCGTCGAGTCTCATCGATCAGAACTATATCGTCTGCGAAAAGCATACACCACGGCACCTCCCCTTGGATACGCCGCGTCAACACATCCATCACCAAGGCAAACAAAAAGGGACTAAGGGTAGATCCCTGATGCAATCCTGTTAAGACGGTGAAATGCTCTGAGTCTCCTCCCGCCATCCTCAGCTGCGTTTTTGCTCCCTCATACATGTCCTTAATTGCTCTGATATATGCCTGCGGGACTCCACTCACCTCCAGGCACCTCCAGAGCACCTCCCTGGGGACTGTCGTATGCCTTCTCCAGGTCGATAAACACCATGTGCAGATCCTTCTTCCTTTCCCTATATTGTTCTACCAGTCTCCGTACCAGGTGAATTGCCTCTGTCGTCGAGTGGCCAGGCATAAACCCAAACTGGTTTTCCGAGATACACAATATCCGTCTCAGCCTCACCTCGACCACTCTCTCCCAAATCTTCATAGAGTGACTCAATAACTTAATCCCCCTATAGTTATTGCAACTCTGGATGTCCCCCTTATTCTTATAAATATGGTACATAAATTTACTGTTTTAGGTAATTATGCTTATTTAGATATGATTGGACTAAAATTTCTTCAGTAGCTCAGTCTCTCTTGATTGAAAGCCTCAAGGGTTTGGTTGTCGTCACGATCCAATTTCTCAGGTTATGATGGCGCCTACTATAGCCCACCAGTAGGAAAGCCAATCTCGTAATATGAAACTACTAGTGATGAACTACCAAAAGAATGAAGGAAAGAATGCGGAATAGATGAAATAAAAGACTAACATACATAAGATACAACCATCTCTGAATACAACATAGGGACTAATATAGTACATAAGAGGAGGAAATTAATACTCTAAACATCAGGAGCTCACTCTATGTCTCCAAACTATGGCTTCTCCACATGACATACATGATAACGCTCAATCTACAACTCTCGTAAGAGTGTAAAGCGATCGTTGTCAAATATATAACCCAATTGGGTTGGGTATCGATCCCAAAGAGAATAGACGGTCAATAAGTAAGAAAATATTATTAGACTTTTGGTGCAAGTCTCATAAAAAAGGGGGGGATTGTCACGTGCAAATAATGTAAACAAAATATTAAAGTAAAAGCGGAAAATAGCAAAGTAAAAAGAAAGAATGTTTGGTAAGATGTTAACCAATGAGAATTGAGAGTTGGGGTTATGTCCACCTTCTGAGTTGTACGTATCTATTGACTATGAGTTGTACGGAATTCAGACATGCATGTGCTTATAGAGAATTGTATTCTATGGTAAATCCAAGCATCTTTCGACCTAACAAGGACTATTTCACTTTAACTCTTTCAAGCTTAAAGCGTATCTAACGGTACAAATTCTCCAAGAGGTTCATCCAGTTACGACACTAACATTTTAATAGGGGTTGGTGCCCTATTACCTTGACATTATCTTTTTTCTAGACATATAATTTTTCTTTCGAACAAGTTAATGCTATACTAGCGTATTTTAAGTGTTTGCAACCACAAAGAATTTAGATTGAGATGAAGAGAATAATGATATAAGCAACATATGTGTCACGAATTCACAAACTCATAGCAATAGATAGTATCTCATAAGGCTTCCATAACCCCAACAGAGAAGTTTAGCTACTCATGATTGCAACGAAAAACACAATAGCAATTATCATCATACCAAAATAATCTCACGATATGTATAGGGGTAAGAATGGCGTGAGTTCCTTGCTGAGTAACATTTCTCTTGTTATGGAAATTAAGAATTGAATAGCTGAAGAGAATAATAGTAAAAAGTAGAATTAATGGAAGAATTAGAATCCAAATTGTAAGTTGTGGAATTAGAAGTAGAATGAATTGAAAGGTAAGATGAATGATGAATTGTAAGAAGAATTAAAAGTAGAAGTGAATGATAAAAATCTCTAGCAAAATAGGGTATTTATAACACCCATATCCTATTCCTACTAAGCTACTGCATTACTTAACCCATTCCTACTAGGTTACTGCATCATTATCCTAATCCTACTAAGTTACTGCATTACTTAACTCATTCCTACTGGGTTACTGCATCATTATCCTAATCCTACTAAGTTAATACATTACTTAACCCATTCCTACTGGGTTACTGCATCATTATCCTAATCCTACTAAGTTACTGCTAGTCCCCAAAGTCTTTAGAATTGTTGTTTTTGCCCGGGACCGATTTCCCATGCGTCACTTTTGGTCCTTGGCGCCCAAGCTCTTCTTTCCTTCTTTCGTGAAGCTTCCTTTGGCATCAAGTTATCCATAAAATGCTGAAAGCTTCATCATTTATACCTGAAAACTTTCTAATCAGGTTTGTTAGCTCACTTACAGGAAAAAGGACTAAAAGTGAATGAATTATATATTTTGTCCTCAAAACTTAGCTAAAATATGGGTAAAATATAGTACTTTAGGCGTGTAAATTCACCTATCATCAACACTCCACACTTAAAGCTTTGTTTGTCCTCGAACAAACTATCATGTCCATCTAAACATCTACTTAGGGTTTCACAACAACAACACAAAATATTCATCAAGGCGGGCACAACAATTATCAAAAAAGAGTAGTTTTCTGATCATTAGTAGAAACAATTCAACCTCCAACATAGACTCGTGATGATAGTGAATTCGTATTCAAAAGTTACGTTTTAAAGAATCATACACAACTACCCAAAACTCATAAACCATGCGTGTCTCACAATATATTACCCATAATCACTCATAAGTATAGTATATATTTCAAACATGGGTATAAGATTATCCTTGCTCTCACTCTCACAAAGAATTCATATGCTGCAACTGATGACCATAGGCTTGCCCTTAGTGTAATGCTCCACTAAATATCAGAATGCTAAGCTTAGGATCAAATAGGTCTTTTGCTGGTTGTAATGTAGGCTAAGGGAAGGTAGGACTATTTTGGCCAGAAATAGTGACTATGTTCCTAAGCGCTTTAATACATCACATTATGTCATCAACATTTTCTTTCAAACAACCCTTCTACTTTCTTTTATTCTACCACCCCTTTTCTCCTCTTTTGTTTTTCAATTTTAAACATAACTAACTTTTCAGTTTTCTTTCCTTTTTTTTTATAACACACCTCTTATGGTAGCAATTCTTTTTCATAACAATTTCAAGAACCAATACATTCTAAAGCATCATACTCACCCAATTTCCTCTTATTTTGTCACATGACTTTACAATTTTTAAAGCACTTAGGAATTTGGATCAAATTATGGTCTTGAAAAAAAATGGATTAGGCTTACATACGAGGCTGTCAAAGAAAATAGTCTAAAGGCTCAAAAGGGGTTGACTAGGATAATGTCCATAGGTAGGCAAAATGAAGGTAAACAATCATAGGCTTCCAAAGAAATGCCTAAATCATCTCCTAACTTGCATTCTTTATTCCGCTTTACATACATGCCAGGCAAGTTCTAGCATCAGCCACAGACATAGAATATGCTATATCCTCACACCCACAAGGCACATGATCGACTTTATTAGGAGTAGTATAGACACTTGACCCAACAGTTGAAGTAATTAAACCACACAATTATCACATAGTGAGTCACAATTAGAGCCTAAACGTCTTAATAGTAATGATTTTACCACAGACTCTTGTTATAATACCAGGCTTCCTATCAGAACAATTTCATGCAAAATTAAAAAAAAAATTATCTAAAAAAAAATTTAACTACTAAAAAAATATAAACATAAATAAGCAAATAAGCAAATAAGCAAATACAGATAAAGAAGGATAGCATGGAAACACCAGCACCCCACACTTAGATGAGACACACTGCCCTCAGTGGAAAAAAAATAAGAAAAACCTGGTTAGTCGGACTCCTCCTCTATGTCTGGGGTCATACCCCCTTCGTCGAAATCATCATTGGAGTCGTCGTTATCAGAATTCTCCTCCACGTCAGAGTTTGGCATTCTGCGATCATCATCGATTGGCACATCGTCATCAAGAGGTTCTTCAAAGTATACTCCTACTCCACACATCACTCTTGCATGCTCATTCATTGGGTAGTTATAATCCAGCTGTTGGAGCTCTACAACAGTTGGAATACGACCTCCGCTTATCATAGTAAACCGAGTCATGCCATAAGGATGGCGAAAGAAACTATCATCCCGAGCATGTCTCTCTGCAGTAGTAAGGTTGACGCCATGTGTGGATTCAGCATTTTTCACCTTTGTGAGGTCAACCTTCTTTGGGTTGTGTGGGAGTTTATGATCAGTTGGTTCCTCTTTGATGTCCTCCTTCCTCAATATTGCAGTCAATAGATAGCCAAAGCTGAAGTGGGACCTCTTGTGTAGCCTGGCTTTTCGCATTGTAGATCGAATAATTGCACCAATGTTGATAGAAACATTCATCATCAATGCGTATACCAAGCACACTCTATCTCGTGTTATATTGGTGTATAGAGTCCCTGGAATTAGGCAAATAGTTGACTATGCGTAACCATATCCTTACTTGCCTATTTAAGGGAGCGTATGGGAAGGTGTTGTATCGATTGGTGTCCTTATGTCTACTCCACCGTACCATAGATATTATTCCACAAAGTGTGTGTCAGATGGCTCTATATGGAGGTCTACTGTACAGCTCCTTGAATGGTGATGGATCAACAGCAGGCAAGCCATGAAAGGAGTTGAAGAACTCCGCATTTAGTTGTAGAATTTGGCCTCGAATCTTGACCTCACTTCCTGTGGTTTTCGGTGACCAGTTGACGTGGAATTCACGTGTTAGATCGAGATTTCACTCTCCCATATCTTGGAAGATGAAATCAAGATGTAACTCCATGATCTTGGCCAACATACGCGGTTCTTTCTTTTC
Source organism: Capsicum baccatum var. pendulum (assembly GCA_030864225.1). Lineage (NCBI taxonomy): Eukaryota > Viridiplantae > Streptophyta > Magnoliopsida > Solanales > Solanaceae > Capsicum > Capsicum baccatum. The sequence continues at coordinate 31,136,520 of CM061561.1, forward strand.
TAGGCTTTCCTTGTTTATCAAGTCCACATGAACTTATTTCTTATCTTTGTTGTTCCTATACCATTCCTTTGCTTCCTCCTCTAGAACCCATTTAATTCCGAACATGCGGCATGGTGCTTGCATCGAGGAGGATTCTCCTTACTCTTTTCGGCCTCTTTTCTTGCCTTTTTGTGAAGTGGTTGCTTTATCTTTTCCTTGTCTTGCTTTGGGTGCCATTGTACCTGAGGTTTAAAACAATAGTCATGTTAGCATCGTCTCGATGGATACAATCTATAAACAAGCAATAGTGGCACCACCCCACACTTAATTTGTTGGTACAGACTAGTAAAGTGAAAGTTATCGATTACTTAGACTTCATCGATATACTTTTTAGGTGCTATTAGTCCAACAATATAATCAGTGCAGTCATACATTTTGTAACCTTGGCAATACTTTCATGTTTTCTATGTCAAGACTACTACATAGGGATTGAATCAAGGTATATCATCTCAAATAATCACAACCTCATATGTCGGTAGTCAACCATAATTCTCATCTTGATGAACAAGTTATTTCAACATGTAAGCTTTCTATTGACAAGATTATGCAATTTTCTTGACCATGTCAATTCTGCAAAAGTATGACAGTGAATCAAAATCAAATACAAGTTGGGAACACGTTAAGATCATCCTTACGTATTCGTTCACTCACTTAGTTGTATCACAATCACATTCAAATCACCAATACTACTTCAGGATTTAACAATTCATAATAGGCGTAGTAGTATGGTACTTACGGAATATAAATGAAGAACAAAGTAGTACTTACTTGAATAATGCCTTTGGATGATGTTCTTGCGAAGAAAAAAAGCGAAAGGAAAATTTTTTAGAGGATTTTGAGAGGTAGGCGGCGCTTATGCTAGGTTTGCAATGTCTTTTTGGTCTAAGACTAAGTCTCTTATTTATAGGACAAGCTTGGGTTGGGTTTTGACCCATTTAAAATCGGATTTGGAGACAAGTAGTGACCATAGGCGGCACATTTTGCTTTGTCTATGCTTGGCATAGGCAGCGCCTTTTGCAAAGCATTGTTGAGCATAGGCGGCGCCTATGCCATAGCATATGATATTCAGAGACAAAAGGCATTGGCATAGGCGGCGCCTATGCTATGGAATACTTGGGCATGGACGGCGCCTATGCTATGGCACACTAGATTCCGAGAGCTTAGGCCATAGCATAGGCCTTGCCTTGTTCGTGGCATAGTTTTACATAGGCCTAGCCTTGTTCGTTGACTATATTTTCATAAGAAATGCCCAATCCATCGCCTTTTTCTTCTTCATTCCTAACTTACCACCTTCAACATGCAATACTTCCAAATTGAAATTTGAAACTAATCTCCTCGTTTACGCCTCTTGTATCTACATTTGCTCAAAAACAACAAAAATGATTAGAACGATGGGTTGCCTCCCATCAAGTGCCTTAGTTTTGGTCATGGCACGACTCTTCTTTTTGGATTTTTATTTATCAAAAGCAAACACGTAATAGAACGAAAGAAAGACAAAAAATGAAAAATGATGGGTTGCCTCCCATCAAGCGCTTGATTTATGGTCACGGCACGACATAGTTACCTCGAGTACTTAGACTTCATCGAGATAAGTGCTGGCAATGTAATTTATCGAGTCAAGAGGACCGATATAAGGTTTTACTCGTTGGCCATTCACCTTGAAGACAACACCATTATTGTCTTTCAACTAAACTACTCCAGACGAGTAGACTAGGTTAACTTTGTACGGACCAGACCACTTGGACTTCAACTTACCTGGGAATAGCTTCAATATGGAATTGAAAAGAAGTACCATATCATCCTTTTGAAAGTTTCGTTGAATAATCCGCTGATCATGATACTTTTTCATTCGCTCCTTGTAGAGGTACGATCTCTCATAAGCATGTAGATGGAATTTATCCATCTCGTTCAGTTGCTTCAACCTCAGATTCATGGTATCATCCCAATTCAAATTTAGCCGCTTCAAAGCCCACAATGACTTATGATCAAGCTCAATGGGCAAGTGACATGCCTTCCCGTAAACTAGTTAGTAAGGGGACATGCCAATTGGCATTTTAAACGCAGTTCTATATGCCAATAGTGCATCGTCCAGCTTTCGAGACTAGTCTTTCCTATTATTATTTACCCTGTTAGCAAGGATTTGCTTGATCTCTCGATTGGAAACCTCTACCTGTCCACTAGTTTGTGGGTGATAAGGTGTGGCTACCTTATGTTGCTTGACACTATATTTTGCCAACACGGATTTGAATAGCTTGTTACAAAAGTGAGATCCTCCGTCGCTTATGATAGTACGTGGTACTCCAAAGCGAGAAAAGATATTCCTCTTCAAGAATGCTACAACACGCTTTCCCTCATTGTCGGCCAATGCTACTGCTTCAACCCATTTTGACACATAATCTACAACGACTAGGATGTATTTCATTCCAAACGAATTTACGAATGGACCCATGAAATCAATACCCCATGCATCAAAGAGCTCTACTTCAAGAATTTTTGACATAGGCATCTCATGGTGTTTTGAAATAGCACCTTGTCTCTGACATTGGTCGCATCTTCTCACAAAGTCATAGGCATCTCTAAGTATCGAGGGCCAATAATATCCACTCTATAATACCTTTCTTGATGTTTGATTACCTGCGTGATGTCCCCCAACTTAGGAAATGTGACATGCTTCCAGTATATTTGGCACCTCTACATGGGATATGCATCGCCGGATAACACCATCCGCGCATCGTCAGAACAAATATGGCTCATCCCAAAAGTAGTGTCTTACATCATGCATAAACTTCCTCTTTTGATGGAAAGATAAATTTGCAGGTATCACATTACTCACCATAAAATTCGCAAAGTTGGCATTCCATGGTAACTCTTCCATTATCGTCGCTAAGATCTCCTCGTCAGGGAATGCATCATAAATCTCGCAATCAGGCTGCGCTACGTGCTTGTTCTCGAGTCTAGATAGATGATCTGCCACATGGTTCTCACAACCTCCTCTATCTTTAACCTCAAAATGAAATTCTTGCAGTAGCAATACCCATCGAATGAGCCTTGATTTTTCATCCTTCTTTGTCATTAAATAACTCAGAGCTGCATGGTTTGTATGAACTATCACTTTGGTTCCCAACAAATAAGCACAGAACTTTTCAAAGGCATACACAACTGCTAGAAGCTCTTGTTCTATGACAGTATAGTTCTTTTGGGATTCGTTTAGGACCTTACTTGCATAGTAGATTGGATGGAATAACTTCTCCCTTCTCTGGCCAAGTACAGTACCCAAAGCTACCCCGCTAGCGTCACACATGACTTCAAATGGTAGGGACCAATCTGGTGCTACCATTATAGGAGCTTTAATTAGCTTCCCTTTGAGGTATTCGAATGCCTTCAAACAATCTTCATTGAAGTCAAACTTTGCATCTTTCTGCAAAAGTTTGCATAATGGACTAGCAATTTTAGAGAAGGCTTTGATAAACCGCCGATAAAAACCTGCATGACCGAGGAAACTACGAACTCCCTTTACGGAAATTAGAGGTGGGAGAAGTGCCACTTTATGGTTAAAGAAGGTATACAAATTTGATTATAGCCAGAATAACCATCTAAGAAACAAAACCATCATTTTCTTGCTAATCGATCAAGCATTTGGTCCATGAATGACATTGGAAAGTGATCTTTGAGTGTCCATGAATTTAGCTTTCAGTAATCCATGCATACTCTCCATTCAGTGACGGGTCTGAGTGGAATAAACTCATTCTTTTCATTCGCAACTACCGTCATGCCTCCCTTCTTAGGAACACATTGTACCGGGCTCACCCATGTACTGTCAGAGATTTGATATACAACCCCTGCATCTAACCATTTTATATTTTCTTTCTTCACCACTTCCTGCATAGGTGGATTGATACGCCTTTGATGCTCAATAGTGGGTGTGAACTTTTCTTCAAGCTGAATCTTGTGTGTACATATCCCAGGTGGAATACCAATAATATCAGCGATAGTCCATCCGATGGCTCTTATATGCTTCCATAGAATAGCAATGAGAGCTGCAACTTGCTGCTCACCCAAATCTGCCGCCACAATGACTGGAAGTGTGTTTCCGCTTCCTAAGAATGCATACTTTAAATGGCTAGGCAGCTCCTTCAATTCTAACGTGGGTGTCTCTTCAATAGATGGTTTAGCTGGTGGTATGGGTCGATTTTTGAGATCAAGGTCCAGCTTCTTGGGAGCATGAGGATATGACCCTAATCCTGTTAAAGCACCAATAGTCTCTTCATAATTTTCAGCATCCTTATGCTCAACATTCATGAGCACAACCGCCAATGGGTTATCAATAATCTTCTCCTCTTCAAGTAATTCTTTCTCATCATCAAAGTAAATATCAGCCACCGAAAATACGTTCAGATCTTTGGGTTGCTTCACTGATTTGCACACATCAAAGAGAACTACTTCATCATTTATTCGGAATAAAAACTCATTGGCTCTTAAATCAATAAGCACGCTTCTTTTTGCAAGGAAAGGGCGCCCCAAGATTATGGGAACTTCTGAGTCTTCTTCACAATCCAAAATCACGAAGTCTGCCGGAAAGATGAATAAACAAACCTTTACCAATACATCACATAGAATACCAACAGGTCATTTTACCGACCTATCTGCCATTACGAGCCTCATATTGGTTGGAGTAGGATCACCCAACCCCAACTTTTTGTAAATAGATAATGGCATCAAATTGATGCTGGCTCCTAAATCGCATAATACCTTGGCAAAATTCAAAGAACCAAGTGTGCACGGAATAGTGAAAGCACCGGGGTCGGCCTTCTTCTGAACTAGTGATTGGGTAGCAATTGCACTGCAATGATGCACAGTATCTTTCAACTCATAGCTTGCTGCCCGCTTCTTTGTCAAAAGATCGTTCATAAACTTCGCATACCCAGGCATTTGTTCTAGTGCCTCCACCAATGGAACATTAATGGTCAGCTGCTTTAACATCGTCATGAATTTGCTGAACCTTGTATCATCCGCAATCTTCTTCAATCTTTGAGGAAAAGGTGGTGGTGGAAGTGGGATTGTTTTCTCCACGGCTTTCTTCTCCTCTTGCTTCTGTATTTCATTCTTTTCAGGCTGCAATATACTCAGTGTGACATCAAGGATGTCGTGGTCGGCTTTCACGGCGTTCTCACCATTAGTCTTATCATCATTGTCCGCTACATTATCGACCATTTTCTTGCATTTGTATGAAGTTTCCAGCACCTTACCACTTCGAGTAGTAATAGCCATGCATGATCCATTATTTCTTGGATTTTTCACGGTGTCACTAGGTAAGGTGCCAGCCTTTCTTTGATTGAGTGTTGCCGAAAGTTGGCTTAATTACTGCGCTATTTGCTTTATTGATGTGGAATGAGAGTCAACCAATTGCTTCATTGAGGACAAGTAATTTATTACCTCTGTTACTCCCGTGCTAGTTTCTTCCACTCCTTTTAATAGTTTAGCCATCATATCTTCCATATTTCCAGAACCAGATGTTGTGGTGTCACGTCTTCCTGGGGCAACGTACAAACCACTCTTGTCATTATTGTTCTTCCAACTACCTTGGTCCTTGTTTCCAGATTTATCATAATAGTTCTGACCTTGGTTTCCTTGGACATTGCCTTGGAAACCCCCTTATTGTTCAAGTAGTTGGCTTCTTCTTTCGAATCAGATTCGTCTCTTCCTTTTGATGCAATAGCTTTGACTTTTTTGGCCTTCCCTGATAATAGATGCTTTGTAAGAAGATCCACTTGTGTTTTCATGTGCGCCATATCTTGATCACGTTCTTCTTCTCTTCTCCTTTGGTCTGCAGTCATGCCAATAGATAAAGTGGGGCTTGCTACCTCAGAATCCCTGGTATGCCAAGATCTACTTTGCTTCGTCATCCGATCTAGAATATTACTTGCCTGCCCAAAGGTGAGGTCCATAAATGATCCTCCAGCCGCATTATCCACCACTGGTTTAGTTATTGAATTCAAGGATCTGTATAGTATCTCCATTAAGTGGACATTGGTCATGTGATGGTTTGGGCACCTCATAAGCTTCGTCTAGAACCTCTCCTATGTTTCGTGGAGAGCTTCAGTTGGAAGTTGTCGAAAATTACTGATCTCATCCCTCAATTGTGCTCTTTTGGATGGCAGAAAGAATCTTTCTAGGAAAGCGTCTCTCAATTGCCTCCAATTTGTAATAGAATCAGGAGTCAGCCCATTCAACCATAGAGTTTCCTCTCCAGACAGAGACAATGGAAATAAGCGTAATCGAATTGCATTCTGACCAACGCCAGGATTGTCAAACGACTTGCATATAGAAATAAAGTTGATCAGATGCATATTCGGATCATCGCCTGCTAGTACACCAAATAATCCCTTGAGTTGTAATAACTGAATCATGGTGCTTGTGATATTGAACTTGGCTCCAGATGCCAAGGGCGGAAGAATAATAGCTCCTGTGGCACCAGCTCTGTCCAGATCGTCACCATCATCATCAAACGGTATCTGCATAGCTCGGCATTCAGGTCTAAATTTGACTTGACGATCTCTACTATTAGCAGGTGTCGCCACCTCAGCATCACGCCTAGGGTTTAGTAACTCATCATCACCTAGGTCCTCATCATCTGGATTTGTTGCTCGCCCAGGGTTATCAATATTCTGTTGATGCACTTGAGCAGCCATCCTTTCAATTTCACGTTATGCATCCATTAATGCACTGAACAAACCTGAATAAAACAAAAACAACAACTAAAAGTAAAAGTACGAGAATCTTTGACCAAAGGGTCTAGTAACTATCACAAACTTAGTTGACAACCGTATTCCCCGGCAACGGCGCCAATTTTTAATAATGCTTAATCTACAGCTCTCGTAAGAGTGTAAATCGGTTGTTGTCAAATATATAACCCAACTGGGTTGGGTATCGATCCCACAGAGAATAGCCGGTCAATAAGTAAGCAAATATTATTAGACTTTTGGTGCAAGTCTCGTAAGAAAAATGGGGGATTGTCAGGTGCAAATAATGTAAACAAAATATTAAAGTAAAAGCTGAAAATAGCAAAGTAAAAAGAAAGAATGTTTGGTAAGATGTTAACCAATGAGAATTGAGAGTTGGGGTTATGTCCACCTTCTGAGTTGTACGTATCTATTGACTGTGAGTTGTGCGGAATTCAGACATGCATGTGCTTATAGAGAATTGTATTCTATAGTAAATCCAAGCGTCTTTCGACCTAACAAGGACTATTTCACTTTAACTCTTTCGAGCTTAAAGCGTATCTAATGGTACAAATTCTCCAAGAGGTTAATCCAGTTACGGCACTAACTTTTTAATAGGGGTTGGTGCCCTATTACCTTGACATTATCTCTTTTCCAGACATATAACTTTTCTTTCGAGCAAGTTAATGCTATACTGGCGTATTTTAAGTGTTTCCAACCACAAAGAATTTAGATTGAGATGAAAAGAATAATGATATAAGCAACATACGTGTCACGAATTCACAAACTCATAGCAATAGATAGTATCTCATAAGGCTTCCATAACCCCAACAGAGAAGTTTAGCTACTCATGATTGCAACGCAAAACACAATAGCAATTATCATCATACCAAAATAATCTCACGATAAGTATAGGGGTAAGAATGGCGTGAGTTCCTTGCTGAGTAACATTTCTCTTGTTGTGGAAATTAAGAATTGAATAGATGAAGAGAATAATAGTAAAAAGTAGAATTAATGGAAGAATTAGAATCCAAATTGTAAGTTGTGGAATTAGAAGTAGAATGAATTGAAAGGTAAGATGAATGATGAATTGTAAGAAGAATTAAAAGTAGAAGTGGATGATAAAAATCTCTAGCAAAATAGGGTATTTATAACACCCATATACTATTCTTACTAAGCTACTGCATTACTTAACCCATTCCTACTGGTTACTGCATCATTATCCTAATCCTACTAAGTTACTGCATTACTTAACCCATTCCTACTGGGTTACTGCATCATTATCCTAATCCTACTAAGATACTGCTAGTCCCCAAAGTCTTTAGAATTGCTGTTTTTGCCCGGGACCGATTTCCCATGCATCACTTTTGGTCCTTGGCGCCCAAGCTCTTCTTTCCTTCTTTCGTGAAGCTTCCTTTGGCATCAAGTTATCCATAAAATGCTGAAATCTTCATCATTTATACCTGAAAACTTGCTAATCACGTTTGTTAGCTCACTTACAGGAAAAGGGACTAAAAGTGCATGAATTATATATTTTGTCATCAAAACTTAGCTAAAATATGGGTAAAATATAGTACTTTAGGCGTGTAAATTCGCCTATCATCAATACACAACACCGGCGATAACCCGTATTATGATTTGGATGATGCAAAAGTGTAGTATGAGTACCGAACATATGGTACTCAGTAGGCAACTACTGACTGAGATCCAAAGATAATGCGGATATATACAACATATAAACGAAAATGGATTCTAAACTCAAATGTCCAACAACCACATAATAAAGATACTGAGATAGTAAGGGCAACTATCCTACCAATATCCAAGAAACTAACATAATAAGGCTAAGGAATGAATATAGAATCTAAAAAAATGATGGAAGGGAGAGATATACAGTAATACCATAGCTACAAAATAAATAGATATACATATATAGATATAAGAAAGGTCAATTCAAGGTACAACTTAAGTCATCAGACTAGAATCTTAGGACCTCATAATCATAGTAGGAACTAGTGCTAGTATACTCATGGTTTCTAATCCATACAACTAATCATGAGTTAATCATACATAATAATATAATCGAAAGATGAAAGAGTAAAAATCATACCTCAAATCTCAATATTGTATCACTAAAAAGCTATCGTAAATTAGCCATAACAATAATCATAACAACAATAATAACAATAGCAACAACAAAGCAAGTAATCGGCTAGTCCAGACAAATAATACCTAATCAGGCCTTTCACGAACCCTCGCTGCCCTAGCTTCAGAAGGTTCAATCAATATACAACACACTATAAGCCACACTCATCACCCATACCTATGCAACCCCTTATAAGGATGATAGATATAGGCGCATACTGGTGATAGGCAATGCGCATGCAAAGATGAATACAACAGAATCCAAAATATCATAATTGATCCGAGGATCATAATATATATCCGAACTCGAAACAGTAAGTATAATAAATATCATTACCATTATCATCATAACCATCATTATCATAATCATCCTTTAGCATTGCTGGGTATATAAACATATCATCATAATTATCCTTCAATCTTTTTGGGTTTATAAGAACATCATCATGATCATCCTTCGACTTTGCCGAGTATACAAGCATATCATCATAATCATCCTCTGGCCATGTTGGTTATATAAGAATTTATCATAATCATCCTTCGGCCTTACCGGATATATAATCATATATTCATAATAATCCTCCAGCCGTGCCAGGTTGTAACACCTCAAAAGTCCAAGCCATTATTAGAACCATCCTTCAATGACACCCTCGTCCTTTGGGGCATCAGACTACTAGATTCACATTGTCAGTCATGTGTTAGTACCCCTGGCAAGGTACCAACACCCTTCCAACTGGGTTGTAAGTTGGACCCTGATAGCTCAGATTATGGCATGTCGGTTGTAGTCAGCTCCCACAGTCTTAGTACAGTATCAGTGTATTTTAGCTCAGGTTTTCTGACCAAGTGTATAGATTTTCAGTTATTTACTTATACAGAATTTAGTCTTTTAGATTATCTCAGAAATATATTTATGCTTGATCTTGCATTAAACGTGTCCATGTAATTTTTCATATGCAGTACCCATGCATGATCCTCAGTTCAGTTTTACATTCTATTTAGTTTTATATGAGATTTACTACAGTATTCATGTTTTGTCATTTCCCAGCCTCAACTCTACTTGTTCTACAAAAGTAAAGATTAAATAACTAAGTGTAGTGATTCACCAGCTTATCAGATATGTTTGTTACTCATTCTTTAATATACTCTAGCTTTCCGTTTATTTCAGTCTCTTGGTGAGTCTACTAGTACTTAGCATGCATGTTTTTAAGATTATGTACCTATTCAGTTTTACGTATTGAATTCACTCCCACTTACTCAGTACATTCCAAAGTACTAATCCACATATATGTCTACGTGCTATGTTGCCTCATAATATAGGTGCCAGTTGTTGCCTACACATCAGAATCAGACAATTGCAGCTTCCAGATGGCAGGTGATGAGTTCTCCTATTTTGGGGACTCTAGTCAGCTGTAGTTCCTGTACTTTTCTTTGATTATTCATGTGTATTGATTAGTGGTGGTTGGAGGCAAGTCCCAGCTATCTATAGAAAGTATTGTAGAGGTTTCATAAATAGTCAGTCAGAGTCATGAAATATAAATTCTAGTTCTCTCTTCAGTTTTATCAGGTTGTAAACTTTATCAGTATTTTGTTTATCCAGATTATGTCATGATTATGTTTTCGCACAACAAAATTAGCTCTTTTATTTATTCTAAATCAGTTGCTCAAGTAGCATGCTAGCTCATGGGTTAGTTTGGGATCACTTGTGGTTCTAAGCACCGTGTTACGACTAGGGATCAGTTTCAGATCGTGACATTGGTATATAGGCATATCATCATAATCATCCTCCGTCCTTATCGGGTATATACGCATATCATCATAATCATCCCCCTGCCTTGCCGGATATATAAGTATATCATCAATGCGTGCACACACACGCACACCCATATATATATAAACATCAATATTGTATTTTATCATCGAGTTTTACCCAGAATTCAGATCATCAATACCATCATCCTCTTTTATCCTATACTGGAGAGATATGTATATTGATATATAATAAGTGCAAAGAATTAAGATGTGGCTGAAGTGTAATTCCATAAATTCATTTCTCGAGGTAAACTTTGGAACTAAAAATTATTATAAAAGTGTAGAAAGGATCAGAATCTATCACGATCGGAGTAAAAAGTAGTATCAGAATCGTAGATCAAAATCTGTCTCGGTCGAATCTTTAAAACATTATTTTTCAAATCTCTTTAAGCATAGGTTATTCATTAAGAGGGTGCAAAGAAAAGTGGGCTTTAACTCCTATTTAGGAAAAATAGTAATAATATCATATTTTAGTTGGAACCGTATCATTTACCAATTTAATGACCATGAAAGTACCGGATATATGCATACTATCATCAGTATTCAAATAATAGAAACATAAGCATCAATATATCTATAAACTACAACCATATCCTTTAAAAGGATAAACACTTCCCAGATGTCCAACCGATATCATAATATAGCCTTGGGCCCAATAATGTGCATAATCATGGCCTTAGGACAACATACATATCCGAACCCATATCAATAGTCATAAACGTAAGCATCTCATATCTATAAGCCATATCGTATCCATAAGACGTATCATATTTATAGGCTATAAATTATATTTATGGGGCATATCTTATATATAGACCATAAATTGCGTCTATGAGGCTCACCACGTCTATAGGCCATATTATCTCTATAAGGCATATCTCATTTATAGGCCACATTGTATCTATAAGTCATATAACATCTATATGCCACTTTATATATATAAGACATATCATATCTATAGGCCATATTATATCTATAAGCCCTCCTACATTTGTAGGCCACATCATATCTATAGGGCATCTCATATCTATAGGCCACATTATCATAACTATGTTTATGCCTATATCATTAAGCATGTCGATAGACCACATCAAAGGTCAAATCTTAAAGTCATATCATAGCTACAAGCTATTAGTCATAAATTGGGAAAACCATCATCATTCACCAAGTCATGAAGTAACTTTATACTAAAGGCTCAATAGCCTCAACTATGTCTAACATGTGTGAATATGTCCACAAGGTCTAACATAAGTCTTGGCCTAAGCTGGGCAGGAGAAACCAACTTCTAATCCTCAAATTCCATATCTAGTCAATTTCTGCCTCGGACTAGGATAAGGTGTCTATATTGACATCTAGATGGTACACATAAGCCATAAATAGCCCTAAGATAGGAATTTCACCTAGAACATTAGCAATTAAGTCAACTCCTCCTAAAGTATGGTTTCAAGGTTGTTAAAAGGTCCACATAACGGTATTCATACTAATCACGCTTCCAACACTTAAGCTACATCCCAAATCTAGCACTATACCATAATCATACTATGGATCCCATATTTAACCAAGAAGAAGGAAATAGGTTCATAGGGGTATAACAAGTATTTTACCTTACGGGTCAATTTAAACATCTAATACCCAAACTCCAATAATCAAGACAAAGCTAAGGTGTTCTATCGATAATCAATTTTAACATTCGCATCATGCAATATATAAAACACATCATCTTGTGAAGAAAAGTAAACAAAAGCCTACCTCAATGTTGAACTACAGATCGTTAAATCATTCACTAAATGTCCATCTTCACTCCATGATCTCCAAATGTCTCTATGCTATCAAAACTGTAATCTACGTGTCATTAAGAGTTAAATGAGATTTATATTACCATATTATGGGTCAGGTCAAATTTTGGGTCAAGAACGGACCCTTGAGGCACGTAAATAGAATAAAAATTGAACATGTTACGAGGTACCTCGAAGGACAAAGAAGTTATGTTCAAAAGTTGAGCACAAACGGAGCACAAATCAGGTCTCAAATTGTAACGACCTAAAATTTTGATAAAATATGTGTTTTGTGTGATTTGACTGTTTTACCACTTCCTATAGTTACATTGTGGTATTTCTGGCATGTCGGGGTTGATTGGAATGGTTCCCAATGCATTTTGGTAGCATTTGTGCAATATTATAGTTTTTTGAGGCTTCGAGAGTCTTATTATGGACTTTTGTGGTTATCTTTTTATCCGTATCATGGATGGCTGAACCGATTACGCCAACAGATACAGAACATTAATTTTAGGATAGTAACATGTTTGGTTTAGTTCTGTGGCTTTTAAATCTCATTTTCGGCCCTTGATTTGAAAATTGTAGTTTTAGATTTCATGGATCAACTTTGTGAAAATGACATCTTTTCAAAAATTGAATATAGTCATTAAGTTCGAAGCTTTGAATTTAGCGTGGTTACATATTTCATTTAGGTAAAAAGATTCCAAATGAATCCCGATGCATTGATGGGAACTTGGAAAACTTTCCAAGTTTATCTGGTTTTCTGGTGCTTGTGCGATCGCACAAGAGGGTGCCGCGGACGCACCAGGTGCAGAGGGAGTACTGAGATTGCACAAAATGGGGTGGCGATTTCCATATCCCCTTTTGAGGCAGTGTGTGTGATCGCACACCTAGGAGTATGATACCTGATGACCTGGACTGGGTATAAATTAAGACTTTTTCATGATTTTTATCCATTCTCTAACTTTCCTCTTGATAGTTAAACCCTAATATAGTGTGAGGGCTTAAAAGTGAAGTTTGTGGGCTCTTGGGAAGCTAGATTAACATCCATTTCTCAATTCTTTTACGAATTTAAGGCAAGAATTTACTCTTTTCTTAATTTGATTTGATTATTGTTCAAAACCCAAAAACCTTATCACTTGATTTAAACCCCAAATTTTACTCCTTTTCACGTGACTAATGTTCCTACTCCTATAATCATTTGTTTTTCCTTGATTTCATCTTCAAAACAACTTCAATTCTTGATTTTAAAGAGCATTTCAAAAGTTTTACCCGGTAAAGTTTAAAAATGGATTTTCTTCGATTTGAACCTCGTTTTTAACTAGATTTGACTTGGGTTTTCAACTATAGGTTGCTAAAAGTACGAAAACCGCATTTTTGAAATAAAGTTTTGATTTTACCTTTCTTTTTCAAAAACCTGCTTTGGAATTTCGTTTGACCTCGAACTAAAAGTAGGCAATATGGGTATTATTAACTTTATTTTGACACGTAGATTTTATATTTCTTGGTTTTAGTTGATTTTGAGATCGTTCGTAAGAATTAAGATCGTGGGTTGAGGTGTAGCGGACTGATTTTGGTCAGTCCGGCCTTCGAGGTAGGTTATGGCTTAACTCTTTCAGATCGGGCTAGATAGTTAATTCATATACAAAATTCATGTTACGGAAATGGGAACTAATCATGAAAATCCAATCCGACAGATGCTTCCTACAACCAAGGAACATAAAATTAAGTGCAAAAATATACATAACACGGAAATTCTCAAGATATAATCTAGGCTAACCCCGATTTTCTCCTTTAGGTGACCCTTTTTTTTAAGGAAAGTAAGACTGTAAGAGTTTTCTCATGATCCATCAAAGTCATGCAAGCTAGTTGGTGCAATGAGAGCAGCTAGTCCCATCTGTCCTTGCCATCTTTCTCTTTTTCTTTCTGTTTCTTTTCCTCTTTCTCTTTCTTGAAACATTGTCCATATTCCTTGACGGGCCGCCACAAACGCTAATCAGCTCAACATTCTGAGATGTATGTTCCTTTTGAACTGCCATTGCTGCTTGATCCACCTCTAGAGCTTTTTTCTCATACCCTTTATATAGTCCCCTATCTGTGGCAATGTTATGATACTCAGCAGACGCCCGTGAACTGGAAGGGAGAGATGGTTCAAGTACCATAGAAAAGCCACTTTCAGTATTTTTTTGCAGAACTGGGAAAAGTTCGCGACTTTGCATTGCTCGTAGTTTCCTTCTCCATCTCCTACATTTATTCTCGTACTCCAGGCGAATTCCCCAACAAGCTTCCTCCTTATACACTCCAGATACCTCAAAAAGGTCATAATCATTTGGGTTCTTCCCTTCTTTATTGCCAAAAGCATGCCACAATGATTCAAATGGTATGTAGATGCAACACATGATAGGAGACTCGAACCAATATTCATGGATGTCATAGTTCAAGGAATGTTTTCTTTCAGGGTCAGATTTGCAGGCCAATGTAACTACTAAACTCACATTCCCTTCACTAGGACCGTAACACATTGAAAAACCCATGAATTTATCAGTATACCAAGACGGGTTCAGATCAATTGAGATCTCCTTTTGATTTACGAACTGATAATCGAACAATTTCGGAATTCTCAATTTGGGAAAAGAAATGAGAAAAGAAGCCCTTTGGTGGAAGTCACACTGCAATAGGAATTATTATTAATAAAAATCAGTTTAAAGAAAATATTCAACATTCACATATTTGTGGGATAGCTAAAAACCTGGATGCAAGTTCTCAGAAAATGTCTCAGAAACTTCTGCACATTAACTTGTTCACTTGAGACATTTTGGCAGTCGGATTTTTCATGCCCACACCATGATATTAAGAGCTTACGCATCTTGCGACACTCAGTTACGAGATGTCTGATGCTCTTCAAAGCTAAATGATAATCTGCATCTAGAATCAGTAAGTGTGGGGGTAGCTCTTCTGGTAGTTCATTAAGATCCTGACAGAATTGTACGTTCAGATGCTGAAGGTGTAAGAGTTCTTTGATGCTTTTGGGTAAACAAGAAATATTACTTCTACTAACATCCAAACGTTTTAAGGATTGCAACGATCCTAAATCCTCAGGAAGTCCACCCAAAATATTGAGATTACCAAGATGAACATGATTCAAGAAGGATAAAGCTGATAGTTGATGGAAAACAAAAGTTGAGGAATGCTGCACATGTTGTAAAACATGTGAGAATCGTAAATCCCTCAGTTTGCCAAGATTCGTGATGGAGGGAGGTAGTTGGTAGATTGAAGTTTCTCTCGCATCAAGTTCCTTTAACTCATGCAGATCACCAATGTTTTCTGGAAGATTCTCTAGCTTTTTGCACCTGCGGAGGAAAAGACGTTGAAGATTCATCAAATTACAGAGGCTGTTTGGTAGACTTACAAGATATTCACAACCCTCCAGAATGATCTTAGTGAGACCGCTCAGATTCCCAATAGACAAAGGCAGTTCTCTTATCCGGGTAGACTCCATAGTCAGTTTTTTCAAGCAACGCATATCTCCGTTAATTTCCGGAAATGTGCCTAATTTTGGACAATTAGATATCTTGAGCAGTTGTAGGGATTCCATCTGAATAGAGCTTGGAATCTTCTTTAAGTTCAAACATTTTATTAATTCTAACCGACGAAGCTTCTTTTGAATTCCAAGAGATATGGGGAGCTCTACCAATCCAGAACATAGGCATATATGAAGATATTCCAATTTTTGTGATTCAAAGAGGCTGTTTGGCAACGTTGCAAGTGTTTTGCAACCTTTAATATAGAGATATTCAAGATTTTCTGTAGTGTCTGGAATACTTCTAAGAACTCCACAATCTCTTAACATTAAATCTCTAAGGCCGCTGAGAGACGTGGGCAAGCTTCTTATCTTGGGGGATCCTATATAGAGTTTTGATAAGCGCCGCATATCTCCACAGATTTCCGGAAATCTTTTTAAATTTGTGCATTTTAAAAGGTCGAGAGTCTCAAGAGATTCCATGGTAACAAATTTTGGAAGCTCCTCAAGTTTGACACAACCATACAAATTCAAATAAGTAAGCATTCTGCAATGTCCAAGAGAGGGATGGACCTCTTGCAAATTTTCACACCCCTCCAAAACTAACATCCCCAAGTTTGGTATATCACCAAAATTAGGGGTTTTTGTTAACCCAAGGCTGTCCCCAAGGTCCAGATGCTTCAAGTTGCTCAAATTCTGTTTTCATTAAAAATAAATATATATAAACATAATGTTTCTATGAAGTACCATCTAGCTTATATATTACTCCTAGTAGAGATATGTGATTCTATTTTATGGAGGAAAAGTAAAGAGAAGTGATAGTTTATATGAGTTCACATTACTGAGAACCATGCTCTCAACTTGTTTCTACAGCTTAAATAGAGAGCAAAGAAGACAAGATATTTACGTGAAAACTTCTTTGCTCAAGAGAGAAAAATGCAATCTACCCTTGACGAATTTTCCAGAACTCCACTAATAAACCTGAGCAATGTTTAGACAACAACCTATTGCAACCTAGGAATTTAACCGTTAAATCCCTCCCCCATACAATAACTCTATTGTAATTTCTCTCTACAATAACTCTATTACAAGGAAATACTCATAGTCAACAGCATACCGAACAAAACTGACCTGAAATACCTACGAAAGATTCTCAAAAGAGGAGTAGGTTTACAATGCTAAAAGTAAAAGACAAAGACTCAACAACTTAGAACTCATCATGACCAGTCAAGTAAGAACATGTTCTTCAGTTGTTGCAGCTTTGTCTTGTTGGAATACTTCGGTGGCTTTGCAGAAGGAGTTCAAATGATTTCTATATCTACAAAACTAGGTTTTACTTCTTATAAATATATATGGACAAGAGAGGGGGACCATATTCTGCAATTTTGCCACTGTGGCAGCAGCATTATGACTGTTAGAGTTGACTCTGAGAAATGGACCAGTTTCTTAAGGTAGCATATTTGGTTTCTCAACAAGTTTGTCAAATCTTCAAAACAACGCGTAATACTTCAATGTCCATGCTTCATCTAATTCATGAGCATTGAACCTATCAAACAAAAAAAAAACTGAAACTTTTTTGTATTGGAATGAGAGAGAGAAAGAGAGAACGGCTATTACCTTTGATATTGGCCAAAGTTCGACAAGACAACTTCTATAAAACCGAAGTACAACGAGCTGTGATGGTTCAAAGCTTTCTGGCAATGAAATTGAAGGATACCCACCCCACTCAATAAACTGCAAGCTGGAAGGAAGATAAGTGATAGCGCAGGCCGAGCTAAAAGTTCCTAAACCAATTATGAGTACTCGTAAGCTTTGCATCCCCATGAAGATTTTGCTACAATTGACAAGTTCATCTTCAAAATCATAATCTTTTGGAATACATAGGCTTTTCACCTTTTCTGTCATCTGTAAAGAATGAAATGCATATATAATTGCCAATAAATAAATATGAAGCCAAAAAAAAAAATTAACAGAACTAAGAGCTTATGAAATTATTAATTACTTTAAATAATGCTTACCAACTTCCCTCTTAAAAGGTCACGGACCTCCTCAGGAAGCCATATTCTGCTGTTAGCGTACTCTTCCAGTATGACATTTTGAGCCATTTCTCTTATTATATTATGCATCACAATTCTATTATTTATGCCGGTCACTAACAGAGATTTTTCAATAAGATGATCCATTATCAGTTGAAAACCACGACTCGCGTCTCTCAGTACTAGTTCAACATAAAGACCAAAATTGTAACCACCAAAGCATGCAATATCCATAAATGCAATATCTAGAAATATTTCCTTCTCATCTTTGTCGAGCCCTTCAAAACTAAGCCTAAGCTTTCCTAGAATATCATTGTGAGGGATTCTCTTCAGCCGATCAATTATGTGTCTCCAGTGCTTTTTGTCTCGTCCATAAAATGAAGAACCTAAAACTTTAAGAGCTAAGGGGAGTCCACCAGCATACTCCACCACTTGCCTTGAAAGATCCATAAAATCTTTTTTTGGTGATTTTTCTCTAAAAGCATGCCTACTGAACAATTCAAGCGCTTCATCATCGGATAATAGTTGAACTTCATACACGTTATCCCCAGCGTGACTGATTAACAGGTGCTTATCTCTTGCTGTTAAAATAATTCTGCTACCCCTACCAAACCACTCTGGCCCTCCAACTAAAAATTCCAACTGTTTTCGTTGGTTTATGTCATCAAGAATGATCAAAACTTTCTTCTGGCGAAGCCTATTGCTTATAAATGTGGCACCTACATGTTCACTAGTTATAGTCTTCTTTATACCCAAGAGCTCACGAATGAGAGCTTGTTGTAACCATGTTATTCCCTTTTTCTGGTACATCGCCCCAACATCAAGAAAACAACCAGCATCAAATTTATGGAAATATTCCCCATATATTGCACTTGCAATTTCTGTTTTACCGATACCACTCATCCCCCATATTCCAACTGAAAGAACATGAACATTTGATTCAATATCTAATAGTGAGATTACTTTCTCAATTTGAGATTGTATACCCACTAAACCGTCTGAAAAGGGTGAAATAACATGAAGGGACTTGGATGATATCTCGTCAACCACCTTCTTGATGCATTCTCCCTCATCCCTACACGTTACAACAACCAAAACAAACCCATAAACTCTAGAAATCAAACCCATTTTCCCAAGATGCTTCAAATGGACGAAGTAAAACACAGGGCTATAATGATACCACACATAAGTTTAAATTAGCAGTAGTTATTATCAACTCACCATTTTACTTTTGGAAAGCTAACATTATACTAGAAATTAGAAGCCTTACCTGTGTATTAGAGTACTGATAAGATTGAAATTAATTTCACCAATTATTCATAATTCCTGACTATATGTTTTGCATTTCACAAGAATATGTGGCAAAATATTTTCAATCAATGATTTATAAGTACTAGAAATTTTAATATATTAATGGACATGATAATGTGTTGCTATGACTGTAGGATTACTAAATTTTTGGAAGCAAATTTATGAAATTAATTATCTAGATCATGGTTAGCACCTTGCTTTAGTCAATTAAATCTTAGAGATTAATTTTAAACAATGATATGTGTTCCCAATCCAAGTAGGACTTTGGGAAAAAAAGATTTAGTTTAATTAATTCAAATTCGAAAATGCAAAATAAGAAAAAAAGATTCCCCCATTTTCTCTTCTAAGACAAGAAAAGTAATAAATAAATATAAAAAGGAAAGAAATGTTACTTGTAATTTTGTAAATGGTGCCCTTTTAGTTTCCCAGCCACCGCAAATGCATTCCTCCATCTCTCAACCTTCTCCATATCATCTATGTACTTTTCCTCGTGTTTGGAAAATGACTTAGCAAAAGGGTTTTTTTGCTGGCATACATCTGCTGGACTAACATCATAGAAGACTGGAATAACAATCTGCTCCAATTCATTTTTGCACTTTATGATGTGTGCAAGCTCCTCCAAGCACCATATTGAGGATGCATAGCATCTTGAAAATATCACGACCACGAATCTGGCCTCTTCTATGGCATTCAAAAGTTCACCAGAAATTGGTTTTCCTGTTTCCAGCCGCTCATCGTCTTTGAAAGTGTGGATTCCTCTCTGGTCTAGAGCATTATAGAGATGACTCACAAAGATTCTACGTGTATTTTTACCTCTGAAACTCAAAAAGACATCGTACTTAGAAATTTTGGAAGAAGAAGCATGAGACATTGTATAAGAATATGCTAAAGCCTAACAAGGAAAATCAGCTTTGGGTGTATGGCAAGGAAACTCATATTATATAGTTGTTCTGCTGCAAAATCATCATATCGTCATTATATTATAATGTATGTAGAAAGCCATTAAGTTAAAATAGAATTACTAAAATATCCTTCAAAAGTTGAATGACAATTTTGCCCTTTACTTGAACATTATCTTAAACTTACATGTTAATCAACTAAAAAGTAAAGTTAAATTATGTTTCTGTTGCACTAAAAGACTTGGAAACGCCAATAAATCACTCTTCGATTTTTCGTCTCATTTTTAAATTGTAGTCCAGGTAAACACATCCTACTGGGTAATGACTCTTTGATTAATCTTGAAAAAAATCAGTTCATCATCTTACAAGCTTGAAAAGGCATGGAAGCTAGCTTTGTTTTAGTTAATCCCCTGTATCAAGAAGACCAAAGGCTCTTGGACAGTTGTGAAGAACCAATGAAGTGGCGGGGCAGCCATATCTCGACACTGACAATGGTGAGAAGCTCATGCATGTTCAGCCTGGAAACACCATAGTCCTTGACATTCACATATCTGTATTATATATCCTCACAAAGGTTGTGTTATCCTCAGGTAAAATCTCTTTGTTTGAATTGTAAATAGACTTTTCCCTTGTTAGATGTCTTAGGATTTTCCTTCTTATTAGGAAGAGAGTAAAAAAAAAATTGAAAATAAATTTAAGTTCTTTGTGAAATTGGAAAGATACAAACTTCCAACACTATGGGTTTTGTAGAATTATTTTATTTTATTTTTTGTTGTTGTAGTAGAATCCTGCCTCTATTTTGGACTAATCTGTGGTTCAGTTTGAAAGACTATTCGTATTTGAGTTATACAGAATTATTGAATATTTACTAGTGCAATGCGTGTACCCAAATACTAGTAAAGAGAAATATTTGAAGCCTCAACGGCAAACTAATTCTCAGCTATGAGACTGCAGAATTAAAGTCCACGGGAAAATTTGCAATCATCTTCCTATCTTTCATAACGATACTTTTTTCATTATTTGTGAGAAATTAAAAAGTGAAACATGGGAGTAGACCTAAATTGGCCAAAACAAATTGCAGTTAAAATAATGGATTTGAGACTGAGTCAGTGAGACTGATACAAGCCGTTAGACTTTAAGCTTGTTGAGACGAACGTACTCTTAATTTAATGTTGTTAATAATATCCAGGTGTGTTCTTATCATTACTTATTTGTATTATATACATTTTTTTTCACAAACATGGATCCAACTACTTATGAAGTTTCCATGCAACATCATTTGGGTCAACAAACACAAAGAAAAAGAAAGTTTACTTACTAATTTATTCAGATCCTGTTCTGATGTATTTCCGACCTCAGCAAATTCATCCCTTCATCTTTTGAATCTTATCCATATCATCTTTGAATTCATCCTGTTGAGAAAATGAGTGAACTGATGCGTCCAAGTCCAACTTCCTAATTGCGGGGGAAAAAATGATGAGATAGAGATAGATAGATATATGGAGAGAGAGTGTGTAGTCTCTTTAAGCTTGTAATACAATGAAATTGGGGCAAAATTTAAGTTTTCTCCATTTTGACTTGTGAAAATATAAAAGGAAAAAGTTATTGAATTGTTGTAACTATATTATTGAGGCTCTATTTCTTAGATATTATATTCTAATCCTTTTTCTAATGGAATATTACATAACAATTCGATTTTATATGTTATTCTTATTCCTAATCATATTCTAATACTCTACTCAAGTTGGAGCATAGAATACATATGTACCAAGCTTGTTATGGATGTAATTAATACGAGGGTCGGTGAAGGACTTGATAAAGATATATGTAAGAAAATTGATAATGACTACTCTAGATGTCTGGGAGACCTCAATTGAGAAGGAACAAACTGAAAAGTGATTTGAAAAGTAGTAAACATCGCCAGAAAGTCGATCAGTCGCTAAAAAATTATCGAAAACTGATATCAACTATATGGGTCAACTCGAAATCGGTGAGTAGATCTTGAACAAGAAAGTCGTCAAAGAACTGGATGAAACTTGCTGACGCGCCTAATTATTAGATTTGATGACCAAAAAGTGGTTAAATCTGAGGAAAAATTATTTGGGTAGGGTCGGAATGACAACACTATCATACGTAAAAATAGAAATTATATGGGTAGGGTGGGAATGACGGCACAACCCTACTGAAAAAGAGGGATTATATGGGTAGGGTGGGAATGACGGCGACCCTACAGAAAAAGAGAAATTATATGGGTAGAGTTGGAATGATGACACAACCCTACTGAAAAAAAAAATTATATGGGTATAATTGAAATTATGGCACGACCCTACGCAAATCAAATATGAGGAGCCACCATAAAAACGCATAGAACGTCACATTTCACTGTGCTATGTAATTCAGCTATGAGAAAATAGTCCGAAATGATGCAAGGTACTATGCAAATTAAATACGAGAAGTAGTCCGGAGAGATGCACGATGCTACGCAAATATGATATGAGAAAGTAGTCATCAGATAGATGCGATCGACGCAATCAGATATGAGAAAATAGTCACCAAAAAGATACACGGTGACCCAAGTTTTGCTAACATAATCATTGGCCAAACAGGTGGCATATATGGATTATAGTCGCTCGCCAGTAGCGGAAACTCTTTGATTCTTTATCAAGATAGTGAAAACTCTGATACCATGTGAGAAATACAAGAGAAGAATAATATTGAATTGTTGTAACTACATTATTACATTGAAGACCTATTTATAGACACTATATTTTAATCTTTTTTCTAATAGGACACTACATAATAATCCTTTTTCAAGTAGGATTTTATATACTATTCCTACTCATATTCTAACATGAATCAATCATACCTCGTCTGTAAAGTGATATAAATTCATCGGCATGCCAAATAAAACAATAACCCAGAAATTGAAGAAAAATCAAACTTACTTTTCGTAACAGTTCAGAAGAAACACTCAAAAAGCACAAAGAAAAATAAAAAGACTGACCACGAAGAGTTCCATAGTCCACCAGATTCTCTCAATAGACTCTCCATTCTCGCATAAATAAATGGAAAAATGCTCTGTTTCCATCCTGAACTATACACAAAATTGCTGAGACACATCCGAACTTTAGAAGGGTCTTATTATCTCTGAACTAATTAAAACCGTGTTTTTGGCATGGCACATCAGTAAATCAACACACTGAAGGTCCATATAGGCACAGGTATGTGCCACATAGGCACTAAAGTTGCCAAAAATATAGGCACGCGTATGTGCCACATAGGCACTAAGATTGCCAAAAATTTGATTTTAATTAGTTTAGCGCTAATAGGACTCTCCTAAAGTTTAGATGTGTCTCAGCAATTTCGTATATAATTTAGAACGGAAACAATGCATTTTCTCTAAATAAATCAACATAACTGAATGACAAACTTAAAGTAAGAAGAAATTCCTCCATTGAACACCATCTTACTTCATATTCACCAGTCAATTGAATCTTTTGGGGAATAAAAGAAGACAAAAGGAGGGAGGGCTGTCGACAGAACATTTTCCTATCCCTTGCAAATAATTGGAAAAAGTAATTTTTTATTTTGCAAACAGTTAAGAAGATTAAGGTACAAATCATTAAAAAAAACATAGAATAGCATATGTATCATAAAAACGTGCAGACATCAGGGATTCACTACTAATTTTGAATCCGACATAATTACAGTAACTTTCTTTACTTCAAACAAAGACTTCCGCATCACTCGTTGCTTCTATCTCATACTCCAGGCGAATTCCCCACAGTAATTCATTCCCGTAAAATGAAGATACCTCCAACAGGTAATAATCTCTAGTGTTCTTCCCTTCTTTATTGCCAGAAGCATGCACAGTGTTTCAAATGATATGTAGGTGCATGCTAGCAAAGTGTTTTTTCATGATCCATCAAAGTCATGCAAGCTGCTCTCATCTGTCCCTGCTATCTTTCTCCTTTTCTTTCTATTTCTTCTCCTCTTTCTCTTTCTTGAAGTATCGTCCATTTTCCTTGATGGGCTACCACAAACTCTAATCACCTGAACATTTTGAGATTTGTGTTCCTTTTGAACTGTCATTGTTGCCTGATCCACCTCTAGAGATTTTTTCTCATACCCTAAGTATAGTCCGCTATCTGTAGCAATGTCATGCTCAGTAGACGCCAGTGAACTAGAAGGAAGAGATGGCTCTGGTTGCTCAAGTACAATGTAACAGACACTTTTAGTTGTTACTGAAGTATCTTTTCCCGGAACTGGAAAGATTTTGGGACTTTGTGTTGCTCGTTGCTTCCTTCTCCATCTCCTATCTTTATTCTCATACTCCAGGCGAATTCCCCAATATGCATTCACTCTGCACTCTGTAGATACCTCAAAAAGGTAATAATCATTTGGTTTCTTCCCTTTTTTTATTATCAGAAGTGTGCCACAATGTTTTAAATGGTATGTAGAAGAAACACATGATAGGAGACTTGAACCAACACTTGGTGACATACTTCAAGGAATGTTTTCTTTCAGGGTCAGATTTGCAGACCAATGTAGCCACTAATCCCACATACATCGCATTACAACCACAAAATATCGAAAACCCCATGATCATCGAACAACTCGGGACTTCTAACTTCAGGGAAAGAAATGAGAAAATAGTTCTTTTGGTGGAAGTCACACTGCAACAAAAATTATTATTAATAAAAATCAATTTGACAAGAATATTTAAAATTCATATATATGAGGCAGAGATAAAAACCTGGATGAATGTTCTGAGGAAATGTTGTAGCTACTTCAGCACATTAACTTGGTCACTTGAGACACTTCGACATTTGGATTTTTCATGTCCACACCATGATATTGTGAGCAAACGTAGCTTAAGATAATTACTAGATTTCTGATGGTCTTAAAGGCTAAATGATAATCTGCAAATAGTTGCCTTAAATTTGGTGGTAGCTCTCCTGGAAGTTCAGTAACATTTTGACAGAATTGAATGTCCAAGATTTTTGAGCCATAAGAGTTCTTTGATGCTTTTGGGTAAAAAGAAATATTGCTTCCACTAACATCCAAATGTTCCAGAGATTGCAAAGATCCTAAAGTCTCAGGAAGTCCACCCAAAATATTGAGATTGTTGAGATGAAGTTCATTCAAGTAGGATAAAGCTGACAATAGATGGAAAACAAAAATTGAGGAATGCTGCACATGTTGTACAACACGCGAGAAACTTAATTCCCCCAGTTTGACAAGCTTGGTGATGGAGGGAGGTAGTGTTGGGTTCATAGTGTGTTGAATGCAAAATGGAGAAATTAAGTGAAGGGAAGGAGACACCCAAATTGGAAAGTGTACTCTTTAAATTGGAAAGTTTACTCTTCTCCCACATTGGTGGAAGAAGAGAACTTTAAAGTGTTTATAAAGTGAAACACTTACTTCACATGGTAAGTGAGGCAAGGAATAGAGATGCCTCACGACGTCGTTGTCGTCGCTCGCTCAGCTTAGCTTCGGATTTGGTCAATCAATCGATGTGATCTTTTTTTTTGGACAAAGTTTATTTGACGAAAAGAAATCCAGACTGAAAAATCAATCCTAAACAGTAATGCTCCATTAATTTATTATGCATGCAGTAACAGTTAACCGGTGCACTGTTACGAGTGAACAGTTGCACTGGTTCGACTGAACTGATGCAACTCTTCAATTCGAAGTGATGCACTGTTTCACGAAATGGTATAATATTTCAGAAAAATTACTGCAATGGTTTAAGTAAACAGACATGCATTTTCAGGAAAAGACACACACCTTTGAATTGAATCAATGCCACCTTTCTGAAAAGGTATGGTATGGCTATAAAAACCTGGTTTCACCCACAGGTTTTTAAAAATAAAAATTATTATTTTTGATTACAAGCTTCTCTTCTTGTCTTAAAATACTCTAAGTGTGATCATTCTGTGAGTGTGTTCAAAGAATCTGCCTATTTGAGGTACCGCTATAGTCGGATTGAAGGCCATTTTATCCTGGGAGGAAGATTCCACAACCTCGGGTACAGTGAGGGGAATTATTTCCATAAGTAAAGTCCGTGAATTCGGACGACTTGGCCTTAACAACTTTCTGAGAAAAAAAAAATACACCTCTTTGAAAGATCATTTTGATCTGGTGTTGAGGGTATTTGTTCAACTTCTTTGTGTTCTTGTTCATACTTGAACTCAAGAGTTGAAGTTGTTATTCTATTATACAGATTCTACGTACCCGTATTGTCGGAAGTAACATTCTTAAGGAAATAACCTACAGAATCTGTATAACTTGTTTTTGGAGATTAAAGCTTATGCTTTCTACTCCGTCTGAATTTAACTTGTGATTAGAAGACATAAAATCATCATCAAAAGTTGAAGTTCACTCGATTGACGATTTGAAGTTATAAAAACTTCATCGTTAATTAGAAACAAGAAGGAAAAGTTGTAAAGTTATTTAACTTTATTAATAGTATTCTGAAAAATACCAATTTTTCTGTCTTGTGGTGACAGAAAAAATGACATGGCCAACTCCGCGACTGCTAAGGTGAAGGGAATAGGAAAAGTTTGCCTAAAGATGACATCCGGAAAGTTTTTGACACTGAATAATGTGTTATATGTTCCGGAGTTACGTAGGAACTTAATTTCTGTTTCACTCCTAGATAAAAACGGTTTCAAATGTGTAATCGTTTCTGGAAAAATAGTAGTTAGCAAAGGAGAAATGTATGTAGGAAAAGGATATCTCGAGGAAGGCCTTTATAAGATGAATGTAATGACTGTTGAAATGAATAAACATTCAAATTCTTCTTACTTGCTTGAGTCTTATAATTTATGGCATGAACGTTTAGGCCATGTTAATTACAAAACGTTACGAAAACTGATTAACTTAGAAATTTTGCCAAATTTTGAGTGCAATAAATCTAAGTGTCAAACGTGTGTAGAATCAAAGTATGCTAAGCATCCTTATAAGTCTGTTGAAAGGAATTCCAATCCCTTAGACTTAATACACAATGACATTTGTGATATAAAGTCAACACCATCACGTGGTGGAAAAAAGTATTTCATAACTTTTATTGACGATTGCACTAGATATTGTTATGTCTACTTGCTAAATAGTAAGGATGAAACAATAGATGCGTTTAGGCAATATAAAACTGAAGTTGAAAATCAATTAGACAAAAGGATCAAAATGATAAGAAGTGACAGGGGTGGAGAATATGAATCTCCCTTTGCGCAAATATGTGTAGAGAATGGAATAATCCATCAAACAACGGCCCCGTATTCACCTCAATCTAATGGAATTGTGGAAAGGAAAAATCGAACTTTGAAGGAAATGATGAATGCCTTACTAATAAGTTCTGGTTTACCGCAAAACTTGTGAGGGGAGGCTATCCTTACGGCCAATTGTATACTCAATAGAGTTCCCCATAGTAAGACACAATCAATTCCTTACGAAAAATGGAAAGGAAGGAAATCCAACTTGAAATATTTCAAAGTGTGGGGGTGTCTAGCGAAGGTTCAAGTTCCTATACCTAAAAGGGTTAAGATAGGACCTAAAATGGTGGACTGCGTGTTCATAGGATATGCTAAAAGCAGTAAAGCATGTCGATTTTTGGTTCATAAATCCGAACATTCGGATATAAATAAAAATACGGTAATTGAATCAGATAATGCTGAATTCTTTGAAAACATTTATCAGTATAAAAATAGACATGAACAGTCTAGTGGAGGATCTAAACGACCCCGAGATGAACCAAGTGAGAATGTACATAATGAAGAAAATCCAAGACGTAGTACACGTCAAAGAACATCAACTTCGTTTGGATCGGATTTTGTAACATTTCTCTTAGAAAATGAGCCTCAAACGTTTAAAGAAGTGATGTCGTCATCAGACTCATCCTTTTGGAAAAAGGCAGTCAATAGTGAGATTGATTCAATCTTAAGTAACCATACGTGGGAATTGGTTGATCTTCCTCCAGGAAATAAACCTTTAGGTTCTAAATGGATCTTCAAAAGGAAAATAAAAACGGATGGTACTATTGATAAATACAAGGCAAGACTTGTAGTAAAAGGCTTCAACCAAAAAGAAGGTCTTGATTACTTTGATACATACTCGCCAGTGACAAGGATAACCTCAATTCGAATGTTAATTGCCTTGGCGGCAGTATATGATCTTTAAATCCATCAAATGGATGTGAAAACCGCATTCCTAAACGGAGAATTGGAGGAAGAAATCTACATGGAACAACCTGAGGATTTTGTGGTTCCAGAAAAAGAAAATAAGGTGTGTAAACTTGTTAAGTCACTTTATGGACTAAAACAAGCACCTAAGCAATGGCATCCAAAGTTTGACCAAACCATGTTGGCAAACGGATTCAAGATAAATGAATATGATAAATGTGTATATATTAAGGACACACCAAATCACCAAGTCATTGTATGTTTATATGTGGATGATATGTTGATCATCAGTAGAGACATTTGTGACATAAATGCAACCAAACGAATGCTCGAGAGCAAGTTTGATATGAAAGACCTCGGAGTTGCAGATGTGATCTTAGGTATAAGAATCCATCGAACTCCACAAGGGTTAGCACTGTCACAGTCTCATTATATCGAAAAAGTACTTAACAAGTTCAAGTATATGGAATTCGATATTGCCAAGACTCCATTGGATGCGAACTTTGCACTTCAGAAAAATGAAGGTGAAAGTGATTCTCAGTTGGAGTACGCAAGAGTATTGGGATGTTTAATGTATATAATAAACTGTACACGACCATACATAGCATGCACTATCAGTAAATTGAGTCGGTACACGAGTAATCCCAACAAAACTCACTGAATGGCAATGAAAAGAGTTTTGGGTTATCTTGAATACACTCAAGACTATGCTTTGCATTATAATAAATATCCTGCGGTACTTGAAGGATATAGTGATGCAAATTGGATCACCGGATCGAACGAAGTAAAATCCACAAGTGGATATGTATTTACTATCGGTAGAGGAGCAGTTTCTTGGAAATCATCGAAACAGACTTGTATCGCTCGCTCTACAGTGGAATCTGAATTTATCGTATTATATAAAGCCGGTGAAGAAGCAGAATGGCTCCGGAATTTCTTAGAAGATATTCCTTATTGGCCCAAGCTAGTGGCACCAGTATGTATACACTGTGATAGCCAAGCGGTAATAGGTAGGGCAGGGAGCATGATGTACAACGGTAAGTCTCGTCACATACGTCGAAGACATAATACCGTTAGAGAACTTCTCTCTAGTGGAATTATCACTATAGACTATGTAAAGTCAAAGGATAATATGTTGGATCCACTTACAAAAGGCCTATCTAGAGAAGGACATCCAAGGGAATGGGTTTAAGGCCTAGGACAAGTCATCATGGTGGTAACTCTACCTAGAAGACTGGAGATCCCAAGATCTAGGTTCAAGGAGATCAAACAAAGTTATGTCTGACAGGTTCAACATTGTCATTTACCCAACCCATTCTCATGATGTAGACAATGTATAGTAAACAAGGATAAGACTCAAGGTGAAAAGTCTTTTAATGATTATCTAAATTTGGCAGATTTGACCAAATAGTTCAATCTAAAGGATTGAAACGTTTAGAAATCACCTATGTGAGGGCGAAGTGGAATCCGCTTCAAAGAGAATGTTAGTAAAGGCCTATTCTCTAAGCTCTCATGAAAACCGGGATGTGTTCATGGCTGAAAAGAACAAAACTGTAAGAACCATAAACGGTAAAAGGTTGTTTGTGTGACATGTGTTGTCTAGGTGTCTATTAAAGCTCGACGGTTCAAAGATATCAAATCTACCGATTGACCGAGTGCATCCAATACATGTTCACTACGGAAAGTTCAAAGGGAAACCCACTTATCCAGATGCAATCAGTCTTTGCTTGATGATCACATACTATTAGTAAATATTTTATGAAAAATAGCCATTCCCCATTCATGTGGGGGATTGTTGGGTTCATAGTGTGTTGAATGGAAAATAGAGAAATCAAGTGAAGGGAAGGAGACACCCAAATTAGAAAGTGTACTCTTTAAATTGGAAGGTTTACTCTTCTCCCACATTGGTGGAAGAAGAGAACTTTAAAGTGTTTATAAAGTGAAACACTTACTTCACATGGTAAGAGAGGCAATGAAATAGAGATGCCTCGCGCCATCGTCGTCGTCGCTCGCTCTGTTGGGCTTCAGATTCGGATTTGGATTTGGATTTGGATTTGGTCAAATGATCGATCGATGAGATCTTTCTTTTTGGACAAAGTTTAATTGACGAAAAGAAATCCAGACTGAAAATCAATCCAAAATAGTAATGCTCCATTAATTTATTATGCATGCAGTAACAGTGAACTGGTGCACTGTTATGAGTGAACAGTTGCACTGGTTCGACTGAACTGATGCAACTCTTCAATTCGAAGTGATGCACTGTTTCACGAAATGGTATAATGTTTCAGAAAAATTACTGCAATGGTTTAAGTAAACAGACATGCATTTTCAGGAAAAGACACACACCTTTGAATTGAACCAATGCCACCTTTCTGAAAAGGTATGGTATGGCTATAAAAACCTGGTTTCACCACAGGTTTTTAAAAAGAAAGATCATTATTTTTTATTACAAGCTTCTCTTCTTGTCTTAAAATACTCTAAGTGTGATCATTCTAACCGTGAGTGTGTTCAAAGAATCTGCCTATTTAAGGTACCGCTATAGTCGGATTGAAGGCCATTTTATCCTGGGAGGAAGATTCCACAACCTCGGGTACAGTGAGGGGAATTATTTCCTTAAGGAAAGTCCATGAATTCGGACGACTTGGCCTTAACAACTTTCTGTTTCTTCTACTTTCTGAGAAAAAAAAAAGAAAAAAAAATACACCTCTTTGAAAGATCATTTTGATCTTGTGTTGAGGGTATTTGTTCAACTTCTTTGTGTTCTTGTTCATACTTGAATTCAAGAGTTGAAGTTGTTATTTTATTATACAGATTCTACGTACCCGTATTGTCGGAAGTAACAGGTAGTTGGGAGATTGCAGTTTCTCTTGCATCAAGTGTCTCTAACTCTTTTAGATTACCAATGTTTTCTGGAAGCTTCTCTAGCTTTATGCATCCACAAAGATAAAGATGTTGAAGATTCTTCAAATTACATCGGCTGTTTGGTAGACTTACAAAATCCTCACAACCTTCCAGATTGAGAGATTCGAGGCCGAACTGATTCTCAATGGCCGAAGGCAGTTCTCTTATCCTAATAGAATCCAGAGTCTTTTCTTTCAAGCAATGCATATCTCCGTTGATTTCTGGGAATGTATCTAATTTGGGGCAATTAGTTATCATGAGTTGTTCAAGCGATTCCATCTGAATAGATCTTGGAAGCTTCTTTAAGTTGTCAAATTTGAATAAGCTTAACGTTTGAAGATTCTTTTGAACTCCCAACAGATACAAAGAGCTCTACCAATCTAGAATTATGGAACATATTAACTAGCTCCAATTGCTCTGATTCAAAGAGGTTGTTTGGAAGTGTTGCAAGTTTATTACGAAGTATAATCTCCAGAATTCTAAGGTTCCGAATAGTGTCCAGAATACTTTCAAGAACTTCACACCCATAAACTTGATAAGCGCCGCATATCTGCACAGATTTCTGGGCATCTTAATAAACTTGTGCATACTTCAAGGTGGAGAGTCTCAAGAGATTTCCATGGAAACAAATTTTAGCTTCTCAAGTTTTGTACAACTTGTCAAATCAAAATAAATAAAGCTCTCTGCAAAATCCAAGAGAGGGATGGACCTCTTCCAAATTCTCACAGTACCATAAAATTAGTCTTTCCAAGTTTGGCATATCACCAAAATTAGGGGGTTTTGTTAACCCGAGACTTCTCCTGAGATCCAAATGCTTCAAGTTGCTCAATTTCTGTTTTCATGTAAAACAAAATATAAAACATATTGACTCTCTGATAGAAACTACGTTTAATTTAAACTAAACAAGACAAGTTTCACCTTTTCAACATGCTCATCAAATACAACAACATCATACTCAGTCAAAGGGCGGAACCAGGATTTCAACTAAGGGGGTCAATATTCAAAGAAAACTTAGTCGAAGAGGGTTTGTTAGAGTACGTACTCTACTGATCAGTGACTTTAATGTAAGAGTTACCTATGGATAGAACGGGTTGCCCGACGTATTTCAAGGAAGCAGTATGACAGTAAGTAAAGAACACAATGATTTTTACGTGGAAAATATCCAACTCAAAAAGGTGCAAAAACCACGACCTGCACCTCTACAGGATTTAGCCCTAACTTCATTAAATAACTCTGAGCCTCAACAACGACTGATTACAAAACTCTTGTAACCAACAAATAGCAATTATAAACTCTAATTTCTATACCTCAATAACTAGAAATCATAAACTCTAATTTCTATAACTCAACAACTAGTAATCATAAACTCTAATTCCTATAACTCAACAATCACCCTTGAACCCACTTCGAGTTATACCAAACTTGAAGTTAACTCAGATCAGTATTGTTCCTACACAATCAATCTAGGAAAGCAATAAATTACAACTCAATAAGAACAATAAATTTAAACTGACTCATAAACTGTAAAGTTCTATCCTGTGAAACAGATTCGTCAATTTGTTCCTTTGTACTGGCAGCACTCGAATCTTCAATCAGAATTTTCCCAATTATGAACTATCTTAATTTGCTCGTGTTTAGACTTTTCTCTCTCTATAAGTGTGCAAGTTATTCCGAATAATACATTTTCTATTTAAGCACAACTCTCCAAAGAGTTGTTCTTTATTTCAATCTCCTCATTTAATCAGAACTCTCAATGCATAGAGTTCTACTTCAAGTGAGAATCCTTCTTCAATTCCAACTCTTGCCTCGTTAGTATTGTAGTCAAACTCTAACTCTTTAAATCAGCTTATCTTCAAGTATTTTACTCAACCGCAGCTTCTTCAATTTCTCACGTGATAAGTAACTTGAATATATCAAAATTAGGCTCGCTCATTCATTCCTGACTTTAAACAATCTTTGTTTGCATTTATCAGTAAAACCTGAAACTTGTCTTCCTATGCTTGGACTAGCTCAAGTAACATGTTTATTTTCTTGAGTTTATCAGAATTAATCACTCATCTGGTTCTTGATTTTTTCGACCCTTGTCTTTAATCATCGATGATTTTGCTACAAGTTTCAGCTACATGAGACAGTGCATCTATGAACCAGCTTGACTGACATGTTTCATATCACTTTGTTAGTTTGTCAACCATTAAAACTACATCGTACCTAACAGGGTTCAACACCTACTATAATCACATAAAAAATAATTTTAAACATGTATAAATAGTATATTTTTTCATCGAAAGGGGTTCGTACAGGCTCTGCCCCTGGACTCCGTGTAATCTCCATTAGTAGGGTATGGGGAAGGTACTCCCTCCGTTTTGAATTAGTTGGCCCCTGTGGAAGTGGTACACCTATTAAGAAAATATTAATTAGGTGTTTATTTTACTAAATTAGTCTTATTAATTATGCTTTGAAAATATAAATTTGAATAAAAATACTTTGTTTAATCATTTAATTTTGAGTAGTATTGGAAGAACATAATAAAATCCTCTTGATTTCTTCAAAGGGACAACTAAATTGAAACAAATATTTTTAGAAAGAGAGTCAACTAAAATGAAACAGAGAAAGTAAAACGTATGCAGACCTTACCCCTTATAGAAGGGGTAGAGAAACTGTTTTCAATACAAATATGTCCATCAAATATGTACCTAATTTCAAACTTCTATTTTAAAGCACATAATTGTCTTTGACACAAATTGTATCTTGCTAACCTACTAAAACATTGTACCTAATTTGGATTTTAAGTAAGTAACCATGTTACCTCATTAAATATATGGGCTTGTGTCTTTTCCTCCAAATTCACCTAAATGTCCCAACATTTACTAGATAAAGAGTGAACTAAAACTGTTTTATATCTTAACCTCTTTGTGAATTTTATTTCTGCATTCCATGCCTTGGGACTAACCCTTGAGTCATCTCTTAACCTTTTATTATAGCTTATAGGAGTAATAATTATAACAAACTATTTATTCATTCGAATAGATTTGAGTGGGGTTTTGGGGATAGTTATGGGCATGTGTGGGAGAATTTAAGGATATTTTTTAGGAGCAGTTAGGTGTTGGTATGGGGAAGTGGGATATACCTTGGGTGTTAGGGGAATTTTAATACTATAAGATTCCCAGAGGAGAGGAGAGGTTTGGGTGCAGGGTGATTTCCAGTGCCATGAAAGAGTTTTCGGAGTTTATAAATAAATTTTTTCTTATTGATTTTCCATTAACAAATGCCTCCTCTTCCGCGATTGTAATCGGACCATTCACCTATCTTGTTGGATGTAGTAGAGGAAGGCAGATGAGATCTCCTTTCATATTCGAGAATATGTGGCTTACCCTCTGTTTGGATGGTATATTTATTAAGAGAATTATGTTTGTTTTGATTGTTTCTTAAAATGGTATGGTTTAATTTCATGGTTTAGTAACCATAGAAACCTCCATTTTATGTAACCACCAATTTGGTGGTATCTCATGGTTTGGTTATTTTTTTTTTCAATTATGCTCTTACTTAATATTATATAATTTTATTTTTTCCTTCACCTTATATTATTTAATTCTACCTCCTACTCCGACCTCCCACCCCACCATCCTCGCCCCCACCTTGACCCGACCCCACCCCCACCAAACCCCATCCAATTTTATTTTTTTAAATATTTCAAAAACTTATTCTTACCCGGCCCTAATCCCAACCAATCTCTATCCCGACCCCCTACTCCACTACCCCCACCCCCAAATATTTTTTTAAAAAAAAATTAATTTTTTAACTTCACCACCCTTTATCATATTTATTTTCATTATTTTGTGTTAGATATATACAAATATTTTTTTTAAAATCTACTTTTGTTACGAATACAGGAAAATAAGAAAGAAATAATTTGTTTGCTTGAATTTTTTTTTTAATTCATATCGAACACACCCATAGCATACACAAAAAATAAATTCAAACTTTGTACTTATCGTTGGTGTCATGTCTCAAAACACCAAAAATAAATAAAATTTGTTACTATAAAAAATAAATTCGGTTATATTTATTTGATCTACTATTTTATTGACTTTGTTAGAATTTGCATGAATTTAACAACTTAATATAGCTACGTGACATAATTATGATAAATTAATAGGAAGAAAATTATTTTATTAACAATTAATTTAATATTTATAATAATTAAGGACATTTTAGTAACTTACTAGATACAATACAGTATCATATTATCAAACCAAACAATAAAACCATCATTAAAACGTAGTGAACGATACAGTCTATCCAAACATTATATTGTACTATATTATACTGTATTATATCATACCATACGGTACCATATATTATGAAACCATGACAAACCACCTTCCAAACAAAGTGTTGGTGTGGTGGATTTCAGGGTAAGAGTGGCTAGTTGGTAGAGTAGTTATGCAATGGAGGAGGGGCCTTCTTTGCCAAGAAGTTGTAATTGCTTGAATAAGATATAAGGATGTGGAATAAAAATAATGTTTGGGAGGAAAGAAGTGAGAATGAGGAGATAATAAATGAAGTGGGGGAGTTGGAAAGAGTAGAAATAGAGAGGGAGTTAGAATAAAGAGTTGGAAAGGGATCTAGCTCATTTGTCCTTTGTACAAGAGGTCAACTGAAGACAAAAATCAAGGGCCTTATTGGTTGAAGAAGGGGGAATCAAACACAAAATGCTTTCACATGATAGCAGTGGCAAATAGGAGGAGGAATTTTAGAGTCGACGAAGGTCAATAGAGTGAGCCATGTGGGAACAAGGAAAGAAGGAAGTAGAATAGACAACTATAGATTTTTATGAACATTCGTTTAAAAAGAAAGCAAAGTGGAAAGTGAAGCCCAATGTCAGAGTATAGAGTGGGGGTGGGGGAGGGTTCAATCAAAATGGAGAGAAAGAGTGTGAGTGGTCGGAGAGGGCAATCAAGAAGGAGGAAGTGAAGAAACTAGTGCAGTGTTGTGCAGAAGACAAAGCTTCAGGACCTGATGGTTTCTCTTTGATTTTCTTTCAACATTGTTAGAATTCAGTCAAAACTGATGTGATAAATGTTATTGTCGAATTCCAAGATACAGGTGGATGTATGAATGTTTCATTCATTGCTATCATTCCTAAAGGGGAGAGGCCTACAAGCATGAAGGACTATATACCTATTATCCTAGACTCTAGTAGGGAGCGTTTACAAGATCATTTCTAAGGTGCTTTCTATTAGAAATAGTAAGGTGTTGAACAAGGCTGTTTCTTTTTCATAGAATGCTATTTTGGAGAGAAGACATGTCTTGGATGCAACATTGGTGCCAAATGAAGTGGTGGATTCAAGGAGAATCAATGAGTGTTAAGTATGTTGTATCAACTTGATCTTGAAACGGATATGATCATGTAAACCTTGATTTCGTTATGCTTCAAAGGGGATTTAGGGAGAAATAGAGTAAATGAATTTCCTTTTGCATCTCTTTAGGGAGATTTTTTGTGTTGGTGAATGGTAACCCATGTGGCTTCTTTGCAAGTTCAAGGGGTTTGAGAAAAGGAAACATTTATTCTAGTCATGGAAGCATTGGGCAGATGGATAAACTATTTTGAGAGGTTAGTTGAAGGGTTTCAGTACGACACTGAGGATGCAAAGGCAATATCATGTCTTACCTATTGTTCGTGGATGATACCTTAGTTTTGTTTTATGCAATTCAGACCCAATTGGATATTTTAGGCCAACTTCACTTGATTTGAGACGATGTCTGTTGTGGATCTGTGGAAGTTAATTCATTAAATATTTAATTATATTCTAGTAGTTTTATTTATTATTCTAGAATAGGGTATTATGTTTTTCTACTTTTATTAGGATTAGACTTTCTAGAATAAGGTCTTATTTTTCCTACTTTCATAAGGATTAGACTATTGTTGTAATACTCCTATTTAAAGGGAGGTTTTGGAGAATAAATCAATAAGTCGTATTTCAACAAAAAAACATGGAGTTCTCTCTTCCATTGAACTCTATGGTTTCATTCTCCCTTTAACAAGCTAAAAAGATCGAAGTTCTTTCTTCCATTGAACTCTAAGGTTTCAGCCTCCCTTTAATGAGCTGAATTTATATATCTTCCTATGAATTGATTCTTACCTAGAGGACCTAACAATTTGTTATCAGTGCCTAACACAATGGAGATGAGATCAATTCAAAATTCAAGGAAGAATGTGCAATTACAGAAACCCTAATGAACTCTAAAATTGTAGCAATAGAATAATGGCTCGGTGAAAGAATTGTCCAAATCATCCAAAAATAATTGCCTAGCTTGGAAATCGGCTCCATAAAACCAACAACCCACTTAAGTAGCGCCCCAACGATTGGCATATCAACAACTCCTACTACTAAATGCAATAAACCCCCTATTCAACTGACTGATCAAAATCATCCAATAAGTGGTAGTTCTCATTTGACAGTACCAAGGTATACAAAGATAGAAGTTCATACTTATGATGACACCGATCAATTAATTTAGGGACATCGTTGCTAACAACTTTTTGAAAATCAACATAGAACGGAAGAAGAAAATGTTGAAGTGGTTGGATTTCATATGTTGGGAGAAGCACAATTAGAGTATTATCAACTTAAATAAGTAAAGAGACAAATGAGTTGGGAAGAAGTACAAAAACATTATTTTTAGCAATTTGGACCTTGTGAAGGTAGCAATCCAATGGAAAAATTAGTCACATTTTGACAAATTGTTATAGCTGAAATCTATCAACATCAATTTTAAGAAAAGTTGGCTAGGGATGGAATTGGATGACTTAGTTTACACTATTCCCTGAAATTCGAGCTTGAGGACAAACTCTTTCAACGTGAGGGGAGTAATGTTATGGATCCGTGGAAGTCAATTCATTAAATATTTCATTATATTTTAGTAGTTTTATTTATTATTCTAGAACAGGAATTTATGTTTTCCTACTTTCATTAGAATTAGACTTGAGTTTTATTTTTCATACTTTCATAAGGATTAAACTATTTTTGTAATACTCCTATTTAAAGGGTTTTTTGGAGAATAAATCATTAAGTCGTATTTCAGCAAAAAAAAAGAGATTGAAGTTCTCTCTTCCAGTGAGCTCTAAGGTTTCAGTCTCCCTTTAACGAGATGAAGAGATATGAGTTCTCTGTTTCATTGAACTCTAAGATTTTAGTCTTCCTTTAACGAGCTGAATGTATATATCGCTCCCTGAATCGATTCTTTCCCGAAGGACCTAACATTATCTGGCCTTAAGGATGGAGGTTCAGGTATCATATTTTTATACGGTATCAAAGTCAGATTCATCACCATTTCAACTCCCGGTCCACGAGCCTAACTCAACCCCAAGAGTGTTGTATGGGTCCAAATGTGTAAGGAAAAATGGTGGTGGTGTTAGTAGAACATAATGATTTTACACAGAAATAAAAGGCTACCAAATTTACTATTACTAACGGAATTGATGGAAACAAACATTTGCAAATGGAATTGAAAAACAAATAACCGATTTATCAAATATATTTTTTATATCCATTTGTAGATTTAGTAACAAAAAATAGCAACCGCGCATCAATTGGTAATGTATATGAATGGGTCATTAACTTGCGGATCATGACTTCATGGATTAATTTGACACCCCTAAGATGGACTAATATAATATTTATTTCTTGTAGCATTTCAATTGTAATTAAATAGCTTAAGTAAATTAGACTGGGAAATTAAACAAATTATGGAATTCGGTGCGATGAAGAGAGAATAAAGCACAACGCCACACCTTGATATTGGCCAAAGTTCAACAAGCTGGCTTTCATATAAACGAAGCACAACGTGCTGAGATGTTTCAAAGCTCTCTGGAAATGAACTTGAAGAATACCCCTGCCACTCAAAAAACCTCAAGCTGGAAGGAAGATATGTGATATCAAAGTTTGAGCTAAAAGCTCCATCACCAATTATGAGTACTGGTAACCGTTGCATCCTCTTGAAAATGTTCCTACTAATTAAGTATTGCTTACGAACTTTCCTTTGAGAAGGTCATGAACCTCCTGCGGAAGCCATATTCTGCTGTTAACGTACTCTTCCCGTATATCATTTTCACCCATATCTCGTAACATATTATGCATCACGATTCTATTATGTATGTCGATGGATAACAGAGATTTCTCTAGAAGGTAATCCACCCTTAGCAGTTGAAAACCACGACTCTCAAGTACAGGTTCCATATAAAGTTCAAAATCATTTCTAGTCAAGCATGCAATATCTAGAAATACAAAATCTAGAAATATCTTCTTCTCACCTTTGTCCAAACCATCAAAAGTAAGCCTAAGCTTTCCTATAATATCATTATGAGGGATTCTCTTAAGCCGAGCAATTAAGTCTCTCCACTGCTCTTTGTCTCGTTTCTAAAAAGAAGAACCCAAAACTTTAAGAGCTAAAGGGAGTCCACTAGCATGCGTAAACACTTGTCTTGAAAGTTCCATATAATCTTCTTTTGGAAATTTTTCCCTAAAAGCATGCCTACTGAACAATTCAAGTGCTTCATCGTCGGATAATAGTTGGACTTCATACACATTATCCTCAACATGACTGATTAGCAGGTGCTTATGTCTTGCTTTTAAAATAACTGCTACCCATACCAAACCACTCAGGCTCTCCAACTAAAAATTCCAACTGTTCTCGATGGTTTACATCATCGAGAATGGACAGAACTTTTTTCCAGCGAAGCATATTCTTTAAAATAATCATCCCTTCATGTTCACTAGTAAGGGTCATCTTTTCACCCAAGAGCTTGCGAATGACGACTTGTGCTAGCCATGCTAGTTTTTAGGTTGTGGGTGCTTTGAAAAAAAAAATTTATCAAACAATGAGCTGCTGGGATTCAATCCCAAGATGCGAGACATGAAAGTTATGCCTAAAGCCAAAGCGCCCAGCCATGCTTTTGTTCTCTAGGTGCCTTTTTATATATTTTACCATTTTTTCACTGTTTCTTATATAATTATACCTCTTCTACGTCGAGTTTAGTGAGTGTTCGAGCACCC
This sequence comes from Capsicum baccatum var. pendulum, assembly GCA_030864225.1. Lineage (NCBI taxonomy): Eukaryota > Viridiplantae > Streptophyta > Magnoliopsida > Solanales > Solanaceae > Capsicum > Capsicum baccatum. The sequence continues at coordinate 31,176,910 of CM061561.1, forward strand.
CAAAAATGTATGTGGGTCAGCCCCTTCGATGCTGCCCATACACCAAATCCCAATAAAGTGAACATCATTTGATTCCATATCATATAACGAGGCTAGTTTCTCGGGAAAAATTGGCAAGAAAGACACTTACCAAAACTATTTTGTCAAATACCCACTAATTTTATTTTTTTTTAGTTTTTAGGGTTAGAGTGAAAAAAGTGGGAAAAGTTGAAAAAGTGGGGCCCATACGTGGGCCAAGGGACTATTTCATCATTTTTTACAACTTTACATATTTAATATAATACACCTAACACCCTTCACTTATTCCAATATAAAAAAAAAAACCTTTCTCTCCTCTTCAATTCTCTCCCAACTCCCGTTTTTGAAACATTGCTCCCAAAAACGCCATTTTCATTTCATCTTTTTCTCCTACTGCTAAGGGCCCGTTGTTGCTTCACAAGGTTAGTTAAAATCAAGTTTCGATCATTTCTAGATCCATTTAAACGAGTTTCTTTTCTAATCAATTCGTAGTGATGTAGGAAGTTTTTTTTTTGAATTTGGTTGATTAAGTAGTTAAAAAAAATGAGAATTTTATAGTTAATGAGTTTGATTTTGAAGAAATGGTTGAGGTTTTAGGCGGCATTTTTGACAGTTTTTTTCGTCATCACTGTTGAATTTTGAAACTTTTGTTTAGGAGTTTTGATTTAGTTCTGATTTTTTTTAGCAAGGAAGTGTTGAATGGTGGGGTAATTGCTATTTGAAGAGTTATTTTGGCATTTTGATCTGAACAGTGACCTGTTTCAGTGCGAGACCCGTCGTCTTTCCGTAGACCCGTGGTCTATGAAATGAGAATACCCTAGATTGAAATCAATTTTTAGATGTATGAAATTCTTTTAAAATATGATTGCTGAAATAGTGAAAAATGAAAGATTAATAGCTAATTAGTTTGATTAGGTGCACTAGTTTGATTTTTAGCAATTGTTGTGTTTTGATATTGCCTGTTGGATTTTGGTTCAGTTATCGTATGCTTGTGTAGTCAACTATTTAATGGTAGGGTATTTTTTAATTTTTTTGGGGGGGAGGGGGCTCATTTGAGCATTGAGTTATTTCTGTTGATAGACTTGTTGTCTATGAAGTGAAAATGGGAGATTTGTTCTACAGGTGTAGATTGTGTTGAAAATGGCTAAACAAACCATACTTCCTAAAGGCAAAGATGGTACCGCTTCTGATTTTGCTGGTAGCAGTAGAAAAAGAAAAGTCGAGGCAGTTGAAAATATCGAAAAGAAAAAAAAAAGAAAATTGAAGAGGCAGTGTCCGAATCAGATTCAAAGTTAAAGGAGATGGACGACTACGTCGAGTCTAGTAAAGATGTTTCCTAGCGCAGTGTCAGTGGTGACAGTGAAGAAAGCGAGAGAGGTGGGAGAAATAGTGATGATAGGGATAATGATCCTTTGTCCGTGTCATCTCTTTCGAGGTGCATTTCTGTAGAGCGGTATGACCTTCGAATAATAATTGATGAGGTCGGATCTTTCTCGACAAAGATATCAGTCAGATCAAGAATGGCTGCTTATCAAGAATTTAAGCAAGTTCTTGTCGAACAGGAATTGATAAAAAGATTCAAACGGTCCTATTTTGGACACCTAAGAAACCTGCTGGAACATCTCAAGTTCAATGCGCAGTTGGTCCATTATTTGTTGTTGCGATGCATGAAGAACGATAAGATGCGTCATGATATGGGGTTCTGCGTTAACAACAAGCCTGCCTGTTTTGGCTTAAAAGAGTTTTGTTTGATCACGGGGCTGAACATTTCATTATACCCCAGTGAATAAAAAATGAAGAAGATGTTAGCAAAGGGGGATAGTTTTTGCTTTAAGGTTATGAAAAATAAAAATATCACAACGGCCAACTTGTTACACCTAATCCGAGAGAATAAGCTGAACGAGGACCAGAAATTTAATTGTTGTTTACAGTGGTTCTTGCACACCATGTTGCTTGCAAAAGATTCGATGAAGGTTGTCGATACAAAACTGATTCAAATGGTTGATTATTTGAGTTTCTTCAAAACTTATCTATGTGGGAAAGAGACATTTCAACTGACCATGGACTATCTGAAGAAGAAAAGTGACCTGAAGAAGTAGAGGGAAGTATTTGATGAGAAGCAAAAGGCATCCTAAGCTCTATTTGGATTTTCCTAGGCATTCATGGTATCTACCATAAACCCTTTAGTGAGTTTATCGTAGATTCTTGTTTTACTTATACTCTATCATAGACTCTGAGTTCTTTCTTTCACTGTTGTACTGCTTACAGATTTGGATCTATGATGCCTTTCCTCATCTTGGAGAATTTACTGAAAAACCAATGGATGAGCCCTTTTCCATTCTCCGCATCCTCAGATGGCACACTATAAAAAGTGACAAGATAATCGAAGGCGACCCATTCAAGTAATAAGGAAAAGTTACCGAGGTATGAACTTATTTTTTATTATGCAATAATACTAATGTTGTATCGAATGTTATGTAATTATTAATTGATATTTTGTAGAACGTGCAACCGTACATCATCCCTCCAGTTCGTGAGACGGAGATGGATTACATGATTACATTTAAGCCATATACGAACGAGGTGAAGAATAATATCCTCGGTGGCTTGAAGAAAGAGTTAGAAGGGGTGACTGTCCTTACTTTAAATAAGGATAGTCATGATGATGGGGATTTAGGTGGTAACACCGTTGGAGTACGCGTTGATGATGATGCTTCTCCGAGCACCTCCAAAGATACAATGGGCACCTCATCCCATGGAGATCTTCATAAGCGGGTTTCTATGCTCGAGGAAGCATTATTGGATATTGTTTCCTATATCAGAGAGAAAAGACTGAAGAAAAAAGAAAAGGATAGGTTACAACACGAGTGAGGTAACTTCATTCAATAATTGATGTTGTTAATGAATTTCTAGCTTTAAATATTAGTAACACTAAGTAATATGATGATACAGTGCATGTGGACCTTCGTGAATCGAAGAGGAATGAAAAAAGAGAAAAAAAAAAGTAAAAAGGGTGAGTTGGCCTTCGTTGTGGTAGAAGAGGAAAAAAAGAATAAAAGAAAGTTGAAGAAGAAGAAATGGAAGAAGATAAGAGCCAAGAAGAAAGTGGAAAAGAAGCAACTGCAGATACTGAAAAAAAAAACAGTAACAGATGAAGAAGGCAAGGAAAAAGAAAAAACTGATGAAGAAGCTGACAAAGAAGAAGTTGAAGAAGAAGCATTAGGTGAAGGAAAAGAAGCTGAGAAAGAACCAGCTGCTGCAGATGAAGAAAAAAAAGAAGTTGAGGAAGAAAAGGAAGCTGAAGAAGCTGAAAAAAAAAAAGAAGGTGAGAATGAAGAAGCAGTTGCATCTATTAAGAAAAAAGGAGCTGAAGCTGACCAAAAAGATGTGGTAATGGATATCGTTGATGAAATCAACAGTGACATTTGTGTTGATGAGGAACATAGGGAAAAATACATTTGAATGTTAATATTGTTAATGTGTTGTTGAATGATGAGTAGTTAGGATATGATAATTTTTTTTATTTCACAAATATGAAGGTTGAAGTATCTGGTGGTAGGATATGACAAATATTCTTTTATTTTATGAAATTTATTATGATTCTACATTGAATCTGTTTCTATCAAACTGATTTTTGGCATGAAATATGAATATGCAAGGTGTTGTCATAGTTGGTACAGTGTATGCTTGATATTATAGAATACATACTTAATCTTTCCTATACCGCATGCATAGTCTATCATTACCATGCTGCTCGAATTTTAGTTGATGTATTGTTTGATCGACCATGATTCTATCAAAAATTGTATTAACATAATAGAAAAATAGAAGTATTTTTATTTATTCAATATCACTACATTTATGTTGCACTTTTTCAAAGAACGAATACTAGCATTATAGCACATAACATCATTTTTAGGTCATTCTCCCTTTCTTCGGCCAAAATCATTTTTTGTTTGAGTTGATCCCTCTCTATTTGCGTGTCATGTAGCAATACTTTGAAGTGATCCCTTTGTTATTCAACTTCTTTGAACAAAGTTATGACAAAATCTTTATTTTCTTCGCATTGTTGGAGCCTTTGTAGTAGATTAAATTTTGCCAAACCTTGAAAATTTGATGTCTCAGGCCCCGGACTCAATGTTGATAGACTGGTTGGAAGTGATAACTCATCAAGCCATTTAAAAAGAGAGCATGCGCCATTTTCCTAGAAAAACTAATAATTACATAACGATAAACTTAAATTTATAAAAAAGACAACAGAGCTCACCTTCGCAATTGCACAATTATAAAATTTGTGACCTGAATTTGAATCCGTGTGTGACGTCCTTAAGACAGCTGCATTCCCACAATGATAAATTAGAGTATTTTTAGAATTGGATATTTGATATGCTCGAGACATTGTAGAATTTTTAAAAACAAAACAAAGTGAATGAAATAAAATAATGAGGGATGGACGGACACCTTATATATGAAGTAAAAATGAAGTGTTAACACTTATGGATTACAAAAGTAGTCGTTTATTACCGTTGGAATAGTATTTTGTATTTTGGAATTGGTGTTGACACTTAATTGACTATCGTATATCATGACCAATGTCAGCTATCAATGAGATACCAAAGTCTACTGTAGACTCTCATAATCGATGGACCCTCAATAACATGTTAAATAAAAAATATTACAGTAAAAAATATACTTGTGCTTTGAGGGTCCATTGATTTTCTTTGTCTATCATAGAATTATGCCTTAAGGAGTGCATAGATTAACCCTTGTCAAATTTATGTAAAAAATATACTTGTGTTTTAAGGGTCCACCGACCCGCCTGGTCTACCGTAGACTTACACCTTCAGGAGTGCATAGATTAGTCTCCTGATTATTCGTAGACCACATAGTTCTATGTACACTGTTATAGACCAACACTTGGATGTTGTTTAAAAATAAATAAATAAATAAATAATAATGTAGTGTGGGTTTGTACACATATGAAGGAGTGTAAATAAGTCACATAAACATACTAGAGCTTATACAAATTAGGGGCGGTGAATTAAGGAGTGTGTGGATGTGTATTGGTCGAACAAACAACATTCTAAGAGTAATGGTTGTCAAAGCACAAGTATGTTTTGAGGATGATGATTGTTCAGCCACTATCCATTCCACATACTCTTTTGATTTGGGGTGGTGATTGAAGAGTGGTGATTGAAGAAGTATGTGGAATGGGTAGTCATCAAATACAATCAACATCCTCAAAACATACTTGTGCTTCGAAAAACATTACTCTTAGGATATTATTTGTTTCGACCAATACCCACCCACCCACTCCTTAATTCACCATCCCTAATTTGTATAAGCTATAATATGATTATGTGACTTGTTTACACACCTTTATATGTGCACAAACACACACTATATTTATTTTTAATTAATTTATTTATTTTTAAACAACATCCAAGTGTTGGTCTATAGCAGTGTACATAGAACTTGTGGTCTACGAATAACCAGGAACCAATCTATGCACTTCTGAACATGTAACTCTATGGTAGACCAAGCGGGTCGATGGATCCTCAAAGCACAAGTATATTTTTTCATGGATTTGACATGGGTCAACATCGATGACAGTCTATTAAGTGTCACCAATAGTTCAAGATTGTTTGTTTAACCACCCCCAAATCATGTGATTATGTGTTTAAAGCTTTTTTAATTTAATTATTTTCTTTCAACACCCCCAAATATGTGATTATGTTTTTAAACTTTTTAAAATTTACTTCTTTTATTTAACCAGCCTCAAAACACGTGAATTATCGATTTAAATCTTTTTTAATTTAATTATATTCTTTCACCAGCCCCAAATCATGTGATTATTTATTTAACCTTTTTCTAATTTAATTAATTTCTTTTAAACTACAAGCCACTCATGGGCCATCGACTCATAAAGTCTACGATTGACTACCATGTTTGGTCGACGCAATACTAAGTCTACGATCGATGATAGACTATATATGTGATCTTTATTTACTATACGTGAATTCAATCAAGTCGATCTACAGATGCATTCATTGAATATCTAATAAAGCAAACTCAAAAAACAACAACAACCAAAACGAGGGAAATAAAATTTGAAATCAGAAATACATATATTAACATTGGTTCATTGCAGAAATTTGAGAATCATACATCCATTGGCACAACGGATAGAACAAGCAAAAAAAAAGAAGTTTTCTTCTAACAACAATCCTACCAAGAAAGCTTCTTTTGCAATGAACAATTCAAAAAACAATTAAATACATAAATTAAAATAAAAACCTAAACTAAATTTAGGGGGATGGTGGGGGGTGATGTAGTCATTGCCGTTCATGCCAAGCCTCTCCAGAATTTCTCGAAGGAAACGAGCAATACGTCAGAGCTCACACTCTATGTATGCTTGGTCTTCTCCCAGGACATAGAAAAGGCGATCAAGGCATTACGCAGAAGTAATAGATCGTAGTGACGAGGCAAAATTCATCTGATTGGGCGAAAGGGAATCTGATGACCAGTCATGTTTTCAATTTTAGAGAAAAGACGAGGTTTCTGGTATGTTGGGTTTAGGTACAACTGAAGGGTTACATAGAAATGGTCACTTCATTTATAGACCTATAGAAGGCATCCTTTCATATTTCCATCCAATGGTCATTCGACGCATGTGACCATAAAAAATATTTGTCTTGCGTATACCAGCGGTTTTTCTTGAGAACAAACATTTCTGCAGCTTTTCATTAAATGGAAATGGCAAACAATGATTCATTTCATAGATTGGAGAGATAAGGTGATAAAAATACCAACATAGTGTGTTTGATAAGTAATCAAATAACCAATACATAATATTTTATAGACCATGTGAATGATATACCGTAGAATTTACATAGTCTATCATAGACAATGCTTTAAGTCTATTACAACTTAACGTTAAATTCTTCAGAAATGAACATTTATCCCTCAAAATAGTAGTTTTACAACTCAAGCAAAAAAAAGATTGTCTACGATTTGTTGGCCATTCTACATATGGTTCTTTTGTGCCCCGAATTTCTTTCATATTGAACACCTATTCCTTCTTTTAGACTTGAATGTCTCACCGACGCCCTTAGTGCATTTGAATTTCTTCCTTCCGAGTTTGCGATCGTAGGAGGTGGAGAAATCTTAGTGTCTTGCACTTCATGTGGTGCAGTCCATTCGACATTTGGAGGAACAACATTAATAGCTTTCGAGTACGCGAGGAGGTAAGTTTCAGCTTTATAAATTGGCGAAGAGTACTTGTAAATGGAGTTACTATAACCTACACCATCGCCATACTTTGCTCGTAAAGCTGTCATCACATGTTCGCATGATATTTTCACCAAGTTAAATTTTTGACAAGAATAACTCATCTCCAATAGATTGACCTTGGCAGTAATGTCGTTGCTAAACACTGTGAATTAGTGGGGCCCCCGTTTGCATTAGTTATAATAAGGAACCACTCACACTCTTGTTATCCCTTACGATCCTTTCTGCACAAGGCATAAATTTGTTGTTTTGACCATCGACAAAGGCATGCCGCTCCCTAAACTTTTCATCATATTTTTTAGCAATTGAATTGAACATATACGACACGGGGTACTCCCGTTAATCTATCAACACCGAGTTGAGCGACTCAGTGATATTTGTGTTCATCACATCAAACCTATTGCCTAGGAAGTGTGCTCAACTCCATTTCTCAAAATTAAGCATATTTTTAAGAATATGTGCTGTCTCAGGGCAATTATTCTTCAATTCGGCAAAATGGTCGCTAAAATCATCAATAGTATAAGCCTTTGCCGCGGCGTGGAACAGATAAAGATGTTCTCTACAATACTGATTTACACGCAGATTTTCAGTGAGGTGCCTTATGCAAAGTCCATGATGTGCATGACTGTAAATACTGGAGAAGGAATTGGTAATGCTAATGTGCCTATCAGAGATGACACATAGATCTGGTTCATCTTCTATGATAGACTTCAACTTCTGGAATAAGAAGGTCCAAGAAGCATCGTTCTCTTTATCCATAACACAAAAGTCAATTGGAAATATATAATTTTTGGTGTCCTATACAACAAAACTCAGAAACACATCCTCGTACTTTCCATACAAATGTATGCCATCGACGATAATTACCTTTCTCATGTGGGTATATCTTCGTATACAAGCTCCAAATGCTAAGAAGTAGTACATGAACGATCCATTCATTCGGTTTACCATGATAAAATAGGAAGACCCAGGATTCAATAACACCACCATGTGGAAAAAAGCCGGCAAGCAAGCATATCTGTGCTTCAGTATCCCACAAATTTTGTTCTTCGCAATTACACATCCTTTCGAACACATCCAATATCTTGCATTGCAATACATCTCCTTAAATATATGTCTGGACCCATACCATCCCAAAAATGATTTACGCATAGTGAAGCAATCAATTCGGAGGAGATTTTCTTATTCCTACAGCTGGCGTGTTCAACACTGCACGTGTGCAATCCAACATACTTGTGTATACGAAATATGTCCAAGGTCTCATACTTTTTTGCTTGCAACAACCATCCATAACCACGAGATAAACATTTCACCTTCATAAATTTGGTGCAGCTCTTCTCCATATAATAATCAAAAAACTGCCTCGTTACTGCTGCGTCTGGTAGCATTTTCAGCACTTTCTTATTGATGAATGTTTTACTATAATAGAAGTTGGTTCTATCAGCGAAGGAGTGTCCTGGTTGTGATCCCATTCCACGGTCTTCTTCAGCATTTTTCAAGGCCAATAAAAAGTCTTTCATATGCATAGAATCATCTTCCATATTAACTGGATGATCGTCATCGTTCTCATAATCATTCAAATCGTCGTCGACTGTCGGGTGTCGAGGTAGGGGTGGTGATGAATTCTGTGATCCTTTAAAGGACCTCTCAACTACATTTATCCTCAAAATAGGCCTAAAGCCATCTGCATCGGCATCCATCATGTACGTCATCACACGTACATTATTATTTATGATCGTGTATAATCTAGATCCCCGCTCTGCATTACGCTTGCAACGAATTCGTCATACGAACTGTTGCGGAGAATAGGAATGTGCATTGTCACCTTGGTAAAAAATCTCCATTTCTAACATTTGGGAGTCTCCACCTATTCTCCCATGAAATCACCTTAAACCAGAGTAAATTCTGTAATAGACATCCTAGAATTAAGCTTTGGTCGATGGTAGATTATGCTTAGAGTCTATGTCAGGATGTATGAATGGTCGATGGCTGACGATGACGAGTTGATGAATGCGTAGATATCCGTACAAAAGCTTAAAATTACAAATATTAATTCTAATCAACGATCGTTGGTTTTATGGAATAGAGAAGTAAACTTGGAGTCGCCTGAGCTATTGTAATGTACTTTCTAAAGTGTTTTTGAGTGATGTGACTGATTTAAAGCTTTTTAACAATGGTGAAAAGTATGTTTGAGAAGATAACAAACAAATGGGATAAAATGGATGCAATGGACAAGCTTATGATGTTTATAGACTGATTTAGAGCTGATTGTCAAAAAATAATGATGGAAAAGATGCTGAAATCAGAGCTTTTTTTGGAGGTACAATAACCACCTTCTATTTTTATGTTTTGAATTTTTTTAAAAATATTTTTGGAAATCTAGATTTTTTTGTATATATAATGGTGGATGATGGAGTAGGTCAAAGTGTATTATTAGAAACTTGTGGGTGAATTTATTAAGTTAGAAATATTGGATTAAAGCGAATTATTATAAAACTTGGGGTTGAAGTTGTTAAGTTGAAAAAGTTGGTGGTGATATGGAAATAAATGGGTATTTGGCCAATTTATTTAAACTTGTGGCTATTTGGCAAAATAGTTTGGAAAACTATCCTTTTTGGCAAACTTGCCCTACTTTCTCCACCTGAGATTTCATGCCCACTATGCTTTCCAGGAAAGGTGAAATAACTTGAAGCGACTTAGGAAACATGTCATCAACAAACTTCTTAATGCAATCCCTCATCCCTATATTACTGTGAAGAGAATCTCAGAGTAAATTCAATAGAAAATAAAAAAAAGAGTCTTCATAGACTAACGTCTAAAACAATCAGAGAATAATGTCACAAAGGTGATATTCTTTTTCCCGGTGTCACATGATGGTTAAAATAAACTACAATGAATTATAACATTTTTACATCCAATTATATCATCAAACAAGCACATACTCAAGATCTTTGTTTCTTTATCAGTAAAAGTATAGATGATAATTGTGTGGAATCATCACTAAAAATGTGGTCCTTTTTCCTCTTGCTATCGAGAAACCCAGTAAATGGTACCCCGATAATTTTCCAACATCTGCAAATGCACCCCTCCATCTCTGAACTTTCTCCATATCATCTCTATACTTTTTCTCATGTTTGGAGAATGACTTAGCGGAATGGGGATTTTGATGGCATACATCTGATGGACTAACATCATAGAAGACTGGAATCACAATATGCTCCAATTCATTTTTGCACTTTATGATGTGTGCAAGCTCCTCTAAACACTATCTCGAGGATGTATAGCTTTTTAAAAATATCACGATCGGGAATCTGGCTTCTTCTATGGCTTTTAAGAGTTTATCAGGAATTGATTTTTGTGAAAATATTAAAGTAGATTTTTTGGAATCATAGATTTCTAGTTAAGTCTCTAGAATAGTCGAGTGTAATTTCTAGGATAATCATGTTAAAAAAATATCTAGATATTTAGGTGATTCTAGGTAGAAGAATCTGGAAAGGAATAGTGTAGTCTATTTGATATTTATATTTAGGAAAAATCTAGATACTAGAGGGTGCTAGATATTTGAGGGAGATATTTGTATAGAACACTCTAGATTTGTAGTATCTACAATTATCCCTATATAAGTATAAATAAGGGATGACATTAGACATTTATAACTATCTAAAAAATAAAAAACAAAGCAAAAAAGTTTCAGCTTTTCCCTTCCCTGCAGTTTCTTTTATAGCAATTTACAGCTGTAATTTTCTTATATTTTTCTCCTTGTAACTTTACTCTCCCCGTTCCCTTTATTTTTGACATAGTATTAGAGACCACTTCTTATGGGATTTGAATTTATTTTCTGTTGATTGGCTCATCTTATTTTTAGCTCCTTTTCTTGGATCTATTTGCCGAAAAAATATAGCACCAAAAAATTAACCAACAACGGGTCCTCTAATTTTCTCGAGGGAGAATTACCATATTTGGACCATTAAAATGAAGGCTTATTCGAAGGATCTCAACTTGTGGGATATCATTGAGAGAGGAGAACCTGTTGTCTAGCCATTGAGACACAACCCAACTCTCAATGATATCAAAAAATATGATGAGTAAGTGACTAGATCTCCAAGAGCTCTCACTTGTATACATTCAAGCCTTACGAAAGTGATGTTTACAAGGATTATGGCTTGTAGGACAGCCAAAGAGGCCTGGGATAATCTAAAGAAGCAGTTTGAAGGAAGCAACATGTTAAGTTTGTTAAGGTTTTAGCTTTGAAGAGGGAGTTAGAGCTCTTGAAGATGTAGGATTTGGATAGTCTAAAAGAATACTCTTCCAAGATGATGGATATTATGAACCAAATAAGGATACTTGGTGAAAACTTTCCAGATTAGAAGGTTGTAGAGAAGATCTTGGTCAGCCTTTCAGACAAGGTTGAATAAAAAATCTCAGCTATTTAAGAGTCTTGTGATTTGACTACTTTCTCAATAGCTGAGTTGATCTCTAAATTGCAAATACAAGAGGAGCGGGTAACCATGAGAAGCGAAAGGATAGTCAAAGATGCCTTTCAAGTAAGGAATAAATTCAAGCAACAAACGAAAGGCAATAAAGTCTCTTTAAACCACTCTGGAGAGATAAAATCTGGTGGATACCAAGGTGAATCATCGAGGAGAAAAAAATTTCCACCTTCTGCCATTTGTAAAAAGACAAACCACTTGGAGAGGAATTGTTGGCAAAAGTCCAAGAGGTCTCCTATTCAATGTAGATACTATAAGAAGTATGAGCATATTTAGAAGTATTGCAAGCAAAAGCAATCTCAAAGTGGTCAGTCTTTCCAACGAGTAAATTTTATGGAAGATCACCAAGTTGAAAAAATAGAGGAAGAGTTATTCATGGCTTCACACACATCACATGTTGATTGATATAATTGGTATGTCAATAGTGCATGCACAAGGCACATGTCGATAGATGAAAATCTATTTGTTAGCTTGGACAGGTCTGATAGGACCAAAGTAAAGCTTGGAGATAGTGCACTGGTGCAAGCTCAAGGTAGAAGGTCAGTGATAGTTCCAATGAACGAAGGTATGAAAATCATAAACGGTGTTCTTTATATGCCAAGCTTGACTCAAAACTTGTTGAGCGTTGCTTCAGAATAACTATTCACTTAATTTTAAGAATACAAAATGTGTTATTTATGATCCTGAAGGTTGTGAAGTAGATAAAATTAGCATGATTAATAATTCATTTCCAATTTTATACTATTCTGCCAAAAAATGCTCTTTTAATACTTGGCTTTGGCACGAAAGATTCGATCATTACAACCATAGTTCATTGGTGTATATGCAATCCAAGGGTATGGTTCTTGATGTACCTAAAATTGACATGTGCCGATATGTTTGTGAGTCATGTCAGTTTGGTAAATTACATAAACAATCCTTTCCTAAAGTAAGTCTTTGGAGGGTGAAGAAAAAGCTAGAGTTGGTTCATACAGATATATGTGGACCAATGAGGATGGCTTCTTTGAGTGAGAATAAATATTTTATTCTGTTTATAGATGATCTAACTTGAATGACATATGTCTATTTTTTAAGTAGCAATGTTTAGGTGTTTTTTGTTTTTAAAGAATTCAAGGCTATGGTAGAAAGAGAGAATGACTGTCGGTTGAAGTATATCAGGTCAGATAATGGAACTAAATTTACTTTGCATTAGTTCAGCAAGTATTGTAAAGATGCAGGCATTCAACAACAATTTACTGTGAGCTACACTCCAGAACAAAATGACATTTCTGAGAGAAAGAACAAAACCGTGATGGTGATGGCGAGATGTATGCTAGCAGAAAAAAAGATACCTAAATATTTTTGGGCTGAGGTAGTCAATACCGCAATCTATTTGCTGAACATATTACCAACTAGAGCACTCCAAGACATGACACCATTTGAAGCATGAAAAGGTATAAATTTGTCTGCGAGACACTTAAGAATCTTTGGTTCATCTGCTATGCACATGTTCCTGATGCTAAAATAGACAAATTGGATAACAAGGTAGACCTCTGTATTTTGTTAGGCTATAACATAACTGCAAAATTGTATAATGTTCATATGAAGAAGGTGCTTATTATTAGAGATTTTGCGATGGACGAGTCTAGATACTATGATTGGGATCGAGATATTGTTGTAAAGAGCCAAGAGTAGAGTACTTCAGTTATAGATCAAAATCCGCAGACGAGTGATGATAGGCGATATTACACGCCTATAGTGCTATATTTTGCCCATATTTTAGCAATGTTTTGAGAACAAATTATATATTTCATGCACTTTTAGTCCTTTTTCCTATAAGGGAGCTAACGAACATGATTAGCAAAGTTTCAGGTATAAATGATGCAGAATTCAGCATTTCATGGATAACTTGACGCCAAAGAAAGCTTCAAGAAAGGAGAAACTCCAATATTAGACGCCAAGGACTAAAGATGGCACATGGAAAGTCTGTCCTAGGCTAAAACAACAATTCTGAAGACTTTGGGGACTAGCAGTAATTTATTAGGATTAGGATAATGATACATTAACCTAGTACAATTGGGTTAAGTATTTTATTAGCTTAGTAGGATTTGGTTAAATAATTCATTAGGTTAGTAGGAATAGGATATGGGTATTATAAATACCCTATCTTGCTAGAGATTTTTGAAGAACAATTCATTCCTCAATAATACATTCCTCATTAATTCTATTACTGTATAACTCTTCTTCTAATCCTTCTATTAATTCTACTTTTTATTCTTCTTCTATTCATCTATTCTTATTTTCCACAACAAGAGAAACGTTACTTTGCAAAGAAAGTCACGCCTAAACGCCTACCACACCATTACAAATATGAAATCATTATTGTGGTATAATAACAATGTCGATTGTGATTTCCTTCCCACTCATGGGTAACTAAACTTCTCTGTTGGGGTTATGAAAGCAGAATGAGATACTATCTATTGCTATGAGTTTGTGAGTTTGTGACACGTATGCTGCTTATATCATAATTCTCTTCATCTTAATCTAAATTCTTTGTGGTTGCAAACGCAAGAATACGCCAGTATAATATTTAACTTATTCGAAAGAAAAGTTATATGTTTGGAAAAGAGATAATGTCAAGGTAGTAGGGTCTCATCCCCTATTAAAAAGTTAGTGTCGTAACTGGATTAACCTCTTGGAGAATTTGTACTATTAGATACGCTTTAAGATCGAAAGAATTAAAGTGAAATAATCCTCGAATAGGTCAAAAGACGCCTGGATTTACCATCGAATACAATTCTCTATAAGCACATGCGTGTCTGAATTCTGCACACTCATAGCCAATAGAGACGTATAACTCAGAAGGTGGACATAACCCCAACTCCTCAATTCTCATTGTTTCACAACCTACTAAACATTCTTTTTGCTTTGCTATTTTCAGTTTTTACTTTAATACTTTGTTTACAATACTTGCACGACAAGACTCCACCCTTTTTACGAGACTTGCACTAAAGGTCTAGTAATAGTTGCTTACTTGTTGACCAAGCTATTCCCTGAGGGATCGATACCCAACCCAGTTAGGTTATATATTTGACTACGACCGCTTTACACTCCTACGAGAGCTGTAGATTGAGCGTTATCAAAAATTGGCGTCGTTGCCGGGGAATACGAGTGTCAATTAAGTTTGTGATAATTACTTGACCCTTTGGTCAAAGATTCTCGTACTTTTACTTTTAGTTGTTGTTTTTGTTTACTGCAGGTTTTTATTCAGTGCATGCCCCATACTCGAAGTTCTGGTCAACCGTTATTACCTATCAATCCTGAACCACAACGAATTGGCAGAATGGAGGCACAAACGGAAATCGAAAGAATGGCTGCTCAACAGGAGCAGGCGAGATTAGCTGCTCTTGCCGCTGCCCAAGTACACCAACAAAACATTGATAACCCTGGGCGAGCAACAAATCCTGACGATGAGGATTTAGGTGATTACGAGTTACTAAACCCTAGGTATGCCGCTGAGATTGCCACACCTGCCAATAGAAGAGGTTGTCAAGCTCGGTTTAGGTATGATCGGTAACCCTTGCAACCAGCTTTCGATGACGATGATGATGATCTTGATGGAGCCGGAGCCACATGAGCCATAATTCCTCCACTATTAGCACCCGAAACCAAGTTCAACATCACTAGCACCATGATTCAGTTATTGCAACTCAAGGGATTATTTGGTGGACTAGCAGGCGATGATCCGAATATGCATCTCATCAACTTTATTTCTACATGCAAGTCGTTTGACAATCCTGGTGTTGGTCAGAATATAATTCGATTATGCTTATTTTCATTGTCTCTGTCTGGGGAGGCAACTCTATGGTTGAATGGGCTGACTCCTGATTCTATTACAAATTGGAGGCAATTGAGAGACGCTTTCCTAGAAAGATTCTTTCCACCATCCAAAAGAACACAATTGAGAGATGAAATCAGCAACTTTTGTCAGCTTTCCACTGAAGCTCTTCATGAAACATGGGAGAGGTTCAAGACAAAGCTAGCGAGGTGCCCAAACCATCACATGACTAATGTTCACCTAATGGAGATATTATACAGAGCCTTGAATTCAATAACTAAACCAGTGGTGGATAATGCGGCTAGAGGATCTTTTATGGACCTCACCTTTGGTCAAGCAAGCAATATGCTAGATCGTATGACGAAACAAAGTAGAGCTTGGCATACCAGGGATTCTGAGGTAGCAAGCCCCACTTTATCTATTGGCATGACTGCAAACCAAAGAAGAAGAAAAGAAGAACGTGATCAAGATATGGCGCACATGAAAACACAAATGGATCTTCTTACAAAGCATTTATTATCAGGGAATACCAAAAAAATCAAAGCTATTGCATCAAAAGGAAGAGACGAATCTGATTCGGAAGAAGAGGCCAACTACTTGAACAATCAGGGGGTTTCCGTGGGAATACCCAAGGAAACCAAGGTCGGAACTATTATGATAAATCTGGAAACAAAGACCAAGGTAGTTGGAAGAACAAGAATGAAAAGAGTGGTTTGTACGTTCCCCCTGGAAGACGTGAAGCCACCACATCTAGTTCTGGAAGTATGGAAGACATGATGGCTAAAATATTGAAAGGAGTGGAAGCAACGAGCGCGGGAGTAACGGAGGTAGTTAATGATTTGTCCTATATGAAGCAATTAGTTGATTCTCATTCCACTTCAATCAAGAAAATAGAGCAGCAATTGAGCCAACTTTCAGCAGCGCTCAATCAAAGAAAAGCTGGCACTTTACCTAGTGATACTGTGCAAAACCCAAGGAATGATGGGTCATGCATGGCCATTACTACCCGAAGTGGTAAGGTGCTGGAAACTTCATCAAAAAGTAAGCAAGTGGTTGATGAAGTAGCGGATATTGATGATCAAGCGAAAGGAGAAGCATCCGCAGAAAAAGGCCACGACGTCTATGACGTTAATCCCAATGGATTGCAACCTAAAATCACTGAAAAATGGAAGCAAGAGGAGAAGAAAGTCGTGGAGAGAACAATTCCATACCCACCACCACCTTTTCCTCAAAGATTGAAGAAGGTGGAAGATGATACAAAGTTCAGCAAATTCATGACTATGTTAAAGCAGCTGACCATTTATGTTCCATTGGTGGAGGCACTTGAACAAATGCCTGGGTATGCAAAATTTATGAAGGATCTTTTGACAAAGAAGTGGGCAGCAAGTTATGAGTTAAAAGATGATGTTCATCACTGCAGCGCAATCGCTACCCGATCAATAGTTCAGAAGAAGGTTGACCTCGGTGCTTTCACTATTCCTTGCACCGTTGGATCTTTGAATTTTGCCAAAGCATTATGTGATTTAGGAGCCAGCATCAATTTGATGCCACTATCTATCTATAAGAAGTTAGGGTTGGGTGATCCTACTCCAACCAATATGAGGCTCGTAATGGCGGATAGGTCGGTAAAACGACCTGTTGGTATGCTATGTGATGTCTTGGAAAAGATTTCTTCATTCATCTTTTCGGCAGATTTAGTTATTTTGGATTGTGAGGCAGACTCAGAAGTTCCCATAATTTTGGTGCGTCCTTTCCTTGCTACAGGAAGTGTGCTCATTGATTTGAGAGCTAATGAGCTTTCATTCCGAATAAATGACGAAGTAGTTCGCTTTGATGTGTGCAAATCAATGAAGCAACCCAAAGATCTGAGTGTATTTTCGGTGGCTGATGTTTACTTTGATGATGAGAAAGAATTACTTGAAGAAGAGCAAATTAGTGATGACCCATTGGCGATTGTTCTCATGAATGGAGAGAGTAAGGATGCTGAAAATTGCGAAAAAGCTATTTGTGCTCCCAAGAAGCTGGACCTTGATCTCAAAAATCGACCCACACCACCAGCTAAGCCATCTATTAAAGAGACACCCACGTTAGAATTGAAGGAGCTGCCAAGTCATTTAAAGTATGCATTCTTAGGAAGCGAAAACACACTTCCAGTCATTGTGGCAGCAGATTTGGGTGAGCAACAAGTTGCATCTCTCATTGTTATTCTACGCAAGTAAATTAGAGCCATTGGATGGACCATTGCGGATATTATTGGTATTTCACCTGGGATTTGTACACATAAGATTCAGCTTGAAGAGAATTGCACACCCACCATTGAGCATCAAAGGCGTCTCAATCCACCTATGCAAGAAGTGGTGAAGAAAGAAATTATCAAATGGTTACACGCGGGGGTTGTGTATCCAATCTCTGATAGTACATGGGTAAGCCCGGTACAATGTGTTCCCAAGAAAGGAGGCATGATGGTGGTCGCGAATACAAAAAATGAGCTTATTCCACTGAGACCCGTCACTGGATGGAGAGTATGCATGGACTACCGAAAGCTGAATTCTTGGACACTCAAAGATCACTTTCCAATGTCATTTATGGACCAAATGCTAGATCGATTAGCGGAGAAAGGATGGTTTTATTTCTTAGATGGTTATTCAGGCTATAATTAGATTTGTATTGCCCCCGAAGACCAAGAGAAGACAACTTTTACATGCCCATATGGTACGTTTGCCATCAAACGTATGTCATTCGGGCTATGTAGCGCACCAGCCACCTTTCAGCGTTGTATGATGTCCATTTTTTTTTGATATGGTTGAAGACACTTTGGAGGTATTTATGGATGATTTTTCAGTTGTTGGTGAGTCCTTTGAAGCGTGCTTGGCAAACCTAAGCATGGCATTGGAAAGATGTATAGAATTCAACCTAGTGCTGAATTGGGAGAAGTGCCACTTTATGGTCAAAGAAGGTATCGTTCTTGGACATAAAATCTCTAAAAGAGGAATTGATGTTGATCGAGCAAAAGTTAAAGCTATTGAGAAGCTACCACCCCCAATCTCGGTGAAGGGTGTTCGTAGTTTCTTCGGTCATGCAGGTTTCTATCGATGGTTCATTAAAGACTTCTCCAAAATTGCTAGCCCATTGTGCAAACTCTTGGAGAAAAATGCAAAGTTTGACTTCAATGAAGATTGTTTGAAGGCATTCGAATGCCTCAAAGGAAAACTAATTGAAGTTCCTATTATGGTAGCACCAGATTGGTCTCTCCCGTTCGTAGTCATGTGTGATGCTAGTGGTGTAGCTGTTGGTGCTGTACTTGGCCAGAGAAAGGAAAAGCTATTTCATCCTATCTACTATGCAAGTAAGGTCCTAAATGAAGCCCAAAATAACTACACTGTCATGGAACAAGAGCTCCTAGCGGTTGTGTATGCGTTTGAGAAGTTTCGAGCTTATTTGTTGGGTACTAAAGTGATCGTTCATACAAACCATGCAGTTCTAAGGTATCTAATGACAAAGAAGGATGCAAAACTAAGACTAATTTGGTGGGTTTTGCTGCTACAAGAATTTGATTTCGAGGTTAAAGATAGAAGAGGTTGCGAGAACCAAGTGGCTGATCATCTATCTAGACTCGAGAACGAGCATGTGGCGCAACCTGAAATCGAGATTGATGATGCACTCCCTGACGAGGAGCTCTTAGTAACGATAATGGAAAAGTTACCATGGTATTCCGACTTTCCAAATTTTGTGGTGAGTAATGTGATACCTGCAAACTTATCTTACCATCAAAAGAGGAAGTTTATGCATGACGTACTGCACTACTTTTGGGATGAGCCATATTTGTTTCGACGATGCGTGTATGGTATTATCCGACGATGCATATCCCATGTAGAGGTGCCTACTATATTGGAAGCATGCCATACTTCCCAAGTTGGGGGACATCACGCAGGAAATCGGACAGCAAGGAAAGTATTACAAAGTGGATAATATTGGCCTTCGATATTTAGAGATACTCACGACTTTGTTAGAAGATGTGACCAATGCCAGCGACAAGGCGCTATTTCAAAATACCATGAGATGCCTATGTCGAAAATTGTTGAAGTAGAGCTATTTGATGTATGGGGTATTGATTTCATGGGACCATTCGTGAATTTGTTTGGAATGAAGTACATCCTAGTTGCTGTAGATTATGTCTCGAAATGGGTTGAATCTTTAGAGTTGGCCGACAATGAAGGAAAGCATGTTGTAGCATTCTTGAAGAGAAATATCTTCTCTCGCTTTGGAGTACCACGTACTATTATAAGCGATGGAGGATCTCACTTTTGCAACAAGCTATTCAAATCCGTGTTGGCCAAATATGGTGTCAAGCAACATAAGGTAGCCACACCTTATCACCCATAAACTAGCGGCCAGGTAGAGGTTTCCAACCGAGAGATCAAGCAAATCCTTCTGAAGACGGTAAATCCTAAAAGGAAGGATTGGTCTTGGAAGCTGGACGATGCACTATGGGCGTATAGGACTGCATTCAAAATGCCAATTGGCATGTCCCCTTATCAACTAGTTTATAGAAAGGCTTGTCACTTACCCATTGAGCTCGAGCATAAGGCATTGTGGGCATTGAAGCGACTCAATTTGAATTGGGATGATGGAATGAATCTGGGATTGGAGCAGCTGAACGAGTTGGATGAATTCCGTCTTCATGCTTATGAAAGATCAGACCTACACAGGGAGCGGATGAAGAAGTATCATGATCAGCGGATTGTTTGATGAAACTTTCAAAGGAATGATATGGTACTCCTCTTCAACTCCAGATTGAAGCTATTCCCAGGTAAGTTAAAATCCAAGTGGTCTAGTCCATACAAAGTTATCCAAGTCTACTCATCTGGAGTAGTCGAGTTGGAAGACAATAATGGTGTTGTCTTCAAAGTGAATGGCCAATGAGTTAAACCTTATATCGGTTCTCTTGATTCGAAAAATAATATGGCCATCACTTATCTCGACGAAGTCTAAGTACTCGAGGAACCATATCGTGCCACGACAATAAATAAGGCGCTAGATGGGAGGCAACCCATCGTTTATCGTTTTACATTTTTTGTCTTTCTTTCATTCCATTACGTGTTTTGCTTTTAATCAATAAAAATCCAAAAATAAGAGTCGTGCCATGACCAAAACTAAGGCGCTTGGTGGGAGGCAACCCATCATTCTAATCATTTTTATTAGTTTTCAGCAAATGTAGGTGCAAGAGGTATACAACGAGGAGATCGGTTTCGAATTTCGATTTGGACTTATTGCATGTTTAATGTGGTAAGTTAGGAATGAAGATGCAAAAGGATATGGATTGAGCATTGCTCATTAAAATATAGGCATCAAACAAGGCTAGGACTAGGTAAAACTAGGCCACGAACAAGGAAAGGCCTATACTATGGCCCAAGGTCTCGGAATCTAGTGTGCCATAGCATAGGCGCCTCTCATGCTCAAGTATGCCATAGCATAGGAGCCGCCTATGCTAAATCCTTTTGTCTCTGAATATCAAATGCAAAGTGAAAGGCACCGCCTATGATCACTAAAGGCTTTGAACTAGGCGCTGCCTATGCTCACTAAAGGCTTTGCACTAGGCGCCGCCTATGTCAAGAATAGGCAAAGCTAAAGGCGCCGCCTATGGTCACTTTTTGTCTCCAAAACTGATTTTAAATGGGTCAAAACCCGACCCATTATTTTCCTATATATAGGAGACTTAGTCTTGAAACACAAACACATTGAAAACTTAACCTAGGCGCCACACATGCACATTGAAAACTTAACCTAGGCGCCGCACATACTCTCCAAATCATCTCAAAACTTTTCTTTTTGCTCTCCCACTTCACAAGAACATCTCCAAAGGCTTCAATCACGTAAGTACTCTTTTGTTATTCATTTATTTTTCGTAAGTACTATGTTGATATGTCTATTATGAATTGCTAAATCTTGAAGAAATATTGGTGATGTGAATGTGTTTGAATTGTTGATACACAACCAAGTGAGTGAACAAATACGTTAGGATGATCTTAACATGTTTCCAACTTGAATTTGATTTTGATGCATTGTTATACTACTTGCGGAATTGCCATAGTCATTAAAATTGCATAATCTTGTCACTTGAATACTTACATAATTGGAATGACTTGTTCATCGGAATAAGACTTATAGTTGCCTACCACATAGGAGGTTGGGATGAATGTTAGATACTATCCCTTGATTCAATCCCTATGTAGCAGTCTTGATATATCCAACATGAATGTATTGCCAAGATTATAAGAGGTGTGACTGCTCTGATTTTATTGTTGGAATATAGCACCTAAAACGTATGTCGATGAAGTCAGAGTAGTCGACTACTTTCACGTCACTAGTTTGTGCCAACAAACTAAGTGTGGTGTGGTACCCCTACTGCTTGTTTATAGATTATATCCTTTGATTTGATGCTAACATAAACATTATTTTAGTCTCAGGTACAATGGCACCCAAAGAAAGACAAGGCAAATATAAGGCTACCACTTCCCAGAAAGGCAAGAAAAGAGGCCGCAAAGAGCAAGGAGAATCACCCTCAATGCAATTACCACACCGCATGTTTGGAATAAAATGGGTTCTTGAGGAGGAAGCGAAGGAATGGTATTGGAACAACAAGGAAACAAAATATGTTCATGTGGACTTGATAAACAAGGAAAGCCTAGCGAAGAAGGAGCCGCGCATGTTGGCAAAGATCATGGCATTACATCTAGATTTCATCTTCCGCGACATGGGAGAATGCAATCTTGATTTGACAAGAGAATTTTATGCCAACTGGTTGCCGAAATCCATAGGCAGCGAAGTCAAGATTTGGGTTCAAGTTTTACAACTCAATGCGGATTTCTTCAACTCCTTTCTTGGCTTGCCTTCAGTCGATCCATCACCATTTAAAGAGATGTACAGTAGACCTCCATATAGAGCAATTCGACACACACTTTGTGGAAGTAGATCCATGGCAAGGTGGAGCAGACATAAAGACACCGGACGACATAACACCTTCCCCTATGCTCCTTTGAATAGGGAAGCAAGGATATGGTTGCGCATTGTCAACTCTTGCCTCATACCAGGGACCCAGTACACCAAGATAACAAGATATAGAGTGTGCTTGGTATATGCATTGATGACGAATGTCCCTATCAACATTGGGTCAATCATTCGCTCCACAATGCGGAAGGCTAGGCTACACAAGCGGTCCCATTTCAGCTTTGGCAATCTGTTGACTGCAATCTTAAGGAAGGAAGCAATCGAAGAGGAACCGGCTGATCATAAACTCCCACACAATCCGAAGAAGTTTGACCTCACAAAGGTCAAAGATGCTGAAACCACACATGGCATCAACCTTACTACGGCAGAGAGATATGCTCGGGATGAGAGTTTCTTTCGCCATTTTTATGGCATGACTCGGTTCACAATGATGAGTGGTGGATGTGTTCCAATTGCTGCAGAGCTCCAACAGCTGGATCATGACTATCCAATGAATGTGCATGCAAGGGAGATGTGTGGAGTAGGTACATACTTTGAGGAACCTCTTGATGACGATGTGCCGACCGATGATGAGCGACGAATGCCAGACTCCGACGTGGAAGAGAATTCTAATGACGATGACTCCTATGATAATTCCGACGAAGGGGGTATGACCCCCGATATAAAGGAGGAGTCCGACTGACCAGGTTCTTCGTATTTATTTTCCACTGAGGGCAGTGTCCCGTTTAAGTGTGGGGTGGTGGTATTTGCATGCTTTACTTCTCTATCCGCATTTGTATTTATTTATCTTTGTTTGCTTAGCTTAGTTTTTTTGTTTTCGTTTTTCTAGTAGTAAATTTTTTTTACTTATCTTCGCATAAAATCATTCTAATAGGCAGCATGAGATTATAACAAGAGTTTGTGCTAAAATCATGACTATTGAGACATTTAGGCTCTAATTGTGACTCACTATGTGATATTGTGTGGTTCAATATCTTCATTTTTTAGGTAAAGAGTCTATACTACTCCCAATAAAGTCGACCATGTGCCTTGTGTGTGTGAGATAATAGTATATTCTATGTCTGTGGCTGATGCTAGAACTTTCCTGGTATGTATGTAAAGCGAAAATAAAGAGTACAAGTCTAGGAGATGATTTAGGCATTTCTTTGGCAACCTATGATTATTTACCTTCTTTTTACCTACCCATGGACATTATCCTAGTTAAACCCTTTAGAGCCTTTAGCCTATTCTCTTTGACAAACCTCATATGTAAGCTTAATCCATTTTTTCAAGACCATAATTTGATCCAAATTCCTAAGTGCTTTAAATTGTAAAAGTCATGTGACAAAATAAGAAGAAATTGGGTGAGTATGATGCTTTAGAATGTATTGGTGCTTGAATGTGTTATGAAAAAGAAAGTGCTATCATAAGAGGTATGTTATGAAAAGAAAAAAGGAAAGGAAAACTAAAAAGTTAGTTATGTTCAAAATTGAAAAAACAAAAGAGGAGAAAAAGGGTGGTAGAATAAAAGAATGTAGAAAGGTTGTTTGAAAGAAAAGCGTTAATGATACAATGTGATGTATTAAAGCGCTTAGGAACATAGTCACTATTTCTGGACAAAATAGTCCTTCCCGTCTCTTAGCCTACATTACAGCCATCAAAAGACCTATTTGATCCTAAGCTTAGTACTCTGACATTTAGTGGAGCATTACACTAAGGGCAAGCCTATGGTCATCAGTTGCTGCATATGAATTCTTTGTGAGAGCGAGAGCAAGGATATTCCTATACCCATGTTTGAAAAAAAAATATGCTATACTTGTGAGTGATTATGGGCAATATATTGTGAGACACACATGGTTGATGAGTTTTGGGTAGTGGTGTATGATTCTTTGTACTTTAACTTCTGAATATGAGTTTACTACCATCATGAGTCTATGCCAGAGGTTGAATTGTCTCTACTAATGATCAGAAAACTACTCTTTGTCGATAATTGTTGTGCTTGTCTTGACGAATATTTTGTGTTATTACTGTGAAACCCTAAGTTGATGTTTAGAGGGACATGATATTTTGTTCGAGGACGAACAAAGCTTCAAGTGTGGGGTATTGATGATAGGCGATATTACACGCCTATAGTGCTATATTTTGCCCATATTTTAGCAATGTTTTGAGAACAAATTATATATTTCATGCACTTTTAGTCCTTTTTCCTATAAGGGAGCTAACGAACATGATTAGCAAAGTTTCAGGTATAAATGATGCAGAATTCAGCATTTCATGGATAACTTGATGCCAAAGAAAGCTTCACGAAAGGAGAAACGCCAATCTTGGATGCCAAGGACTAAAGATGGCGCATGGAAAGTCTGTCCCGGGCTAAAACAACAATTCTGAAGACTTTGGGGACTAGCAGTAATTTATTAGGATTAGGATAATGATACATTAACCTAGTACAATTGGGTTAAGTATTTCATTAGCTTAGTAGGATTTGGTTAAATAATTCATTAGGTTAGTAGGAATAGGATATGGGTATTATAAATACCCTATCTTGCTAGAGATTTTTGAAGAACAATTCATTCCTCAATAATACATTCCTCATTAATTCTATTACTCTATAACTCTTCTTCTAATCCTTCCATTAATTCTACTTTTTATTCTTCTTCTATTCATCTATTCTTATTTTCCACAACAAGAGATACGTTACTTTAAAAAGAAAGTCACGCCTAAACGCCTACTACACCATTACAAACGTGAAATCATTATTGTGGTATAATAACAATGTCGATTGTGATTTCCTTCGCACTCATGGGTAACTAAACTTCTCTGTTGGGGTTATGGAAGCCGAATGAGATACTATCTATTGCTATGAGTTTGTGAGTTCGTGACATGTATGCTGCTTATATCACAATTCTCTTTATCTTAATCTAAATTCTTTGTGGTTGCAAACGCAAGAATACGCCAGTATAACATTTAACTTGTTCGAAAGAAAAGTTATATGTCTGGAAAAGAGATAATGTCAAGGTAGTAGGGTTCCATCCCCTATTAAAAAGTTTGTGCCGTAACTGGATTAACCTCTTGGAGAATTTGTACCGTTAGATACGCTTTAAGCTCGAAAGAGTTAAAGTAAAATAATCCTCGAATAGGTCGAAAGACGCCTGGATTTACCATCGAATACAATTCTCTATAAGCACATGCATGTCTGAATTCCGCACACTCATAGCCAATAGAGACGTATAACTCAGAAGGTGGACATAACCCCAACTCCTCAATTCTCATTGTTTCACAACCTACTAAACATTCTTTTTGCTTTGCTATTTTCAGTTTTTACTTTAATACTTTGTTTACAATACTTGCACGACAAGACTCCCCCCTTTTTACGAGACTTGCACTAAAATTCTAATAATAGTTGCTTACTTGTTGACCAAGCTATTCCCTGAGGGATCGATACCCAACCCAGTTGGGTTCTATATTTGACTACGACCGCTTTACACTCCTACGAGAGCTGTAGATTGAGCGTTATCAATGAGTGATATTTTTTCCAGTCCTATTATTGGATAAGAGCATAATTCAGATGTTGAATTAACTTCAGATTCTCCTGTGTTGAAGACCAGGTCATTAGCTGAAGTTTATGAGAAATGCAATTTTGCTCTTGTGGAACCATCTTCCTTTGAATAAGAAGCAAGTCATGAAGCTTGGATTTCCACAAAGAAGGAGGAGCTTTCCATGATTAATAAAAATGATACTTGGGAGCTGGTTGATAGTACCAAACAAAAGATCGTCATCAAATCAAATGAGACTGATACAAAAAATATATCCTTATGTTATGGAGTTGCTTCAGAAAGAGTAAGTTCTAAAATCTTGAATCCTAGAGCTTTAAACTTTTCCATCATATTTAGATCACCGAACAATGAAGTTGTGGAGGATTTCAGAGAAAAGAGGAGCTCGAGAACTCAATATGATAAAACTCAAAAGGGTCAATCATTAACGAGAAATCTTCATCATTTGAAGAAGAAAGAGGGATCATGCAAAAACTATCAAGATTTTTACTAAGGCGCGGCTCAAACCTTTACTTGAGTTCTTTCGCGAAAAATTTAGGGTAGCTTCAAGAAAATCACTTTAAGGAGGAGTGTGAAAATATTAAAGTAGATTTTTTGAAATCATAGATTTCTAGTTAAGTCTCTAGAATAGTCTAGTGTAATTTCTAGGATAATCATGTTAAAAAATATCTAGATATTTAGGTGATTCTAGGTAGAAGAATCTAGAAAGGAATAATGTAGTCTATTTGATATTTATATTTATAAAAGATCTAGATATTAGAGGGTGGTAGATATTTCAGGGAGATATTTGTATAGAACACTCTAGACTTATAGTATCTAGAATCATCCCTACATAAGTATAAATAAGAGATGACATTAGACATTTGTAACTATCCAGAAAATAGAAAACAAAGCAAAAAAATTTCAGTTTTTCCCTTCCCTGCAGTTTCTTTTGTAGCAATTTACAGCTGCAATTTCCTTGTATTTTTCTCCTTATAACTTTACTTTTCCTGTTCCCTTTGTTTTTGACAATCTTTCCATTTCCAATCGCTCACCGTCTTTGAAGACATAGATTCCACTCTGTTCTATAGCATTATAGAGATGACTCAAAAGGTTCTATGTGTATCTTCACCTCTAAAACTTAAGTAGACATCATACTTGCAAAATTTGGAAGAAGAAGCGTGTGACATCGTTGAAAAATATTGTAAAAGCTTGGGTGAGATTATTCGAGAGAAGGTGGGAGTTGCCTCGGTGGAGGATAAGATGCGAGAAGTAAGGTTATGTTGGTTCGGGCACGTGATGAGGAGGGTCTTAGATGATCCTGTGCGGAGGTGTGAGACACTGGCTATGGATGGTTTTACGCAGGGTAGAGATAGACCAAAGAAATATTGGAGGGAGGTGATTAGGCATGATATGGAACAGTTACAGCTAACAGAGGACATAACCCTTGATAGGAAGGTGTGGAGGAAGCGGATTAGGGTAGAGGGTTAGGGGTGAGAGGGCGTCGGTAATAGTAGGGGTGCACTCCTCGGGGGCTGGAGTTTTTTGTTCGTGGCTAGCGGTGTTAGTTTATTTTGCTTACCGTACTAGTTTATATATGTAATCTTTTGTGTTTGGCATTATGTTAGTTTGTCTTGTGTACCATACTAGTTATATACATTTATATTTGGGTTGCTATATGTGTATCGGTCCTAAACCGGGGGTCTATCGAAAATAACCTCTCTACTTCTCCTGAGATAGTGGTATGATCTGCGTACACTCTACCTTCCCCAAACCCCATTAGGTG
The DNA here is from genome assembly GCA_030864225.1 of Capsicum baccatum var. pendulum. Lineage (NCBI taxonomy): Eukaryota > Viridiplantae > Streptophyta > Magnoliopsida > Solanales > Solanaceae > Capsicum > Capsicum baccatum. The sequence goes on from CM061561.1 coordinate 31,204,828, forward strand.
GGAATACACCGGGTATGTTGTTGTCTAAAGCCTTGGTGAGACAATTCAAATTACTGCTTAATAAAGAGCAATAGTACAGAAGACATTACCTTTGTTTTGGTCCTAGACTGTGGGAAAGCTTCCTGCTATCATAAAATTAAACTGCGTGAGTACACTTACCTTTTTAAGTCCATTTGACTTGTCATGGTTACCAAAAATTGTGGAACTTCATCTCCAGCTAGCAGAAGTGATGTATGTGATAAAGAACCAAGGTTGGGCATTAGAGTTTCATCCATTTTTGTGGTGGATGAAGTGTTCCATTACTGCTTATTATGTTAAATTGTTAACTATTTCACTTGAAAAATTGTAGAGATAAGTGGAATCTCACAAAGTTTTAGTGTGTAAGAAGGTTTAGCAAAAATTTATGGAAGCAAAATATGTATGTTTTTACTATTTAAAAGATTTATTGTAATATCTTTAGGGTGTTTTCAGTAGGGAGGAAAATAATTTATGAATTTTTCATGTTCAATTGATCAAAACTTTTAGAAAGTATTTTCTATAGGAAAAACAACAACAATATAACTAGTATAGTTCCACAAAGTGAGGTCTGGGGAGAGTAGGGCACACACAGACCTTGCCTCTACCTCAAAGTTAGAAAAGTTGTTTTCGATAGACCCTCGACTCAAGAAAAAAGTTCAAAGCAGTCCCCAAAAAAGTAACTAAAGTACAAGAAACAACATATAATAACAAAAATAGGAGATAGTAACAAAACAAATACTACAACAAAACAATAGGAAAATTAAGGTGCAAGAAACAATTTATAGTAATGGAAATTGAAGGACAAGAATAATACTTTCCACCCAACCGTCCAACACACATCTTCACCCCACCCCTCGTAAGCCCCATTCCCACCACCCACCCCAATGTTATTTGTCTAAATTACACATAAATACTTTTTTACATGTCAAACACAAAAAAAATAAGTAAAATACCAATCATTTTCTACAAAATATTTTCGATGAAAATATTTTATTGATATCGAACACACCCTTAGCGTCTTTTGTTTGTCTGTATTATAGTGTGTGCAACATTATTATGGAGGAGTTGGGTTAGAATGAGTTATTGACACCTCACATAAGGCTGTCTAACGGGCCGGGCCGGGTCAACCCGGAACCGGCCCCCTCTCTCTTAGCGGGTTACGGGCCGGTTACGGGCCGGTTTTGGCCTTAACCGGGCCGGGCCGGGCCGCACAGTAAAAAAAATAAAACCCACCCGGAACCGGCCCACTTAACCCAATCCGGTCAAACCCGCTAAAACCCGGTCAAACCCGGTCAAAACCGGATAAAAACCGGTCAAATATACACTATATATACGCTATATACACAATCTATACATTAAATATACACTTCTATAGAAGATATATACAATGTATACATTAAATATACACTTCTATAGAAGATATATACACGTGTATACGCACCATTCAATGTATATATACTACTACTTATAAAATATACTACATTATATATACATTACAATATGTATAGATATACTTATATACTAATTTATAAAACATATACACATGTATAGGTTAAGTATACACTTCTATAGAAGATATATACACATGTATACGCACCATTCAATGTATATATACTACTACTTATAAAATATACTACATTATATATACATTACAATATGTATAGATATACTTATATACTAATTTATAAAACATATACACATGTATACGTTAAATATATACTTCTATAGAAGATATATACACGTGTATACACACCATTCAATGTATATATACTACTACTTATGCAATATACTACATTATATATACATTACAATATGTATAGATATACTTATATACTAATTTATAAAACATATACACATGTATACGTTAAATATACACTTCTATAGAAGATATATACACGTGTTTATGCACCATTCAATGTATATACACTACTACTTATAAAATATACTACATTATATATACATTACAATATGTATAGATATACTTATATACTAATTTATAAAACATATACACATGTATACGTTAAATATACACTTCAATAGAAGATATATACACGTGTTTATGCACCATTCAATGTATATACACTACTACTTATAAAATATACTACATTATATATACATTACAATATGTATAGATATACTTATATACTAATTTATAAAACATATACACATGTATACGTTAAATATACACTTCAATAGAAGATATATACACGTGTTTATGCACCATTCAATGTATATACACTACTACTTATAAAATATACTACATTATATATACATTACAATATGTATAGATATACTTATATACTAATTTATAAAACATATACACATGTATACGTTAAATATACACTTCTATAGAAGATATACACATGTATACGCACCATTCAATGTATATATACTACTACTTATAAAATATACTACATTATATATACATTACAATATGTATAGATATACTTATATACTAATTTATAAAACATATACACATGTATACGTTAAATATACACTTCTATAGAAGATATACACATGTATACGCACCATTCAATGTATATATACTACTACTTATAAAATATACTACATTATATATACATTACAATATGTATAGATATACTTATATACTAATTTATAAAACATATACACATGTATACGTTAAATATATACTTCTATAGAAGATATATACACGTGTATACACACTATTCAATGTATATATACTACTACTTATAAAATATACTACATTATATATACATTACAATATGTATAGATATACTTATATACTAATTTATAAAACATATACACATGTATACGTTAAATATATACTTCTATAGAAGATATATACACGTGTTTATGCACCATTCAATGTATATACACTACTACTTATAAAATATACTACATTATATATACATTACAATATTTATAGATATACTTATATACTAATTTATAAAACATATACACATGTATACATTAAATATACACTTCTGTAGAAGATATATACACGTGTATACATTAAATATACACTTCTGTAGAAGATATATACAAATGTATACATTAAGTATACACTTCTATAGAAGATATATATAATGTATACATTAAATATACACTTCTATAGAAGATATATACACGTGTATACATTAAATATACACTTCTATAAAAGATATATACACATGTATACATTAAATATACACTTCTATAGAAGATATATATAATGTATACATTAAATATACACTTCTATAGAAGATATTAAAGCTTTAAATTGATAAATAAAAAAAAATAAAAAACAACAACTAAGGAGTGAATGAATTTGTGGAATTTTATTGATTGCAAAATGATCCAAAATTTATAATTTACATCAATGAAAAATCTATAAATTATGCATCATTTTTTCCAACTCATTCATGTTAATATTAATTGGAATTTGCATAGGATAGTCGAAGTCAACGGGGGCAAACCCATGCATTGGACTTGATTCTGTTGAGTTCTCCCGTGAAGTCATTATTTCTTCAAGTTTGAGGTCGTCGCTTGGCTCTGGTTCCATTCCTTGGTTTCTTCTTTCTGCTCTAATCCAGTCTCTAAGGCAAACTAAAACATTCATTGCGTTGCTTCTCAATGAGTGTCGGTTGTCTCCAAGCTGCTGTCGTCCCTGACTGAAGGCGCTCTCTGATGCAACGGTTGACATTGGAACATTCAAGATATCTCTGGCTAATCTTGAAAGTACAGGATATTGTGATTCATTATTTCTCCACCAATCCAGCGAGTTGATCCGTCGTCTGCGATCCTCTGGTGGCGTTCGCAGATAATATTTCAGCTCCTCCCGATAAGTTGATGTGTAAGCTCTCTCATCCACACTGTTCCAACAAGATAAATCATAAAACAAATCAGGAAAACCACTATGTGCCGACCTTTTAGAAGATGATGGCTCCTCGGGAGGATGAGGAGCGACAGTTGGACTGATATTTGTAGGTACGGCTGAATCAAATAAATCAGCATAGTGATTATATAATTTTTCTATATAATCTTTTGCATCAGCCGTAGCCGTCCACAAATCAGGCTGCTCTTGTTCAGACTTACGGTTAGTATTTATTTCTAAGTTAGTATAAATAAGCGTACTAAAGTGACACATATGATTAAATTTCATGCAAGGATTTAAAATAGCACCAATCATGTAAATAGGGGGAATCGGGAAGAAATATTTTTTAAATTTCGTAAACATAGCGCCAACAGCTTCTTTATAACCTTCTTTATTTTTATATTGTTGGAGCAAACCAGAAATATCGGCTATATATGCCAAAATATTACAAACAGTAGGATAGTATGCACCGGAAAATTCAACCGTAGCTACATAAAATTTTTCTAAAAATTTAACAAGATCATTAATTATAACCCAATCAGAATTATGTAACATGCAATCAGCAGAATCAGCAAAAGAACCACAGTGTTGGTTAAAAGTTAGTGTAATAGGAATTCTATATTTATAACAAGTTTTTAAAAATTCATACGTAGAATTCCATCTAATATCAATTTCCTCAGGCATTAAAATCGGTGTAAGTCCATTTTCTTGACATTTAACTTTAAATTCTTTAATTCTCGCTCTACGATTATTTCCTTGAATGAAACCTACGGCAAGACGAATTTTTTCAATATAAACCTCAAAAAAGTCAAGACCATCTTTTACAATTAAATTATAGATATGACATGCACACTTAATATGGAAAATTTCAGGAAAGGGTGGAGATAACGTAGATTTTATTTTTGTTATAGCATTCTTGTTGTTAGAAGCATTATCAAAAGCAATACATAAAATTTTATTTTCTATACCATAATATCCGGCAATTTTAATAATAGAATCAGAAATAAATTGTCCGGTATGCTTGCGATCTTCATCATATAAAAAAGCAAGAATACGTTTTTGCATTATGAAATTACTATCCATCCAATGACAAGTAACAGTTAAATAATCATTTTTATTAACAGCACGACCAAAATCAGAAGTTAGGGACAATCTACATTGAATATTTTTTAAGAATGTTGATAAATAAAAACAATATTGTGAATGGAGTTTAAAAATATCAGACCGACAAGTAGTTCTAGGAATACCATTAAACATAGGATTATAAATTGCTTGTATATAACGGATAAAAGCATCAGAAGAAGGAAAAGTAAAAGGCAAACAACCCACAGCTACCATTTTAGCTATTTCTTCCCGGTCCCTCAATTTATTATACTTTTTCGCTACTTGACCGGTTGTTGGGTCCATTCTAGTTTGCGTTGACCCACCAACATCCTCACCACCTTTTGCAATATTTAACTCTCTTTTGTGATCTTCAGCTATATGTCTCATTAACGTACCCGTACCCCCTTGCTTACCGCCACTTCTATGCTTATATATTTGTTGACAAATATTGCACTGCACCTCAATATCTGATATACGTTCAAAAAATTGCCATGCAATACTAGTTCTTTTACGTGGTTTTGGGGCACTGGGAGGACGGGAAGGGAGATTAACTGATTCAGATCTAACGTTAGCATCTCCTACTGCGGGTGTTTCAGCAATATTTTCATCATCTTCGTCTACATTAACTGCATCTACTTCATTTTCTTCTTCTATACCGTAATTTTCTTGAAATTCTACATAATCCATATCGTGAGCACCTACACCTATTTCTTTCTCAAAAGGTGTACCAAGCGGTACCGGAGGCGAAGGCACACGGGTATATCTATTACTTGAACTACCTCTACCGCTAATAATTCGCTTTTTACTACCACTACCGCTTCCGGGACAAAAATTTTTAACACCTTTAGCAGCGAGGTTTTTTAATTTATCCATAATATAAATTAAATTAAACTAAAAATATTCAAAATACACAAATATAACAAAATTAAATATTAAACAATTAATACAATAAATAAAAATTAAACGTAAGAGATGGAACGACAATACCAAATTTGGGAAGTATCCGAAGATTGCGACTTTAGAAACTTCCGCTCTTACTTTGTAAACGAAAAAATAAAAAATTAAAGTGAACACTTTAAGAAATTAAATATATTGAATATTTGAGAATTGAGAATTGAGATTTGAGAGAGAATGAGATTTGAGAGATTGGAAAATTGTGTGAGAAATGATTTGAAGTTGTAGGGTATTTATAGATTTATTTTGAGGATTAAAAAATATTTTATATATTTTTTTTTTTTTTTAATGAAATGGGCCCAAACTAGCCGTTTGGACCCAAAAACGGTAATATTACCGTTGGGCCAACGGCTAGTTTGGCCCAACAGAATTTTTTTTTTTATTTTATTTTTTTTTTTATTTTTTTCGGTTACCGGGCCTGGACCGGGTTGGTCCGGGCCGGGTTAACCGGGCCCAATTTTTTTAAAAAACCGGACCGGGACCCGGTACCCTAAAGCCCTAGGGCTTTCCGGGCCGGGTCAAACCGGTCCGGTTTGATGTTACGGGCCGGGTCGGACCGGGCCGGGCCGGGTCAGACCGGCCCGTTTGACACCTTTAACCTCACATCACATAATAAAGAGTAAAGACTATTTATTCTCTTCACTATTCATTCATTGTCTTTATGGGAAACTTGTTAATCATCGGATTTCACGTCATAAAAACTGCACCTTTTTCAGTATTGCTGTGAGAAAACAGAAAAGTAGGCCTGAATGAGCAGTATATGAAAATTCAACAAAATTAAAGAGCATCCCCTTTTTTGATTATAATTCATCTCTATCTATTGAAACACACTATAATTATCAATTGTTTACTTTTTTGTTTCGATATAAAACTCGAAAAATTTGGATTTAGATGTTTTTTTTTTTTTTTTACAATTAATTGCCTTATTAAAGAGTACATGAAAAAGGAGAAAACTAAAGAAAATTAGAAAAGGCTAACAATAAAAGGGAGAAAATTTCTTCCTTGGACCTTGTTGTCATATTAATGTCGTGCCCTACATTTCTGAGAAAATAAAGAGTGGAAGAAAAATTAACAACGAAAAGGAATGGAAGTTTTTCATTAAAAATATTAATTTTTGGAAAATCTTCTGAGCAGAAGCAAAAACTTATTTTTGAGAAACTGAAAAAATTAATTTATCTTCAAAAATACTATTATTTTTTTGGAACAGTACATTTGATAAGAAAATTGTGCTTAAATTTTTAGTTCAAACTAGTAAAGTACCCGTGCAATACCCGGAGGTTGTTATTATTTGATCAATTGTGAATTTACATCATTTTATCAATGATTCAAATAAAAAGAATTCATCACTACTTTAAAAATTTACTATTCATTAATGAAGTTTATAATCTTCAATAAATTTTGTGGGCATTTAAAAATCATTATCCTTTCATTCATCTAAGAAGTAAGGATACATATTGTCTTCATTTGAACTAATTTTAAGTCCCAGAAGTAAAAAAATACACGCGAATGTTATAAATGTATGTTATAAAAGTAAAAAAAAAAATTAAAGGTGAAGCAAAATTTGTTACAAACAATCAAGCAAAATATACTTTTGTTATAAATGTATTTACATTATAGTGAATGTCTATCAAGATCTAATAAGATCTAGTTGATATCTATCAGGATTTGATGTATTTGTCTTTTAGTGTGAAACTAGGCAAATTCCCTCTATAAATAGAAGGTTTCCTTCATTGTAAATCATCCCTCAAGAAAATAAATAAGAATCACTCTCTCTATTCTCTCTACTCTTCTTCTTTATTCTTTCTTATTTTATAATGCGTTATCAGTACGAGATTCGCCAAACAAGATGAGATTATAAATGTAAAGGTAACAAGATGGGATTATAAATGTAAAGGTAATTTCAAGGTTTGTAATTCTTTATGTTATCTGTCTTTTGCTACTAATAATATAATATATTCAAGTTGACTACGACACATTAAGACCACCAGTCTCATTGGTAAGCATGGTAAGCATCCAGATGTTTCACAGATCAAAAGCAGCAATATAATATAGTAAAGTACACACATATAAATGTTGCAAGAAAATCACTTTCTGCCAAGATGTTTTAGCCAAGAAGCATTGTTTGGTATTCACTGAATCTTAATAAAAATTATTTTTTAATTCCTTATTTATTTATATTTTGTTACTAATGGTTTAAATATTATTTTATTTGTATGTATGTATACTTTTTCAACTTCTGTGATGCAATTTAGTGTTAGTTTACAAAAGCTAATTTAAAAAAATATATATATATTATTGATTAAGGGTAAGACGATAGATTTAAATTTTACACACTGCCGTCTCAAATTTGAAGGTTAAGGTATTATTTTATTTCTTTTCATATCACTAATAAACTTACAAACTTGAGTTTGTTGCCTCGAGCAAGAACTACATCTCACGGGTGTTGGACGTTTAAATCCACTTAGATGTTATGGGTCTTAAAGATGCCATAAAGAAAGAAAATAGAACATCTAATCAAAATCGTGCAAGGCTATGATTTTCTTGTGTCATCATCTTAACGAAATTATGAAAATTGAATACCTTACTACTAAAGATCCACTTGTTTTGTGGAATAGCCTGAAAGAAAGATTTGACCACCTGAAGATGGTCATCATCCCAAAGCACGATATGAATGCATACACTATGAAAATAAGATGTTGGGTTCAAACCCCATCGATTTATTGTATAAGATGCCTTTATATGGATAAAACGTTGAGTTTGAATCTCAATATACCATACTGATGATATTATGATGGCTAATGGGTATTTTGTGAAAAGTTATGAAATTCGACCCATTACATATGCCCCATTCCATGAAGTGAATGTGCTAACAATTTATAATAAGTCTGAAATATGACAACTTACATCATTCTTGAGGTGTATGTGGTAGCAATGCATAATATGTCTGAAAGGAGACAAGTGATTGAATGCACGAATATAAGTATAAAGGGACAATATGATTATGATCATCAAAAGTGATGATATTTTCACATGCATATTATGATCATAAGATATGATAGAGAAAAATTCTCTACATCATATGTATGCCTCGATTTGCTTTTGAAGTAGCAAAATATTGAAAGAGGTTATAAGCTATCATAATTTGATAGGCTTAAGACACGATTATATTCCATTCCTGGGGAATGAGAAGCTTATTAATGCAAATGTGCACTTGATTGTGATGGTATCACAACTCACCTCCGAATGAGGCAGAATAACTGAGAAGAGTTATTTCAAAATCTACTTCTAAAGTAGTAAATCTGAAATTTATTCATGTAATAGTAAATATGAAATTTACTAAAGAAAAAAAAGTACATGTCATGGTAAACTTGGAGTTTACTAGAATAAAAGTTCATAAATTGATATGAACGATTGTGACATCTCGAAGATGTGCATATTGAATATTAGACATGTATTGAAGAACTGGAAAATTCTTCGAGAATTTTTTATGTCATTTGTTCTCATGATAAGTTAGTTGGACCAACTAATGTTGGGATAGATTCATTATCTAATGAATCCATTGTATAATCTAGTCATCCGCACACCCCTCCAAATGGTATCAGAGCCCAGTAATTTAAAAAGTACAGCAGTAAGATATGTGTTAGAGTTATTAGAATCTATATATATTTATTGAATTAATTATGAGAAGAACATTTAAAAATAGAGAAGCTTTTAGAATAATTAAAAAATCTTTAGTTAGTAATTATTCAGAATATATAAGTCTAAATAAAACAAACGAAAATCCACAAAGATTAGCTTACCTAATTACATTAATATCTAGTATTGAAGCAAAATTAATAATCCATTTAAAATCTAGAAGAATGAGACACATACCACCTAATTATGATAAAATTAAATTTAGATATCCACCAAAATATTATAAATATAATTTAAATGAATAAAGAGCAAAAATACAAAGAATTAAAACAATTTATTTCTGAAAAACGTAAGAAATTAAAAATAAGAATAGAAAGACTACATTATAATATATTTGTCGGAGTTAGTAAAAACTCAATAAATACACAAAAAGATGAAATATCAAAATTAGAATCACAAATAGACAGTTTAGAATATATATACCAACATGAATTATTCACAATAAAATGAACAAAGAAGAATTTATAATAGATGAAAAAATATATGAAAATCACGAATGATCAAAAATAAAAATAGTATTTTCTAATCTAGGAAGAAGATATAAGAAAATAGGTGAACATTTATATCTAATGTTAGAAAAAAAAGAATTAAAATTAGAAGATAAATTAACAGCAATGGAAAGAATAGAAAAAGAAAATGAAGAAATAGACAAAAAGAGAAAATATAAAAAATAAAACAACAAACTACGGAAGAAATACGAAAAATAGAAGAAACTAAAAATAGTAGAATTGCTGAATTAGAAAAAGAACTACAAATGTTAAAAGATTTGTATGAACAAAGACAAAAGGACAAAGAAGAAAAGATAGAGAACAAAAATTACTAAACGAGATAAATCAATGTAAGAAAAAATTAGAAATAAATAATATAGATGTTGAAGAGACAGATAATTATGATTCAGAAAATAGTGAAACATATACAGAAATATTAACAAATACAAAAAGTTTAGAAATCAATGAAAAATAAGAAATAATTAATGAAGAAAACTTAGAAAATACCAACACAGAAATAAATACTCTTGATAAAAAAGAAGATGAAAATATAATATTTAAAACAACAGAAATAAGAAAACCTATATATTATAAAAGTAAATTTAAAAAATATAATGAATATGACAAATGGACACCAAAACAAATAATTAATAAAAATTATAACTTTTTAGACCTAGACTGTGTAATAGATACAGAAAAAACAATACAATTATAGATAGGATATATGACAAAACAATTATTAGATAATAATATAAATATAACAGATGCACCAGAATATATAGAAAGAACACTAATAGGATCAGTAAAACCATGGTTTTCAAATTTAACTGAAAATAACAAGAAAGTATTAAGAGCTAATAAACCTATAGAAGGAACATCATCAACAACAACTAAACTAACACCTATAGAATTATTGAAAAAATATGAAACAGCTATAAAAGATGAATTTGGTAGTATGACAACAATAGAAGAAGAACAAGATGAAGAAAAAGATACAAATAGAAATTTAATGTTAAAATTAGCAATATGTAATATGTGTTATATAGATGAATATACTTGCGCATTTAAAGAATATTATTATAAAGGAGCATATAGTATAGAAGAAAGTAAAGAAATAAGAAAATTATATTTTAATAAATTATCCGAACCATTTAGTTCAAAGATAATAAAAAGTTGGAAAGAAGCAAAATAGTAGATACCTTAGGAGCTAGAATAAAATTTTTACAACAATGGTATAGAAACTTATGTGAAAAATATAGAGAAGAATTAAAAATGGAAAAAACATTAATAAGATATTTAGCATGTTGCAAAAATAAAATAGCACCCCAATTTGGATGTAAAGAAAGATATTATAAGAAGAGAAAAAGACATAAGAAATATAAGAAATATAAAAAATCAAAATACAAATACAAGAAACCAAGAAAAAGATATTATGTAAAAAATTATAAATACAAAAAAACATATAGAAAGAAGAAATCTATAAAAAAAATGTACTTGTTATAATTGTGGAAAGTTAGGAAATTTAGCTAGAGATTGTAAATTACCTAAAAATCCCAAAAATAAACAAATATCAGAAATAAAAATAGATAATACAGAATATATGCAGATAGATTATATAGATTATGAATTAGAAAGTGAGGATAGTATATATGAAATTTTAGAAAACGAAACAGATATTGAAATAGATAGTAAAATAGACGAATCAAATGACTGAAGAAGATATAAAAATAATAACAAAAGAAGAATATTTAAATGATGAAGGAACGGAACAAAAAATAATATTTGAAAGTAATATATTTGATGAAATAAAAGGAAATAAATTAGATTTAAGTGTAGAAAAAATATTTAAAATACCAACAATAAAAAATATTTTTACTAGGAAAAAGGATGAATATTATGTAGTATGCCAAAAATAACATGTAATAGACTGTAGATATGCAAAAGGTAAAGCTAGTATACCACTAGTAATAAAAAGAATAATTAATAAAGATATAAATGATATAAAAAGTAAAGGAGATCCAATAAAATATGTACACCTTGGAGGTACAGAAATATTAATAAAAGCATGTTTTAGAGAAAGAATAGATACACCAATAGAATTATATTTAGCAGATGAGAGAATTATAAAACCTATAGAAAAAAGCATAATAACTGCCGTAAAAGGAAATTTAATATATCAAAAATTTAAATTTATAATAAGTGCAAATTATTCAGTAGCAGTAACAAATAGGAATATAGATAAATCACTAGTATTATATTGGAAAATATCAGGAATAGAATTAACTCCAGGAAGTAAAATATTTACAGCAAGATGCAAAAATTTATATGTATTAACAACAAAACATAAAATAACAGGAAAAAAATAAGTTTAACAAGATACCAATAGAAAGCTCATTTGAACAAATTATCAAAACAATAGATTATAATGATTATAGCTATAGAGACATAGATATAGAAGAAAATTTAGAAATAGTAAATGATAGAATAAGTACAACAAAAAGAATAGCTGATGAAAAAACAGAATCATCAAGCTCATAAAAAAGAACAAGTTATGAAACAAATTCAATAAGTAATTTAAACCAATATTATATAACAGGAAAAATAAATGAAAAAGAATATCTAATACTCTTAAATACAGGACAAGAAGAAAATTATATAGCAAAATATCTAGTAAAAAATGAAGAAATAAAAACTGATAATGATATGTGCCCAGATCTACGAAGAATTTTAATAAATAGTAAAAATATAGCAGAAAAAGAAATAATAATAGGAGTTAGAAAAATAAAAATAGAATTTGAAGTAAAGGAAGAAATGCAAAAAACAGATATAATATTAGGAATAAAATGGTTAGAACAAGTAAAACCATATAATATAGAACATATAACAAAGAAAAATTATTCTTAAAAAGAGTCTTAACATAAAATGAAAATATATGTATTAATGAAGATAGTAGTAGAAGGAAATTACAGTAGATATTATACGTCTATGATAGATACAGGAGAAGAAGCTAATTTATGTAGATATAATTGCTTACCAGGAAGTAAATGGATAAATTAAAAACACCAATAATAGTTAAAGGATTTAATAACGAAAAAAGTTTAATTACTTATAAAGCTAGGAATGTAAAAGTACAAATATGAGATAAAATATTAACAATAGAAGAAATTTATAATTATGAACTAACGTCAAAAGATATACTTTTAGGAATGTCATATTTAGATAAATTATACCCACATATAATAACTAGAAACGACTGGTGGTTTACAACACCATGTAAACAAAAAGTAAGAGCAAAAAAAGTTAATAATAAAATAAGAAAGAAAACTGATTGGATAAAAGGAAGTGAAAAAATTACACAAAAATTAGAAAATATAAAAAACACTGAAGATACAATAGAACTAGTAGTATTTTTGATAAATAAAACAGAAATAACTATATTTTCAATAAATAAGATAGAAATAATTAAGAAAAAATTAGAACAATTATATAGTGAAGATCCATTAAAAGGATGGGAAAAACATAAAACTACTATAAAAATTGAGTTAATAGATAAAAATAGTATAATAACCCAAAAATCATTAACATATAATTTTGACGATTTAAAAAAATTTAAAATGCATATAGATGAATTATTACAAAAACAATATATACAAAAAATAATAGTAAACATAATAGTCCAGCATTTATAGTAAATAAACATAGTGAACAAAAAATAGGAAAAAGTAGGATGGTTATTGATTATAGAAATTTAAATGCAAAACTATAACATATAATTCTCCAATACCAAATAAGATATTAAAAATAAGACAAATACAAGGATATAATTATTTTAGCAAATTCGATTGTAAATCAGGATTTTACCATCTAAAGTTAGAAGAAGAATCTAAAGAATTAACCGCATTTACGGTACCACAAGGATTTTATGAATGGAACGTATTACCATTTGGATATAAAAATGCACCAGGTAGATATCAACATTTTATGGATAATTATTTTAAACAATTATCTAATTGTATAGTATACATAGATGATATATTATTATATACAAAAACTAAAGAAGAAAATTTAAAATTATTGGAACAGTTTACAGATATAATAGAAAAATCAGGAATAAGTCTAAGCGAAAAAAAAGCTGAAATTATGAAAAATCAGATAGAATTTTTAGGAATACAAATAGATAAAAGTGGAGTAAAAATGCAACAACATATAGTACAAAAAATAATAAATTCAAAAGAAGAATTAGATACAAAAAAAAAAATTACAATCAGTTTTAGGATTAGTAAATCAAGTAAGAGAATATATTCCAAAATTAGCAGAAACTTTAAAACCACTACAGAAAAAATTTAAAAAAGGATATAGAATATAACTACAATGAAGAAGATAAAAAACAAGTTCAAAAAATAAAATTACTTTGTAAAGAATTACCAAAATTACAATTTCCAGATGAAAATAGAAAATTTATATATATAGTAGAAGCCGATGCTAGAGAATATAGTTATGGAGGAGTACTTAAATATCGATATGAAGCAGAAAAAAATAGAACACCATTGTAGATACTACTCAGGTACGTTCAATGAGACAGAAATAAAATGAGAAATAAATAGGAAAGAATTATGTTCATTATATAAATGTTTGTTAACATTTGAACCATATATTGTATATAACAAATTTATTGTATGAACAGATAATACACAGGTACGCCGGTGGCTAACAAAGAAAATACAAAATTCAGTTACAATGAAAGAAATTCGGAGACTCGTCTTGAATATATTGAATTTCACATTTATAATTGAAGTAATTAGTACTAACAAAAATGTTATTGCAGATTACATATCAAGACAAAGCTACACAGATTGAAATAATAGAAGAAGATACTCTGAAAAAAATACTCAACACCCTAACTACGCTTTCATTAAAAGTGGACAGTATGGGTACTGAGATAGAAAAGCTAAAGACTAATGAAGAAAAACTGAAGTTTATAGCTATAAATCAGCTAACTCAGCAGTGTGCAGAGCTATGTCGATCGGAAGACAATAAAATTCCAGAGCTAGAAGGAGACGTTGGGACACTCCATAAAATTCATAACATTTATCAATCTACTTCTGCAGGTACAAGCAAAGGAGTTAGTCGACCAAGATACCAAAACAGGAACATGAATAAAATATTTGAAAAATCATTTACACCATAAACACAAAAAGATCATTTATTCATACCCCCACAAATTACCACATACCGAGATAGCCTAAACCAAGACAAAAAAGTTTATAATTATACAGCTCAGAAATATATAGAAAACATCTATAGAGTACAAACTTTTCTAAACCATAACCCCAGAGCTACAAACATTAAAGAACCAAACACCAACTATATAACCCAAAAATTACAAGGATATAACAAGTTAATCGCACCACCCCAAAACTAACCCAAGCCTAGTAAAAACTTGTTTTGACTACGGACTACTAAACACCATATACACCCAAGACGGAGAAGAATTAACAGCTATGGAAGAATTACACAAGATATTCACCACCTACAAAAGAATAACAAAAGACAATCTATTTTATATAAAGTGTTATACTGCACCCGCAGAGATACTATACGATGAAATAAAACCAGTTATACAAGTTGTAAAGATAGGACTAACCAGAGATATGATCATACCAGAAGATATTACGCAACAACCGGAGATACCCAGAATTGAGATACCAAATTTCTACGCAAATAAACGACTTATTGGACTAGCTACGATTATACAAGAACTAGCAAATAATTATACTAATGGAAACCCAATATGGAGCTATTATTTGAGAGATCATCAAATGATTTACTCAAATTCAAAAGAGCTACGACAAGCAGATATGGAAGATGTCAGACAATGGATCATGACATTACTAAACCCAGAAAAATAATCTACCGCAAGAGCAATCAAAAAAGGATTTATTTCAGACGGGCTACTAACAAGATATTGTAAAATAATTGGACATAAATATCCTGATCACCAATGTTCAAGATGCAATGGAGAAGATAATATTATTCCAGAAGTACATCTAGAATAAAAATCAAGAAGACAAAATGTCAGCTGAAAGATAAGATAAGGAGCAATAATGGAGATATAGCAGATACGACAAAATCAACGGAGACAAGATATTCATTGTATAGATTTTTCTTTACGTAAAATTCTTTTAATTATTGTAAGTTAATATTCTTATGTAGACTTTTTAGGCTTATTTAAGGCTATGTAGACTTTTTAGGTAGCCTAGGTGATAGCCTTTATGACTTTTAAGCTTTTTTGTTTTTTAGCTTTTGTTCAAAAAACGTGCAGGATTGTAAAATTTGTAAAGTTCTTTCTTTCATTCTATAAATAAAGAGAACTGAAGGCATTGCAAAGCAAGCCTTCTCACGTTAAAGCAAATACTCTCTCCATTCCATAACAAATATTTTGCCCAGTTAATTAAAAAACATACATACTTCAATGGAAAAAGCTATGGAGGAACAAACTTCAGAAATATCAAAGCTACCCGAACAGGTATATTTATTTATGATTATGAATAGCTAAATTCATAGTTCCCAACAATCATGACACGATAAAATAAATTCATATTAGTTACTTTATAGTAGAATTATTCGAAGAATAATATGTTAAGAAGTTTATTAGCAAAGTGGAAACGGAGAAAAATCCCTAAGAACTATGCCATCCTAAAGGTGAAACCAATAAGGCAAGAAGCCGTGACGGGGAGTAACCAGAGTAGAGGCGTTGTTTAAGGGAAAAAGTATCCAAATTACCATGCTAATAGTGACCGAAGAACATATTATTTAAGAATAATCTAGTATATAGTAATCTAAGATGACCATATTTTGTTATGTACATGGTTGAAGGAAATATTTTGCAAAAAGCAATTTTATGAAAATGAATGATAATTCATCTGATGTGATGGTAGATAAATTTAAAATACTTATTTTGTATGCACTTAGAGATATAAAAGTAGCAGATATAAGAAAAATCATATTAGAAAAAGCATTTGGTGAATATTACATGACTAGAGTAAATTATATACCATGCCTACCTAACTACTCTTACAAATACTTATCATGACAAATTACATAAATTTTTTAGAAAATATATAGAAACATACAGTTACTAGAAAAACAGATGAAAATAAATATAGACAAATACATGAAAAATAAAAATATAAAATATATAGAATTTCTTAATAAAAATATGCAAAAACTACTAAGGCTAAAACAAACAACTATAAAATATCAATTTTAAAAAATAGATCATCTAGACTATCTTAAAGTTTTAATCTTAAATATAATTAAAGATATAGAAATTATAGATATTAAGAAAATAATATTAGAAAAAGTAATAGACTATGAAATTGAAACCATAAATTGGCTGGAACAGTTATACGAAGAAATCTACCCAGAAGGATATTATTCAGATCAAGGATGTTAGAATATATTAGAAAAACTAGAGAAAATCAAGATAATCTAAATAATGAAATTAATTAAAGAAACCGAATTAGAAAAATAATGGAAAATCTAAAAGAAAAATTAATATGGATAGAAGAAACATTAGAAAATTTAGAAAAAAGTACATGTGATAGTCTATATAATTTAAAAAACTCACTACGAAAAGAACAACACAAGATAATAAATAACATAGAAAATCTAGAATTAGATATACATTACAGTACAGTTAGGATAAATTATTATACAGAAATTTGTAACTCTGCAGTTACTACAGGATAAAATAATAAGCCAAACAAATTAATGAATACATCTTACAAAAAGAATAAATTATTAAAAAAATATTGAAACAAAATCTAAGAAATATCCACGCACAAAAAAGAATAGATTCATTATCTAATGAATCTATTGTATAATCTAGTCATCCGCACACCCTGCAGTTTGACATTCATAAAGTTGTTTGCTCAATAAAATTGAGTTAAGAACATAATTTTCAGATTGTGCAATTAAGAAAGTTATCTTGATGATGATAGTTTGACATTGAATGCCTTCGATAAATAGCTAAACCATCGCTAATGAGAACAAAACTTTATGTGTTGGTTTGAAATATGATATGTTACATACAATAACACTTGTATGCATTAGATCAATAAATTATGATTATTTATTCCCCCACAATTGATTCAAGGTCATGAACCAATTATTTCATCTAATAGTTTTAATATGCGGTATCGATTAATGAATATACCATGATGCACAAAGATGGATTCCTCAAAGAAGATAGAGGATGTATGTTAGTTTTCCTAACATAAGGGGGGTATTATAAGCAGCTAAGAAATATGTTAGGAATTATCATCAGATCCTCATTCAAAAGATAATTCAAGTCAAATACCGAAAGTATCTCATATTTAGCTGCAAGTGCTCCTATTTTGTGTTCTTAAAGAATAAAGTCTATGCATGCGTGAACCATGATAGACCAATCGGTTCCAAATGAAATAATCCTAGAAAAGGATAAGGAACAAATAATCATAATAAGAAGGTAATATGCTCTTGAAGAGCCTATGGCATAACACTTCATGAAACCTTATGAGAGGTTCAGGTACCTGAAAATAATGAAGTGATGAGATATCAAAATGTTACGTCGCATTATGAATCGATACTAAATTATATATCATCAATATATGCGATATCGATTAATGAATATACCATAATGCACAAAGATGGATTCCTCAAAGAAGATAGAGGATGTATGTTAGTTTTCCTAACATAAGGGGGATATTATAAGTAGCTAAGAAATATGTTAGAATTATCATCAGATCCTCATTCAAAAGATAATTCAAGTCAAATGCCGAAAGTATCTCATATTTAGCTGTAAGTGCTCCTATTTTGTGTCCTTAAAGAATAAAGTCTATGCATGTGTGAAGCATGATAGACCAATCGGTTCCAAATGAAATAATCCTAGAAAAGGATAAGGAGCAAATAATCATAATAAGAAGGTAATATGCGCTTGAAGAGCCTATGACATAACACTTCATGAAACCTTATGAGAGGTTCAGGTACCTGAAAATAATGAAGTGATGAGATATCAAAATGTTACGTCGCATTGTGAATCGATACTAAATTATATATCATCAATATCTTTGACACAATATTGTGATATATTACGAGGATCTTAATTCTACGTTAATTCAAGCATGCTGACGTAGAAACATTTATCAAGTGACATGAAAGGATGCATCTTGGTAAGTATTAAAATTATTTGATTTGCAGTCCAGATATTTGAAGATGTCACTCATGAAATGTTGAATATTGTCACTTGACAAAACTTATGTGAAAACTTTTAAGGATTCAAAATGCTTGAAGCATATAAAAGTTTCTGGGAAACTTATTTATAATCCTTATATTATATAAGCTTATAACTTGACAATCATTGGAACTCTTGGAGAGTTTTCAAAGCAATAGATTATTTGTTGAAATTCGAAATATATCGAATTGGATTGGTTATGAAGTATCATATCTTAGTGCAATTGATGCACTCATGTACCTTGCAAATTCTAAAAGGCCTATAGCATTTTCGGTAAATATGTTATCAAGGTATATTTCTACTCCTACTAAGAGACACCGAAATGGGATAAAATACATGAGCTTATTTTATTCTAAAGATTGTTGTCCCAATCTTATTGGTCATGCTGATATTGGGTACTTATCTGACCTACATAAAGCTTGATCTCAAATAAGCTATGTGTTCATCTGTAGTATACAAAGCAGGCTATATCGAATCATACTTAGATAATAGCTATTCATGAAGCAAACCGAGAATATGTATGATTGAGGTCTATGATACATCTCATTCGAGAAAAATGTGGTGTGACATATGACAATCTACCCACAATTTATACAAAGATAATTCATCATGCATAGCATATCTTGATGGAGGATTCATAAAAGGAGATAGAACGAATCACACTTCATCAAAACTTTTCTACATGCATGAGCTCCAAAAGAATGGTGATATTAACATGCAACAGATTCGTTCAAGTAACAATGTGACTGTTTTATTCACCAAGTCTCCTTCAATTGCAACTTTCAAGAAGATGGTGTACAAGATCGGGATGTAAAGGTTTAAAGATGTTCTCATCAGGGGAAGTTAATACGCGTTGTACTCTTTTTCTCTTACGAAGTTTTGTCCAACTGGGTTTTCCTTATAAGGTTTTTAATGAGGCAACCGATATGCGTATTATTAGAAATGTGTACTCTTTTTCCTTCACTAAATTTTTTTTCTACTGTTTTTTTTCTAGTAAGGTTTTAACGAGGCACATTATCTATCTAGACATTCAAGGGGGGAGTGTTATAAATATATTTACATTATAGTGAATGTCAATCAAGATCTAATAAGATCTAGTTGATATCTATCAGGATTTGATATATTTATCTTTTAGTATGAAACTAGGCAAATTCTCCCTATAAATAGAAGACTTCCTTCATTGTAAATCATCCCTCAAGAAAAGAAATAAGAATCACCCTCTCTATTCTCTCTACTCTTCTTCTTTATTCTTTCTTGTTTTATAACACTTTTTACATTTAAAATTCTATTTGTTCCGAATTTACTTTATGTTGTTCTTTATTTCAACTAATCATATTTTATCGGTTCATATTTTTTAGTGTTATTAATCATCCCTTATTACTGACGACATAACTCATTAACTCTACCTTATCTAAAATAAAGTACACTAACAAAAGATAGTTGTTAGTATAAAATTAAATTAATTAACTAATGATATTTAGTATTGGCATGAGTAATAAAAACCTTAGTATATTAGTAGGTGTTAAATACAATCGAAAAATTCTGTCATCTATTCTTCATTATTATCCTCCTTGGTCTTTTGTGTGGTCCTTTCTCTGTGACACAATATTCAATCTGTAACATATACCAAATCTATTTCTCATCTGTAGGTTCTATTTATTTGTATCCACCATATAATTAAACAAATAAAATAAGAAGGTAAATAACTTTAGATTAACCAATAAAGTATGGAACATGAATGAAATTATAGTATGAACTTATTATTTTTAAAAATTGTAATAATATTTTATTAATAATAGAATAAATTTCATTTAAATATTAATATATAGTTTAAACATCAATATCAAATCAAACTATATGTAGGCACTATTGGGATCTAATGCATCTGCACAAATTTGAAACCAAATGTCAACTCAACTATTCATGCTAGAAAAATCAAGTCAAATCAAAATCAATGCACAAATGGAAGAGCAATTAAGAAATTAACTATTCTATTAATAATTAAATAGTCAGTTAATGAAAAATATATATGAATATACCCACTTAAATTCCAACTAAATATGCTGCTCAAAGAAAGTGATCAAAGCTTCAAATATTAATAATTAGTTAATTTGTCTGCGCTTCACACGATCAAACACAAAAAGAAGAGAAAATGACCAACTAATTGTTGTTATAAATTTATAATAAAAATTTAAAAAAAAGGACAGTTCGGTGTACTAAAACTACTATATGCTACCGTAATATGCAGTATTCGAGAAATGGCCCCATCACAAAGGTGTATTGTACGCAGTGGCTGTTCCCAAGACTTGAACCCGTGACCTCCTGGTCACATGACAATAACTTTACCAGTTACTCCAAGGCTCCTCTTCTTATAATAAAAATTAATTATACTAAATAATGAGTAAGTTAAAAGATATAAATAGATAAATACTATTTCTAAAGTCAGGTCCAAAGTAATAGCCTGGGTAGCAAAAAAAAAAAAAAAAAGTAGCATTCTAATCTAGCAATTTTACTTTATATTATTGAATATATATGCCAAAAAAGTAAAGGATGCATCCTTCACATTTGTCACTTCCAATGCAGAAGTTCCCAAGAACAATCCTATCCGCATGTATAAGCAATTATATTTTGATGATTACTTTATATATGCCAAGAAGCATCCAGTCAGCCGCTTCAGCAAAGAAAAATATTTACAACCTGATTTTTGATATAAAAGAAATGATGATGGAAGATATCTTCTGGTAAAAAGTGTTATATAATTTGAGTATCGTATCATCATGTGAATTTTAAGATATGTGTGTGAATTGTCCAGGTGCTCGATTCACTTTATCATGAATACACATGGTACATAACTCTCCTTTTCCTTTTGTTGAAGCAAACGTTCATAGTGAAATATTTTAACCATAGTGTCCATGGCAGTCCATAATATGAACACGCCCAAATAATATTAACCCGAAGAGTCTAGACACTATGATTGGGGGATGACTCTGGCTCAGCGGTAAGCTTGCTTACCGTGGTGTGCCAGGGTCGGGGGTTCGAAACGCCCCTCCAGCAAAGCTGGGGTGAGGGCGCGTAGGTGAGGCCAGGACCGGTCCCCCCCTCCCCGACACCTACGGAGTAGGTATGAATCGGGTCGTCCCTTTATCATTTGTTGGCGATAGCAAGTTTGAAGATAAACCCGAGTTAAAGACATATCTCTCTTTCTAAATGAATTGGTAATGGCCATAACCACCTCACGTACTCTTAGCGAAAGTGGATAAAGAATTCTTCCGCTATAGGGATGGCGTAATCATCTAAAAGAAGAGGAATTGATCCACTTTTAGAAATGAAGAACGTAATCAATCGGTGCACAGCCAAATGAAATTTATCTATGTTTGGATTATTAATTCCTTCAATGCTCTTCTTTAAATTAGTCAATCACGATATATCATTTATCCATTCATTCGATGCTCGCTCTTTCAACCAGACAAGCATGATATATTATTCAAAGAAGCACAGGCAGAGTATATTTGTTGGGGAATAAAAACCATTTACCAAAAACTATAAGATATCAGATAGGAAACAGTGTTAATTACTAATGGTGCCATAAGAAATAAGTTACGATTACTTGCCTCCTTCTGTCACAATTCATAGTATGTATATGGAGAATACTTGTTTCTGTGGGTTTCTTTCTCTGGCTTCTCTCACTCATCATCTCGGCATGATTTTATCAATTTCTTATTTTTTATTTTATAAGAGAAGGGTGGTTAAATAAGGAGACTAAGGAAAGAGAATTTTTAGGAAGATAGTGAGAATTTGAATTTAAAACTAACTATATTGTCAGTTAAAACTAATTATATTGTCTTTAGAGGTAGAGGTATGGATTGCGTACATCTTACCCCAGACCCCACTATGTGAGAATATACTGGGTTTGTTGTTGTTGTTGTATATTGTCAGTTAAACTAACGATATAACCATTTTTTAAATATAAATTAAAAGCATGTGTTTGCTTAATTTAAAATTTACTGAGATTATTTTTTAGTAAAACTTAAAGTGAGCATAAAATGTGTATCGGCATAGTTACTTATTTTTAAAAATCATTTTTTAAAGAGAAAAAACATATTTTCCTCCTCAACTTGTTCTCTCAGCTCACTTTATCACTTAACATATTTACTCCCCTTAACATTTTTAAAATGTATTTGTTTGACCCCTAAAGCTGACGTGATATTTTTTAAAAAAAAGGGGCGCGTTTATTTATTAAAAAAATTAATTTCAATAATATTATATTTAAAATATAATAAAATATTAAAATTAAAAATAAACTTTTTTTCTACTTTCTTCTTCAAATCATCATCATCAACAACACTCAAACCTCTATTAACAACTTCAAATTTTTTTCACTTTCATCCATTAACACCACCACCCAAGAACAATAATTTCCTTTAATTTTTTTTCACTTTCCTCCATTAACAACATCGCGCAAGAACACCACTTTCCTTTAATTTTTTTCCACTTTCCTCCATTAACAGCACCACCCAAGAACAACACTTTCCATTATTTTTTGTTCACTTTCCTCCATTAACAACATCACTCAAGAACAACACTTTTCCTTATTTCCTTCATTAATAACATCACTCAAGAACAATACTTTTTTTTATTTTTTTTTCACTTTCTTTATTAACAACATCACCTAAAACAACACTTTTCTTTAATTAAAAGGGAGAAAGAATAGCGGGTGGGGCTGGGGGATGCTGGAAGGGGAGAAAGAACGGGGGTGAGGTGGGGTGGGGGGCTGGAAGAAAAGAAGAGCGGGGGGTGGGGGGAAGGAGCTAGAATGGTATATATAGTACATGTATATTTTTATTTTTAAAATAAAAATACATAAAAATAATTATATAAAATATATATTATTTAAATGAAAAGAGGGTGGAGGTGGGGGCATTTTTTATTCAATATATATATATATATATATATATATATAATATTTTAAAAAAAAATTACATAAAAATAGTATGTGTGGAATTTTATTTTTTATTTTTTAAATTCTAATTTCTTATGTGGCAGTGCCATTGATGTGGCACTGATTTGGCACTGACATTACGCATGTGTAGCCTACTCTTCGTTGTGAGAGTGGTATTTAATTTTGAGAGGTGAAATAAATACACTTTAAAGATGTTAAGAAGGTAAATAAATGAAATTTAAGTTTAAATGGTAAAGTGAGTTGAGAGGACAACTTCAGGGGAAAAATATGACTTTTCTCTTTTTTAAAAGACTTAAAGTGGCATAAAATATCTATTTGCATAACTAAAAAAAATGATTTTCTTAAAAAATAAATTGGATAAAGAAGAGTAATGTTAACTTCTGTAACTTCCCATTTTATAACAAGATCTATTTTAATATAATAGTATATATAAAAGCAACACGTGTTATTTTTATAGGCTGCCACTTGGATTAATGAGAAGGCTTCATTCTCTACTTTTAATAATATATAGATACTAAGTTAGTAATTTGCGGCAACAGTCTAAAACTTTATCATTAGTTCTTAAAAAGTGTTAGAATTTGAATAGAAGTTTTGAAAAGAATGCGAAAAAATTGAATGATAATTTGAATGAATGATTGAATTAAATCGAATACTTAAATAATTGAACTTGAACTAATTGTACTGAATGTATTCAATTGAAATAAAATAGAGGTACAATATCTTATTTATACAAGTAATGAAACAAATTAACCTTAATTTATAATCAATACTAAATTGACTTCATTCTCTTAAAATAAGGTAGAAGTCTAAATAAAGCACAAAATAATAACGTGATGCACTCCTAAATAAGGTACAAAATATTAGAAAGATATACTAAAGATTTACCTAGATGTACATAAGGAATAAAATAATAAGTATTTTCTAAATTTGGACGGAAATCAACATATTGAGTCAGCTAAAACCAAGGGTGGCTCAAGCAATGTACTGTAGCAGACGAATATACAGTGGGATGAAATAGGTGAATCAATCCGATCCAATGAACAGATACAATAATATTTCAATATCCCCTCAAGTTGGAGGATATGAATGTGTATCCAACTTGCCCAAAATATTGTGATGAAGATTGAATAAGTGAATGCATCAATAGCAGGGACACTGCCATCATTAGAAATGATGACCAACTAAAAAAGTTAACAAAAAGACTAATATCAATCATGCAAATGGTGTGAGAGTGAAGCAGTTGATCCAATGATATCATCAATTAAATTTGTTGATGCAAACTGAAAAAAAAAATAGAGTTGAAGAATGGTATCAAAAGGAGTGATTTTTGATGATGAAGATTTTTTTTAAAAATACCACAACATGTATATAAAATTGAAGGATTGCGTCGTTGACGTAATCGAATAACAAAAATATTATGTGAATGAGACGTCCAATGAAAATATATAGTTGATTTGAGAGTGACACCAAAACAAGATTTTTTTTTTTTTTAAAATACCACCAAACATTAAAAAAATTTAATATTTTGGAAAACAATAAAAGGAGAAAGAATGATTGTGTTATTTTGGGGATAATTGTTGAGTGAAACTGAATTGGATCAAGAATTTCTATCAAGACCCTTAACAAAACTTCAGATGCCAAAAACATAATTGATGAGGTTGGCGAGGAACAAGTCAAAACACAATCTTATAAAGAGAAAATTTAAAAATTATAAAAGAATAAAATAATAAATCCCCATATAAAAAAATTTAAGAGAGAGAGGGATTAATTGATGAGGTTGGCGAGGAACAAGTCAGTAGGTTTGTTCCATAGTTTATGGATACTACCAAGATCAATGAATTAATAGTAGTATTGTTCCATCTTGAATACTACCAAGATGATGATGGGAGAGAGGGTGACGAGTGCAATCGTTATGAACGAACCATGTAAGTAGATGTAGACACGTAATTTTGTTCCTCCAAAAGTCAACTTTTACACATTTACCCTTACTATACTATGTACCTCACCCCTATGTGATGATCCCTCCACTAAAAATAAAATAACAATTTTTCAATAGAAAAATAACAACTTGGTAACAAATTAACCACTTTATCAAATAAAAATTAGACACCTCATCTACCTCACCCACCCCCACCCCACACACCCCTACCACTATCACGTCTTACTTTCCCTTTTAACGGATAACAAACACAGGCAGAATAGACCCTCCAAGAATACTCTCCAATTTCCATTCAATGCAATAACACACATACACACACAGATAAATACACACTCACATACGCATAGAGGGAGGGAAATTCAGATATACACACATAAAAATACATACACAGAAGCACAAAAGTGAGGGGATAAAGGGAGGATAAAAGTAGAAAAATAGGGAGTAACGAAGAGAGATAGAGAGAATTGATTAGAGAGAACATTTAAGAGAAGCAAGAGTTGAGAGGAAACCGGAGCAAGATGATTGGAATAGAGGGGTTTTAGAATTTTTTGGTGAGTTCTTGCTGGAAACCTTTCGAAAAGCACCAACCAGCTACCTTCGATCCTCATTTCTAACCAAAACGATCCCATTCATGTAAAATCAGGCGATATTCTACCGATAACCATCTGAGAACCGTCAACCATCTTCTATCTTGTTGTAAACCCACAAAACGTGACGATCAGAATGCAAAACAGGCACGGGTTTCACCTCTCTCGTGCAAATACTGGTTCGTGTTGGCAAAAAACAGTAAAGGGTATATCGAAGTTAGATTGTTTTTGTTATTGAGGTTCGACTCGAGGTTTTTGGATGCGGATTTTATCTTTTTAGCCGAATAATATTTGAGTTCAAAGTCGTTAAATTGAGGTCTAATTCTACTCATTCCATATTTTATTTCATTGTTGATGATATTTTGTGCATTGGATTGAATATTGTTTGTTGGTTGATCCCGATTAGTGATGAATAACTGCTTATGTTGATGCGTTGTTAATTTACTTGATTATGGATTGTGATGAAATGATATATCATTTGGGAATTAAAATCATGCTACCTAGGAATGAATTGGGGAAAAATTAATCTTGATAAAAGTGAACGGGGATTAATTTGGATTTATTGATGTTGGTTTACTTTGATTTAAGCATTGATGTTATTAAACACAATCGTATTATGATTGGTTCGAAATGGATAGGCAAACGCTAGGTCGAGTAGGCAAAACTTAGGGGATTATGGATTTTTGAATATTTAAATGTGTTGAATGACCTTTATTTCATCGCATCTAAACTCCTAGTACTCATTTGGTTTAGGAATGCCCCCTAAAAAATTATATTTGGTACTGGGGAATGCCCCACGATACTTTATCTTGAAAGACCGATCGTGATCAAGGCCATAGGCATCGAGTAAAGAATAAGGTAGGATAGTTAGAATAGTTTAAGTTTTAATTTCAGCATTTTTATCTCGGTTTGTAATAAATTTGACTGTACACTATTTTAAAGTTTGGACTGTTTGATAAATTGTTTTGTGTGTTTTGTGTTTTGTTTGGATTATACATTTCATAGTGTCGTACTAGCCGATATACTCCACGAAGCAACTGTGATTGAACCACGAAACTGAGGGGTGCGTAACACCTTCCCCTCGATAAACAAAATTTCATAACTGAAATCTCTGTTTGTGGATCAGTTTTGAAAGAGTCAAAATCATATTTGAAAAAGAATTTTCAAAGATGACTTGGCACACTAGATTATGCCAAGTGGCGACTCTGAGTTTTTATTGTTAAATGTTCCTTTTGAAATAAATTATTTTCTTTTGTCACTTAATAATAAAATTCTTTTGAAACTTAAAATTGAATCCTTTTTAGTGAAAAAAGGGGTGTGACATCTCTGGCGACTCTTTTGGGGACTTTTAAAATTTGAGCTTTAATTTTTTGAATTGCAACGGCTTAGTTTGACACTACGGGTGTATATACGTTATTTGTGTTGTCGTTTGTGTAATTTTTTTTTATCATTGTTGAGTGACTACCTGCTACGAGTTTACAGTTTTCTCTTATGTGTTACCGCTTTATATTTGACATTATGTGCATTACCTTGAGTCGTTCTTTTGCAACAAGTTCCGTAGTACACGTGTACATGACCTCTAAATAAGTCATCCTTCTTTTAGGCGGAGAAGCCATTGGGTGGATGGAGTGGGTGAAAAGATCTCAGCCACTATCGACCATACGTTCCCCCGGACAGCCTTGTTAGTAGACCCCAACCTAGGTCAACTTTTAGGTCATGCTTATCTGCATCATAGTGAGACCTTGGTGGGATCCACTTGGTCCTTTGTAGGAGGCTCACCCCTAAAATATCCTTACGCGCTAATTGTTGTATCTTTGAGGATAACAGAGTCATTTGACAGACTGATTTGGGAAAAACATGTGCTAGAATTAAATAAAAGTGTGTATCCAAGGAAAAGTCCAAAAAAAAGAGAAAAAAAAT
This sequence comes from Capsicum baccatum var. pendulum, assembly GCA_030864225.1. Lineage (NCBI taxonomy): Eukaryota > Viridiplantae > Streptophyta > Magnoliopsida > Solanales > Solanaceae > Capsicum > Capsicum baccatum. The sequence continues at coordinate 31,233,603 of CM061561.1, forward strand.
AAAAAAGGAAAAAATTGTGTCAGAAAAGATTTTCATAGTATTAAGAGTTATTTATGAATTTTGTTTTTCACAACCAAAAATTCCAAAAAGATTTTTTATCTTTTGCACTTACTTTCGCAAAAAATAAAAACATCAAAAAGATTTTTCTTTTGTTCTCTATAGCAAATATTCATAATTCAAAAATTTCAGAAATAATTTTTTTCAATAGGAATTTTTTATAAAAGAAAAATTCAAAAAAGATGGTAGAAATTTTATACATTTCATATAACAAAAATACCAAAAAATATTTTTCTTTCATAGTTGTTGGTGTTGGTTTTATGTGAACTGTCAAATTAAAAATCCAAAAAAGATTTTATTGGCATTTTTCATCGTCTGTCTTTGGCTGTGTCCCTTAATTAAAGGTTCAGTTTGTTATTTAATCCTTAATTATTCAATCTGGATGAACTATGCACAACTGATTCTCCTTTTTCGGGAGTGAGATACGTAGGCAGCCCTTCATGGGTCCAGCGATCTTATTTAAAAAATTCAAAAAGATTTTCTTCTCTAGGTGTCATATACATTTTTAAAAGAAAACTATAAAAAATATTTTCTTTTAATAGTTTCAAGTTTCATTTTCGTATGAAATTTAAAATCAAAACCCCCAAAAGATTTTATTTGGTAATCATAGGTTTCATTTTGTATAGGAATTTTAAAGCTGAAAAAATTCAAAAATGGAAAAAAAAGATTTTCGTTAATTCTTTTGACAATTTATTATTTTCTTTTCTTCTTAAAGTTTCAAGAAAAAAAAGAAAGAGAATTTGATTGGTCATGTTGTGCCAAAACTTTACGAACTACGCACACCTGATTCTCCTCTCTCAGGAGTGTGATACGTAAGCTCCCTTCTAGGGTTTGGTGATCTTTAAAAAAAAAAGAGGTTTTGAAGAAGTGTTGAACTCTAATGCATTTATTATCGATTTTGTTCAGTTAGTTTAAGGTGATTGGTTTGTGGCCTTTTGGATGGTCGTCCATATTACACTAAGTCTAAGAAAGAGTTAGTCATGTCCAACAAGGATATAGAGAGTGACATCATGGGTCAAATAAAGCGTTGAGAAAATAAGAGTTTAAAGCAAGAGATTTTGAGACTAAGGCAACAAAATGATGAAAATACACCAAGCTTGGGACAGTGGGTTGGCTCTTCCTCTAGTTCCCGCTATTGATCCTACAAATACCTTGAGTTTTCCACCAAAATAGCAAAGTCAGTTTCCTACTGTTGTTGATGCACCGCAACAAGCCTCAAAATTTATTCCACATCAATTGCATCCCAATACTTCCACCACTCTTTCTCTAGATCCTCATTATAAGCCTGCTATATTCACAACACCACATATTATCTGTGATTTTGTTGCTAAATCCTCTACTGAGGCTTTCACATTGGCTATTCTCCCAATGGTTGTGCTTCCCTATGCTGCTAGTGAACCCATGTTCAATATTCTTGATGACCGTTGTTATACTCCTGAGCCTATATTTAAGTTAACTGGACCACCAAAATTTCTTAACTAAAAGCATAGTATGCCAGAAGATCCAACAAAAATGGTTGGATAAATGAAAAGGGTAGAAAATACTATAAAAAGTTTCCTAGGACTTGCGGGTAAAGAAGATGTTTCATATAAAGATTGGGGCATTTCACATAATGACTGGGGCATGTATTTAAGTGTTAACCTTCCTCCAAGCTTTGAGATATCAAAATTTTTGGAGCATGATGGACATGAGGATTCTGTGAAACATTTGTGACAACATTGCAATCAATTAAGAGAAACTGGAGGAAAGAAGAATGAGGAATATGCAATTGCTATTGTAGTTGGACAACGAGCTTTTCCAAGAAAACCGCATCATCGTTACCCGTAGTCTGAAGCCCAAGTTCAAACCCAAGCTCTTTATAATCACTCCCAAAATCCATTATACTCCATTTCCCCACCCCCATATCTAATATATAGCACATAACCACACGTTTAACTCCCTTCTTTCTCACAATAGCGTGCACTAACTCCTCATAGTCATCCTCCAACTCTAAAATCATATCAAAGCCCTTTTAGGCCTGATGTTCGATCTAAGTCCAATAATGAAAAAAGGCAGAAGTCTAGGGATAGATTCATGCCAATTGGAGAATTGTATTCCAGTATTTTATAGAGATTAGTACAAAGGGGCATGATCACTCCTCTCTTTGGATATAATCCTGACCCATATTCAAAAAATTTTGATTCTAATATATGATGTGCATATCATTTTATTGTTCAGGGTCATAATATTGAAGATTGTCGTACTTTGAAAAGAGAAATAGAGAAGATGATTCAAGATAAATCAATTATGGTGCAGAACATTGACAGTGGTGAAATCTCTAGTCATGTTGATGTGAAAATCAGTGGCCAAGATGTCAAGCTTAACAATTGGAAAGTCACTTCTCTTTTTACCAGGAAGGATTTTTCTGAATTATTTCAAGGTTAGTTTGGAATCTATCTTGTTTTGTTTCTCTGTCGTCTTTGTTTAAACCCTTCTATTTTTCCTTTCATTGAAATATGATGTCCCTCGTTGTTTTGTCTTATTTTAAGTTGTTTATTTATCTTATTTACACAATATATTTTATGTTAATTCTAGTGTTATGACATGCCTGCGGAATTTTCAGCCAGATCTTAAAATTCAGTTTAATCATGAAAATTGAATTAGAGGGCTAATGTAAGAAAAAAGGCATCTGAGAAATTGGTAGAGTGTTGAGACATTTGGTGATCACGTTGAAGCCTTCTTTCAAAATTAAGGCAATAATTTTGAGAATCACAAGAATAACTTAGTCATCAATTAAAACGCATATCTCAATTAAGTCAAATAGTTAACGCGTGATCCCTATATCAAGAGAAACATAAAGATAATTATCTCCACGAAAGCATGGGTCACTCGATGTGAGAGATGTACAACAAAGGTGGAGTTGTATGTTGACAAGTGTAGAAGAAGAAGTGGAACACACGCTCAGTTAAAGTTAGTGTTGTTAAAGTGTCACAAATGATTTTCATCTTTTACTTCATATTGCAATATTGCATGATGTGTACTTGCATTTTCAAGGATTGATATGACGAAGACATTTTATTCTGCAATCCAAACATAAAGTCTGCAAAGCTCAAAATAAAAGTGTCGCACAAAATAATAGAGTCTGAAAAGTTTCAAAAAAAGAACGAGAGAAAAATGTGTGAAAAAGAAAGAAAAGAGATGAGTGTCAAGAAAAATAGAGCCATAAAAAGTTTCAAACAGAAAAGAGTCAATAAAAATAAAACAAATTAGAGTCAAGCAAAGGAACAAGTTTTTAAAACTGTATATGACCTGATTCTCCTTTCTCAGGGATGAGATACGTACGTCGTCCTACTCGAACTCGGTCCAAACAAATAAACAATTTAGAATTACCCAGTTAAAAAAAACTGGGGCATGAGTTAATCTTTGTTGTTTAAGTCGATTCCACAAGTTGTAAGCCCCACCCCACTTCAAGTGTCATTTGGACCTCATGCTATTTTTTTTCTAACTCTATCCAAAATCCAAGTTACAACTAAAGAACGAATTTCAGATCAATCTTTGAGAATGATAAGGCTAAGAATGCAATGCATACGATGATACATTTTGGGAATTACTTGTCTCCCTCAACATAAGGAATAAGTAGAGAAATAAAAATGAGAGTCTTATTGGTGAATCGAGCACCGTAAGACAATTGTGAGCTAAAAGAAATAAAAATAAAAAGTCTCATAGAGTCTTATTGGTGAAAATTCTCATGGACATCGCAAGACGATGGTGAGCTGAGAGAAAGAAAAATGAAAGAGGCTTGTTGGCAAAAATCCTTCAGAGTGTCACTAGACGAATGAGGTTTATAAGTGCAATTGAATTACGAAAGAAACTCAATTTTAGGGTCATTAACTCAATAACAATTTGTGTAAAGTTTTGATGAAAAGATCAGGAAGCTTAATCCAAAAATTCATGGCGTAATCATTAGAATTGATTGTCATTTTCAGTTAAATCCTTTCTTTTCTTTATTTAAAAAAAAGAGGGACAAACAATGTCTTTTCTTTCTTCTCTTTATTTCTATTTTTGTCCTTTTGAGTCTGCCATTCAAAAAAAATTATTTTTCTCGTGTCTTTGAGTCAAGTCATGTTTAAACAAGTGAGAAAGGATCTCAAAACTTGCTATCAACTTCTTCAGTTGCACAAAGCAAGACAAAAGGCCAGCACGTGAAATAATCGTAGTTGTAAGTCAAAACAAGACAAACAAAACGTTTTGGTCAAAAAACAAGTTTGGGGAATTGAGGAAATACCAAAGTTCAAGGGATTTATTGGAGAGACATAGCAAAATGGAGGTACTGTGCTTGCTTTTGAGTTACTTTTAATGATCTAAGTTTGGGTCAATAGTGCAACAAGTCGATGACATATGTCATTAGTTGAACGCAAAATTAAATATTATTAGTCCAGGAAAAATTACCTCAAAAGACAAAGACGCAAGCCAACCACTATGTTTTAAACTCAGAAGTTTTGTTTGTATGAAGCAGGAACACTTGCTACCTTCAAATCAAAGGATTCAAATGACAAATATCCAGATGTGCAATTCCTAGTTTCTGTAAATACAAGAGGATGTGTTGCTGTAGAGGTTTGGTAATCACAATTATGGTAAAACTCATCATCTTGTACCCCTAAGAGACATATTCTATAATTTTGGTCTTTCATGTCTCATGGCTAAGAGGTGCACTTTCTAATTTGAGCCGTTAATCCTAAATGATGCATTTTTAGTCAGAATCTCTCACTTTTAATCTTAAGAGATGAACTTGTTAGTTTTGATAATTCAATTTTATCCTCAAAAGGTGCATATATTGATCAGAATCTTGATTCATCTTTGTATTATGCATTTTTGCAAGTAGTTATGATTGGATTTGACACCCACAAAAGCTTTTAATGATAAAATGGGGAAAAACAAAATCTAATTCCTATTATTTGGAACATCACTTCACGACCCTCCTAGATAATGGGACATTACTTTCTATTCAGGCCCCTCCTGGAAAATAAGATTTTACTTTCTATTCAGGACCCCCTAGAAAATGGGACATTACTTTCTATTCAGGACCTTCCTATAAAATGAAATTTTACTTTATGTTCAAGACCTCCTGGAAAATGGGACATTACTTTCTATTTAGGACCCTCCTGAAAAATAGGACATTACTTTTTAGTCAGGATCGTCTTGGAAAATTGGATTTTACTTTCTGTTTAGGACCCTCTTGGTAAATGGGATATTACTTTCTGTTCAGGACCCTCCTGAAAAATGCGACATTACTTTCTATTCAGGACTCTCTTGGAAAATGGGATTTTACTTTCTACACAGGATCCTTCTGGAAAATGGGACATTACTTTTTGTTCAGGATCCTCCTGGAAAATGAGACTTTATTTTCAGAAAATGGAATCTTTCTATATCATAATCATTGTTTGAAATAATTTTAATTCTTGTTTTGATTTTGATTTCAGGAGCCCTCCTAAAGAATAGGGTGAAGAAATTGAAATTCAGGAGCCCTCCTGAAGAACAGAGTGATGAAATTACAAGTCAGGAGCCCGCCTGAAAATAGTGTGATAAAATTGAAAGTTAAGAGCCCACCTAAAAAATAGAATGATAAAAGTGTAAGTCAGGAGCCCGCCTGAATAATAGGGTAATGATACTGTAAGTCAGGAGCCCACCTGAAGAATACGGTGATGAAATTGAAAGTCAGGAGCCCACCTGAAGAACAGGGTGACAAAATTGTAAGTCAAGAACTCGCCTGAAGAATAGGGTGATGAAATTGAAATTTAGAAGCCAGCCTGAAGAACAGGGTGATGAAATTAAAAGTCAGGAGCCCGCTTGATGAACAGGGTGAAGAAATTAAAAGTCAACCAACAAGGTGAAGAAATTGAAAGCCAAACAACAAGGTGAAAAAAATTGTAAGGAGCCCACCTGGAGAATAGGGGGAAGATTTTTAAATTCAAAAGTACAACCGATAGAACATGATCAATTTTTGAGTTCATCTCGAACACCATATTTTTTATGGAGAAGGAATCCATTTCAAGTTCAACCCAAAGAAGATCAGATCATTTATCATTTTTGAAAGTATTGATGACTTAAGTCATGAGTCAAGAGGAACTGCATAGATAGGACTTTTGTAATGTTAGTAATATTTTTAATAATCTTTTTGACTTATAATTTTATTTTGATGTAATGATAGAGCCGCGGATCGAAACCTCGATAGGACCTCAGTCGACTCTCTAACTCGGTATAGTCCCTCTCCTTGTCAATTCTGGAACTACATGTGACTTGACTCCCACATAACCTAGGACGGGTAGAATGCCCAAGATCAAGACTCAATTACCTTTCTTCCTTCTATTTCTATCTTTCGAATAATGACCGGGACAAAATTTTGTCTATTTGTCTACTTCTTTGTTTGAAAATACTTTGTGTTTACATCCAAAGAGGGGAATGATGTAGACATGCAATTTCGTCCCTTCATAAGTCAAATTTTACATATTTACTCTTACCATACCATGTACCTCACCCCCGTGTGATGATCTATCCACTAAAACCAAAATAACAATTTCTCAACCAAAAAAATAACAAAACAAATTAACCACTTTATTCAACAAAAAATAGACACCTTAACTACCTTACCCCACCCTCCACCCCACATACCTCTACCCCTATCATGTTTTTCTCCCCCCTTTAACAGATTACAAACATAGAATAAAACCTCTGGAAATACTCCCCAATTTCTATTCAATACAATTATAGACGCACACTAATAAGTACATGCATACACATAGAGGAAAGGGAATTCAGATATACACACACAATAATACACACATAGATACACAAAAAGAAGGAGAAAATAGAGAAAAAAGGTGAAGGGATGATAGAAGCCGAAAACAGAGAGTAACGAAGGGAGATAGAAAGAATTAATTAGAGAAAACATTGAAGAGAAGCAAGAGTTAAGAGGAAAATGAAGTGAGATGATTAAAATAGAGGGGTTTTAGAATTTTCAGTGAGTTCTCACCAAAAACCTACCGAAAAACACCAACTATCTATCGTCGATCCCCATTTCTAACTAAAATGACCCCATTCATGCAAAATTAGGCAATTTTTCACCAATAACCATCCGAGAACCATCAACCATCTTCCATCTCACAGTAAAACCCATAAAACCCAGTGACCATATCCAAAGCAGGCATGGGTTTCTCCCCTCTCGCATAACTACTGGTTCACGGTTGGAAAAAATAATAAAGGGTATATCAAAGTTGGATTGGTTTTGTTATTGAGGTTCATCTCAAGGTCTTCGGATGCAGATTTCACCTTTTTAGTCGAATAATATTTGTGTTCAAAAGCATCAAATTGATATCCAATTCTATTCCTTTCATCTTTTATTTCATTATTGATGATATTTGGTGCATTGGATTGAATGTTGTTTGTTGGTTGATCCCGATCGGTAATGAATAATTGCTTGTGTTGATGCTTTGTTAATTTACTTGATTATGGATTATGATGAAAGGATATCTTATTTGGGAATAAAAATCATGTTACCTGGGCATGAATTGGGGAAAAAGAATTGATCTTGGTAAAAGTAAACAAGGATTAATTTAGATTTATTGATACTAGTTTACTTCGATTTACGAGTTGATATTTTTAAATGCAATAATATCTTTATAGGTTCGAAATAGATAGGAAAACGGTAGGTTGGGTAGGCAAAACTTAGGGGATTATGGATTGTCGAACGTTTGAATGTGTTGAATGGCCTTTATTTCATCGTATCTAAACTCCTTGTACTCATTTGGCTGGAAAATGCCCTCAAAAAATTATATTTATTATTGGGGAATGCCCCATGATACTTTTTACTCAGAAGAACGATTGTGATCAAGGCCCGAGGCATCAGATTGCATAGGGTAGAATAGTTAGAATAGTTTAAGTTTTAATTTCAGCATTTTTATCTCGGTTTGTAATAAAATGGACTGGACACTATTTTGGAGTTTTGAATGTTTGATTATTTGTTTTGTGTGTTGTGTTTTTTTTTGGTTTATGTATTTTATAGCATCTTACTAGCCGATATACTCTATGAAGCGACCGTGGTTGAACCAAAGGATCGAGGGGTGCCTAACACATTTCCCTTGATTAATAGAATTCCTTAACTAGAATCTCTGTTAGTGGACTAGTTTTGAAAGAGTCAAAATCATTTTTGAAAAAGGATTTCCAAAAGTGACTTGACACACCAGATTATGCCAAGTGGCGACTCTGAGTTTTGATTGTTAAAATTCCTTTCAAAATAAATTATTTTCTTTTGTTACTTAATAATGAAAGACTTTTCAAACTTAAAATTGATTTTTGTTGGGGTAAATAAGGGGTGTGACAGTAGACATTCCAAACATTGTGAATCATAAAGTTGAGAAGTATTTTTCAAATCTAAAAATATGAAATTTGAACTAAGATGATGCAAGGATTAAAACCTTGCTTTCATACTATGTTAAAAATTTAATCAAAGTTTGAAGGAGATTGCAAACAAATTAAATGATTGAATGAAAGAATGATGGCTGGATTAACAATATTAAATGAAAGAATTGAATTAAATACTTGATGAATATAAAAAATTACACAAAATTTGACACAAGATGATGCAAGGTTTGAAACCTTTCTCTGATACCATGTTAGAATTTGAATTAAAGTATTGAAAAGAATGTGAAAAAATTGAATGCTAATTTGAATGAATGATTGAATTAAATTGAATACTTGAATAATTGAACTTGAATTGATTGTTCTGAATGTATTCAAGTGAAATAAAATAGAGTTAAAATGCCTTATTTACACAAGTAATAAAACAAACTAACTATTTTAACTTGTAATTCAGGCTGATGAGCTTTAAGGTATGATCACTACACAATGCGCATAGCTACTATTCCATTGGATGTATACTTCTCGGTTGAATTAGCAAAGTAGTTAGCTGGTTAGAAATATAGTTGAGTTAGTTAGCAAAGTTGTTAGAGTTTATTTGACAAGTGGATAGTCAGTTATGATGAGCTATTAATGAGCTGGAAGTAAGCTTAATCTCTTAGCTCAGTCTATAAATAGAAGCAACATTGTAATATACAGAGGATGGAATAAAAAATTTCAGCTTCACTCTCTCTTTTCTTCTTCCTTGCTCATGGATAATCAAGATACATTGCTTGAATTTCACATGGTACCAGATCCACGAGATCAATATTGAGAGTATTTCGATCACTTCTCATCAAGTTCTCTGAGAATTTTTGAGAACCCTGTGTGTTCTTTGTTTTTGCACTTCTTCTTCTTCTTCACGATTCTGATCTATTTTTTTTGTTCAATCACTTTATTCATGGAATCTAAAATTGATCAAAGTGATCCACTCTTCATTGGTGCTTCTAATAGTTCTAGTTGTGTACTCGTCCCAATCAAGTTAACTTGTTTAGAAAACTATAGTTTGTGGAGTCGCTTAATGTGAATTTCTATCTTAGGGAAGAAAAAGTATGGTTTTATCACTGGATCCTGTAACAAGGAGACATATAGAGAGAAACTTTATGAACATTGGGAAACATGCAATGCTATTATACTCTTTAGGATCAGGAACACTCTGAGTGAAAGCTTACTATCTGGCATCATTTATGCCACAAATGCTTGGCCAGTCTGGGAAGATTTGGAGGAAATAAATGACAAGGTTAATCATATGCGCATATATCAATGTCATCGTGAAATCAATACATATTCTCAAGGTACTAATTCAATTTCATCTTATTTCACCAAATTGAAAAGTTTGTGGAGTGAATATGATGTTTTGGTTTCCTAATCCTAGCTGTGATTGCCCTAAGTCTAAAGAGTACTTAGATCATATGTGTCAACTTAGAATCTTACAGTTTTTGAGTGGACTGAATGAGTCCTACGATTAAGCTAGGAGATCTTACTCAAGGGAGTAGCTTCTACTATCAATCAGGCTTATGCCACGCTTATAGAAGATGAGATCTAGCACTCAGTATGTATGCTTGCTATGCGTGATAGATCAGAACCACTTGCTATGCAAGTGAATTACAATTATGGTTATTGAAAAAGAAACACCAATTACAAGGGTATAAAGTATGACTACTGTCACCTTTCAGGTCATATAAAAAAACTACTATAAACTTATAGGGTATCCAAATAATTGGAAGAACAAGAAGAAATAAGGCTATAACCCTCCCAATTTCAGATCATATAGTTCTGGTGGTAACAGTTTTTCATCATATAATAGTGGTAACAGCTATACCAACATTGTTAGTAAGTCTTCTCAAAATGCAAACATGGTAGCAGGACAAGTTGATGCTGCTAGCTCCGGTCATGATGTGAATTTTACACCACTGGTGAAACCTCACACATTCACAGATGAAAAGTATAATCAAATTATGAATATGTTAAATAAGGATACCGGCGATATGAAACAAGTCAATATGACTGGTATTACAACTTGTTTTTTGTCCAAAGCTTGTTCTGATAGTTGGATTGTAGATTCAGGAGCTGGACATCATGTGTCTGCATGTAGACACTTGTTCAGAGATAGTACAAGCTTAGTTCCAAGAAACTTGGAAAAATTACACATTCCAACAAGTGATGAAGTTGCAATTTCCCACATTAGAGAGGCCTACATGTTTGCAGATGATGTGATCAAAGATGTTTTCTTTTTCCAGATTTCAAATTAAATTTGCTATCTGTTGCTAAGATAACCAAGGAATTTTCTTGATTTGTGTCTTTCTATCCTAATTTCTGTGTCTTTCAGGACCTCTTCAATGGCAAGGTATAGGGTATTGGTAGAAAAGACGATGGACTTTATTTTCTTAATGGAGAATAGAAAGACAACACTGGACATGTAGGACTAAAGCACAACAGAATCATTACAGAAGTTTTTGATCCCAGTTGCAGATTATGGCACTAAAGACTGGAGTATGTAGCTTCTCATGTTTTAAAATACTTAGACATTCTGAAGAAGGCTAGTGATGTAGATATGTTGAATAAGTGCACTGTATGTCTTCTAGCTAAACAGACAAGACTATCATTTCCTAAAAGTACCACTAAGTGCTCTGCATGTTTTGATCTTGTACACATGGATTAATGGGGTCATTATAGAACTTTTACCTTTGATAATTTTGACTATGTTGGATGACTAGAGTAGATATACTTTGGTTCATCTGTTGCAGCTAAAATCTGAGACCACAATGGCTATTAAGATCTTTATATCCATGATTAAAACATAGTTTGGAGTGGTGATAAAAGCTATCAGGTCTGACAATGGGACTGAATTTATCAATTCTCAATGTTATACATTATTTCAGTCTCTAGGTATTCTACATCAAACTAGTTGTCCTCATACTCCACAATAGAATGGAGTTTAGGTGAGGAAGCATAGACATATATTAAACATAGCTAGAGCTCTCAAATTTCAGTCTCACTTGCCCATTAAGTATTAGGGATTGTGTGTGAAATCTGTAGTATATATTATAAATAGGTTACCAACCTTAATCTTGAGTTGTAAGAGTCCATTTCAGCTATTATTCTCCAAGGATCCACAGTTATTTCATCTATGGGTATTTGGATGTCTATGTTATGTGACCGTTGTCCTTAGAGGTGATAAGTTCTATGAAAGAGCTAAACCTACTTTATTTGTTGGCTATTTAGAGTCTCAAAAGGCATACTTGCTACTGGATGTATAATCAAAGAGTCTATTAGTTAGTAAGGTGAGGAGTGGTGATTTTATCACTCAGTCTCCCTTAATATTCATGTACATTACCTTGTTTAGAATGAATAAACGAGACATATTTATGAGTAAATGCACTAATATCCACTCTTTGCAGGCATAGAGTTGAGGAGATCAAAAGATATAGATTAAAGCTAAAAATGATAAAAATGAAGCAAAGAAGAGGGCCCCTAAAAACCTAGACTACATCAGCCTCAGTGATACAAGCATGAAGAGAACAAAAGAATACAAGGCACGGTCAAAGACTCAAGCTTCAAAATTGGCAGGTGTTTGGAGTCTTTTAAAGTCTTGTCAATTTAAAGAAGGAGAAGAGAATCAATACACTCAAGAGGAACCTCACTTGTAGGGAAAGAAGGACTTTTAACCTTATATTCCAACACCCAAAAGGCTCCTTAAGTTAGGGCTACTATGGTCCTTTAAGACTTTCCTTTTACACTATAAAGGAGTACCCTTCATTAAGGGTATTTTAGTCAATTGGCATGTAATAGTATAAATAGACAAGTAGCATTCTATTTTCATTAGTTTTTGAAGAATATTGAGAGATTTCTCTTTAGCTATAGTTCATAGTCTCTTAGTTTAGGTAGAAACCGAAATTTGAGAGTTTAATACAACTGATGGATTTCTCTTTCTATTTTTCTGTGTTGTTCTTCCTTTAGTGTGCTTGCTGATTTGTGTTCTTCAGCCCATTTTCATGTGTGGATATTCCTATAGGTTATCATTTGGTAACAAAGCCTTGGTTAGGGTTGTTATTACATCCCTAAATCTTGGTTTTAGTGTCCCTATTAAGAAAATCTCACAAAAAGAGTCAAAAAAATCTGAAAATCTAAAAAAAAAAAAACGGTGTCTAGTGTTGTCTTGTGTTAGATCTGAATTTAGAACCTTAGATCTACATTATTTTACTTTGTCTTTGAAGTTTATTGTACTATATCCTTGCTCTCTAGTACCTAGGGAGTCTAGATTTACTTTTAGAGTGAAGTTTGGTTGAGTTTGAGCTAAGATCCACCATGGCTATGGATTTTTGAAGCTTCTTGAGCTAGATCCGAAATTGGCTTGGTGATTTGGACGAGTTTTGTGGCTGGTTTTTAGTTGGTTGAGTTTGTTTTGGCCTAAGGACCCTAGATCTAAAAGAAAAATTATCATTAGGGTTCATTTGCTTATTGGTCAAACTTGGTCAACACTTGAATATTCATCTTGTTCATCCATCATCTTCATATCTTAGTAGAGAAAAATATTCAAAGTGTTTGTTTTATCCAAAAAGAGGGAGGAAAGAGAGTGTTTTAGTTTTTGTACAAGAATATTCCCTAGCATATTCTAAGTCTTCCAAACAGGAAGAGGGGACAAGGGGACAAACAAGTACAATTGAAAGTACAAGGGGAGGGGGGGACCAACTCATTTTGAATTCATTTGAAGCTCCAAAAAGGCTTCAAAAACCTTCATTTTCCCTCTAAAACCAAAATCCTTTCATCCCTAAAGAAATTTTTGGCCGAAACAAAGATTTGGGAAATTGGAAATTTGAAAAAGTGACAACCAACCACGTTGTGCCACATCATCACTTGTGATCAACAAAATTCATCTCTAAAATTAGATTTCTTAGTTTCACCTTTTGATTTTAGTTTCTTTTAAGCTAATTCAAACATAATTAGTAAGCTAGTATGTTTCTACTAAATTGGTAATTAGTCTAGAGTTCGTTTAATTTGTGTCTTCGATTTTTTTGTGCTTTTCTTGTTTTAAAGTCGTAGAGTTTTGTTGGTTCAAGTTCGTACATCACTTTATTTAAGTCATTTAAAAAAATATCAATTTCAGACCAAAGCTTCTCACCAACTTGCCAAGTATTTCCAATTATCCAACATTTGTGAGGACAAGTGTGAGGTGAGGTTGAGTGTGATTGAAGTGAGGGTTTATTTGAACTAATGTGTTTGTTCGTTTTGTAGGTATTGCTTTCCGTTTCTATTTTTTATTGTTTGTCAGGTACTTACTCATGGAACCCATGGGTTCAAGTACACAATCCCTTGATAAGTATATTGGTAGGCTCATCATGGCTCAACTTGAGGCCATGAACCAAAAAATGGCAAGAATGGGTTCGAATTTGGGAGAAATAAAGGGATATATAGGAGATATGAAGGGTTATGTGGGATCAATGAGGGGTAATGTGACTACCGAACCTCCACAAGTTCAAATAGCTCAAAATCAAAGATTCTACACTTTCCCAAATACAAAGCCACCAACCCAAATCCATCCTCAACTAAACCCGATACCTCCTCTCCAAATTACACTAAACTGAGACCCCTCCATCCAAGTAGAAGATGAGGGAAAGTTAAATCCCAATGAGAATGGTGCCAAGCCTTAATATGGAGAGAAAATAAGTGGAGAAGTACAACAAGAATGTAAGGAAAATAAGGAAAGGTAAAGAGAGGCCACGAATTGTGAGAAAGCAAAGGGGAAGGCAACTTTGTTTGTAGGACTTTCCCAAAAATGTCCATTGTTAATCACTAACGCAAATGCTAGCACTTTTCCTAGAATTGATTCTTCTTATTTAAAGGTTCAAGTTCCTAAGTTATCAATGAAGAATCAATAAGGAGTTTTGCACAAAAATGGACTAAAGGCACCCTTGGCCGAGAATGCCAAAAGAATGGACCGCCCTAGCCCAAACCGAGGTATTATTGCTACCCCTTACATTTCCTTGAGCTTAGATTATTGTTATATGACTTCTTGTGAAATGGTCATGGGTTTGGTTAAAGTAGATGTACATGTTCCCTTTCTTAGTAGCTCATTAGTTATGAACAATGATCAACTTAATCTTAAGGCTACTCCATACTGTTAGTCTCGGGTTTGTGTAACATAGGGATGCATGCTTCTTCTCTTAATATCTATCTTAATTTGTACCATAATCAATGTTCTCTTACGTATAGTCCACTACTTGAATATATGAATTATGGAATTGAAAGCCTTCAAGTTAGTGTTGATCCTTATGATGTTGGTCTTGTCAATAAGTATGTTCCTTTGAACTTGTGTAACGAAAGCCATGAAGTTAGTATTGTTCAAGGTGACCATGTGTATGCAAAAATTGTGTATAATGCCTTGAGAAGTTATGATTTTGATCCTCAAGTGAAAAGGGTAGGTAGTTACGGCCTTGACCCATGTCTACTACTTCCCTTTGACCCCGGGGTACTTATGAGGTATTGGAAGTGTATTGGTTCATGCTCATTATCTTTTACTATTGATGCTATTAAATTATTTGGTATTCTTTATGATATCCTTTTCATATTGAATACCGAGGACATGTGGGTGTATGTCAAGTGTGAACCACCTTGGAGTGATGGACCTTGTGTTGTTAAGGGAGTTTTTCTAAGTCGTAGGTCCCCAATTTTGAATATTTGTATTCCCCTAAAAACATGTACCAAATATGTTTGTTTCGGCTTGTATTCCTCATTACTTTATGTTTGCTTTAAGGGTGTCCTTTGTGATGTTAGTGGTCAGATTTTCTTACTCCTTAGAAAGGATGGTAGTGTACCCCCTTGGCATATTTACCTCACTTATAGTACTAATGCTAACCCTCCTATCATGAGGATTGTGTGTTTGTTTTCCTTATTTTTAGTTTTACAAGGTGTGAATTTGAGGACAAATTCCTTTCAACATGGAGAGGATGATACAAGCATGAAGAACACAAAAGAATACAAGGCATGGTCAAAGGGTCAAGCTTTAGAATTGGCTAGTGTTTTGAGCCTTTTAAAGTCTTGTCAAGTTGAAAGAGGAAAAGGGAATCAATACACTCAAGAGGCGCCTCACTTGAAGGGAAATAAGGACTTTGAACCTTATATTCCAACACCCAAGAGGCTCCCTAAGTTAGGGCTACTATGGTCCTTTAAGACTCTCCTTTTACACTCCAAAGGAGCATTCTTCATTAAGGGTAGTTTAGTTAATTGGCATGTAATAGTATAAATAGACAATTAGCCTCCAGTTTTCATTATTTTTTGAAGAATATTGAGAGATTTCTCTTTAGCTGTAGTTCATAGTCTCTTAGTTTAGGCAGAAATCAAAATTTGAGAGTTTAATACAATTGATGGATTTCATTTGTGTTGAACATTTGGCAAGAAAGGTGTGATTAAGGAAGTGTGAGTCCTTTGGTTCACCTAAGAGGAAGGTTTGAGCTTTCATTGGTGAGGAGTGATTGATGGTTTGATACACCATCTTTTGTTAATCACTTAATTGGAGTAAGGGTCTTTCTATCTATCTTTAATTTCAACCAATGTTTCTTCATCCCCTTTCTCTAAATGTTATTTTTCCATTAGCGTGCTTGCTGATTTTTGTGTTCTTCATCCCATTTTCATGTGTTAATAGTTCTATAGGATATCACTTAGTTATCGTGACTGCGATCCTCAGTCCGTGGTTGCATTTAGTCAAGATGGTTAGCACAACATGGTCACGACACACAATTGCAGTCGCGTGGACACCGTTGCGGAAAGACATGCGTGATCACAGTTCAGAGGGAATATGTCCAGGGGAAAATCTGTAAAAACACCTAGACTAATCCCAAACCATATATATGCAAAAACCCTTTCTTCTTTAGTAATTGATTACCTTATAAGATATCTTTGAATTTAAGTCTTGAAGCCCTAATTGGACAAGTGTGTAATTATGTAATACCCCGCATGTTTCTAAGCTAGGAAGTGAATAACTATTCCTACATATAAAATCTCCTATCCTATGATTCATACTTGAGTACATGACTTACAATGAATATCCTAGTGATAGGATAGCTTATGATGCATTAACCATGTTCATATGAGTCACTTAAGGTAATACAAGCCAAGAATATTTGAATCCATCAAGTTTTAGTGTTTGATTTTGCATGGGTCATTTTTGAACGAGTATAACTTGATGTTAATGTGGTATTTTGGCTGATTTACACCAACTAAATTGTAGAGAATCTAATTAGCTTTCCAATGATACCAATTTCTCCATAATCCAATACCCGAGCGAAAAGTTATGCCCATTTTCGTGAGAGACAGTAAGCATAGGCGATTGGTTAGGCGCCATCCAACCCAAGCATAGGAGATTAGTTAGGCGCCACCTAACCTAGCTTAGGCAATCACTTGGGCGCCACCTAAGTCAATTCCAAGTGCCAAAAACACTCCGTTTTGAGTTATTTTAAGGGTAATTAAGTCTTTTAACACTTCTTACACGTCCCTAAACTTAACCCTACAAAATATATAGCTTCTAAATATATTACAACCCTATTATCATCTCAAAGCTCATCATCCACGAGCAATAAAAGAGAAAAAAAAAACAACTAGGGTTGCATAACTGTCACACCCCAAATCCCATTGGAGCGGACTGGCACCCGTAGCCGAGGAGGCCCGGGTGAACCCGTTCATAACCTATACTTTCACATTTACATTACTTATGAAAATTAGAAATTTGGGCAGCACTTCATTGTAAATAGAAGAAAACAGTACCTGTATCAACCCAGCAGACACGCATAAATATATATATAAACAGTAATTGGCCGTCAGAGCCATCACGTCTATCAACCAAACACTCCTATGGCTGTACAATATGTCTACAAAATCCTCTACATAGATACACAACTGAGTTGGGGTTGGGACGAACTCCCGCCCACAAAAGACTTTTATACAAATACCAAAGGTACATATAGAGACGACTTGGGATGCCCCGAAACAACTGGAGCTCACCACTAACAATAGAATGTCCTGGCTCTTACTGCGGAGGTGTACGACCTGAAGTACCTGTTCCTGCAGGCATGAATGCAGGTCCCCCGTGAGGGACGTCAGTACGAAAATATGTACTGAGTATGTAAGGCAGGGAGTATCAACATGAGATACAAAAGATCAACAGAACCCAGATACCAGTGAATAAACAGTATGAGTAGACCACACTTAAAAGAACTGATGGGATACCTGCACATTACTTTCATATCATTACTTCCCGTAATCCTTATCAATACATAACATATGTCATACAATGGCCAACTGATCAGTGGTACTAATACAATACATCAGGGACCACCCCTGGAATAGCATATATATACATAATCTTTATAATACAATGGCCAACTGATCAGTGGTACTAATACAATACATCAGGGACCACCCCTGGAATAGCATATAAATATACATAATCTTTATAATACAATGGCCAACTGATCAGTGGTACTAATATAATACATCATATCATCAATTTAAAATATAGACATTCCATTTTTTAGCATATATATATATAATCTTTATAATACAATGGCCAACTGATCAGTGGTACTAATATAATACATCATATCATCAATTTAAAATATAGACATTCCATTTCTTAATTCAATTAATCTTTGAGATTGGTTACTTTGCGGTCACACTTTATGGAACTTGAAACCATGATACTTCAATAGGAAAAACATGTAAATAGGTAATCAATATCATGAAAATGGAGTAGAGAATCATGGATACCTCATTAAACCATTTCGGAGTCAACAATAGTATATGGATATTTTTTTTGACTAGCCGGACATCTTAAAAGTGAAAACAAGTTCAATTGGTAGTGTCAAAGATCATATGATGTTGTTATGTGTCATGTGTCGTAGGACAATGTTGGAAGCCTACTTGAGAGTGCCATGGGTCATTATTCATGCCAAAGAGTAGATAGAGTATGTCTTACATACCTTGATATAACCACTTCAATACAAGTGACTTCCCGTACTCTTCGAACACTTATCTACAATAAGTCATTTGTGGCAAACTAGTATTAGCAACCAAACCTTACCATTTAGGTATTAACTTCACCAATTAATGTCTAGGAAGTAATCCCTTAGCTCATCAATAAGAGTACTACATACATCCTCTTATACTCTTATTACATTCACATATCATGCATTTTCATGAAATATCCCTCAACATCACTCTTAGCCTTTATTTCCCTTCTTAATCACCATCCAATACCAACATGATCACTAGGCATACATAACCACTAATATAATGATATATCACCACAATTCATTCTTCATAATCCAATACAGCAACTTCCATAACTTACTACAAACAATTTATACACAACAATTCATAACTATGTTTCTAGTTATCTTCCAACATCAAGACAATACTCATAATTCTTTATCAATACTTATTCATGGATAAGAATCAAGAATAAAAAATATTCATACCTTAACAATGGACTCTTGTATTTAGAATCCTCCTTACATAACCATGGGGTGCTTCTCGAAGCTTTCGAGATGGTGAACACAACTACGGAACCAATTTGAATTTTCTACGGTTGAATCTTGAGTTATTTGGGATTTTGTTTGAAACCCTAAAGGGTATTCTTGAGGGAAAATTAGAGAAAAGGGGTATATTTTGCTGAATTTGGAGCTGAATCAGATGTTATAGACGAATTAGGGGTGAGGTGAAATGACTAAAATGCCCCTAAGAAAACAAGAAAAGTCGAAACTATCCCTCAGTTGACAAACTGACAGGCTGAAGTAAAACGGATATAACTCCTTACTTAGATATTGTATTTGGATGAAACCAGTTTCATTGGAAAGAAGACTCAATGATCTTTCGTTTGATATATTATATCTCACACAGTTCATTATATACAGGGAGTTATGATCGTTTGAAGTTGACCCTGAAATGCTGAAAAAAAAAAGTGGGCAACAGGCTTTGCGTTTTGCTACTGTTTTGAAATCCAAACGCAGCCTTATGCATTCCGAAAAATTCCAAAACTTATCCGATATGTACTATGAGATTTCCCGATCGTAACGCAACTTGAAAATCTAAAAATGAAGGTCGGGAAGGTCGAAAAGTTGTATCCCGAAGGTTGCCAGCTAAAATGACTCGAAGTTACACTTAGAAAATTTTTTCAAGTTTTTAAGTCTAAGAGCACTCTATTAAAGGCTAATCCATGCACGAATTTTACGGGGTGTTACATTATCTCCCCCTTGGGATCATTCGTCCCCGAATGATGGATTGGAAATGTTGAAGCCTTAAAGGTATGGAATAACGCAGGCACGACATGCCTTCTAATAAAGAATACACTGATCTGAAACATGACCATATGGATATAACTACTGATATTCTGAATTCTTATATCGGACATGCATATCTGATGCATGGAATACACGACTGGAGCCACTCATAAGCTGAGTTCTCATAATGAACATGCAAACCTAATGTATGGATTTGTTATTGAGTTGATCTCATGAACGCAGAACTGAATACATAGATAAGATGAACTTTTTCTATTGAACGTGCATTTCTAATGCAGGCATATCTGACTGAGCTGACACAAGAACTTATGACTGAATACGCAATATCAATTGAGGCGAAGCTTGTAATAAGAATCTATGCACGCAACCAAATGGGGTATCTCCCCCTTGGGATCCTACATCCCTCTATGAGTGTTCAATTCACTAAGATACTTGGAAAATGGAGGAAATGCACACGACACCTATGATTTTGATTCATAACTGAACCTCTGGAATCTGAATCTAGTACATGACGCATGAACTGAATTATACTCGCAACTACTAGTATACCCAATCTTGGAATAGTAACATATCTGAGAATTCGGGTAGCATGATTAATTGAAAAGATAAGCAAACAAATCATGAGAATTTGACTTTCTGACTATTGAACTGATTTGCTTGCTGAACAGACTGAACTACACAGGAAACTTATACCCAATCTGGAGTATCTTATCAACACTCTTCGTAAAAAAAATTCTAGTAGCATTAGGCAGCAAAAGATCTTGGGCATGAGTCACACAATACATCCGACTATAGGATCCCAACATTGACATTACTCTGCAGCCTGGAATATAGACATATAACTCATAAATCATGATAGAATTGTCAGTCCTTAGTCAATGCGACTTCTTACTTCCAAGATTAGCACACTCCTCGAATACTCCCTTAACTGTACTATTTCCCTTAGATACCACATTCATTCGATTCAACTTATAATTCTCATATGGGCATTGATAGCTCTTTCTACAATGTCTATAGTAGCTTAAATCCTTTCACTGTGATCAAGCCTAACTCCAAGTCCCAAAAATACAACATGTCATACCATGATACTAGTCTAAACAATATGATTCAATCTTCCATATCCTTTTAAAGTTCACACCCTAAGCATATCATGCCTTCCCACATTAATGACTAACTCTGAACTCTTACTATAGATTCACTAGCGCATATTGCGTCCCTTTACTAAAATCCCAACATGTCGTTCAAGCCAATCTTTATAACCTCATATGAACTTCAACCCAAACACCCATGAAGAAACACTTCACATATTCTCTAAACCACTATTAATATAACTCCCACGCGCTACCCCAAGAATATACACATACAAATTTCCACTAAAACTCACATATATCAAAAACTTGGCCCCAGATCTTACTTCACACTTATGGTCTTATTTAAAACAAGCATACTATAAAGCGGGAGTACATGAGTCATGAGCTACATGACCTCAATTTGGAGTTCATAACTTATGGAATGGGATTTCCGACTACTGAATGAACTGAAACTTCTCATTTTAGAACTTGAAGAGTACATGATTCTCTATCATAAGCATGAACATCAATTTTGATCATTGGACTGAAACGTAAGGCATGAGTAGATATTGGGATAACTGAAAAAAATATACTGAGACAAGAATGGGTTGAGTCTCAACCTCACTTTCTGACGTTCTATATCATCATGACATCACGACTAGAATCTGAAGGCCTGACTTGGTTATTTGCTCTAACATCTCCCCCTTAGCTTCAAGCTCTGATATTAAGTTTGGGAGATCCCTTACTAGACTTTAAACTGAAGTACACTCACTGCACTCTGGGGTCTGAAAAACTACTATACACGCATATCATGGCACTTAACCCAAATGACTACACCTGAAAGTGGAAAACATACTGTTAATACTACCTTCTGAGATACACTTTATCATTCTATAGACCCAGCAGTCATCATATAATACTTGCACTTACTAACTTCGGTTCTTCATGAGTATCCCCATAGTCGGACAGCACACCCTCTAGTGCTTTAACTCTTATTTCTATTAGTTCAACCTTCAAAAACTCAAACTTAGAATCTAGCACTCAACATGGATATCACCAAGCCTTCAATGAAACATACTACTTCCGACATAGCCTATCAATATCGTGAGTCCAAACTTACATCTCTATACTATGAGAATCAAGATCATATAAAAAGGCTCAACACTATAAATCAAATAAACTTAGGCTCTTGCATACACCACTCAAGCCTATTATATTACTTCTATAAAACTAGTATCATTAACCAAGAAGTCATCACATCCACCTTCATGGGCATCAATTGTTCAAACTTAATGTCTAGTGCTTAACATGATTTACAATCCAACCTTAATACATAATTCTTACAAAACATACATCATAAATCTTAAATCACTATTTTTACAACCACATTTTGACGCTCAACGTCACAATAGATTAAACTCCTCACGTTTTGGGCATGTTTAGAACTATTCGGGCGCGTTTCCGAGCTTGACGGGGCTTCGATAAATGCCCCGCATTGCTGCCAACGTTCCAGCACCTTCTAGATGGTCAAAATAGTCTGGCAGCACATTTATTAGACTTTAGGAAGTTCACGCGGGCTGGTATCAAACTGCAAATTTTCCACTTTAAAAGGTCCACAAAGGTTGGCAAGCATGTGCAGAAATTTCAGCAAGCATGTGCAGGATTTTCAGATTTTCAGCTTGTAGTTGATAATTGTATAGCTTGCATTTTTGTACCTTGTTGACTTAGGGACTTTTAGGTACTATAAAACATGGTGTAAGGCATCATAGGCATCAGCTCATACTTGTTTTATTCAGTAAATACCACCCATGAAGAATACAACATAATTTACTAGTCCATCAAATTGGGACATTTTACCCCAAATACTTGATTTTATCTAGATACTATCCACGACCAAAGCACCTTTATAACATTACTACTACCAAGGAAAAGAAGGTCAAGGGGTAAAGTCACATAATAGACATGATCGACATTAATCTTATATTGTAACCCCATACAATCTTATCTACTTATACGGCCTCTCACATCACGCTTACTTACTTAAGCATACATTTAGTCTGCCTTTAAATTCCACAAACAACCATGAGTCTATACTTACAACTTACTGGCTAATATAGCCATTTTCACACTTCAAGCAACCTACAAATCACTCTAACTAACAACTCCTTCTCTACAATCTACTAAACAACACACAAGGACGAATAACCTCTTTACCAACTCAATCTCATGCAAACAAATTCAGCAATACATCTATTAAACCAACACAAGAACAACAAGTTGGACAACAAGTTGCTAGTGAATCGAAATAGGCCTCACACGGCTTCACTAGACTTTGATTTTGTATTTTGAACCAGAAAATGAAATGAATGACAAGTCAACTATGCTAGTGAATCGAAAGAGCCCCACACGGCTTCACTAGACTTTATTTTATTTTATTTTTTTTCAACAACACCTTGATGACAAGATTACATGAGATAGAAATTTAATACGCAACATCCAATGAACTAAGAATACACGTATTACTCTGTATAAATAAAATCGGAATCAAACACTTCCTCCACGGACTACCATACCATCCACACATGCTACTCGTTACCACATTAGTCTATCACCATGGGGGGGGGGGGTAAATCATTCTCGAACATCGGTTATTCAACTAAAATATTCATTTACACAAAAGTCACCCTCACTCTGACTTCTAACTTTGTGACTTCACATCACCAACTTCTTGGTCTAATTTC
The DNA here is from genome assembly GCA_030864225.1 of Capsicum baccatum var. pendulum. Taxonomy (NCBI): domain Eukaryota; kingdom Viridiplantae; phylum Streptophyta; class Magnoliopsida; order Solanales; family Solanaceae; genus Capsicum; species Capsicum baccatum. Next base: position 31,257,195 of record CM061561.1, read on the forward strand.
ACTACCAATAAGTCATGACAACAACACTTTTAACGCATACTACTATTCGGGTGGAAATACAGTTCCAACATTCTACTACATATCATCCTCCCTTAAGCAAGACATTTGTAACATAAATTTGAAAGGGACTAAATGCAATTAATACCTGAAGCTGAAAAGCACGATTCCATCAAGATCAATGTCTACATCGGAATCAATACACATTGAAGCACTAACGGACTCTTCTCAAGTCCTTGCACAATTTAAACTCTTATATGGTTCAATCAGAAAGGACCATACCATTAGATTCTAAACTTCTACACTTGAATCACCTCAATAATGAGACATATCGGAGGACATTAGAGTAAGGAAAGAATTTGGGATGACTTTTTACTTTCATATGGGCGACATCAAAGCGCGAATAAGAGTATGAAAGAGGAACATTCTGACTCTATTGAACGAACTAAGAAATGGAGAGTGGAAATAATCCCTAAATGTCCAATAGCCTCCTGTTTATAGATGTGGTGCACAACACACCGATAAATGAGATTCTACGTAGACACGGCTTTGTAGACTCACTAGGACGAACTTCTCTGATACCACTTCTGTCACACCCCAAATCCCATTGGAGCGGACTGGCACCCGTAGCCGAGGAGGCCCGGGAGAACCCGTTCATAACCTATACTTTCACATTTACATTACTTATGAAAATTAGAAATTTGGGCAGCACTTCATTGTAAATAGAAGAAAACAGTACCTGTATCAACCCAGCAGACACATATAAATATATATATAAACAGTAATTGGCCGTCAGAGCCATCACTTCTATCAACCAAATACTCCTATGGCTGTACAATATGTCTACAAAAGCCTCTACATAGATACACAACTGAGATGGGGTCGGGACGAACTCCCGCCCACAAAAGACTTTTATACAAATACCAAAGGTACATATAGAGACGACTTGGGATGCCTCGAAACAACTGGAGCTCACCACTAACAATAGAATGTCCTGGCTCTTACTGCGGAGGTGTACGACCTGAAGTACCTGTTCCTGCAGGCATGAATGCAGGTCCCTCGTGAGGGACGTCAGTACGAAAATATGTACTGAGTATGTAAGGCAGGGAGTATCAACATGAGATACAAAAGATCAACAGAACCCAGATACCGGTGAATAAACAGTATGAGTAGACCACACTTAAAAGAACTGATGGGATACCTGCACATTACTTTCATATCATTACTTCCCGTAATCCTTATCAATACATAACATATGTCATACAATGGCCAACTGATCAGTGGTACTAATACAATACATCAGAGACCACCCCTGGAATAGCATATATATACATAATCTTTATAATACAATGGCCAACTGATCAGTGGTACTAATATAATACATCATATCATCAATTTAAAATATAGACATTCCATTTTTTAGCATATATATATATAATCTTTATAATACAATGGCCAACTGATCAGTGGTACTAATATAATACATCATATCATCAATTTAAAATATAGACATTCCATTTCTTAATTCAATTAATCTTTGAGATTGGTTACTTTGCGGTCACACTTTATGGAACTTGAAACCATGATACTTCAATAGGAAAAACATGTAAATAGGTAATCAATATCATGAAAATGGAGTAGAGAATCATGGATACCTCATTAAACCATTTCGGAGTCAACAATAGTATATGAATATTTTTTTTGACTAGCCGGACATCTTAAAAGTGAAAACAAGTTCAATTGGTAGTGTCGAAGATCATATGATGTTGTTATGTGTCATGTGTCGTAGGACAATGTTGGAAGCCTACTTGAGAGTGCCATGGGTCATTATTCATGCCAAAGAGTAGATAAAGTATGTCTTACATACCTTGATATAACCACTTCAATACAAGTGACTTCCCGTACTCTTCGAACACTTATCTACAATAAGTCATTTGTGGCAAACTAGTATTAGCAACCAAACCTTACCATTTAGGTATTAACTTCACCAATTAATGTCTAGGAAGTAATCCCTTAGCTCATCAATAAGAGTACTACATACATCCTCTTATACTCTTATTACATTCACATATCATGCATTTTCATGAAATATCTCTCAACATCACTCTTAGCCTTTATTTCCCTTCTTAATCACCATCCAATACCAACATGATCACTAGGCATACATAACCACTAATATAATGATATATCACCACAATTCATTCTTCATAATCCAATACAGCAACTTCCATAACTTACTACTAACAATTTATACACAACAATTCATAACTATGTTTCTAGTTATCTTCCAACATCAAGACAATACTCATAATTCTTTATCAATACTTATTCATGGATAAGAATCAAGAATAAACAATATTCATACCTTAACAATGGACTCTTGTATTTAGAATCCTCCTTACATAACCATGGGGTGCTTCTCGAAGCTTTCGAGATGGTGAACACAACTACGGAACCAATTTGAATTTTCTACGGTTGAATCTTGAGTTATTTGGGATTTTGTTTGAAACCCTAAAGGGTATTCTTGAGGGAAAATTAGAGAAAAGGGGTATATTTTGCTGAATTTGGAGCTGAATCAGATGTTATAGACGAATTAGGGGTGAGGTGAAATGACTAAAATGCCCCTAAGAAAACAAGAAAAGTCGAAACTATCCCTCAGTTGACAAACTGACAGGCTGAAGTAAAACGGATATAACTCCTTACTTAGATATTGTATTTGGATGAAACTAGTTTCATTGGAAAGAAGACTCAATGATCTTTCGTTTGATATATTATAGCTCACACAGTTCATTATATACAGGGAGTTATGATCGTTTGAAGTTGACCCTGAAATGCTGAAAAAAAAAACTGGGCAACAGGCTTTGCGTTTTGCTACTGTTTTGAAATCCAAACGCAGCCTTATGCATTCCGAAAAATTCCAAAACTTATCCGAGATGTACTATGAGATTGCCCGATCGTAACGCAACTTGAAAATCTAAAAATGAAGGTCGGGAAGGTCGAGAAGTTGTATCCCGAAGGTTGCCAGCTAAAATGACTCGAAGTTACACTTAGAAATTTTTTTCAAGTTTTTAAGTCTAAGAGCACTCTATTAAAGGCTAATCCATGCACGACTTTTATGGGGTTTTACAATAACTAAGCTTGAAAATCCGATTTCAAGGATATTCCTCCGTCAATCATCAAGAATCTTCCTTTTAAGGTATGCATGAGTTGATTTATGAATCCCTTTTATCCATAAAGTTCAAAAACCCTCTTTTTCATTGTAAAGAATGATTTCTATATTGTTGTGTGTTGTGATAACGCCCAAACTACAACTCTCGTAAGAGTGTAAGCAGTCGCTGTCAAATATAGAACCCAACTGGGTTGGGTGTCGAATCCCACAAGGAATACTTGGTCACTAAGTGTTGCAACTATTAGTAGATTGTTGGTCAAAAATTCTACAAAAAGAGGGGATTGGATTATGGCGTGAATTAATGTGAACAAAGTAACGAATGAAACGAGTTGTATAGTAAGATTTAATAACAGAGAATGATAAGTTAGGGTTATGTCCACCTTATGAGTTCTACGTATCTATTAACTATGAGTAATACGGAATTTAGACATGCATGCACTTATAGAGATTCGTATTCTAATGGTAAATCCTAGTGTCTCTCGACCATCCAGGATTATTTCACTTTAACTCTCTCGAGCTTAAAGTGTATAACTAACGGTACAAATTCTCCAAGAGGTTAATTCGGTTTAGGCATTAACGGGTAAACAGGGGTTGGTAGCCCTATTTCCTTGTCACACTCTCTTTTCCAAACATGTAACTTTTCTCTCGAACAAGTTGCAGCTATAATGGCGTATTCTATATGTTTGCAACCACAAGAATTTAATTAAAACGAAGAGAGTAATGATATGAGTGGCATACGCATCAAGAATTCACAAACTCATAGTAATAGATAGTATATCACAAGGCTTCCATAACCCTAACAGAGAGGTTTAGCTACTCATGAGTGTAACGGAAATCACAATAGCCATAATCATCATACCACAACTCGAATAATCTTCGCGATGGGATGACTTTAACGTCAAGAAGGAGGTGACGTTTTTCTCTTAGCCGTTTTCTCAAGAAAACCGTATTTTTTCTCTGTCCGAGCTTACCGAATCTGTAACGTGAATAATACTAAAGTGTCGAATGAAAAGAAAATAGAATGAATGATAATGCTTGCTGAAAAATTTAGCAAATAAAGTTTTTATAACATCTTTGTCCTAGTCCTACTAGGTTACTGCTGCACCCCTAAGTATTAAGAAATACTGATTTTGCCTGGGACAAATTCTCCATGCATCACATTCAGTCCTCAATCTTCCAAAAGCTGCATTCCTTCTTATGTGAAGTTTTCCTTTGCTGCCCAAAGGTCCACAAAGTGCTGAAATCTTCATCATTAATTCCTGAAAAAAACATGCTAATCACATAGGTTAGCTCACTTACAGGAAAATGGACTAAAAGTGCAGGAATTATATATTTTATCCTCCAAACTTAGCCTAAAATATGGGTAAATTATGGTTCTTAGGTGTGTAAATACGCCAAACATCACCACCCCACACTTAAAGCTTTGTTCTTCCTCAAACAAAATATTACGTCCATGCAAACATCTACTTAGAATTTCACAGTAACAACACCAAAATGTTCAACAAGACATGCACAACAATCATTAACAAAGAGTAGTTTTCTGTACCACTACTAGAAACAATTCAACCTCCAACATAGACTCGTGATGATGGTTAATTCGTATCCACAAGTTAAGGTACAAAGAATCATACACAAATACCCAAAACTCATCAACCACGTGTGTCTCACACAAGATATCACCCATACTCCCTCACAAGTTTTGCATTTTTTGAAACATGGGTACAAAATTCTCCTTGCTCTCACTCTCACAAAGAATTCTTATGTTGCAACTGATGACCATAGGCTTGCCCTTAGTGTAATGCTCTACTAATATCAGAATGCTAAGCTTAGGATCAAATAGGTCTTTTACAGGTTGTAATGTAGGCTAAGGGACGGGTAGGACTATTTTGGCCAAAAATAGTGACTATGTTCCCTAAGCGCTTTAATACATCACATTATGTCATTAACACTCTCTTCTAAACAACCCCTCTACTTTCCTTTCCTACCACCCCTTTTCGCCTATTTCGTTATTCAATTATAAACAGAACTATATTTTTATTATTTTTATTTCTTTTTCTATTATCTTTTTTTTATAACACATCTCTATGATAGCCACTCTTTTTCACAACAATTTCAAGTACCAATACACTCTGAGGCATCACTCTCACCCAATTTCCTCTTATTTTGTCACATGACTCTACAATTTAAAGCGCTTAGGAATTTGGGTCAAATTATGGTAGTCTTGAAAAAAATGGATTAGGCTACATATGAGGCTATAAAAGAAAATAGCTAAAGGCTCAAAGGGGGTTAACTAGGATAATGTATACGGGCTGCCAAAGAAATGCCTAAATCATCTCCTAAACTCACACTCTTTATTTCGCTTTACATACACACCAGACAAGTTCTAGCATCAGCCACAAACACAGAATATACTATAACCTCACACACACAAGGCACATGGTTAACTTTATTGGGGGCAGTATAGACTCTTGACCCCACAGATGAATGAATTAAACCACACAATTATCACACAGTGAGTCACACTTGGAGCCTAAATGTCTCCATAGTAATGATTTTAGCAAAAACTCTTGTCATAATACCATGCCGCCTATCAGAACAATTTCATTCACTTCATGCAAAATCTAAAAAAAATTATAAAATTTAACAACTAACTACTAACTACAACTAAATCAAACAAACAAACATAAATAAATATCGGCAAAGAAGTACAGCATACACTACATCATACAAATACCAGCACCCCATACTTAGACGGGACACACTGCCCTCAGTGGAAAATAAATAAGGAAAACCTGATTGGTCAGACTCCTCCTCTATGTCTGGGGTCATACCCCCTGCATCGAAATCATCATCAGAGTCATTTTCATCAGAGTTCTCCTCCACGTCTGAGTCTGGCATTCGGCGATCATCATCAATCAACACGTCATCATCGAGAGGTTCCTCAAAATGTACCCCTAATCCGCACATAGCCCACGCATGCTCATTCATCGGGTAGTCATAATCCAACTGCTGGAGCTCTGCATCAGTTGGAACACGACTCCCACTCATTATGGTAAAACTCGTCATGCCATATAAATGGCGAAAGAAGCTTTCTTTAAGAGCATGTCTTTCTGCAGTCGTTAGGTTGACGCCATGCATAGTTTCAGGATCTTTAACCTTTGTCAGGTCAACCTTCTTCGGGTTGTGCGGAAGCTTATGATCTACAGGTTCCTCTTCAATGTGCTCCTTCCTCAATATCACAGTCAACAAATTGCCAAAGCTGAAATGAGACCTCTTGTGCAGGCTAGCCTTACGCATTGATGATTGTATAACCGTACCAATGTTGATGGGGATATTAGTCATCAGAGCGTACACCAAGAATACTCTATCATGTGTGATCTTTGTGTACTGTGTCCCAGGAATGAGGCAAGAGTTGTCTATCCGCAACCATATACGAGCTTCTCTATTTAGGGAAGCATAAGGGAAGGTATTGTGCCGACCGGTATCCTTATGACGATTACAACGTGCCATTGATCTAGTTTCGCACAGTGTGTGTCTGATTTCCCTGTACGGAGGTCTTTGTTAAAGCTCCTTGAGTGGTTATGGATTGACAGATGGAAGACCCAGAAAAGTGTTGACGAACTCCGCATTCAGTTGCAAGACTTGGCCCCGAATCTTCGCTTCACTTCTGGTAGTCTTTGGGGACCAATTTGCATAAAACTCTCGCATTAGATCAAGATTGCATTCTCCCATATCTCGGAAAATGAAATCAAGATTTAGCGCCATGATTTTAGCCAAAATGCGAGGTTCTCTCTTCGCTAGACTCTCCTTTTGTATCAACTCCATGTGAACTTATTTTTTCACTTTATTGTTCTTGTACCACTCCTTTCCTTCCTCCTCTAGGACCCACTTTATTCCAAAAGTGCATCGAGGTATTTGCAGCGAGGAGGATTCAGCTTGCTCTTTTCTTCCCCTTTTCTGACCTTTCTGTGAGGTGGACGCTTTTTTTTTTCCTGGTTGACTTTTTGGTGCCATTGTACCTGAGATTAAAATAAAGTCATGTTAGCTTGTCTTAGAAGATTTGATCAACAAAAAAACAATAATGGCACCACCCCACACTTAATTTGTTGGCACAAACTAATTAAGTGAACGATGTCGATTACTCAAACTTCATCGACATACATTTAGGCGTTATGTTCCAACAATATATTCAGCGCAGTCATACTTTCATGTCATCTTAACTATCCTTTCCAACTCTATTTCATGTAATCTTGACTATACTTTCATGTTTGGATTAATGCACCTTTTTGAACAAGACTACTACATAGAGATTGTATCAAATTGTGGCATAGAAATAATCACAACATCTCATGCTTGTATTCAATCATGCTCTTTATCTCGATGAACGAGTCATTCAAACATTCAAGCTTTCAACTTCGAAGATTATGCAATTTACTTTACCATGTCGATTCCGCAAAAGTATGACTGTGTATCAAAATCAAATACAAGTCGCAACAAAATCAAGAACACCAATACGTATTCTTTCACTCAACTAGATGTATCATAACAAACCAACCACATTCAAATCACCAACACCACTTCAAGATCTAACAAATCATTATAAGCGTAGTATTGTAACACTTACGGAATATAAAAGAAGCACTTACTTGGTGATGGACGAGGATGATGATCTTGCAAGGTTTAGATGAGCAAAAAGAAAAGTTTTGAGAGATTTGGGAAGCAAGGGTGGCACCTAGGTTGAACAAACAAGTGTATTTTGTTCTAATGTTGAAGATCTATTTATAGAACAAGCCATGGGTTGGGTTTGACCCATGTAAAATCTGATTAGGAGACCAAAAAGCATAAGTAGGCGGCGCCTAATGCTTTGCCTATGCTTGGCATAGGCGGCGCCTAATGCTTTGCCTAGTTGGGCATAGGCGGCGCCTATGCTATGGCCTAGTTGGGCATAGGCGGTGCCTATGCTATGGCATTGTAGATTCAGAGAGCAAAGGAAATGGAATAGACGGTGCCTAATGCTTTGCCTAGTTGAGCATAGGCGGCGCCTATGCTATAGCCTTATAGATTCAGAGAGCTTAGGCCATAGCATAGGCCTTGCCTTGTCCGTTGCCTAGATTTACATAGGCCTTGCCTTGTTCGTTGCCTAGATTCACATAGGCAATGCCTTGTCTATTGCTTTTTCTCCTTCATTCCTAACTTACCACCTTTAACATGGCACACTTCCAAATAAAATTTTTCGGATTAATCCCCTCCTTTGTACACCTTGCACCTATACTTAATCAAAACAACAAAAACAATTAGAAAGATGGGTTGCCTCCCACCAAGCGCCTTAATTTTGTTCGTGGCTCGACTTTTCTTTTTGGATTTTTATTTAAGAAAAACAAACTCCTCGTAAAACAAAACGATTAAAAACGATGGGTTGACTCCCACGTAGTGCTTGATTTATTGTCGCGGCATGACATAGTTACCTCGATTACTTAGACTTCGTCGAGATAGATGGTGTCCATGAATTTTATCGAGTCAAGAGGACTGATATATGGCTTCACTCGTTGGCCATTCACCTTAAAGACACCACCATCAATGCCTTCTAACTCTACTACTCCAGACGAGTAGACTTGGCTAATTCTGAACGGACCAGATCATTTAGACTTTAACTTACCTGGAAATAGCTTTAGTCTGGAGTTGAAAAGAAGTACCATATCACCCTTCTGAAAGTTTTGTTGGATAATCCGCCAATCATGGTACTTTTTCATCCGTTCTTTGTAGAGGTCTGCCCTTTCATACGCATGTAGACAGAATTCATCCATCTCATTTAGCTGCTCTAATCTCAGATTAATTGCATCATCCCAAGTCAGGTTAAGCCTCTTCAACGCCCACAAGCCTTTATGTTCGAGCTCAATCAGCAAGTGAAAAGCCTTCCCATAAACTAATTGGTACGGGGACATGCCAATTGGTGTCTTGAATGCAGTTCTATAAGCCCATAAGGCATCGTCCAGCTTCCGAGACAAATCTTTCCTACTAGCATTTATAGTCTTAGCAAGGATCAGCTTGATCTCCCGATTAGAAACCTCTACCTGCCCACTAGTTTATGGGTGGTAAGGTGTAGCTACCTTGTCTTGCTTGACCCCATATTTCACCAACACGGCTCTGAACAGCTTGTTGCAAAAGTGTGATCCTCCATCGCTTATGATGGTACGTATTACCCCAAATCGAGAGAAGATATTTCTCTTCAAGAATGCTACAACATGCTTACCTTCATTATCAGCCAGCGCTACTGCTTCGACCCATTTGGACACATAATCCACAACAACTAGGATATATTTCATCCCAAACGAACTCACAAATGGGCCCATGAAATCAATACCCCACACATCAAATAGCTCTACATCAAGAAACTTAGACATGGGAATCTCATGATGCTTTGAAATCACGCCTTGCCTCTGACACTGATCACATCTTCTCACAAAATCATAGGCATCCTTGAATAATGAAGGCCAATAATAGCCGCTTTCCAATACCTTCCTGGCTGTCCGATCACCTGCATGGTGACCCCCAGCTTGGGAAGCATGACTTGCTTCCAATATGCTAGGCATCTCCACATGAGATATGCATCGCCTAATAACACCATCCGCACATCATCAAAAAAGATGTGGCTCATCCCAGAAGTAGTGTTTCACATCATGCATGAACTTTCTCTTTTGATGAAAAAAGACATTCTCAGGCATTACATTACTTACCACGTAGTTTGCAAAGTCTGCGTACCATGGTAACTCTTTCACCATCGTGTCTAGGATATCTTCGTCGGGAAATACATTATCAATCTCAAGATCGGGCTACACTATGTGCTCATTCTCAAGTCTGGATAGATGATCAGCTACTTGGTTTTTGCAACCTTTTTTATCTTTTACCTCAAAATCAAATTCTTACAGCAATAACACCCATCGAATTAGCCTTGGCTTCGCATCCTTCTTTGCTATTAAATATCTCAGAGCAGCATGATCTGTATGAACCATCACTTTGGTTCCCAACAAGTAAGCACGGAACTTTTCAAAAGCATAAACAACTGCTAGAAGCTCTTGTTCCGTGACAGTATAGTTCTTCTGGGCTCCATTCAAGGTCTTGCTTGCATAGTAGATTGGATGAAATAACCTTTATCTTCTCTGACCAAGTACAGCACCCAAAGCTACCCCACTTGCATCACACATAACTTTAAACGGTAGAGACCAATCAGGCTCTATAATGATAGGAGCTTCAACTAGCTTCCCTTTGAGGCATTCGAATGCCTTCAAGCAATCTTCACCAAAGTCGAACTTTGCATATTTCTCCAAAAGTTTGCATAACGAACTCGCAATCTTGGAGAAGTCTTTAATAAACCTTCGATAAAAACTTACATGACCTAGGAAACTATGAACTCCCTTTATAGAAATTGGAGGTGGTAGTTTCTAGATAACTTCAATCTTAGCTTGATCGACCTCAATTCCTTTTTCAGAAACTTTGTGCCCAAGAACAATACCTTCCTTAACCATAAAGTGACACTTTTCCCATTTTAGCACTAAGTTGAATTCAACACATCTCTGCAATGCCATACTTAGATTCGTCAAGCATGCTTCAAACGGATCACCCACAACTGAAAAATCGTCCATGAACACCTCCAAGGTGTCTTCAACCATATCAGAAAAAATGGACATCATACAACACTGAAAAGTGGTGGGTGCATTACATAGCCCAAATGGCATATGTTTGAAGGCAAACGTACTATATGGGCATGTAAACATTGTCTTCTCTTGATCTTTGGGAGCAATACAAATCTGAATATAGCTGGAATAACCATCTAAGAAACAAAATCATTCTTTCCCTGCCAATCGATCAAGCATTTAGTCCATGAATGGCATTGGGAGGTGATTCTTAAGCGTCCATGAATTCAGCTTCCGCTAGTCCATGCACACTCTCCACCCTGTGACAGGTCTGAGTGGAATTAGCTCATTCTTTTCATTCGTAACTACCGTTATGCCCCCTTTCTTGGGTACACACTGTACCAGACTCACCCATTTACTGTCGGAGATTGGATACACTACCCTTGCATCTAACCACTTTATAATTTCTTTCTTCACCACCTCTTGCATTGGTGGATTCAAACGTCTTTGATGCTCAATGGTGGGTATGCAATTTTCTTCAAGCTGAATCTTGTGCATACATATCCCAGGCGGGATACCAATAATATCAGCGATAGTCCATTCAATGGCTCTCTTGTATCTTCTCAGAACAGAGATGAGAGCTACAACTTGCTGCTCACCCAAATCAGCCGCCACAATAACCGAAAGTGTGTTTCCACTTTCCAAGAACGCATACTCTAGATGACTGGGCAGCTCCTTTAATTCTACCATTGGTGGCTCTTCAATGGATGGTTTTGCTGGTGGTGTAGGTCGATTTTTGAGATCAAGGTCCAGCTTCTTGGGAGCATGAGAATATGACCCTATTCCTGTTAGAGCACAAATAGTTTCTTTATAGTCTTCAACGTCCTCACGCTCAACATTCATAAGCACAACCGCCAATGGATCAATAATAAGCTGCTTTTCTACAGATAATTCTTTCTCATCATCATAATAAACATCAACTACAGATAATACATTCATATCTTTAGGTTGCTTCATTGATTTGCATACATCAAAATGGACCACTTCGTCATTCATCCGGAATAAAAGCTCATTAGCTCTTAAATCAATAAGCACACTTCCTATTGCAAGGAAAGGACGCCCCAAGATTATGGGAACTTCAGAGTCCACCTCACAATCCAAAATAACAAAGTCTGCAGGAAAGATGAAGGAAGAAACCTTCACCAATACATCATATAGGATACCAACAGGTCGTTTTACCGACCTATCTGCCATCACGAGCCGCATATTGGTTACTGTAGGATCGCCCAACCCTAACTTCCTGTAGACGGATAGTGGAATCAAATTGATGCTAGCCCCCAAATCGCATAATGCCTTGGCAAAATTCAAAGATCCAACAGTGCAAGGAATAGTGAAAGCACCAAAATCAGCTTTTTTCTGAACTAACGATCTTGTAGCGATTGCACTGCAATGATGAACATTATCTTCCAGCTCATAACTTGCTGCCCGCTTCTTTGTCAAAAGATCCTTCATGAATTTTGCATATCCAGGCATATGTTCCAGCGCCTCTACCAAAGGAACATTAATAGTCAGCTGCCTCAACATAGTCATAAATTTATTGAACGTAGTATCATCAGCTTTCTTTTTCATTCTCTAAGGAAAAGGTGGTGGTGGAAGGGGAATAGTTTTCTCCACCACTTCCTTTTTGTCTTGCTTCCGACTATCTATCTTTTCAGGCTGCAGACATCTAGGGGTAACGTCATGAGCACTCTCTTTAGCTTCTGTGGCATCTTCACATTCTGCATTAATAACATTATCTGTTGTATCATCAACCACCTGCTTGCTTTTGGATGGATTTTCCAGCACTTTACCACTTCAAGTAGTAATAGCCATACACGATCCATCATTCCTCGGATTTTGCACTGTGTCGCTAGGTAGCATTCCAGCCTTTCTTTGGTTGAATGCTGCTGATAGTTGACTCAATTGTTGCTCCAGCTGTTTTATTGCAGTAGAATGCGAGTCAACCAGTTGGTTTATTGATGACAAATCATTCTTTACCTCAGTCACGCCCATGTTGGTTGCCTTCACTCCCTTCAGCAGCTTGGCCATCATATCTTCCATAGACATCTTCCCAGAGCTTGATGCCACAACCTCACAATTTCCAGGAGGAACATACAAACCTCTCCTGTCAGTCTTATTCTTCTAACTACCTTGATCACGGTCTTTATATCCTGAGTTATCATAATAGTTCCGACCTTGGTTTCCTTGGGTATTGCCTCGGAAACCCCCCTAATTATTTAAGTAGTTAGCTTCTTCCTCAGAATCAGATTCCTCTCTTCTATGTGCTACAACTGCCTTAACTTTTTCGATCTTCCCTGATAATAAGTGCTTTGTAAGAAGATCCATCTGCGTTTTTATGTGAGCCATATCTTGGTCGCGTTCCTCTTATCTTCGCCTCTGCTCTGCAGTCATGCCAATAGATATAGTAGAGCTTGCTACCTCAGAATCCCTGGTATGCCAAGCTCTGCTCTTCTTTGTCATCCGATCTAGCATGTCACTTGCCTGAATAAAAGTAAGGTCCATGAAAGACCCTCCTGCAGCATTATCAACCACTGGCTTAGTCACCGAATTCAAAGACCTGTATAATATCTCCATCAAGTGAAAATTGGGCATATGATGATTTAGGCACCGCATAAGCTTCTTCTTGAACCTCTCTCATGTTTCATGGACAGCTTGAGTTGGAAGCTGTCGAAAATTGCTGATCTCACTCTCAATTATGCTCTCTTGGATGGCGGAAAGAATCTTTATAGGAAAGCGTCTTTCAATTGCCTCCAATTAGTAATAGAATCAGGATTTAGCCCATTCAACCATAGAGTTGCTTCTCCAGATAGAGACAATGGAAATAAGCGCAATCGAATTGCATTCTGTCCAACTCCTGGATTGTTAAACGACTTGCATGTTGAGATAAAATTGACCAGATGCATATTTGGATCATCGCCTGCAAGTACACCAAATAATCCCTTGAGCTGCAATAGTTGAATCATGGTGCTAGTGATATTGAACTTAGCTCCAGGTGCCAAGGGCGGAGGAATAATAACCCCTGTGGCACCAGCTCCATCCAAATCGTCATCATTATCATCAAAAGGAATCTGCACAGCTCGACGTTCAGGCCTCAATCTAGCTTGACGATCTCATCTGTTCACAGGTGCCGTTACCTCATCAGCATGCCTTGGGTTTAGTAACTCATCATTACCCAAGTCCTCATCATCAGGATTTGTTGCTCACCCTGGGTTATCAATATTCTATTGATGCACTTGAGCAGCAGCCAATGCAGCTAATCGAGCCTGCTCCTGTTGAGCAGCCCTTCTTTCAATGTCTCGTTGCGCCTCCATACTGCCAATAAGTTACGGTTCAGGGTTTATGGGTAATAATGGCTGACCCAAACTTCGAGTATTTGGCATGAACTGAGCAAAACCTAAATAAAATAAAAACAACAGACGAAAAGTAAAATTCAAGAATATTTGACCAAAAGGTCTAGTGACTATCACAAACTTAGTTGACAACCGTATTCCCCAGCAACGGCGCCAAAATTTGATAACGCTCAAACTACAGCTCTCGTAAGAGTGTAAGCAGTCGCTGTCAAATATAGAACCCAACTAGGTTGGGTGTTGAATCCCACAGGGAATACTTGGTCACTAAGTGTTGCAACTATTAGTAGACTGTTGGTCGAAAATTCTACAAAAAGGGGGGATTGGATTATGGCGTGAATTAATGTGAACAAAGTAACGAATGAAACGAGTTGTGTAGTAAGATTTACTAACGGAGAATGATAAGTTAGGGTTATGTCGACCTTATGAGTTCTACATATCTATTAACTATGAGTAATGCGGAATTTAGACATGCATGCACTTATAGAGATTCGTATTCTAATGGTAAATCCTAGTGTCTCTCGACCATCCAGGATTATTTCACTTTAACTCTCTCGAGCTTAAAGAGTATAACTAATGGTACAAATTCTCGAAGAGGTTAATCCGGTTAAGGCATTAATGGGTAAACAGGGGTTGGTAGCCCTATTTCCTTGTCACACTCTCTTTTCCAAACATGTAACTTTTCTCTCGAACAAGTTACAACTATAATGGCGTATTCTATATGTTTGCAACCACAAGAATTTAATTAAAATGAAGAGAGTAATGATATGAGTGGCATACACATCAAGAATTCACAAACTCATAGTAATAGATAGTATATCACAAGGCTTCCATAACCCTAACAGAGAGGTTTAGCTACTCATGAGTGTAACGAAAATCACAATAGCCATAATCATCATACCACAACTTGAATAATCTTCGCGATGGGATGACTTTAACGTCAAGAAGGAGGTGACGTTTTTCTCTTAGCCATTTTCTCAAGAAAGTCGTATTTTTTCTCTGTTTGAGCTTACCGAATCTGTAACGTGAATAATACTATAGTGTCGAATGAAAAGAAAATAGAATGAATGATAATGCTTGCTGAAAAATTCAGCAAATAAGGTTTTTATAACATCCTTGTCCTAGTCCTACTAGGTTACTGCTGCACCCCTAAGTATTAAGAAATACTGATTTTGCCTGGGACAAATTCTCCATGCATCACATTCAGTCCTCAAGCTTCCAAAAGCTGCCTTCCTTCTTACGTGAAGTTTTCCTTTGCTGCCCAAAGGTCCACAGAGTGTTGAAATCTTCATAATTAATACCTGAAAACATGCTAATCACATAGGTTAGCTCACTTACAGGAAAATGGACTAAAAGTGCAGGAATTATATATTTTATCCTCCAAACTTAGCCTAAAATATGGGTAAATTATGGTTCTTAGGCGTGTAAATACGCCCAACATCATGTTGTTGATCATGTTTTTGATATTGGGTGATTCCCAAGATGGAATCTTTATATGTTTGTTTTGAATTTCATGATATCATATGAGTTAGAAACATATAAATTAGGTTGTTCATGATGTATGAATTTGATGATTTCACCTACGCTTAAGATATGCATGTAATATTTTTGATAAAATGCCTAAGAAGCTAGAAATCATGCAATATAGCTAACTTGTGACTGAGTGAAGGATTCATGATTTGCCCTTACGTTCCAATGACTTCTATGTTGTTAATGTGCCTTGTAAATGTTGTTGGAATACTCATGAACTATTCTTATGAGATTATGCTATGTTTACTTGCAAATCCTACTTATGAACAAGATGTATGATAACCATGTAATCCACATGAACTTCCATGCTATTGGTATGTGTTGCTAATATGATTATGCAATAAACATGATATTAGGATTGTGCAAGTCCTTCCATGTTTTATGAAATCCTTTCCATGCAATACATTGTTGATAATCATGATTAGTATGATATTCCTACTTATGATATTATAAATTATGGACTCTACTCTTATGATCAAGTTAGTTATGTGTATCAGTTTCCTTCCATCGAGTCCTGGGGGTACTTGTACCCAAAAACTATAGCTGTGTGCCTAGAGCCATGTCATGTTTCACAATATCCGAACTCAAGCTATTATTCCATAGACTTCAGTCAGTTTTGTGACTCAGGAAAACCTCATGATCTTAGTCAGTTGTCAGATATCAATAACATTTCTCCAGTCAACGGAATTCAGTAAGATTAAGTCATGCACAGTCAGTTATTCATGTCCAGTCCCTCCAGATGGGAGTAGAGGTTAGCACCAAGTGAACCCAAGGATGGGAACTCACCCGCCAGTTCAGGGTGTGATTCTTAGTAGTCATCCTTGTGTTCCAGAACTACGTAGACAGCGTAGGATGAGACATCTTAACCCATCAGATTAGGGTTGATGAGGTGGCTTAACCCGTCAGATTAGGGTTCCTACCATTCTCATTGAGTACCCACTAGATAAGGGTCACTCACAGGCTGTCCTTACTCGTGGCACGGTATTGACACCCATTCAGTCGAGGTAGAGATTGGACCCCAGCTTAGCCATAACAACATACATGGGGCATGTCAGTTAAAAACTACTTCCCATAGTTTCAGTATCAGTCTCAGTAAAAGAACTCAGGGCGTTCTTCATATTTCAGTATATACAGGACTGTCAGATACAGTTATCCATGTTATCATTTTGAGTATCAGTCATGATAGTTATCACTAAACTATGTATTAGCTTACCGGTCATGCTATTACGTATTCACACTCCCAGTTTCTATATATGTGTGTTTGCACTCCCACGTTCATATTAGTCAGTCAATGTTGTTCATGCATGAAACCCTTTATGTTCAGCCTACCTTTCTCGTATACTCAGTACTCTAGTTGTACTAACGCATTTGCACTATAGCGCTTTATTTTCATGTTACACCATAGGTTCCGAGACACGATATCCAGTTCAGCAATAGCGGTAGCATTCCAGTCGCAGAGACAGTGAGTCCTCATTGATTCGAGGATAACATGATTTGATACATTTATTTATTTCTTCAGTTTAGTTTTACGGAGTTAGTTGGAGACATGTTCCTTCAACTCCTTTTTCAGATAGTTTAGAGGCTTTCAGATTTATGTTCAGATTGAGTTGTTTTGGGTATTTTCACCCATATGGTTTTATTCTGTTGAACCTTATGGCCTTACAGTTGTATGTATTCCGCATTATGATACCATGATTTGTAGTATACACGTAGAAATATCAGTTATGGGTTAGCTTATGGTCCCTCAGGGTCATGAGCATCGTGTAGCATATCGGGGTGTTACAAATTAACTTTGGAGACTCAATTTCTTATGATTTTTGTGAAGAATGAATGCTTTGGATAATCTTTATGGTATATCTCTCTTCACTATGTTCATGAGTAGCTAAGTAATTTAGTCTTGCAATTATGTTAACTAGAGTGTAATTTGTGAGTGGGTATTGTTGTGTTTGCATGATCGTTAGTTGTTGAGTAAGGATTTCACCATTGCTTGATATTATGGTTGGAGTTTGATGGTCGAAAGTCCTAAATTGCCAAATGGATTTGATGGATGAAAACCCTAAAATCTAGAAACCCTTTATCATCCTCGAAAATGGGATGAAAATAAATATGAGGTAACTCATAACATCCTTGAAAGAGGGTTATAGAGCGAGAAGGCAATGGTGGACAATTAAGCCTATGGTTTTCTCCCTTTTGCAATCTTAGAAATAAGTGTCTTAGGAGTGTAAATCATGTCAAGAGCATCATTCTAGAAATAGGGATGCTTGATTGAGGTTTTGAGTGATTATGAATTTCAGACTTGTTAGGTGCTTGAAAGAGCCAACAAGTGAAATTATTATGGTTTTATCGAAAGATTGACCACAATGACCTTCGACCCATCCTATCCTTTAGTTAACAACTAAATTTCATGCTAAACCATCATTAGCCCACATACTTTTACCTTTAGGTAGACTTAATCCCAAGATTTCCCCCTATATTGTTTCTTAAAACAAAAATGTCATCTCTTGATCATTTGCTAAAGATTGTACAAAAAGTTCCCAATCAAATCCCCCCATTTTATTGTACATGTCATTTTTGTTAGCATTCCGGCTAATCTCATAGTAATTTGAGCACCCATATTCTATGAAGTCTATAATTAGCTCCTTGAGATTCGACCCTAATTCAAATTAGGTTACTTGACAATGGCCGCCTCACCCCTTAATTATGGGAGTGTGTTTTGCATTATCAAAATGGCTCCGTTGCCGGGGAGTGATATATAGATTTCTCTTGTGTGGTGGTATTCTTTCTTGGGACTACCCGTAGCAACGTACTTTATTCTAGTTGTGGTTTTTGGATCTTTTGTAGGTAATCCTAGAGTGAGCAGAATTATGAGTGAAAGCACTCTTCATGCAAAGTCATTTGATGTTCCCCTTTATGGTGAGAGCCAACTAAATAAAGGGGGTCATAAGGGTGAAACCCACATCCCACCTCATAGTGGGAATGGGACATTCTATATGACTAGTATCATGCTTTATATGTTGCAAGTAAAGGGGTTATACAGTGGTCAAGCTCATGAAGACCCGTGACTGTACTTAAGGAATTTTCTGGAGGTGTGTATACCATTAAACATTTCTTATATCACTCAAGAGTCCTTTCAGCTCCATCTCTTATCGTTCTCACAAACGGGCAAAATATTGTTGTGGTTCCGTACACTCCTTACGACTTCACTCACTTTATAGAACGAGCTCACAAAGATGTTTCTGGATCAATACTCCCCTCTATCCAAGGTGTGTCACCCAGAGATAAAATTTGAACTTTATACAAAGGAACGGGAGCAACTTCATGAAGTACGGGAGAGATTTCATAGGAAGTTGGTCAAATGCCCAAACTATGAGATTCCAGGGAAGGCACTTCTCTAAATATTCTATCGGGCACTAGATCCTTTGAACCAAAAGGTGGTAAATAATGCGGTGGAAGGTTCTCTTTTAAACTTGCACTTTCATGTAGCTATAAAATTTTTGAGAGAGGTAACTAAACATAATCGTGAATGTCATACCCAAGACATCAATATTTACAATAGCTCTCCACCCAAGCCTATGGTTAGTAGAGACCAAAGAAAGTGGGATGGGGATCAAGAGCAAACCATGGCAAAAATATTGACCCAACTTGAGCTCCTAACCAAGTATTTCATGGGTTCAACCATGAAAATGGCAACCCCATGACACCATGGGTCCATTATGAAGATGAAGAAGCTAGTAGAATGGATGAAGAAATTTGGTACCTAGCTAACCACTAGGGGGTTCTCATTTCGGCCTATCGCAGGCAAGGTTGGATAAATTAGGGTGGTGGTTGAGTTTGGAGAGATCAGGAACATGAGTATTGCCATTTTGTTCCTCACCATCATCAGGATTCTAACAAATAGTCAAGCTCCATTGATGCTGACAGAGATAGAATGGAGGATATCCTTGTAAGAATTTTGAATAGAGTTGAAGGAACAAAAAAAATGGTCGTGAATAAAAAGAGGACTTTACTTCACTCTCTAAAACTGTGGTCTCCCATTCAGGCTCTATCAAAGAATTGAAGATCCTAATGGGGAAAATCTCCGCACGACTGACTACTAAACCAAATGGAAATACAACTAGTGACAAAATTTCCAACCACCAAAACAAATATCAAATCTCGGCAATACGTATGGGGAGTGAAAAAGAAAAGAAAGAGAACTTGACAGAGGACTTGGAAGGAAAAATGCCCAACACTCAGTCAAAAGAGAGGTTGTCCCAAAGTCTAATCGAAAAAGAGAAGAAAGAGGTGAAAAACATTATTGGAAGGTTAATTGATGAGGGAGAGTTTGATAAGTAGGGACCTGTAGACCCTCCTTGACAAATTGATGCATGCCAACGTCATGTTGTGATAATAACTAAGGTTCTGTGTGGGAGAAAACCCACAAATACCATGAGGATGACTCGTATCCTTTTTATCATATTTTTATTATATTGATATTAGTTTTCGCATATGAATAACTCATGCATGTGTGACACTATGGAGTGATTTTCACAATCTTAGAAAGGGAGAATTGTGCAAATTTGAGTTAAAAACCAATCAAAAGATTAAATAGGCATTAAGTGAGCATAAAATCTAGACAGGGAAGTAGATATGCCCTCGGTTACTACAACTGCGGCCCCCAAGAGCGATTGTGATTACTCGACTGTCCATGATCACAGATAAAAAAGATAATTGATTCACTGACTACCTCCCTAATTTCCTCAAGCTCTTGCTCAAGTTTTTGCATGAAGAAATGGCCTGATCTTAAAGTAAATGGTGATGGTGCAGAGTCTGAAAATGAAAGCGGTCTTTGATGAAGTTTTAGGGAGCATCCTTATCTCTTTGTTATCATTGATTATTCATGCAGTTTGGACACTACTACCTTTTTGGTTGGGTTTTTTTCCTTGTTCATTCAATTTGCTCTTATATTATTGATATTTCTGCATAACCTTCTGCTCTTTTAGATGATCCTTATTTTATTTGGGTTGTAATATTCAGGCACTCTGACGGTACCCGCACTTGCTTGAATTAAGCAATATGTTCTTGATTTGTTACTTTATTTTAATTCCAATGAGTGATTCAGGATTGGGTTTTAACCATGGATGCAAGGGAAGTCTGAGTACCTGTGGCTTCAAGGCCATAGGATGAAGGAGAAGTCTAAGTACCTGTGGCATAAAAAGAAAAAAAAATGGAATCGTACTTATACCTATTGGGGAAGCCTGAGTAACCATATGGGTGGTTATCCCGCACTAAAGCTCATGATATGAGACTATAGCTTGGGTTGTTGCTGTTATTAGCAAATTAGCATGGTATGGTTGCTAAAGGAAACAACCCCCTCCGTCTGAAATTTTTGCAAAATTTGAAGGCATGGACGTGAGCAACTTTGTGACAAAATTTTTCCCTCTTTCTAAGACGCCGAGAGTTGACTTTGGAAAAATAGTTAATACTCCATCTTTGTCTCTAGCGGGTCAAACAATTGAACCAACTGACAACATTCGCATGCCATAGATGTAAGGTTAATTATTTTCTTCTCATGTGTACTTGTACCATCTAGAACTTGCCCTATTAGTCTTCCAAAGCTAAATTTTGATTGTGATTGGTTGGTAAAATGATCACTTGGTTGGTAAAATTATCACAGGACATCTTATGATTTTGGAAGCCCACTCTAACCTAAAAAGCCTTCTTGTGAATGATTGTAATCCCTAGTACCCACTTTGAGCCTTTAGATCTTTCTTTGGCAAACTCAATACAAGTTGTGTTCCATTCTTTTCATTTCTCTTTTGAACTATACCCTCCTTGAACTTGAAAATGCAACTTGAAGATTAAAGCTTAAGTTAGGGGTGGTGAAAGTGATGGTGGAAGTTTGGAGCCACGAAGTGTTAGTGAAATGCCCAATGTGCCTAAGTGATGTAAACAAATGTTTACAAAAAAAGGATCCAACAAAGGAAAGACTTGCACATAAGTTTAAAGAAAAAGAAATTAAAAAAAGTGGTGAACAAAAGAAGCAAATTGTAGGCATAAAAAAAAGAAAACAAAGTAGAGTGGCCCTTATCCAAAGAGGAGGATTGAAAAAGTGTGATGTGAATGTTCAAGGAGGGGTCATTAAAAGACTATTTGCCTATGTGTGAAAAGATTTTAATGATAGCAATCAAGTTTGAGTCATCATGATTATTGAGTGATAGAATGAAGGCATACATATGAAATTGTCTTATAATAAAGGTAATATTACTTGAGGACAAACAAGGTCTTAAGTTGGGGGTGTTGATGAGTGGTGATATTACTACTCATTCTCACCTAAAATTCATGTACATTAACTTGGTTTGAATGAATAAATGAGTCATGTTCATGAGTAAATGCACTAATATCCACTCTTTGCAGGCATAGAGTTGAGGAGATCAAAAGATGTGGATTGAAGTTGAAAATGATAAAAAGAGAGAAAAAGAGAGTGTAGCTAAAGACCTGGACTACATTAGCCTCAATTACCGTGACCTTGGTCCTCAATTTGTGATCGTAGTCAGTCAAGATGGTCAGTACAATGCGGTCGTAGCACAAAACTGCGATTGTGAAAAGACATGCGCGATCGCAATTCAGCGGGAATATGCCCAGGGGAAGATCTGTAAAAGAACTTAGACGAATCCCAAACAATATATAAACAAAAACCCTTTCTTCTTTGGTTATTGCTTACCTCATATGATATCACTGAATTCAAGACTTGAAACCCTAATTGGGCATGTGTGTAACTAACTTTGGAGGCTAAATTTAGTAGGACTTTTGTAAAGAATGAATGGTTTGGATAATCCTTATGGTATATCTCTCTTCACTTTCTTTATGAGTAGCTAAGTAATTTAGTCTTGGGATTATGTTGAACTAGAGTGTAATTTGTGTGTGGGTATTATTTTGTTTACATGATTGTTAGTTATTGAGTAAGGATTTCACTATTGTTTGAGCTTATGAGTTAGAATTTGATGGGTGAAAGCCCCAAATCTCCAAATGAGTTTGATAGGTGAAAACCCCAAACCCTATAAACCCTTTATCATCCTTGAAAAAGGGATGAAAGTAAATATGAGGTAACCCATAACATCCTTGAAAGAGGGTTATAGGGGGACAAGGCAATGGTGGACAATTAAGCATATGCTTTTCTCCCTTTTGCAATCTTAGAAATAAGTGTATTAGGAGTGTAAATTATGTCAAGAGCATCATCCTAGAAATAGGGATGCTTGATTGAGGTTTTGGGTGATTACGAATTTCACACTTGTTAGGTTCTTGAAAGAGCCAACGAGTGAAGTCATTGTGGTTTTATCGAAAGATTGACCACAATGACCTTCGACCTAGCCTATCCTTTAGTTAACAACTAAATTTCATGCTAAACCATCATTAACCCACATACTTTTACCTTTAGGTAGACATAATCCCGAGATTTCCCCCAACATTGTTGCTTAAAACAAAAGTGTCGTCTCTTGATCATTTGCTAAAGATTGTACACAAAGTTTCCAAACAAATCCCCCCATTTATTTTACATGTCATTTTTGTTAGCATTCCGGGTAATCTCGTAGTAATTTGAGCACCCATAGTGTTAAAAATCTATAATCGCTCCTTGAGATTCGACCCCAATTGCAATTGGGTTACTTGATAACAACCGTATCACCCCTCAATTATTGGAGTGAGTTGAGTATTATCATAGGGATGTTGTGTTTCATGAAGACACATTCCCCTTTGATCTATCTCAAGTATAGGTATAGTAAGCAGATGCCTCCAATACTCCATAGGCGATAAAATTGCTACGGAAGTTCCTGCAGAGGATGCTCCCATTGAAGATAATGTTTTGCTAATATTGCACTACCTGATCTAGCTCCATTTGACATAAATACTGGAGCAGATTTTCAAGCTGAGCCTTCCTAGACTCAAGCTTCATCAAGTAAACCCACCAGTAGACCCACCAAAACTAGTAGACCTCCTTGTGGATGCATGATTATGTTGACACCTCCAAAAACTAGAGATGCAAGCATCCCTTAGCCAATAGTCTGTCTTACAGGAAAATAAGTCCTGCCTATCAATGTTGCTTGACAAAATTCTCCACTTTGACTGAATCTTAACACTTTAAGCAAGTTATTAAAGATGAAAGATGGGTGGAATCCATGAAGTTAGAAATCCAAGCCTTGGAGGCCAATAACACATGGACCATTATTGACTTGCCTAAAGGCAAGAATACCGTTGGTTCCAAATAGATATAAAAAATTAAATACCTTTCAAATGGTAAATTAGAATGGTTTAAAGCAAGATTAGTGGATAATGGATATAGTCAATAGGAAGGGATAGATTATCATGAAACATATTCACAAATTGCTAAAATGGTTACAGTCAGGAGTGTGATTGTTGTGGAAGTAACTAGAGGATGGACCCTTCATCAAATGGATGTCGATAATGAATTTTTACAAGAGGATATTAAGGAGGAAGTATAAATGGAGATTCCAGAAGGATTCAGAAGACAAGGGGAGAATAAGGTCTGCAAGTTGCTCAAATCCCTGTATGGACTTAAGCAAGCTTCTAGACAGTGGAACCTGAAACACACTCATGCATTTCTTGATGCTAGATTCACTCAGAGTTCACATGATTATTCACTCTTCACTTTGCATCAAGGTGATAATACAATGGTAGTTCTTGTATATGTTGATGATCTACTCCTTATTGAAGCAATCCAATATTGATTGATACAACTAAAGACAAGTTACATCAACAATTCAAGATGAAAGAATTAGGGGATCTAAAATACTTCTTAGGTATTGAAGTCCTCAGATCAGGTTCAGGGTTGATATTAAACCAAAGGAAGTATATCTTTGAATTAATTTCAGACACATGTCTTAGTGGTTCTAAACCTCGAATCACTCTATTAGAATCAAATCTCAGGTTAACCACACCAGAGTATGATCAAGCCATAGGTGCACAAGGTGATGAATTATTATCTGATGTTTCTTCTTATCAAAGACTGGTGGGAACACTCATGCATGCTACTATTACAAGACCAGATATAAGTTTTGTAGTCCAAATTCTTAGCCACTTCATGAAACATCCTAAGAGATCACACTGGGAAGCTGCTACAAGGGTAGTCAGGTACCTGAAAGGCTCTATTGGTCAAGGTATCTGGTTAAAGGCTGAGTCTTCTACTACTTTAACTTGCTTATGTGACTCATATTGGGCTTTCTGTCCCAACACTAGACGATCAGTTACTGGATATGCAATCCATTTTGGTGAATCATTTATATCTTAGAAATCTAAGAAATAATACATTATTTCCAGAAGTTCTGCTAAAGCTGAGTACAGAAGCATGGCTTCAGGAGTTGTAGAGATAACTTGGTTAGTTGGTTTGTTCCAGGAACTCAAGGTTCCCATTACTTTGCCCATGTCAGTCTTTGGTGATAGCAATTCAACCATACAATTGGCAAACAATCTTGTGTTTCATGAGAGAACAAAACATATAGAAATTGATTGCCACTTCATCAGGGACAAGATCAAAAGTGGATTGATACAAGCTGTATATGCTCATACTCATGATCAGATTGATGAACTTCTTACCAAGGTGCTAATCCAAGTTCAACATGCCTATTTATTTGGAAAACTTGGTGTGTTCAACATACCATACCCTGCATCTTGAGGGGGCATCTTTTAACTTGTGATTCTGGATGATAGCTTCAAGGTGTGATCACTACACAGTGTGCATAGCTACTGTTCTATTGGATGCATGCTTCTCGGTTGAATTAGAAAAGTAGTTGGTTAGTCAGTAATATAGTTAGTTAGCAAAGTTGTTTGAGGTTGTTAGAAAAGTGGTTAGTTAGTTATGATGATCTGTCAATAAGATGGAAGTAAGCTTACTCTCTTATCTCAGTCTATAAAATAGAAGCAACATTGTAATGTACAGAGGATGGATTAAATAATTTTAGCTTCACTCTCTCTTTTCCTTCTTCCTTGCTAATGGATAATCAAGCTGCATTGCTTGAATTTCACACTAACCCTAATTTAGAACCAATATTAAATTGACTTCATTCTCTCTAAATAAGGTACAAAATAATAAAGAGATACATTACTAAATTAGGTACAAAATATTAGAAATATATACTAAAAATTTACCTAGATTTATATAAGGAATAAAATAATAAGTATTTTCTAAATTTGGACCGAAATCAACATGTTGAGGTGGATGAAACCAAGCATGACTCAAGATATGCACTACAACAAATGAATATACAGTGGCATAAAACAGGTGAATCAACCCGATCCAATGAATAGATACAACAATATTCCAATAAAAAGTAAAGAGAAAATGAGTCTTCTTAATTGCTTTCTATTTATTGACTGAATTTGTGACGTAAAGAGAAAATGAGCCTTCTTGATAGGCTACTGTTTATTGACTGAATTAGTGATTGCTGAATACTTGTCTAGGTGTTTAGTGAATTTATTTTATACTAGAGGGGCATGGCTCATGCTTATTAGCATGATTGTACTGAGATTAAAGGATAAACAATCATAAATATGGCTCTACATACGAATGGTGCTCTTATAACAACTATCAAAACTTATATGTGGCATCTGAAAGTAAACAACCTAAAAAGCTGTGCAGTATTGGTGCAATAACCAATTTCAAAAATTCAGATGTCAATTTTATCCTAGGCAGTGAACGATATCAATGACGAACAAAAAATAGTGATGAAAGACAATGGCAATTGCTGGAGACTTATTGTCTTCTTTGGTAGATAGAACAACCACTTCACGAATTTCAAATGCATTTATCAAATGCATCAGTAAGCTCTATATCAGCCTACGAGTTGAGTTTATTAGGCACGTTTGTCAATACAAAAAATGATGAAAGTTTGTTTAGTTTTTCATCTTCCTCCTGCAAAGAAAGCAAATAGAGTGTGAAGCAAGAGTCTGACATGTGTCGTAGCTACTGCATTTTAAACGTTAAATCGATTTAAGTTTTATTATTTTGGCTAGGTCATATTTTTTCATATTGAAAAGGATAAGGTTTATTATTATTTATAAAAAGTTACCAAACATGCTGTCTCTTGTGGTATATACTTACATCTCTGCAATTGTTGAAGAGTTGCTAGCTAAGAATGACATCGAGCTTCCCACACCAAAGTGATCAGAAGAAGTCAACAAGATCCATGATCCTAAAGTGAAAATGAGTAAAGTTGAAGCTTATATCATGTCCAAGAAAGAACAGTCATAAACTTCATAAAAAAAGAGCAAAATTCAAAGGACATAGAAGTACAGTTACTACGCTATTA
The DNA here is from genome assembly GCA_030864225.1 of Capsicum baccatum var. pendulum. NCBI lineage: Eukaryota > Viridiplantae > Streptophyta > Magnoliopsida > Solanales > Solanaceae > Capsicum > Capsicum baccatum. Next base: position 31,284,229 of record CM061561.1, read on the forward strand.
GAAAATTCAAAGCATGCTGATTTTGAAGAAAATCTATGGTTAAAAAATCACGATTATGGGTGTACAATCAAATGTATAAAAAAAATAGATAATGTGAAATGCCAAATCAAATAGCTTTCGGTAGTGTTTCAAGAGTTTGTTAGTGCTGTACACCTTCCAAATCTATTCAAAACCTCAGATAATGTGAAATGTCAGATCACATAGCTTTTGGTAGTGTTTCCAGAGTTTCTTACGACTGCAGACCTTCCGAATCTATTCTGAACCTGAAACACAAGTGAGCTAACATCTGTTCTTCAAGGCGAGCTGACAACTTATTTCTTTGTGCAATGCTTGTGGCATCTTGAATAGTATCCTTCTATCCAACAAAACAATGATCAATCATAGAGATAATTTTTTTAGAAAAAGGACACAAAAATTATTAAAAATTAAGCAGCAAGACAACACAGTGTCACTGATATTCTAGAAATGATTTTCCAATTCATGTGGGGTACTTGTGTAGGCCTAAAACAAAATACGTAGTAGTAAGACAACTGATAACAAATTTATCTAATCCTATACAGGATGCAACACCTGTGAAAATGATTGAAGACTTAAAATTAGTGAATGATAAAATGAGGCTTGAGCACTGTGGTGAAATGATATCACTTCCAATATAGGTTTAATCCAAATGAGACTTGGGCATGGTTTGTTATATCAATTCATTGAACCAAAAGTCCACAACTAAAGTGAAAACTTATGAAAGTGGGTGAGCTGCAAAAACTACTCTTAACTCATAAAGTTTATGTAAACCCTAGAGCCATATCAGTTTATTGCAAAAAGAACTTTAAAAAGAATTGAAAACTATGATTCATCAAACAATAAAAATAATAATAGATTACGATAAGGGGATCCTATGTCCCCTTATCTCTTTATTTTAGCTAGGGAATATCTCCACGGGATTCTCAAACTTCATCAAAATCCTCAATTTCAGCATCATCGCCAGTGTTAGAAATTGAATACTGCTCATGTTTTTTTTGGATGACCTATTGATGAGTTGTAGGGATGATGAAACATCAATTCAGTTGTTATTTGATGCATTTTAGTACTACTTTGAGGTATTAGGTTTACAAGATAATATGGAAAAAAGTTCCTTAACCATTGCAAGAGCTTGTACTGATTTTATGAATAAAAGGGCGACTGAATTAAAGCTTACCATATGAGCTTCCATTTAAATTTTTTGGGGGTTCCCCTGTCTGCCAAAAAGATCTTAGTGCAGCAATGCCTTCCAATGGTTTAAAAGATGATTGCTAGAGTTAAATGTTGGTCGACTAAATTTTTGGTTTATAGATGGTGCTTACAACTTTTTAAAAGTGTTTTGTTTGAGATGCAAACATACTACAGACATATCTTTCTCCTTACAAAGAAGATAATCTCTATGGTAACTACAGTATGCAGAACCTTTCTTTGGAAGGGAAGTAACAACTGTTCTTGGAAGGTACTTCTATATCTGAATTCATTATAAGATTTAGAAATTATAAGTCATACCTGCAAATTGAAAACTATATGCTGCGGTAAGATTTGCATAAACTTCAAGAACAAGTACCTAAAAGTATGCTTAGTGCAAACCAAAACTGAGGCTTCAGATAATGTGCCATATTAGAAATCTCTCAAAGTGAATGCAATATTAGAAATATGCCCTGGCTCTTTAATAAGCTCAACAATGGGCAAAATTAAAGAACAAAAAACACTAAATTATCTATAATTCATAACATAATTAGTATATCTCTGATAAACTACTATAAGAAAAATGAAAACAGGAGTGAAATCATAGTCATTCATCAAAATCTTCAGGCACATAGAGAAATAATGAGAAACCACAACTGACAAAGTGCATCAATTACAGAGACCCAAGAAAGTTTAAAGGGAACGATCATTCAGAAGATAAAATAACAAAAGTAACTTCATATGTTCATGGATCACACATATACACATCAACATACATCAGCAGATCTATAATCCATCGTACCATGATACAAATAGCATTTTAGCCCCTGAAAACTATGTATAGCTTGGTGCACACCCTGAGCCGAGGCTCCGGACGTGACACACACCCGCTACTATTGCTAGTATGAGCGAACGTTCTATTATAACACATGAGAATACAACCAACATGAAATAATATAATTGAAAGAATATGAGATTGAAATAAGTACCAATACTAATAGTCATGATAAAGACTAGAAATTGCAAAGTTTGTTTGATAACTACACCAGCCTGTGAAGCCTCTAATAAGTACCAATAGTGAAAGAAAAGAAATATAAATAAGTCATCATATCTCATCCAGCCTCTTGGTAGGAAAGAGGCCCACCAATGGAAAAAGATGGATATCCTAATGAGGTGCCTAACTATAATACCCCATACATTTCCTAGCTCAGTTTAACTCCTAGAATGTTAAGGGTCAACTTAAAAATGAATAACTCTAGATACATGTGGAATTTTCAAGCTCTAGATCCACCAAGTTGTAAATAATTGAACCAGCTTTTCAACGATATCAATTTTACCTTAATCTGATACTCGACTGAGAAGTTATGACAATTTTAGTGAAAACAGTAATTGGATCATTTCTTTATGGATTCCTATCCCAAGTTCTTCAAGATGTGTTTTCGAGTATTCCTTGATCATTTCATCCAAGAAGAGGAGTTCCTCTAATTCTATGAATTTTTCTAGAAGACTCTTTTCTTGAATAGTATTCAAGAAAATTTAGTAGGGAATTTCGAAAGGCACCATGTCGTGGTGAAGGACAAAATCGAAATTGTCCAATTCCAGTGAAGCACCGCTATTAGCCCATGTCGCAGTGAAACTCAAGTTCCCATTCATTCTTTTTCCAGTAGCTTATTGTGATTTGCTTGTATCATGCCAAAATTCCCTAATGGACTGATACCGCATCGTAGAGGAGTGCAAGATAGCACTCATCCTTTTCCAATGGCACAATGCGATTACACCACATCGTGCTAAAGGACAAAATGGCACTTATTTTTTTTAGTGGTGCAACGTGATGATGCCGCATCGCGCCAAAACCTAAAATGGTAATGGTCTCTTATCTAGTGAGTCACGCGATCGCCCCATATCGCGGTGGTGTGCCAAATTAGGATTTCCAATTTTGAGTAAAATTTTAAAAGGGAAATTTAGTCTTTTCGCAAGCCCACAAATCATGTAAAACACAGAATTAATCCTATTCTAACCATTATATGCATATTTTCATCAACGTTTTCTCAAAGAAACCCTAAAACATCAAACCTTCATCCCCAAAAAATCCAAATTTCATCATTCTTTTTCCAAGATAGCTCAAAATTAAAGATTCCGAATTCAAGAACTTCAAGAATCTATCTTCAAGAGCACAAATAGGAACTTAAAGTTCAAGTTTCTTCATATAATTATCAATTAAGGTATGTGGAATTTTTCAAAAAGGATAATCCTTTCGTTCTTGTGCCCAAATTTATTTTTAAAAGCTAATTTTACATTAATCTCAAATTAGGGTTCATACCCAATATTGTTATATGCAAGATCATGAGATTTCTTGGGATTTGAATGTTGAATTGCATGACTACTTTCGTATTTTCATGCGTGTTGCAGAAATTTCCAGATTTAGAATTGAATTATCAATATTTTCATTATCAAGCATGAACTCTATGATGATTTGAGATGAATTTGATGCATGGGTTACTAGCTCTAGTTTGAATGTTGATATTTCAAGAATGACTATTCTTTAAGTATCCCATGACTAGCTATTTTTAGATTTTTAATAAATATTTGATCTTTTGATCTCAGCTTCGATATAGAATCCACTTTACAGTTTCAGTTACAGTTTAAATAAATAGATACACGGTTGGTTTTCATTATAAACCATTTATACTAGTTTTAAAGTGGATTTCCAACTGAATGAGCATACTGACTTAAGAGAGTAGTATTTAGCACCGAGTTGGGTATATTTACATGCCCCAGAACTATGAGCCAATGTAGGTTTAGATTATCAGATTATTCCCATTTCTATATGTATGACAAATACAGATGTGATAACTTAGATTAGGTTATACTCCTTGGCAAGAGTATGACACCTCTCCCCAACGTGAGGTTTTCCCATAAGGAAACTAGATATTGGACACTATGATAGCTCATATAGTGTATGTTGGTTAGAAGAACCTCCCTAACAATAAAGACTTGTAGAATAGTTTTTAAAAGTATTTCCCTACAGCCTAATAGAAAAGTCTATAGAATAGTCATAACAGAACGACTTTCAAAAAGTAAGTGTAAAGGCTCACAATTTTTATTTAGATATTGTTTTATATAAGTCATTAGCTACTATATTTTAGATTTCAAATATAAAAGTGAGTAATTTCTACACTTATACAACATGATTTAAAGATAGAGTACAAATACTGATTTTAGAAACTAAATGTTATGACTTACTATATTTATGCAACATTTTTTGCTTTCATGATTATGATTTTCAATTTTTAGATATTCCAGCTTATGGGAGTCATCTACATTTAGCATGCATTTCTTTACAAATTTATAATAATACTGAGATATTGATTTACTTGTGCATTCGTCCCCATATACTAAGTACAATCCAGAAGTACGAATCCACAAATATGTCTATGTGCTACATTCTCTCATAATGTAGGTTCAGGTGCTCAGCTTCAGCTGCTTGGGTAATTTCGAGCATCTCCATCTATATCTCGATAGTTGGTGAGTCCTCATAGTTTGGGGACTTAGTCATTAAGTTTTTCATCTTATTATTATAGATAATTCAGTATTTTTAGATAGTTTGAGTCAGCTGAGGGCTTATCCCAGTGACTCTCTAGCATTAGTAGTAAAGGTTTGTCAGACTGCTAGATTATGATTCAAATTTTCAGTATTGACTGATAAGACTCTTGATTTTAGTATTTTCAGATATTTTATTCAGACATTTTCAACTTAGCTCATACAGAATTTTTCTATTTTAGCTTTGATTATATGTCTATAATTCTCTATTATGAGCTTTAGATTTAGTAGAACGCTTACAAAGTTAACTTGAGGCTATTCGTAGTCTTGAGTACCGTGTGACATCTCGGGACCCATTTTTGGGGCGTTACAAACTTGGTATCATAGCCTAAGGTTATAAGAGTCCTAGGCAGTCAGACAAGCCACATTATGTATAGTCTTGATCATGGGTGTGAATCACTCCACATTTATGAGCAAGAGGCTATGGGATATTTTTTGGAAATCATTTTTTTTCATGATCTATCATGATTAAGTATCTCTATCTGCTTTTAACTCGTGCTCTAACTTGACAGTTGAATATGCCTCATCGTTGAGCCAACACTCATAGAAATGATAACTAGCCACCCCAGCCTGCTGACCCTTTGAATGAGATAGTATCCCATGATAAATTTTAGGCTGCTTTTTTAGCTGGCCCAAGATGTGACTGCTAATGTTCAGAGCAACCATCAGGTGGTAGTTCCACTCCAACAGAATGAGGATTTAGCAGTGCCAGAATCTAAGATTTCATGAGAATAAATCTGCCAAAGTTCTTTGGGTCAAAAGCAGGTGAGGACGCATATCTTTATTTAGATAAGGTGAAGAAGATCACCCAGATTATGCATATTTCTGAACAGAAGAGTGTAGAGTTAGCATCCTATAGATTGAAGGATATAGCATATGATTGGGTGGTCATGTGGAAGAATGGTAGAGGTAAGAATGCAACTCCTATGAGTTGGCAGGTGTTTCAGAATGTTTTTATAGATAGGTTCTGTAACGCCCCAAAAATGGGTCCCGAAGCGTTAACGGTGCTTAAGGCTACAAGTAGCCCCAAGCTAACCCTTTGAGCCATTTTCATACCATTCAACACTCATCGACAGGATTACTATAATCAAACATCAAGATATTCTCCATAGTATCATAATTCAAAATGAAAGAGATACGGAAAGTAATAAAATACGACCTGTCCACAAGACTGATCAATCTAACCATCTAGTCTGACAAGCTTCTACTAAACTGTATAACATTGAGCCATTGGGACAGACCCCAACTGACCCTAACATCAGCGAATAAAATGATAACCTAAAATAAAAGAGTGAAATCTGAAATAACTAGTCCTCGAACCATGAGGACTCACCACTGCAGAAAATGTAAACCAATGTGCTCAGAGAATCACGTCAAGCCTGGGAATAAGCACCTGAACCTACATTATAGAGAAAATGTATCCCATGTATGAATACATGGGTCAGTACCATGGAATATGGACCGAGTATATGGGGGTGCATGCAAGTTTTCATAAAAGTCCTATATCACAAATGTTCATAGGAAAATATGCATGCTGTAATAAGAGACTCACATAGCTCGAAATAAAATCTTCATAATCACCATAGATTAAAACACATTGGGTGAAAACATGTGAGTCATCATAGTAAATCCCAATCTCTTTCATAATCATTTTCAAGTCATCAAAACGAGTAGCTTTCATAACAATTCTCTTTAAGATATAGAAATATCCATCAAATTCTTCAGAAATGATAACTTTCTCAATTTACACTTACAAACTATTACATTTTTCATCTAAATCAGAAGAATACATACACACACTGGGAGTCTCTTACAACTGACATAAACTATCCGAGCTACATGGAGTCCAACGTTCAACCCACGTTGGGGAGAGCTGTCCTATCCTTGCCATCGGAGTAGGACCTTAATCTTTTGTTCACTAGTGATCACTATATCAATCAGCCTTAGGCTCACATCCTAGGGGGCACGTAGTTCTAGGAAAGTATCAATCATAGATATACCTACCACTCAGTGCTAAATACTACTCCCGAACTTATCTCAGATCATTTCAAAAGAAAATCCACAACAACGCAATTCAACAATTCATATCGCGAGCCATTATGCTACCCCTTTTTCATAATAAATCAACATGTGGATTTCTTTTCTCATTTGAGTTCAAAAATAACTCTTTCAAGACCAAAAGGTCAAATCATTCAAATATCAAGGTGTGTATCACACATTACTTCCCCAAAGATCATAATCTCAAAGAGGGCTTAAATCCCCATATATCAACACTTGAGGAAAACATTTCAAGATTCATACTTTGTATAGAAAACAAGTATAACTCATATGAAATTCTAGAAATTCAACATGAAACATGATATTAACATCAAAACTCAAGGAGTTTATCTTTAAGACATCACAAAAATATCATAGTTTCTTGAACAAGAATATAGGATAATAGTTTCCATCTCAAATTCATAATTAAACAAGTAAAATCATGTATCTTTGTAAAATAATACAAATTTTTGGGCACAAGAATGAAAGGATGTTCTTGTTGAAAACCCCATATACCTCTATGGTAACGGATTCATTGGAAGATTGGACCCTCAATGTTGATTGAGCAACCCTAGTTGTTTTTCTCCTTTGGTGCTCTTGGATGATGAAATTAGATTGATAATAGGGTTATGATGTCTTTAGACTCTATTAAATTCATAAGGTAAAGTTTAGGGGTGTGTAAGGAGTGCCAAAAGACTTAATTACCCTCAAAATAACTCAAAATGGAGTGTTTTTACTACCTAAAACACCAAGTGTGCGCCGCATTACTTATCGCATACATTTACATATGCGCCGCATTGTTTATCGCAAACATTTAAGTATGCGCCGCATTGCTTATCGCACACCTATTCCAGTAGCCATGTACAATTAGTTAGGCGATGCACTTTACTTTGTAAAGCCATAACTCCTTGCTCGGGTGTCAGATTTTGATGAAATTTGTATCGTTGGAAAGATAATTTGATACTCTATAAGTTTGTGGATATAAATATGCAGAAATACCACATATTTATCAAGTTATGCTCATTCAAACATGACCCTTACAAATTCAAACACTAAAACTTGATGAATTTCAAAACTTTTAACTTGTACTACCTTAAGTGACTCATATAACAACACTTAACACATAATAAGCTCTCTTATAACTAGGATACTCTTGAGAATTTATGTGCCCAAATATGGCTTAAAGGATTGGGGGTTTCATATATACGAACAATGGTTCGCTTTCTATCTTAGGAAAGTGTGGGGCATTACAATATCTCCCCCTTGGGGACATTCATCCTCAAATGACGCTGGGTATACTAAGAGTAAAGAGAAAACGAAGGGTACACAGCTGAAGCAACTTGATAATCTTGCCTCTACTTCATTCTACATTTCAGACACAACAAGGAGTGCATGACTCATGAAATCACAGTTGAATAGTATAAAATAACTGCTGAACTACTGAAATTTTGCATAGAAAAGGAATAATTTAGAGCAGAATGGTACATTCAGCTTGATCGGGGCTTGCAGAAAACAAGTGTGTGGATACTTGGATTACATATTGATCTCGGTTTCCTATGTTTCACCTTCAACAGATTGGTTTCACCACAACACCTTTAACAAGAGAACTTCTTTGTTCCTTAGTCTTCGAACTTGGTGATCTAAAATCTCAATAGGAACTTCCTCAAAAGAAAAACTATCTTGAACATCAGGGTTTTCTGAAGGATCTACAACAACACAATCACCAATGTGTTTCCTAAGCATGGAGACATGGAAGACAGAGTGAACGGAAGATAACTCTGAAGGAAACTCAAACTCATACGCTACCTTACCAACACGGCTAAGAACTCTGTAGGGGCCAACATAACGAGGACTAAGTTTCCCCTTCTTCCTGAATCTCTTCACTCCCTTCATGGGTGAAATCTATAAATACACCGAGTCACCAACTTCAAATCAAAGGCCTCTTCTCATCACATCAGCATGCAACTTCTGACGACTCTGTGCGGTTTTCAATTATTCTCTAATCACTTTGACTTTTTCCATAGCCTCAAAGACCGAGTCAGGATCACTCACGACAGCTTCACCCACTTCAAACCAACCTATGGGTGACCTATATTTCCTCCTATACAAATCCTCATATGGAGCCATGCCAATGCTTGAGTGAAAACTTTTATTGTAAGCAAACTCTATCAACATTAAATGCTCATCCCAACTCCCCTTAAAGTCAAGAGCACACACTCTCAACATATACTCCAAGTTCTGGATGGTCCTCTCAGCCTGACCATCTATCTGTGGATGGAAAGCAGAATTCAAATATACTTGGGTACCAATACCCTTCTGAAAATATCTCCAAAACTACGAAGTAAACTGAGTACCCCTATCGGAAATGATGGACAAGGGAACTCCATACAATCTGACTAATTCTCGGATGTACAATCTAGCATAATCCTCAGTAGTGTAAGAAGTATGCATAGAAAATAAGTGCTCAGACTTAGTCAATCTATCTAGAACAATCCAAATGGAATCATGATGGCGTCGGGAAGGAGGTAAACCAGTCATAAAATCCATGTTTATCTCTTCCCACTTCCAAGTGGGAATACTGAACTCCTGCATTATACCACCAGGTCTTTGGTGTTCTACCTTAACCTATTGGCACGTCGTATACTTAGCCACAAATACTGCTATATCCTTCTTCATGCCACTCCACCAATAGATTTCCCACAAATCGCGGTATATCTTAGTGGCACCAGGATGAATAGAATATCATGCGCCGTGCACTTCATCCATAACTCTCTATCTCAGATCATCAACATTCAGAACACATAATCTATCCTACAATCTCAACGCACCATCTCCCCCTTCGGAGAAAACCTCTACCTTTTGATCCTTGACTGATTCTTTCAGTCTGACCAAACTAGCATCTAAGTTTTTCTTCTCCTTTACTTCCAAAATCAAGGAGGATTTGGAACTACTCTGCACCCCTATACTATCTTCAACAGAGTCAAACAACCTAACCCTAAATCTAGCCAAACGGTGCACATCACGAGCCAACTATTTTTTACCCTCTTTAATAAGAGAAACACTACCCATAAACAACCTGCTTAGGGCATCTACCACTATATTGGCCTTACCCGAATGGTATAACATACTTATATAATAATCTCTTAACAGCTCTAACCACCCTCTCTACCTAAGGTTCAACTCTCTCTAGGTAAATACATATTGCAAACTCTTATGATCAGTGAAAACATCAACGTGAACACCATACAAGTAGTGTCTCCAGATTTTTAGAGCAAACACAATAGCAGCTAACTCAAGATCATGGGTAGGGTAATTCTTTTCATAGGGTTTCAACTGTCTAGAAGCACAACCTATCACCTTACCCTTCTGCATCAATACACAACCCAAACCAACTCTAGAAGTGTCAAAATATACTACAAAACCCTTAACACCATCAGGCAAAGTCAAAACAGGGGCTGAAGTGAGTTGAGTCTTTAACTCCTGAAAAGTCTTCTCACAAGAATTGGACCACAACAACTTCTCTTTCTTTTGGGTCAACCAAGTCATAGAAGATGCTCGAGAGGAAAAACCTTCAAAAAAATGGTGGTAATAGCCAGCTAGACCCAAGAAACTTTGAATGTCAGTCGGAGAGATAGGTCTAGGCCAGTTCTTAACAACTTCTGTCTTTTGGGGATCAACTCTAATACCCTCAGTAGAAATGATATTACCCAAAAAAGCAACTGACCTCAACCAAAACTCACACTTACTAAATTTGGCAAATAATTGATGGTTTCTAAGAGTTTGCAAGACAATTCAGAAATGATCTACATGTTCATTCTCACTGCGGGAGTACACCAGAATATCATCTATAAATACAATAACAAACATGTCAAGATATGGTCTGAACACTCGATTTATGAGGTCCATGAAAGCTGTCGGGGCATTAGTTAACTTGAAGGACATAACAAGAAAATCAAAATGACCATAGCAAGTTCGAAAAGCTATTTTTGGGGTGTCACACTCCTTAACTATGAGTTGATGATAGCTGAATCGAAGGTCTATCTTTGAGAAGTAACTAGCACCCTGCAATTGGTCAAATAAATCATCTATTCTAGGAAGAGGATACTTATTTTTGACAGTGAATTTATTCAACTGGCGATAGTTAATACACATACATAGGGAACCATCTTTCTTTCAAACAAATAACACAGGAGCATCCCAAGGAGAAACACTGGCCTTATAAAACCCTTATCTAACAAATATTTGAGTTTCTCTTTTAACTCCTTAAGTTCTGTAGGTGCCATACGGTAAGGAGGAATAGAAATAGGCTGAGTACCGAGAAGAAGATCGATCCCGAACTCTATCTCTCTATCAGAAGGTATCCCTGGGAGATCTTCCAAAAAGACATCAAAAAACTCATTAACTATGCTAACTGATTGAAGAGTTGGAGTCTCAGACTTAGTGTCCTTGACTCTAACAAGATGATAAATGCACCCCTTGGAAATAAGTTTTCTAGCTTTAATATATGAGATAAAATGGCTCTTGGGAGATACAGAACTCCTAGACCACTCAAACACAGGTTCATCAGGAAACTGAAACTTGACCACTTGGGAACGACAATCTATAGAGGCATAACAAGAATTAAGCCAGTCCATATCTGGAATAACATCGAAATCCACCATGTCTAACTCAATCAGATCAGCCAACATGACTCTATGAAGTACTGTAACTGGATACTTTCTGGACAATAATCGAATCACCCAATAGGGTAGAAACTAAGATAGGCTCAGGAATATTTTCAGGACTAATTTCAAAATTCATAGCAACCAGAGGTGTAACATTTGAACAATAATATAGGATAATAGTTTCCATCTCAAATTCATAATTAAACAAGTTAAATCATGTATCTTCATAAAATAATACAAATTTTTAGGCACAAGAACGAAAGAATGTTCTTGTTGAAAACCCCACATACCTTTATGGTAACGAATTTGTTGAAAGATTGGACCCTCAATGTTGATTGTGCAACCCTAGTTTTTTTTCTCCTTTAGTGTTATTGGATGATGAACTTAGATTGATAATAGGGTTATGATGTGTTTAGATTCTATTAAATTTGTAAGGTTAAGTTTAGGGGTGTGTAAGGAGTTCCAAAAGACTTAATTGCCCTCAAAATAACTCAAAATAGAGTGTTTTTACTACCTAAAACACCAAGTGTGCACTGCATTGCTTATCGCATATATTTACGTATGAGTCGTATTGATTATCGCACATATTTAAGTATGTACCGCATTTCTTATCGCACATATTTAAGTATGCACTGCATTGCTTATTGCACACCTATTCCAGTAGCCATGTGCAATTAGTTAGGCAACACACTCTACTTCGCAAAGCCATAACTCCTTGCTCGGGTGTCGGATTTTGATGAAATTGGTATAGTTGGAAAGCTAATTTGATTCTCTATAAGTTAGTGGGTATAAATATGCAGAAATACTAAAAAATTTATCAATTTATTCTCATTCAAAGATGACCCTTGTAAATTCAAACACTAAAACTTGATGGATTTCAAAACTCTTCGCTTGTACTACCTTAAGTGATGCATATGATCTCACTTAACACATCATATGATCTCTTATAACTAGGGTACTCTTGGTAATTCATGTGCCCAAATATGGCTTATAGAATTTGGGGTTTCACATGTACGAACAATGGTTCACTTTCTAGCTTAGGAAAGTGTGGGGCATTACAAGTTCTTTTTGCATGAAATAAGAGAAGCTCAGGTAGAGAAATTAGTGAACCTAAGGCAAGGATCAATTATAGTGAAGGAGTACTGCCATAAGTTTAACCAGTTATCTAAATATGCCCCTGAGATAATGGCTGACCCTAGGGAGAGTATGAGTAAATTTGTTATTAGGGTAACTGGTTTGGTAGTCAAGGAGTGTTGGACTGTCATGATTATTAGGGACATGGCTCTTTCTAGGTTGATAATTCATGCTCAAAAAATTAAGGAAGAAAAATTCAAAAGAAGAGAGAGGGGAAATAAGAAGGCTAGAATTGGGAAGTTTAAGTATGGTTAGGGAAAGTATGGAAGGGGAAATTGTTAGCAGTTTTAGAATTATTCATCTATGCCAGTGCCATCTTAAGATAGTTATCCAACCCCCAGAGCTAGGAAAAAGCAGTGGGGTAAGACTTCTATGTCCAAATCTTTGAATAGTGTGAGTGGAAAGCCTAGTTATCCTCCATGTGCTAAGTGTAGTAAGAATCATCCTGGTGAGTGTTTGTTAGGATAGAATTTTTTTTATGATTGTGGTAAGTTAGGACATAGAATCAAAGAGTATCCTCATGCTAAGCAGGGAAATAGGGATGTTCATCCCCAGACTCAGTCTACTAGAACACCAGCCCTTCTAGGTCGCCTAGTCCCTCTCAGGGCACATCATACAGTACTGGTGGTGGTCAGCACCAGAATTGATTTAATGCTTTACCATCCCATCAAGAGAAGAAGCATACACTAGATATTGTTACTAGTATGCTTCGTGTTTTTCATCTTGATGCTTATGTGCTATTAGACCCTGGGTGACATTTCTCTTATTTAACCCTATTAGTTGTGGTAAATTTTGAAATAGGTCGTGAAAATATCTCTAATACATTCTTTATTTCTACCCTAGTAGGTGAGTCAGTTGTTGCCAAACAGATCTATAATAAGTGTCCTATCACTGTCCTTCATAACATTATGTTAGAAGATTTAATAGAGTTAGATATGGTTGATTTGACCTTATTCTTGGTATGGATTGACTCCATTAATATTATGCATCTATATATTTTCGCACTCGAGTGGTGAAGGTTTAGTTTCCAGATGAGCCAGTCTTTGAGTGGGAAGGTAATTCAGTGTCTCCCAAGAGTCATTTCATATCCTATCTTAAGTCCAAAAAGTTGATCTCAAAAGGGTGTATCTATCATCTAGTTCTAGTCAAAGACACTAAGTCTGAGACTCCAATAGTTCAGTCAGTCTGAGTAGTTAATGAGTTGCCAGATATTTTTCCTAAAGATTTGCTAGGGGTATCTCCTGATAGGGAACTAGAATTCGATATTGACCTTCTTCCAGATACTCATCCTATCTCTATTCCTCCATATAGTATGGGAAAGAGTTAAAAGAGCATCTTGAATACCTCTTAGATAAGGGTTTCATAAGTCCCAGTGTCTCTCTATGGGGCGCTCCTGTCCTATTCGTACGAAAGAAAGATGGCTCTTTGTGAATATTGTCAGCTGAATAAAGTCACAGTCAAAAACAAATATCCTTTTCCTAGAATTTATGACTTATTCAACTAGCTCTAAGGTGCAAGTTATTTCTCCAAAATAGACCTTAGATCCGACTAACATCAGCTTATACCAAGGGAATGTGATATCCCAAAGACAGCTTTCAGAACCCATTATGGTCATTTTGAGTTTCTAGTTATGTTGTTCGAACTAACAAATGCCCCAGAAGACTTCATGGATTTGGTGAATCGAGTGTTTAAATAGTATTTGGACATGTTTTTCATAGTCCTTATAGATGATATTCTTGTCTATTCTCATAGTGAGGATGACCATGCAGACCACCTTAGAATTGTGTTGCAAACTCTTAGAGAGCATCAGTTGTTTGCCAAATTTAGTAAATACGAATTTTAGATAAGATCAGTAGATTTCCTTGGTCATATTTTTTCCAATGATGGTGTTAGAGTCTATCCCCCAAAGGTAGAAGCAGTAAGAAACTAGCCTAGACCTATTTCTCCGTCATACATTAAAAGTTTCTTGGGTTTAGCTAGCTATTATAGATGTTTTGTTGAGAGCTTTTCATCTATTACATCCCCTATGTCTAGATTGTCCCAAAAGAAAGTTAAGTTACAGTGGTCAGATTCCTATGAGAAGAGTTGTCAGGAGTTAAAGACTCGACTTACTTTAGCCCTAGTTTTAGCAGTACTTGATGGTACAGATGGGTTCATTTTATATTGTGATGCTTCTAGAATCAGGCTGGGTTATGTTTTGATGCAGTGAGGTAAATTTATAGCCTATGCCTCTAGACAACTTAACCCTCACAATAAGAACTACCCTACCCATGATCTTGAGTTAGCAGATGTTGTGTTTGCCTTAAAGATCTACAGGCACTATCTTTATAGGGTGCATGTTGACCTGTTTATGGATCATTAAAATTTGCAGTATATGTTTACTTAGAGAGAGTTAAATCTTTGTCAAAGAAGGTGGTTACAATTATTGAAGGATTATGATATGAGTGTTGTATCATCCGAGCAAGGCCAATGTAGTGGCAGATTCCTTTAGTAGATTGCTTATGGGAAGTGTTGCTTATGTGGAGAATGATAAAAGAGAACTAGTTTGGGAAGTTCATCTGTTAGCTAGATTGGGTGTGAGGTTGGCTGACTCAGCAGAAGGGAATGTTTATATTCAGAGTAGTTCAGAATCTTCTCTAGTGTCTAAAGTGAAAGAGAAGCAGGATAAGGATCCCAGTTTGGTTAAGCTAAAAGGTTTAGTTAAAGACAAAAGGTAGAGATTTTCTACCAAGAGGGAGATAGTGCGTTGAGATACTATAGTAGATTGTATGTGCCATGTGTTGATAATTTAAGGCAGCGGATCATGGCAAAAGTGCATGGTGTGGATTACTCTATTCATCCAGGAGCCACCAAGATGTACCGCGGGAAGTCTATTGGTAGAGTGGTATGAAGAAAGCTATAGCAAAATTTGTGGCCAAGTATGTAACTTGTTAGCAGGTTAAGTTAGAGCACCAAAAACCTAGTGGCACATTGCAGGAGTTTGGTATTCCCACTTGCAAGTAGGAAGAGGTGAATATGGACTTTGTAATCGGACCACCCCATTTGTCTTGTCAGCATGATTCAATTTGGGTGATTATAGACAGATTGACCAAATCAGCCCATTTCTTGATAGTTCACACGTCCTACACATCCGAAGATTATGCTAACCTATATATCAGAGAGTTAGCTAGATTGCATGAAGTTCCCTTGTCCATTATCTCAAATAGGGGTACTCAGTGGACCTCTCAATTATGGAAAGCCTTTTAAAAGGGTCTTGGTACCCAAGTTCATCTCAGTTCAGCTTTTTATCCATAAAAAATGGATACGCAGAGAGGACCATTCATACCTTAGAGGATATGTTGAGGGCATGTGTTCTTTATTTCAAAGGCAGTTGGGATGACCACTTATTGTTGATCGACTTTTCCTACAATAACAATTACCATTTTAGTATTCAGATGGCCCCATTTGAGGCTCTTTATGGGTGGAGGTAGATCACCAATTGGTTGATTCAAAGAGGGTGAGGCTTCTTTGATTGTGCTAGATATGGTGTTTGAATACATGGAGAAAGTTCAGTTGATTTGAGAGAGATTGAAAGCAGCTCAGAGTCATTAAAAATCTTATGCAGATGTAAGAAGGAGATATCTTGAGTTTGAAGTAAATAATCTTACGTATTTGAAGGTTTAACCCATGAAGGGGGTGAAGAGATTTGGAAAAAAGTGGAAGCTTAGTCTACAATATGTAGGCCCCTATAGGATTTTGAGTTATGTTGGAAAGGTAGCGTATGAGCTTGAGCTACCTGCAGACTTTTCATTAGTTCATCCAGTGTTCCATATGTCCTTATTGAAGAAGTGCATGGCTGATTCAGCTGTTATAGTCCCTATAGAAAGTACAAATATTCAGAATAGCCTCTCATACGAAGAAGTTCCAATAGATATTCTTGATCATCAGATCCTTAGACTAAGGAACAACGAAGTTCCCTTGGTTAAAGTTCTATGGCGAAATTAGTCCGTTAAGGGTGCTACTTGGGAAGTAGAGGCATACATGCATACCAAGTATCCTCACCTTTTCTCCACGAACTCATATTTAGCCAAAGGTAACAGTCTTTCTTAATTAAGTTCTTTTCCAGTCTCAGATTCAGCCATATAGTTATCTTTATGTAAATTCAGGCACTCACAGATTAGTTCAGTCTCTCAGTATATTTTAGATTTTAGTCATGCAGCTTGTTTCAATTGCGCATTGCCAACATATAGCCTCATCCCCTCAGTATTTTCAATTTAACTAGTCTCATTCGAGGACGAAAGTTTCCAAGGGGAGATAATGTAATACCCCGTACTTTTCCTAGGTTAGTTTGACTCCTATAATGTCAAGGGTTAAATTAAAAAATGAATAACTTTTGGTACATGTGGAATTTTCAAGCTCTAGACCCACTAAGTTGTAGGTAATTGAACTAGCTTTCCAACGATACCAATTTTGCCTTAATTCGATACTCGGTCGAGAAGTTATGGTGATTTTAGTGAAAATAGTAGGGCATTTTGATAGGCACCACTTCGTGGAGAAGGACAAAATCATAATTGTTCAATTCCAGTGAAGCACTGCGATTATCCCGCATTATGGTGAAACTCCAATTTCCGTTCGTCCTTTCTCCAGTAGCTCATCGTGATTTGCCTGTATCACATGAAAATTCCCAAATGGACTGATACCACATCACGGAAGAGTGCAAAATGTCACTCTTCCTTATCCAGTGGCGCAACGTGATTACATCGCATCACACCAAAGGCTAAAACAGCACTCTTCCTTTTCCAGTGGAGCAACGCGATGACATCGCTTTGCGCCACAGCCTAAAATAGCAATGGCCCCTTTTTTGTTCCGAATAAAATTTTAAAAGGGCAATTTAGTCTTTTCCCAAGCCCACAAATCATGTACAACACAGAATTAATCCTATTCTAACCATTATATGCATATTTTCATCAACTTACTCTCAAAGAAACCCTAGAACATCAAAACTTCATCCCTAAGAAATCCAAATTTCACCATTCTTTTTCTAAGATAGCTTAAAATTAAAGATTCTCAATTCAAGAACTTCAAGAATCTATCTTCAACAGCACAAATAGGAACTTAAAGTTCAAGTTTCTTCATATCATTATCAATTAAGGTATATAGGGTTTTTCAACAAGGATAATCTTTCATCCTTGTGCCCAAATTTAGTTTTAAAAGCTGATTTTACATGAATCTCAAATTAGGGTTCATACCCAATATTGTTATTTGCAAGATTATGAGATTTTCAGTGATTTGATTGTTGAATTGCATGAATAATTTTGGATTTTCATGCATGTTGCAGAAATTTCCAAATTTAGAATCGAATTATTAGTATTTTCATAATCAAGCATGAACTTTATGATGAGTTGACATGAATTTGATGCATGGGTTATTAGCTCTAGTTTGAATGTTAATATTTCAAGAATGACTATGCTTTAAGCATCCCCTGACTAGTTATTTCAGATTTTTAATAAAGATTTGATATTTTAATCTTAGCTTCGACATGGAATCCACTTTACAGTTTAAATAAATAGTTACACAGTTGGTTTTCATTATAAACCATTTATACTAGTTTTAAAGTGAATTTCTAATAGAATGAGCATACAAATTTAAGAGAGCAGTATTTAGCACCGAGTTGGGTATGTTTACATGCCCCAAAACTATGAACCAATGTAGGTTTAGATTATCAGATTATTCCTATTTCTATATGGATGACAGATACATATGTGATCACTTAGATTAGGTTATACTCCTTGTCAAGAGTATGACACCTCTCCCAAATGTAAGTTTTCCCATAAGGAAACTAGATGTTGGACACTATGGTAGATTACACAGTGTATGTTGGTTAGAAGAACATCCCTAATAGTAAAAACTTACAGAATAATTTTTAAAACTATTTCCGTACAACCTAATAGAATAGACTACAGAATAATCATAACAAAACATCTTTCATATGCTAAGTGTAAAGGCTCATGATTTTTCTTTAGATATTGTTTTATATAAGTCATTAGCTACTAGATTTCAGATATAAAAGTGAGTCCTTTCGACACATAGACAATATGATTTAAAGATAGAGTACAAATACAACTTTTACAAACTAAAGGTTATGACTCACTAGATTTATGCAACATGTTTTTCTATCCATGATTATGATTTTCAGTTTTCAAATATTCCATCTTATGTGATTCATCTACATTTAGCATACATTCCTTTAAAAATTTATAACAATATTGAGATATTCATTTACTTATGTATTTACCCCCATATACTAAGTACAATTCAGAAGTACTGATCCACATAAATGTCTATGTGCTTCATTGTCTCTTAATATAGGTTCAAGTGCTTAGTTTCAGCAGCGTGAGTGATTTCGAGCATCTTCTTCTACATCCCGACAGTTGGTGAGTCGTCATAGTTCGGGGACTTAGTCCTTTAGTTTCTCAGCTTATTAGTATAAATTATTCAGTATTTTTAAATAGTTCAAGTCACCTGGGGGTTTGTCCTTGTGAATCTCTAGTATTAGTAGTAGAGGCTTGTTAGAATTCTAGATTATGATTCAAATTTTTAGTATTGTTTGATCAGACTTTTGAGTTTAATATATGTAGATATTATAATCAGATAGTTTGAATTTAGCTCACATAGAATTCTGCATTTTAGCTTGATTATATATCTATATTTCCCTATTATGAGTTTCAGATTCAGGAGATTGCTTACAGTGTTAGCTTAAAGCTACTCGTAGTCTTGAGCATTGTGTGACGTCTCGAGACCCGTTTTTAGGGCTTTACACTAATCGCGGACTGGAGAGCCAGAATCTTCATCATGAAATTATGTAGTGCCAAAGATGGTCAATACATTGAATGTATTGGTATGCAAAATCATTTTAGGAGAGTAGTATATCAAGAGATTAGAAATGACAATAAAATTCAAATGTAAGTGAAGATAATATAAACTAAATTTAAAAGTGATGAAGTAAGGTATATTTAATTCTTTTGATTATTTGTAGGAAAAAGTAGTGAACCATCATAAACCACGATGTGATCTCATGGAGTCTGATCTCGATTCTATCAGCTAAGCCATCGTATACCTCTTCAGGCATAGGACATAACATGACATAATTTGATATCAAGTATCTGTGGTTAACCCCTTTTTTGGACATATAAAAAATGTCACCCGACTTGTGAAATAATCTCTATCCTATGTAGGCAAACATTAGTTTGGGAATTTGTTGTTTAAACCTATGCCTTTACGGTCATCTAACTAACTCCCTTATTCATGACATTATTTTATTTTTTATCTTCAAAGTGTTACATATTAGGCTCATGCTCGTGGTTTAGCCTTGTAGGCCCATGTACATAATTTAGCCCTTTGTGGGCTCATGTTGGGAGTTCAACAACTTTGGGTTCATAAGATTTTTATTTAATACCTTCTCAAAGCATTCTAGACAATAAAAAAAAAATGTTCTGTTAAGGGTTCATGAACATACTTTCACAACTTTTGAAAGATTATATTTAGGAGTTAACTAGAAAGGAAGCAATTACACACTGTGTAGTGGTTGGGATAAGCCAAATCTATCCGGAGGAAAACTTTTAAAAGTTGTTAAGATCCTAACTAAAATCTAGAAAATTCTTTGAAACATTATGGTAATTATTAAGGATATAATGAATGTCTCGCAACTCTATAGTACTTGACTAAAATACATTTACAGAAAGGAAGTATACTGCAGAAATCTAGCTGACATTGAATTTTGATGCTACTAGTAGATTTGAGTTTCCAGATTTTCTCAAAATTTCCTAGGCAAGAAAGGGAATATCCTTAATCTAGACAAATCCCAGGTTCTTAATCTACACGGCAAGTCAAATAAAATCAAACCAAATAGTGTATGGAGGGAAGGAGAAGCAGAGTTTATCTCACGGTTATCAATATGGTTCAGAACAATTTCAATGCTATATTTTCACATCTTAAAGAGGACCACAAGAACTCATCTTCCGGCTATTTGAGAATTGAGTTACAAAGGTGTAGGTCTAAAAGCACAGAGAGGATTGTCATCACAAGAAATCAACCGCAATATGACAGTTGGAGAGTAAACTAGACAATCCATACTAAGATTTAGGAACACAGATTTTCCAGTCTTTAGCCACTCACAATTTTGGTTACCAATATAGCCAAGGTTATAAAGTTTGAGATAATAAATTGATTATTTCAAGAGTTCAAGAATTACAAAGAAATAGCAGTCCTTCCTACTTGTTAAACTTGAAGAATTTCAGCATGCCAACAGATACTCAAAATGGATCGGGCATCTATTTAAGAGATAAAAGGGATGTTCTTTATGTTAATTAATCCTAATGTCTTTTAAGAAATTTAGAAACAGAAAATACTTATTGAATATTATTGAGACCACCGCGTTATTGACTTGATAAGATTCAGGTTTCAGATTTAGGCAAAACCAATCCATACGTTATGAATACATAAGCATTTGTTAAGACACCAAGAGAAAATAGAACCTGACAGGTTGATTTGTTTTTAATCTAATTGTTGAATACAAACAGCTAAACACCATCTGTTTGGAAAGAAGATTACTAAATAGATTTGGAGAAAGAGAAAATATCAAGAAATCTAAGCAAAAGATGGTTCTACATACCTTAAAACTTTTGAAGAACTTGAGATCTGGAGATCGAAGGGATTAGACTTGTTTTCTTGAACTAATTTCCTCAGATTCTTGAGAGTCGTGTTTGAATGAAGAATTGGGATTTTTGGATAATTAAATAGTGTGTGAAATTGATGGAGAAAGGGAAACCTTTAACGTGAAAAATTGAGGAAAACAGAGGGTCTTCTTTTTTTAAAGCAGAAACTGATGGAAACAATATGTGAAACTGTTGAAAAAAAGTGAAAATTTAAATTGTTGAAATAAAGTGTTCTTCTATTAAAAATAATGTCTGGAATATGAAGAATTAAAAGAAATTTAATTGCTTGGGATAAGTAAAAAGAAAGAGACAAAAGTGCCTTGAAGGGACTTGGTAAGTTAATAAGCAGTGGCTCATTGCGTGCTATCTTCTTTATTCTCTTGCATTGTTTCTATGTTGCAACAGTGAAATCTGTACCCCTGGGTTTGGTTTTATGCCACTATAACCATCGAAACATATACGGATCATTCCAATTTAATTTTCAACTAAATTTGAACATGACAAGCTCAATTATGCAGCCATAACACCTCAAGTTACAATCGTGATTAAAACTTAAATTGTGAGGCATAGCATTTAGGTCCCTCCAATTTTCAATATACATTAAACCTTCAGTTAAAAAAGCTCAACAAATGTACTTCCCAAATTCAGAGATCAAACATACTCATCCACATGCATCGGTCGATCCACACTATCATATATTCACACTTTGGTGCAAATAACAATTTAGTCCCTGAATTATTATGTTCTGGTTTTAGTCCTTGTAGTATTCAACTTAGTGTATTTAACCTTTAATTAAATCAATTGACTGATTACAGTCCAATCACACATCCAAACTGAAACTATCATTCAGAATATCTTTTTCTTTTTATAAAGAATTTAGAAGGTTTTTCTTTTGACAAAGCAGAAAGATAAATAAATAAAAACAACCTTGTCAATTAACAAATCAAATACACATCCATATCAATCAGTAGATTCACAGTCAAATCTCAATTCCCATCCACATACGCCAGTATATACATAGTCAATCACATTTTGATACAAATAGCATTTTAATGTTATGTTATTATTTTATTTGCATAAGAAAAATGGCATCACCAATCATAGCAACACTACACATAGCATTTGGAATAGTAACCTTTAATAATTTTTAGCAGTCATTCAAGGTGAACACATCACCTCTAAATAGATCTAAATATCTAATAAAATCAACTAATCTCGGTTGATTGAAGTCAAAGTTATTTCAGGTAATATAACAAAGAATGGTATAATAATGTACTTATCAATAGGCCATTGAAACAATGAAAATCATAAATAAGCAGTAGACCATCCTATCTAGTTCATCTAATGACCGATCTTGATCCCACTACCACGTAAGACTGTAAAGGTAGCCAAAATTCTAAAATAAGGAAGATATTTCTTATGATTGGTCAACATAAAGATAGCCAGAATCATGAGGATGTGCCTTGATTTCCTCCAACTAAAAATTCATGGTAAGAACTCAATCTTGATAGAAGTTTTTCGTCCTCTCAGCATAAAAAGAGATCGAGATCACAAAGTGGATACTCCTTGATTTCAACATTCCTAATGCCGCTACAGATTCCTCACTATTGGTCAAACCTACCAAGTCAAAAATCAACTTTTACCAATTACCATTTCAATACTAAGAAAGAAACACTAAAACATTATTGGCTTTTATTGCCGATATTATTCTCAACAGACACAAATCATTCGCCTGATCAAAAATAAAAATTATCATCTCAAGTAGGATAGTTGACATATTAATAGCCTTTTTGTCACACCATGAGCCGAGGCCCTAGACGTGGCACACACCTGATACTATTGCTAGTACAAGCGAATATTTTGGCATACAACATAATCATATAACTAACATAATGAATAGAGAGGAAACAGAATAAAATAAGATTTTTTTAAAGAAGAAAGTCTTTCGTTAATGTTCATTAATATCACTTAATGTCTAACGATACAATAGTCATGGTAAATAAGACTAAAAATTACAAGATCTATCTGACAACTCAACCAATTTGTGAAGCCTCTAATAACAAAATATAATATCGAAAAGAGGCTCCGGCCTACCCTGATACTGAAAGGAACATAGAGAAATTATCATAGGTAAATTTTCCCCAGGTCGAAAGGAGGCTCACCAATAGAAGAAGATGATAATCCTAATGAGGAGCCTGATCGCAGACTTGAGATCTAGAACCTACATCATAAAATGATGTAGTGCCAAAGATGGTCAATAAGTGGAATGTATTGGTATGTATAACTATTTCAGGAGGGTAGTACATCAAGAGATTAGAAATGATAATAAAATTTAAACGTAAATGATAACAACTAGAAAGGAATAAGAATATAAACTAAATTTATAATTGATCAAGTAAGGTACATTTAATTCCTGTGGGAGAAAGTAGTGAATCGTCATAAACCACCATGTGAGCGCATGGAGTATGAACTCAGCCTGATCAGCTAATCCATCCTATACCTTTCCAGGCATAGAACATGATATGACATAATTTTCTAGCAAGTATCCATGGTTAACCCCTTTTCGGAACACAAAAAATGAGTCATTCGACTTGAGGAATAATCTCTATCCTATGTTGGCAAACATAGTTTTGGGTATTTATTGTTTAAATCTATGCCTTCACGGTTAGGTAACTAACTCCCTTACACTAATAATGTTATGCATTTTTACCTTCTTAGCTCTTGATTAAAATGTTTGCCTTCTTAGGACCATATTCATAGTTTAGCCAATTTAGGCTCGTGTTCATATGTTTTCCATTTTAGGCCACTGATCATGAATTTGTCCTTTAGGACTCATGCTTGGAAAATCAACCTCTTTGGAGTCATACCTCATGAATGATTATAGTTAAAAAGATTTTTTTTGGAATATCATGAATTGTCACGACCTAATTTCCCAAGTCATAAGGATTCCAACCGTAACGCACCAGTAGGCGAGCCAACCTATAGTCCAGAACGGCTAGTAACGGACTAATCAACGTTATAAGGAAAAAATGTGGAATAAATGGAAAAAAGATAGATACATAATAGAATTCCAAAACCTGATGGTATCAGTACAAGAGCTTCTAAATATAATAAGAGTACAAAAGTGAACTATTGAGAGAATTACCCTGATATAACTTAATTACCCTGATATAACTTATCTTTGCATGCAACATAAAAATTAGTCTAATACACAAGAGAGAAATGAGTAATACTCCAATTGTCATGAGATCACTCTAAGTGTCTAAACCATGGATGCTCCGCATGAGAAACACGTCAACGACGATAACTTGTACTATGATCTGCAAGCTTCAGAAGTATAGTATAAGTACCAAATGAATGGTACTCAGTATGCGAGCATATGCATACCCCCCCACCACCCCAAAAAAGGAAGGTTCAATAAACACACAACAACACAAGTCATATTATCACCCATATCTAGGCAGCCGTTCTATACCGACTGATAGACATAGGCATATATTGGTGATAAGCGATGAGCATGCATGAATGAATGAAAGGTACACAATCAATATCACAACTCAACATTACTGTCATCGTCATGACCATTATTATCGTATTAAACCTATGGCCTGCTGGGTATCAATATCTCATCAACGTATCCTCCGGCCTTGTCGAGTATCAATGTATCACAACAGTATCCTCCGGTATTATCGAGTATCAATATACTATCATAGTATCCTCTGGCCTTGCCAGGTATTAATATATAATTATAGTATCCTCTGTCCCTGCTGGGTATTATTATATCATCATAGTATTCTCCGACCTTGCCGAGTATCAATATATCATCATCAATTAATGTAAAAGAATAACATAAATCAAGTACTCATAACCATAAATATAACACCATAAAGATATCTATCTCATCAATATATTCTATCTACCCATTGTTAACTAACTAGTACTCATTATTGTATCGCTAATTCACTAGTCATCATCTAGCAAAACACCACTATCATTAATCAAAAACTTATCAACCTATATCCACTAATCATTATTAATTATTGATCTTTTATCACGAACCTCTTTTATTTTATAACCATATTAATACACAAATCCTCATTTAACAACTAAATAACATCGTAAACTTAGTCATTAATAACAACTAATATTCACCTATACTAAACTCGACAACACCATTAACCATGCATAAACTATTGCTAGGTACAATAATTCAAATAAGCAAGGTTCATTAACTAGTTAATTAGGCTCCTAGTCACCAAGTGGTATAGTCATCTAATAGGAAACTAATAACCACGTAGTTTAACCCTTAATTAGGAAGAACAGTCATAAGATTGCATTGTATATAGAATCACATTAATTATTAATATAATAATCATGAATGTACCAAATCTATGCATGCCATCACCAGTATTCTATCAGTGGAACAATAAGCATCATACTATATCTTCCTTCGTCCTATACCATATAGATGTGTATATGCACATACATATAAATTTATAAACTGTAACTACATCCTTTACAAGGATAAACATTTCTCAGATATCCAACCAATATCTTAACGTGGTCTTCGGCATAATAATACGTCTAGAATAATCAGGATAACATATATATGGCCTGTGGCCCACATACATATCTGGAACTCATATCTGTAAGCATATTTATAAGCCATAGCATATCTCTAATCATTTCCCGTATAAGAGGTGTAAGACCCCACAAAAATTCCTAAGCATAACTGCGTCTCTTAGAGCTTGATAAGGGGTCCCAGACTTTGAAAATTTCTACTAAGTGTTAGAACTTAGTCTTTTCTAAAGCCCTTAAACTTTGAGAAATTTATTTATGACCTTAACGACCTTTAAAAGTTAGTTTTTAAGTTGATTCATGATCGGGGGAGTCAATAGTACATCTCGAGTAAGTTTTGGAATTTTTGAACAAGTGTAAAGGTGTGTCTGAAACTCCAAAAGGCAGATCAGGGTGATTAGAACGTAGCTCCTCGCCCAGTCCAGTGCTAGGGAAAGCCCGTGATGGAGACTGCAGCGCCTCACCTAGAGCAGCACTCTAGAGCCCGCAACGCCTTGTCCAGTCTGGTTTGGGTAATTTCTATAGTTAGGTTCCATATTTTTAAGGGTAAATGAGTCATTTTCCTTCACCCCACAGCTTTAAAACACGAGATTAAAGCCCCAAATATCAGAATCACTCATTCTTTTCACAAAATCCTCTCAATAACAAGACTAGCTTCATCAAGTTCAAGAAGCAAACCTCAAGAATTCACCCCAATCTCTATGAAGTTAACAATTAAGGTATATGAAGTGTTTATCCAAGGGTTCCTACCACCCTTGGAATTTAAGAAACTATTTTAAAACTTCAAGTGTATTGATTTTGTGAATTCTATATTGGGTTTGATTATAATGATTAGTTGGGTTTCTAATCCATGTTTTATTATAAGTTTCATGTGTAGTTAATTGATATATGTGTAGTATCATATGAATCCATGTTAAACCCTTGAATGTGTAAATTTGTTATAGTAGTCATGATGCATTAGCATATTGTTCATGCCCAAGTATAAGGTTATGCCTTCCATGTGTTTGACAAAATGCCTAAGTGAACAAATTATGCATTGTGGTCTATTGGTGACCTTATGATAAATTCATGCTAGAACTACATGTTCCAAATTGCTCTCATGTTAAAGCTACATTTTGTAAGTGATTGATGGAATGTCCATGAGAATTGAATAGTAAAATTATGATATGCTTGCATCCGTTTCCATTAATGTTCAAGCCTAAGAATATGGCAAAATATCTCAACGACTGCATTGTGAATAGTTGACTATTGTCATGTTATTGAGACGTGCCATGACTTGGTATTATCTATGCTATCAAGTCCTGGGGTATTTAAAACCCAACAATTTAGTTGTTTACCTAGAGTTAGTATTTATACAAAATATATCAGTCATGTTATGATCAGTAGTAATCTTAGTTAGATACGAAACTCAATAGAACTCAGACAGTTATAGAACTTAGGAAAACTTAGTAAACTCAGTATCTGTCCAGTTTAGTTCAGTACATTAGTTTAGTCTTTCAGTTAGGAGTAGGATTCAGCACTGAATGAACCCAAGGATAGGGATTCACCTGCCAGCAGAGGGTGTGATACTTAGAAGTAGTCCTTGTATTTCAGAACTATGTAGCCAGCGTAGGTTGAGAAATCAATCTTATAGTTGAGGGTTGATAAGGTTTCTTACCTTCTAATTGAGGGTACCACCATTCTCATTCAGAGTACCTGTTAGATGAGAATGACTCAACATTTGTCTTTACTTGTGGCATGGTACTGACACCCTTCCAGAAGGGGTTACAGATTGGACCCCAATCAATTTAGAGAGGTGCATGTCAATTAGATGATTACCTTCCACATTCTTAGTTTTAGTTCCAGTCTTAATATAAAACTCAATTTTGTTCTACAGAAATCAAGACTGTCAGACACAATCACTCATTTTAGCGCAGAACTCAGAATAATTCTATGAAAATCAAGACTGTCAGATACAATTACTAAGTTATTAGTAATACAGTGTTAGTAAACTTAGGTATCAGTAAATAAGTGATTTAGAACTTAGTATTCAGTGTTACAATGACCTTAGTTACAGTTTAAGTATTTATGCATGTACTCTTTTTCAGTTATGATCATGTTATTCAGTTAGTTATTGTTCATGCATACTAACCCATGCACATTAGCCTACCTCACTTAGCATACCAGTATATTCAAAGTACTGATACATACTTTTCTCTTGCACTATGATGTCTTATATCATAGGTTCAGACGTACGGTCTCCCGATCTCACTTAGCAGTCTAATCCATCAGTAGCAGAGTTAGTGGTTAGTCCTCATAGTTTGAGGATAGATTTATCATAATAATTATATCATTACTTAGTTTACTTCCGTAGTCAGAGTTAGTTGCAGACTTGTCCTATAAACTCCTTATTCAGATAGTAGAGGCTTTTCAGACTAGAGTATCTCAGACAGATATATCAGTATTCAGTTCTCAGTATTGATATTCATTATTTATTTATATTTAAACCTTATGGCAAATTTGTACCTAATGTTTGCATAATTACAGTATTGTTAGTCAGTTATTGTAGTAGGTACCAGTTATGGGTTAGCTTGTGGTCCTTCGAAATTATAAGCACTGTGTAGCATTCGAGGTATAGACTCAGGGTGTTACAAGCTTGGTATCAAAGTGTAAGGTTCAATAGAGTCCTAGGTAGTCTGAATGTCGTGTCTACTAGAGTCTTGTGCATAGGCGTGTTGCACACCATACTTATGGACAAGAGGCTATTAGATGTTTTAGGAAAAGTTTTCCTTTTTTCAGTAATCATGTGTGCGGGTGAGCACAAGCTTAAGTTAAACTCTATGTCTAATCCAAGTTTGTCTTCTATTTATAGAATATGCCTCCAAAGAGGACTAAGGGAAGAGAAACGGGAGACCGGTAAGCACCTCAGCCCATCTAGCCAGTCCCTTGGATGAACACGTCTCCCACGCTAAATTTAGAGTAGCTTTCACCACCCTAGTTCATTCTATGGCAGCCCAGAATAAATGCCCAGCTGTTGTTTCAGCCAACCCAGTGGCCAATACTGCTGCATCTAGGATTTAGGACTTCACCTGAATGAAATCTCTATCTTTTACTGGGTCTAAGTCAGATGAGGACCCTCAAGAATTTCTTGATCAGGTACAGAAAGTTACAAATATTATGAGGGTGACTGCTATTAAGAGTGCTAAGTTGGGCGTATATCAGTTGTAGGATATGGATTACTCATGGTTTAAATAGTGGAAAGCAGAGAGGGCAGCAAATACAGGGCTTATAGAATGGGAGGAGTTTGTCAGTGCTTTTTTTGATAGGTTCTTCCCACCGGAGTTGAGGGAAGTGATGATTTTGGAATTTACAAATTTGAAGTAGGTCAACATGACAGTGAAATAGTATTTTCTAAAGTTTACTCAGTTAACCAGATACGCTTCTCATATGGCGGCAGATAGCAGGTCTAGGATGAGTAAGTTTGTGTCTGGGGTTTCTAGCAGTATGGTCAAGGAGTGTAGAACAACAATACTGATTAAAGATATAGACATATCCAAGCTCATGGTCTACGCTCAGCAGATAGAGGAGGCTAAGCATAGGCAGAAGGAGAGGGAGAATAAGATAGCGAGGACAGGTAGTTTCAACTTCGCCCAACCTAAGTCATAGGGAGGAAATCATTCTTAATTCTGCCCAAAATCCTTAGTTTCCACTCCATCCTTAGCCAGTGCTCCAGTGCCAAAATTCAAAGATGACAACAGAGATAGGGCACCAGGCTCTAAGCCTCAGGGTAGTGTCAACGGTGCCTCAACTAATCCCCTTGCATAAAATATGGCAGAAACCACCAGAGTATCTGTAAGGTTGGCAATGATATGTGTTTTGGGTGTGGAAAGTAAGGCCACAGAGTTCAAAATTATCCCCAGTCAGGTTCCCAGGGTCAGTATAATCGTCCCCTAACCCAGTGAGGTCGCTCGAATCAACAGGGTGCCTCTTCTAGTGCCACCAGTGGGCAATGCCCAAACAGACTCTATTCCCTTTAGTCCTGACAATATTAGGAAAGTTCTCCTGATATGGTCATTGTTACATTACGAGTTTATCATTTACATGTTTATGCATTGCTAGATCAGGAGCTTCTTTGTCCTTTGTTACTCTCTATATTACTGCTGACTTCGGAGTCAGTCCCAAAATTCTAGCAGAGCCTTTCTTAGAATCTACCCCAGTAGGTAAATCTATCATAGCTTGGTGGGTATACAGGAACTTTTCGATTATGGTATCACAGAAAGTTACCTCAACAGACTTAGTCAAATTAGAGATGACCAATTTTGATGTCATTCTCGACATGGATTGGCTTCATTCCTGCTATGCCTCAGTAGACTGTAGAAATAGAATTGTCTAGTTTCAATTTCCAAATGAGCCCGTCCTAGAGTGGAGAGGTAGTACTTCAGCACTTAAGGGTCAACTTATTTCCTACCTAAGGGCAAGAAAAATGATATCTAAAGGGTGTGTCTACTATCTCGTTCGAGTCTAAGACTCTAGCTCAGAAACCCCTAATCATTAATCAGTGTCAGTAGCATGTGAATTCCTAGATGTATTTTCCGAAGATCTTGTCGGAGTTCCTCTCGAAAGGGAAATGGACTTTAGAATAGACATTCTTCCAGATACTATTCCTCCATACAGAATGGATCTAATAGAATTCAAGGAGTTAAAAGAATAGTTAAAAAATCTCATAGATAAGGGATTCATCAAACCCAGCGTGTCCCCATGGGGTGAAGTAGTTACATTTATGCGTAAGAAAGATAGTTCCCTCAGAATGTGTATCGACAATCGTCAGCTAAATAAAGTCATGGTCAAGAACAAGTATCCAGTCCCCAGAATTGATGAATTATTTGACCAACTTCAGGGTGCCAGTTACTTTTCCAAGATAGACCTCAGATCAGGCTATCAGCAACTCAGAGTCAGGGAATGTGACATCTCAAAAATAGCCTTCAGAACTAGGTATGGTCACTTTGAATTCTTAGTCATGTCATTTGTTCTTACCAATGCCCCAACAAATTTCATAGACTTGATGAACCGTGTCTGGAAGCAGTACTTGGATATGTTAGTTATAGTCTTTATAGATAACATCCTTATCTACTCCCGTAGTGAGCATGATTTTACAGACCATCTTAGAATAGTATTCCAAACTCTTAGAAACTATCAGTTGTTCACCAAATTCAGTAAGTGCAAATTTTGGATAAGGTCAGTAGCTTTCCTTGGTCATATCATTTCTGGTGATGACATTAGAGTTGATCCCCAAAAGACTGAAGCAGTAAAAAACTATCCCAGACCCATCTGTCCATTAGATATCCAAAGTTTCTTGGGTTTGGCTAGCTATTACCGGTGGTTTGTTAAAGGATTTTTGTCTATTGCATCCCCTATGTCCAGATTGACGCAGAAGAAGGTCAAATTTCAGTGGTCACATTTTTATGAGAAGAGTTTTTAGGAGTTAAAAACTCGACTCACTACAACCATAGTTTTGATTCTACCAGATAGTTTAGATGGCTTTGTTGAGTATTGTGATGCTTCCACAGTTGGTTTGGGATATATTTTGATGCAAAGAGGTAAGGTCATAGCCTACGCCTCTAGATAGCTCAAACCCTATAAAAAGAACTATCCTACTCATGATCTTGAGTTAGCAGCAGTAGCACTTTCCTTAAAGATTTGGAGGCACCATTTATATGGTGTTCATATTGATATGTTAACTGACAATAATAGCCTATAGTATGTGTGCTCTCAAAAAGACCTAACCTCCATCAGAGAAGGTAGTTGGAGTTGTTAAAAAACTATGACATGAGTGTTCTGTATCATTTGGGTAAAGATAATGTAGTGGTTGATGCTTTAAGTAGGATGTCTATGGGTAGTGTTGCTCATATGGAAAATAGTAAGAAAAATTTAGCTCGGGAAGTTCATCAGCTTGCCCGACTTGTTATCCGTTTAGTCGATTCAGCAGAAGGTAGTGTATGGGTGTAGAGTAGTTCAGAATCATCTCTGGTTTCTTAGGTAAATTAAAAGCAGGATAGGGATCCCAGCCTAGTTAAGTTGAGAGAATTAGTCATAGATAAGAAGATAGAGGTTTTCTCCCAAGAGGGTAATGGTGTATTGCGTTATCAGGGTCGGCTATGCGTGCTAGGTATAGATGACCTGAGATAGCGGATTCTTGTAGAAGCACATGGTGCGCATTACTCTATTCATCCAGGGGCCACTAAGATTTACCGTGATTTGTGAGAGATCTATTAGCGGAGTGAAATGAAGAGAGACATTATAGAGTTTATAGCTAAGTACTCGACATAACTGCAGGTTAAGATTGAGCACCAAAAACCTAGTGGGTCTATGTAGGAGTTCAGTATTCCCACTTGGAAGTGGGAAGAGGTGAATATGGATTTTGTGATGGGTTTTCCTCTTACTTATTGTCAGCACAATAAGGTTTGGTCATTGTAGATAGGATGACCAAATCATGTCATTTTCTACTAGTCCATACCTCTTATTTAGCTGAGGACTATGCCAAGCTCTATATCAGAGAGTTGGTCAGATTATACGGATTTTCGTTGTCATTATCTCAGATAGAGGTACGCAGTTCACCTATAATTTCTAGAAAGCATTCCAAAAGGGTCTTGGAACCCATGTTCACCTTAGTACAACCTTTCACCCTCAGATAAATGGTTAAGCCGAAAAGACCATTCATAATTTAGAGGATATGTTGCGAGTGTGTGCAATAGACTTTAAAGGTAGTTGGGATGACCACTTACCTTTGATTGAGTTTGCATATAATAACTGTTATCATTCCAATATTCAGATGGCTCTATTTGAGGCGCTTTAAGAAAGGAGATGTAGATCTCCCATTGGTTGTCCTAAAATGAGTGAGACCGCAATAGTAGGTCCTGATTTGGTATTTGATACTTTGGGAAAAGTTCAATTGATTAGGTAAAAGCTTAAGACAACTCAGAGCCGACAAAAATCATACGCAAATGTACACAGAAAGGATTTAAAGTTTGAGATTTATGATTATGTGTATCTGAAAATCTCTCTTATGAAAGGAGTAAAGAGATTTGCCAAGAAGGGGAAGCTCAGTCCCCGATATGTCGGTCCTTACCGAATTCTCAGCAGTTTTGAAAAGGTAGCTTACAAGCTTGGGTTGCCTTAAGACCTAGGTTCAGTACACCAAGTATTTCATGTGTCCTTGCTTAAGAAGTGCATAGGTGACCTAGAATTTTTAGTCCCTATAGAGGGAATAGATATTCAGAACAGTCTCTCTTACAAAGAGGTTCCAGTTGAAATCCTTGACTACCAGATTCACAGACTGAGGAACAAAGAAGTCCCTGTAATTAAACTCCGTTGGAATAATCAGTCTATTGAGGGAGCTACCTGGGAAGCAGAAGCATACATGCGGACCAAGTATCCTCACCGTTTTTCCACAAAATCAGACTCATACTGAGGTAATAGTTTTCATTAAACTTACTCAGCTTCATGCTCAGATTTCCCTTACAAACTTGGTATCAGTTACCATTGCATATTATGTCACACATTCATGAGTCAGTTCAGTCAGATGTTCATGCATCATATATGCATGTTCAGTATGAGACACTCAGCTTATCAGTAACCCTAGTCATGCATTCATGAATCAGTTCAGTCATGTATTCATGCATCAGATATGCATGTTCAGTATGAAATTTCAGTATGTTAGTAGTGTCATTCATGTAATCATGTTCTATACATGAATTTAGTCTATCAGTGTTCTCAGCCTAGTCAGTCTCATTCGAGGATGAATGTTCCCAAGGGGGAGATATAAGACCCCGCAAAAAATCCTAAGTATAACTCAATCCCTTAAAGCTTGATAAGGGGTCCCAGACTTAGAAAATTTCAGCTAAGTGTTAGAATTAGTCTTTTCTAAAGCCCTCAAACTTTGAGGAATTTATTTACGACCTTCCTGACCTCCGAAAGTTAGTTTTTAAGTTGATTCATGATCAAGGGAGTCAATAGTACATATCAAGTGAGTTTTGAAATTTTCAAACAAGCGTAAGGGCATGTTTGAAACTCCAAAATAGCAGTTCAGGGCGATTAGCCCACTGCTCCTTGCCCATTCTAGTGCTAAGGGAAGCCCACAATGGAGACTGTGGTGCATCACCCAGGCGTCTCTCCAGAGCCCATAGTGCCATGGCCAGTCTGGTCTGGGTAATTTTTGAAGTCAGGTTTCGTATTTTCAAGGGCAAATGGGTCATTTTCCTTCATCCCACAGCTCCATAACACAAGATTAAAGCCCCAAATATCAGAATCGCTCATTCTTTTTAGAAAATCCTCTCAATAACAAGCCCTAACCTCATCAAGTTCAAGAACTCAGTTCAGTTCTACGGAAATTAAGACCGTCAGACACAATCGCTCAGTTCAGCACGAAACTCAGAATAATTCTACAAAAATGAAGACTGTCAAATACATTCACTCAGTTATCAGTAATACAGTATTAGTAAACTGAGATATCAGTAAACCAGTGATTTAGTACTCAGTATTCAGTGTTACCATGGCCTCAGTTACAGTTTAAGCATTCATGCATCTACTCTCTTTCAGTTATGATCATGTTATTCAGTCAGTTATTGTTCATGCATATTATCCCATGCACATCAGTCTACCTCACTTAGCATACCTGTACATTCAAAGTACTGACAAATATTTTTATCTTACGATATGATGTCTTATATTATAGGTTTAGACGCACAGGCTACCGACCACACTTAGCAGCCCAATCCATCAGCAGCAGAGTTAATGGTTAGTCCTCAAAGTTCGAGGATAGATTTATCATTTCAGTTATATAAGTACTCAATTTACTTTAGTAGTCGGAGTTAGTTGGGGACTTGGCCCATCACCTCCTTGTTCAGACAGTAGAGGCTTTTCAGACTAAAGTATATCAGACAGATATATTAGTATTCGGTTCTCAGTATTGATATTCAGTATTCATTTTATATTTGAACCTTATGGATGATTTTTGCCTAATTTTTGCATAATTACAGTATTGTTATTCAGTTATTGCAGCATGTACCATTCATGGGTTAGCTTGTGATCCTTCGAGATTATGAGCACCGTATAGCGTTCAGGGTACAAACTTGAGGTGTTACAGGAGGCATCTCACATAAATAAGGTATGATCTTAATAAGCATATAATCATCTCTCACATAGGATATCTCATATCAATAGGTCGCACATCATGACTATAAGGAATATCACCTCTCTAGGCCAATCATCATATCTAAGAGGAATATCATCTCTACAGGTCATATATCATATCTAAGAGGAAATAACATCTCTAAAGGCCCAATATCGCATCTTAGAGGAATTAACAACTCTTTAGGCCATTAATCATAATTCAGAAAAAGTTATCACAATTTATTAATTCACCAAGCAAATCTCATAAATAAGGCTCATTAGTATCAACTAGGCCTAACATCCACAACTAAGTCCACAAGGGCTTATACAAGTCTTGGCCTAAGTGGGTCAGATGAACCAGCTACTAATCCTCAATTTCCATATTTAGGAAATCTATTCCCCGACACTAGGCTAAGGTATCTAGTTCACTTTTAGATGTCAAGTAAGTCATAACCAATCCTAAGATAGGAACTTCGTTTAAAAACATAAGCATTTAAATCAACTCTACCCAAATTATGGTTTCAATACCACTAGACTATCCCAACAAAGATTTATCATACTAACCATTATTTCAACTCTTTAACCACATCCCAAACCGAGCATCTTATCATATTCATGCTACAAATTAGTCCAATCTTGGGAGAAGGCAATAGGATTCTAAAAGGTCATAAGTATTCCACCTTACGGGTACAAAGCCCTCCTCTAATTCCGAAAACTTCAATATTAAATATCAAGTCATTCTATGCATAATCAAACCTAACATTCACATTCACACACAATATATATCACACATAATCTACGGAGAAGGGTAGACAGAAGCCTACCTCAAGGCTGAACCACAAAACCTCAAATCGTTTTCCAAGCGCCCATATTCACTTCAAAATTCCAAAATGCCATCACTATATAAAATAGAAATCTACTCATCAATACGAGTCTAAAGATATCCATATTGACTACTTTTGGTTTGGGTCAAAATGAACCCCCGGAATGGGTTCCCAAAAAAGAAGGACAGAATTGGAATTGTTATTTCAAAAACATGTTTCTAATGTTTTTAGAAACGTACAGCTGAAAATCCAAGTGAAATGGAGTAAAAAATGAGTTT
The DNA here is from genome assembly GCA_030864225.1 of Capsicum baccatum var. pendulum. NCBI lineage: Eukaryota > Viridiplantae > Streptophyta > Magnoliopsida > Solanales > Solanaceae > Capsicum > Capsicum baccatum. The sequence goes on from CM061561.1 coordinate 31,320,387, forward strand.
CAAATTGAAGAAAAATTATTTTTGAGCTTTACTAGGTAAAATCTTTGAAATCTGGATTAAAATCAAGAATCAGAGTTGTTTTGAAGGTTCAATTGATGAAAAACTAGTAATTACAACACAAAAATATTATTCAAGTGAAAAGGAGTCAAACTAGGGTTTAAAATCAAATCCTGAGATTTTGGGGGTTTTGAAAAATTAATCAAGAAATTTCTAAGAAAAGGGTGAATTCTTACCTTAAATTCGTAATAAAATGAAGAAATAAATGTTAATCTAGCTTCTCCAGCTTCCATTAGTTTCACTTTTAAGCTCCCAAACTATTTTAGGGTTTAACTCTTAAAAGGAAAGATGAAAAATGAGTAAAATGAGCTCAAAACTGCTTTAAATAGTGCAAAAATATCTGCACAGCTTTCTCCCTTTCCGGACTGACTTCGATGAGGTGCCCAAAATTCACTCGAAGTCCAATATATGCAAAAGAACTATGTAACCATACTAAATTTGATGCTCCGGACTCAATGACGATATCATATTTTTGAGATGTTTTCACAAAGTTGACCCCCAAAACCCGAAATTATAATTTTCAAAACCGAGGGTCGAAATGAGATTTAAAAGCCGTAAAATCACACCAAATATGTTATCATCCTAAAAGTAATTTTCCGGATCTGCTGGCAAAGTTGGATTTTGCATCCGAGGTTGTTTCAACCAAATATAGATCCCATAATCATATTTCTAATTTTTCAACTTTCCGACCAATAGGTCGAAATGAGCTCGGGTGCATTATGACCTAAACCAAAGGTTTACCTAGCCTAAAATCGATATTCTGGTTCTACTGGTGCAGTTGTAATTTGCATTCGAGATTTTTTTACTGAAGATTTTTCCCGGTGGCCATTTGAAACCAACAAAGACTTCAAAATAGAAAATTGGCTCTAAAATCTAAATGAACTACCCGGTAACCGAATCGTCAGTCCCAAGAAGTCATAAATGACTTGGGGCAGCTATGGAGAAGCTCAAACGACAGAAATAAGCGTAAATATGGAAAATGACATGAAGGGTCATTACAATAGCCACTACTAAAAGGACTTTCATCTCAAAAGTCAACGAATAGAAAGAATCTCAAAGGCTTGAAGGATGAGGTACTGGGCCCGTATGCTCCAAGCATGACTTCCCAGATAACCTCAGCGGTGAGAAAACATTTCTGAGGGATTTTACCATGAGTATCCTTTTTCTAACCACCACTTTCATTCTACTTTCAAACAGCCAAAACTTAACTGTTAACTGGCCTCAAACTTAACCAAGAAGATTGATGCATACACATCTGAACCACATCATGCTGATACCATCTTTATAACTGTATAAATCAACAAAAGCTTATTTGAGCCAATACCAACCCAAATCATGAATCATGCCACCAAATACAAATCCAAATATATATGATCCATTTACCATTTTGCACATGTTATCTACTCCATCCAGGAGAAAAAATCACTTGAGTCTCGTCCACATAGTCTCATCACAGAGAACTCAAAGAACTGAAGCTGATTCGCTGAAAGTCCATATAGGAAATTAGAAAATAAGCTTATAAGGCACTGTCTAAGCATACCAATGGAAATAATCAAGGAATGTAATCCATGCCAATGCTGCAACCAGTACGGATGACAATCAAACAGAAATCTCAAAGTCTAAGGTATAACTACTAATCAATAAATATTCTGCTCTAGGATATCTCATCCACCAGGAATGAAATATTGTATCCAACTCGAGAATATTACTCCCATTTAGTAAATCATCCAAAATTCTCAAAGAAAACTGATACTCTAAACACTTATCAACTATAATCCAACCGACATCGAGAAGACCGAATAGGCAACCACAGAGTAGGCTCAACCAGCCTATAAATTAAATCTAAACAAAGGCAAGCCTGAAACAAAAGATGCATGTAAGGTCAACACCACCAAGATAAAATCTCAATACCAAGGCTGAATCGCTCGGCCTCAAATATCTAAACAAAAACTAAAAATGGGTAGGCATTAATGCTACAAATCTATCATACTTCCAAATCATCATTCTGAGGCGTCAAATCAAAACTGAACCAATAAGGCTATATCAATGTCAACTATCTCAAATCGACTCTAGTATCCAAATCTGACATACCAGAGATAAGTCATACCAAGCCACAATTAGGACATATCTGAAGAACAAAATCACCACAAGAATAAACATTGACTGATAGCACAAGCAACCAACTCTATATCAGTTGGAGGGCACGAAATATAGTCGCAAAATAAAAATCATACAAAAGTATACATCATTGGCTGAAAATGCATATAACCCTCTCCATAAACGCTGGAGTGTAAGAACTATCCAAACATACTTAAAAACTTCGTAAAGATGAAAACTACTCTAGTATTGAAAAAAACTCTAGCAGCCCAGAGAAATGCAACTTTAGCCGACAATTAATCAATCTAACACTCTATCTTAGAAACAAATAGCCATAGGCATATTCAAGGAAAAACACTCCACCAAGCCTCATTAGGCCGAACAAACTATGAAATGAGGATTTCCCAAATCCATCCAAGAATCGCATCATCATAGAAGAAATATACCAATCTTAAAACCAAGGTCAAATCCAAGACCACCACTAGAAAATCAACAGCTCAGGATGAAGAATATTCAATTTGCCAACTTACGAAGCGATCATAGGAAAGGTCGCTTGCCTCTAACTTTCCAATTCCACAAAATAAAACCAATCACAATAATAGTGGAGGATCCAACCTCCATACTAGAAATAGGGCAACCCATCCAAAGGAAACGAACCCAACACACCTATGAGATGAATCCACGACATCTCAACACAATATCAAAATCGCTATCAAATAAAGAAACAACCACAAACAATGACAGACCTAAAACTTGTCTATTTCATAAATAGTTCATATCGAAAGAGATAGCCAAAGTAAAAACATTCGTAGTGCAGGAGGAAAGTCTAAGAATCTCAAACTCATAATAGATAATATAACTAAATTACCAACTATAGGTCATAATAGAGACACAAAAGGTCAACCTACCTTTTGATATCACAATACATCCCCAAATCAATCTAATACAGCTAACCAAGAAGGAACACAGCTAACCTTGCCGTGCTAGGGAAAGAAATTATCAAATCGGGCTATATTTACTCAAGCCACCAAATAATATCACAAGAAAATGAATGTCTAACTAGATAACACTATTTTATACAGCTACCTAGCAAGAATCAATTATATCAAGTAACAACATCAAGTGATAATGTCAGGTAATATCAGTAACCTCACGCAGTGGTAGCAATAACAACCGTAATATCAATATCAATCATACTGAACAGGTGGTACCAAAATGAACAACAATATTATGTACCACTCAAGGGCCATAATAGGGTTAATATACCAAGATAAATGGGAGTTGAACCTAAATCACACCTATAGGGGAACAATATTAATATAGATCTACTCCATCCACGAATAAAAGAAATAAACCACAGAGTAGTAACATAATCATGAATTTAATAACAATGCACAAAATAATCAATATCAATTGATCAAGGCATATAATCACCAATAGGTATGAAAATCTCAATACATATAATAAGAGATAAAGGCGGGAACTAATAACACACCAATTATGGTAACATCTGCAATCATATGCCCAGCGGGTATAGGAAAAATAAATCTAAATAGATCCAACTCAAACCGACTGACTTAATTATGAACTTAGGTTCCATGCACACTACCTATAACTAAGGATGCCAGAACATTATGAGGTTGATCTGAATGACTGGAAATCTCATGCCAAGGACACTCTCTAGACTAGTAGTCCATCCCTCTGCAGTCAAAGCAAACTTCTGAAGCACTAACATAGTGAGAAAATAACTAATCCCAAATGGATGGCCAACTAACATAGAGAGAATCTGCAAAAATTATGTCCATACTTTCAAAATTATAGCATGTCTTAGGAACTCTAGGCTGGTGAGAAATATATGCTAACTCTGGATGATCACCTATGTTGTACTTGGAGGAATTCTCTAAACCAGTGTTTTATTACAACACAATCAAATCAACATCTTGGAATACATTGAGATACTGCCCCTCATAATCCAAAATGGTTGACAAGGCCCAAAGAACGATACCATACTTTGCAAGTTTGATGGGGACTCTGCCCACTATGATCACAACGACTAATCTAAAAAATACTCCTAGTATGGAATAATATCTATATAAAGCTGATGGGTTGCATGTGAAGCTAAACTCTACTGGAGAGATCCTCACTCCCAAATAAAATACCAATAGTGCTATACTAATGGCATGCCTCTTGCCGCCCTTTTCATAAATCTCAATACTCAAGATCCTTATGGTTCTCTCATGATCAACACCCTGAGGGAAGGAAAATTCAGCTACTATCAAGTTCTTTAATGCCAAACGGAGTGACAAACTAACCCTCTAACACATCCATGCACCAAAATCCAACTTAAAATGATATGGAATAGAAAAATTCCTGTACCATACGAGAGATCCAATCTCTTACTCTAAACTAGTAAAGTACCTTGATGATCACCAATAGACCCATCTCTGGCCTGAGAATTGCTCGATGAATCAAACGTCATCCATGGTTGAGAGCGATCTACAACATAACTAGAATTCCTACTACCAAACCTTAAAGGATGATGTAGTCACGAGCTCAACTGGAGCCTAAGATGGCCTAAATACTTTTTGGTTGCTGCTGAAGATCTTCAATATCCATCTTCGACTCTCTTATCCGATGCAACGCTGAAACTCTAGGAACACGTGTTAAAGTCTTATCCGTATCTATTGACAAGGTCGCATCATCCTCCAGGGATAGAATAAAGTCAAACAAGGTGTTCGAAGTTCATAGAAAATACAGACACACAATAAGGAGTCAAGAAGTGAATTTACTAAAATGTCCCTGTAGCCTCCTGATAGGTTATGGACGTCTCTGCATCGATCCATAGGACTCTACTAACACTTAGCTCTTGTACTAATACACCGATGAAACCTAGGCTCTGATACCAATTTGTCACGACCCAATTTCTCAGGTCATGAGGACGCCTACTATAACCCATCAATAGGCAAGCCAACCTGTAGTCTGAAATGACTAGTGACGGACTACTCAATGATATAAGAAAAAAATTAAGGAATAAATGACATAAAGATCAATACATAATAGAATCCCAAAACTTGGTGGTATCAGTACAAGAGTTTCTAAATATAATAAGAGTACAAAAGTGAACTATCGAGAGAATTTCCCTGATATAACTTATCTCTGCATGCAACATAGAGATTAGTCTAATCCATAAGAGAGAGATAAGTAATACTCCAAGCGTCAGGAGCTCACTCTAAGTCTTTGAACCATGGCTTCCCCGAAGGAGCCACACATCAATGGCGATAACTCATACTATGATCTATAAGCAACAAAAGTACAGTATGAGTACAAAATGAATGGTACTCAGTAGGCAACTACCAATTGAGATCCAAAGATAAAGTAGATATATACAACACATAAATAGAATTAAAACTACACCCAAGAGTCCAGAAATCATATCGCAAGTCAATGAAATAATAAGGAATAACTATCTTGTTTAGGTCCAAGAGACTAACATAATAAGACTAAGGGAGCATCGAGGGTGAACTATTCTATTCGAGCAACTTTCAATAGATGTCAATGCTATATTGTATATCCCAAGCCAATATACGAATAAAGGGCTAATGAAAGATATATAGTAATATATAAGGCAAAGAAACAAATATACAATAAGAATAAATGAAGGGAGGGATATACAATAATTTCATAGCTTTATATTGCTAGATATATATCTACATATATATATATATACATATAGACGTGAGGCCATCTCAAAGCATAACATGGATCATCATATTCTCATATTAAGACCTCATTAGAATACTATCAGGATTTAATTCCATCATACTCAGGGTATCTAATCCATATGGATAGACATGATATAATCGTGCATAATAATGTAATCATAAGATAGAAAAGGCTGAATACATACCTCAAATGTCAATACTAGATCAATGGCCAATCTATCATAAGTTATCCATAGTACTGATCATAACAATGATAATAATAATATCAATATCAGTGTGAATAGCCGGCTACTCTAGATAACCAAATGCCTAGCCAAGCATATGTGTATCCCCACCACCCTAGACTTAGAAGGTTTAATCAACACACAATAACACAAGTTATATTATTTACCCATATCTATACAACCATCCCATACTGGTTGATAGACATAGGCACGTACTGGTGATAGATGATGCATCAACCGTCTCATGCAAGGTACACAATAAATATCACAACTTATCATAACTTTTATCGTCATGACCATCATCATCGTAATCAATCTCCGGCCTTGTTGGGTATCAATATCTCATCATAGTATCCTTCGGCCTTGCTGAGTATCAATGTATCACAATAGTATCTTTTGGCCTTACTGAATATCAATATATTATCATAGTATCTTCTGGCCTTGCCGGGTATCAATATATCATCATCAATTAATGTAAAAGAATAACATAAATCAAGTACTCATAACCATAAACATAACACTTTAAAGATAACTATCTCATTAATATATTCTATCTGCCCATTGTTAACTAACTAATACTCATTATTGCATCACTAATTCACTAGTCATTATCTAGCAAAAAATCACTAATATCATTCAAACACTTATCAACCGATATCTGTTAATCATTATTAACTAGTAATCTCTTATAACTAACCTCTTTTATTATCTAACTTCATTAATACACAAATCCTCATTTAACAGCTAAATGGCATCGTAAACTTAGTCACTAATAACAACTAATATTCACCTATGCTAAACTCGACAACACCATTAACCATATATCAACTATCTCTAGGTACCATAATTCAACTAAGCAAGGTTCATTAACTAGTTCATTAGAATCCTAGTCATTAAGTGTTATAGTCGTCTAATAGGGAACTAATTACCACGTAGCTTAAGCCTTAATTAAGAAGAAAAGTCATTAGATCGCATCGGATATTGAATCACATCCATTATTGATATAATAATCATAAAAGTACGAAATCTATGCATGCCATCACCAGTATTCAATCTATGGAACAATAAGTATCATACCACATCTTTCTCCGTCCCATACTAAAAGATGTGTGTATGTACATACATATAAATTCTTAAACTATAAATACTTCCTTTACAAGGATAAATATTTCCTAAATATACAACCAATATCATAACATGGTCTTTGGCCCAATAATACATCCGAAATAATCACAATAACATAATCATGGGCTTCGGTATATACATATCTGGAACTCATATCTGTAATCATATTTATAAGCGATAAAATATCTCTAATCATCTCCCGTATAGGAGGAATCTCACATAAATGAGGTATGATCTTAAAAGAATATAATCATCTGTCACATAGGATATCTCTTATCAAAAAGTCACACATCATGACTATAAGGAATATACCTATCTAGGCCAATCTTCATATCTAAGAAGAATATCGTCTCTATAGGTCATATATCATATCTAAGAGAAAATAGTGTCTCTAAAGGCCCAATATCGCATCTAAGAGGAATTAACATCTCTATAGGCCATTAATCATAATTAGGGAAAAGTCATCACAATTTATTAATTCACTGAGAAAATCTCATAAATAAGGCTCATTAGTTTCAACTAGGCCTAACATTTGCAACTAAAACCACAAGGGCTTATACAAGTCTTGGCCTGAGTAGGCCGGACGAACCCGCTTCTAATCCTTAATTTCCAAATTTAGGCAATCTACGCTCCCAAACTAGGATAAGGTATATAGTTCACTTTTAGATATCAAGTAATCCATAACCAATCCTAAGATAGGAACTTCGTCTAAAAACATGAGCATTTAAGTCAACTCTACCCAAATTACGATTTCAAAACTGCTAGACTATCCCGACTAAGGTTAATCATACTAACCATGATTTCAAAACTTTAAACACATCCCAAACCTAGAATCATATCATATTCATGCTACAAATTAATCCAATCTTGGGAAAAGGTAATAGGATTCTAAAAGGTCATAAGCATTCCACCTTATGGGTCCAAAACCCTCATCTAATTCCCAAAACCTCAATATTCAATACCAAGTCATTGTATGCGTAATCAAACCTCACATTCATATTCACACATAATATATAACACAAATCATCTACGGAGAAGAGTACATAGAAGCCTACCTCAAGGCCAAACTGCAAAACCTCTAATCGTTCTCCAAGTGCCCATCTTCACTTCACAATCCCAAAATTCCATCACATTATCAAAATATAAATACACTCATCAATACTATTCTAACGATATCAATATTGACTACTTTTGATTCGGGGTCAAAAGCAGACCCCCAAAATGGGTTCCCGAAAAAAAAAGTGCAAAATTGGAACTTTACTTCAAAAATATGTTCCTCATATTTTTAGAAATCTACACATAAAAATACAAGTCAATTCAAGTAAAAAAAAATGAGGTTCGAATCAAAGAAAACTTATTTTTGAGCTTTATCGGGTAAAATCTTTGAAATCTGGATTAAAATAAAAATCGGAGTTGTTTTGAAGGTTAAATTGATGAAAAACTAGTAATTCTAAGTTGAAATATTATTCAAGTGAAAAGGAGTGAAATTGGGGTTTAAAATCAAGTCCTAAGATTTTTTGGAGTTTTGAGAAATTAACCAAGATATTTCTAAGAAAAGGGTGAATTATTACCTTAAATTCGTAATAGAATCAAGAAATAGATGTTAATCTAGCTTCCCAATCTTCCATTAGTTTCACATTTAAGCACCCACACTATTTTAGGGTTTAACTATCGAGAGGAAAGATGAAAAATGAACAAAATGAGCTCAAAACTGTTTTAAATAGTGCAGAAAAATCTGCATAACTTTTCCCCCTTTAGGACGGAATTCGACGAGGTGCCCGAAATTCATTGAAATTACGATATATGCAAACGAACTATGTAACCACACTAAATTCGATGCTCCAGAATCAATGGAGATATTAAATTTTTTAGATGTTTTCACAAAGTTGACCTTCAAAATCTGAGATCACAGTTTTCTAAAGTGAGGGTCGAAATGAGATTTAATAGATAAAAAATTATACCAAACATGTTATCATCCTAAAATCGATATTTTAGATCTGCTAGTGAAGTTAGATTTCACATTCGAGGTTGTTTCAGCCAAAAATGGATCTCACACTCATATTTATGATTTTCCAACTTTTCAACCAATAAGTCGAAATAAGCTCGGGTGCATTGGGACCTAAACCAAAGGTCCACCGAGCCTAAAATCGATATTCCAGATCTGCTGGTGCAGTTGGAATTTGCATTTGAGATTGTTTTGCTGAATTTTTTGCTCAGTGTCCATTTGAATGGTAAAGTGATGTTACATTATAATAATATATCATGTTACAGCTTCCACCGCACTTAAATCAAACTAATGAACAAATTGAAGTGTTGTAGTTGAGGTTTAGAGTTCATATATAAAAGTTGGGGTTCCCATTTACTATGTCTTATCAAAATTAATTAAAATTTTTATATCTAACCGATTAAGAAAAACTCCAAGAGGTTTATGTTAAAGATTACAAATCAAATGTACCAATTGATTGTTTGGTTGGAAAAATAGAAGAGACTAGCTATAATGAAGAGTCTTCAGGAATATTGGATAAATCTACCACTTTATTGTGTATTTTGTGGCACATAGGTATTGAATATTTTAATTGTTAGTTCTTTCTTTTCTTTCTTTTTTCTTGGTTATGTTACAAGGGATATGTGGAGAAGAATATTGGCCTGGTTGGGGTACATATAAATATGGGAAGATGGCAAAACAATCTCTAACGAACATGCTTTTGGGCTAAGAATAAATCCAACAGAGGTTTAGTAGTTAGCTGCATGTTTGTGATGGTGGTGTATGTTGTCATATGGCAAGGAACAAGATCAATTTATAGGCTGGTCATTTCGACTGCGACAGAGTCTGTCAAAAAATTGTAATTCGTGTTTATAGAGACAAAGTAGTAGCAAAATAGCAGGCTACCATGAATGACTTAACTGGAATACTTTGAAGACCATGCTACTCTTACTTACTATGTAATATGTTTTATTTAATAATAAAGTAGGATATATTTGAATTAGCAATGTACCAATATGTTTTTTTATTGTCTGAACATTGCAGCGAGAGAACAAATAGTCTGCGCTGGTTCTTATTTTGTAATTATGCACTTGAAATAAATTAAAGAAGCATATTGCAACTACAAGACTGCAGCACTGGTGTACCAGATATAAACTGTTAGAAAGTGAACCGTGTACAAAAATCATGTTATAGACAGACATACAATCTCGCAATGAAGTCAAAGAAAGAGTAGATATGTTTAGAAGTTAAAATATAACTAGGAGATTTCATCTTTGATCAACAGTTTATGTAATTAGTTCACTCTCACATCTTTTAAATAATGGGGTGCTCTCTAGGTGTAATTGCTTAATTTTGCAGATTATAAATCTTGTACAGTTAATACCAAAAACATCTATGATTCATATATCAAATCACGAGGGACATTGAAACTCACAAAATTCAGAAACAAATAACATGAAATAGACAGTTATCTTTACACATCCCAACAACTATTAAACCATTCAATTTCATTGATAAGATTGTAGAAATTCCTTTAAAACCTAAATAGTTTTAGAGTAATTTGAATTGGATAACAGTAAAACGTCCAAAAGCGAGAGTAACAAATGGTTCTACATACCTCTTAAACGTTGAAAGAACTTTACATCAGAAGAAGAAATTTGAACTTGATTCTCGACCAATTCCCTTGTGTTTCTTGGAGTTGTAATTGATAGGAGGAATATGGATATTTTCTAATGGAAAACCTATGAAAATTGATTGGAAACTGAAGCTTTTTATCATGTGAAACTTGAGGAAAAGAGGACTCTTTTTTTCATCGCAAAATTGATGGGATAGAGGAGATTTTATCTGTTAAAAAAAACACCTCTGCTGAAAAGAAAGCGTTCAGCTATAAAAAAATAACGTTTGAAAACTGAAGAATAAGGGTTTAATTGATTGGTATAAGGTAAAAAGGAAAATGCGAAATTTCCCTTAAAGGGACTTGGCAAGTTAATGAGCAGTGGCTCATCGCTTGCTAACTTCTTTGTTCTCTAGCACTATTGCTATGTTGCTTAAGTGAGGTATAGTTTTATACCCCTATAACCTCCTAATCTTATATAAATCATTCAAATTTTATTTTAAACTAAATTTGAATAATGACAAGATCAATTATGCAGCTGTAACACCTCAAAATACTACTAGGATTTTAACTTATGACTTCATATTTCTAGCCCTACAGTCATTCTACTATTATGACCCACAACACCTTAAATCATATTATTTCTTAGATGAAAATACTCCCCAAGAATTGGTATACATACTTTCGCATTTAAAAGTCTCAGTGGTAACAAGGTACGATAGGGTCTGAGAGAAAATATTATGGTAGGATCAAACGCAAAATTCATATGAACAAAAGTGCATTCTTTCAAAATGAAGAGGTTAAACTCACTAGTGGTGCCCCCTCTATCCATGTGCAGTCCAGAAGATTTTTTACGGATATATCTAAAGCTCCATAACGATATGAGTCACCTCAAAGATAAGGCATCGACAGAGAAATTTGAGCAACACATGAGTCTAAGTAAGTTTCTTATGAAAAGCTCTTTACATAATCTACTGTATGAAAGAAGGGGAAACGTATCCTAAATGCCTTGTAGCCTCCCTATTATAAGTGTGACGCGCTTCACACCCATAAAAAGAACTCTACTAGACACGTCTTCACAGACACCCTAAAACACTTGAACTCTGTGTTATAATACCAAGTTTTCACGACCTGAGTCAAAGTCTTAGACGTGGCACACACCCAATACTATAGCTAGTACGAGCGAACATTCTGGCATATTACCCGAGCATACTTCTAACACAAATGGATAAAGCAAAAGTAATATAAAATTCAATTAAGATTTTCTTAAGAGATAAAACTTCACCCAAGTTCATTACTACTGTATAATGTCCAATAGTACCAATAGTTAGGATAAATGAATACTAGAAATTACAATGTTTTCTTGAAAACTATACTAGTCTGTGAAGCCTCTAATAAGTACCACTACTAAAAGAAAAGAAAACAAAAAAAAGATCATCATATCTCATCTAGCCTCTGGGTAGGAAAGAGGATCACCAATAGCAGAAGTTATGAATCCTAATGAGGTGCCTGACCGCGGACTTGAGAGCCAGAACCTACATCATGAAATGATGTAGCACTAAATACAGTCAATACATGGAATGTATTGGGATGTAAAACCATTGTAGAAGGATAGTACAACAAGAGATTAGAAGTAACTATAAAATTAAAATATAAGTGAAGTCATATAGAAAGGAACAAGAATGTAAACTAAATTTATAATTGGCCAAGTAAAGTAGATTTAAATTCCTTTGATTATATGTGGGATAAAGTAGTAAACCATCGTAAACCACTATGTGAGCGCATGGAGTCTGACCTCGGCCCAATCAGCTAAGTCGTCCTATACCTTGCTACGCATAGGACATGACATAACATAGTTTTCTAGAAATTATCCATAGTTATCCCATTTTTGGGATACGTGAAAGAAAAGATAGTATCTGACTTATAAAATGATCTTTATCCTATGTCGGCAAACATAGTTTCAGACATTTGTCATTTAAATTTATACCTTCACAGTCAGCTAACTAACTTCCTTATGCTCATGACGTTCTCTTATTTATTAGTTCTTGAAAAATGTTAGCCTTATCAGGATCATGCTCATGGTTTAGACATTTTAGGCCCGCGTACATATGTTTGCCATTTTTAGGCTAATGATCATAAATTTTTCCTTAAGGAATCATGCTTGGAAAATCAACCTCTTTGTATCATGCCTCATGAATTATTATGGTTATTGAGAATTTGGAGTGTCATGAATAGTAAAGTATTGTTACATTATGATAATATTTCATGTCACAGCTTCCACCGCTCTTAGGGGTCGTTTGGTAGAGTGTATTTGAAAAAACATGCATTAGTTTAATGTGTTTTAGTAGTATCTTGTTTGGTATATATTTTTACCCTATGTATAAGTAATGCTTGCATCAGATATACAATCTATTGTTTATTGAGGTGTGTTTTACTAATACCTCAAAATCTACAGCATTAGTAATGCAATAAATATAATGCGTGCATTAACATGCTTAAAGACACTATAATCCCTCGAAAAAAATTTTGCATCCTCTCCAACAAATATATTATGGGTATTATGTAAAAAAATAATTAGAAATAATGTAATTCATGTTATTTTTAATACATCAAACTAAACATTGCATAAGAAAAATACAAGCATAACTAATACAAGCATTGCTAATACAAGCATTACTAATACACCATATTTTACATCAGTCTCATACACTCTACCAAACTACCCCTTAATGAAACTAATAAACAACTTAAAGTGTTCTAGTTGAGGTTTGGAATTCATATCTAAAAGTTGTAGTTCCTAGTTATGATGTCTTATCAAGCTAGTTAAAATTTTATATCCTTTATTTTAAGAAGAACTCCAAGAATTTTATGTTAAATATCACAAAATGAATGTACTACTTAACTATTTGGCTGGTGATAATGGAATATCCTAGCTACAATGGAGAAACTTCAGAGATTTTGGATAAATGTACCACTTGGTTGTGTATTCTGGGGCATAGGTACTGAATCTTTTGATTATTAGTTCTTTATTTATTTTTTTATATTATGTTATAGGGCATATGTGGAGAAGAATATTGACCTGGTTGGGGTATATATAACTATGGAAAGATGGCAAAACAAACTCTGACGGACATGTTTTTGGGCTAAGAATAAATCCAACAGAAGTGCAGTAATTAGTTGCGTGTTTGTGATAGTGGTGTATGTCATCGTATGATGATGAACAAGATCAATTTATATGATGGTCATTTCCATTGTGATAGAGCCTACCTTAAAATTATAATTCCTATTCATAGAGGTAGAGTAGTGGCAAAACGGCAGGCTGCCTTGCACGGCTTAAATGGAGTACCTTGAAGAGGATGTTTCTCGTACTTACTATGTAATATATTTACTTAATAATAGAGTAGGATATATTTGTATTAGAGATGTAACAATATGTTTTTTCTATGTCTAAACATTGCAACGAGAGAACAAGTAGTCTGCGCTAGTTCTTATTTTGCAATTATGAACTTGGAAAAAATAAAGAAGCATATTGCAACTACAAGGTTGTGGCACTGGTGTATCAGATATAGATTGCTCAAAAGTGAACCGTGTATAGAAACCACACCTATAGATGGACATACAATCTCACAATGAAGTCAAAGAAATAATAGATATGTTTTGAAGTTCAAAAATAACTAGGAGATGTCATCTTTGATCAATAGATTATGTAATTAGTTCTCTCTCACTTCTTTTAAATAATGGGGTGTTGTCTAGGTTTAATCACTTGACTCTGCAGATTGTAAATCTTTCACAGTTATTTCCAAGAATATCTATGATTCATACATCACGAGAGACATTGGAACTCACAAAATTCAGAAAGAAGAACATGAAACAAAGAGTTATCTTTACACATCCTAACAACTATTAAACCATTCAATTTCATTGATAAGATTGTAGATATTTCTTTAAAACCTAAATAGTTTTAGATTAATCTGAATTAGATAATAGTAAAATGTCTAGAAATGAGAGTAAGAAATGGTTCTACATACCTCTTAAATGTTGCAAGAACTTGACAGCGAAAGAAGAATTTTGTACTTAATTCTTGATCAATTTCCTTGTGTTTCTTGGAGTTGTAATTGATAGGAGGAATATGGATATTTTGCAATGGAAAACATATGAAAACTGATTGGAAAGTGAATCTTGGGAAAAAGAGGTACTTTTTATTTGTAACGCACAAAACTGATGGGAACAGAGGGGATTTTGTCTGCTGTAAAAAAACTAATGCCTCTGCTAAAGAGAAGTAACTTTTAGAAACTGAAGAATAAGGGTTTAATCGATTGAGATAAGGTAAAAAGAAAAATACAAAATTGACCTTAAAGGGACTTGGCAAGTTAATGAGCAGTGGCTCATTGCTTGCTGACTTCTTTATTCTGTTTCTATGTTGCAGAACTGAGGTACAGTTTTATGCCCCTATAACCTCATTATCTTATACGAATCAATCCAATTTTATTTTTCAACTAAATTTGAAGTACGTAACACCTCAACTTACAACTAGGACTTAAACTAAAAATATGTGTAACAAACAATTTGCACTTAAACCAAACATATGAGGTGTGACAATCAATTAGCTGCACCTATTTATTATGTATTACTAGAGAGAGAATATCATATTTAGATAATTGTGAATAATTTCACTACATAGGTATATGAGAGATCAATACTGCAGTTGATTTAGTAATAACTAAACCCTGATATGATCGTTGCGAACACTCTGAAAGTGTAATTGGCATTGAAAGATGGATTCTGATAATTAGGGAAATCTCGATTGGAACTCTTTAAAATATTGTTTTCAACTTTATCCTTTTTTGTGAATAACTTTTACTATTTTATTATTTATTACTCCCTCCATTTCGTATTAGTTGACCCCTATAGACTTGACACAACTATTAAGAAAAATATTTATTAGGGATCTATTTTACCAAATTAGCCTTATTAATTATTCTTTGAAAATATAAATTTGAATATATACAACTTGTTTAGTCATTTAATGATAAGGGTATTATTGGAAGAACATATTAAAATCCTCTAGGACAACTAAATTGAAACAAATATTTTAAAAAATGGATCAACTAAATTGAATGAGTAGTTATTAAGTACTTTAAACTAAAATTCTTGGTCTTTATAATTAAATGTGTCGTTCCTCGAGCAACATTCAAGTCATGACCGATACCCGATGACATTGCTAGACTGAGTGTATCCGTAGCATGGCTTGAAACACAAGCATACACTAAACATAATTTATAACATTAAAGAAAGAAGTCTTACAATAAAATACTTTTCATAAAAAACATAATACTAAAATTCATGAAAGATGACATAAAGATCAAAATTTGAAAATAAACATAGTTGGCTGTCTATCTATCTGCCTGCGAGACCTCTAACATGATTCTGTACTTACTAAAGCAGATCATATTGATGATTTTCAAATGCTTGAACATATTTCTACTATTGCCACTGAAAGTCAAAAGTGTGGATATTGATGAAGTACCTGGCATACAAGAGGTGAAATAAGCAGTTATGGGTTTGAATAGAAGTAGCACACTGGGAAATAATTAAGGAGGATTTGTATCAAATGGTTCTAGATTTCTTTAGTGGTTATCAGTTACCAAAATTTGTTACACATACAAATTTGGTACTCCTTCCTAAGAAGCTAGTAATTAATACCTTTTCAAATTTGAGACCTATTTTATTAAGCAATTTTGTTAAGAAGATCTTCTCTAGAATTTTGCATGAAAGGCTCAAGAAGGTTTTACCACATGTTATCTCTGAAGAATAATAATGATTTGTCCAGGGGAGGGTATTGCAGAGAATATTTTAATGGCGCTGGAAATCATTACTGATATCTGAAAAAAGAGGCAAAATTCCTAATATAGTCATTAAGCTTGACATGATGAAAGCTTATGATAGAGTGGATTGATTGTTTCTCACTAAATTATTAAGGAAAGTTGGTTTTATCGAATTGCTTATTGATAGGGTGAATAGGCTGTTGGATAATAACTGGTACTTAATTTTATTAAATGGCCAGCCTAAAGGGTTTTTTAAGTCTACAAGGGGTTTAATGCAAGGTGACCCTTTGTCACCTACATTGTTTATCATTGCTGCTGAGGTAGTTTCAAGAGATCTCAAGGCTCTATGTGTAATAAAGATTTTAAACCCTTTGGAATGCCTAGAGGGAGTCCTAAAGTCAATCACTTTGCCTTTGCAAATGATATGATCATTCTATGCAAAGCAAATTTGACTACTTTGAAGCTGGTAACTGATACATTGGGGCAATATGAGAAGGTTTCAGGGCAGAAAATCAATTAAGAGAAGAGTGTTATTTATATGCATCAAGGTGTTTCTCAAGGTAGTGTAGTATTGGCAGAGGTGGCTACTGGTATCTGTAGAAAGCAATTCCCTTTCAAATATCTAGGGTGTCCAATATTTCATATGAGAAAGAAGGGAGTTTTACCAGTCAATCATGCATAAGATTAGGATGTAAACTACAAGGTTTGAAGGGTAAATTCCTATCTTATGGTGGTAGGGATGTTCTCATTAAAAGTATTTTACAAAGCATACCCATTCATTGTTTATCTGTCATGAATCCACCAGCTAATGTTATTTCAGGTATCCAAAGAATGTTTGCTAAACTGTTTTGGAGCAATCACATTGGAGGTAAAAGTAAGCATTGGATTAGTTGGCCTAAGGTTTGTTATCCAGTGGAATAAGGAGGGTTGGGGTTCAGAAGATTACAGGATATTGCTATGGCCCTTTTTTCTAAACTCTGGTGGAATTTCAAAACTAAGGACTCAATTTGGAGTAGGTTTATGCACAACAAGTATTGCAGGAAACATCATCCTAATTCAATCTATTGAAAGGTGGGTGTTGGGTCTCAAGTGTGGAAGAAAATGTTACAGGCTAGGGATCTAGTAGATCATCAAATATTATGTAAGATTAAAGGGGGTCAAGCCAATGTGTGATTGGATAATTGGGCAGATATTGAAGATTTGTCTAATATATTCCTCAAGCAAGGAATTCCAGAAATGTAGGTTAAGAAGTTGATTGTAGGATCTCAGTGGAACTATCAGTTATTTAAGAATTTTCTCCCTCGGGAGGTTGTTACATATATTCAGGATAAAATTAATTCCAGAATAGAAGAGGAAGATGTGGACATTGCAATTTGGAAACTTGAAGCTTCTGGTAAATTTTCAGTTAAATCTACATGGGAATATATTAGGCAAAAGCAGGAGAAAAATGCTTTGTATAATCATATTTGGGTAAAAGGTTTACCTTTTAAAATGGCTTTCTTAATGTGGAGACTATGGAAAGGAAAAGTACCAGTAGATGCTTTAATGATAAGATGGGGGGTTGAAGGAACAACAAAATGCTGGTGTTGTATGCAGTCAGATCAAGAAAAACTATCTTATGTGTTTCTGAGATCTGATTTTGCTAACAGGACATGGTCCTTTTTTTCTTTTTGGGCAGGTATTTTTATACATGGATTATCTCTCAGGGAAACTATTCTAAGTTGGTGGAGTAAGGATGTCAAATGGAGATTTAAGCCATATTATAACTCAGTTCCAAGTATGATTACATAGGAATTGTGGAGGAGAAGAAACAGCTTGAAACATGAAAGAAAAGGTATGGCTCTACATAAGGTAATCTTTAATATTACTAGAAATGTGAGCCTACTACTTCAAGTAAGAAATCCAAGAAAAAACTTCCCTAGTAGTTGGCCAAACATCCTTAAAGCTCTTGAAGGGAGGAAACCAAAAATGAAGATTAAAAAGGTTGTGTGGACATTCCCTCAAATTAGTTGGGTAATCTATTGCACCAATGGGGCATCTAGAGGTAATCCAAGGATAAGCTCGTATGCATTTTGTTTAAAGAATGACAATGGAGACCTAATTTATGCAAAAGGCTCTAGAATGGATGATACTACTAATGTGATTGCAGAAGCTGAAGCTATCTTACAGGCAACTAAACATGCTAATGCGACACAAATAAGCAAGTTAATCATCCAAACAGATTCAATGTTTATGCAGAAAGTTCTAAATAGGGAATGGAATTGTCCATGGCATATTGTAGATCATGTAGAGCAAATTTGAAAGCTAATGCAGCACATGCATGCTCAATATCAGCACATACTAAGGGAGGGGAATCAATTGGCTGACTATCTAACAAATCTTGCAATTGACAGTGGAGATTTTGTTTACACAAGTTTTCAGCAATTGCAAACATAGGGAAGAAGGATAGTGAACAGTGATAATTCTCAATGTCCATACATCAAGATAAGAGGGTTGAGAGAGTAACATAGAAAATCAAGTTAAAGTTTGCAGAAAGATACAACTAAATACATAGAATTCAAGATTTCAGTAATGAACTTTCCAGATCCAAAGCTAACAGTCATAATGAAGGAAAAACCTAGTTTCCACATGACTTTAGCCTTCTTTGGAAGTTCATTACTGCAACAATTACAACGAGAGGGGGAATTGAAACTAGAGGAAGATAAGATGAATGGTTGAGGAAGATCTTGGATGTGTACTCACTCATTTTTCAAAAGGATCCGTGGATGATTCAGAACAACATATTAAAAGGGTCTCAATTCCTATATAAGCGATTACAGCTACAGACATAGTGAAAACAACAGGCAAGCTACAGCTTATCAGTAGAGATCTCAGCGGTATCAGCACATAAGTGAAAAAGGAGCACTCAAGAGAGAAGAAGAAGAGTTTAGCAGTAAGCAAATCAAACGAAGGACCAAAAGTTTACTTCCGAAAGATGAATTTGAACTATTTATTAAACACCCGGGGAACGGAGTTGATAATCTAACATTGGAGCATGATGATCTGAGGATTCAATAGCAGATGTGCTAATTTTCACCTGAAACTTTGAAGGAGAGGCGGAGATTTAGGAAACAGGATGGATTTGGAAACCCTAGAGTAGTATATATATGTTTTAAGCATTTAGGGTGGGCTGGGTACTTTGCAGATCTGTTTGGACAAGGGCCCAAATTTCTTTTGGATTTAAGATGGGTTGGTCCATCTATGTAGAAACAATTATGTTTTTGAATTTTCAATATTAATAAAATCCGAAAATTAAAGCAAAAAAAAAGTACTAACCATTGACACAAGGCCCCTAGCTTATCTTAAATAAATCATACTAATCTATTGAATATAAAGACTAAAATCTAGAAGAAGCAAAGTGGGGACTGACAAAACACAAGGGTGGAAAGTCTGTCATGCAACTTTATTGTGGGCCTGGACATCTGATTTTACATTATTAAGAGACGCAACATTAACTGAAAGAAGTATGTGGAATATACCATATGTAAAATGGGGGAAATGAAACATGACATATATCTATCTATAGAGACAATAAGAACCAACAAAGTAAAGATCATGACACAGAAGAAATATAAACGCAAATCAATAGACTGTTCAATGTTAAGACTTTGATCCACTTTTAGAGATTATGAGAGCCTAATTATGTAATTGTTAAAATGCCTCAGAATCTCACTCACACACATACATAACAGCCATTAGTGCAGAGTTTCATCTTAATAAGAAGAAGAGTAAGAGAGAGAAGGAGCTGAAATGGAACTATTGTATTGAGTTAAATTTCAATGTGATTTACATGTCACCTATTTATAAGCTCACATGATCACCACATGACATTCTAGAAGCTTCCTAAAAAACTCCTAATAGCTTCACCAAGTGGCTAACCAACTTGCCTAATAGCTAACTAACTCGGCCAACTAATTAACTAACTAATAGAACAATAACTATTTAAATGTAATAGTAGAAACATTACAAAGATAAAGATGAACTAAACTTATAGTTTTAACACTCCCCCTCAAGATACAGGGTGCAAAATATTGAGCACACCAAGCTTGCTTAGAAGATGTGAGTGTTGATCTTTACTTAAGCTCTTGGTGAGAATGTTTGCAACTTGTTGACTTATCTGCACATACATAGGTTAAATCAAACCCTCTTAGATCTTATCTCTATTAAAGTGATTTGCAACCTCAATATTTTTGGTCCTCTCATGGAATATGGGATTAGCAGCTAGTTAGATGGCTGATTTTCTATCACTAAAGATGGTAATAGGCTTAGTGATAGATACCTTCAATTCTGCAAACAGACCTTCTAACTATGTTATTTCTACCAAAGCTGAGGCCATGCTTCTATATTCTGCCTCGGCTGAGCTTCTGGAGGTAGTATATTGCTTCTTAGACTTCCATGATATCAATGAGCTGCAAAATTATACCGCATAACCTGTAGCATACCTCCTAGTGTTTGGGCATGCAGCCTAATCTAAGTTACACCAATAAACCAACTCTATAGTAGGCTTTTCCCAGAGCCATACACCTTGTCCTACAGTTCCTTTCAGATATCTTATCACTCTATTTGCAGCTTTCAAATAGGACTACTTAGGATGTTGCATGAATTAACTTAAGGTTTGTACATTATAACCGATGTCAGGTCTTGCTATTATTACATACATTATCTTCCCAATAAGCTTTTGGTATGATGTCACATCCTTTATAATAACATCTACTCTAACACCTGTTGCCTTATCTACTTCAATAGAAGTTAGCTTGATATTAGTCTCTAATAGAGTGGAGGCTAATTTAGCACCAGCAAGCCCTGTATTACATATAAGCTCCAAAATGTATTTTCTCTGGTTCAATATCACTCCACTTGCAGACCTCAGCACTTCAATGCCTAGGAAATACTTAAGCTCACCTAAATCTTTAAGTTTAAATTGTTGATGTAGAGTACCTTTTGCTGCACTTATCATGTCTACATTGTCACCAGTAATTAGAAGATCATCCACATATACTAAAACCACAACCATTCCCTCCATCTTCTTTAAGGTAAAGAGTGAGTAATTGATACGAGAAAGACAACAGAGCACAAAAACACACTCCAAATCAGTCTACTAATCTTAAGGATCTAAAGACCTTTTTGGAGACCACTCTCGAATTAACTATAACAATAACAATACGAGATAACGATGGTGTATTTGACACCAAAACAGCCACCACAAACTAACAAAGAGAGTATCAAGATAACAAGATAAAAAACAAGATAAACAATAACACAATGGAAACAATAAAACATGGTTTTTGACTAGAACAATATAACAAAGAGTACAAGAAATGTAAAGATAGATAGATAGACAAAGTGATGGTATAATCTTAAGAACCCAAGACCCTATTCCACTCTTGGACCCTTAACACTACACACTACACATACCTATCTCTTCGGTGATCACAAGAGAGACCTCAACCTCCCCTAGCACCTAATGTTCCAAGCATGAATCCAACATAAACGATTTCACACTCAAGTTGGAAATATGATGTGTGAGCAATTGCTAACATATTTAAGACCTTTAACCAAGAATAATTGCAAAGTCCTAAGAAACATTTGTCGTTTTTGTCACGCCCCAAATCCCTTTGGAGCGGACTGGCACCCGTAGCCGAGGAGGCCCGGGAGAACCCGCTCATAACCTATATTTTCACATTCACATTACTTATGAAAATTAGAAATTTGGGCAGCACTTCGTTGTAAATAGAAGAAAACAGTACCTGTATCAGCCCAGCAGACACGCATAAATATATATATGAACAGTAATTGGCCGTCAGAGCCATCACGTCTATCAACCAAACACTCCTATGGCTGTACAATATGTCTACAAAAGCCTCTACATAGATACACAACTGAGTTGGGGTCTGGACAAACTTCCGCCCACAAAAGACTTTTATGCAAATACCAAAAGTACATATAGAGACGACTTGGGATGCCCCGAAGCAACTGGAGCTCACCACTAACAATAGAATATCCTGGCTCTTACTGTGGAGGTGTACGACCTGAAATACCTGTTCCTGCAGGCATGAATGCAGGTCCCCCGTGAGGGACGTCAGTACGAAAATATGTACTGAGTATGTAAGGTAGTGAGTATCAACATGAGATACAAAAGATCAACAGAACCCAGATACCAGTGAATAAACAATATGAGTATACCACACTTAAAAGAATTGATGGGATACCTACACATTACTTTCATATCATTACTTCCCGTAATCCTTATCAATACATAACATATGTCATACAATGGCCAACTGATCAGTGGTACTAATACAATACATCAGGGACCACCCCTGGAATAGCATATATACATAATCTTTATAATACAATGGCCAACTGATCAGTGGTACTAATACAATACATCATATCATCAATTTAAAATAAAGACATTCCATATCTTAATTCAATTAATCTTTGAGATTGGTTACTTTGTGGTCACACTTTATGGAACTTGAAACCATGATACCTCAATAGGAAAAACATGTAAATAGGTAATCACTATCATGAAAATGAAGTAGAGAATCATGGATACCTCATTAAACCATTTCGGAGTCAACAATAGTTTTGACTAGCCGGACATCTTAAAAGTGAAAACAAGTTCAATGGGTAGTGTCGAAGATCATATGATGTTATTATGTGTCATGTGTCATAGGACAATGTTGGAAGCTTACTTGAGAGTGCCATGGGTCATTATTCATGCCAAAGAATAGATAGAGTATGTCTCACATACCTTGATATAACCACTTCAATACAAGTGACTTCCCGTACTCTTCGAACACTTATCTACAATAAGTCATTTGTGGCAAACTAGTATTAGCAACCAAACCTTACCATTTAGGTATTAACTTCACCAAATAATGTCTAGGAATTAATCCTTTAGATCATCAATAAGAGTACTACATACATCCTTTTATACTCTTATTGCATTCACATATCATGCATTTTCATGAAATATCCCTCAACATCACTCTTAGCCTTTATTTCCCTTCTTAATCACCATCCACTACCAACATGATCACTAGGCATACATAACCACTAATATAATGATATATCACCACAATTCATCCTCCATAATCCAACACAGCAACTTCCATAATTTACTACTAACAATTTATACACAACAATTCATAACTGTGTTTCTAGTTATCTTCCAACATCAAGACAATACTCATAATCCTTTACCAATACTTATTCATGGATAAGAATCAAGAATAAACAATATTCATACCTTAACAATGAACTCTTGTATTTAGGATCCTCCTTACATAACCATGGGGTGCTTCTTGAAGCTTCCGAGATGGTGAACACAACTACGGAACCAATTTGAATTTTCTACGGTTGAATCACAAAATATTTGAGGTTGAAATTGGATAGGGTTTTCACCTTTCCTAAAATTTGGATAAAATCTGATAAAATTGAGGCTAAGTGCAGGTTTTTAAGACCAATTTTCGTCCAAATAGGAAATGACCATTGTGCCCTAAAAATTGAAATAAATCCCGAATCTGTCCCAGTGGACAGTTTTGACAGGCTGAAGTAAATCGCGTATAACTTCTTACTCCAATGTTGGATTTGGATGAAACCAATTGCATTCGAAAGGAGACTCAAAGATATTTCTTTTGATATATGGTAGCTGGCCCAGTTCATTATATTGAGTAAGTTATGATCGTTCAAAGTTGATCCAAAAACTGGCAGGCCTCAGTATTTTCCTGCTAATTTACTGTTCACAAAAATCTGTTTTGAGAGGCTGAAGTAAAACGAGTATAACTCCTTACTCGGATGTTGGATTTGGATGAAACCAATTTCATTGAAAAGAAGACTCTCGGAGCTTTTCGTCTATATATAGCAGATCACACAGTTCTTTTTGTACAAGGAGTTATGATCGTCTCAAGTTAGAGTGCCTAGCTGCAGAAATTTTCCTGCAGAATTACTGTTCACAGGCTTCCCGGCCACCGTTTTGAAATTTCGAATGTGCTCGCTTATATGAAATACTACTCTGTTTTGGGCAAACTTTATATCGTTGGAAAGCTTATTCCAATACCTACACATACAACTATTGACGGGATACTTCTGAACACCATAAACTTAATTTAACCCATACGCAAGTCTTTAGGACTCCATATAATCGCGATAAGTGTACGAAAAAATTTACGAGGTGTTACAGTTTTTTTATTTTTTTATGTCTGATTTTACAGTTTAAGAAGATGGGATAAAGAACCAACAAAAATGGAAGCAAAGAAGTTAAAATATGGAGGAATCTGAAGAAAAGTGTGGCTGACGATATTTGTGATAAGTCGTCAGCCTTGTGATAGGCTATCACATTTGTCGTCGGACTTAACCAAAGATTTGATATGAGTTGAAGTTATGACGATACTTTGTGATAAGGTGTCAGGATGGTGATAAGGCATCATCCTTAAACAGAAGATGGAAGTTAAAGACAGTTTTGTGATGACATCTATGACACATCATCAGGCTGGTGATAAGGCTTCATCATCATCGTCAGCCTTAGGAAGCGAAAGCCAAAAGTGTAGAGGAGCTGACGACATCCATGATAAGCCATCATACTCATGATAAGTTGTCACGAACGTCATCATCTATTCTGAGGAAAAGCTGTAACTTTGATTTTATTTTCTTAATTAGGTTAAACTGTTTAAAGCCTTGTTTTAGGGTTTTAAGGAATTATTATTTTTTAACTCATCTTTATTCGAAAAACTTACGATATTTCTCTCTCGCTAGTTAAAATATTTTGGGAGTTTTGTACCGTGGTTCAATTCAAGTTATACTTCTTAATTTTCGTCATCGTTGTAAGTTAATCTTCTCACTTATGAATTCAATTCATGTACTTGTTCTCTGCATCATGAGTAGCTAAACTCCATTAACCTGAATTATGGGATCTAGAGTTAGGTCATGATGATGTGCTAAACACTCAAGATTTAAAGGTCAAAAGGATTAGAAAATTAGAATCTTAAATAAGTCGAGAGACATTTGAGCATATCATTGATAAAGATAGCTTATTATCCTAAACACCATGAGAATCTTGAGTCATCTCTAGTATCTATCATGTACCGTAAGCCCTAGTGAACATAATTCTGGTTATTTCTTAAAATCTTGGTTACAAACTTCAAAATTAAAGTGACAAAGAATCATTTGTGAAACTTAAACCCCCATTTCAGGAAATGTTAAACTATCAGTGAATTAAATTGCAAACGACTTGAGTTCATACCATATTCCCTATGGGATTCGACCCCAACCTAGTTGGGTTTTTTATTGACGATGATCACTTACACCCATTCAAGAGTGTAGTTTGAGCGTTATAAAAAATGGTACCATTTCCAGAGAATACAATTGTAAACTAAAAGTTATGTACGCTAATTGATTGTTAGTTAGGTTTCCTAGATTTAAGTTTATTTTTGGTTTTGTATATTGTAGGTTCCTTGTTGTTTATGCCAAAAACAAGAAGTTTTGGAGAACCGTTATTACCAATAAATTTGGAACCTCAACTGATTGAGAGAATGGCAAAACAACCAGAGGCTGACAGACTGGCAGCCTTGGCCAGGGCTCAAGTGAACGCATAGAACCAGGGTCAACATGTACGTCACCTAAACCATGATGATGAATACTAGGTAATAAAGAATTATTGAATCCTTAAAACCTAAGGCAAGCTGAGCAAATTGTTGTACCAGTGCAGCAAAATTTCAATAGGAACCATCCAGTCAGAGAAAGGTATGGTTAATAGCTTGTCCATTAAGAGGTTGATGATAATGATGAAGGAATGGAAGAAGCAGGTGCAATGGGTGCCATCATTCCTCCACCGTTGGTACTTGGTGCAAACTTCAGTATAACAAGTACCATGATCCAACTCTTGAATCTGAAGGGGTTGTTTGGACGCCTGCCTGGTGATGATCCAAACATGAACTTGGTGAAATTTATCACCATTTGCAAATCTTTTGATAATATGGGAGTCAAGTAAAATACAATCTGGTTGAGATTGTTTCCATTGTATCTATCTGGGGAGGCAACAATGTGGTTAAATGATCTGAAGCCCGATTCTATAGCCAACTGGAGATAGTTTAAAGAGGCGTTCCTAGAATAGTTCTTTCCACCCTCCAGGAGGGTACAGTTGGGGGAAAAAATCAATAACTTGAGGCAGCTCCCAACTAAAGCATTGCATGAAACTTGGGAGAAATTCAAGAAGAAGGTGGCACAATGTCCGAACCATAACATGACGGACTTGTACTTGATGGAGACTATGTATAGAGCTTTTAACTCTGTGACAAATCCAATTGTAGATAATGCTGTAGATGGTTTATTCATTGACCTTTCTTTTTAATATGCTTCTGACATGCTGAATAGAATGACCAAACAGAGTTAGGCTTGGCATACCAGAGATTTTGTGGTAGCTAGCCTAATAATTTTTTGTGGTATGATTGTGGAGAAGCACAAAAGGGATGAGGAGCGAGACTAAGACATGGCCCACTTAAAGATTTAGATGGACTTGCTGACCAAACACTTGCTATTAGGAAGGGCTAAAAAGGTTAAGGCTATGGAATCTCAGTGCACTATTGCTATTGATACAGATGAATAGACAAATTATGTTAATAATCAGGGCGATTTTGAGGCAATAGCCAAGGGAATCAAGGTTGGAACTTTTATGACAAGCCTGATTATTAAGATAGGGACCAAGGAAACTAGAGAAGAAATAATGATAGGAGTGGTTTGTATGTTTCTCCTGGAAGTCGGGATGTTGCACCAACTAGATCTGGCAAGATGTCCATAGAGGACATGATGGAAAAATTATTGAAGGGATTTGAGGCTACCAACTTGGGGTAACCACTATGAAGAGTGAATTCTCTACCCCGAGTCAGTTGGTTAGTTAACACTTCACTTTTATCAAGAAGTTGGAGCAGTAGATGATCCAACTTTCCGTAACCTTGAACCAGAGAAAAAGTGGTACTTTACCTAGAGATACAATTTAGAATCCGCAGAATAATGGCTTATGTATGGCGATTACTGCTAGGAGTAGTAAGATCTTACTCGGCCCTTCTGTGGGCAAATCTGTGGATGGGGAGATGGTTGTTGATGAATTTGGAGAAAGAAAACCAGTGGAGTCTGAGAAGCTAAATAGTTTTGTTAATACTTTAGAAAAGGAAAAGGAGAAGAAAGAGGAAGTGGTGTTGAAATCTATCCTTAGACCACCATCTTTCTTTCCTCAAAGATTGAAGAAGAAGGTTGATGATACTAAATTCAGCAAATTCATGGCCATGCTCAAGCAATTGACAATTATTGTTCCTTTGGTTGAGGCACTTGAGCAAATGCCAGGCTATGCAAAGTTTATGAAAGACCTTGTAACCAAGAAATGAAAGGTTAACCATGAACCAAAGGACAATCTTCTCCATTGTGGTGCTATCTTTACAAAGTCTTTAGTGCAGAAAAGGGCAGATTCGGGAGTGTTTACCATCCCAGTATAAATTTAATACCACTAGCTGGGTACAAGAAATTGGGTTTGGGGGATCCTACCCCAATAAATATATAGTTGGTAATGTCAGATAGATCTGTGAAGCAGCCTGTAGGCATACTACACGATGTTTTGGTAAAGGTAGCCGATTTTGTTCTATCTGCTGATTTTGTAGTCCTAGATTGCGATGTAGATTTTGAAGTGCCCATCATCTTGGGTAGGCCACTACTTGCAACTGGGAGAGTGCTAGTAGACATGGAGTTGAACGAGCTAAAGTTTAAGTTTAATGACAAAGAAGCACAGTTTAAAATTTACTCATCCATGACTTAGCAACATGAGATGAGTATTTTCTCAATCGTTGACGTCTTCTATGATGATGATAAAGGGGTATCAATAGGTTGTCTTGATGAAGTTGGAAGTAATCAAGATACCTGAGTCGTGCCACGACATTAAATCAGGCGCTGCATAGGGGCAACCCATGACACCCGAGATTGATCCATTCTAGGTATATTCTAACCCTTAGTTAATTTTTCTTTGATTTCGAGTTAAGGGTGAAGGGTAGTCTGTTGTTGTAATATATTTTATGGTAACTAAGAGAAATACAAGTACAGAAAGTAGTTGACATGTGTTTGATTGATTTTTAAACACCTCTCCAATGTTTTGTTCACAAAGACTGTGTGAATTATATTTACTTGTGACCATTGTGAATCTTGTTGTGGCATTAGTTCTAGCTGCTTAATGATCATTGCTGAACAATTACATGAACTAGATAAGTGGTGACCTGCGATATACTTGTATGCCATGTGTGTGTGAGCAACTACTTAATTCCCTCTATATGCTAATGCCAGAACTTGTCTGGTTAGTCTTACCATGGTTTAAGGATAGGGGTTAGGAAAGGATAATAGTCCGTTTTGTTGATTAACCCACTTTTAGCCTAAATACCCTACCCTATGTGCATTATATCCCTTGATCCCTGTTTTGAGCCTAATTATCCCATTTCTTCCTTATGACACCTTTCACCTTCCTATTTGTACCATAATGAACCTGTTTGGCCCTGGTTCTCCTTGGACACTGTGCACCATGACCTAGGCAAATAGCCTAAGTTGAGGGTGGCTATCATAAGGGTGCATGGTGTAAGATAAGTATGAAGAAGGGTAGAATAAAGAAAAAGAAGAATAAAAGTTAGGTTCTATTCTAAAAAAAGGAAAAAAAAAGGCACCCAACTTGAACATGTGTGATCAATAGAAAAGAAAATGAAAAAGAGGTGAAAAAGTGAGCCCGAAGAGAGTAGTGTAGTGTCAAGGAGGCATAGTCACTTTAAATGACCTTGAATATCATACCATCCCCAGCCTACATTATAGGCCTAAAACAAGTCCTATAGTGATCCTAGCTGGCCTATCTAAAGGTCTTGGTAATAGAAATAAGGGCAAGCCTATGGTACTTGGCATAAACTTATTGGAACTTTGT
The DNA here is from genome assembly GCA_030864225.1 of Capsicum baccatum var. pendulum. NCBI lineage: Eukaryota > Viridiplantae > Streptophyta > Magnoliopsida > Solanales > Solanaceae > Capsicum > Capsicum baccatum. Next base: position 31,350,021 of record CM061561.1, read on the forward strand.
TTTGAGAGTGAGAGTCTTTTGATGATCCCCACATTTACATTTTTGGTTTATTATATGCGAGGAGGGGGATTTCTTTGTTGTGAGTTCACAATGGTATTGTTGCCAGCTACTTTCTTGTTTAGATAGTGCAGCAATGGTATATGAATGGTTGTTGTGGCTAAGATTGATGCTATCGCTTGAGTCCTTTGTATTATATTATTTTTCTTCACTGACATACACAGTTAGTTTTAATTGGATTGACCTTGGAGATGGTAACTATGTTTTGAGCTTAAAAGAGAAATTTGGCGGCTGAATATGCTATGTATTCTCTTAGTTGGGTTGAGTTTCTTGAGGACAAGAAATTGTTTTAAGTTGAGGGTGTTGATGTGTGAGCAATTGCTAACACATTTAAGACCTTTAACCAAGAATAATTGTGAAGTCTTAAGCAACTTTTGTCATTTTTTGATTTGTTTATGTCTGATTTTATAGTTTAAGCTGATGGGATAGAGAACCAACAAGAATGGAAGCAAAAAAGTTGAAATTTGAAGAGAAGTGTGGCTGACGACATCTGTGATATGTTGTCAGCCCTGTGATAGGCTATCACAGTTGTCATCAGACTTAACCAGAGATTTGTCATGAGTTAAAGTTGTGATGACACTTTGTGATAAGGCGTCAGAATGGTGATAATGCGTCAAGAGCGTTGTCAGCCTTAAACAGAAGATGGAAGTTAAAGACAGTTTTGTGACAACATCCATGACATATCATCAGGCTAGTGATAAGGCATCATCGTCATCTTCAGCCTTAGGCAGCGAAAGTCAAAAGTGTAGAGGAGTTGACGATATCCATGATAAACCGTCATCTCATGATAAGCCATCACGGACGTCGTCATCTATTCCGAGAAAAAACTGTAACTTTGATTTTATTTCCTTAATTAGGTTAAACTATTTAAAACCTGGTTTTAGGTTTTCAGGAATTATTATTTTTTGACTCATGTTTATTTGAAAAACATACGATATTTCTCTCTCGCTAGTTAAAATATTTTGGGAGTTTTGTACCGTGGTTTAATTCAAGTTATACTTCTTGATTTTCATCATCGTTGTAAGTTAATCTTCTCACTTATGAATTCAATTCGTGTACTTGTTCCTTGTATCATGAGTAGATAAACTCCCTTAACCTGAATTATGGGATCTAGGGTTAGGTCATGACGATGTGCTAAGCACTCAAGATTTAATTGGTGTTAGGATTTCTTGACAATTCTAAGATTTTAATTAATGTCTGTTGGTTGCAACTAGTACACATACCTACTTTGATTTGCTTGAGAAAGAAATCATATATAGTAGGAAGTGAATTATCAACAGGGACTCAGAAATACTTCGTTTAATAATCAGCGCTATAATAAGGTTAGTTACCCAGAGGTATAATCTCGACAGTGAATAGAAATTCCCTAAGTCTGGGAGGATTAGGAAATTAGATGCTTAAATAGGTCGAGAGACATTTGAGTATTTCATCGATAAAGATAGCTTGTTATCCTAACTACCATGAGAATCTTGAGTCACCTCTAGCATCTTTCATGTACCGTAAGCCCTAGTGAACATAATTCTTGTTATTTCTTAAAATCTTGGTTACAAACATTGAAATTAAAGAGACAAACAATCATTTGTGAAATTTAAACCCCCATTTCAGGAAACGTTAAACTATCAGTGAATTAAATCGCAAATGACTTGAGTTCACACCATATTGTTGTGGGATTCAACCCCAACCAAGTTGGGTTTTATATTGACGACAATCGCTTATACCCATTCAAGAGTGTAGTTTTAGCGTTATTAAAATCCTAGTTACAATGTTTCGGCCATAGGCCTTTCTCACAAGGGAGAAATGTTCTTCTTACAACTTTTAATATCCATAAACATCTAAGACTAAAAACCCTAAGAGGTTCTATATATAGTGTATTACAAATTAGAATACAAAATAACCACGATACTTAAGAGTGAGGTTCCCATCAAGTGTAACTTAGGGGCTGTTTTTAGTGCATTTAGGCCCTCTTTCACACTTTACTTGTGCACTTCCTTAGACAAATTCAATACGCACTAGTTATCATCTATCCTTGTGGTTGTACTCATATCATCATCCCCTTCTTGAAAAGGATTTGACCTCGAATCCGTACTTTTCCAATTAAAAGAAGACAAACAAACACACATCCTCATGATATGAGGGGTTAGGGTTAGCAAAAATAACACATCAACATGCTATGCCGAGGTAGGACAAATTTGTAGTATAGCCATGGGTTCTTTGTTTTAATCATGAAAAGATTAGTACAATTGCTACAAAGTATGTGGCTTAGACAAGCATCAAGACAAAAGTAAAATAGGCCGAAAGTCATCCTTTCCAACCCTAAGATGGTACCGAGATCAAATGGAAGAATTAGCCGAGGCTAGCCCTTCATTCCCCTAGAATGTCAGTCCCACATTCATACACAAAAACATTTTCATACACATGATCTCTATGAACAAAACTAATCGCAATGCTTTTACCACGCAAGATGTTCAAAGAGTCATGCGCATTATCAAGATCAATTCTATAGACACCATCACTAACTTGCAAATTTTTAAGCATTTCATTCACATGCTCAAGTAGTGAACTAAATTTAAGATTTAATTGATCATCATAGACACCAAGAGTACTACCAAGAGTACTCATATCCGAGACTACACATTCGTTGCCCATAAGAGTAATATCATCTTCCAAGAAGAGATTTCCATATTTAAGAGGAATATTGTCACACCATAGTGGTTTAGCGTATTGGATATAGCCTTCAATGCAAGCTATACCATCATTTTCACCACTAGGTTCATTAGGAGTGTTTATATCATCTTTAAAAAAAACATTAAACCCAAAGAGAGCATGATCTATCTCACGGACAGATTTGGAACTAGCAAGTATTTCACTCTCTATAAGTTCACTATCAAGTACCAAAGATGTTTCAATCTCCTCTTTACCTTGGTGTGGGTCGGGGCAGCCCACCTCTTCCTTTGGGTAGCTCTCGGCACGAGGTGTTTGGACAAGGGAAGTTGAATTTTGTGGGATAAGTTTAGGTAACAATTGGCGTAGCCTTTTCACGTGCCATTTCATTTCTTCAATAACATCATTGATGCAATCAAATGTGGCATCGATATTAGTGGCAGCCATGGTACCTAAAGTAAAAGACAACAAAAAACAACAAAACAAACTTGTTAGATCAAAATGCCTCACCACACTCTCACTCTCGGTTTTACCTCACACTTGGTTTCATAAGTGTTGAAAGTCGGCTTGTACTTCGTGAGTGATTGAGGGATGAGTCCATCTTTGCCTGGAATAGATTTTATTTGAGTTGACTCAAAAGAAAAATTGTTTACGTATTTGACCCAACAAGACACAACAAATTCACAAAAGATAAAAAAAAAAGCGCACAACAAACGTTAAACATGAATGAACGAACACAAAGACTAACTAACAATCTAGTAGATGAGTACTAGTTTGCCATTAGTATTGGAACAAACAAATGAAACTACGGACCAATAAAAAGAAACTAATAAAATCTGAAATCTGAGCCAAAATTTGATGCATGAATAGTAACTTGATAATGTGGAAGCCACGTATTGGTTGCGCTTTCTACAATTTTTATTTTTCAAAGTCCAAGTCTTGACCAATTTTAATTTGGATTAGTGAAATTTGTTTTAAGGAGGGAAGAATAAGACTTGGAGCCTTTTTTTTGAAGTTTCTCATTTCAAGACTTGACTTTTGTAGTACTTTTTCTTAAAACATGGACCCTTGTTTCATGGGAAAGTGGTTGAGAAGTGATGTAAACTATTTAGTGTGTAGGAAAAGTCTTTGAGTCACAAGTACTACACCTTGAAACTTGGATCTATGTCTTGCAAGACTAACACAATACACACTCTTTTTCTTCAACTTCTAAGATCAACAATCACTTTCTTTGTCAACAACCTATGGAGATGGTGAAGAACACCAAGAACACAAACTTTGAGTCTCGAAGTTCTAAGGTTCAAGTTGGACCTCCCAAACAACAACAACAACTTCCCAAGCTTAAATTCCACAATACAATCTCCACAATACATGTTCAAAACTTGAACCAACAACATATCACACGTTCAAGTCTTGAACCCACAACAACAATACCAACAACAATCAGCCACACTTTGTTCACATTAACAATATCAACATTTCAAGCTCAAATCTAATATATAGACTCAACGTGTTAGTGAGGAACAAAACTAACACTTAGAGACAACAAACACAAGTAAAAATATTGGCCAATACACAACAAAAACATAATTTTTGGCCAAGAACACTAAATGGACAGATTGCTCTTTTTTTTTCTGGAATTTTTAGTTTTTCAACAACAATTTTTTTTGGTAATTTTCTAACAAGAAAGCCAAAGATTGATCTTGCAGGAACAAGATAAAGCCATCATTTGATACCAAATAATATGAGAAAGACAACAGAAGCACGAAAATACACTCCAAATCAGTCCACTAATTTTAAGGATCCAAGGACCTTTTTGGAGACCACTCTCGAATTCACTACAACAACAGTACGAGATAACAATGGTGTATTTGACACCAAAACATCTACCACAAACTAACAAAGAGAGTATCAAGAAAACAATATGAGGAAAAAGATAAACAATAACACAATGGAAACAACAACACACGGTTTTGTACTAGAACAACTACAAAGAGTACAAGAAATGTAAAGATAGATAGATAGACAAAGTGAAGGTATAATCTTAAGAACCCAAGAGCCTATTCCACTCTTGGACCCTTGAAACTACACACTACAAATACCTATCTCTCCGGTGAGCATAAGAGAGACCTCAACCTCCTCTAACACCCAACGTTCCAAGCATGAATCCAACACGAATGATTCCACACTCAAGTTGGAAATCCTAGTTATAATGTTTCATCCATAGGCCTTTCTCACAAGAGATAAATGTTATTCTTACAACTTTCAATAGCCATAAAAATCTAAGACTAAAAACCCTAAGAGGTTCTATATATAGTTTATTACAAAATAGAATACAAAATAACCACAATACCCCTAAAGGGTGAGAGGCCAATCAAGTGTAACTTAGGGGTTGTTTTTAGAGGATTTAGACCCTTTTTCACATTTTACTTGTGCACTTCCTTGGACAAATTCAATAGGCACTCATCCTCGTCCGTCCGCGTGGTCGTACTCGTACAGTAATCATAGTTTCTTTGAGTGAATCTTGCATTAAGCAATGTTGCAGTACGTTTTATGTTCCACTGTATTGATGCTAGCTTAAGTCCATATAATGAATTAATCAATCTACAAACTTTATGTTATTTTCCCTCCTTGAAACCAACTCGCATCTCTATGTACACTTCTTCATCCAAGTCACCTTGTATAAAAGCATTGTAAACATCCATCTGGTACATACACCATCTTTTAGATACTACAAAATCAATGACACTCCTTACTGTAACTATTTTGGCTATTGGAGAGAAGGTGTCATGGTAATACAACCCCTCTTATTGGCTGTACCCCTAAGAAACCAACCTTGCTTTAAACCTTTCTATTTCTTAATTAGCTTTATACTTGATTTTATACACCTATTTTGATACAATAATTTTTTTATCTGGAGACATATCAACCACCTCCTAAGTGTGATTGCCTTCAAGAGCCTCAACATCCTGCTTCATGGCCTCAATCTACCTGTTATCTTTGCTAGCTTCAATGTAAAATTGTGGTTCAACTTTTACTAATAAACTGGACACAAAGCTTTGGTATCTTGAACTAGTGTTAGCCCAAGACAGATAATTTGCAAAAGGATATATGGTTCCTCTTATTTTCCCTAGTGAAGCATAGTCCATCAACCAAGTAGGTTGTTTAACAACTCTAGATGATCTTCTTAGAGAAACTTCTATAGGTGATGAGGATGAATCGGATATTTGAAGAGTTGTGAGTATTCTCATCATGTATACTATCAGGATTATATAGTGACATATCTTCATTTTGTGCATCATGAGACTAAGCATCAAGATCTATATAAGTATCTACATCTGCATCTGCCTTAGTATAATTAGGTGAACTCTGCGTGAGAAAATCTGCAGGTGATTCTGAACTTGGTTCATTTACAAAAGAGAATGAATCTTTCTTGAACACCAATCCCTGGTGACAAACAACTTGTTAGTAAACCAATGTAGTAATATATAACCCTTCTGAGTAGTGGAATAATCTATCAGTACTGCACTCTTAGCCCTTTCGGATAGTTTATCACTTTTTGGTAGCACTGAAGGATAACACTTTCATCTAATTACCCTCAAGTGTGTCAAGGATGGAACCTTGCAGAATAATATCTCATAAGGACTTTGCCTTCAGATGACGATGGTAGTATTTTAATGAGATACACAATAGCCTTAACTTTCAATACCCAAAACATAATAGGAATCTGTGATTGAAACTTGATTGCTCTTGCAACATTTAGTATTTGTCTATGTTTTCACTCAACCACACCATTTTGTTGTGGTGTGTAGGGGCAGCTACTCTGGTGAATTATTCTCAAGTAATGAAACAACTCTCTACATTTAGAATTAACGAACTCTATCTCATTATCTAATCTAAGGATCTTTATCTGAGCCCCAAACTGATTCTGAATCCTAGTAAAGAAGTTTTAGATGGCTATAATACACTCAGACTTTAATTGTAACTTATGCAACCAAGTATATCTGCTATAATCATCAACAACAGTTAAAAATAATATTTATTGTCAACAGTAGGTGCCTTATAGTCCCCCCAAAGATCCAAATATACAACATCAAAGCATTTTGTAGCTCTAGAAATACTGCTAGGAAAAACTAGTCGAGTTTGTTTAGATAATGGACAAACATGACACTTATTCAGAATGTCCACATCACTACTATGTCTTATTAGGCTGAGGGTCTTTAATGCATCCCAACCTCATATTCCATAGATTGGAATCATCCATATCTTTTTCTGAGCTTGTCTTTGATGAGCCACGTTGTTAAATGTTCCATTTACTCCACATACATTCTTAAAGATGTATAGCACTCATTTTTCCTTACCAATCCCCTTCACCTTGCCCCTATGAAGGTTCTGAAATACACAGAAGTCAAGGTAGAATAAAAATCTATGTGAACACATGGAATTTCATCCCTTCTATTACTTCTCCGGTATGAAAATCTGCACTATGTTCTTAAAATTATATTATGAGTATGTAGATTTCAATCTAGGATTTTGCTGGAACTTTTAGTGGGATGAATTATTGTTGTGTTTTAATATAATTTAGCCTTTGAATTTCTCTGATTGTTCAATTACGTTCTTATTTTGATTTGTTAAACGACCATAATTTAGTTGCTCCTATTTTTTTATGTATTTCTCGAGAGAGAATTCATATAGGTATTTTTTGAATAACATCATTCCTTAGGTATATGAGAGATTTATACTACAAGTTTAAAGGTGGGTTTAGAGATAGCAAAACCTTGATGTTATCGTAGTGAGCTGTATGAAAGTGTAACTAGCGTAATTCAAGAAAAATATCTCTTGTAAATTATCATAATGTAATACCTTGTGCTTTTCTAGTTCCGTTTAGCTCCTATAATGTCAAGGGTCAACTTAAAAAATGAATAACTCTTGATACATGTAAGATTCTCCATATTTAGACCCACCAATGTGATGATAATTGGCTTAGCTTTCCAATATTACCAATTTTTCCTTAATTTGATACTCGATTGAGAAGTTATGGTGTTTTTAGTAAAACAGTATCGCATTTTTATAGGCACCACATCTAGTGAAGGCTAAATGGTAATTTTCCAATTTCCAATGGAACACCTTGATTAGCCCACATTGCGGAGAAGTTCCAATTTATGTTCATCCTTTTTCCAGTGAGGCGATGTGATTTCAGCACATCACAGCGATGAACAAAATAAGGCTTGTCCCTTTTTCCTGTCGCCCAATGCAATTGTATCGCCTTGCACCAGGGGTTAAAATCACGATTGTCCTTTTTCTAGTAAGCCACCATGATAGTGATGTGTCACGATGGTATGTAAAATTGGGATTCCAGTTATGTAAAGTTGATTTTTAAAGGGGTAATTTAGTCTTTTCCCAAGCCCCAATTCGTCAATAACACAAGATTAATCCTATTCTAATCCTATTATGCCATTATTCATCAAATTTCTCTCAAAGAAACCCTAGATATTCAAAATTTAATTCCCAAGAAATCCAAATTCCAAACATTATTTCTCCAAGGAAACTCAAAATTCAAGGTTTGCAATTCATGATAATAAAAAATCCATCTCCAAGAGCATAAATAGGAATTCAAAATCAAGTGTTCTCATCAATAGCATCAATTAAGGTATGTTGAGTTTTTCAACAAGGATAATTCTTTCATCCTTGTGCCCAAAATCAGTTTTAAAGTTGATTTTATATGAAATTACATGAGTTTCAAATTAGGGTTTATACCCAATATTGCGAATTGAAAGATTAAGAGATTTGAAGTGATTTAGATGAAGAATTTCATGTTTATTTTCGTATTTTCATGCTTATTACAGAAATTTCCAGATTTTGAGTTGTATTAAGAATATTTACATTATCAAGAATGAACATTATGATGTTATGACATGAAATTGAAGCATGTGCTATTAAGACCTAGTTGTATGATGATATTTCAAGAATGACTATGCTTTAAACATCCTATGACTAGTTATTTTCAGATTTTAATAAAGATTTGCTCTTTTGAACTTAGCCTAGATATGGAATCCACTTTACAGATTTAGCTACAGTTTACAGTAAATAAATTTACAATAGTTTTTCATGGTAAACCTTTATAATATATTTTAAAAGTGGAGTTCCAATGAAATGAGCATACAGATTAAAGGGAGTAGTATTTAGAATTGAGTTGGGTATGTTCATATTCCCCAGAACTATGAGTCAGCATTGGTTTAGATTATCATATTATTCATATTTCTATATGGATGGTAGATACAGATGGGATCAGTTAGATTAGGTTATACTCTTTGGAAAGAGTATGACACCTCTCCCTAATGTGAGGTTTTCCCATAAGGGAACTAGACGTTAGACACTATGATAGCTCACATAGTGTATGACGGTTAGAAGAACCTCTCTACAAAAAGATAAATCCTAATATTAAAGACTACAAAATAATCATAACAGAATAGCTTTCAGAAACTAAATGTAAAGTGATGTTGGGCGTATTTACATGCCTAAGCACCATAATTTACCTATGTTTTAGCTAAGTTTTGAGGATAAAATATATAATTCTTGCACTTTTAGTCCATTTTCCTTTAAGTGAGCTGACCTATGTGATTAGCATGTTTTTCAGGTATTAATAAGGAAGATTTCAGCACTTTGTGGACCTGTGGGCAGCAAAGGAAAACTGCACATAAGAGGGAAGGGAACTTTTGAAAGCTTGTGGACTGAATGTTATGCATGGAGAATTTGCCCCGGGAAAAATTAGTATTTCTAAATACTTAGGGATGCAACAGTAACTTAGTAGAGAAGAATGTTATAAAAACCTTATTGCTGAATTTTTCAGCATCATTCGATCATTATCATTCGACATTATTCATTATTCAGTTTTTAGATTCTGTAATAGTCTTGGAAATAGAGAAAATGGCTTAGACTTGGGTAACGGCTAGAGGTAAAAACGTCATTCTCTAATTGATGCCAAATCATCCACATCGTGATATTGTTCTAGTGTTGGTATGATGATGATGTCTACTTTGATTTTCGTTGTATCCATGAGTAGCTAAACTTCTCGGTTAGGGTTATGAAAACCTTGTAAGATACTATCTATTAACTATGAGTTTGTGAATTCTTGATGTGTTATGCTACTTATATCATTACTCTCTTCATTTTAATTGAATTCTCATGGTTCCAAACATAGAGAATATGCCAGTATAGCATTAACTTGTTCGATAGAAAAGTTACATGTTTGGAAAAGAGAGTATGACAAGAAAATAGGGTTTTCAACCTCTATTTACACGTTAATGCCTTAACCGGATTAATTTCTTGGAGAATTTGTACCATTTATTATACACTTTAGGCTCGAGAGAGTTAAAGTGAAATAAATCCTTGATGGTTGAGAAACACTTAGATTTAGAATTAGAATACGATTCTCTATAAGTGCATGCATGTCTAAATTCTGCGTTACTCATAGTTAATAGAGAAGTAGAAACTTCAAGGCGGACATAACCCTAACTTATCATTCTCTGTGATTAAATCTGACTACACAAATCTTCCATCGTTACTTTGATAATATTAGTTCACGCCTAAACCAATCCCCCCTTTTTCCTTAGAATTTTTGACCAACAGTCTACTAATAATTGCAACACTTAGTGACCAGAGTATTCCCTGTGGGATTCGACACCCAACCCAGTTGGGTTCTATATTTGACAGCGACCGCTTACACTTTCTCACGAGAGTTATAATTTGGGCGTATCAAATTTTGGCGCCGTTGCCGGGGAATACAGTTGTCAACTAAGTTTGTGATAGTTAATAGACCCTTTGGTTAAAGATTCTCGAATTTTACTTTTTGTTTGTTGTTTTTGTTTTGTTCAGGTTTGGTAGAGTGCATGCCAAATATACGAAGTTCTGGTTAGCCATTGTTACCGATAAATCCTGAACCACATCTTATTGGCAGAATAGATTCACAACAAAACCTTGAATGTATGGCTGCTCAATAGGAGCAGGCTAGATTAGCTGCATTGGCAGCTGCTCAAGTACATAAACAGAATATTGATAACCCAGGCCGGGCAACAAATCCTTATGATGAGGACCTGGGTGATGATGAGTTACTGAATCCTAGGTGTACAGATGAGGTGGCGGTACCTGTGAACAGGAGAGATCGTCAAGCTATAATGACACCTGAACACCGAGCTATGCAGGCTCCTTTTGATGATGATGATGACGATCTGGATGGGGCTGGTGCCACAGGGGCTATTATTCCTCCACCCTTGGCACCTGGAGCCAAGTTCAATATCACTAGTACCATGATTCAGTTATTGTAGCTCAAGGGGTTATTTGGTGGACTTACAGGCGATGATTCGAATATGCATTTGATCAATTTTATCTCAACATGCAAGTCGTTTGACAATCCAGGAGTTGGACAAAATACAATTCGGCTGCGCTTATTTCTATTATCTCTATCTGGAGAGGCAACTTTATGGTTGAACGGGCTAAATCCTGACTCTATTACTAATTGGAGGCAACTGAAAGACGCTTTCCTAGAAAGATTCTTTCCGCCATCCAAGAGGGCCCAATTAAGAAATGAGATCAGCAATTTTCAATAGCTTCCAACTGAATCTCTCCACAAAACATGGGAGAGGTTCAAGAAGAAGCTTATGCGATTCCCAAATCATCAGATGACCAATATCCACTTAATGGAAATATTATATAGGGCTTTGAACTCGGTGACTAAGCCAGTGGTTGATAATGCTGCAGGTGGGTCATTCGTGGACCTTACTTTTATTGAGGCAAGTGATATGCTGGATCATATGACAAAGCAGAGTAGAGCTTGGCATACCAGGTATTCTGAGGTAGCAAGCTCTACTGTATCTATTGGCATGACTGCAGAACAGAGACGAAGAGAAGAGGAACGTGACTAGGATATGGCTCATATGAAAACGCAGATGGATCTTCTAACCAAGCATTTGTTATCAGGGAAGACCGAAAAGGTTAAGGCCCTTATATCACAGGGAAGAGATGACTCCGATTCTGAGAAGGAAGTGAACTATTTGAACAATCAGTTGGGGTTTCAAAGGCAATACCCAAGGAAACCAAGGTCAGAACTATTATGATAAATCTGGATACAAGGACCATGATCAAGGGAGTTGGAAGAATAAGTCTGACAGGAGTGGTTTTTATGTTCCTCCTGGAAATCGTGAGGCTGCGGCGTTTGGCTCTGGGAAGATGTGCATGGAAGATATGATGGCTAAGCTGTTAAAAGGAGTGGAGGCAACCAACATGGGAGTAACCGAGGTAAAGAATGATTTTTCCTCAATAAATCAATTGATTGACTTGCATTCCACTGCAAGAAAACAGCTGGAACAACAACTGAGTCAACTTTCGACGGCATTCAATCAGTGAAAGGCTGGCACTTTACCTAGTGACACTGTGCAAAATCCAAGGAATGATGGATCATGTATGGCTATTACTACCAGGAGTGGTAAAGTATTGGAAAATCCATCCAAAGGCAAGCCGGTTGATGTTCATCATTGTAGTACGATTGCCACGAGATCTTTAGTACAGAAGAAGGCAGATCCTGGAGCTTTCACTATTCCTTGCACGGTTGGATCTTTGGATTTTGCTAAGGCATTGTGAAATTTAGGGGCTAGCATCAATTTGATGCTGCTATCCATTTACAAACAGTCGGGGTTGGACGATCCTGCACCAACCAATATGCGGCTCGTGATGGTAGATAGGTCTGTTAAACAACCTGTTGGTATCTTTATGATGTATTGGTGAAGGTTTCTACCTTTATTTTTCCTGCAGACTTTGTTATTTTGGATTATGAGGTGGATTCTGAAGTTCCCATAATCTTGGGTCATCCTTTCCTCGAATAGGAAGTGTGCTTATTGATTTACGAGCCAATGAGCTTTTATTTTGGATGAATGACGAAGTGGTCCGTTTTGATGTATGCAAAGCAATGAAGCAGCCCAAAGATAAAAATGTGTTCTCTTTAACTGATGTTTATTATGAGGATGAGAAAGAAGTATCTATAGAGAAGCAGCTTACTGTTGAGCCATTGGCTGCTGTACTTTTGAACTTTAAGCTTGAGGATGTTGAAGAATATGAAGAAACCATCGGTGCTCTAACAGGAATGGGATTATATTCTCATGACCCTAAGAAGATGGACCTTGATCTTAAGAATCGACCTTCACCACCAGCGAAACCATCCATTAAAGAGCCACCAGTGCTAGAATTAAAAGAGCTCCCCAGTCATTTAAAGTATGCATTCTTAGGAAGTAGAAATACACTTTCAGTTATTGTTGTGGCCGATTTAGGTGAGTAGCAAGTAGCGGTTCTCATTTCTATTCTGAAGAGGTACAAGAGAGCCATCGGTTGGACTATTGCTGATATAATTGGTATCCCTCCTGGGATATGTATGCACAAGATTCAGCTTGAGGAAAATTGCGTGCCCATAATTGAGCATCAACGGCGTTTGAATCCACCTATGCAAGACGTGGTGAAGAAAGAAATTATTAATTGGTTAATACAGGGGTGGTGTACCCAATCTCAGACAGTAAATAGGTGAGTCCGGTGCAATGTGTACCAAGAAAGGGGGCATGACAGTAGTCACAAATGAAAAGAATGAGCTAATTCCACTCAGACCGGTCATAGGGTGGAGAGTGTGCATGGACTACCAAAAGCTGAATTCGTGGACGCTAAAGGATCACTTCCTAATGCCATTCATGGATCAAATGCTTGATCGATTGGCAGGGAAGGGATGGTTTTGTTTCTTAGATGGTTATTCCGGATACAATCAAATTTGCATTGCTCCTGAAGATCAGGAGAAGACCACTTTTACATGTCCGTATGGTACGTTTCCCTTCAAACGAGTGCTATTTTCGGCTATGTAACGCACCTGCCACTTTTCAATGTTGTATGATATCCATTTTCTTTGATATGGTCGAAGACACCTTGGAGGTGTTTATGGATGACTTTTCGGTTATTGGTGAGTCCTTTGAATCATGCTTGGCAAATCTGAGTATGGCTTTGCAGAGATGTGTCGAATTCAACCTGGTGTTAAATTGGGAGAAGTGTTATTTTATGGTTAAGGAAGGCATTGTTCTTGGTCATAAAGTCTCCGAAAGGGGAATTGAGGTTGATTGAGCCAAGATCGATTTATCGAGAAGCTTCCACCTCCAATGTCCGTAAAAGGGGTTCGTAGTTTTCTCGATCATGTAGGTTTTTATCGAAGGCTTATTAAGGACTTCTCCAAAATTTGCTAGCCAATTATGCAAACTTTTGGATAAGGATGCAAAATTTGATTTTGGTGAAGAATGCTTGAAGGCATTTGAATGCCTCAAAGGAAAGCTAGTTAAAGCTCCTATTATTGTAGAACCCGATTAGTCTCTACCTTTTGAAGTTATGTGTGATGCAAGCGGGGTAGCCTTGGGTGTTGTATTTGGTCAGAAAAGAGAAAGGCTATTTCATCCTATCTACTATGCGAGCAAGTCTTTGAATGGAGCCCAGAAGAACTATACCGTCACTGAACAAGAGCTTCTAGCAGTTGTTTATGCTTTTGAAAAGTTCCATGCTTACTTGTTGGGAACCAAAGTAGTGGTTCATACAGATCATGAAGCACTACGATATCTAATGGCAAAGAAGGATGCTAAGCCAAGGCTAATTAGGTGGGTGTTACTGCTTTAAGAATTTGATTTCGAGGTAAAAGATAGAAAAGGTTGCGAAAACCAAGTAGCTGATCATCTATCTAGACTTGAGAGTGAGCACATAGTGCAACCTAACCTTGACATTGATGATGCATTTCCTGACGAAGAGATCCTAGCCACTATGGTGGAAGTCTTACCGTGGTATGCAGACTTTGCGAACTACGTGGTAAGTAAAGTGATTCTTGAGCATCTCTCCTTTAATCCAAAGAAAAAGTTCATGCATGATGTGAAACACTACTTCTGGGATGAACCGTATCTTTTTCGACGGTGTGCTGATGGTGTTATTAGGCGATGCATCTAAGATATGGAGGTGCCTAGTATACTGGAAGCAAGTCATGCTTCCCAAGTTGGGGGTCACCATGCAGGTGATCGAACGGCCAGGAAGGTACTCCAAAGTGGCTATTGCTGGCCTTCATTATTCAAGGATGCCTACAATTTTGTGAGAAGATGTGATCAATGTCAAAGGCAAGGTGCTATCTCAAAGCACCATGAGATGCCTATGTCTAAAATACTTAGGGTAAAGTTATTTGATGTCTAGGGCATTAATTTCATGGGCCCATTTGTGAGTTCGTTTGGAATGAAATATATCCTAGTTACTGTGGACTATGTATCCAAATGGGTCGAAGCAGTCGCACTAGCTGATAATAAAGGTAAGCGGGTTGTAGTGTTCTTAAAGAGAAATATCTTCTCTCGTTTTGGGGTACATCGTACCATCATAAGCAATGGAGGATCACATTTTTGCAACAAGTTGTTCAGAGCCGTATTAATAAAATATGGGTTTAAGCAACACAAGGCAGCTACACCTTACCACCCACAAACTAGTGGGCAGGTAGAGGTTTCTAATTGGGAGATCAAGCTGATCCTTGCTAAGACGGTGAATGCCAGTAAGAAAGATTGGTCTAGAAAGCAGGACGATGCCTTATGGGCATATAGGACTGCGTTTAAGACACCAATTGGCATGTCACCGTACCAACTAGTTTATGGGAAGGCTTGTCACTTGCCAATTGAGCTAGAATATAAGGCACTGTGGGCATTAAAGCGGCTTAACCTGAATTGGGATGATGCTACGAATCTGATATTGGACCAGCTGAATGAGATGGATGAATTCCGTTTACATGAGTATGAAAGAGCAGATCTCTACAAGAAAAGGATAAAAAAGTATCATGATCAGAATATTGTCCAATGAAACCTTCAAAAGGGTGATTTGGTACTTCTTCTCAACTCCAGACTGAAGCTATTTCCAGGTAAATTGAAGTCTAAATGGTCTGGTCCGTTCAGAATTAGCCACGTCTACTCATCTGGAGTAGTGGAGTTAGAAAACAATGATGGTGGTGTCTTTAATATGAATGGCCAATGAGTGAAGCCATATATTGGTCCACCCAACTCGATAAAATGTATAGTCACCATATATCTCGATGAAGTCTGAGTAATCGAGATAACTATGTCGTGCCAGGACAATAAATCAAGCGCTATATGGGAGGCAACCCATCATTTTTAATCAGTTTGTTTCACTAGGATTTTTTTTTGATAAATAAAAGTTCAAAAAGATGAGTCGAGCTACGACCAAAACTAAGGCGCTCGGTGAGAGGCAACCCATCCTTCTAATCATTTTTATTGTTTTTGATTAAGTGTAGGTGCAAGACGTACAAAGGAGGAGATTAGTCCCAAATTTTGATTTGAAAGTGAGCCATGCTAAAGGTGGTAAGTTAGGAATAATGGAGCAAAGGCTAGAGGATAGGCATTACCTATGCCAATCTAGGCAACGAACAAGGCAATACCTATGCCAATCTAGGCAACGGACAAGGCAAGGTCTATACCAATGTAGGCGATACTATAGGCGCTGCCTATGACATTGCCTATGCTCACTGCCTCACATAGGCAATGCCATAGGACCCGCCTATGCCAATCTAGGCGATAGGCAAGGCGCCGCCTATGCCAATCTAGGCAATAGGCAAGGCGCCGCCTATGCCTATGTAGGCAAAGCAAAAGGCACCGCTTATGCTAAGCATATGCAAAGCAATAGGCGCCGCCTACTGATCCTTTTTTGCCATCTAACCCTATTGTCCATGGATCAAACCTGACCCATGGCTTAGCCTTTAAATAGATCCTCAACCTTAGAATATTATTCCATTGTTTGCTCATGATAGGCGTCACCCAAGCTCCCCAATTCTCTCAAAGTTTTCTTTTTGCTCATCTAATCTTGCAAGCTCATCTTCCCAAACCATCACCAAGTAAGTTATTCTTTTATATTCCGTTGTTGTTGTAATACTACGTTTATAAGGGTTTGTTAGATTTTAAAATGGTTGGTGATAAGAATATGATTGGTTAGTTATGATGCATCTAGTTGAGTGAAAGGACTCGTGTGGGTGTTCTTGACTTTACTCCGACTTGTATTTGATTGGTATTCACTGTCATATTTTTATGGAGTCGAATTTGTGAAGCAAATGCATGATCTTGAAAGTTGTAAGTTTGAATGTTTGAATGACTCGTTCATCGAGGTACTGATTATGATTAACCACAAGCATAAGGTGGTGTGATTATTCCTATGCAATAAGCTGATAAGATCTCTATGTGGTAGTCTTGTTCAAAAAGTGCATTAAGCCATTGAAATAGAGTTGGAAAAGATAGTCAAGATTACATGAAAGTATGACTATTCTAAACATGTTGTTGGAAAAGATAGTCAGGATTACATGAAAGTATGTCGATGAAGTCAGAGTAATCGACATCACTCAGTTAATTAGTCTGTGCCAACAAATTAAGTGTGGGGTGGTGCCATAACTATTTGTTGTTCGATTATAGTGAATCTTCCAAGTTGAAACTAATATAACTCTATTGTGATCTCAGGTAGAATGGCCCCAAAAGGACGACAAAGAAAAGAAAAAGTGTCCACCTCACAGAAAGGTCAGAAAAGGTCAAGAAAAGACCAAGCTGAGTCCTCCTCTCTGCAAGTGCCTCGACGTATTTTTGGAATCAAGTGGGTTCTAGAGAAGGAAGGGAAGGAGTGGTATAGGAACAACAAAGTAAAGAAAAATGTTCACGTGGATTTGATGCAAAAGGAGAGTCTAGCAAAGAGAGACCCCCGCATTTTGGCTAAAATCATGGCACTAAACCTTTATTTCATTTTCCGAGATATGGGGGAATGCAATCTTGATCTAACACGCGAGTTTTATGCCAATTGGTCCCCAAAGACTACCGGAAGTGAAGTGAAGATTCAGGGCCAAGTCTTGTAACTGAATGCAGAGTTCTTCAACTCTTTTCTGGGCCTTCCATCTGTGGATCCATCACATATCAAGGAGTTTCATTGCAGACCTCCCTACAGGGCCATCAAACATACACTGTGCGGATCAAGGTCAATGGCACGGTGGATTCGGCTCAAGGATAATGGTTGACACAATACATACCCGTATGCCTCTTTGAATAGGGAAGCTCGCATATGGTTAAGGATAGTCAACTCTTGCTTGATTCTTGGGACACAATATACTAAGATCACACGTGATCGAGTCTGGTTGGTGTACACTTTGATGACGAATATTCCCATCAACATTGGTGCGGTTATACGATCATTAATACGCAAGGCTAGGCTGCACAAAAGGTCCCATTTTAGTTTCGACAATTTGTTGACTGCGTTCTTAAGGAAACAACACATTGAAGAGGAACCCGCGGACCATAAGCTACCACACAACCCGAAGAAGGTTGATCTCACAAAGGTTAAAGAGCCTGAAACTAGTCAAGGCATCAACCTTACCACTGCTGAGAGACATGCTCGAGATGAAAGTTTTTTCTACCATCTATATGGAATGACTCAGTTTACAATGATGAGTGGGGGTCATGTTCCGACTGATACAGAGCTTCAGCAGTTGGACAATGACTACCCGCTTAATAAGCATGGGCGGGCTATGTATGGAGTGGGGGTACATTTTGAGGAACCACTCGATGATGACGTGCCAACTGACGATGATCGCCGACTGACAGACTCAGATGTGGAGGACAACTCTGATGATGATGACTCTGATGATGATTCTGACGCAGGGGCTATAACCCCAGACATAGAAGAGGAGTTCGACTAATCAGGATTTCCTTATTTATTTCCACTGAGGGCAGTGTGTCCCATCTAAGTGTGGGTTGCTGGTATATGTCTGTTGTATTGTACTTCTTTGCCTACATTTATTCTTGTTTGTTTGAATTAGTCATAATTAGTTAGTTAGATTTTAGATTTTGCATGAAATGCATGAAATTGTTCTGATAGATGGCATGGTATTATAACAAGAGTTTGTGCTAAGTCCTTACTATTGAGACATTTAGGCTCTAAGTTGTGACTCACTGTGTTATTGATGGTTTAATTCATTCATCTGTTGGGTCAAGAATCTATAATGATTCCAATTATGTTGACCATGTGCCTTGTGTGTGTGAGGTTATTGTATATTCTTTATTGTGACTGGTGCTAGAACTTGCCTAGTGTGTGTGTGAAGCAAAATAAAGTGTGTGAGTTTAGGAGATGATTTAGGCATTTCTTTGGTAGCCCTGAAATTGTTTACCCTCTTTTTACCTACCTTTGTACATTGTCCTAGTGAACCCCCTTTGAGCCTTTAGCTATTTTCTTTGGCAGCCTCATATGTAGCCTAATCCATTTTTTTCAAGACCATAATTTTGATCCAAAAGCTGCTAAGCGCTTTATATTGTAGAACCAAGTGAGTAAGGAGTGTGGCAAAATAAGAGGAAAATCATAAAAGTAATGCCATGGAGTGTATTGGTACTTGAAAATTTGGTGAAAAAGAGTGACTATCATAGGGATGCTTATAAAAAAATAATATAATAAAATTAGAAAAAAAAAAAGAAAGAGAAAAGAAAAGAAAAAAAATAAGAGAGTTGTATTTTCTCATCTTTGTGTTTCTGATTGAATAACTAATTGGATGAAAAGGGGTTGGTAGATGAAAGGAAGGTAGAGTGGTTGTTAAGAGTTGGTGTAAATGACATATTGTAGTATATTAAAGCGCTTAGGGAACATAGTCACTATTTCTGGCCAAAATAGTCCTACCTGTCCCTTAGCCTACATTACAACCTGTAAAGACCTATTTGATCCTAAGCTTAGCATTCTGATATTAGTAGAGCATTACACTAAGGGCAAGCCTATGGTCATCAGTTGCAATATAAGAATTCTTTGTGAGAGTGAGAGCAAGGAAAGTCTTATACCCATGTTCCACAAAATGCAAAAATATGAGTGATTATGGGTGATATCTTTTGTGAGCACACATGCTTGATGGTTGTTGGATAGTTTTATATGTTTCTTTGTAACTTAACTTGTGGATACGAATTAACTATCCTAATGAGTCTATGTTGCAGGTTGAGTTGTTTCTAGTAGTGATCGAGAAACCTACTCTTTGTTAATGATTGTTGTGTATGTCTTGTTGAACATTTTGTGTTGATATTGTGAAATTCTAGTTAGGTGTTTGCATGGATGTAATATTTTGTTCGAGGACAAACAAAGCTTTAAGTGTGGGGTGGTGATGTTGGGCGTATTTACACGCCTAAGCACCATAATTTACCCATGTTTTAGCTAAGTTTTGAGGATAAAATATATAATTCTTGCACTTTTAGTCCATTTTCCTTTAAGTGAGCTGACCTATGTGATTAGCATGTTTTTCAGGTATTAATAAGGAAGATTTCAGCACTTTGTGGACCTGTGGGCAGCAAAGGAAAACTTCACATAAGAGGGAAGGCAGCTTTTGGAAGCTTGTGGACTGAATGTGATGCATGGAGAACTTGTCCCGGGCAAAATCAGTATTTCTAAATACTTAGGGATGCAGCAGTAACTTAGTAGAGAAGGATGTTATAAAAACCTTATTGCTGAATTTTTCAGCATCATTCGATCATTATCATTCGACATTATTCATTATTCAGTTTTCAGATTCTGTAATAGTCTTGGAAAAAGAGAAAACGGCTTAGACTTGGGTAACGGCTAGAGGTAAAAACATCATTCTCTAATTGACGCCAAATCATCCACATCGTGAGATTGTTCTAGTTTTGGTATGATGATGATGTCTACTTTTATTTCCGTTGTATCCATGAGTAGCTAAACTTCTCGGTTAGGGTTATGAAAACCTTGTAAGATACTATCTATTAACTATGAGTTTGTGAATTCTTGATGTGTTATGCTACTTATATCATTACTCTCTTCGTTTTAATTGAATTCTCATGGTTGCAAACATAGAGAATATGCCAGTATAACATTAACTTGTTTGATAGAAAAGTTACATGTTTGGAAAAGAGAGTATGACAAGAAAATAGGGTTTTCAACCTCTATTTACACGTTAATGACTTAACCGGATTAATTTCTTGGAGAATTTGTACCATTTGTTATACACTTTAGGCTCGAGAGAGTTAAAGTGAAATAAATCCTTGATGGTTGAGAAACACTTGGATTTAGAATTAGAATACGATTCTCTATAAGTGCATGCATGTCTAAATTCCGCGTTACTCATAGTTAATAGAGAAGGAGAAACTACAAGGTGGACATAAGCCTAACTTATCATTCTCTGTGATTAAACCTTACTACACAAATCGTTCATTGTTACTTTGATAATATTAGTTCACGCCTAAACCAATCCCCCCTTTTTCCTTGGAATTTTTGACCGACAGTCTACTAATAATTGCAACACTTAATGACCAGAGTATTCCCTGTGGGATTCGACACCCAACCCAGTTGGGTTCTATATTTGACAGCGATCGCTTACACTTTCTCACGAGAGTTATAATTTGGGCGTATCATAAAGGGTCATAATTTTATTCAGATATTCTTTTATATAAGGCATTTGCTACTAGATTTTAGATTTTTGATTACAAATATAAAAGTGAGTCTTTTCTACACTTAGGCAACATGATTTAAAGACAGAATACAATTACAACTTTTAGAATCTAAATGTTATGACGCACTAGATCTATGCAACATGTTTTCCTATTCATGATTATGATTTTTAGTTTTCAGATATTCCAGCTTATGTGAGTCATCTTCATTTAGTATGCACTCTTATACAAATTTATAATTATATTGAGACATTGATTTACTTGTGCAGTCACCCCTATATACTTAGCAAAATCCAGAAGTACTGATCTTCATATACGTCTATGTGATACATTGTCTCATAATGTAGGTTCTGGTGCTCAGTTTCAGCAGCGTAAGTGATTTCAAGCATCACCATCTAATCCCAACAGTTGGTGAGTCCTCATAGTTCGGGGACTTAGTCTTTCAGTTTTTTAGCTTATTAGTATATTTGATTTAGTATTTTTAGATAGTTCGAGTCAACTGTGGGTTTGTCCCAGTGACTCTCTAGCATTAGTAGTAGAGGTTTATCGGACTACTAGATATGATTCAGATTTTTAGTATTAACAAATCAGACTCTTGAGTTTAGTATTTTTTAGATATTATATTCAGACATTTTCATCTTAGCTCATACAAAATTCGGCATTTTAGCTTGATTTTATACCTATACATCCCCATTATGAGTTTCATATTTAGTAGATGGCTTACAGGGTTAGCTTAACGCTACTTTTAGTTTTGAGCACCATATGACATCTCGAGACCCATTTTTGGGGCGCTACACATAATTACTCAAGAGAGAATTTTGATAAGTAGATGGCTCACAACTAGTATAGAATGAATTTTTGAGATTATAAATAAAATAATGTAATAAGAAGGATTTCAATAATTAGGGAAATCATAACTCTGGACCTCTTTAATATCTTTCCAAATTCATTCTCTTTTGTTGATTAAATTTTAATGATTTATTTTTTATTAGTTAGGTAGTTTAAAGTAAAAATCTAGTCTTTAAAATCAAATAATTTTTCAAACTTACTTATTTATCAATATTCAATAACTACAACTAGGGGAAACCCTATGTATAGTATGATGTCTGTTGGAGCAGTCATTGACCTCGACAGAAACACTGCTTATGTATATAGAAAATTTATATAATATATTTGTGAGCAACCACAAACTATAGGCCTGATGGCTACATTGGTTCTGAAGTGGAAGCTAGATTGTGTTGATGCCTATGGATGATGTGCTATGATTTTACGATACTTTTGACACTTAAAACTTGAGATTTTTATACTTTTTAAGAACTGTCTAGTAGATTTGGATTGTTTGTTTGTTTAGAAAAACAAATATCGATCTCAAAAAATGAAAATGAAACTGAAAAAGTGTTAAGTACTAACTTATGGAGCCAAGGTACGACTTGTAGGGTCAAGGTACGAGTAATACCACGGCCCATACTAATGACCAGAGTTGTGATCCTAAACAAATAAAGTCTAAGTACAATATATGACTATAACTATGAGTCGTATGTACTAACCATAAGTCCATCTAACTCGTACAGATAGATTGTGAGAAGAAAGAGTAGAAGGGTTGAAATTTGGAGTCAGTGGCTGCAAATGGTAGCTATAGGTCATGAAGTCAAGGTAAGAGTCATATTTACTCGTCGTAAGAGTCATAGGAAGAAATATCTAAAAGGGTCCAACTTAGGTCCAATGAAACAATTGTGTCGTATGACTTGTATGATGAAGTCACGAGTCATACATTGGAGAAAAAACCTAGACAAAGAACAACAAAGGACGATTTGTGATTTGAACCTATAAATTACGACTGCATTGTATGATCATAGGTACTACCACGCCTGTAATTTCATTATATTTAGGATAGCTTTTATTTTTGCTTATAAATATCATTCCTAAATTTTCTTTTAAAGGTTACACACTTAGGTAGTGACATATATTGTTTCGATATACACTGTTCTTGGATTTTTAGAGATAATTCATACATTGATTCATGATTATTATGCTTTCTTTGATAATTCAAGATTATAGATTTATTCTTCTTATTTCAAAAGTTTATGTTTATGAATTCTTCTACAAATTCTCATTGTGATTTTATGAACATGTGTAGCTAAATTCCCTAGTGAAATATGATGAATTAATAAAGTGGGTTAAAGTACATAATGATTCTTGAACAATGTTTATGATTGTAGTGTTCTTCTCTTTGTACTAATTGTTTTTTAACTATTGCAAATGCTAAAGATCTCCTTAATTCTTACTTGGTTGATCAAGTGGGTAACGAATGAGAAACGAGATTAATAATGGAGATTTGAGGCTACCAACCATCATCTAATTGCTTGAATCTTATCCAAGGATAGTTAATTTGATATGAAGGGAATGGGTTATTAAAACTAACACTCATAGACTAACTAGGTAACTAGGTGATATTCATCTAGATAGAGGACCAACCATTTAGGTGTTGGGTTCAATTAGTGTGAATGGAAAATGAAGGGAAAGTGTACTCACTTAAGGAAAGTATAATTCTATCACATTTGTGGGAGAAAGCAACTTTCATGTGTTGTTATTAAGAAACACACCTTTAAGTGGATAGTGAGGCAAGAACCATGAGGTGCCTCACGCCATTATCGTCGTCTTTAAATTTGGATTTGTCAAATGATCGACGAGATTAATTTTTAGACAAAGTTTATTTGAAACGTGTAAAAAAAAAGAATAAAATCAAAAAAAAAATTATCTCCATAAAATGCCAGGTAAATACATGTAGAAATGTAGAAACGTTACTCAAAAGGGACACAACCCTTCAAGGAAATGACAAACTATTCTAAAAAGGGATGACTGTTCAGTCGGATGTGACTATTTAGAAAAGACACTGCTTCAGAATGTAAAGACATGACTATTTCAAAGCGGCACACCTTTCCAATGAACCATTGCTTCCTTTTTGAAGGGGCACTTGATGGCTATAAATACCTGCATTTTTTCCACAGATATATACAAAAAAGTTTCAGGATTGAAAACACTCTTCTACTTTCAAAAAAATTCTTTGTGATCATCAGCCATTGAGTGTGTTCGAAGAATCAAAAGGTTTGAGCCATTTTATCCTGGGAGGAAAAATTCTGCAACTTTGGGTACTTGAGGGGAATTAATTCCTTAAGGACACTCCATGAAATCGAAGGACTTGGTTTTATTTCTTCTTCATCTTATTTCTTTAAATAACATACTTCTTTTATATTTCTTGTAGAACTTATGCTGAGGGTGTTAAAACTTCTTAGGTGTTCTTTATATAGTCTTGAACTTGAGTTGAAGTATTTGTGCAAAACATACAGATTGTGTACCCAAAACAATAATCTTAAGGAATTAATTTTTGTAATCTGTATTGTTTGGTTTCTAGAGATTAAAGTCTTATGCTTTCTACTCTGTTTGAACCTAACAAGTGATTTGAAGAAATAAAAACTTCATCACAAGTTAAAGGTCATTCGGTTAACAATTGGAAGATATAAAAAATTCATCGTTAAACTAGAAACAAGAAGTGTTTGAAGTTGCTATAACCTTGTAATTAGTATTTTGATATACTAAAGTTGACTATCCTTTGTGATAGAAAATATGACTACTAACGTTCATGTAACTAATGGTGTGACAAGTGTGGCAGCAAAAATTATTGCTACGACTAGTCGCTCAACTGCGCCACCCGCTATGGCATTAGCGGGAAAGCCCAAAAAAATTTTGGAATAGATTTTAAATGGTGGCAATAGAAGATGTTCTTTTATCTAACAATATTATGTCTTCAAATATATATATCTAAACATGCTCTAGAATTGCCCAAAGAAACTTTGAACACGGAGCGGTTCGTCATAATAGAGGCATGGAAACATTCTGATTTCATATGTAGGAATTATATCCTAAGCAAACTCCAAGATGATTTATACAATGTTTACAGTAGAATGAAGACATCAAAAGAGTTTTAGGATGCGTTGGAAAAGAAATATAGTACTGAGGATGTTGGAACTAAGAAGTTCTTTATTGTAAGATTCCTTGAGTACAAAATGATTGATAGTAACACTGTCGTATATCAAATACAGGAATTGCAAGTTATCATCCACGATCTCTTTGCAGAAGGTATGAATTTAGTGAATACCTTATTTGAACATATCAAAAATCTTCTTAATGTTCACATGAACTTTATTGTAGGTTTGGTTGTGAATGATGCCTTTTAAGTTGCTGCAATAATAGAGAAGTTGCCACCTTTGTGGAAGGACATCAAAATTTACTTGAAAGGAGATGGTAGTCAAAGACCTCATAATGAGGTTGTGCATTGAGAAAGATAACAAATCTGCAGAGAGAAGGTCAAAGAGAAATTCTACAATGAGTGAAGCTAACATTATAAAGAACAACCCCAACAACTCGAAGAAGTGGAAAAAAGCTGGAAAAGAAAGCAATCAACCTAAGAAGAAATTCAAGGGGAAATGCTTCAATTATGGCATGATTGACCATAATTCAACAGATTACCGTGCTCCAAAGAAAGGAAAAAGGAAAGATCAAGAGAATATGGATGAATCCAAGAATGAAATGGATGGTCTATGTACCATGCTTTCTTAATGTAACTTGGTGAGAAATCCTTGAGAATGGTGGATGGATTCCGGTGCCACTTGACATGTTTGTGCCAATAAAGAGTTGTTTATTGTATTTGCTTTGGCTCAAGGAGAAGAGAAGATCTATATGGCAAACTGCGCAACTACAAAAGTTGAAGGTACAGGAAAAATTTGCTTGAAATGGCGTAAGGTAAAGTGTTGACTCTCAACAACGTCCCTTATGTGCTGAAGTTGAGAACTAACTTGATTTTTGTATCATTTATTGAAAAAAATGGATTCAAATATGTATTTGTTTTAGGAAACATTGTACTTAGTAAAGGGGAGTTTTACGTAGGAAAAGGTTACCTCACCGAGGGCCGATTTTGTATGAATGTAACGATAATTGAAATCAATAAAAGTTCTTTTTCTTCTTACTTGCTTGAGTCTAACGAATTGTGGAATGAACGATTAGGATATTTCAATCACAAAACTTTGCAAAAACTGATTAACTTAGAAGTTTTGCCAGATTTTGAGTGCAGTAAATCAAAGTATCAAACGTGTGTGGAATCAAAGTATGCTAAGAATCTGTATAAGTCTATTGAAAAGAATTTCAATCCCTTAAACTTAAACCACACTGGCCTTTGTGATATGAAGTCAACACTATCTCGCGGTGGGAAAAAGTATTTTATAACTTTTATTAATGATTGCACGAGGTATTGTTATGTCTATTTGCTAAATAGTAAGGATGAAACAATAGATGCGTTTAGGCAATATAAAATAGAAGTTGAAAATAAGTTAGAGAAAAAGATCAAAATGATAAGAAGTGATAGGGGTGGAGAATATAATTCTCCATTTGCAGAAATATGCATAGAGAATGGAATATCCATCAAACTACCGCCTTGTATTCACCTTAATCTAATGGAATTTTAGAAATAGAAAACCAAACCTTAAAGGAAATGATGAATGTCTTACTTTTAAGTTTAGATATACTGTAAAACTTATGGGAAAAGCTTTCCTAACAGCTAACCAAAAACTCAATAGGGTGCCCCATAGTAAGACACAATCAATTTCATATGAAAAATAAAAAGAAAGGAAACCTAACTTGAAATATTTCAAGGTGTGGGGATGTCTAGAGAAAGTTCAAGTTCCTATTCCTAAAAGGGTGAAGATAGGACCTAAGACAGTGGACTGCGTGTTCATAGGATATGCTAAAAGTAGTAAAGCATGTCAGTTCTAAGTAAATTAATTTGAACATCTGGATATCAATAAAAATATGAAAATTGAATCAGATAATTCTAAATTCTTTGAACACATTTATCCGTATAAACTAGACATGAATAGTCTAGTGGAAGGTCTAAACGACCTCAAAATGAATCAAGTGAGGATGTACATAATGATGAGAATCCAAGATGTAGATCACGTCAAAGAACATCAACTTCATTTAGATCAGATTTTGTAATATTTCTCTTAGATAATGAGCCTCAAACATTTAAAGAAGCGATATCGTCTTCAGACTCATCCTTTTGGAATAGGCATTTAATAGTGAGATTGATTCAATCTTGAGAAACTATACTTGGGAGTTGGTTGATCTTCCTCCAGAAAATAAACCTTTAGGTTCTAAATGGATCCTCTAAAGGAAAATTAAAGTAGATAGTACTATTGACAAATACAAGGTAAGACTTGCAGTAAAAGTTTTCAAAAAGAAGGAAAACCTTGATTACTTTGATACATACTCACTTGTAATAAGGATAACGTTAATTCGGATGTTAATTGCCTTGGCAGTGATATATGGTCTTAAAATCCATCAAATTGATGTGAAAACAACATTCCTAAATAGAGAATTAGAGGAAAAAATTTACATAGAACAACCTAAGGGTTTTGTGGCTCTTGGTAAAGAAGAGAAGGTGTGTAAACTAGTTAAGTCACTTTATGGACTAAAATAAGCACCTAAACAGTGGCATGCGAAGTTTGAACAAACCATGTTAGAAAATGGGTTTAAGATAAATGGATATGATAAATATGTTTACATTAAAGACACTCCAAATCACAAGGTCATTGTTTGTTTGTATGTGGATGATAAGTTTATCATCAGTAGAGACTTTTATGACATAAATTATATGAAACGAATGCTTCAGACCAAGTTTGAAATGAAATACATTGGAGTTGTGGATATGATATTAGGAATAAGAATCCATAAAACTCCATAAGGGTTGATGTTATCATAGTATCATTACATTAAAAAGGTACTTGAAAAGTTCAAGTATTTGAAATTTGGTATTGTTAAGACTCCATTTCGACGTGAGCTTCGCACTTCAAAAGAATAAAGGTGAAAGTGACTCACAGTTAGAATACACAATAGTTTTGAGATGTTTAACGTATATCGTGAGTTGTACACGAGTAATCCCAATAAAACTCATGGGTGGCAATGAAAAAATTTTTGGGGTATCTTAAATACACTCAAGACTATTCTTTGCATCATAATAAATATCCCGCGGTAATTAAAGGATATAGTGATTCAAATTGGATCACTATATCAAATGAAGTAAAATCCAAAAGTGGATATATATATTTGCAATAAATAGAGGAGTAGTCCCATGGAAATCATCTATATAGACATGCATTGCTCGCTCTATAATGGAATCAAAACTTATCGCATTAGATAAATCCGGTGAAGAAGTTGAATGGCTCCAAAATTTCTTAAAAGATATTCCTTATTGGCCCAAACCATTAGCACCAGTATGTATATACTGTGATAGCCAAGAGGCAATAGGTAGGGTAGGGAGGATGATGTATAACGGTAAATCTTGTCATATAATTTGGATATATAATACCATTATAGAACTACTCTCTAGTGGAATTATCACTGTTGACTATGTGAAGTCTAAGGATAATGTATTTGATCCACTTACAAAAGGCCTATCTAGAGAGAGGGTTGATAGATCATCAAATGGAATCAAATAACAGTGTAGGACAAGTCTCCATGTGAAACACATAGGCTTCAAAACTTAAGAAGAACTTCATTTGGTGTCTCTGGGGTGGATACGACTAGGGGAATGAGTCGTACCCCTCCTCTCTCATATTCTAGGCAATGTGTTGATGGTTATTCACTATCCTAGGTATATATGACCCCCTCCTCAATTATACGAAAGGGTACAAGTCGTACCAAGTAAGTCGTATAAGGTTTGGACTTAAACTTTGAGTGGACTATTTATTATACGATTAAAGCATACGTGTTAGCGGTTGAGTCTTACCCTTTGTATATGAATCAAGGGTGTGTGTTCATACCCTTAATAGTGTAGATGGTCTAGAAAAAGCATAGGGTATGATTGAAGGTACCACTCATACCCTAAGGTACGATTTCTTTAGTGAGTCATACCCTTAGACGGGTCCATTTTAAATCTTTTAACTAAGGACCTTGTGGTAATTTCCTATGCCTAAAACCCTAAGTCCCCTCACTATATATGCATTTGTATCCTCCTAAACATCTATTTTGATGGATCAAACACCCTAAGCACTCTCCCAAACTCATGTTTGAAGAATTGGAGGCTAGGGTTTCAAGGGTGATCTTTAAGAGGCAAAGTAAAGTCAAGACTCTTGGTGAATCAAGTTTTCTAAGGAATGTAACTCTTTCCCTTGATAAATAACTCTAAACCCATGTATTTTGCACTTGTATTAGTAAGTGCACATGGTGATTTTGAAATCAAATGAAAGGGTTTTGTTGCCTAATGATGAATAATGTTGACATTTGCTTAGACTTGTATTTATACAAGTTATTAATGATGATTTGCACATATGGGTGATTTTTAAATGTGTTATAATATGTGAGTCTTGAGTAACTATAATATTAATGATTTCTACCATGAAATTGGTCAATCTAAAGGCGTACACACAAGGTGTTTATGAAAATGTCTAAGTAAATTGTCCAGTCTTATGTTGATGATATTTTGAACTAGGGAAATGGACCAATAATTATGAATAGTTATTAAATGATATTGGAAAGGTATTATGAACCATGTATGGTGAAATTTATGACCTTTTTTGGTGATGGTTAATGAGGGGTTAAAGTCCTTAAACATGAAAATGAACTTGAATTGTGTGTTGAACTAAAGTGTGGTATGAATGTGGTATAAGATTGATAATGAAATGTGAATAGTTTGTAAGGGTCTTGATGACCATAAATTGAATTGTATGATGAATTATATTAAGGAATTGGCCTACATAAATGGTTGACCAACAAAGGCTCCTATGAGGACCATGTGTTCATGTATAGTGTTGAGTTGTCTAAATAGGTTAAAGTCCTTGAGTGTGAATTGAATAGATGATGATGTATGGACAAAGGGTTGGAGTCCCAATGTTGACAAATAATAGTCATAATGTTTTGAGGTTAAAGCCCCTTGCCTAATAAAATCACTTGAGGTTAAAGTCCCTTGTTGTAATGCCTCGAGTTTATACCCCAAATGTTACACGGTGCTCATAATTCCAAGGGCCACAAGCTAACCCATGACTGGTACCTGTTACAATAACTAAATAATAATACTGTAATTAAGCAGAAAATAGGTGAAAACTTGCCATAAGGTTTAAATTGAAAGTAAATACTAAAAATTGAAAAATAAATACTGATACATCTGTCTGAAATACTCTACTCTAAAAATCATCTATTGTCCGAACAAGAAGTTGATGGGACAAACCCCCAACTAACCCCGACTACTAAAAATTGATCAACTGAGATACTGAAACACTAAAATAATAAGTTTGTCCTAGAACTTTGAGTACTTACTAATAAGTCTCTACTGATAGATCAGGCTGCTAAGTATGATCGGGAGCCCGTGTATCTAAAACTATGATATTATACATCATAGCACCAAAAAAAAGGTATGTGTCAGTACTTTGAATGTACTGGTATGCTAAGTAAGGTAGGTTGAGATGCATGGGTTCATATGCATGAACAATACTGACTAAATGACATAAATATAACTGAGTGAGAGTACATGCATGAATATGTAAACTGTAACTGAGATCATGCTAACAATGGATACTGAGTTTTGAATAAATGATTCACTAATATCTAAGTTTATTGATACTGTGTATCTGATAATTAAGTGATTGTATTTGATGGTCCTGATTCTGAAAAGTTGGTCTGAGTTTTATACTGAGCTGAATGACTGTATTCGACAGTCTTAAATCTGTAGAACTGAACTGAATTCTAAACTAAGACTGAAATTGAGATGTGGGAGATAATCATCTAACCAACATACCCTTTGCTGAATGGATTGGGGTCTAACCTGTAACTCTAGTTGGAAGGGTATCAGTACTGTGCCATGGGTAAAGACAAGCTAAGTCACCCTCATCTGGCAGGTGCTCTAAGTAAGAATGGTGGTACCCTCAACTCGCAGGTAGGGCACCTCATCAACCCTCAACTGGTAGGTTGATGTCTCAAACTACGCTGGCTACATAGTTCTGGAATACATAGACTATTTCTATGGATCACATCCTCTACTGGAAGCTGAGTCCCCATCCTTGGGTTCACTCGGTGCTAAATCTTACTCCCAACTGAATAGACACTGAACTGATTCCTAGTTCATACTAGGTTTGACTAAACTGTTACTAGTTATACTATCTCACTAAATTGAACTGATTTCACTGAGTTTAATTGATTGATAGAATTCTACTGAATTCTATTAACTATCTGAATTTACTAAGGTCTAAACTGAATACTTAATTGGACCAGACTGATACTAAGTCTGTTAATTTTTAATCTGAGTTCTGTAACTGATTGAGAGTACTACTGATCGTACTCAGATTATTCTGTAACTGATGCTGGATCTAGGTAATAACCTAAATTGTCAGGTATTAAATACCCCCAGGACTCGATAGCATAAAAGAAAAGCATCACATAACCTTGCATGGCATAGAACTGTACACTTATTCATAATGCATCTATAAAGGCATTTTATCAAACACTTGAATGGCATGAACTAATATACATGCTAACATGATATAATACCACTATTTAATTCATATGAACAACTCATCAAAACTTGGAAAGCGTTGTATATGCACATAGTACTAATCAACACATGAGCATCACAATTTCAACGCTTTAACATAAATTCACCTGATACTACTTACATAATAATTGTTTTTACATAAATCTTGCACTTAGTCATGGTACAGAAATCCAATCAATATTTTAATCATGAATACACTTGAATCCAAATCATGGAAGTCATGAAATCAATTTACTTAAAGTTTAAAAGAGTTTCTTGGACTCCAAGGGTGGAAGGGACCCTTGGATGAACACTAGACATACCTTAGCTATTAAATTCTTAAAGATTGAGGGAGTGTTCTTGAGAATTGATCTTGAAATTGATGTTTTTGGATTTTGTTCATGAGACCAATTTGTGAGAAAAGAGTGTAACTTGCTTTGTGGCGGATGAATTTTGTGTTTTAGGGGTTGGGTCGAAGTGGGGAAAATGTCCCAAATACCCCTATGGATGCTATTTTTAATTACTGAAAATTAGTTTAGCACCACATCATTAACATTAACGTGATGGCCAATGCTCCACGTCGAGTCCGCATCGGTTCACTGGAATTTGCACTGGGAGCTAGGGAAGATATTCATCAATACAGTGCATTGAGATCGCATCGATTCACTGGTTTGAGCTTTCAAATGTGATCCAAACGAAGTGTAAAAAATCCAAAACTTGTTCGGGATACTCACTGGCATTCCTGATCATGATTCAACCTAAAAATCATTACTTTAAGGTCATGAGGGTCGTGAAATAGAGTCGCTAACCTATGAAAGATAAAATAACACTAAGTCTGAATATTTAGCTAAAATTTTCTAAGTCTAGGACCCCTTAACAGGCTTTAAAGGACTAAGTTAAGCTTAGGATTTTGTGGGGTCTTACAATTTCTCCATTTGGGAACATTCATCCTCGAATGAGATTGAATAAGCTGAGAAACACTAATGGACTGAGCTTACACACTGAATATGCATATGTGATGCATGTAACACCTAAATGAACTACTGATAAGTTGAGTTTTCAAACTGAACATGCATATCTGATGCATGAATACATAACTAAACTGATTCGTGAATGCATGACTGAATATGCAACGGTAAAGGATACCAAGTATATAACTATAACTAAACATAGACTAATCTAATCTATGAAAGACTGTTATGTTGAGAATATTAATGAACCTGAGATCGGTTACTAAACATGCATGAATGGGAATATGAGAACATAAATGAGACTGAAACGTGATTCATGAACTGAATATCATAGACTAAATTGAGCCCCTGAATACATGGCTTGCGGATGAGATTGAAACTTGAGGGTCTACTCATGAGTACCCATTATTCCAAACTAGATTTTTTACGTGAAGTGAAACTGAGAGGTTTAGGACATGATAGCTTGGGGTTATGGTGCATCTCCCCCTTGGGACATTATGTCCCTTGAAGAATACTGACTGAGCTGAGATATTAAGAAAAAGCTAGGATAATGCATAGGGCACCTCTGAACTGAGTTGTGACTGAATATCTGGGATCAGAAACTAGGACATGATACATGAACTGAGTTGAACACACAACTACCTAGTTGCTAATCTTGGAATAGTTAAATTCATGAGGCTTCAGATAGTACAACTACATAGAAAGATGGGAAACTAAACCATACAAACTTATCTGCCTGGCTGCTAAACTAAATTATTGGCTTACGAACTAACTTATAATGAAATCTAATACTCGACTGGAGTATTTCCTTAACAATCTTTCTATAGTGTTCTAGTGACTTTACGGAGCAAGGAATATTTGCATGGTCTAAATAAAACATCTGAATAAGAAATAACATCCTGACTAAAATTTTGTAATATGAGGCGAGGTCTACGAATGATCATCTAAGATAGAGTGACTAAGCCTTATGCACTGCAACTATAAATTTTCAATCTTAGACATATTCCCAAATACTCTCTCAACTATATTCTCGACCCCAATACAACACTTCACCTGAGACTACTGTAAATATTTAAATGGGCATTGAATTCAAATGCATAAACATACTAACTTGTCTGATTAACTGAAAGGCTGATAGCTGAATACTGTTCATGTAAGATTGAATTGTACTTAGTCTGGACTGAACTTGTAGAGTATTTTATGTACGAGGTAAGGGCTGACTAGGAAACATGAGATACTGATCATGAATACGGGGAGACTATTTGAGAATGCAATACCAAGCATATAACATAATTCCAAAATAGTCCATAAACTAAGGTACTAAAATACTGATAATTGAATATCAGATAACTATACGCTATGGTCAAGCAAATATGAAACTGAACTGAGTTTATAATTTGATTACTAGACTGAGACTGTGATAAAGCCTGTAACTAAGATGATAACTAAGACTGTAACTGGGACTGTAACTGAGCTCATACTGGAACTAAATACCGAGTTCTGATAACTATGTCATGGAGACTGACATAAATTAAGGATCTGAATAGACACTCAGATTTGATATTTTCTCAACTTATCAGCTCATGAAAAAATCTAATTTCTCTCCCTTCAATGACTAAATACAGCTTCTTTCTAGCCAATTACTTAGTACACTACCCTGACATTCAAGCTTATTCTCATAACTACAACCTCATGTAAAATAAGCAGGCAAAAATCTTTCCTTATCATGAAATATTTACTCTCTCCCATCTAAGCAAACGTTCATCACTACATCATTTTATAAGGAGAGTTCACTAAAGGGTTAAAACATGAAGTCCTGAAGCGTGAATGAATACTATCCCAAACTTGAAACTTAATTGAGGCCTAGAGAATAGAATAGCAACACGATGGATTTATCAAGAGACCTAAAATAAGGATATACATGACATAATCTGAACTTAGCCGACCGTTAGGAGTGTAACATGAGTCTTGGCTACTAGGAATACTATAAAGCATGACATGGGTACATGAGTCATGAGCTGCATGACCTGAGTTTGGACTTTCTATATTCATGAAACATAATTCGTAATAATGAGTGAACTAAAACTCCTATACTTGGAATTGTAAGCGTACATGTTTTTTGCTAATGTGCACAAATATGAGCTATTATCCTAGAGCAGACATGTAAAACATGAATAGATAAGATACCATGATAACTGATGGTTTTTGAAAGTCTAAAGTACGATTCTGAGATGATCAGCGGGTTTATCCTCATTACGGGAATAGACAAGAGTGTCATCTATGTAGACTATGATGAATATGTCCAAGTACTACTTGAACACACGGTTCATCAGGCCTATGAAAGTTGTTGGGGCACTGGTAAGACCAAATGACATGACTAAGAATTCAAAGTGACCATACCGAGTTCTAAAAGCTATTTTTAGAATGTCACATTCTATGACTCTGAGCTGATGGATAGCCTGATTTGAGGTCTATCTTAGAAAAGTAACTAGCAACTTGAAGTTGGTCAAACAAGTCATTGATTTTGGGAAGTGGATATTTGTTCTTGATATTGACTTTTTTAGTTGGTGATGGTCAATGCACATCTTGAGAGAACTATATTTCTTACACACCAATAGAACTGGTGCACCCCACGGGGGAAACACTAGGTCTGATAAATCCCTTATCTAGGAGATCCTTCAACTGTTCTTTTAATTCTTTAAGTTCCGCTGGAGCTATTTTGTATGGTGGAATAGGTATGTTTTGAGTATCTAGAAGAAGGCCTATTCCAAAGTCGATTTCCCTTTCGGGAGAAACTCCAGGAAGATCTTCGAAAAGCAAGTCTGGGACTTTCCATACTACTAGTACTGACTCAAGAGTAGGGGGTTTTGATCTAAAGTCCTGAACTCGAATGAGATGGTATACATATCCCTTAGATATCATTTTCCTTTCCCTAAGGTAGGAAATAAGCTGACCCCTAAGTGTTAAAGTACAACCCCTCTACTCTAGGATGGACTCATTTAGGAACTAAAACTGGAAAAAACAATTTCAACAGTTGAATGAGGCATAATAGGAATGAAGCCAATCTATTCCAAGAATTGCATCAAAATTGGTCATCTCTAATTTGACTAAGTCTACTGAAGTGACTTTCTGAGATTCCATAACCGAACAATTCCTGTATACCCATTAGGCCATAATAGATTTACCTACTGAGGTAGAGACTGAGAAAGGCTCTGCTAAAATTTTTGGGACTGGCTCCAAAGTCAAAAACTACATAAGGAGTTACAAAAGACAAAGAAGCTCCTGGATCTAGTAAATAATAAACATGCAAATAATAAACTTGTAACGTACCAGTGACCACATCAGGAGAAATTTCCTGATCTTATTGGAACTAAAGTGCATAGAGTCTCTTTGGGTGTATCCCACTGGTAGCACTGGAAGTGGCACCCTACTGATTTGGGTGACCAGACTGAGCTGAGGGACTGTTATACCAACTCTGCAAACCTACCTGAGGATATTGACTAACTCTGTTGACTGGCTTTCCACATCTGAAACATACAGCACTGCCAGCTCTGTAAACGCACTGGTGGTTTCTTCCACACTTTTAATAGAGAAGATTTGTTCAGCAACTCTTTGGCCTTGGTGTTCTGGCCCTCTTATTCTTTCTCCTTATTTTCCTATATCTCTTCTTCTCACTCTGTGGAGCTTGAGTCATAGGCCTAGATAGGATTTTAGCCAGCTGATTATTCTGGGCTACTGCCGAATAAGCTAAGGTAATAAAAATAGCTCTAAATTTAGAGTGGGAGACATGTCATTCAGAGGATCTGCCTGAACGGGCTAAGGGGCTGGATGATTTTCATTATTTCTCTCGTTAGCTACTCAGGAAGGCATGTTCTAGAAGCATAAGGAAGAGATGAAATTGAATAAGATTTTTAATTGATCTCATGCTTACTCACACGACATAAGTACTGAAAGAAGGGAAACTTTTCCTAAAACATCTAATAGCCTCCTGTACATACGTGTGGCACGCTACACACCCATGCACAAGACTCTACTAGATGTAGCTTTCTGACTTCCTAGGACTCTGTTGAACCTTAGGCTCTAAAACCAACTTTGTAACGCCCCAATTCTGTACCCCAGATCCTACACGGTGCTCATAATCCTGAAGGACCACAAGCTAACCCATGACTGGTACCTATTGCAATAACTGAATAATAATACTATAATAATGCAGAAATTAGGTGGAAACTCTCCATAAGGTTCAAACTGAAATTAAATACTGAATACTGATACATCTGTCTGAAATACTCTACTCTGAAAACCATCTACTGTCTGAACAAGGAGTTGATGGGACAAGCCCTCAACTAACCCCGAATACTAAAAACTGATAAACTGAGCTATTGAAATACTAAAATAATAAGTTTGTCCTAGAACTTTGAGTACTCACCAATAAGTCTACTACTAATAGATCAGGATTCTAAGTATGATCGGGAGTCCGTGCATCTAAACCTGTGATATAAGACATCATAGCGCAAAAAAAGGTATGTGATAGTACTTTGAATGTACTGGTATGCTAAGTGAGGTAGGTCGAGATGCATGGGTTCATATGTATGAACAATACTGACTGATTGACATAAATATAACTGAGTGAGAGTACATGCATAAATACTTAAACTATAATTGAGATCATGATAACACTGGATACTGGGTTCTGAATTACCGATTCACTGGTATCTGAGTTTACTAATACTGTGTATCTGATAATTGAGTAACTGTATCTGATAGTCCTAATTTTGAAGAGCTAGTTTGAGTTCTATACTGAGCTGAGTGACTTTATATAATAGTCCTGAATCTGTAAAACTAAAATGAGTTCTATACTGAGGCATAAACTGAGACTGTAGGAGGTAATCATCTAACTAAGATACCCCTCTCTAAATGTATTAGGGTATAACCTATAACCCCAGTTGGAAGGGTGTCAGTACTGTGCCATGGGTAAAGACAAGTTGAGTTACCTTCATCTAGCGGGTTCTCTGAATATGAATGCTGGTACCCTTCACTGGAAGGTTGATGTTTCAACCTAAGCTGGCTATGTAGTTCTGGAATACAAGGACTACTTCTAAGAATCATACGCTCTACTGGTAGGTGAGTCCCCATCCTTCGGTTCACTTGGGGCTGAATCCTACTCCCAACTGAATAGACACTGAATTGATTCCTAGTTCATATTGGGCTTGACTAAACTGTCACTGGTTATACTATCTAACTGAACTGAACTAAGTTCACTAAGTTATGTTGACTGATGGAATACAACTAAATTTTGTTAACTGTATGAATTTACTGAGGTTTAAACTGAATACTGAATGGGACCTAACTGATACTGAGTCGATTAAATTTTTTCTGAGTTCTGTAACTGACTAAGAGTACTAATGATCATGATATGAATGAGATTATTTCTTAATTGATGTTGTCTCTAGGTAATCAGCTAATTTGTTGGGTATTAAATAACCCCAGGACTCGATAGCATAAAAGTAAAGCATCGCAAGACTTGTATAGCATAGAAATTTACACTTGTTCATAATGCTTCTATAGAGGCATTTTATCAAACACTTGAATGGAATGAACTAATATACATGCTAACATGCTATAATTCCACTATTTAATTCACATGAACAACTCATCAAACACTTAAAAGGCATTGTATATGCGCATAGTACCAATCAACACATGAGCATCATAATTTCAAGGCTTTAACATAACTTCACATTATACTACTTACATAATAATTGTTCTTACATAAATCTTTCACTTAATCATAGTATAGAAACCCAAGCGACATTATAATTTTGAATACACTTGAATACAAATCACGGAAGTTATGAAATCAATTTACTTAAAGTTTAAATGAGTTTCTTGCACTCCAAGGGTTGAAGGGACCCTTATTCTTGAAGATGAAGGGAGTGTTCTTGAGAATTGATCTTGAAATTAATGTTCTAGGGTTTTGTTCATAAGAGCTATTTGAGAGAAAAGGGTGTAACTTGCTTTGTAGGGGATGAATTTCGTATTTTATGGGTTGGGTCAAAGTGGGGAAAATGTCCCAAATACCCCTATGGATGATATTTTTAATTACTGAAAACTAGTTTAGCGATGCACAGACCGACGTATTGCATCATTGGCATCGATGCGATGGCCAACGCACCACATCAAGTTTGTGTAACTTCACTGAAATTTACATTGGGAGCTGGGGAAGATATTCATTGATGCGATAGGCAATGCGGTGCATCAATATTGCGTTGATCCACTAGTTTGAGCTTTCAAATATGATCCAAATAAAGTGTAAAAAATCTAAAACTTTTCCGAGAACACCCACTGACATTCCTAATCATGATTCAACCTAAAAATAATTACTTTACGGCCATGAGGGTCATGAAATAGAGTCATCAACCTATGAAGGATAAAATAACACTAAGTCTGAATACTTAGCTAAATTTTTCAAAGTCTGGGACCCCTTAACATATTTAAAGGACTGTTTCAAGCTTAGAATTTTGCAGGGTCTTACACTTGCACAATGAGATCTCTTGTGGCTGGAGTGCTTTGCCAAATGAAATGTCTTGGGTTAGATTCCCCTATCTAATATGAAATGATATTAGAGTCCCTTTCCAAATATATGGGCATGATGTTAGAGTCCCTTGTGAAATGTGTAGGCATGAGGTTAGAGTCCTTTGTCAAATATGTGGGCCTGTGGTTAGAGTCCCTTGCCTAAATGAATATGAGTATGTAGTTAGAGTCCCTTGCTTGAATGGATATATATGTGGTTAAAGACCCTTGTCTAAATAAATGTGAGTGTGTGGTTAGAATCTCTTGCTTGAATAGATGTGTATATGGTTAGATTCCCTTATTTAATGAGTGTATGCATGGTTAAAGTCCTTCGTCTATGTTATATATCAACATGGTTAAAGTCCCATACCTAATAAGAATTGTTAAATCTAAGTGTGAAAGGTCAGAGTCCTCCACTTTAGGTCTCATGACTGTCTTGAGAATGTTGTTGACTTGTTTATTTGATTAGCATGTGATATACCTATATGTATGGATAAGGTTATGAATATGGTTGAATATGATATATTGACTTTTTGTTGAGTGATAATGATATTTTATCCTTATCCTTGAGCTACATGCTAGCATTCCAACCATTAACCATCTCCAAATTCTTTGACACCATGTGACATAGGGGTGGGAGCAATATTTTCTCTTCATGCGTACTGATTAGGTGATCGAAGATTTTTGTGCATTGACTTGGGAGTGGTGAGCTTCCTTACTTTGGAAGACATTCCTTCTTGGTATCCTGTCTTTAGACTTAGTCATATTTTGACTTGGTTTGGCTATTGTCGGGCGATTTTCTTAACATATACATTTCTAAACATCTGTTTGTATAGAGGTATTATGGATGATTGTGAACTTGGGTGTATTGGCTAGTGTGCTGATATCTATGAAATATTAGACATTGTTAAGTTATGTAACGCCCTGAGAGTATACCTTAGGCTCCACATGGTGCTTATAGTCTCAAGAGACCACAAGCTAACCCATGAGCTGGTACATGCTGTGAGCACAAGGTAAAACTGGTAACAAAAGATCATATGCAGAATTTAACTAAGGAATGCTATAAGGTTGTAAATCATAGTTCTAATAATGTTTGTAAAACAATACTAATAATACTGATAAATATGGCTAACAATGATAACTAAAGACTGACTAACTGTCTATACTAGTTTGAAAACCCTCTACTGACTTTGTAGCTAATGGGATAAACTACCAACTAGCTTCTACTGAATAGAAAAATACTGAAAAAAAAAATCTAAACTGAGGTAAATAAACCATGTCCCTGAAATATGAGGACTCACCACGGCTATAGTTGATAATCTAGTATGTCTATGCACTATCCGGGAACTGAGCATCTGAACCTATGATATGATGCATCATAGCGCAAGAAACAATTATACGATTAGTACTTTGAATTTACTAGTATGCTAAATGAGGATAGGCTGATGCATGGGTTCATATACAAGAGTAATAACTGACTTACTGAATAACATGAAGTACTGAATAGAATACATGAAATCTAAAATAATGAAAATGCATGACCAAGCATAAAATATGTTCTGAATATAATCTGAAAACTGAAATAGTGAATACTGTCAAATAAATGACTTATATCAGTATGCTATGGTAAAAAAAAACTAAAATTTAATTACTGCTCTAATTACTGGACAGATACTGTGGGAGATATCATCTAACTGACATGCCCCAATGACCAATTTGAGGACTAACCTATGACCCCAGTTGGAAAGGTCTCAGTACTGTGCCACGGGTACTAACACTGGTTGTGTGGATCCACTAATGTGCTGTAGTCAAGCCTAAGATTATTGGTGACTCCTCATATCCTATGTTGGCTATGTAATTCTAAAGTACAGGGGCTACTACTAACAACTCTGCCTATCTGACGGGAAAGTTGTCATCCCTACACTCGCTCGGTGCTAAGTCCTACTCCAAACTGAACTGACTCAGAATACTGAACTGTTTTAACTTTAACTGATTATGATAACTGACTAAACTGATAATGATCATGACATATTTGAAACTATTCTGAAGATACTGAGATTAAGTAAACAGTTATGTTTTCGGATATTCAAACCCCCAGGACTCGATAGAAGTAATATCAAATAATACTAAAACTTTGAGGACATAATGTGAAAATATTTATTCAAAATTCATTCTAATAGGCATTTCATCAAACACTTGATATTCCAGTTTAAGCTATGCATGGGCATAGTTTAAAGCTTGTAGCAATAGCATGATTTAAACATCAACATCACTAATTATGATTTAAATCAGCAAACAACATCATTCAAATGTGTTGTGTTTAGTAACAACAGCATTTTCATGTTAACATGGTATAAAATCAAAATTCATAGGGATTCATGGTTAAAAGTCAGAATAGCTTGTAGAAATCATAACTTTAAATGTGAAATTAGATTCTTGGACTCCATGGGTGGAAGGAACCCATGGATGAACATTTAACAAACCTTGACTGAGGAATTTGTGAAAGTTCTTGAGGGATTTTGTAATACCCCGTACTTTTCCTAGCTTAAATTCATCCCTAGAATGTCAAGAATTTGCTTTAAAGATGAATACCATTTATTCCATGCAGTATTTTTAAGATTTTAACTTTTCATTATGTGAGAAATTGAATATCTTTCCATCGATACCAAATTCTCCTAAATCCAACACTCGGTAAAGAAGTTAGAGAATTTTTAATAAAACAGTGTGCCACCTGGACTCTCAGCGCGTTGCGGAGAAGGCAAAATCCGCAATTGTCAAATTTCAATGGCCTCCACAATAGCCCTGTGTCACGGAGAAGCCCATTTTCCCAATTGTCCCATTTCAATAAGACTCTGCGATTCTGGCGTATATAGCCAAGGGACAAAATAGCAATCCAAGGGACAGCGGTATTGTGGCACACCGTGGTAAGCTCCCAGTTCTCATTCATCCATTTCCAATAAGCCACCACGATTGTAGCGCATCGCGGTGGCAAATAAAATTGGGGAAAATGTTGTATTTTTCAGTT
The DNA here is from genome assembly GCA_030864225.1 of Capsicum baccatum var. pendulum. Lineage (NCBI taxonomy): Eukaryota > Viridiplantae > Streptophyta > Magnoliopsida > Solanales > Solanaceae > Capsicum > Capsicum baccatum. The sequence continues at coordinate 31,392,390 of CM061561.1, forward strand.
CTGACTTGAAGTTTTAAAAGGGATCTTTAGTATTTTCTAAGCCCCAGGTCGTGAAAAACTGATAATTTAACCCATTCAAAGCTCATCATATTCATTTTTCATCTATTCACTCACTCTCAAAAGAAAACCCTAAAGCTCAAACTTTCTCTCCAAGAAATTCAAATTCCTCCATTGATTCTCCAAGGAAACTCAAGATTAAGGATTTACAATACAAGAACTCTAAGAATTCATCCTCAAAGCATCAATAGAGATCCAAGATTCAAGTTTTAGCATCTAAGATCATCAGTTGAGGTATGTGGGGTCTTAACAAGGATAAATCTTTCATCCTTATGCCCAAAAGCTATTTTAATTATTAAAGATACATGATTTTATGTGTTTTCCCATGAATTTAAAGCTAGAGATTATACCCATTATTGTTATATACAAGATTATGAGATTTTCCATGATTTAGAAGGTAAAATACATGATTATGTTTATTTTTCATGCATATTTCTGAAATTTCCAAATTTTAAGATAATTTATGAATGTTTATGTTATCAGCATAAATTTTGAGATTTTTTATCATGAGCTTAATACATGGGTCATTAAACCCTATTTAAATATTGGTATTCAAAGAATTGTTGTGCTATAAGCACCCCATGATTAGAATATTTTTAGATTATTGAGAAAGATTTAACCTTTTGGTCTCAGAATAGATTTGAAATCCACTTTATAGATTTAGATTACTGATTTATAGTTGGTTTTCATTACAAACCGTTACATTACTTTTAAAGTGGATTTTCCTTGAGATTTTGAGCATAAGATTGGGAGTAGTATTTAGAATCGAAATGGGTACGTTACTACAGTTTCATAACCCAAAACTATGTGCCAACATAGGATTTAGATTATTCCTACTTCTACATGGATGATTGAGATTGTGATCAGATTGTTCTATTTTGATGGCAAGGGTAGAACAACCCTAACCTTATGGAGGCTAGTCATGGGACACCATAGATTCTCACATGGTGTACATGTCAGTTAGAAGAACCTCCCAAAAGATGTCCCCCACTTTTAAAAAATGTCTTTTGATTTAAAGCTTTAAGATTAAAGCATATGTATTTTTAGTCCCTCTTTTAGACTTTATCAGAATATAAAAGTTATAACAGTATTGTATTTTTCTCAAATTCCACCATTATATGTTTCCGCGTTGTAAACTTAGTCATTTTATGCGTACTATTCAGTTGCTTATGAGTTATGCCAGTAGAAGGGTTAGCTTTGGATCACTTATGGTCCTAAGCACCATGTGACATCTTGGGATAGATTTTTGGGGCATTACATACTTGGTATCAGAGCACAAGGTTCAAGTGTCCTAGGGTGTATATAAAGTCGTGTCTATTAGAGTCTTATGAAATGGTACGGAGACGTCTGTACTTTTCTCTAAGAGTACGAGGCATTTAAGAAAAGTTTCTCTCCTTTCTTTGAGAGTACGAGGCATCTTTTATCTATTTGTGGGTTACCCCAAAATTCCTCATCTATGTATTATTCTTAAGCTAACATAATTATCAAGTTTCAATTCCTCTCCATATAATGCTCTTAATTTACTAGTAAAAACTTTAGAAGTCACACAAAGGGCTTGAGAGGAGCTCCCTAGTGTGTTAAGAATCTTGCATTGAAATTTTATGTTCTCATCCTTATGAGTTGTTCAGATGAGACCGAATTAGATATGCACTCAGGTTCCTCATTATTCCTTCAGTACAGATATTGCTCATGAGTAGAGATAGTATGAAACTAGATTGTTAAATATAGTGTGCATTCAAGGGTTACTACAAACCTCAAAGTTATGATTTATGAATAGTAGGACCTTATTATAGTTGGAAATAGGGGTATAGAAGAGTAGTGATAAGAAAAGTGAGAGTGTCGATTGATAGAATGTATAGAGATAAACTTGTGCATGTTATCGAGTTGGGTTAAGATATTATGTCCTTGCATGTTAGTTTGGTGGTGGATAGACAAGGAGTTAATAGTTAAGGAGAATTGTTGTTTGCTTGAAGTACAGAAGAATTTATTGATGGTATTTATTGTGTTTGAAAGGTATAGGATATTAATGAAGTGTTTGGTGGTTTAGTATCATTAATATAGGATTCCCTTGAGGTTAAAAAAGGAGTTTAGTTGAAACCTATAGAGCTATAGTAGTAATGATATGTAGAAGTAGGATGTGTTAATGGATTATGATAAGATAGGCCATATGATTAGGATTGTGATCATTATTGTTATTATGAAGTCCTAGTGTACTAGTGTTTCTTGATGATTTATTTCATAGCTTCTTGACGAACATGAATTTTCCCCTTGGTGTGATACAGTGCCATCGTGGTTCTCTACTAGAAAAAGGACGAACGTGATTTTCTTCATCACCGTGACGTGGCCTAATCGCGATAGGACACTGCCTTCCACTAAAAGTGCCATAACTTCTTACTCGTGTATCGCATTTAGGCAAAATTTGTATCATTGGAATATAATTCAATTTCCTACAATTTGGCGGGTCTTGATCTGGAAAATTCTAAGTAGAATAAAATATATACTCATTGCAAGTTGACTATAGCAACATTTTTCTCGAAAACTCAATCGGTAAGGAATATTTTGATTCTTCTAATTGGTGGGAGTTATTTGAGGTCTTAATATACATTAAAATTCACTCATAAAACTGCCAAAGAACTATAATGTACTTTGCATGATCTTGAAACATGTCTCTAATATTGGTTTGGATTTCTGGGGTATTACAAGTTATGACTTCTAGTATTATTTTTGCTATCTTATTATATGGTTGGGATTCACCCAACCCTTGTGATGGATGTGAAGATGATTGGGCTGGGTATTACAAGTTATGACTTCTAGTTCATGTGGGCTTGATATTCCCCTACGACATGGCCCTATTTCGGGGCGTGTCAGCATGGCGGTAACTCTACCTAACAAGTAAGATATCCCAAGAGCTAGGTTCAAGAAGATTAAACAAAGTTGTGACTGACAGGTTTAACATTGTCAATATGCCCAATACATTCTCATGATATAGACAATGTTTAGTAAACAAGGATAAGGCTTATGGTGTGAAGCCTTTTAATGATTATCTAAATTTGGTAGATTTGATCAAATATTTTAATCTATAGTATTGAACATTTAGAAATCACCTATGTGAGGGTGAAGTGGAAGCCTCTTGAAGGAGAATGTTAGTAAAGGCCTATTCTCTAAGCTTTTTTGAAGCCATGTCGTGTTCATGGCTGAAATGAACAAAACCGTGAGAACCATAAATGGTAAAAGGTTGGTTGTGTGACATGTGTTGTCTAGGTGTACATTAAAGCTTGATAGTTTAAAGATATCAAATCTACTGATTGACCGAGTGCATCCGATGCATGTTCACTACGAAAAGTTCAAAGGAAAACTCACTTATCCAAATGCAATTAGTCTTTGCTTGCTGATCACTTACTTATCCATAAAGTTTTATAAAGAGTAGTCATTCCCCATTCATATAGGGATTATTGGGTTCAATGGTGTGAATAGAAAATGGAGGGGAAGTCTTGGAGAAAATGTGTACTCACTTAAGGAAAGTATACCTCTCCCACATTGGTAGGAGAAAGCAACTTTCATGTGTTCTTATTAAGAAACACACCTTCAAGTGGATAGTGAGGCAAGAACCAAGAGGTATCTCACACCGTCGTCATCGTCCCTCGCTCGGCTAGTCTTAAGCTTTGACTTCAGATTAATCCAAAAAATCAAATGAATATTGAAAAACAAGTGGAATTTATTAATCTGAAAAAATCTAAAGAAAATTGAAAAATATTTTTTTCTCCATAAAACTCCATACAGATGCATGCAAAAACACAGAAACGTTACTCAAAAGGAGGCAATCCTTTGAGGAAATGACACACTATTCCAAAAAAGGATTGATTGTTCGATCAGATGTGATTGTTTATAAAAGACACACTATTTTGGAATGGACAAGAATGACTATTCCAAAGTGACACACTTTTCTGATGAATCATTGCTTCCTTGCTGTATGGGAACTTGATGGCTATAAATAACTGTATTTTTTCCATAGATATGTATGAAAAATTTTCAGGATTGAAAACACTCTTCTACATTAAAAAAACTTTTTGTGACCATCAGCCGTGAGTGTGTTCAAAGAATCAGAAGGTTTGAGGTACCACTACATTCTGATTGTGAGCCATTTTATCATGGGAGGAAAAATTCTGCATCCTCAGGTACTTGAGGGGAATTCATTCCTTCAGGACACTCTGTAAAATTGGAAGACTTGGTTCTATTTCTTTTTCATCTTATTTCTTTAAATAACATACTTTTTAATAGTTCTTGTTGAACTTGTGTTGAGGGTTATAAAACTTTATAAGTGTTCTTGATACAGTCTTGAACTTGTGTTGAAGTGTTTGTGCAAAACATACAGATTGTGTAGCTAAAACATATAGTCTCCACTTCCCCAAACTAATTAAATTGATAATTTCTCTTGACGAATCTTTAAAGAGTATTAAAATTTCGTCTTTATCTTGATAAACTTGTATCAAATTAAATTAATTCTCTCTTTGATGTATTGTAAACCGTCATCAAACTTGCTTCTTCATCTTGATGAACTTGTGTTTAGCTATTAGTACACAACAAGAAATTCTAAAGAATATTTCCATGATCTTCATCAAAATAATGATTACCATATTGTCACATGAAAAAGCTGTAAAAAAAAAGAACAAAAAAATACTATTAAAGAAGAATGAAAAAATACAAATGAGTATCCAACAATTCCATAGAAGATAGGTATTTATATATTGATTAACTCATAAGAATTAAGTAGAATGACATTGAGAAGACACGTCATTTAAGTGGAGAATGTCAATAAATGAAATTTTTTATATCTCATGAGATATAATTAAATATATAGTAAATATGACTTTTAATTAATAAACAAATTAATTAGTGAAGGAATAAAGAAAAAAATTCAAAAAAGAAAAAGAAAAAAGATAAATGGAAATGGAGGCCATAGAGGTGTCGCATCACATCATCTATGACCTTTCATTATATTATATATAGATTTTTCATTAAGTGAAATTATTATGTACTACAATAATCAAGCATCATGCATTAGTTATCCATTCAAGTCGTGTTATTTTGTTATGAATTATATAAAAGTTATGTTTTACCAAAAGAGAGTTAAATGAGGATACAATTTTTGGGAAAATTAACTAAATAAATTTATAAGTTTGTTTATTACAAGTTATAGAAAAAAAAATTAGTTTTCAAGTTATAACAACTTTTATTTTTAAAATAAAAGTAGTTAAAAATGATTTTCACATTTTTTTAAAAATATAAAAAAGTAATTACTGAAAAGGAAAATAAAGACTTAATACAAATAATATACAATATTTCTTCCTTAAATGTATTTAACCTTAATTATTGATATCAATCCACCCCCCAAATCCCTCTAACCGTTTTTCTTTTCTCCTAGTTTAATTCTTTCATTAAGAGTTTCCATCTTCATACACTATCTTCTTTTTCTACACGATTTACTTGTTTAAGTAAACCAAATTCATAATTTTCATTTCTTTTATGCAACTGCTGAGAATTATTTTTGTGAAAGAAAAGCAAATATAAGTAATCCATATGTTATAAAAATATAAATTTTGATAATTTGCATTCAATCATTATATATCATAAAGGGAGATGAGATTCGTCAGGTGTGTTACATTATTTAGCAAATTGATATTTTGCAGTAAAACGTATTTATAGAATTAAATAATTTTTTTATGTGTTTCTTAAATTATTTATTGTTAAAATGTTGAATTAAACTATTGTTCTAACTTCATTAACATATATAAACAGTTTATTCTTTCAAACATAATATTCAATCTGTGATTTCATAATTCGATAATGTTTCATATATTAATCATTTTTCATGATCTTGTTATGATTGTTTTGAGTAGAAAAATTTTGATATAATATTTATTTTGCTGATTTATTTTATTTATGTTGAAATTATGAAATATAGTATGTTGAAGTTATGAAATATAGTATGTTGAAATTATGAAATATAGTATGTTGAAGTTATGAATTTTCATATTTTCAAATTATGAAAATTCAAATAATTACTACTAATAAATTATGTAATATGCTTATAGAGAGACCTAAAGATTTTGTTGTAGATGGGATTATATAAGATGCAAATTCAAAGTATATAGGATTGTTTAATGCAATATCAAATAGTTGAAGATTGACATTACCTCAATCCAGATTGAGATTAAGTTTTTGATAAGTGATAAATGTCCACCAATGCTCATACATAATGACACGAGAATAATGGTTTATATAGATTTAAAAAAAAAAGTAATATTGTCAATTTTTTTGTTAAATATCTATTGTATATGACAACAAAATATATGATAATAGATATTAATGAAAATACTAAACAATCTGTTATTTGTGTTGGTATATAAGATTCTACATACAATTGATGTATTCTTATAATTGTTTTAAGTGTATGAAACTAGTATAGTACATAATACAATATCCATGAATTATTTAATAAATTATGTTGAAATTAGCTTATATATTCATTTCATACTTAAGTAATATTTTTTCTTAGTTCTCAATTGATTGAGTTGATATTAAAATTGGCATCAATGAAGTTTCACATATATCACATTTGTATTAAATTAGTTTTATGAACGTGACAATTGATAAGAAAAATTATGGTTTATTTTACATAACCCTTTTAGTGTATGTAATGGATATTACATGAAAACCAATCACCGTAAATATTAAAAAAAAATTAATTGATAATTGTTTGATGTCAAATAATTTTTTGTTGCAGTAAAAAAAGTAATTAATATTAACCATGATTGATATTGGTGTTTGCTTTCTGGCAGAACAAGATGAAGAACATTATATAAATAATACTATGTTAAATACCAAAACTAAACTTTGTTCATACCAACATTCTTATAAAGACAAAGAGTAATGAGCACCAATAAACATCAAATACAATATTCATGTCAAATATTACTAATTGCAGAATCCAAAAATGTATAATTTGATGTCGTTGATATCAAATTTAATACCATCTGATGTGACTTAGTTTATATTAATTTCATTCAACAATGTGAAATACGAAACTAATGATAAAGTAGTATAAGATTATATAAATAATACTTAAATATAAAAAATAAAATTTGTTCATACCAACAATCTTAGAAAAACAAACAATAATGACCACCAAATAATTAAATCAAACTATTAACTATCTTAGAAAAACAAACAGTAAACAGAAAAAATGATTCAATATCAATTTTATACAAATTTAATACAAAAAAAATCAAAATCAAATTATATTAACTTTACAAACTTTTCTTTATTTCTTCGTGTCAACATTCTTATAACTAACTTTTCCAACACTCACATTGGCTGTGGACCTTATATCTAGCATTTTCATGATTTTTTATTTTCGATTTCTTCATTTTATGAGCGGAAATTTCATCTTCAAAGTCAGAATCTGAAGCTTGTTCAACAACAACCTTTTTTCTATTATTAACCATCTTATATTCTTGAACAACAATCTTTTTTTATGCTAAATAGCATTGCATGTTGAGTTGTGGCTGCTTCAAGGATGCTGAATTTTTTGAAACACCTATTTTAAATTAATACCAAGCCTCTAAGTCGCACTTACATAATATGTGCGTACAAAAAAAATGTGAAAATCATAGAAGAAAGTTAAAGAGTAAAGATCTCTTGTGTATGAATACTGAAAATAATATACAAAAAAACATAAAAAACTGTAGAAGAAAGTTAAAAGAAGAGAAAAAAAAGTTGACAAAGGTAAAGAGTTTTTTTTTTTGATAAGATGGAAATGTATTAAATTAAAGTAAAGGGAGTTTCCTAATATGGCTCAGCTACAAAAATAGGGGAACTATGCCCCTGTGAGTTCAAACGTAATGGAACATTTCTATGGAAAGTAGTTCCAGAGGTGTCTTCCCATACTTTCCCAGCAACAAAAGATGGTGGTGAGGCAAAAACTTGCTTCCTTCCATAACATTCTTATGCAAAATCATATTTTGCTAGAGCATCAACGACCCTGTTCGGCTCTCTATAGCAGTGTTGCACGGCTGAAACTCCCAGCTTTTTAATAAATAATCTACAATCAGTAATTAGGTGTTCATATACACGACTACCTTTGTAACGCTCTGAAAATGAGTCCTGAGATGTCACACGGTTCTCAAGACTACGAGTAGTCTCAAGCTAACCCTTTAAGCCTTCTAATAAAGTTGTAACTCATAATACAGGAATCTAAGCATGCAAACCAATACTGAACTACTGAATAATGTATGAACTGAACTAGAATTAACTGAATAAAATGTCTAAAAGTGTTTTCCTAGAAAATCTAAATAACCGACACTGCAAGTCTGAAATGTATCTAATAGTTAGACAAGCCTCTAACACTACTAACTAAAGAGTCGTTGAGGCAGACCCCCGGCTGACTCGACCTGACTAAAAATAACTGAATAAACTACTCTAAAAATATGGAAATCTGATTAACTGGGTCCCCAAACTATGAGGACTCACCAACTGTAGGGATGTAGATATAGATGTTGTAAGACCCCGTGAAAGTTCCAGTTTAATTTAGTCCCATATAGCTTGTAATAAGGGGTCCCAGAATTAGAAAAATTCAGCTAAGTGTTTAGACTTAGAATCATTTTAGCCTTCATAATTGGATGACCAAATTTTCGATCATTACCACCTTAGAATGTCGATTTTTAAGTTGATTCATGATCAGGGATGTCAGTAGGTCTTTTTGGATGAGTTTTGGAATTTTTAGGCAAGTGTAAAGGCATGTTTGGAAGTGCAAAACAGAGGATGCGTGCGATTAGCGTGCGACGTATGCTCCAGTCAACCCTTAGGGAGCATACAATAAAGCATACAGTGCACTTTCTATTCCATAGCTCCAGAGCATACGACGCATGTTCCTAATTTTTCAGCTTTTGATTCAATATATTGGAGGGAAGTAAGGTCTTTTGTCCCACATCAAAACCATGCTAAACACATAATTTCAGCCCCAAATAGCATAGATACATCATTATCCACCTTTATCCTCCCAAGAACAAACCCTAGGTTCATCAAATTCAAGTCCAAGCTTCAAATAATTGCTAGCACCTCTCACAAAATCAACAACCAAGGTATGTTAGGTGTTCATCCTTGGGTTTCCTTCCACCCTTGGAGTTGAAGAACCCTTTTTAAAACTTGAATTATGATTCCAATGCTATGAATTGAATTGTGCTCATGTTTGCGTTATTGTATGGGTTTCAAGTTAAGATCTTTTATGAGTTTCCATGAAATTATGTTAGCATGTGTGTTGAACTATGAATATTTCATGTCAAAACCCTTGAATTTGCAAGATTACATATTGAAGTGATGATGCCCTATATGTTATTCTTCATGAATCACAATCATGCTCCCCAAGTGTTTGATAGAATGTCCATGTAAATTTAATAGTGTAATCATGACCTATTAGCATGTTTTCTCATTCATGTACAAGTTTATAACCTCTAAGTGTTTGACTATATACCTAAATGAATGAATTATGAACAATTTACTATGGTTATGCTTTGAAGATTTGACATGCTTTATTATTGATGCTATCGAGTCTTGGGGATATTTATTACCCAAAATCTAGTTGTTTACTTAGTTGCAATAGTTATAGAATAGTCCTAGTAAAGGTCAAGAACCGTAGTACTCAGTCAGTGACAGAACTCAATGAACTCAGTCCAGTTTAGTTAGTCAACACAATCAGTGCTAGTTCGGTCAAGCCTAGTAAATCTAGTGATCAGTTCAGTGACGATTCAGTTAAGAGCAGGATTCAGCACTGATCAAACCCAGAGATGGGGGCATTTCTGATAGTAAAAGGTTTGAACCTTATTAGAAATCCCTAAGTTATGGAACTACGCAGTCAGCGTAGGGTAAGTTCTCTTTTTCCTAGACTAGGGTCGATTCAATTTTACTTTCACTTATGTTTTTAGTATTATTATTTAGTGCTCACAGAAGGTACCAGTCATGGGTTAGCTTATGATCCTCCAAGGTTTTAGTACCGTGTGACGTCTAGGGTGTAAACTCGGGGCATTACAAACTTGGTATCAAAGCCTAAGGTTCTAAAGAGTCCTGAGGAGTCTAAAAGCCGCATCAAGTAGAGTCTTGTTCATGGGTGTGTAGCATACCACACTTATGGACAAGGGGATATGAGATATATTTTAGGAAAAGTTTCCCTTCTTTCAGTATTCATGTCATGTGAGTGAGCATGAGCTCAAGTTAAATTATCTATCTAATCATATTTTCCCTTCTGTTTATAGAACATGCCTCCCAAAAAAACCAATGTGAGAAGAACTGGGAATCAACCAATACCTCCGCCCGTTTAGGTAGATATCCTAGATGAGCATGTCTCTCACGCAGAATTTAGAGCATCTTTCACCACTCTAGCTCATTCTGTAGTAGCCCGTAATAAATGCCCAACTATTTTACAGGCCAACCCAGTGGCCAATATTGCTGTAGCTAGAATTCAGGACTTTACCCGAATGAATCCTTCATCATTTTTAGGGTCTAAGTCTAAAAAGGACCTACAGGAATTCCTTGACATGGTGCAGAAGATAATAGATATTAGGGGGTTAACTACTAATGAGAGTGTTGAGTTAGCTGCCTATCAGTTACAGGATATGGCTCATACATGGTTTAAGCAGTGAAAGGCAGATAGGGCCACAAATCCAGGGCCTATAGAATAGGAAGAGTTTTCTATGTTTTTCCTAGATAGGTTTTTCCTATTGAATTGAGAGAGGCCAAGGTTTTAAAGTTTATTAACATGAAGTAGGGCAGCATGACAGTGAAGGAGTATTCCTTTAAGTTTACTCAGTTAGCTAGATATGCTCCTCATATGGTAGCTGATAGCAGGTCTGAGATGAGTAAGTTTGTGTCTGGTGTATCTGACAGTATGATCAAGGAGTGTAGGACCGTAATGCTGATTAAAGAGATGGACTTGGCTAGGTTGATGGTCCATGCTCAATCTATAGAGGAGAAAAAGACTAAGGAGAAAGAGAGAAAGAATAAGAGGGACAAAATAGGTAGCTTTAACTTTACTCAGCCTAAGTCAGAGGGTGGTAATCATTCTCAGTTCCTCCTAAAATCTTCAATTTTGGCTTTGTCCGTAGCCAGTGCTCTGATGCCTAAATTCAGAAAAGATAATAAGGACAGGGCGTTAGGCTCTAAATTTCAGGGTAGTGTTAGCAATGCCTAAACAAATCCTCTTTGTTAGAAGTATGGCAAAAACCATCAGAGTGTTTACAGGGCTAGTAGTGATGTATATTTCAGATGTGGCAAGCCAGGTATAGGATTAGAGAGTGTCCTCAAGTGGGTTCACAGAGTCAGTGAAATCAACCCCAGCTCAGTTCAGTTGCCCGTCCCGGCAAGGTGCCGCTTCCAATTCCACCTGTGGACAACCCCCAAACAAGCTCTATGTATTTGAAACCCGACAAGATCAAGAAATTTCTCCTGATATGTTCACTAGTATGTTCCAAGTTTACCATTTATATATTTATGCTTTTCTAGATTCAGGAGCTTTTTTGTACTTTTCAACTCCTTATATAGCTGTTGACTTTGGTGTCAATCTCGAAATCCTAGTAGAGCCCTTCTCAGTCTGTACCCCAGTGGGTAAGTCTATCATAGCCCAGCGGGTATACAAGAACTGTCTGGTTATGGTATCTCAAAAAGTTACTTCAGTAGATTTAGTAAAGTTAGAGATGATAGATTTTGACGTCATTCTCAACATAGATTGGCTCTATTCATGCTATTCTTCAGTTGATTATAGAAATAGAGTTGTTCATTTCCAGTTATCAAGTGAACTTATCTTAGAATGGAAGGGTAGTACTTTATTACTTAGGGGTCAGCTTATTTCATACCTTAAAGCAAGAAAAATAATATCCAAAGGGTGTGTCTATCATCTCTTTCGAGTTAAATATTCTAGATCCAATACTCCTAATCTTGAGTCAGTTATAGTAGTAAGTTAATTTCCAACTATGTTTCTTGAAGATCTTCTCGGAATTCCTCCGGAAAAAGAAATTGAGTTTGGAATAGAACTTTTTCTAGATACTCAACCCATCTCTATTCCACCATACAGAGTGGCTCTAGCTGAACTTAAAGAATTAAAAGAGCAGTTGAAAGATAGATAAGGGATTCATCTGACCAAGTGCCTCCCCGTGGGGAGAAACAGTTCTATTCATGCATAAGAAAGATGGTTCTCTCAGAATGTGGATTGACTACCATCAGTTGAACAAAGTCACAGCCAGGAACAAGTACCCACTTGCTAGAATTAATGACTTATTCAACAAACTTTAAGGTTCCAGTTAGTTCTCTAATATAGAATTCAGATCAGGTTATCATTAGCTCAGAGTCAGAGAATGTGACATTTTAAAAATAACTTTCCAAACCTGGTATTGTCACTTTGAATTCATAGTCATATCATTTGGTTTTACCAATTCCCCAGCAGCTTTTATGGACTTGATGAACCACATGAACAAGCAGTACTTGGACATGTTCATCATAATCTTCATAGATGACATCCTTGTCTACTCCTGTAAATAGTACTACAGACTCTCAGATCCCATCAGTTGTTCACCAAATTCAGTAAGTTCAAGTTTTGGCTAAGGTCAGTAGAATTACTTGTTCATATAGTTTCTGATAATGGCATTAGAATTGATCCTCAAAAGACCAAAGCAGTGAGAAACTGGCCTAGACCTATCTCTCCATTAGATATCAGGAGTTTCTTGGGTTTGGATGGCTATTATTGATGGTTTGTTGAAGGATTTTTTCAAATGGATCCCCATTTCCAGATTGACTCAGAATAAATTCAAGTTATAGTGGTCAGATTCTTATGAGAAGAGTTTTCAAGAGTTGAATACTCCACTCACTACAACCCTAGTTTTGACTTTGCCCGATGCTTTAGATGGGTTTGTTGTGTATTGTGATGCTACTAAAGTTGGTTTGGGATATGTTTTGATGCAGAAGGGTAAGGTTGTGGCCTATGACTCTAGACAGCTTAAGCCCCATGAAAAGAATTATCCCACCCATAATCTTGAACTAGTAGTTGTTATATTTGCCTTAAAGATTTGGAGGCACTATTTGTATGGGGTGCATGTTGTGTATTCATAGACCACAAAAACCTACAATATGTGTTTTCGCAAAAAGACCTGAACTGGCATCAGAGAAGGTAGTTAGAGTTGTTCAAATACTATGACATAAGTGTTCTGTATCATCCAAGCAAGGCTAATATGGTGGAAGGTTCCCTCTGTAGGTTTTCCATAGGTAGTGTTTCTCATGTTGAGGATGGCAAAAAGATATTTGTCCAGGAAATTCATCAGCTTGCCAGAATAGGGATTTGGTTGGTTGATTCAGCTGAGGGTGGTGTTTGGGTGCAGAATAGCTTGGAATCATCTTTAGTTTCTTGGGTTTGGATGGCTATTATTGACGGTTTGTTGAAGGATTTTTTCAATTGCATCCCCATGTCCAAATTGACTCGGAATAAATTCAAGTTATAGTGATCAGATTCTTATGAGAAGAGTTTTCAAGCGTTGAAAACTCCACTCACTAGAGCCCCAATTTTGACTTTGCGCGATGGTTCAAATGGGTATGTTGTGTATTGTGATGCTACTAAAGTTGGTTTGGGATATGTTTTGATGCAGAAGGGTAAGGTTATGGCCTATGACTCTAGACAGCTTAAGCCCCATGAAAAGAATTATCCCACCCATGATCTTGAACTAGTAGTTGTTATGCTTGCCTTAAATATTTGGAGGCACTATTTGTATGGGGTGCATGTTGTGTATTCACAGACCACAAAAACCTACAATATGTATTTTCGCAAAAAGACCTGAACTGGCATCAGAGAAGGTAGTTAGAGTTGTTCAAATACTATGACATAAGTGTTCTATATCATCCAAGCTAGGCTAATATGGTGGCAGATTCCCTCTGTAGGTTTTCTATAGGTAGTGTTTCTCACGTTGAGGATGGCAAAAAGATATTTGTCCAAGAAATTTATCAGATTACTAGACTAGGTATTCGGTTGGTTGATTCAGCTGAGGGTAGTGTTTGGGTTCAGAATAGCTTGGAATCATCTTTAGTTTCTTGGGTTTGGATGGATCTTATTGACGGTTTGTTAAAGGATTTTCTCAATTGCATTCCCCATGTACAGATTGACTCAGAATAAATTCAAGTTATAGTGGTCAGATTCTTATGAGAAGAGTTTTCAAGCGTTGAATACTCCACTCACTACAGCCCAGTTTTGACTTTGCCCGATGGTTCAGATGGATTTGTTGTGTATTGTGATGCTACTAAAGTTGGTTTGGGATATGTTTTGATGCAGAAAGGTAAGGTTATGGCCTATGACTCTAGACAGCTTAAGACCCATGAAAATAATTATCCCACCCATGATCTTGAACTAGTAGTTGTTATGTTTGCCTTAATGATTTGGAGGCACTACTTGTATGGGGTGCATGTTGTGTATTCACAGACCACAAAAACCTACAATATGTGTTTTCGCAAAAAGACCTGAACTGGCATCAAAAAAGGTAGTTAGAGTTGTTCAAATACTATGACATAAGTGTTTTGTATCATCCAAGTAAGGATAATATGGTGGTGGATTCCCTCTGTAGGTTTTCCATAGGTAGTATTTCTCACGTTGAGGATGGCAAAAAGATATTTGTCCAGGAAATTCATCAGCTTGCCAGACTAGGTATTCGGTTGGTTGATTCAGTTGAGGGTAGTGTTTGGGTGCAGAATAGCTTGGAATCATCTTTAGTTTCTAAGGTGAATGAAAAGAAGGAAAGAGATCCCAGTTTAGTTAAGATAAAAGAGTTAGTTAGAGACAAGAAAGTAGAGGTTTTCTCCCAAGGGGGAGATGGTGTTTTGTGTTGTCAGGGTAGACTATGTGTACTATATGTCGATGGCGTAATGCAGCAAATTCCTGTAGAAGCGCATGGTTCACGCTACTCTACCGCAACTTATGGGAAGTCTATTGGTAGAGTGGGATGAAGAGAGACATTCAAATTTTATGGCTAAGTGCTCCACGTGTCAGTAGGTTAAGATTGAGCATCAGAAGCCTAGTGGGTCCATGCAGGAGTTAAGTATTCCTACATAAAAGTGGGAAGAAGTAAATATGCACTTCGTGATGGGTTTGACTCGTACTCATTGTCAGCGTGATTCGATTTGGGTCATTGTGGAAAGGATGACCAAATCAACCTATTTCCTGGCAGTCCATACCTCTTATTTAGTCGAGGACTATGTTAGGATCTATATCAGAGAGTTGGTCAGGTTGCATGGTGTCGCATTTTCCATTATTTCAGATAAAGGTACGCAGTTCACCTCTTATTTTTGGAAATCTTCCAAAAGGGTCTTGGTACCCAAGTTCACCTCAGTACAGCCTTTAACCCTCAGACAGATGGTCAAACAAAAAGGACCATCCTGACTTTGGAAGATTTGTTTAGAGCGTGTGTTATTGACTTTAAGAAGGATTGGATGACCACGTACCTTTGATTGAGTTCCCGTATAATAACAACTATCATTTCAGTACTCAGATGGATCCGTTTAAGGCACTTTATGGGAGGAGATGTAGATCCCCTATTGGTTAGTTTAAAGTAGGTGAGGCCACATTAGTAGGGCCTGACTTGGTGTTTGATGCCTTAGAGAAAGTGCAATTAATCAGAATGATGCTTAAGATATCTCAGAGCCGACAAAAATCATATGCAGATATGAGAAGAAAAGATATCGAGTTTGAGATTAGCGACTTTGTGTATTTCAAGATCTCTCCATGAAGGAAGTGAATAGATTTGGAAAGAAAGGGAAGCTTTGTCCTCAATACGTTGGTCCTTATAGAGTGAATAGATTTGGAAAGAAAGGGAAGCTTAGTCCTCAATACGTTGGTCCTTATAGGATTCTCAGTTGTTTTGGTAAGGTAGCTTATGAGCTTGAGTTGCCTGCAAACTTAGCATCAGTGCACCTAGTGTTTGACGTCTCCTTTCTAAATAAGTCCATTGGTGACCCATCAATTGTAGTCCTTATAGAGAGTATAGATATTCAGAACACTCTCTCTTATGAGGAAGTCCCAGTCGAAATCCTTGATCATCAGATATGCAGACTAAGGAACTAATAAATTCCTTTGGTCAAAGTTCTTTGATGAAATCAATCCGTTGATGGAGCTACTTCAAAAGCAGAAGAAAACATGCGAACCAAGTATCCTCACCTTTTCTCCGCAAACTTAGACTTGGCCTAATGTAACAGTCTTTTTTAGATTTTCTCTATTCCATGTTCATTTATAGTTGCATAACATTCTCATAACATTTATGCATTCATGAAACAGTTCGATCATGTGTCATGTCTCCAGAATTCATTCATACTTTAGTTATGCATGTCAGTGTAAGTACAGTTCCTCTCAGTTCAGACAGTCTCATTCGAGGACGAATGTTCCCAAAGGGGAGATATTGTAGACTCTGTAAAAGTTCTAATTCAATTCAGTCCTATATAGCTTTTAATAAGGGGACCCAGACTTAGAAAAATTAAGCTAAGTATTTTGACTTAGAATCATTTTAGCCTTCATAATAGAATGACCTTATTATCGATCCTTACGACCTTAGAATGCCAATTTTTTAAGTTGATTCATGATCAGGGCTGTCAATAGGTCTTCTTAAGTGAGTTTTGAAATTTGTTGGCAAGCGTAAAGGAATGTTTGGAAGTACAAAATAGTGGTTGTGTGTGATTAGAGATGCACACTCCATTCCATCCATAAGGAGCATGCGGTGCATGCTCCTTTCCATAGTTCCAGAGCATGGGACGCATGCTCCAAAGCATGTTTCTGAATTTTTTAGCTTTTGATTCTGCGTATTAGAGGGCAATAATATATTTTGTCTCATATCAAAACCATCCAAAACACACAATTTAAGCTCTAAATAGCATTGATACATAAATATTCACTTCATTCTCCCAAGAACAAACCCTAGGTTCATCAAATTTAAGTCCAAGCTTCAATCATTTGTCAACTCCTCTCACGAAATCAACAACCAAGGTATGTTAGTTGTTCATCCTTGGGTTTCCTTCCACCCTTGGTGTTCAAGAACACTTTTTAAAACTTGAATTATAATTCCTATGCTATCAATTAAATTGTGCTCATGTTCATGCTATTTTATGGATTTTAAGTTAAGATCCTTTATGAGTTTACATAAAATTATGTTAGCATGTGTATTTAGG
Source organism: Capsicum baccatum var. pendulum (assembly GCA_030864225.1). Lineage (NCBI taxonomy): Eukaryota > Viridiplantae > Streptophyta > Magnoliopsida > Solanales > Solanaceae > Capsicum > Capsicum baccatum. Next base: position 31,409,682 of record CM061561.1, read on the forward strand.
AATCTCTCATGTCAAAGCCCTTGAATTTGTAAGATTACATGTTGAAGTGATGATGCCCTATATGTTATTCTTCGTGTATCACAATCATGCTCCCCAAGTGTTTGATAGAATGTCTATGAGAATTGAATAGTGTAATCATGATCTGTTAGCATGTGTTCTCATTCATGTACAAGTTCATAACCTTCAAGTGTTTGACTAAATGCCTAATTGAATAAACTGTGAACAATTGACTATGGCTATGCTTTCAAGATTTGTCATGCTTTATTATTGATGCTATCGAACCCTGGGGGTATTTATTACCCAAAATCTAGATGTTAACTTAGTTGCATTAGTTATTGAATAGTCCCAGTAAAGGTCAAGAACCTTAGTACTCAGTTAGTGAAAGAACTCTGTGAACTAAGTCCAGTTCAGTTAGTCAACACGTTCATTGCTAGTTCAGTTAAGCCTAGTACAGTCTAGTGATCAGTTCAGTGTCGATTCAATTGTTAGTAGGATTTAGAACAGAGTTAACCCAGGGTATTCCTGCCAGTAGAGGGTTTCACCCTTAGTAAAAATCCTTGAGTTATAAAACTACGTAGCCATCATTGGGTAAGTCATCTTCCTGCCAGACTAGGGTTGATGCAATCACATATACATTTTATGAGTCTTCCTGCCAGATTAGGGTTGACACAACATGGTTATATCCCTTGTCAAGGAGATAAAACCCTTCAAACTAGGGTCACAGGTTGGACCCCAATTCTGTGTATATCGAGGTATGTCAGCTAGATAAACACTCTCACAGTTGTAGTTGCAGTCTCAATATTCAGTAAAGAACTCAGATAGTTCTATAGAACCATGGCTATTCGTTATCAGTTACTTAGCCATCAAAATTTAGTACTTCAGTTCCAGTATAATCTCTCAATCATTAGGATTCAGTTATCAGAACTCGGTTCTTCAATTTCAGTATAATTTAGATAGACATTATTTGTGTAGTATTGCATATTTAGCATGTTCATTAGTTACAGTTTTGTGTGTACTCTCATCCAATCACTTCATGATGTTCATTCAATCAGTTATCATCTCATGCATATGAACTCATGTATATCATCCTACCTTACTTAGCATACTAGTACATTCCACGTATTGATGCATACCATTTATTTGTGTTATGATGTCTCATATCATAGGTGCGAATGCTCAGGGTCCTAACTGTACTTACAAGCTTAGGCTATCCGCAGTAGATTCAGTGGTGAGTCCTTATATTTTAAGGATTGATTTTATCTATATCAGTATTTCAGTTAGCTCAGTAGTTATTTTAGTCGGAGTTAGTTGGGGGTTTGTCCCATCAACTCCATATTCAGGAAGTTAGAGGCTTTAAGACTAGCACAGTTAGTTATTCAATTTTTCAGATGTTATTATCATTACATTCACTTATAATTTCAGTTTTTTGAAAACCTTATTGCATTTTAGTTTTACTTCTACTTATGTTTTCAGTATTATTATTTAGTGCTTACAGCAGGTACCATTCATGGGTTAGCTTGTGATCTTCCAAAGTCGTAAGCACCGTGTGACATCCAAGGTGTAGAGTCGCGGCGTTACAAATGCTCATGGTCAATCACGTTGCTGGAACTGAGCACCTGAACCTATATGATTAAACAATATAGCACATAGACATATATATGGATCAGTACTATTGGAATGTACCGAGCATATGAGGGTGAATTCATAAGTAAAATAATGATGGAATGTATATCTTTCTCATAAACAATGGATTCTAAGTATAAATTGCTTACCTTAGCTTGAGTAATTGAAAGCTGAAATCATAAATCAAGAATGACAAAATATACTATTTGAATATTGTGAGCCACCACACTTAATTCTAAGTCTGTACTTGAAATCTATTTTCAAATCATGCCTGCTAAGCGTAGGAAGGACTCACTTTTTTATTACAAAACCTAAAAGCTGAAGTTCTATAAGTAATGTCTTAAGTAGGACAATATCTGAGTAAATTTGTGAGCCTTTACACTTGGTTTTTTAAAAGTTGTTCTATTATTATGTTTGTAAGACTAAGGTTTAGGGAGGTTCTTATATCTGACATACACAATGTGAAATATCATAGTGTCCAACGTCTAGTTCTCATAAGGGAAAATCTCACATTGGGGAGAGGTGTCATACTCTTAACAAGGAGTATAACCTGAGCTAAGTGATCATAATTTGTATTTGTCATCCATATACATGGGAATGATCTGAATCTGTACCAACATTGGCTCGAAGTTTTGGGGTATGTGAACTAGGACACATACCCAACTCGATGCTAAATACTACTCTCTTTAATTTATATGTTTATTTGGTAGGAAATCCACTTTAAGACTAGCATAAGGGTTTATAATGTAGACCAGTTATGCATCCGTTTAATTTAAACTTTAATAAAACTAATTGTGTGGATTCCATATCTTAGCTGAGGATCAAAGGTCAAATCTTGTTCAAAATCTGAATATAAACTAGTCTTAGGGGGCTTAAAAGCATAATCTTTTTGAAATATCAATACTTATACATAGGGCTCAAATCCCATGCTTTAAACTCATATCAAATCATCACAAAGTTCATACTCCATAATAAAATCTTGAAAATCTTTATTAGTTCTAGGCATGATAATGAAATTCAATTCACAATCCGCAAAATCATGTCACATGCATAAAGATGTGAAAGAAAACATGCAACTCAATATTTAAATCACTTGAAACATCAACATCTTTGAACAATGATAATTGGGTATGAACCCTAAACTGAAATTCATATAATTTCATGTAAAATTCAACTCTAAAACTAGTTTTGGGCACAAGGATGAAAGGGGTATCCTTGTTCATAACTCATATACCTTATTCGATTATTTGAATTCAAAATCTTGAACTTTGAATTCCTAACAATGTTCTTGAAGCTTCTTCTTGAAGTTCTTGAACCCGAAAACTTGCATTCTTGGTTATCTTGAAAAAGGAATGGTGAAACTTTAGATTTCTTGGACTCAAGGTTGATGCTTTAGGGTTTTCTTGGAGAGAAATTGGGTGAATAAAGAGTGTAATATGCTTAGAATAAGGTTAAATCATCTTTTTTCACAAATTAGGGTGAGAGTAATTGACTTAAATGCCCTTCTGAAATTTAAAATCGCGACTGGAGTTCAATTTTGCACCTCGGCGCAACGCGGTGCTATCGCGTTGCATTACTGAAAATGAACGAGTGCGAATGTACACTTTACCATGATGTGGCGCTATCACGTTGCATCACTGTAAACAGACGAGTGCGAATTTTCACTTCACCGTGACACGGCGCTATCACTTACATCACTGAAAATGGACGAGTGTTAATTCGTACTTCACCGCAATGCGGCGCTATCGCATTGTGTCACTGAAAATGGATGAGTGTGAATTTTCACTTCACCGTGACAAGTTACCTGTTCCACCGCGATTTCTAAAGCTACTGTCGTACATGAAAAATACTTTAACTTCTCACCTGGGTATCGAATTAAGGAGAAGTTGGTATCATTGGAAAGCTGACTCAATTATCAAAAATTTGGTAAGTCTTAAGCTAGTAAATAAAACATATATCAAGAGTTATACACTTTCAAAGTTTACCCTTTAGAATCAAACACCAAACTTTTGAGGAATCTAAGGTTCTTGGCTCAACTTGGCTCTAAGTGATTTATTTGAACATTCTTCACCTACTAAACACTTCACACACTAGGAGATGAACTAAACTAGGAAAAATACGGGCTATTAAAACCTTTTGAAAACATATGGATCACTTATTCAGAATTTTTATTGATTACAATAGGAGTGAGGCTCTGTTGATAAGCTAATTTAAGCCCTTCTTTAAAGTCCATTAGCTTTATGTGGTTATTAGAGGCAAACATGAAGCTTTGATAGAAACTTAAAATCCAGTCACCTCTATAATTCCTAATGACCCCCCCCCCCCCCACTCCCCCATGCCACCCTTCCTAGGGTTTCCAATGCATGAACCATCAGTATTGAGCTTGAAAGAGTTGGGGTTAGGGGGAAACCATCCCACACTGATATAGATCTTTGTTGGGGGGTTTATGGTTAGGGGGGAACCATCCCACCCTGATGGAGATCTTTGTTGGGGGGTTTATGGCTGAAAAAATTTTCTATAACTTGTAATTAACAATCAAATAAGCCTATTTAGGATAATTTTAACTTTTTTGATCCGAATTGAGTCCATACTGAGAATTATAGGTGCAAAGAAAAAAGTAATTGATTTTGGGCATATTTATACCCCTAAGAACCATAATTTACCCATATTTTAGGCTAAGTTTCGAGGATAAAATATATAATTCCTGCACTTTTAGTCTCTTTTCCTGTAAGTGAGCTAACCTATGTGATTATCATGTTTTCAGGTATTAACGATGAAGATTTCAGCACTTTGTGGACCTTTGGGCAGCATAGAAAAACTTCACGTAAGAAGGAAGGCAGCTTTTGGAAGCTTGTGGACTGAATGTGATACATGGAGAATCTGTCCAGGGCAAAATCAGTATTTCTTAATACTTAGGGGTGCAGCAGTAACCAAGTAGGATTAGGACAAGGATGTTATAAAAACCTTATTTGCTGAATTTTTCAGCAAGCATTCTTATTCATTGAACTTTGGAGTATTAGTCACATTACAATTTCTATAACTTAAGACAGAGAAAACGTTACAAGAACGACTAGAGAGGAAATCACGTCATTCTCATAAGTGATGCCAATACATACCTATCGTGAGATTGTTATTGTCTTGGTATGATAATGATGTCTTCGTTGGTTTCCTTTACAATTATGAGTAGCTAAACTTCTCTGTTAGGTTTATGAAAGCCTTATGAGATACTATCTATTACTATGAGTTTGTGAATTCTTGATACGTATGCTACTTATATCATTACTCTCTTCATTTTAATTGAATTCTTGTGGTTGCAAACATATAGAATACGCCATTATAGCATTAACTTGTTCGCGAGAAACGTTACATGTTTGGAAAAGAATGTGTGACAAGGAAATAGGGATACCAACCCCTATTTACACATTAATGCCTTAACCGGATTAATTTCTTGGAGAATTTGTACCGTTAGTTATACACTTTAAGCTCAAGAGAGTTAAAGTGAAATAATCTTGGACGGTCGAGAGACACTAGGATTTACCATTAGAATACGAATCTCTATAAGTGCATGCATGTCTGAATTCCGCATTACTCATAGTTAATAGATACGTAGAACTCATAAGTTGGACATAACCCTAACTTATTATTCTCTGAGATTAAATCTTACAAAACCAAACATTCATTCGTTACTTTGTTCACGCATAATCAAATCCCCCCTTTCCGTGGAATTTTTGACCAACAGTCTACTAATAGTTGCAACACTTAGTGACCAAGTATTCCCTGTGGGATTCGACACCCAACCCAGTTGGGTTCTATATTTGACAGCGACCACTTACATTCTTACAAGAGCTGTAGTTTGGTCGTTATCAAATTTTGGCACCGTTGTCGGGGAATACGGTTGTCAACTAAGTTTGTGATAGTTACTAGACCCCTTGGTCAAAGATTCTCGTATTTTACTTTTAGTTGTTGTTTTTGTGTTATTCAGGTTCTGTTCAGTGCATGCCAAATACTCGAAGTTCTGGTCATCCATTATTACCCATAAACCCGAAACCACAACTTATTGGCAGAATGGAGGCACAAAGAGACATTGAAAGGAGGGTTGCTCAACAGGAGCAGGCTAGATTAGCTGCATTGGCCGACGCTCAAGTGCATCAACAGAACATTGATAACCCAGGGAGAGCAATAAATCCTGATGATGATGACCTTGGTGATGATGAATTACTGAACCCAAGACGCGATGATGATGTGGCGGCACCTGTGCATAGAAGAGATCGTCAAGCTAGATTGAGGCCTGAACGCCGAGCTGTGCAGATTCCCTTTGATGATGATAATGATGATTTGGATGGGGCTGGTGCCACAGGGGCTATTATTCCTCCGCCCTTGGCACCCGGAGCCAAGTTCAATATCACTAGAACCATGATTTAGCTATTGCAACTCAAGGGGTTATTTGGTGGACTTGCAGGCGATGATTCGAATATGCACCTAATCAATTTTATCTCTATATGCAAGTCCTTCGACAATCCAGGAGTTGGACAGAATGCAATTCGGCTGCGCTTATTTCCATTGTCTCTATCTGGGGAGGGAACTTTATGGCTGAACGGGCTAACTCCTGATTCTATTACTAATTGGAGGCAATTGAAAGACGCTTTCCTATAAAGATTCTTTTTGCCATCCAAGAGAGCACAGTTGAGAGATGAGATCAGCAATTTGACAGCTTCCAACTGAAGCTCTCCACGAAACATGGGAGAGGTTCAAGAAGAAGCTTATGCGGTGCCCAAATTATCATATGACCAATGTTCACTTGATGGAGATATTATACAGGTCTTTGAATTCGGTGACTAAGCCAGTGGTTGATAATGCTGCAGGAGGGTCATTCATGGACCTTACTTTTATTCAGCCAAGTGATATGCTAGATCGTATGACAAAGAAGAGTAGAGATTGGCATACTAGGGATTCTGAGGTAGCAAGCTCTACTATATCTATTGGCATGACTGCAGAGCAAAGGTGAAGAGAAGAGGAACGTGACCAAGATATGGTGCACATGAAAATGCAGATGGATCTTCTTACCAAGCATCTATTATCAGGGAAGACCGAAAAAGTTAAGGCCATTGTAGCACATGGAAGAGATAAATCTGATTCTGAGGAAGAATCTAACTATATGAATAATCAGGGGGGTTTTTGAGGCAATGCCCAAGGACACCAAGGTCGGAACTATTATGATAAATCTGGAATTAAGGACCGTGATCAAGGTAGTTGGAAGAATAAGACTGACAGGAGTGTTTTGTATGTCCCTCCTAGAAATCGTAAGGCTATGGCGTCTGGCTCTAGGAAGATGCCCATGGAAGATATGATGGCTAAGCTGTTGAAAGGAGTGGAGGAAACCAACACGGGAGTAACTGCGGTAGTAAATGATTTGTCCTCAATGAAGCAATTGGTTGATTCGCATTCCACTTTAATAAAACAGCTGGAACAACAACTGAGTCAACTTTCAGCGACATTGAATCAACGAAAAGCAGGCACCCTACCTCGCGACACTATGAAAAATCCAAGGAAAGACGAATCATGTATGGCTATTACTACCAGGAGTGGTAAGGCATTTGATAATCCATCTAAGGGCAAGCAGGTGGTTGATGATGTAGCAGATAATGTTATTGATGCAGAATATGAAGATGCTGAAGAAGCTGAGGAGTGTGGTAATGATGTCACCCCTAGACGTCTGCAACATAAAAGATCGATAATTGGAAGCAAGATAAAAAGGAAGCGGTGGAGAATACTATTCCCCTTCCACCACCACCTTTTTCTCAGAGACTGAAGAAGAAAGCTGATGATACCAGGTTCAATAAATTTATTACTATGTTGAAGCAGCTGACTATTAATGTTCTGTTGGTATAGGCGCTGGAACAGATGCCTGGGTACGCGAAATTCATGAAGGACTTTTTGAAAAAGAAGCGGGCATTAAGTTATGAGTTGACAGATAATGTTCATTATTGCAGTGCAATCGCTACCAAATCACTAGTTCAGAAGAAGGCAGATCCTGGTGCTTTTACTATTCCTTGCATGGTTGGATCTTTGGATTTTGCTAAGGTTGTGCGATTTGGGAGCTAGAATCAATTTGATGCCACTAACTATTTACAGAAAGTTAGGGTTGGGCGATCCTACACCAACCAATATGCGGCTTGTGATGGCAGACAGGTCGGTAAAATAACCTGTTGGTATCTTATATGGTGTATTGGTGAAGGTTTCTTCCTTCATCTTTCCTTCAGACTTCGTTATTTTGGATTATCAGGTAGACTCTGAAGTTCCCATAATCTTGGGGCGTCCCTTCCTTGCAACAGGAAGTGTGCTTATTGATTTAAGAGCTAATGAGCTTTTATTCTGGATGAATGACGAAGTGGTCCATTTTGATGTATGAAAATCAATAAAGCAGCCCAAAGATATGAATGTGTTCTCTGTAGCTGATGTTTATTATGATGATGAGAAAGAATTATCTGAAGAGAAGCAGCTTATTGTTGATCCATTGGCGGTTGAGCTTATGAATGATGAGGATGTTGAAGATTATGAAGAAACTATTTGTGCTCTAACAGGAATAGGGTCGTATTCTCATGCTCCGAGGAAGCTGGACCTTGATCTCAAAAATCGACCTACACCACCAGCAAAATCATCCATTAAAGAGCCACCAATGTTAGAATTGAAGGAGCTGCCTAGTCATCTAAAGTATGCATTCTTGGGAAGTGGAAACACACTTTTGGTTATTGTGGCGGCTGATTTGGGTGAACAGCAAGTTGCAGCTCTCATCTCTGTTCTGAGGAGATACAAGAGAGCCATCGGTTGGACTATCGCTGATATTATTGGTATCCCGCCTGGGATATGTATGCACAAGATTCAACTTGAAGAAAATTGCATACCCACTATTGAGCATCAAAGACGTTTGAATCCACCTATACAAGAGGTGGTGAAGAAAGAAATTATTAAGTGGTTAGATGCAGGGGTAGTTTATCCAATCTCTGACAGTAAGTGGGTGAGTCCGGTACAGTATGTGCCCAACAAAGGGGGCATGACGATAGTTGCGAATGAAAAGAATGAGCTAATTCCACTCAGACCTGTCACAGGCTGGAGAGTGTGTATGGACTATAGAAGCTAAATTCGTGGACGCTTAAGGATCACTTTCCAATGCCATTCATGGACCAACTGCTTGATCGATTGGCAGGGAAAGGATGGTTTTGTTTCTTAGATGGGTATTCCGGCTATAATCATATTTGTATTGCTCTCAAAGATCAAGAGAAGACAACGTTTACATGCCCATATGGTACGTTTGCCTTCAAACGTATGCCATTTGGGCTATGTAATGCACCTGCCACTTTTCAGCGTTGTATGATGTCCATTTTTTCTGATATGGTTGAAGACACCTTGGAGTTGTTCATGGACGATTTTTCAGTTATGGGTGAGACGTTTGAAGCCTGCTTGACGAATCTAAGTATGGCATTGCAGAGATGTGTTGAATTCAACTTGGTGCTAAACTGGGAGAAGTGTCACTTTATGGTTAAAGAAGGTATTGTTCTTGGGCATAGAATTTCTGAAAGAGGAATTGAGGTTGATCGAGCTAAAATTGAAGTTATCGAGAAACTACCACCTCCAATTTATGTAAAGGGAGTTCGTAGTTTCCTCAGTCATGCAGGTTTTTATAGAAGGTTTATTAAAGACTTCTCCAAGATTGCTAGTCCATTATGCAAACTTTTGGAGAAGGATGCAAAGTTTGACTTCGGAGAAGATTGCTTGAAGGCATTTGAATGCCTCAAAGTGAAGCTAGTTGAAGCTCCCATCATTGTATCGCCTGATTGGTCTCTACCGCTTGAAGTGATGTGTGATGCAAGTGGCGTAGCTTTGGGTGCTGTACTTGGTCAGAGAAGAGAAAGGTTATTTCATCCAATCTACTATGTGAGCAAGGCCTTGAATGGAGCTCAGAAGAACTACGCTGTCACAGAACAAGAGCTTCTAGCAGATGTTTATGCTTTTGAAAAGTTCCGTGCTTACTTGTTGGGAACCAAAGTGGTGGTTCATACAGATCATGCAACTCTGAGATATTTAATGGCAAAGAAGGATGCGAAGCCAAGGCTAATTTGATGGGTGTTATTGCTGCAAGAATTTGATATTGAGGTAAAAGATAGAAAAGGTTGCGAAAACCAAGTAGCCGATTATCTATCTAGACTTGAGAATGAGCACATAGCGCAGCCCGATCTTGAGATTGATGATGCATTCCCTGACGAAGAGATCCTAGCCACAATGGTGGAAGAGTTACCGTGGTACGCAGACTTTGCAAACTATGTGGTAAGTAATGTTATGCCTGAGAATCTCTCTTTTCATCAAAAGAGGAAGTTTATGCATGATGTGAAACACTACTTCTGGGATGAACCATATCTTTCTCAACGATGTGCGGATGGTGCAATTAGACGATGCATATCTCATGTGGAGGTGCCTAGCATATTGGAAGCAAGTCATGCTTCCCAAGTTGGGGGTCACCATGCAGGTGATCGGACAGCTAGAAAGGTATTGCAAAGTGGCTATTATTGGCCTTCATTATTTAAGGATGCCTATGATTTTGTTAGAAGATGTGATCAGTGTTAGAGGCAAGGCGCAATTTCGAAGCACCATGAGATGCCCATGTCTAAAATTCTTGAAGTAGAGCTATTTGATGTATGGGGTATTGATTTCATGGGCCCATTTGTGAGTTTGTTTGGGATTAAATATATCCTAGTTGCTGTGGATAATGTATCCAAATGGGTCGAAGCTGTAGCGCTGGCTGATAATGAAGGCAAGCGTGTTGTAGGATTCTTGAAGAGAAATATCTTTTCTCGTTTTGGGGTACCACATACCATCATAAGCGATGGAGGATAACACTTTTGCAACAAGCTATTCAAAGCTGTGTTGGTGAAATATGGGGTCAAGCAACATAAGGTAGCCACACCTTACCACCCACAAACTAGTGGGCAGGTAGAGGTTTCTAATCGGGAGATCAAGCTGATCCTTGCTAAGACTGTAAATGCTAGTAGGAAAAATTGGTCTCGGAAGCTGGACGATGCCTTATGGGCTTATAGGAATGCATTCAAGACACCAATTGGCATGTCCCCATACTAACTAGTTTATGGGAAGGCTTGTCACTTGCCAATTGAGCTCGAACATAAAGCATTGTGGGCGTTGAAGCGGCATAATTTGAATTGGGATGATGCTATTAATCTGAGATTGGAGCAGCTGAATGAGATGGATAAATTCCGTCTACATGCGTATGAAATATCAGACCTCTACAAGGAATGGATGAAAAAGTATCATGATCGGCGGATTATCCAATGAAACTTTCAGAAGGGTGATATGGTACTTCTTTTCAACTCCAGACTTAAGCTATTTCCAGGTATGTTGAAGTCTAAATGGTCTGGTCCGTTCAAAATTAGCCAGGTCTACTCGTCTGGAGTAGTAAAATTAGAAGACAGTAATGGTGGTGTCTTTAAGGTGAATGGCCAACAAGTAAAGACATATATCGGTCCTCTTGACTCGATAAAATGCATGGCCACCATCTATCTCGATGAAGTCTAAGTAATCGAGGTACCTATGTCATGCCGCGATAATAAATCAAGAGCTACGTGGGAGGCAACCCATCGTTTTTAATCGTTTTGTTTTTCTAGGAGTTTGTTTTTGTTAAGTAAAAAAGAATCCAAAAAGAAGAGTCGAGCCACGACCAAAACTAAGGCGCTTGGTGGGAGGCAACCCATCATTCTAATCATTTTTGTTGGTTTTGAGTAAGTGTAGGTGCAAGACGTATGAAGGAGGAGATCTAGCCCAAATTTTGATTTGGAAGTATGTTATATTGAAGGTGGTAAGTTAGGAATGAAGAAGCAAAGGCTATTGGTTAGGCATTGTATATGCAAATCTAGGCAATGAACAAGCCAAGGGCTATGTAAATCTAGGCAACGAACAAGGCAAGGCCTATGCTATGGCCTAAGCTCTCTGAATGTACAATGCCATAGCATAGGCGACGCCTATTCTCACTTAGGCAAAGCTAAAGGCGCCGCCTATGCCATTGCCTTTGCTCTCTGAATCTACAATGTCATAGCATAGGTGTCACCTATGCCCAACTAGGCCATAGCATAGGCGTCGCATATACTCAACTAGGCAACGCATTAGGCTCCGCCTATACCAAGCATAGTCAAAGCATTAGGCGCCGCCTATCCTTACTTTTTGGTTCCCTAACCCGATTCTACATGGGTCAAACCCGACCCAAGCCTTGGTCTATAAATAGAACCTTAATCTTAGAACAAAACAAACTTATTTGCTCAACCTAGGCGCCGCCTTTACTCTCCAAATATCTCAAAACTTTTCGTTTTGCTCATCTAACCTTGCAAGATCATCTTCCAAGTGCATCACCAAGTAAGTTTTTCTTTGAATGTTCTTGGTTTGTTATGATACATCTAGTTGAGTGAAAGAATACGTGTGGGTGTTTGTGACTTGGTTACAACTTATATTTGATTTTGATCATGGTTGAATACAAGCATGAGTTGTTGTGATTATTTCTATGCATAACTTGATTCGATCTCTATGTAGTAGTCTTGTTCAAAAAGTGCATCAATCCAAACATGAAAGTATATTCAAGATTACATAAAATGGAGTTGGACAAGATAGTTAAGATGACATGAAAGTATGACTGTGCTAAACGTGTTGTTGGAACATATCGCCTATATGTATGTCGATGAAGTCTGAGTAATCGACACCACTCACTTAATTAGTTTGTACCAACAAATTAAGTGTGGGGTGGTGCCACTAATGTTGGTTTGTCGATTAAATCTTCTGAGATGAGCTAACATGAATCTATTTTAATCTCAGGTAGAATGGCATCAAAAGGACGATAAGGAAAAGAAAAAGCGTCCACCTCACAGAAAGGTAAGAAAAGGGGAAGAAAAGAGCAAGCTGAATCCTCCTCGCTGCAAATACCTCGACGCATGTTCGGCATAAAGTAGGTCCTAGAGGAGGAAGGAAAGGAGTGGTACAAGAACAACAAAGTGAAAAAATATGTTCATGTGGAATTGATACAAAAGGAGAGTCTAGAGAAGAGACAACCTCACATTCTGGCTAAAATCACGGCGCTAAATCTTGATTTTATTTTCCTAGATATGGGAGAATGCAATCTTGATCTAACGCAAGAGTTTTATGCAAATTGGTCCCCTAAGACTACCGAAAGCGAAGTGAAGATTCGGGGCCAAGTCTTGCAACTGAATGTGGAATTCTTCAACACTTTTCTGGGTCTTCCATCAGTCGATCCATCACCACTCAAGGAGCTTCAACAAAGACCTCCATACAGAGCAATCAGACACACACTGTGCGGAACAAGATCAATGGCATGCTGGAATCGTCATAAGGATACCGGCAGACACAATACCTTCCCGTATGCTTCCCTAAACAGATAAGCTCGTATATGGTTGAGGATAGTCAACTCTTGCCTCATTCCTAGGACACAGTACACAAATATCACACATGATAGAGTATGCTTAGTGTACGCTCTGATGACTAATATTCCCATCAACATTGGTGTGGTTATATGATCGTCAATGCGTAAGGCTAAGCTACACAAGAGGTCCCACTTCAGCTTTGGCAATCTGTTGAATGCGATATTAAGGAAGGAAGACATTGAAGAGGAACCTGCAGATCATAAGCTTTAACACAACCCGAAGAAGGTTGATTTGACAAAGGTTAAAGACTCTGAAACTATGCATGGCGTCAACCTGACCACTGCAGAAAGACATGCTCGGGATGAAATCTTCTTCCGCCATTTATATGGCATGACGAGGTTTACCATGATTAGTGGGGGTCGTATTCCAACTGATGCAGAGTTCCAGCAGTTGGATTATGACTACCCGATGAATGAGCATGCGCAGGCTATGTGCGCAGTAGGTGTACATTTTGAGGAACCTCTTGATGATGATGTGTCGATTGATGATGATCGCCGAATGCCAGACTCAGACGTGGAGGAGAACTCTGATGACGACGACTCTGATGATGATTCCGATGCAAGGGGTATGACCCCAGACATAGAGGAGGAGTCCGACTAATAAGGTTTTCCTTATTTATTTCCCACTGAGGGCAGTGTGTCCCGTCTAAGTGTGGGGTGCTGGTTTTTGTATGCTGTACTTCTTTGCCTACATTTATTTATGTTTGTTTATTTGATTTAGTCGTAGTTAGTTAAATTGTTAAATTTTTGAATTAGTTAAATTGTCAAAAAAAATTTAGATTTTGCATGAAGTGTACATGAAATTGTTCTAATAGATGGCATGGTATTATGACGAGAGTTTGTGTTAAAATCATTGCTATTAAGACGTTTAGGCTCTAAGTGTAACTCATTGTGTGATAAGTGTGTGACTTAATTCCTTCATCTGTTGGGTCAAGACTCTATACTACTCCCAATAAAGTTGACCATGTGTCTTGTGTGTGTGAGGTTGTAGTATATTCTGTGTTGGGACTAATGCTAGAACTTGCTTGGTGTGTGTGTAAAGCGAAATAAAGAGTGTGAGTTTAGGAGATGATTTAGGCATTTCTTTGGCATCCTGTAATTGTTTACCTTCTTTTTACCAACCATTGTATATTATCCTGGTTAAACCCCTTTGAGCCTTTAGCTATTTTCTTTGACAGCCTCATATGTAGCCTAATCCATTTTTTTCAAGACCATAATTTGATCCAAATTCCTAAGCGCTTCAAATCGTAAAGTCATGTGACAAAATAAGAGGAAATTGGGTGAGAGTGATGCCTTAGAATGTATGGGTACTTGAATTTGTTATGAAAAAGAGTGGCTATCATAGAGGTGTGTTATAAAAAAATGAAAAAAATAAAAAGTTAGTTCTGTTTATAATTGAATAACAATATAGGTGAAAAGGGGTGGTAGATGAAAGAAAAGTAGAGGGGTTTGTTAAAAGAAAGTGTTAATGGCATAATGTGATGTATTAAAGTGCTTAGGGAACATAGTCACTATTTCTGGCCAAAATAGTCCTACCTGTCCCGTAGCCTACATTACAACCTGTAAGGACCTATTTGATCCTAAGCTTAGCATTGTGATATTAGTAGAACATTACACTAAGGGCAAGCCTATGGTCATCAGTTGCAACATATGAATTCTTTGTGAGAGTGAGAGAAAGAAGAATCTTATACCCATGTTTCAAAAAATGCAAACTTGTGAGTGATTATGGGTGATATCTTGTGTGAGACACACATGGTTGATGAGTTTTGGGTAGTGTTATATGAGTCTTTGTGCCTTAACTTGTGGATATGATTTAACCATCATCACGAGTCTAAGTTGGAGGTTGGATTGTTTCTAGTAGTGATCAAGAAAACTACTCTTTGTTAATGATTGTCGTGCATGTCTTGTTGAACATTTTGTGATGTTACTGTGAAATCCTAAGTAGATGTTTGCATGGACATAATATTTTGTTCGGCGATGAACAAAGCTGTAAGTGTGGGGTGGTGATGTTGGGCGTATTTATACCCCGAAGAACCATAATTTACCCATATTTAAGGCTAAGTTTGGAGGATGAAATATATAATTCCTGTACTTTTAGTCCCTTTTCCTGTAAGTGAGCTAACCTATGTGATTAGCATGTTTTCAGGTATTAATGATGAAGATTTCAGCACTTTGTGGACCTTTGGGCAGCAAAGGAAAACTTCACATAAGAAGGAAGGCAGCTTTTGGAAGCTTGTGGACTGAATGTGATTCATGGAGAATCTGTCCCGGGCAAAATCAGTATTTCATAATACTTAGGGGTGCAGCAGTAACCTAGTAGGATTAGGACAAGGATGTCATAAAAACCTTATTTGCTGAATTTTTCAGCAAGCATTCTTATTCATTGAACTTTGGAGTATTAGTCACATTATAATTTTTGTAACTTAAGACAGAGAAAACGCTACAAGAACGACTAGAGAGGAAATCACGTCATTCTCATAAGTGACGCCAATACTTACCTATCGTGAGATTGTTATTGTTTTGGTATGATAATGATGTCTTCGTTGTTTTCCTTTACAATTATGAGTAGCTAAACTTCTTTGTTAGGGTTATGGAAGCCTTATGAGATACTATCTATTACTATGAGTTTGTGAATTCTTGATGCGTATGCTACTTATATCATTACTCTCTTCGTTTTTATTGAATTCTTGTGGTTGCAAACATATAGAATACTCCATTATAGCATTAACTTGTTCAAGAGAAATATTACATGTTTAGAAAAGAGAGTGTGACAAGGAAATAGGGATACCAACCCCTATTTACACATTAATGCCTTAACCGGATTAATTTCTTGGAGAATTTGTACCGTTAGTTATACACTTTAAGCTCGAGAGAGTTAAAGTGAAATAATCTTGGATGGTCGAGAGACACTAGGATTTACCATTAGAATACGAATCTCTATAAGTGCATGCATGTCTGACTTCCGCATTACTCATAGATAATAGATACGTAGAACTCATAAGGTGGACATAACCCTAACTTATTTTCTCTGTGATTAAATCTTACAAAACCAAGCATTCATTCGTTACTTTGTTCACGCATAATTAAATCCCCACTTTTCGTAGAATTTTCGAACAACAGTCTACTAATAGTTGCAACACTTAGTGACTAAGTATTCCCTGGGGGATTCGACACCCAGCCCAGTTGGGTTCTATATTTGACAGCGACCAATTACACTCTTACGAGAGCTGTAGTTTGGGCGTTATCAGTAATCAACGTGGAGAAAACCAAAAAGAATTATCTCCTTATTCCTCTATTCAGTATGCAAGCAAAACACCGTCATTGAACATTGAAAATAAAAGTAAGTTACAAAAGAAAATTGAAGGAAAGGTGTCATTTAAGTCTTGAATGAGGGATTGGTGACATTGACCAACTCAAAGGGTCAAACATAATTAGGAAATTTGATTATGTTAATTGTGGACCTGATTAATATTTTCAAAACTTTCTAATCTTTTTAAAAATACAAATCAACCCAAACCCCTCTCTTCTCCAAATCATCAACCGTCTATCTTCTCTCTCTCTGTCTTTCTCGACAGTTTCTCCCAACAATAGTTCTACAAATTTATCCTTTCAATCCCTGGTGACTTCAACCTCCAGCGATAAATAGTTCGGCTTCGAGTTCCTTTTTTACCTTTAACTATCAATCGACGTGACAAATTTGCTCTTCGGCCACAACAACTTTGAGTTCTTTATCTTCTCTTTTCTTCTTTCACAGGTAAAAAATTATGGCCTTTTTAGTTTTGGAGAAAAAGAGGAACTTGAGTCAATTTCTCTTCTAGTATTGGTTAATAATTTTAATATTCATTGCTTTATTTTGAACGGTCTGAATAAAATTCTAATTTCTGGTATTTCTTCTCTTCTCCTATTTTTGGAGTGAGATATAATTTGTTGTTGTTTGTTGTGTTTTTTGAAGTTTGATTTTTGTTTCTTGTGTTTGTACAAACAAAACAATGATGTTGGTGTTTTTGGTGTTGCACCCGTTGCTGGGTTTACTGTTCTTGTTCTTGTTCTTAGTAAAAATGGTGATATTGTTGTTGTTCTATTGAATAAAATCATGCTACTATTTATTTCTGTAATAGATTAACCATCTGATGCAACAAATTAATCATCTGATGCAATAGATTAACCTTTTAATACAACATATTAACCTTATGATGCAACAGATTAACCATTTGACGCAATAGATTAATCATCTGATTCAACAGATTAAACATTTGATGCAATAGTTTTACAATCTGATGCAATAGATTAAATATTTGTTGTAACAGGTTTACCATCGAATGCAACAAAAAAACCAATCGATTTATAATATGATACAACAAATTAACCTTTTGATGCAACAGATCAATCATTTGATGCAACGGAGGAACCATTGGATTAAAAATCTAATGCAATAGATCAATCATCTGATGCAACAGATAACCCTTCTGATGGTTAAAATCCTATCAACTATTTCCACAGGACATGTTCAAGACTTGATTTTTTTCAACTGATCATTCATCTATTGTGATAGACGATCCTTCTGTTGGAAGAAATCTAAACAATATTAATTGTTGATAACAGTTCCAATAGATGTCTCATATTTTACAACAGATGTATGCTCTGTTGCACAGACCAGTTATCTGTTTCAATAGTGAGTGCTCTATTTTTATTGTTGAAATAGATTACTCATCCATTTCAACAGGTTAGTCATATGTTTCAATAGATTATCTACCTAGCACAACAGATATGAGAACTACTGGAACTGTTATTTTATTATTCTACATGTTAAAATACTGTTATCCCTTTTTAACGATGCATTATTCAATTATAATCTATTTTATGCTTTTTAATTTTTAGATTATATGGCTTCTAAGAGTCCAAGTAAAGGAACAGGTGAAGCAGCTAGGCTACATCCAGCACTCTATGAGCTTGCTTTACAAGCATTATCTCAATCAGGAGCAAAATATGATGAACATGGGAAAGAAGAATATTTCAAAAGAGATGATCCAAATGCTAATAGCCCTTTCACCAAAGAGTTGGTCAAAACCTTTAGCATTGATCATTATTCTGTGAGAATGTAGTGCGATGGTGCCACAAATTTAACAGGTGATTTCGTGGTTAATTCAGCCATGGAAAAATCTTTCAACACCTTCAAAAAAATATTTTGACAAAAAAAATTGGATGCTTATTTCAGGGATAGCTGCTTTGGGAAATTTCATGATTTTTCAGAGGACAACAGTTATTGTTTCCAAATAAAAATGGTATATGAACTTCTCAAGCGTAGGTTTATGTATGAAAACAAAGATAAGATGAATGAGGAGTTGATAAAATACTGTGGCATGCCTGTTTGTTTTGGTTGGAAGGAGTTTGCCATAGTTACTGGACAAAAATATTATCCTCCTTTTTCTTCTCAAGTTATACCTATTCTAACTCATAAAAAGCACCCGCACACCCAAAAATTGCAAAGGCAAGTTGAGTGATCATGATGATCTGGTGTATATTGTTGTTCCAAGCTTCAAAAACAAAAAATTGATAGAAGTGTTGAAAGGTAAAAGAATTTCAAAAAAGCACAAGAAATCATTATGCTTGGTTTGGTTTGTACATAATATTCTTTGGGTGATAGACGTTAACAACAACATAAGTGTTGGTTTACTAAAGCTCTCCGAGGATCTTAAGGCATTTAACAACTATCCTTGGGGTTATGAAAGCTTCAAAATGATTGTCAAATATTTGTTGGCTCCGTTAATGTCAAAGACAGTCAACTTATACGGCTTTCCATGGGCTTTCATAGTAAATGTTTCTTTTATTATGATATGATTCATTTTTTTATTCAATAATGGTTTTGATTTATTGGCATTTTATAGGCTTGGGCATTTGAAGTCATTCCTTATTTGAGACAACAAGTCAACTACCAGAATGAAGTTTCTTGTCCAAGAATCTTGAGATGGTTGTCGGTCAAAACTAGATAAAAATGCAAAATTTCTTGATCTCTTCAACCTCCCCGAAGGATGTAGTAAGTATAATTATAATTAAGTTTTTTATTTAATTATTGTTTTTTTGAATGATTTAATCATCATTCTAATATATGTAATGATTTATGTTAGATTGTGCATCCGTCGCTTGGTCAAACCAATTGAGAGTTGAATATGCCATTTTTTTACTTTACGATCTATGCAAACTTTATCAGACCCTAAGGTCATTGACAGAATAAAATGGAATTGTTTAGAGCAACAGCCACTAGAAGAAAAATAATTCTAGAGGGTGGGCTTATTGTTGTTGATTATGGTAGTGGTAGTAGAGCTGTTTGTGGTGGTAGTAGTGCTGTTGTTGGGACTAATGATGCTCCTCATATAGTTTTCAACATAAACCATTATGAGTATGATCATATTAGTTATACATATTTTGCCTCTCCGAGCGAATGTTCTGCATATAAATGTCAAAACTGCAAGGCAAAATATAACATAGTGATTAATGCTATTAATACATTAATTGATTTTGTAAAGGAATTGACATCTAAGAGGAGTGTCATTCTATCAAAGAGGATTTTTTATCCGTCCACTCCATTAGAGATTAAGTCTAAGAGAAGAAGGAAAGAAATTTTGAAGGCATTATCAAGCATCCAAAAAAGCAAAATTGCTACTCCGTTGTCCGTGTATTGCACTATTGAGCAATGTACAAGGGACAAAGAAGAGCAACATGAGATGAAGATGGTGAATATTTATCGCCAGTTCCAACTAAAAAACAGACAATATCTATTTCAACAAATGACACATCTGCTGAAAATTATCAAATAGATATATACATTTGTTGCAACAATTGACTAACATGTTGCATCAGATACAGTATCTATTGCAACATATGTCTCTTCTACTTTAGCAAATCAAATAGTTTAATGTACCATTTTTATTTGTACCAACAGATGACCAATCTGCTGCCTCAGATGGGTTATCTGTTGGGACAAATTAAATCAAGACTTCCTAGCATTTCATTTTTTCCAAATAAATGAGTCATATATTGCAACAGATGGTTCATCCACTGGAAATTATCGTCCAGGTCTTACTCATGTTATAATTTGTCCCAACAGTTGATCCATCTATTGTAACAGAACTATAATTTGTTTGGGATAATTAAATACAGGAGAAAGACCTGTTTGATTTGCGAAAACAGATGAGTTATTCTTTTCCATTTTTTGTATCTCTGTGATTAGCATTGACCAATTCTGGCTTTCCAGGTGGATGTGACTGTATAAGCTACTATTGAATAGAATTGAAAATATGCTACTCTTTTATGGAAATATAAAAAAATGAAAGCGCAGAAATCTTATGCAAGCGACATTAAAGATCCACGACGACCAAAGCTGAATTCCATAGCATCGGATGAAGAACAACTTGTCCATATTGAGTTGATCTTTATAGTTTGATATTTTCAAAGTAATAGACTCATCCCTCCTTAGGAATTATTAGCAACAAAACTTAAATTGTTGATTTATTTATTGAGATTTGTACCCTTGACAATTTTTTTACATTTCATTTATTTGTTGATTTATTTCAAGTAATTTCTAAAAGGCTTTGATTTATTTTATTTTCTCTATGAATTTTATTTTATCCTTAGATTTGAAATTTTTAATTGAAGTGGAATACAAAATTCAAATATTGCAACAAATAAGGTATTTGTTGCAACAGACAACATATTTGTTGGAAAATATCAAATAGATTTAGATATATGTTGCAGCATGTAGGTAATCTGTTGGAAATTATCAAACAGGTCTTCCTACTATTACAACAAATAGACTTAGATAGAAATATCAACATAATGCAACAGATGATCAACCTATTATAACAGATAAACTATCTATCAGAACAGGTAGAATATCTGTTATAACAAATGAACAATCTGTTGCATTATAAAAATTCAACTTTCATTAGACATAAGAAATTGTCACTACAAGTAAAGTGAAGTGACTTCAAAAAAAAAAGGCCGAACCCATTGATAGGCAGCTAAAGTTGCAGCAATTTTTTACTTTGGCACCTCAAATAGACAGTGTTCATTTTAAATACCTAAAATAGGCATCAACTATGTCAGTTTGGTACTTTTTTCCCTGTTAGCAGCTTGCGTGTAATTCACGCAGCCAAGGCTCGTTGAACCCCCATTTTTGTTGACTTGGAATCTTATTTGGTCCCCAATGGTTATTTTTCCCTATTGTCTTATATATTCATCTTCTTTCTAAAATTTAACCCTAAATTCCTAAATCTTCTTCTTCATCATCTTTTTTTCTCTATCCAAATTTTTAAAATTATTTGTATTTGGTTTTTTGCATATTTTTTTCATTTTTTCAAATTGTGCTTGACAATTTCGAGCTCAACTTCCACTATTTTTAGTTATAAAGATTTTTTATATTGTAAGTGTGGTCATGAAGCTCTATTGAAGACTTTTTCAAATCAACAAAATCCAGGTCATAAGTTTTGTATTTGTAAGATTTCAAAGGTAATATTTTTTAATTTAATTAGTTAATTAATTATTAACTTGTAATTATTTTATAATTGTAGTCTTATTTTTATAGAAGTTAGGTGGATCTGATTACTTTAATTGGTATGAAGAATGACACCCTTTAACGGAAAATCGTATAATCAAGGGTTTGTTGAAAAAATTCAAGGCTTTTAAAGAGAAATAAAATTGAGCAAAAAGATACTACATTGTTGGCGTTATTGCTACTGGTTTGGTGTTGTCGGGCTCATGGATTGTAACGCCCCAGAAGTACACCCTGGATGCCACACGGTGCTTACTGTCCTAAGGGACCACAAGCTAACACATGAATTGGTACTTGCTATGAGCACTGAATAGTATACTAATAACAAAAGGACCGTGGGTAGAAATTAACTGAAAATGCCATGAGGTTTTAAATGCTAAATCGTAAGACTAAAAGCAATTGACTGAATGATAAAAATTAATAATCTAACTAACTATCTAACAGTGTCTAAAAACCTCTAAATGACTGAGGAGCTGATGGGACAAGCCCCCAACTAACTTTGACTGACCACTGAACTGAAATACTAAAATAGACAGAAAATAGTCCTAGATATATGAGGACTCACCACTACTGCTATTGCTAATGCGCAAAAATGGCTACGTAAAATTGGGATCCTGAGTGTCCGAAACTATGATATAAGACATCATTGTGCATAAAATAAGTATGCAATCAATACTTTGAATGTACTAGTATGCTAGATGAGGTTAGGTTGTTATGCATAGGTTATATGCATGAGTAATAATTGACTGAATGAGTAGCATAAAGTAACTGAATGACCGCTATGAATGTGTGAATGCCAGAAACTTTGAAAATACATGACCAAGCATATACCATGATTCTAAAAATATCTCTAAACTCAAATACTGAAATCTGGTAACTTAACACTGATAAATTGTATGCTCTGGTCAAGCAAAACTGAACTAAACTCTGTACTGAATACTGAAAATTAAACTATGAGAGGTATTATCTACCCGACATGCCCCATTCTAAGCTGATCAGCATCCAACTTGTGACCCCAGTTGGAAGGGTGCTAGTACCATGTCACGAGTACTAACAATAGTTGTGGATTTAGTCAATCCATCGGGTGACCCCTGAGATGAGTCCTAAACTGCCAGGTGATCCCTAAGAGTGTCAAGTCCTAAACAAGTAGATGACATCTCATAACCTATGCTAGCTACGTAGTTTTGAAACTTAGGGATTACTTCTAAGGACCCGGTCCTAGCTGATAGGTGATCCCCCATTTCTAGGTTTATTTGGTGCTGAATCCTACCCCTAACTAAACTAGCAATGATTATGGGAATGAACTAAGCTTAACTGAACAAAGATCTGATCATAATAACTACTAAATGATACTGCTAATGGTTTACCTAAATCCATTATGAAACTAATGAAACTATGTAGATAGTTAAGTTTTTAGGTATTCATAACCCCCAAGACTCGATAACAATAACAATAAGAAGACAAAAGAGCATTTAAAACCATAATAAGTAAGCATTATTCCAAAGTCATTACTTAGGAATTTCATCACACTTGAGGGTCATGAATTAAAGCATGGCAATAGTTAAAACATGTGATGGTAGAATAACTTCAATACAAGAGCATTAATTAATGATTTAACATGACAAATTCCACCATTCAAACGTGTTAGGCTAGTTTAATCGAGCATAACTTTCCCCTCCAATATTGTATTAAGGTGAAACTAAATGAGTTGGAAAGATGATTCAAAGGTCTTTCTTTTGGAATATAGTAGGATACCTGAATCGACATATGATGAAAGATACACTTGTTTAAAGTTGACCCTAGCTGGAGCATTTGTCAAAACTCTACCAATAGAAAAGTCCTCAACTCATGTTTGAGTTAGGAGGGTATTATGACCTCGATCAATATACAAAGATATTCTTACATCATGTATTTTCTAATCATACTTGTATATACATATAATAATTGGGTTCAATTCTGTACCATAGAAACAACGATTTAAATTCTAGCCAAAAAATGTGGGATGTTACATTATCTCCCCCTTGGTAATATTTGTCCTCGAATGAGACTGTTTAGACTGAGAGTACTATACTAAGGTAATGAGAGCATATAATCAACATGCATGGTTGGGAACATGATTACATGACTGAGTCTGAACTATGATAAATAACTGAACTAAATTTTGTGAACATAAGTAATGACATGAGATAGTTAAAAGGATGAGATGTAAATGAGAAAGTCAAATTATGAGTAACCAATACCTTAGGCTAGATCTGGTTTCATGAAGTAAATTTGAGAGGTTTAGGACATGAAAACTTAGGCATTACAATTCATCTCCCCCTTGGTATAGTTTGTCCCCCTAATAATACTTACTTGGCTGAAATACTAAAAAAAGACTAAGGTGATGTACGGAATACTTACGGACTAAATCATGACTAGACATCTAGAGTGTGAAACTGAGTTCAAAGGAATAGAGGGTCAATGACATGAATTCATCTAAGAGGTTTGAACTGAGGTCATGCATGACATAAATCTGAATTTTGCTGATCATTAAGAGTGTAGCATGAGTACTGGAATTGAACATATTATAAAGCATGAGTACATGAGTCATGAGTTGCATTACATGAATTTGGAGTTCATAAATTTATGGAACATGATTCGTACTACTGAGAAAACTAGAACTCCTTATACTAGGAATTGGGAGAACACATAATTTTTGATAAAATACACAAATATGAGCTATGATCATAGAGCTGACATATAAGGCATGAGTAGATATCTTCATAACTAAATCACAAAGACTAAAATAAGAATGGGTCAGCTTCTTCCTCTTCTACTGCTTTTCTATACATATGGAATCATTACTAGGATTTGAGATCCTGACTTGGTTACTTGTCCAATCATCTCCCCCTTAGCTTCAAGCCATTATTCTATGTTTTTGAACTATTTAACAAACTCTAAACTAAATTGGAACGACTTTAGAGTGTGAGATATAACAATACTCATAAACACTAAACTCACCCTGAAAGACTGCACCTGAAAGTGTCAAACCCTACTGCTGATACTTTCTTCTGAGATAGAACTCTTAACTTTCTATGGCCCCAAATACATCATGTAACAACTTAAGAACTGACTAACTTAGAATTATCAACTCTTCTTTCTATTAGCTCAATCTTTAAAGATACTGAGACTTTAACACTTAACATAGATATCCCCAAACCTATAATGAACCATACTACTTGTACTATAGCCTACAATTATCCCATCTTTATACTTATTTTTATCCCTAAACCATGAGAATTACCATTACACCTGGACATCCAACATCAATATGCTATAGCCCATAACTTAGCTGGTAAGAACACCAATTACTACATTGTTAGCCTCATTCAAACTTAGCTCTCAAGGATGCTACATAAGCATACTCAAACCATCATACATAACTTAAATCCTTGTACACACTATTTCAAGCCTACTAGTTCACCTTTCATACAACTAGCCCCATAGAATATAATCTTCTCAAATTCAGATAACACTATCCCAACTCTACTATTGCTAAACTTCTG
The DNA here is from genome assembly GCA_030864225.1 of Capsicum baccatum var. pendulum. Lineage (NCBI taxonomy): Eukaryota > Viridiplantae > Streptophyta > Magnoliopsida > Solanales > Solanaceae > Capsicum > Capsicum baccatum. The sequence goes on from CM061561.1 coordinate 31,434,886, forward strand.
GGTTCATACTTCTAACTCTAGGTTATATGCTAGCATAGGATTCTGGGAAGGAATCTGAACACATATTTGACCCCTAAGCACTGAGGTACTATTCCTCTGTTCGAGGACTAGTTCATTGGGAAACTGAAACTGAACGACTCTATTTCTGCTATCAACAAAAGTGATTTTATGAGATACTATAATTGAGCAATTTTTGTATATAAAATGAAGGACGAATTACAAAGAGAGTTTAAATAGAGCATCACTCTCTTTCACCTAACATGAATACTGAAAGAAGGGAAACTTTTCCTAGAAACATCTTGTAGCCTCTTTTTATAAGTGTGGCATGCTTCATACCTATGTATAAGAATCTACTCAATATGGCTTTCAAAATCCCTAGGACACTTTAAAACCATAGGCTCTGATACTAATTTTTTAACTCCTAAAAAGTACACCCTAGACATCACACGGTGCATACGGTCCCAAAGGACCACAATCTTACCCATGAATTGGTACCTGCTGTAGGCACTGAATAGTATACTTATAAAAAAAGATTGTGTGAAAAAATTAAGTAAAAACACCATAAGGTTTTAAATGCTGAAAATAATGTTGAATCATAAGACTAAAAGCAATTGTCTGAGTGATAAAAATTGATAATCTAACTGACTATCTGAAAGTGTCTAAAAGCCTCTAACTGACTGAGGAGTTAATGGGACAAGCTCCCAACTAACTCTAACTGACCACTAAACTAAAATACTAAAATAGACAAAAAAACAGTCCTCAATATATAAGGACGCACCACTGTTGTGGCTATTGTTAATGGCTGGAATATCTAAGTATGATCAGGATCCTGAGCATCTGAACCTATGATATAAGAGATCATAGCACAAGAAACAAGTAGGCTATTAGTGCTTTGAATTTATTAGTATGCTAGATGAGGTTAGGTTGTTATGCATGGGTTATGTGAATGAGTAATAACTAACTGAAGAGTAGCATGAGGTAATTGAATGACTAATATGAATGTGTGAATGCTATAAAATCTGAGAATGCCTGACCAAGCATATAACATGATTCTAAAAATAGTCTGTAAACTAAAATACTGAAATCTGGTAACTTAATATTAATAAATAGTATGATATGGTCAAGCAAACTAAACTGAATTCTGTACTGAATATTATAACTGAAATTGTGAGAGGTATCATTCAACCGACATGCCCCAGTCTGAGCTGATCAGGGTCCAACCTAGGACCCAATTTGAAGGGTGTTAGTACCGTGTCACGGGTACTAAAATTGGTTGTGGAGTCAGTCAATCTAGCGAGTGAACCCTGAGATCAATTCTAAACTAGCGAGTGATCCCTGAGAGTGTCAGTCATAAACTGGCGGGTGACATCTTATAACCTATGCTAGCTACCTAGTTTTGGAACTTAGGAATTACTTCTAAGGACTCATTCCTAGCTAATAGGTGAGCCCCCATCCCTAGGTTTGCTCGGTGCTAAATCTACTCTCAACTGAACTAACACTGACTACGGGACTGAACTGAGCTTAATTGAATAAGGAACTGATCATGATAACTATTGAATGATACTAATAATGGTTTACCTAAATCTATTCTGAAACTAATTAAATTATGTAGATAATTAAGTTTTCAGGTATTCATAACCCCCAGGACTTGATAATAATAACAATATGTACACATGAGAGAATTTGAAACCATAATAAGTAAGCATTACTCCAAAATCATTACTTAGGTATTTCATCAAACACTTGAGGGTCATGAATTAAAGCATGGGAATAGTTAAAACATGTGATAGTAGTATAACTTCAATACAAGACCATGAATTAATGATTTAACATGACAAATTCTACCATTCAAATGTGTAAGGCTAGTTCAATTGAAAACTACTTGTAAACATCATGTATATTAAAAATTCACAAAAATTTCAAGATGATAATTCATGTAAACATGTGAATTCATGATTTAAAACATGAAAATAGGTTATTGGACTCCTTTTGTGAAAAGGGCCCATGGATGAACATCAAACATACCTTAAAGCTTTGATCTAGAAAGAGAATTAACTTTTCTTGATCGTTTCTTGATCGAGAACCTCAAATTCTTGATTATATTGAAGAGAATGTAATGGAGTCTTGAAGTTCTTGGGGGATGGCCTTTTGAAGAAGTCCTAATCTTGTTCTTGGGAATAAAGAGGATTAACGGCTTTTAAAACTGATTGATAATGGCTAAGTATGTTTATTTGGTGATTTATATCGTGGAGGTAGGGTTTGAGGTAAGAAAAAAACCAATATACCCCTACAAAGCTGAATATGAATTGCTGAAATTTTTAGTTGATGACTTGAGTTAATAACTTATCAACTATTTGATGGCTTATCAACTCAAGTCATCACTTTCGTAGCAAAGATGGTTATGGGTGACGACTTGGTTTATAAGTCGCCACTTAGTTGTTGACTTATCACCTCTAGTCATCACTTTTAAGCTGAAGTTGATAGAATTTTAGCTAAGGATGACAACTTTGCTGATAAGTTGTCACTTAGTTGATGGCTTATCACCTCAAGTTGTCACCTTAATGACAGACGGATATGCTGAGGTAAAATGTGAATAACTTTCCACTCCAATGTCGTATTAAGGTGAATCCAAATCCATTGGAAAGAAGATTCAAAGCTATTTTTTATGGTATATATTAGGAAACTTGAATCGATATATATTGGGAGATACACTCATTTAAAGTTGGTCCTAGTTGGAGCATTTGTCAAAACTATATCGATACAAAAGTCCTCAACTCGTCTTTCAGTTAGGAGGGTATTATGACCTCGATAAATATACAAAGATATTGCCACATAATATATTTTCTAATCACATATTTATATACATAGAATAATTAGGTTCAAGTCTTTAAGCATAGGAACAACGATTTAAATTCTAGCCTGAAAACGTAGGCTGTCACATGGATATTCAAGCCTAATTGCTGAAATTTTCGTGGTGGTGTATTCGTATTTGCTACTGATTTGGTATTGTTGAGCACATGTATATTCAAGCGTAATTCTTAGAAAATATTAAATAGATTTATACATATGTTACAACATGTAGTTCATCTATTGGAAATTATCAAACAAGTCTTCCCACTATTGCAACAGATAAGACTTAGAAAAATCAGCCTAATGCAACAGATGACCAACCTATTGCAACATATTAACTATCTGTCAGAGCAAATAGAATATATTTTGCAACAGATAGAAAATTTGTTGCATTATAAGAAATTCAACTCTCATCAGACAAAAAAAATTGCCACTACATGTAAAGTATGCAAAGTGAACTGACTTGAAATAAAAAATTATTATTCACAGTCTCTTCTTTGTACATAGGATCTAAGCGTCCAGTTAGTACCCCATAAGCCCAGACCTATTGTATGTTTTCCACAGCATTGTCACATAGAAAGGTTATTGTCTTGGCCATTTTTGTGCTTGTCAACAAATATACGATGTGTGCAAACGCGTGCGACCCACACGCGGCACCGATTTTATTTTTTGGAAGGTCGATGTCCTTGTTTCGACCTTAAAAATACCATGATTTCTTCATCAACACTCCCACAGTAAAATGATCCATTAGTTTACTCTACCTCAACAAGATAGGAAATAATTCCAACAGTGGCTGCATGTGGTAAAAAATTCAGTCTCGTCCAAGGCAGGTAAGTTGCAGTCGTAAACCTTAATCTTTTCCTCCTCAAGTAGTATCTCAACAGCCTGATAATGTATGAAGCCCATGTTCATAACTCCAATAATCCTCTTTAACTCAGTATAGCTCTGGCCATATGGATTTGGCCTCTCCCTCTAACATATTTTATTATTTTTTCATCCCTTTAGAATGCAGAAACTAACGAATCAAATCTTATGCCATCAAATGTTGATGCTAGCTTATTGAGATCATTATACCTATCCTTGAAATTCTTGTAGAAGTTGAGGTCTAGTATTATAATGCCCCAGGAATACATCCTAAATGTCACACGATGCTTACGATCACAACTGATAACAAGCTAACCCATGAACCAGTACCTGTTGTGAGCACTGAGTAAATCAATAACGATTAACATATATGGAAAATAACTGGGTAAAGCCATAAGGTTTTAAAATACTAAAATATTGATAAGTCATAAATCTGAGCTTATGAAAATATACTAGAAAGGCTGATAAAATAATTGATAAACTAACTAACTGTCTGAATGTCTGAAAGCCTATAAAACTGACTGACTGTGGAGTTGATGGTACAAACCCCCAACTAACCCCACTAAATAAAGATAAAATCATCATTATTTTAATTTCACTCACAATCAAAAATCTCTTTTAAAAGAACAAGAAACCCTAGCTCTCAAATTCAAGACCAATCCTCAAGAACTCACCAAAAAACCTTAGAAAATTCATTATCCCAGGTATGTTAGATGTTCATCCATGGATCCCTTTCATTCATGGAGTCCAAGTAACCCTTTTAAATCATAAAATTGTGATCTTTTCAAGTTTATTTGATTTTAAATTTTGATTTCACCCATGAATCTCCATGAGCTATGATTTTATACCATGTTACCATGAAATTACTTCTATCATTCAATCCTTCATGTTTTTATATTATTTATTGAATTAAACCATGATTTAGATGACCCCATTTTATGGGATTACACTGGGTTTTTTGTTGTTGTTGTTGTTGTTGTAAGCCATGATTTAGATCTATTATGTTTAATTCACGCTATTTCTATAAGTTCCATGACATTCCGATAATTATTTTTAACCATGAACTACCAGTGTTGGATAAAATGCCTACAAGAGTGATTGATTTAATAAAAGCCTTTATGCTTTGTCCCCCAAGTTTTAGTGTCATTGTACCATTATTGTTTTTGAGTCCTGGGGGTATTGAATACCCAAAAACCATAGCTGCTTATGTAGTCTAGTCTTAGCACATTACAGAATAGTCTTTAGAACATATAATGAGCATTATTAGAATAGTCAGATATCAGTCAGTTAAACTCAGAATAGTCTAGCATTTCAGTGTCTTTTAGTTGGGAGTAGGATTTAGCACCGAGTGAGTGTAGGAGTGGTAGCTAGACCATCAGATAGGCAGAGTCGTTAGTAGCAGTCCTATACTCCAGAACTATGTAGCCAGCATAGGATATGAAAAGTCACCCATCAGATTAGGCTTGACTATCTCGCAAGGGCCACCCGTCAGTTCAGGCTTAACACCCTTAGTTCTTTGGATATTATATTAGTTTAGTGGATCCACACAGCTAGTATTAGTACCTATGGTGTAGTATTAACACCCTTCCAACTAGGGTTACAGGTTGGACTCCGATTAGCTCAGATTGGGGCATATTGGTTAGATGATGCCTCCCACAGTCTTAGAAGCAATCTCAATTACAGTCCCAGTTTAATTATGTAGTCCTAGAGTTTTTTTACCAAAGCATGAAGATATAAGTATTTTATCAGTATTTCAGTTTACAAATTTTATTCAGTCCATGTTATATACTTGGTCATACATCCCAGTGTCTACAAATTTTTACATATCTTTAGTATTTACAGACTATCATGGATACTCAGTATTTACAAATTCTCCATATTTTTAGTATCTATAGATTCCATGTTCTCCACTAGTACTCTATGTCTTACATGCATATTAAGTTAATTATTAGTTCTGTTCATGAAACCATGCATATCAGCCTACCTCATTTAGTATACCAGTATATTCAAAGTACTCATCGCACACCTTTCTTTGTGCTATGATGTATTATATTATTAGTGCTAACGCTTAGTTCTCGGACCACGCTTAAACTTCACTTCTCAGGCTATCAGAAGTACAATAGTAGTGTGAGTCCTCATTATTTAAGGATATATTATTTTAATTTGTATCTTTATTTCAGTAGTTAGCAGAGTTAGTTAGGGGCCTATCCCATCAACTCATATTTTGTCAGTCAGTTTTAGAGGTTTTTCAGATGATAGAGTCAGTAATTCAGTATTCAAACTTTTAGTTGATATGTTAGTTTATTAGTATTTAATCAAATTCAATCAATTTTTCTATAGATTTATATTTCAATATTGATTTAGTAATAAAACCTTATGGCAATATCAAATGTTTTCTATAATTATGATATTATTATTCAGTGCTCATAACTGGTACCAGCTCGTAGGTTAGCTTGTGATCTCTCAGGCTGTAAGTGCAGTGTGATGCCCAGGGTGTACTCTCAGGGCATTACAAACTTGGTATCATAGCCTAAGATTTTAAAGTGTCCTAGAAAGTCTGATAGTCGTATCAAGTAGAGTCTTGTGCATAGGTGTGCAGCGTACCACACTTATGGATTAGAGGCTACAAGGCGTTAAGGAAAAGCTTCCCTTCTTTCAGTATTCATGTCGTGCGAGTGATCATGAGATCAAGTTGAACTCCCTGTTTAATCCATTTCTTTCTTCCATTTAAAGAACATGCCTACCCTGAAAAATAAAAGAAGAAAAGGAAACTAGCCGGCCGAACAACCCGCCCAGGCAGATCCCCTAAATGAGTATGTCTCTCACACAAAATTCAGAGTTGCTCACTACTCTAGCGAACTCCATAGCAGCACAGAATGAATAGCTGCTGCTAGTATAGCCAACCTAGTGGCTAATACTACTGCAACTAGAATTTAGGATTTCACCCAAATGAATCCTCCTTTTTTCATGGGATCCAATTCTAAAAATAATCCACAGGAATTCTTAGATATGGTTCAAAAGGTCACGGATGCTATGGGGGAGATATCTAGTCAGAGTTCTGAGTTGGCTACATACCAGTTGCAGGATATAGCCTATAATTATTTTAAGTAGTGAAAGGTTGATAGGGGTGTAGATGCAGGACCTGTAGAATGGGAAGAGTTTACCACAACTTTCTTAGATAGAATTTTCCCATTGGAGTTGAGGAAGGTCAAGGTGTTAGAGTTTATTAACTTGAGGTAGGGCATCATGAGTGTGAGGGAGTATTCCCTCAAGTTTACTTAATTAGCTTGATATGCTCCTCATGCGGTAGTTGATAATAGGTCCAAGATGAGTAAGTTTGTGTCTGGTGTATCTGATAGTATGGTCAAGGAGTGTAGGACTACAATGCTAATTAGTGAGATGGACTTGTCTAGGCTGGTGGTCCATGCTCAATAGATAGAGGAGTAGAATATTAAGGAGAGGGAAAGAAGAAACAAGAAGGCTAGAATGGGTAGTTTTAACTTCAGTCAGCCAAAGTCAGAGGGTGGTAACCATCCTCAGTTTCACCAAAGGTCTTCAGCCCTAGTACTCTCTTCAGCCAGCGCTCCTGTACCCAAATTTAGAAATGACAATAGGGATAGAGCACCAAGCTCTAAGTCCCAGGTTAGTGTTAGCAGTGTCGTACAAATCCTCTATGTCAGAAATATGGTAGACACCATCAGGATGAGTGTAGAGTGGGTAGTGATGTATACTTTGGGTATGGAAATCTAAGCCATCAAATTTGACTATATCGGGTAGTTGCTCAAAAAGGTTGGGATATGTGCCAATAGGGCCAGTCCCATCAATCGTCAGTCCCATTCGGTTGCCTAACTCAGCAGGGTGCCACTTCTAGTGCTACCAGTGGTCAATGTCCAAATAGATTATATGCTCCTCAGTCCCGCCAAGATTAGAAAACTTCTCCTGACGGTTTTACTGGTATGTGGTAGGTGTTTTACTTACATGTTTATGCTTTATTAGACCCTAGAGCTTATTTTTCTTTTGTAACTCCATATATAGCTATCAATTTTAGAGTCAGTCCAGAAACTAAGGCAGATCCTCTTTCAGTGTCTACCCAGTAGTCATTTCCATTGTAGCCTAACAGGTATCCAGGAACTGTCCGATCACAATAGCTAAGAAAGTTACCTTAGTTAATCTTGTAGAATTAGATATGACGAATTGTGATGTCATTCTCAACATGGATTAGCTCCACTCATGCTATGCCTCAGTTAATTGTAGAAACAAAATAGTTTATTTTCAGTTTCCAAATGAACCAGTCCTTGAATGGAGGGGTAGTATTATAGCTCTTAGGGGTCAGTTGATCTCATACCTTAGACCCAGAAAGATGATATTGAAGGGGTTAATTTACCATCTTGTGTGAGTCAAAGACTCTAACTCAAAAACTTTAACCCTTAAGTCAGTTTCAGTAGTCAGGGAATTCCAGATGTGTTCCCTGAGATCTCCTCGTATTTTTTCCCAAAAGGAAAATCGACTTTGGAATAGACATTCTTCCAAATACTCAGCCCATATTTATTCCGTCATACAGAATGGCTCCATCTAAACTCAAAAATTTAAAAAAATAGGTAAAGGATCCTATAGATAAGGGATTCATCAGACCCAGTGTCTCCCCGTGAAGCGTACCTATCCTATTCATGTCTAAGAAAGATGGTTCTCTCAAATTATACATAGACTACCGTCAGTTGAACAAAGTCACAGTTAGGAACAGATATACACTTTCTAGAATTGATGACTTATTTGACCAATTCAGGGTGCTATCTACTTTTCCAAGATAGACCTCAAATCAGGCTATCATCATCTCAGGGTTAGAGAATGTGACATTCCAAAAATAGCTTTTCAAACCCAGTAGGTCACTTAAAATTTTTGGTCATGTCCTTTGGTCTTACAAATGCCCCAGCAGCCTTCATGGACGTGATGAATCGAGTATTCAAGCAGTACTTGGACATGTTTGTTATAGTCTTTATTGATGACATTCTTGTTTACTCCCGTAGAAAAAATGATCATGCAGACTACCTCAGAATAGCATTTCAGGCTCTTAAAGCTCACTAGCTGTTCGCTAAATTTAGTAAGTTTGAATTCTGGATAAGATCAATAGCTTTCCTTGGCATATTATTTATGGTGATGGAATTAGAGTTGATTCTCAAAAGACTGAAGTGGTGAGAAACTCGCCCAGACCCATTTATCCATCAGACATCAAAAGTTTCTTAGGTTTTGCTAGCTATTATATTGTTTTATTGAAGGATTTTATTCTATTGAATCCCTCATATCTATATTGACTCAGAAAAAAGTTAAGTTTCAGTGGTCAGAATCATACGAGAAAAGTTTTCAGGAGTTGAAGACTCGACTCACCTCAGCCCAGTCTTAACTCTACCAGATGGTTCAGATGGTTTTGTTGTGTACTGTGATGCATCCATAGTAGGCTTGGGTTGTGTCCTCATGCAAAGAGGTAAGTTCATAGTCTATGCCTCAAGATAGCTTAAACCTCGTGAGAAGAATGTCATGTTTGCCTTAAATATTTGGAGGAATTACTTTTATAGGGTGCATGTAGATGTGTTCACAGATCATAAGAGCCTTCAGTATGTGTTCTCTTAGAAAGATTTGAATCTATGTTAGAGAAGGTGTGTAGAGTTATTAAAGAAGTATGACATGAGTGTTTTGTATCATCCAGGCAAGGCTGATGTAGTGTTTGATGCTCTCACTAGATTGTCCATGGGTAGTGTAGCTCATGTTGGGGATGGTAAAAAGCAGCTAGCTTAGGAATTCCATCAGCTTTCTTGACTAGGTGTCCGCTTAGTCGACCCAGTAAAGGATAGTGTGTAGGTGCAGAGTAGCTTGGAATCATCTATAGTTTCCAAGGTAAAGGAAAAGCTGGATAGAGATCCCAGTCTAGTTAAGTGGAAGGAATCAGTTAGAGATCATAAAGTGGAGGTTTTCTCCCAAGGATGAGAGAGTGTGTTGCGTTATCACGGTATATTATGTGTGCCTAGTGTAGATGAATTGAGGCAACAAATTCTTGTATAAGTGGATGGTGCGTATAACTCTATTCATCCAGGGGCCACTAAGATGTACCGTGATTTGTAGGAAATCTATTGGTAGAGTAGGATGAAGAGGGATATTACAGAGTTTGTGGCTAAGTGCTCCATAGGTCAGTAAGTTAAGATTGAGCACCAGAAGCCTAATGGGTCCATGCAGGAGTTTGGTATTCCCACTTGGAAAAGGGAGGAAGTTAACATGGACTTTGTGACGGGTTTGCCTCGTACCCGTCATCAACATGATTCTATTTGGGTTATCATAGATAGGATGACTAAATCAGCTCATTTCTTGCCAGTCCATACCTCTTATTAAGCCAAGGACTATGCCAAACTCTATCTTAGAGAGTTGGTCAGGTTACACAATGTTTCCTTATCTATCATCTCAAATAGAGGTACCCAGTTTACCTCTCACTTCTAGAAAGCATTCCAAAAGGGTCTTGGTAGCCAAGTCTATCTCAGTACAGCTCTTGACCCTCAGGCAAATGGTCAAACAGAGCAGACCATTCTGACTCTTGAGGATATGCTGAGAGCATGCACAGTTGATTTTAAAGGTAGTTGTGATGATACTTGTCTTTAAAGGTATGCAATAACAGTTATCATTCTAGTATCTGTATGGCTCTATTTGAGGCTCTCTATAGTAGGAGATATGGATCACTAATTAGTTTGTTTGAAGTAGGTGAAGCCGCAGTAGTAGGGCCTAACTTGGTGTTTGATGTGTTAGAGAAGGTTTGGTTGATCAGAAAGAGGATTAGAATAGCCCAGAGCCGACAGAAATCATATGCAGATGTGAGGAGAAAGGATCTCGAGTTTGAGGTTGGTGATTTTATGTACTTGAAAATCTATCCCATGAAGGGAGTGAAAAAATTCGACAAGAAAGGGAAAATTAGTACCTCATATATCGGTGCTTTAAAAATTCTCAGTTGTTTCAGAAAAGTAGCTTATGAGCTTTAGTTGCCTTCGGATCTAGACTCAATACACCCAGTGTTCCATGTCTCATATTTGTAGTTGTTCCCTTAGAAGTATAGGTATTTAGAACAGTCTTTTCTTCGAGGAAGTTCCAGTCAAAATTCTTGATCATCAAGTTCGTAGACTTAGGAACAAAGAAGTTTCACTAGTCAAAGTTCTTTGGCAGAATCAGTCTGTTGAGGGATCTACTTGGGAAGCAGAGGCACATATGCGGATCAAGTACCCTCATCTTTTCTCCACGAATCCAGATTCAGTATAAGGTACTAATCTTCTTAATATCTCTCTATATCATGCTCGATTTAAGTTGGACATTATATTTATGTCAATTGTGCATTTACAAATCAGTTCAGTCATGCATTCCATACATCAGATATGCATGTTCAGTGTGCAAGCTTAGCCCAGCAACTTTCCTCAACTTAACACGTTTCATTCGAGGATGAATGATCCCAAAGGGGAGATATTGTAACACACTATATTTCCCAAGAATAATCTAAGTCCCAGTGCATGAGTATTCATAAATAAAAATTTCAAAAAAAACTCATTATTTTTCAGTTTAGATCATACCATTGCGTAGTAAATCCAATTAGCATTCCAATGATATAAAATTCACCGAAATCGGATAACCGGGTAAGAAGTTATGGAGATTTTAAGTTTCTATCGTTAAACATCATCAATATAACCCTTAGCGTGTCGCGGAGATATACAAATGATAATTGTCAATTTCCAATGTGACTCTATGGTGTTGGCACATCGCTGAGCAGGCCAATTTCCAGTTTGGCAATTTTCAATGGGCCTCCACGATGGTGGCGCATCGCGGAGGTTAATAATTGGCATTCCAAAGGCTTACCGCAATAGCTTCGGATCGCGATGTTTGTCCAGGTACCAATTGTGTATTTTCAGTGGCTTGGTGCGATAGTGTCGCATCACTTCAAGGCCAAAAATTGGTATGATTAGTTTCCAGCTTGCATTTTTAAATTCGTTCAGGGGTATTTGGATCCTTTTCCACGACCCTAATTAACCTAAAACACGAAATTTAACCCCCAAAACACCCAAAGTAGTCATCATTATTTCAATTCTTCTCACAATCAAAAATCCCCTATTCAAGAACAAGAAATCAAAGCTCTCAAATTCAAGACCAATCCTCAAGAACTCACCAAGAACCTTAGGAAATTCACTATCCCAAGTATGTTAGATGTTCATCCATGGATCCCTTTCATCCATGGAGTCCAAGTAACCCTTTTAAATCATAAAATTATGATCTTTTCAAGTTTATTTGATTTTAAATTGTGATTTCACCCATGAATCTCCATTAACTAAGATTTTATACCATGTTACCATGAAATTATTGAGATCATTCAATCCTTCATATTTTTATATTATTTATTGAATTAAACCATGATTTAGCTCTATTAGGTTGAATTCATGCTATTTCTATAAGTTCCATGACATTCCTATAATTGTTTTAACCATGAACTACCAGTATTTGATAAAAATGCCTACAAGAGTGATTGATTTAAGAAAACTCTTCATGCTTTGTCCCCCAAGCTTTAGTGTCATTTTACCATTGTTGGTTTTGAGTCCTGGAGGTATTGAATACCCAAAAACCATAGTTGTTTATGTAGTCTAGTCTCAGTAAATTATAGAATAGTCTTCAGAACATACTATGAACATTATTAGAATAGTCAAATATCAGTTTGTTAAACTCAGAACAGTCTAGCATTTTAATATCTTTCAGTTGGAAGTAGAATTTAGCACCGAGCAAGCGTAGGGAAGGTGGCTTCCCTGTCAGATAGGAAGAGTCGTTAGTAGCAGTCCCTATATTCTAGAACTACGTAGCCATTGTAGGATATGAGAAGTCACCCATCAGATTAGGCTTGACTATCTCGCAGGGGTCACCCGTTAGTTCAGTCTTGACACCCTTAGTCCTTTGTACATTATATCAGTTTAATGGATCCACATAGCCAGTGTTAGTACTCGTGGAACTATATTAACACCCTTCCAACTGGGGTTACATATCGGACCCCGATTAGCTCAGATTGGGGCATGTGGGTTATATGATACCTCTCACAGTCTCAGATGCAATCTCAGTTACAGAGTTCAGTTATACATTCCTAGAGTTATTTGACCAAAGCATATTGATAGTTGTATTTTGTCAGTATTTTAGTTTATAGATTTTATTCAGTCAATGTTATATGCTTGGTCATGCATCCCCAGTGTCTACAGATTTTCGCGTATCTTTAGTATTTATAGACTATCATGTATACTCGATGTTTTTTTATCCTCCATATTTTTAGTATCTATAGATTCCATCTTCTCTACTCAGTACTCTATGTTTTATAAGCATATTCAATTAATTATTAGTTCTGTTCATGAAACCATGCATATCAGCCTACCTTATTTAGCATCCCAGTACATTCAAAGTACTGATCGCATACCTTTATTTTACGCTATGATGTATTATATCATTGGTGTTGATGCTTAGTTCCCGAATCGCACTTAGACTTTACTTCTTAGGCTATCAGTAGTACAGTAGCAGTGATGAGTCCTCATTCGAGAAAAGATTATTTTACTTTATATCTCTATTTCAGTAGTTAGCAAAGTTAGTTGGGGGCTTTTCCCATCAAATCATATTCAGTAAGTTAGTTTTAGAGGCTTTTTCGATGATAGAGTCAGTTATTCAGTATTTGAACTTTCAGTTGATATGTCAGATTATCAGTATTTAATCAAATTTAGTTAGATTTTCTATAGATTTATAATTCAGTATTGATTAAGTAATAAAACCTTATGGAAATATCAGATGTTTTATGCAATTATGATATTACCATCTCATAGGTTGGCTTATGGTCTCTCAGGACAGTAAGCATCGTGTAACGGCCAGGGTGTACTCTCAGGGCGTTACAGTATCCCTTGGTCAAGAAATCTAAATTGAATTTTGTACTAAATACTGAACTGAGATCGTGGGGAGTATCATCTAACCATCATGCCCCATCCTAAGTTGATTGGGGTCCAACCTGTGACCCTAGTTGGAAGGGTGTCAGTACCCTTCCACGGATACTAACAATAGTTGTGTGGATCCACTAAGCTGTTGAATAAATTAGGGTATCAAGCCTAAACTGGAGGGTGATCCCTGGGTGGAGTCAAGCATAAACTGATAGGTGACCCCTAGGAGGTAGTCAAGCCTAACTGATGGGTGACTCCTGATAACCCATTCTGGCTATGTGGTTCTGGAATACAGAGACTGTTACTAACAACTTTTCCTAACAAACGGGGAAGTCCTTGTATTGCATTCGCACAGTGCTAAATCCTACTGCCAACTAAAAGACACATATTACTAAACTAAATTGAGCTTATCTGAGCCAACAATGGAGCAATGATAGTAACTAAATGGCAAGGCTCATGGGTTATCTGAAACCATTCTGAAGTTTCTAAAAACGAGGTAAACAACTAAGTTTTGGGTATTCATAACCCCCCAAGACTCGATAGCAATATCAATAAGAACACATGAGAGCATTTGAAACCATAATAAGTAAGCAATATTACAAAATCATTATTTAGGCATTTCATCAAAAACTTGAGGGTCATGAATTAAAACATGGAAATAGTTTAAAACATGTGATGGTAACATAATTTTAATACTAAGACCACGAATTTAGTATTTAACATGACAAATTCCATCATTCAAACGTGTAAGACTAGTTCAATTGAAAATAACTTATAAACATCATATATATTCGAAATTCGTAGGAACTTCATAAAGACAATTTGTGTAAACATACAAATTCATTATTTAAAACATCAAAATAGGTTCTTGGACTTCATGGGTAAAAACGGCCCATGGATGAACATCAAACATACCTTTAATACTTAGACCTTGAAAGAGAACAACTTTCTTGACAACTTCCTTGTATTGAAATACTTGAGTTCTCGGTTTTCTTAAAAGGAAAATGATTTGGCTTAATGAATTTGGAGAAAGGTTAGGGTATATTTGAGAGAGAAAATGGGAAATTTGGGCAATTAATGCCCTATCAGCAGTTTAATCCGGTGTTTTTATAAAATAAGGAGCTGAAAAAAGACAAGACTGGACTTTTGCAATTTATATTTGTAACTAGGACGTCGATTAAGCCATCACCTCAACGTGCCAATGATGCCATCGCTATTCTAGCACGACGTGGTGAAATCACATTGAGCTGCTGGAATCGAAATCTAAACACGGTCCAAACCTCATTCAAAAAATCCAAAACTCCCCCGATACATGCTACTTACACCCCTGAACATGAATTAACTCAAAAACTTACGTCTTAGGGTTGATAGGATCACTTTAAAAATCATCAAAGTTAATAGGCCAAAATAAGGGTAAATCCCCAACACTTAGCTAAATTTTCCTGCTTTAAGCCTTTTATGCATGCACTATGATCTGAACTGAACTAAGATTAATATAGGGTATTACAATATCTCACTCTTGGGAACATTCATCATTGAATGAGATTGATTAAGTTGAAAATACTGAGGGACTGAAATTTACTTACTAAATATGCATGACTGAAACATGATTACATGACTGAGTCTGAAACATGATGTATGACAGAATTGATTCGTGAATTCATGCAATGACATGAAGATGATTATATGGCTGGAACTGAGAATGGAAAAGAGATAATCTGGGGAAAACTATTCTCTTAAGTTGAGTTTGAGGTTGCAGAGAAGAGATGAAGGTACTTGGTACGCATATCTGCTTTTGCTTCCCAAGTGTCTCCCTCAACGGACTGATTATTCCAAAGAACTTTGATCAAAGGAACTTCTTTGTTCCTCAGTCTATGAATTTGATGATCGAAAATCTCAACTTGAATTTCTTCATAAGAAAGGCTATCCTCAATATCTGTACTACCTAAAGAGACTACTACAGTTGGATCACCGATACACTTCTATAACAAAGAAATATGGCACACTGGATGCACTAATGCCAAATCTGCCAGCAACTCAAGCTCATAAGCTATCTTTCCTAAAAGGCTCAAGATTTTATAAGGGACAACATATTAGGGACTAAGCTTCCTCTTCTTGCCGAACCACTTCACCCCCTTTATGGGTGAGATTTTCAAATACACTAAATCCCTAATTGGAAACTAGAGATCTCTCTTATGCACATCTGCATAGGATTTCTGGCGATTTTGGGCTATCTTAAGCCTCTCCCTGATTAACTGAACCTTCTCCATTATATCAAATACTTAATATTGCCCTATCAATATGGTCTCCTCAACCTTAAACCAACTAATAGGAGATCTACACCTCCTTCCATAAAGAGCCTCAGATAGAGCCATTTGAATACTGGAATGATAATTATTATTGTAGGCAAACTCGATCAAAGGTAGGTAATCATCCCAACTACCCTTGATATCAATAACACATGCCCTCAACATATCCTTTATGGTCTGAATGGTCCTCTCTGTTTGACTATTTTTCTGGGGATAAAAAGCGGTACTGAGATAAACTTGGGTACCTAGACCCTTCTAAAAAAGCTTTCCAAGAGTAAAAGGTAAACTAGGTACCTCTATCTTAAATGATAGACAAAGGGACTCAATTCAACCTAAACAACTATCTAATATAAAGATTGTCATAATCCTCTGTTGAATAGGAAGTATGAACTACCATGAAATAAGTTGATTTGGCCATTCTGTTGATAATAACCCATATCGAATTATGCTGACAACGTGTATAAGGCAACCCTATCATAAAGTCTATGTTCACCTCTTCCCACTTCCAAGTGGGAATGCTAAACTCCTGCATTATGCCACTAGCCCTCTGGTTCTCAACTGTAACCTACTGATAATTAGGACACTTAGCCACAAACTCTGCAATATCCCTCTTCATACTGCTCCACCAATAGATATATTAGTTCCCCTAGGTGAATAGAATAACGTGAACCATATGCTTCTACCAAAATCCATTGTCTCAAACCATTAACACACGACACTCACAGCCTACCCTGATATTGCAGCACGCTATCTTCCCCTTGGGAGAAAACCTCTACTTTCTGGTCTTTAAAAGACTCATTCAAATTAACTAAATGGCAATCCCTATCGTACTTCTCCTTTACTTTAGAAACTAATGAAGATTCTAAGGAATTATTAATCCATACACTACCCTCAGTCGAATCGACTAATGAACACCTAATCTAGCTAACTGATGAACCTCCTAAACCAACTTCTTTTTATGATTCTCGACATGAGTAACACTACCCAATTATAACCTACTAAGGGCATCTGCCACTACATTGGCCTTTCTCGGATTATACAACATACTATATATCATAGTCTTTTAACAACTCCAACCGCCTTTTCAGACGAAAATTCAAATCTTTCTGCAAAAATAGGTACTGCAAACATTTGTAATCAGTAAACACATCAACATGAACCCCATACAAATAGTGCCTTTAAATTTTCAAGGAAAACACAACAGTTTCTAACTAAAGATCATGGGTAAGGTAATTCTTTTCCTAGGGTTTAAGCTGTCTAGAGGCATAGGCTATGACCATACCTCTCTGCATCAAAACATACCCAAAAACAACTCTAGAAGCATCATAGTATACAATAAACCCATCTAAACTTTCTGGCAAGGTCAAAACTGGGGTCGAGGTATGTTGAGTCTTCAACTCCTGAAAAATCTTCTCACAAGAATCTGACCACTGAAACTTAACTTTCTCCTGAGTCAATTGATACATGGTGGATTAAATAGATGAAAACCCTTCAACAAACCACCAATAATAGCTAGCCAAACCCAAAAAACTTCTGATATCTATAGGAGAGATGGGTCTGGACCAGATTCACACTACTTTGGTCTTTTATAGGGAAAATCTAATGACATCACCAAAAAATTATATGTCCAAGGAGAGCTATTGGTATTAGCAAAAATTTGCACTTATGAAATTTGGCAAATAACTGATGGGATCTAAGAGTTTGCAATACGATTCTAAGATGGTCTGCATGATCACTTTCACTACGGGAGTAGACTAGAATATAATCAATGAAGACTATGACAAATATGTCCAGGTACTACTTGAACACTCATATCATCAAGTCAATGAAATCTTCTGGGTTATTTGTTAGTCCAAAAGACATAACTAATAATTCAAAGTGACCATACCGAGTTTTGAAAGTTGTTTTTGAAATATCATATTCTTTGACTTTGAGATAATGATAGCCGGATCTAATGTCTATCCTAGAAAAATAACTGGCACCCTGAATTTGGTCGAACAATTCATTAATTCTGGGAAGTGGATACTTATTCTTCATTGTTACTTTATTCAACTAACAGTAATTAATGCATATTCTGAGAGAACCATCTTTCTTTTGCACAAAAAGGACTGGAGCACCCTATGGGGAAACACTAGGCCTGATGAATCCTTTATCTAAGAGATATTTCAATTGTTCTTCAATCCCTAAGCTCTGCTGGATCCATTCTATATGGCAGAATAGATATAGGTTGGATATTTAGAAGGATGTCTATTCAGAAGTCAATTTCCCTTTTGGGAGAAACTTTGAGAAGATCTTCAAGGAACAAATTTGGAAATTTCCTTACTACTAAAACTAAATCGAGACTGGGAGTCTTTGAATTGGAGTATTTGACTCAAACAAGATGGTAAAAACACCCCTTGGAAATTATTTTTCTTGGCTTAAGGTATGAAATAATTTGACCCCTAAGCACTGAAGTACTATCAGTCATCTCTAACTACATGAGGTCAACTGAGGTGACTTTTTGGGATATGTGATCGACCAATTCCTGTATACCTATCTGGATACAATAAAGACACGTACTGGGGTAGACACTGATAAGGTTTCTACTAAATACTCAGTTCTAACACCAAAATTAATAGCTATATATGGGATTACAAAAGAAAGCAAAGCTTCGGGGTCAGTAGTTCCCTACTGAGTCTGGCGACCGACTGGAGCTGATGACTGATTGGACTATCCTTTTTAGTGCAAATCTATTCTCTTCTTAGCAACTAATAGATACTCCTTAAACCTATGTCCTGGATTGCCATATCCAAAACATATATCATTGTCAGCTCTACACATACCTTGATGATTTTTAATATATTTCTAGCAAAAAGGATAAGTGCATCTACAATTCACACTACCCTAGGGCTTAAGGCCTGCCGCCCTATCCTGATTATCATTACTGAACTTTGATACTGACACACTGGATGAAAATGGAGTTGGGGATGAAAACTTCTGTTGGAACTGAGAACGTTACCACCCTCTGACTTTGGCTAATCAAAACTAAAACTATTTGTTCTGACTCTCTTATTTTCCCTCTCTTTATCCTTAAACTTATGCTCCCCAATCTCTTGAGAATAGAACATAATCCTAGATATTTCTATCTCCTTAATCAACATCGTAGTCCTACACTCCTTAACCACGCTATCACATATGCCAGACACGAACTTACTCATTCTAGACTGGTTATCAGACACCACATGAGGAGAATAACTCGCTAGCTGAGTAAACTTAAACTAATAATCTTTCACAGTCATATTTCCCTGCTTCAAATTAATAAACTCTAGTACCTTCGCTTTCCTCAACTCTAAGGGAAAGAATCTATCTAAAAAGGTTGTAGCAAACTCCTCTCACTCAATAGGCCCCTCACCAGTGCCTCAATTCTCTTTCCACTACTTAAACCAGGTGTGAGCTATATACTGCAACTGGTAAGAAGCTAACTCCACACTCTCACTAGGTGTATCACCCATAATATTAGTCACCTTCTGAACCATATCAAGGAACTCCTACGAATCCCCATCAAACTTAGATCCTAAAAACTTAAGAGGATTCATACGGGTGAAGTCCCAAATTTTAGCTACAGCTATATTAACCACTAAATTGGCTCGAACAGCAACCTGTTGATTGTTTTGAGATGCTACTGAGTGGGCTAAAGTAGTGAATTCAGCTCTAAACTCAGTATGAGAGACATGCTCATTGAGGGAATCTTCCTGAATAGGCGGAGGTATGGGATGATTTCCATTTCTTCTTTTGTCAGTCTTTTTGGGAGGGATTTTTTGTATATGAAAGAAAGAGAGCACAAATAGAACTCATTCTCATTTGCACGACATAAATACTAAAAGAAGGGAAACTTTTCCTAAAATGTCTTATAATGTCTTGTCCATAAGTGTGGTGCATTTTACACACATGCACAAGACTATACTCAACGTGGCTTTCAGACACCCTCGGACACTAAAAAAACTTAGACTCTAATACCAAGTTTGCAACACCCCGAGAATACACTATAGACGCCACATGGTGTTTACGGTCACAAGTAACCACAAGCTAACTCATGAGCTGGTACCTGTTGTGCGCGTTGAGTAAACTGATAACGATCAACATATATGGAAACCAATTGGTAAATCCATAAGGTTTAAAAATACTAAAATACTAATAAGTCATAAATCTAAGCTTCTTAAAACATATTGGAAAGACTGATAAAATAATTGATAAACTGACTAACTATCTGAATGTCTGAAAGCCTTTAAAACTGACTAACTATGGATTTGATGGGACAAACCCCCAATTGACCATATAACTAAACTGCTAACCCAACTTAATAAACATAAACTTGTCCTTGAAGTATAAGGACTCACCGTTGTTGTTGATGCTGGCTAACTGATCCTGTCTAGGCCCGATCAGGAAATTAAGCATCTAAACTTATGATATAACACAGCATAGCACGATAAATGAGTATGCAATCATTACTTTAAATGTACCAGTATGAATGATGAGGTTAGGCTGATATGTATGGCTTAACTGAGTATAGAGTAATGATTGGCTGAATAACATGAGATAACTGTATAAATATGCATGAAAAGTAAAATACTGCAAGTGCAAGACCAGGCATATAATATTTCTGAAATAAAATGTAATACTAAAATACTAAAATGTGATAACTGAGTAACTGATAATTCGTATTCCTTGGTCAAGAAATCTAAACTAAATTCTACATTGAGTACTGAACTGAGACTATGAGAGGTATCATCTAACTAACGTGCCTCATTCAAAGCTGATAAGGATCCAACCTGTGACCCCAGTCAGAAGGGTGTCAGTACCATGCCATGGGTAGTAAAAATGGTTGTATAGATCCACTAAGCTACTAAAGAACTAAGGTATCAAGACTAAACTAATGGGTGATCCCTTGGCGGAGTCAATCCTAAACTAACGGGTAACCCCAGAGAGGTAGTCAAGCCTAAACTGATGGGTGACTCTTCATAACCCACACTGGCTACGTGGTTCTGGAATACAAGGATTGCTATTAACAACTTTGCTTAACTAATAGGGAAGCCTCCATCCTATATTATCTAGGTGCTAAATCGTACTCTCAACTGAAAGACACTGATTACTAAACTTAATTGAGCTTATCTAAGCCAACAACGGAGCAATAATACAAACTAAATGACAAGGGTCATGGTTTATCTGAAACCATTATGAAGATTCTTAAAATTAGGTAAACAACTAAGTTTCGAGTATTCATAACCCCAAAGACTCAATAGCAATATCAATAAGAACATATGAGAGCATTTGAAACCATAATAAGTAAGCATTATTCCAAAATCATTATTTAGGCATTTTATCAAACACTTGAGGGTCATGAATTAAAACATGGAAATAGTTTAAAACAAGTGACAATAACATAATTTCAATACTAAGACTATGAATTTAGGATTTAACATGATAAATTTCGTCATTCAAATGTGTAAGGCTAGTTCAATCGAAAATCACTTGTAAACATCATGTATATTTGAAATTTTGGGCTCTTTATAAAGACAATTTGTGTAAACATGCAAATTCATTATTTAAAACATCAAAATTGGTTCTTGTACTCCATGGGTGAAAAGGGCCCATGGATGAACATCAAACATACATTTAATACTTCGATCTCGAAAAAGAACAACTTTCTTGAAAACTTCCTTGGATTGAAACACTTGAGTTCCTGGTTTTCTTTAAAGGGAGATAATTTATCTTGATGAATTTGGAGAAATTTTAGAGTTTATTTGAGAGAGAAATTGGGAAATTTGAGCATATAATGCCCTATCAGTAGTTTAATCCCATATTTTTATGAATTGGGTGCTGGGAAAAGACATGACTACATTTCTAAAATTAAAATTCATAACTGGGACACTGATTAGGCCATCACTGTGATGCTCCATTGATGCCATCGCTATTCCACCGTAATGCGGTGTAATCGTGTTGAGCTGCAGGAATCAAAACCTAAACACGGCCCAAACCTCATCGAAAAATTTTGAAATATCTCTGAGACATGCTACTTACACCCCTGGACATGAATTAACTCAAAAACTTATGTCTCAGCGTCGAGAAGTTCACTTTAAAAATCATCGAAGTTAAGAGGCCAAAATAAGGCTAAGTCCCTAACACTTAGCTAAATTTTCAGTCTTTAAGCCTTTTATGCATTCACTATGAGTTTAAATAAACTAAGATTAATACAGGGTATTACAATAATCCTATCAGCAGAATCATAAGCTTCTAGGTACGCTAATTTCCTTCCCCTCATAAGGTAAAGAATTTTTTTAACAAACTGAGATATAAGAAGTCAATTTTAAATAGGTTAGTAATTGTAAGGAAGAAAAACATAGTGGAAAAATGCAATATATGGTCCATCTATTGTAGAGGGTTCTTTGACTCTATTCACAGATTACCCTTCTAACATAACTTATGTAAGAGATGGGTAATATGTTGCAACAAAACCACCATAAGTTTCACCAGAATACACAGTTGTTGCAACAGATGACACATCTATTGTGTAGCTTCTTCTTCATGGAGTAGATTAGAAGGCTAGGTTAGGAAAAGTAAACTTACCTTATCCACGTACTGCATATGCTTATTTATCATACTCTTGAAGTCTTGTGCGGAAAAAGTATGGATGGGGTAATATTGTGCGCCTTTTTTGACATTGTTGTTCCGTCGCAGATCCCTCTTCTCTTTGGTGCCAAGTTTAGCATATATGTCCACCTTCTTGAATGTCCCGTAAACTTCAAAACGTGTGGAGAGGGAGAAGTTGCAATTTTATTTTTATTTTTGATTGGAGAGTACTTGGCTAATTGCTCTTTCTTCCTCCCAACCTCCATTGTAGAAGTGTATGGATCCCTTACCTTTCTGGATGGTACGACACCCCTCTTGGATTTTAATTCCTTAATAGTTTTAGTGATAGCCTCTACTTTTTCAAAGATTTTATCCTGGTTGTTCTTGCACTCTTCACATTTGCAATGAGAACATGAGGCTAAAGTAAGGTGAGAGAAACCAGTGTAAGGGTGAAAAGGACCTGTGTAATGGTCAGAAGGACCTGTGAAAGGGGTTTTTTCAAACATATTTAATTTTTCTTGAGCATCAATATAATTATCATCATGATTGACACCAACATTAGTATGTCTACCACTAACATCAAAAACTCCACCAACAACACCTCCAGAAGAAGCACCCGAATCTGTTGCAGTAGGTTGGTTATGAAGAGCCTCAACATTAGGCTGGTCTTGCCTAACTACTCTTCTTATAGCTATTGCTCAGCTAAATCCTTCTTTATTAACACCGTCATTCCATCTGTTATTGTATCAACAATACCTATAGTAATAAAAGAAATCATACCCAACTCCTTTTCAGTAGGCACGATCCATGGATGCACAACCTATAAAAAAACACAGATATATTTAAATTATATAATAATTTATAGTCAGTTGGGTTACATGTTAACACAGACAACTTATGCAATATATGATCTTTCTGTTGCAACGGCTAATCTATCTATCACAATAGATTAATAATATGTGGCATCATATTACCCATCTATTGCATAATTTATAGTAGATGAGTAATCTGTTTAGTCGGGTTCAAAGAACTAAAGTAATATATGGTTAATCTAATGTAAAATATGAATCATCTGTTGCAATAACTTACCCATCTATTGTACCAGTTGCAATGAACAGATAACCTATCTGTCGCAGCAGATAACCTATCTGTCGCAACAGATGGCACATCTATTTCAATATCTTTCTTTGAGTCAAATTATTTTACTTGAAAGAAGACGTACTTCAACATTTGGAGGTTTAAATAGATCATCCTCTTAAATTCTTATGTTGCTCTTTGTATCCAACCACCTAAGGATCCTTAAATGAGAAACCTCATCCAGGTAATCCTTGACCTTCTTTTGGAGGCGAGGAATGGCTTTAAATTTCCAAGCATAAAAAATGTAAACAGGAGGCAAGCAAAAAAAAGGCATAATAATTTGTCAATATAAATTAATGGATGAGTAAACAAATAGTGATTAAATTTATCATGAAAGCTCAAGGAAAGCCGTATATTGTAATCGTCTTTGGCGATATCTTTGTCAGTAAATATTTGACAGTCAAGTAGTAGCAATCATATCCCCAGGAATAATTGTCGTATTTCTCAAAATCCTCAGCAAGCTTTAACAAATCATCTTCTATGACTTTGTTGACGTCTCTTGCCAAAATAACAGAATTGGCAAACCAAACTAAGCACAATAGCTCCTTGGACTTCTTTAATAGGTTTTATCCTTGAGATTTTCTATCATATTATTGGATTTGTACCCATGTCCAGCAATGTCCAACAACCCATTTATTTTTTTTCGTTGCGTTTGTTGGTTTTGGAAGGTGGTCGTTGGGATAATGCCTTCCTTGTATTTGATGGTGGTGGTTTAGTTGTCCTAATTGCCTTGGACCTTTTGCTTGGTTTTTTCTTGGTGAGAGTTTCTTCTATACGATCGTATCTCAAGCCCGTCACTATGGAAAACTCTTTCAACCCAAAACAAACTGGCATGCCACAGTAATTGATCCAGATTTCACTTATCTTTTTTCTCCTCCTTTGAATCTTTATCATCTCCCACATACTTGATCATGCGCTTGAGAAGACCATATACCATGATCATTTAGAAATGGTCAGTGTGGTCCTTAGGAAGCTCAAGAAAGTTTTCAAAGCAAATCTTCTTAAAAAGTGTGTCTATGTTTTCATTCTTCATAGTTTTCCTAAAGTCATCAAAAGATTTCCCCAACTGACATTTTAAGTGCAAGATCATCAGTTAGTTTTGTAGGGTCATTTGTTGGCATCGTAACTTAAAACCTATCAATACTAATAGTTTTGATAGGATCTTGCTGGGATTTTGATATTAATTCACGCCCCAATGGTGATGCATTATCATCTTGTTGATGATCATCCTCTTCTCACTTTCTACTTCCTCCTCTTCTTGTTATCTTCTTCCTCTTTATCCTCACTTTTATTTTCCTCATCACTATCTACAGACCCTTATCCACCTCCCTTAATGTCATTTTCATATCTTTCCTCAGCTTTACTTTTCCCTTGTTCAAGAAGCTCCTCTAAATCTCTCAGTACTGTAGCCTCTTTTGTTAGGTTATCAGAAGTTGATCCACTTTCACGTTCTTTTATTTTGAGAGACATGTTTTACCTACAAATAACAGAAAAATAAAATTATATTACAATTGATGTATGTATAAATTTTTAAAAATATAGTACAAACACCACCAATACCGAAACCACCAATAGCCGCCACAAACACCACCAACCAATTCCACCAACAACACCACTAACAGCCACCACAAACACCATTAGTGCTACCACAACGACCACCAACACCACCACGACGACCACCAATAACACAAACACCATCCAACAATACCATGGAAGTCAACTAACACTGCGGTAAAAACTAGGGTTATCTAGGGTTCTTCCTATGATCTTACCATCAAAACTCAAAATTGTAAATCCATTCTCGAAGAAAATATAACTAAAAGTCTTCTTTTCATCATTAACTTAAAATTCCTAATTTTTAGAAGAAAAAAAAATAAATATAGAACTATTCTTGAACTCTGATACCTATGAAGACAGAGAAAATGAAGGATACGAGTAAAAATAAAGTCAAAAATAACACCTATATGATCGGAAATGGGAAGAAAATCAATCTTTTGTGTAGGGTTGATCAATTTGTTGAGTAGTTGTTGTCTATATTGTTGAGAGAGAAAGAAAAAGAGCGAAAGCTCAAGATTTGAAATAATGAAATATTTTTCCCGCAAATGAATGATTTGTATGGGTTGATTTGTATTTTGAAAAAGAATGACAAGTTTTGAAAATATTAATTTAGTTTGAATTGATCTTAATTATTTTTTAAAATTTTAAAATTTATCCGTAATTTTTAACCGTCTCATCATAATAAAGTGTATTAAGTACAGCTAAAACACTGATGAATTTTAGGTATTAGCTTGATAAGCTAATAAGAATTAGTTCAAGTCAGAATGATCGATCGACAACTTAAGTCGGGATGAACGCATACCAACATCATGCAATTGCCAAGACTCAATTAAAGTTGTAGTTGACCCTATGAACTCACCCCTTGTTCTAGCTAAATAAATTCAGGTATTAGCTTAATAATAAGGTAATAATAATTATTCAACTCAGAGTGATTGATCAATGACTCGGGTTGGGAGAAACGCAATACCAACATCATGCAATTGTCAAAGACTCAATTGAAGTTGTAGTTGGCCCTATAAACTCACCCCTAGTTCTAGATAAATTAATTTAGGTATTAGATTAATAATGAGTAATAAGAATTGTTTTAACTCAGAGAGATCGATCGACGACTCAGGTCGGGAGGAAAGCAATACCAATATTATGCAATTGTCAAAAACTCAATTAAAGTTGTAGTTAACCCTATGAACTCACCCTTAGTTCTATCTAAATCAATTTAGGTATTATCTTGATAATGAGGTAAAAGAATCATTTTAGCTAAGAGTGATCCATCGATAACTCAGGTCAGGAGAAACGCAATACCAATATCATGCAATTGCCAAAGACTCAATTGAAGTTGTAGTTGACCCTATGAACTTACCCCTAGTTCTAGCTAAATCAATCTAGGTATTATCTTGATAATGAGGTAATAAGAATCGTTTTAACTCATAGTGATCGATCGATGACTCAGGTCGGGAGAAACGCAATACCAACATCATGCGATTGCCAAAGACTCAATTTAAGTTGTAGTTGACCCTATGAACTCAGCCCTAGATAAAGATAAATCAATTTAGGTATTATCTTGATAATGAGGTAATAAGAATCATTTCAACTCAGAGTTATTGATTGATGACTCAGGTCGATAGGAACACAATACCAACATCATCCAATTGTCAAGGACTCTATTGAAGTTGTAGGTGACCCAATGAACTTACCGCTAGTTCAAGATAAATCAATTGAAGTTGTAGTTGAACATATGAACTCAATTAAAATTGTATAAAAATAAATGTTCAACCTATTACAACAGATGACTTACCTTTTGGAATTTAGCAAACAGATTATGTCATATGTTTGAATAGATTAACTATCTGCTGTAAATTATAAAATAGGCGTTGCCATCTATTACAACAGATGAATGAGCCATTGGAAATTTTCAAATAGAAATCTGTATATGTTTTAAGATCTTTTTTTATTTTAAATCAATTTCCTAATTTTTTGTCCGAGATAAAAAATATAAAAAACTAAGGTAGTAAAAAGTATTACTTGGATAACTCAAAAATCTCCTCCTTGAATAGTCTTATCTTGTATTTTCAATGTCATTGTCTCCTTATTTCCCTTAAAGTTATTAATGAATATTTAAAATCCATCTCAACAATTCTCTCTCCTTCAGCTACAAATTAACACAACTCATCTCTCTTCTTTATTCAGGATTCTCTTTCTCTCTTTTTTAAGGTAATCACAGATGTCTTATTTTTTTCCTTTCTTTTCTCTCCTCTTTTGTATGAGGATACTTTCAAATCTCAACCGATCAATATCTTTTCTCAACTGAAATGGGTGTTCTGATCCCTTTGCTTTTTTGATATTGCAGCTATAGTTCACTGTTGCTTTTTCCTTCTCGGGTTCTTCTTTATATGTTAGTTAAATTGGATATTTAAATTTTTTGTTATTATTGATTTACCCATTACCAAATTCCTATTTATTGAGAAAATTAAAGGAAAGGTGACTTTTAAATCTTGAATAAATGAATCATTGTTTTTATTAAAATATGCAAAAAAAGTCATCTATTGGGAGAACTTAAAAATACTTATTATCAATATCATTTTTTTTATATCTTTTGTTTGTTACTTTGGTGGTGGTGGTGGTGGGGGTGTTAGTGTTGTTGGAACATATGGTTTTTGTGTTGTTGATGGTAGAACATATGGTGTTGTTTATTTGTTATTGATGTTGTTGGTAGTGTTGCAATAGTTTCCTCAATTGTTGCAACTGATGAATCAACTGTTAGAACAGAGGAGCAACTGTTGGAAGAAATCAAATTAGTAGCAAGGATGGATTGATTTATTCAAACAGATGAGCCATCTATTGCAACATATCATACATTTGTTGCCACAAACGTGTTGCCTGTTACAACAGTTGACTCATCTATTGAACATATGGGGAATCTGTTTATCAGATGGGTTATCTGTAGGCTCATTCAATTTTATGTTACCCTTTTGTAATGTTCTTTTTGTTCTTCTCTTATTTGACATCAAAGGTTTTTCTCTTGTTTGCAGATAAAAGGAAGTGAAACTAGATCAATTTTTTTCCGACCAGCATTAAATGCTAGAGTAAAGATGGGTTCGGGGGAATTAGCTGCTTGAAGATGGAACAACTTCATATGTAGGATATATGTATTACCGATCAACCTATCGTGAAAACACGCATCCAGTACACTGATTTTGTGAATGTTGGTTCTTTACATATTAGGCGTTAATCTTTCAAATAAGATACGGCATTCTACAGTTAAGATTATTAGGTTCGAAATGGTAAGGCTCAGGGATCAAGTAAGTGGTGTCGATACCCTGTTACGGTTTAATAAAGATTTTTCTAATGCTTATGTGTCAAGTTTAGAGAAAGGTTCAAGTTTTTGGTGGTAGTGTAAATATTTAAATAGTGATTGGACTGGTTTAAGGGTTCAATGGACTTTTGAAATACCTCTGAAGCCTCGCACTGCTGCAAACAAGAATAGACATGAATATAGTTATTGATCTGGTCCAAATTTATATGGATAGGTTGCTCGAGGATACTATTATACAGCAAAAGGTGATTGGAAGAATACCTGTGCGGAAAGGGGGAGGTGGAGAAGACCATATATTAATTCAGACCTTGTAGAAGAAGAAAAAAAGGGTAGGAAGGAAAGTGTAGCAAAATCGGCTAATGATATTGACATAAAAAATGAAAAACTTGAATGAGCTGCAAATGTGAATATGTATCCAAAAATGAAAATTATCAGTCCATTTTGAAAAGAAAAATGCTAAAGTGGATTGGAGTTGTGCACTTTGTAAGGGGACTACAATTAGCTAGCTTGGCCTGAATGAAGACCCACAAAATACATGACCAGAACTCTAAGGTTTCAGCTTTGCGATCACCGATAGTTGTAAGATTGTTCGTCAGGAACAAAACCTGAACCAACAACTCCTGAAGTAAAAGTAAGGGATCAAGCCAAGGTGGCAATTTCTCAAGTTAAACTTGCATCTCATGCCTCCTGTTATGGATTTGGTCTGGTCAAAGGCAGTGGAAACAACAAGTCATGGGATTTCTGCCCAACTTTAGACCTTTTTGTTTCTATGACCATTGAACTGATCAAAACCACAAACAGAAGGCATGGGATGCAAGTTAGACTTCAGAAATTCACGCCTTGGCTTCCCTTATTTTTAATTTTGTAGTTGTTGGTTCAGGTTTCATTCTTAACTAAAATTATTACCAATCCTCTGTGCACACCAAGCTACTTCCTTAGAGTTCTGGTCCTGCACTTTTTGAGTCTTCATTGAGGCCATGCTCGCTAGTCGCAGTCTCTAGCAAAGTGTCCAGTTTCAGTCCTCTTGATCAGTTTTCTTTTTCAAGAATGACTGACGGATTTTAATATTATGATACAATTCCACATTTAAAGCTCATTTAGTTTTTTCATCTCTCAAGTCAATTTCCTTATCCATATTCGCTACAAATTCCTTACTTGTTTCCCTGTGTTTTCTCTTAAACAAGGTCTGAGATGATATATGGTCTTTTCCACCTCCCCTTTCCCGCACAGGTATTCTCCCAAGAGCCTTCTGCTGTGTAATAGTCTCCTCGAGAAACCCATCAATATAAATTTAGACCAGGAGAATTTTTATTGGTTTTCCATTCATGTTTGTTGTAGCGTGAGTCATCGGAGGCCTTTCAAACGTGAATTGCACTATTAAAATTAGTCCAATCACTAATGGATATTTACACTGCCACCAAAAATTTAAATCGTTCTCCAAAATTGACACATAAATATGAGCAAAATTGTTATTAAATTATAATAGGGTATATACACCACCGTCTTGGAACCCTTCAGCCTTATCAATTCGCACCTATCAAACTAAACTGTAAAATGCAGGATCTTGTTTGAAGGATCAATGTCTAATCGATAAAAAACTACATTCACAAAATCATTGTACTTTATGTGTGTTTTTCACGATAGCCTGATCAATAATACATAACTCCCACGCATTAAACCACGCATTAAAGTGGATCCATTCATCTGCACGCACCTTATTCTTCCTATCCCATCAATGTCAAACAGTATTTATTCTTCACTTCCTATAGTTAAGTAGTGTAGAAGACTACGGAGACTCAAAGGATAACTATTTTCAATTTTAGAGGACTACTTGCCCATCAAGAAAAACAAGTGCTACAATTCGTGACTTTTCAACTTTTTTGTTTTTAAATCTATTTATATAATAAAACAGTCACCAATTTGGATTAATTAAGGTATGCGATGACTATTAAAAAAGAGGTGAACAGCTGTGACTTTTTTGACTTTTTGTCTAACACATTCAAAATAGCTGATGATTCAAATTCCCCATCTGTTGCAACCGACAAATCAGATGTTAGAATAAATCAAAATATCTCCTCTAATAAATGGTTTATCTGTTGCAACAAATTATCCATATGTGTAATACCCCTAACTTTTTCTAGCTTAAATTTATTCCTAGAATATTAAGGGATATCTTCTAAAAAGAATAATATTTGTTTCATATAGAATTTTCTATATTTCAAATTTTCATTGTGTGAGAAGATGAATAAGTTTTCCATCGATATCAAATTTACCCAAATCGAACACTTGGTGAAGAAGTTAGAGCACTTCTAAGTTGACAGTGTGCAAATGGGCAGTCACCGCATCACGGTGAAGAATAATTTCATAATTGTAATTTTCCAGTGGACCTCCGTGATATTGGAACATTGCAGAGAGGTCCATTTTCCCTATTGTCGAATTCCAGTAGCCCAACACGATAGTGGCACGTCGCGTCGAAGGCTAAAATGGCATTTCTATAGGGCACCACGATGGTGGCGTATCGTGTTGAAGTTCCAGGTCCCAATTGTCAAAATCTAGTGGGACAACACGATAGCTCCACATTACGGAGGACCTCAATTTCCCATTCGTCAGTTTCTAGTGACCCACCGCGATAGTGGAGTGTCGCGGTGGCCCATTAAATCGGGACACCATTTTTCAATTTGATTTAGAAGTTAAAAGGGGTATTTTGGACTTTTCCCAGCCCCTAATTCTATCCAAACACAAGATTTAAGGCTATTACAAGCATCTTATGAGATTTTTCAAGATTTCTCTCATCCCAAAACCCTAAGCTTCAACAATCAACCTCAAGAATCCCAAGATTCCACCATCCTTTTTCCAAATTAATTCAAAATTCAAGATTCCCAACACAAGAATTCCAAGAACCATCATTCAAGAGCACAAATAGAGTCTCAAAAGAAAGGTTGTTCATCTAGTTCATCATTCAAGGTATGTGGAATTTTGAACAAGGGTAAACCTTTCATCCTTGTGCCCAAAACTTAATTATGGTTTCAATTTTACTGAATATTCTATGATTTCCTATTTAAGTTAGGGTTAATACCCAAATCCTTATTATTTTAGTTTGTAAAATTATTATGATATTTAAGGCCCCAATTGCAAAAAATATACATATGTTTATGTTTGAAATTATAAGATTCGTATTATGAGTTATATACCATTTTCTTGACTTTGATTGTTGAAAGATTTTAAGATGATTATTGAGCATGAAGTTTAAATCTGATTATTGATGTAATTATTAATGCATTAAAGCTTTATACTTATTAATGCATTAAAGCTTTATACTTTGAGTTCTAAGTACTATTGATGATTTTTGTAAGGAGATTATGATCTCAAGTCCTATTAACAAGTTTTGATTAGTGCTTTCAAAAGCAAAGATTGATATTTTGATCCTAAGCTAAGATAGGAATCCGCATTATTCATACGGTTTATAATTTAAAACAAAGAGAAGCATAATTGATTTTAGTTACGAACCCTTGTGTTATTTTAAGGTAGATTTCCTAAAAGTTCTAAGTAATATGTATAGGAATAGTATTTAGCACCGAGTTGGGTATGATTTCGAGGTCTCATGCCCCAGAAATACAAGCCATTGTGCGTTTTAAATGCCCATAGTGGACTAAGATAGTGATCAATTAAGTTAAGGTTCTATTTTTATGGCAAGGATACAACAGCTCTCCCTAACGTGGGCAAGACGTTGGACTCCATGTCAGCTCACATGGTTTATGTTGGTTAGAATAAACTCCCTAAGTCTCAAAGTTCCAAGATTTCTAAAGCTCCCAAAGTTTCTAAGTTTCAAAAGAAAAGAATGATAGAAAAACTTTTATAAGACTAAGTGTTATGACTCACTAGTTTTACAAGTATGATTTATTATACATGATTTTATATTTCGATATTTTAGATAATCAAGCTTATGTGAGTCATATACATCCATATGCATTTACTTTCTAATTATGATGTTTACTTATGTATTACACCCCCATATACTCAGTATATCCTCAAAGTGCTGATCCACATATATGTCTATGTGCTACATTGTCTTATAATGTAGGTCCAGGTGCTTAGTATCAACAGTGTGAGTAGTTAAAGCATCTCTATCTATGTTCCCACAGTTGGTGAATCCTCATGATTCGAGGTTCTACTTCTTCAGATTTCCAACTTTCATAGTAATTGAGTTATCGTTTTCAGTTTAGCCCGAGTCAGTTGGCGATCTATCCCAATGGCTCTCTAGTTCTTTAGTAGTAGAGGCTTGTCGGACTACGAGTTTATTTACAGACTTTCAGTATTTGTTATTCAGACAGTATCTACAATTTATTCAATTCAATTTTTTGGTATCATACAGCATTATTTCTTAACTAGATTGTCTTAAAGTAAGGTTCAGATCTAGTAGCAGGTTCAAAGGATTAGCTTGGGGCTACTCGTAGCCTTGAGCACCGTGTGACGTCTCGGAATTAGATTTTGGGGCGTTACAATATGTTGCAACAGATGTCTCATTTGTCGCACATATAGATTATCTGTTGTAACAAATGGTAAATCTGTTGCGACAGTGGGTTATCTATTGTGATAGATGGATGATCTGTTGCAACAGCTTAATAATAAGGTTGTTATTAACTCTCAAACCATTTTTAGAAGGTGAAAAGTTTGAATGTAAAAGAAAAAGTCACGACTTTTCACAGAAAATAAAAACCCAACAATTTGAATGTAATTAATACAATGGAGCTAAACAGTCGTGCCTTTTTGCCTAACACATTCAGATTCAATCCTCTATAAATAGGTCCTTCCTTAATCTTCATTCTACTCCAATTTTATTTATTTCTTGCATTTTATATTTTTGAATTACATCTTCAACCAATTCTATTCAAAGAGCATATTCCTTTCTCATTGAGGTAAGTTTTTTTCTGTGTAAATCTACCAGTTGGTAGTATATGTTGTATTACATTCGGACTCTTTTCTTTACTTTTGTGTTTATGTTTTTTGTCGATTCATGCATGTTCTAGATATAGCTAATCCT
This sequence comes from Capsicum baccatum var. pendulum, assembly GCA_030864225.1. NCBI lineage: Eukaryota > Viridiplantae > Streptophyta > Magnoliopsida > Solanales > Solanaceae > Capsicum > Capsicum baccatum. The sequence continues at coordinate 31,468,531 of CM061561.1, forward strand.
ATTTAGGACATTGCTATTCTTCACGACACCATACGGGAACTTCAGAGGCAGGTTAATAACCTGCAGAGTGAGTTGGTCGCTGTGAGAGCAAGGATGTTTAGAGAGATATAGAGGTTGTGAGGGCCCTTGTTTTGCCTGTTGATGATTGGCCGACTGACAATAATAATGATGATGATAATAACAATAATAATAATAATTAGAATGTATTTTTTCTTTTAGCGTATGTATTTTAATTTGTCTATATCAAATTTATACCAAATGTATTTTATTTCATTTAATGAAAAATTTATTTTTGGTCGACTTTGGCTTCTTAATTCTTATTTAATTTTTATTATCTATTTCTTCTTCTAAACATGTGAACATGTTGACGGTTGGAGGTAAGGAGCAATTTTGAATCCAGTAGCAATAGCAATTTTGGCTTTGAGTTCTTTCAACAGATGGACTATGTGTTGGAATAAATCGATCATCGATTGGGTTTCTGTCAAAAGATTATCCATCTATTGCGACAGATTTGTCATCTGTTGGAGGAAAACATTCCAGTTTGATGAACTATATTGTGTTTTTCCAGCTAATATTGATCTATTGCAATAGATGGGTAATCTGTTGAAAATAATTTTGTGCTCTGTTGAATTTAGTTCATGTTTTGCCTCTTTTTATTGATGCTCAAGTTATTAAAAAGGATATTTTATATAATAAATGATAACATTTACGTTCACAACAATAGGTTAAATATATAAAAGTTCACAACAAATAACAATACAAGTTTTTCCAATTACAACGATCATGGTGGATTACGATCCGGACATGTAGTTCTTTTGTGGCCAGCACTCTTACATACAGAGCACTTGTTTCTTCTTAATGGAAATGATTCTCCAATTCCTCGCCTTTTTTTATATGGCCTTCTTTCCGATTTGATAGTGCTTGGGTCAATATATGGAGGAGGTATTAATCTCCTTAAAAGCTCTGTAGGAATAACCCAAGATTATTCGGGAGGCACCGGAGTAATATGTCCACTATATGCCATTGTATATTTTTCCATCAAATAATATGAAGAGGAGTACTCATAAATTTTAGTTCCATATTTTGCCCCGTATTGAGCTCAAAGCGTTGCCATAGCATATGGACAGTGTATTTTGTCCAAGTCAAAAACTCTGCACGTACAAGATCTTGTTAAAGATAGACCGTGGAAACATCATCATGTCCGTTGACACTGAACTTGTAATCTGCTATTTGATGAGATAATAACTTATTCCCCAGACTGATGTTCGTTGATATTATTTTTTTTGGTTCTAGAACAAATGAGCTTCTTGCATCCTCGAACTCCACATGCCTTTTGTGAAAAAATTGACCATACTTCTTGTTTATTATTTTAAACAGAGCCACGATGGGAAATTCTCTTTCATCACCAAAAAATGAATTCACCTATTCAGCTATGTTTGACGTCATAATATTGTACCTATACAAAAGAATCACTTAGTAAGACATCATACTAAACTTGTAACTCAAACAAGACATTAAATTCATAAGAATGTACCTATTTACTGGACAAAATGCCTAGCTCCATCTCTCAAAACTGACATGTACGAGATATTATGTTGCCTTGGGATGCATATTCGTTATTTGATTAAAATAGTCTAAAAATTCCTCTCTACTATATGTTTTAGCTGCTCTGTAAGAAAGAGTTACGACCCTTTCGTTGTGAAAGTTGGTCTAAATGTTCTCTCCAAAATACCTGATGCAACAACCAAAGTGAGCTGAAGTGAAGAAAATTGAACCTATCTTTAGAATACATGGATGCCTATCTGAAACAAAACACAACTCTTCGGTATCTTCAATGCAGCTTCGTACTTGTTCAAAAGAATATCCATAAGAGGCATCACATTCCTTGTCCCCTACACAAAAAGCAACAGAAAAGATGTGATTCTTCGTATCTTGTGCCACCGTCGCTAGCAGAACTCCATTATACCTACTCCTCAAGAAGGTACCGTCGACGGCTGTGCCTTTTCTCAAAAGTCAAAAACCTTGAATCCAAGCACCATAGGATACAAAAAAGTACTTGTAACTTCCGTTTTCATCAACATGCAACGCCTTCTTACTTTCTGGATTTGTGGAATTAAGCATGTAACGGTAGGCATCGAAGACTGCATACCCATGCTCGTGTATCCCCCAAATCAAGTCCTTCGCAATCCACATGGTTGTATATAAGGGTGTCAAACGGGCCGGCCCGACCCAGCCCGACTCGGCTCGATTATCTAATCCGGCCCCGTTTGACCCGACCCTGTAAGCCCTAGGGCTTTAGGGTTCCGGGTCCCAGGCCAGTTTTTTTGTTAAAATGAGCCCAGTTAACTCGGCCCGGACCAAGCCTGGTCCAGGCCCGCCGGTTAACCGGCCAGGCCCGGCCCGGAAAATTGTAAAAAAATAAATAAATAAATTTTTCGATTTTGGGTCAAACTAGTCGTTAGCCCAATGGCTATATAGCCATTTTTGGGTCCAAACGGATAGTTTGGGCCCATTTAGTAAAAAAAAAAAAATTAAAAAATAGTTTTTAATCCCCAAAAAAAATCTATAAATACCCTACAACTTCAAATCATTTTTCACACAATTTTTCACTCTCTCAAATCTCATTCTCTCTCAAATCTCAATTCTCAATTCTTAAATATTCAATATATTTAATTTCTTAAAGTGTTCACTTTAATTTTTTAATTTTTCGTTTACAAAGTACGAGCGGAAGTTTCTAAAGTCGCAAGCTTCGGATACTTCCGAAATTTGGTATTGTCGTTCCATCTCTTACGTTTAATTTTTATTTATAGTATTAATTGTTTAATATTTAATTTTATTATATTTGTGTATTTTGAATATTTTTAGTTTAATTTAATTTATAGTATGGATAAATTAAAAAACATCGCTACTAAAGGTGTTAAAAAATTTTGTCCCGAAAGCGGTAGTGGTAGTAAAAAGCGAATTACTAGCGGTAGAGGTAGTTCAAGTAGTAGATATACCCGTGTGCCTTCGCCTCCGGTACCGCTTGGTACACCTTTTGAGGAAGAAATAGGTGTAGGTGCTCACGATATGGATTATGTAGAAGCTTAGGAAAATTACGGTATAGAAGAAGAAAATGAAGTAGATGCAGTTAATTTAGACGAAGATAATGAAAATATTGCTGAAACACCAGCAGTAGGAGATGCTAACGTTAGATCTGAAATAGTTAATCTCCCTTCCCGTCCTCCCAGTGCCCTAAAACCTCGTAAAAGAACTAGTATTGCATGACAATTTTTTGAACGTATATCAGATATTGAGGTGCAGTGCAATATTTGTCAACAAATATATAAGCATAGAAGTGGAGGCAAGCAAGGGGTACGAGTACGTTAATGAGACATATAGCTGAAGATCACAAAAGAGAGTTAAATATTACAAAAGGTGGTGGGGATGTTGGTGGGTCAACGCAAACTAGAAGAAATAGCTAAAATGGTAGATGTGGGTTGTTTGCCTTTTAGTTTTCCTTCTTCTGATGCCTTTATTCGTTATATACAAGCAATTTATAATCCTATGTTTAATGGTATTCCTAGAACTACTTGTCGGTCTGATATTTTTAGACTCCATTCACAATATTGTTTTTATTTATCAACATTGTTAAAAAATATTCAATGTAGATTGTCCCTAACTTTTGATCTTGGTCGTGCTGTAAATAAAAATGATTATTTAACCGTTACTTGTCATTGGATGGATAGTAATTTCGTGATGCAAAAACGTATTCTTGTTTTTTTATATGATGAAGATCGTAAACATACTGGACAATTTATTGCTGATTCTATTGTTAAAATTGCCGGATATTATGATATCGAAAATAAAATTTTATGTATTGCTTTTGATAACAACAAGACTGCTATAGCAAAAATAAAATCTACGCTATCTCCGCTCTTGCCTGAAATTTTTCATATTAAGTGTGCATGTCATATATATAATTTAATTGTAAAAGATGGTCTTGACTTTTTTGAGCTTTATATTGAAAAAATTCGTCTTGCCGTTGGTTTTATTCAAGGAAATAATCGTAGATCGAGAATTAGAGAATTTAAACTTAAATGTCAAGAAAATGGACTTACACCAATTTTGATGCCTGAGGAAATTGATACTAGATGGAATTCTACGTATGAATTTTTAAAAACTTGTTATAAATGTAGAATTCCTATTACACTAGCTTTTAACCAATATTGCGGTTCATTTGCTGATTCTGTTGATTGCATGCTGCATAATTCTGATTGGGTTGTAATTAATGATCTTGTTAAGTTTTTAGAAAAATTTTATGTAGCCACGGTCGAATTTTCCGGTGCTTACTATCCTACTGTTTGTAATATTTTGGCATATATAGCCGATATTTCTGGTTTGCTCCAACAATATAAAAATAAAGAAGGTTATAAAGAAGTTGTTGGCGCCATGTTTACGAAATTTAAAAAATATTTTTTCCCAATTCCCCCTATTTACTTGGTTGGTGCTATGCTAAATCCGTGCATGAAGTATAATCATATGTGTCACTTTAGTACTCTTATTTATACTAACTTAGAAATAAATACTAACCATGATTCTGAACAAGTACAACCTGATTTGTGGACGGCTACGGCTGATGCAAAGGATTACATAGAAAAATTATATAATCATTATGCTGATTTATTTGATTCAGTCGTACCTACAAATATCACTCCAACTGTCACTCCTCATCCTCCCGAGGAACCATCATCTTCTAAAAGGCCGGCACATAGTGGTTTTTATGATTCGTTTTATGATTTAAATTGTTGAAACAGTGTTGATGAGAGAACTTACACATCAACTTATCGGGAAGAGCTGAAATATTATCTTCGGACCGCACCAGAGGATTGCAGACGACGGATCAACACGTTGGATTGGTGGAGGAATAATGAATCACAATATCCTGTGCTTTCAAGATTAGCTAAAGATATCTTAAATGTTCAAATGTCAACCGTTGCATCAGAGAGCGCCTTCAGTCAGGGATGACAGCAGCTTGGAGACAACCGACACTCATTGGGAAGCAATGCAATGAATGTTCTAGTTTGCCTCAGAGATTGGATTAGAGCGGAAAGAAGAAACCAAGGAATGGAACCGGAGCCAAGCGACGAGCTGAAACTTGAAAAAATTATGACTTCACGGGAGAACTCAGCAGAATCAAGTCCAATGCATGGTTTTGCCCCTGTTGACTTCGACTATCCTATGCAAGTTCCCATTAATATTAACATGAATGAGTTGGAAAAAATGATGCATAATTTATAGATTTTTCATTCATGTAAATTATAAATTTTGGATCATTTTGCAATCAATAAAATTCCCCAAATTCATTCACTCCTTAGTCGTTGTTTTTTATTTTTTTTATTTAACGATTTAAAACTTTAAATTGAATTTCTAGTTTTCTACTTTAAATTAAAAACTTACTTCTAATATATTATTAATTTACTACCAAATATTATTAATTTATTATATTAAGTAGCATATGTTTTGTATATTTGTGCATATATCTTCAATAGAAGTGTATATTTAACGTATATATGTGTATATGTTTTATAAATTAGTATATAAGTATATCTATACATATTGTAATGTATATATAATGTAGTATATTTTATAAGTAGTAGTATATATACATTGAATGGTGCGTATACACGTGTATATATCTTCTATAGAAGTGTATATTTAATGTATACATGTGTATATTTTTTATAAAATAGTATATAACTATACAAATATATATTGTAATGTATATACATTATAGTATATTTCATTTAAAGTATTACATATACATAGAATAGAGTGTATATATGTGAATGGATCTTCTATAGACGTGTATATTTAACATATACATGTGTATATATTTTATAAATTAGTATATAACTATACAAATATATATTGTAATGTATATATATTGTATATATCTCATTTAAAGTATTACATATACATAGAATAGAGTGTATAGATGTGAATAGATCTTCTATAGACGTGTATATTTAACGTATACATTACGTTATGTTTTATAAATTAGTATATATATTGTAGTATATACTTTTTTAAAAGTAGTACATATATATTGAATGGTGCGTATATATGTGTATATATCTTCTATAGACGTATATCTTTAAAGTATACAAGTGTATATGCTTTATAAATTAGTATGTAACTATATATATATATACATATTGTTGTATATATATATATATATGTGTGTATATCACTATATTGTAGTATATATTTTATTTAAAGTAGTACATATTTATTGAATGGTTTATATATATGTGTATATATCTTCTAAAGTAGTATATATTTAACGTATACATGTGTATATGTTTTATAGATTAGTATATATATATATTGTAGTGTATATATATATATATATATATATATATATATATATATATATATATATATATATTATACTATTATAGCATATGTTTTATTTAAAGTAGTACGTATAGTCATATATAATTATATATTGAATGGTACGTATATATGTGTAATTTTTTATACTTTATATATTTTTTTAAAAATATATATTGTATATTGGAGTGTATATAGTGTATATTTCAGTGTATATAGTGTATATTGGATTTTTTATTTATTTTTTAAATGAGTTTGACCGATTTTTAATCGGGTTTGACCGGGTTTTGGTGGGTTTGACTGGATTGGGTTAAGTGGGCCGGGTTCCGGTGGGTTTTAATTTTTTTACTGTTTGGCCCGGCCCGGCCCGGTTAATGCCAAACCCGGCCTGGAACTCGGGTAAAATGGGAGGGCCGGTTCCGGGTTGGCCCGGGCCGGCCCGTTTGACAGTCTTAGTTGTATATATCTTTCAATAACTAACCAGGACACCCAATTTCATAAGAAGTTGATTGGTCATAACCCATATAGAAGGGCCTTTTTTCCATTGGGGAATCTATTCTTGAAATATTCACCAAGGACCTTTGCTGTGGTGTGAGAATTTTGCCCCGAAAAGTGCTCCAAACCACATATGTGATACTTCTCATATTTATGAATGGCGAATCTGTCAGAACTTAAGTATTTCATTGCTCTCAACCATCACTTGCAGTTCAGATTAGCACATTTGTAGCAAAAGACTTTGCTCGAATTAATCACCTTCATTATTCAAAAATCTTTTTTCAAGCAAGAAATAAACAAAGTCATAGATAGTTATTTCTTGCCCTTGAATGACATTCCCTTGTAAAAGCCGGTCTCGTCATCTTGACGATTTCCAGACTAAGTCGATTGAGAAGAACTGTCCACTATATTGGTCGCATTAATGGGCATATATGTTTGAACATCATCTGGAATAATCATGTCTAGATCATCAAACCTATCATTAAAGATGTCTTGTTATTCCTCTTCTTCTACATTCTAGTTCTTATTCTCTCTCGTCTTTTCAACCACGTACACCCTTAGCACCAGCCTGGATGAATAATTAAGATAAGCACATAACCGAACCTGATCGGTTATCTTGAAAGGTAGTACCGTCTGATTTTCAAAGGAGTTGTGCATGTAGCTGATGACGAGTTCTTCCGATTGATAATTCATCCCACAATAGCTAATGATTAAGTTTACAAAAATCATCATACAAAACATCACTTTGGACTATCATAGCTACCGTCTCTAGTATTTCACCCTTTTTCCAACGCCATACATATCGATTGCTCTTCTCGATCCATTGACTATGACAATCCACCTCTATTGTTATTGATCCCTCCATTAGTGGCTGTCGCGCCCTATTTCAAACTACTTAGAACAGCATACGGCATATGGTGATTGTAACGTGACTCTTAGGATTTGAAAATTTATTTTTTAAAGTCGCTACCTGTCACGACCCTAGCTGGGGTCCTGGCGCAACAGAAATCCCGAACCACGAAGGCCCGAGATACCCCTGTAACTCCCCAACCCACTAGTGATATTGTCCGCTTTGGGCCTAGGCCCGCACGGCTTTAAAACGCATCACTAAAGAGTAAGGCTTGTTTACTTATATACCCAGCATCCCTCCTGTGTTTTGTCGATGTGGGACTCCTTCTCCTAAGTTGGGGCATCACACTACCTAATTTTTTAGAAAAATTAAGAAAAAATATTTCTTATTTGTAAAACTCTATTTTGGTCTTTCAAAAATATTTTGAGATTTTGAGTAAGGGTTTTGGTTACTCGAGGGGAAGGTGTTAGGCACCCCTCAGAGCCTATCCGAAGATAGTCCTTACACTTAGTTTAGAAAAATACTAGAAAAACTTTTATTTCGTTATTTGCTTAAAACGATGATAAGAAAAAATTATTATATATTTATTATTTAAAAGAAAATTTAAGGTATAGCAAACATAACGCTATCATGTACAAAGAAGTGATGCAATTATTGCAAAAATATCCATTTATTTTAAGTATGAAAGGATGATAATATAATTTCTATATATTAGAAGGTTTAAAATTGTATGATTCTATAAGAGAAATTGAAGAGATATGTGGATTTAAATAATTAACTGTAATTATTTATGAAGTAAATAAAGTATCTTATGGCATGGGAGTTTATTTGTGAAACGTACTTTCAAGAGTATGAAAAATAGATACTGAATTATAGATGTGTCGAAACTGTGTAAATAATAATGATAATAACAATAACAATAATAATAATAATAACAATAATTATTATAATAATGAATTAAAATAATAGCGATAATTTCAGACAAATAATACAACAACAACAGCAACAAACTCAATATATTCCCACATCGTGGGGTCTGGGGAGGGTAGAGTGTACGCAGTCCATACCACTACCTCTAAAGAAATAGAGAGGCTGTTTCCGATAGACCCCCGGCTCAAGACAAAGGACAATATATATAGAAAAAATATGCATGGAATATGATTAAAATAACATAGTCATAACATCCACAAAAAATATTGAACACTGTCAAACAAGGACACCAAAGCCCTCCTACCTACGACTCAACCGCACACCTTAGCTCTCTATCCTAATGTTTTTCCTCCATACCTTCTTATCCTAAGTCATGTCCTCAATCAGCTGTAACTGCTCCATGTCACATTTAATCACTTTCCTCCAGTATTTCTTTGGTCCACCCCTATCCCGCTTGAAATCGTCCAAGGCCAACCTCTCACACCACTATGAAATAAGGATGTTGCGTTGGATGTGTGATTTTATTATATAATAAAATAATTATTATAGTATAAAAAACAATATACCTTGTACACGATAGCGGATGAATATACATACCTTGCATTTCATTCCTGAAAACTCGAGTAAAATATGGTGCTAAACATTAGAATTATTTATTAAAAAAATAAGTTAAATTAGTGGGCGAACTCCTAAAAATGTAATTTCTTTTTCGGAATATTCTCCTGTTAGTTTTGAAAAATTTTATTTTTATTGTTATATATTTTAAGAGAAACATAAAGGTTACTATGCCCATTGTATTTAAACGTTTGCAATGAGTTTCCAAAGGTTAAGCGAATAAAAAGGCATATTTTCTAATAATAACCAATGCATTGTTTGCGGAAATCGGAAAGTTAAAGCTACGTGATGGAATCTACGGGCATAAATAACACAATCCAACAATCAAATAAAGCTATTCTCAACAAAATAGACAGCAAAAGTTAGTCATTATAAAAGAACTCGATATGATAAAAAGATTAATTAAATCTAAAGACGATGAAAAATATTAGGCTCCATTTGGAAGTTGAGGCTCCTAATTTGCGGGACATCCAAGGCTCTACACTCCTATTAGCGTTTGACTCGATGTTAGGTCAAAATGAGTTCTATTGTGGAACTCCAACTCCCGGGTTCACATGCAAAATAAAGGAAGATAAAGATTAGTAATGAACTCAAGCGAAATAGATAAGTAACGGAAAATAATGTGCAATATGCGACCAAATAATTCACACTTCCAACATGGTGATTAGGCGAGACGTAAATGCACTAAACGTTCACTTGATAAATTGTTACCCAAATGGAGTTTACAATTAGCGTAATGTTTTAGCAAGCTGAAATTTCTCTTTTAAGAAAAGAACCGCAGGAAAACAATTCCACCATTATCTGAACTATTTAACAAATGGTTATTTAACAATTCCAAGCAGAAATTTTTTAAAGAATGGGAACATGATAATGTAAAATAACTGACACCAAAGCTTAATTGATGGTCCCGGAAGACAAACTCACAGAAACTCATTAATGGAAAATTTTGGCTTAGAAATATGTATGATAGAACATTTATGTGTTATCCGTAGAATAGAGATGGGAACACATAAGTCTTGTATTAATGGATTCGAAAGTGAGGTGATTCAATTAATTTTTAAAGCTTGTAAATTGATGACTCAATCATCACTTACTGCTAAAAAAATCGAACAAAGGATCTGTTAAGCAATTTTAGGATTAAACGTAGGATCCGAGCCCCAAAATCAAAAGCGATAATTGCAACAATGATTCAACAACAAAATGAGTCGGAGCAAAAAATCCCAAAAAAAGAGAGAGAAAAAAGCAAGTTTTGTGACTTTTATTATGTAACTCACTTTTTGAGTATGTCATGTTGAAAAATACATAGAAAAAATGCATAACTCTCTTTTTAAGAGAGTTGTGTGACTTGTGAGTTATGCAAAAAGAACTGCATAACTTTTTTTTTTAATAGAGTTATGTAACTTCTTTTACGTAATTTTCTTTTTAAAAGAGTTATGTTAAAAAAAATACACAACTCACTTAGTAAGAGAGCTAAGTTAAAATAAATACATAACTCACTTTTAAGAGAGTTATGTTAAAAAGAAATGCATAACTCACTTAATAAATGAGTTATGTACATTTTCTGAAATTTAACTTTGTTAAAAATAATATATATAATTCTCTTTTACCACTTTAACAATATAACATATTTTGATATTTTTTTTTTTTTTTAGTTTCATCATATATTTTAATTCTGAACTCATTTTTTGTGAACTAAGAGGGAAATAAGATGGTGACCCATCGTTTCTCTTTGGGAGAATCAAAAGCTGCTATTGTTTAGAAGGAAGAGTTGGGTGTCCGTCCCATCTAGGAAAGAGTTGGGTGAAAGAAGCATTTAACGCATCACTTTTGAAAATTTGATCAATTTTGATCCGTCCGATCTCTTAATTAGACGAATAAAAATAAATAATAATAATATAAAAAAATATTTATATTAGGTACAGAAACACAATGAATGAAAAGATAGAGAAACATGTCTTTTTTTTTTGTGTTATATTAGATAAATATTTAAATCAAAATATAAATTTAAAAATTTATTGACTATTCTCAATCTTAGTCAACTTTCTTAATTCATACTAAATTAATTATCACCTACACTCAATTATTAAGATTTGAGTCGCATATGGCTCATTTTCAAAATCTTTTGTGACTTTTAGTTTAACGCCACAAGCTACAAGATGAAGTGAGAAAATACTTTTAATAGTTAATGGAACTTTAGGAAAAACAATAATTTCAACAATATAAAATCATATTAAGAGCATCTGGACTATTCTGGAGCTGGTCCAACTCAATAACTTCCTTTTTTGGCCTAAAGTTTGGTCCAAGTTATAGGAACAGTTAACTGATGGAACCGGAACTTTTATTTTTTTTTTTGTTAAAGATGGAACTGGTTTAACTGACGTTGCTTTGCTAGTCTGTTTTAAGAGATGTAATTGCACTACAAAAAAAAAAAAAAATAACACGGCCGAATTTTACCTGAAAAGCATACTATTTCAAAAGTACAAATATACTACCAATGATGGTCTAATAAAAATTGGGTCCACACCCCGTGGAATTTCAACAAAGGAGGCCATATTCTTAGAGGCTTCATGAACTTATATATTACTTTCTCCGTTTTACGATAAATAAATTATTGGAGCAATTTTAATATTTCAAAATAAGTAAATAATTCACAATTCAAGATAAATGTTGAAAGTTTTTTATCCTTCATTAAACAATGGGAGTAATGTATCATGTATTTTTACTTTTTAAAGAGGGTAAAAATAAAAAAACATGATAAATTTATGTCTTTACTTTTTTTCTTAACATGTGTGTTAAAATCAAAGAATTAACTTATTGTGAAATGGAGGGAATACTAGTTTAATCGTATGTGTCCTGCACGTATAATATTTGATTATTTAAAATTAAATAATTTAAATTATTGAGAAGATTTTTAATGAAGTGTAAAAGTTTAAATCACTTTTCAAAGATTTTTCATAATTTAATATAATAATATAAATATAAACATATATTTTAGCGTAAGCTCATAAAATATATTTTACTATTAAAAGTTTCAAGTGGTTTTGCATTTGTCATGCAGTACATCTTTCCTTGTTGTCATAGACTAAAAGAGATCAATCAATTTGAATTATATTTATGGTACGATTATTTGTTTTTATATTTAATTTTTTTCTTATTTTTAAAATTAAATTTTTACAATATCATTAATTATATTTTTAAAACTTCTAAAATTTGATTTTTTTTTAATTTTTTCTTATTCTAACGTTTTTATATTATTGGTTCTTCTTCAATTTTTTTCTTATTCTAATGCTTTTATATTTATTTTAGATTAAACGAATCTTCTTAAAATCAAATTTCGTCGATTTAAAAATTTTAAACTAATGAGTAAAGTATTAATTGTCATTAATTCTGATGACTTTTACTATAAATATATTTAATTAATTATCAACTATTAAATATTAGAAAAAATAGTGAAAAGACGATTTTATTTAAAGTAAAAATTAATGAAGGATAAAAAATTCAAATAATATTTCTAAAGTCCTTTACACTTTTAATATATTATAGATTATAGATATAGATTATAGATAGATATAGATATAGATTATAAATACAGATATAAATATAGATATAGGTATAAATATTCTCAATGCAGAATTTTCATTGAAAAAAATTAATAATGCACACACGAACTAGTTGAAAGAATTTAATATTTATTATATAATAATAAAAAAATTAATTATGTATAAATAATATTATTTTCTGTCGAAAGAAACTCAACTCATTCATTATATGTTAAATTCGCCTCTTTATTAGAGACAGAATAATAATTGAGAGGCTAAAAATATAAAAAGTAGATATATGAGTTCGACATTTATTTATATAATATAAATTTTAATTATGTATTAACAGTATAATTTTAGAGAAATAAGGATGAACCCCCAACGCCCTATCTGGGCTCAGCCCCCGTCCATATTTGCTTTAGATTCCAGTTTTATCATTATTAAAATCTATGAATTTGTCCACGCAGTAATTTTATTTATAAAAAGGGTCAACAAAGGAGGCCACAGTAGTATTATTGATAAAAAGGGTCAACAAAGGAGGCCATATATGTTATTGTCCTTATTAATCAATAATCATATTTCTTAGCTTTGGAACCGAATAGAAATTGTTGAAAATAAAAGAGATGTCATACTAAAAGTTTACCTTACTTCCATGTACATGTACTTTCTGCATATATAATTCTATGCATCATACTAGTATTACATTTATAACTCCGTTCTTACGTAACTAGACTTGAGTAAAATGGAGCCTTGGAATGACCTGGGCGGAAAAGTAGTGATGGTGACCGGGGCATCATCAGGAATCGGGTTAGAGTTCTGTCTCAACTTGGCCAAAGTCGATTGCAGAATCATTGCAGCTGCTCGTCGCGTTGACAGACTAAAATCTCTCTGCAACCAAATTAATAGTAATTGCGAGGGACCACCGCATGCAATTGCCGTCCAGCTTGACGTCGCTGCTGATGCTGCTACAATTGATTCCGCTGTGCAAACAGCTTGGGATGCCTTCGGACGTATCGATGTCTTGATTAACAACGCCGGCGTTAGAGGTACTTGAGTATAAACATAATTAGCAAAATCTAAGGGTGTGTTTGGTAAGAAGGAAAATATTTTCATGAAAATCAAATTGTTTTGATACTTATTTTCTTGTGTTTAATTGATGAGTATTTTCTAGTATTTGATTGGTAAATGAAAACATATTTTTCAGAAATACATTTTAGTGTTCAGTTAAAAGGTAGAAAATACTTTTTAAAAAGTAATTTTTGACCCTGAAAAATATTAATTTTAGGGTGTATTCGATACGGAGGAAGAAAATATTTTTTTAAAAAATAAGATTTACTTATATTCTTTTGTTCGTAGAAATTTATTTTCTAAATATATTTGTATATATTTAACAAAAAAAAAAGAACTAATAAAACAAGAATGACGGAGTAAGGAAAATGTTTTGAAATTTTTACTAAAAAAACAAATTTTAAAAAATTAAATCTCCTTTTTAGAGGAGGGAGCTGGTAGAGGGTGGGGTGTGGGAAGGGGTCAAAATAAATGGTAATGGTGGAGTAAGAAAAAAAAATTGAGTTTAGTTTTAAAAAATAAATTTAAAATATTAATTTTATTTGATTGAGAAGGGGCACGGGGAGGGAGGTAGGGGAGGGGCGACTAGTAGGGGTGGGGGTCGGGGAGTAAAGGCAAGGTAAAAAATAATCAAAATATTTTTATTTTTTTGTGGAGGGGAGTTGGGGTTGGGGAAGGAGGGGGCAGGGCGGTTGCTAGGGGTGGGGAGTTGGGTTCGGGGAGGGGAAAACTAAGAAAAAGTTTGAGTTTATTTTTACAAGAAATAAGAATCAGAGGGGGGGTGGCAGGAGGTGAGGGACGAGTGGGGGATGAGATAAGAAATAAATTAAAATATTCTTTTAAAAAAATAAATATTTTTTTTGAATGGGGTGATAGAGGTTGGGGGTGGTAGCAGTCTAGGTGGGTGATTTGAATAGTTAATTGTATGAATATTTTAAGTTGAAAGTTTAAAGTGAGGTTGAAAGTGAATTTTGAAAAATATTTTTCTTATTTTTTGAATGAAAGTCATTTTTCTTAAATTTGTGAAAATTAAATTAATTTAAAAAATAATTTTCAAAATATTTAATCCAACCTGAGAAAATTGAAAACATATTTCAGAAAATATTTTCTTCCATACCAAACACACTATAAGATACTCCACTACTGTATAGTTGCTAGAATTAATTTTGTTGGTTGTATATAATCGTATGTATAGGCAGTGTGAGCTCTTCAGTGGAATTGTTAGAGGAGGAGTGGAACCATACCTACAACACGAACCTAAGAGGGGCATGGATGGTTTCGAAATACGTTTGTAGACGCATGAGCGATGCTAAACAGCGCGGAGGATCTGTTATTAACATCACTTCAATGGCAGGACTGAATCGTGTAGTAGTACCGGGGACTCTTGCTTACGCTTCTTCAAAGATGGCTCTTGACATGGTCACTAAGGTACGTTAATTAAGTGGTATACACATCATTTGAAGAAATGAACAATTGAATTCCCTACGTTTTCCTTCTTTGTTAATTATGATACATTAATTAATTGCATTCAAATAATGGAATGACAGATTATGGCGATTGAATTGGGAGTAGATAATATCAGAGTGAACTCGATATCACCAGGAATTGTCAAATCAGAGATAACAGATACCCTTATTCAACAAAAATGGTTCCACGAGTTCCTTTTCAGAACCCTTCCTATAAGATATCTTGGGACGACTGATCCAGGCTTAACATCACTTGTTCGATACTTAATCCACGATTCTTCTGAGTACGTAACAGGCAATGTTTTCATTGTCGATGGTGGAGCTACCTTACCAGGTGTCCCCATTTTCTCATCATTATAGAACTAGCAAATGAAGTTTAACAAGAAATGAACATGTTAGAGGAGTACAATAATAATGTTGGTTTTTTCTTCTTGTGTTAAATTACGAGTATATTGTATATTCAATTCTTGAAGCAAGCAAAAATGTACCTCAATACTCAGCGTAATTTGGTATTGCGATACCTCCTGCTGTTTGGATTAAAGTTGCATTTATTTTTATTAAGATTCAGACGTCTGAAGAATGCACATCTAAAGAGTTAAGATCTTGTCTCTAGATCTGAAATTTGAATGATTAAGACTGTTTGTTTTTCAATATTTAAATATACAAAATTTGTTTATTTGTATATCTAATACAAACTACAATTCAAATAAAAAATTAATCATCTAGTTAAAAAATATTTAACTTAATAGAATAAAATTATTATTTGATTAAAAAAGAAATATTTATGTTTGTTAATGATAGTAGAGATAGTTTGTAATGGTGGTGTTGGCGGTAATAATTGATGTTTGTGACTAGTAATGTTGGTAGTGGTAGTTGTGATAGTTGGTATTGTAGTAACTGTTAAATAGTGGTGATTGGTGGTGGTTGTGATGTGAATTTGGTTGATGTTAGTTATTGGAAATGTTGATTATGATGAATGGAAAATGAATACATCATGGTTGATGATATGTTAGTGATCGTTGGAGATTCTGTTAGCTGTGATGGTGGAGATGGTTGTTAGTATATATAGATTATAGAAATGGAGTGGTTGAAATGGTGGTAGAGGTGGTGACACCGGTGACAATGGTGGTGGTGATGGTCGAATAATATGTGGAGGTTGATGATATGTTAATGACAGTTAGCAGTGATTCTAATTGTGATAGATAAGTTAGTGGTAGTAGTTGATGATGGCGTTGGCGTTGGCGACAACGATGGATATTATTATAATAATAGAGGTGGAAGACGTCTTAGCAACTGAAAATAATGGTTAGTAGTGATATCGATTGTTAATAATGGTTATGATGGTGATGTGATTGGTAGTAGGGGGTGGTGGTTGACAATGATGGTGATGATGGAGGTGGTTAGTGGTGGAGACTTGTGATCATGGATAGAATAGTGGTGGATATTATCCAACACAAAAATTTCTCTTAATGATATTAAGACTTGATTTCAGATCTAAATGATTAAGACCTATTTAGACTTATTAAGATCTAAAATTTTAATAAAAAATAAATGCACTTAATGTTATGAAGTTTGAACCATTCAAATTTAGACCTCCATTAAGTGCATACAAATATGACCTAGGTGTAAATTAAAGATACCATAATAGTGTAAACTTGAAGAACACAAAAAAGGGAAAAAGTTCTTTTAGTTTTCAAGATTGTCCTTGGTAAAAATTGAAATAATCTAATACGATAAAAGTGCAAATTAACCTAGATAATCACTCAATCCTAACTTCGAATCCTTCCGTAAGGGATTAGTTTTTATAATTCTAAACCAACTTAATAACCAAACTTTTTGTCAAGATCCAAATCTAACACCTAGATAGGTTGTGATAGGAACCTTATGAGCTATCACCCATAAGGCAAATATAAACCTGTGCATACAACCTCAAAATATATAATTCATGGAGATACCAATATTTTGGAT
Source organism: Capsicum baccatum var. pendulum (assembly GCA_030864225.1). Taxonomy (NCBI): domain Eukaryota; kingdom Viridiplantae; phylum Streptophyta; class Magnoliopsida; order Solanales; family Solanaceae; genus Capsicum; species Capsicum baccatum. Next base: position 31,485,837 of record CM061561.1, read on the forward strand.
ACAAGATATACACACAACTAGCTATTAAGGAAATGTTAAGTCCGCTATGACGAAGTGTTCATCATGGTCTAACGGAAGCTCTCCTCAACTTGAATGACTGGAGAACATTGGAGTCATTGATTGGCTACTTGATCACCACTTGTTCCTCCTACACATACTCAAATAATGACAAACCCGAGTCTCTAGTGATACAACTATATCATTGTCTCATCTTCATGGTCTAACAGAGGCTTTCCACAACTTGAATGGTTGTTGAACACTGGAGTCACTGATTTTCTATTTAATCACCACTTGTTTCTCCTACACACACCCAAACAACGACAAACCCGAGTCTATAACTATATCATTGTCTCACCCTCTTAGCTTATTCTTGGGGCAACTCTTTAGAAATTATTGATAATGCCTAAAGACATAAACAAGGAAATACATGAATAATAGTAACATATACACACACACACACAAAAGCTACTATCAGGCATAGGTGCCTAAACCAACTCATCCCAGATAGTATACCAACCTCATTATTACCCATCTTTATGTCACGACCCAAATTAGAGTCTGTGCGAACAACTGTCACACCCTCAATTCCACAAAGCCCACGTCAACCTAAACTCAATAATCAAAGAAAATCAGAAGCAAAAAAAGAAGAATGAAAATAATCCCCAATAGCATAAAAGAAAAACAATCTCAATAATACATCACAAGTCTGGTTGTCACTATTACAAACCTTTAATACAAAATATGATCAAATAATATAAAGTATAATAAATACGAATAAATCATAATATAAGATAAGGAGATATCCGAGTAAGCTCTGAGGCTTGTCAGTCATTACCTCGATCTCTGTAACACCCTGCATTTTGAGCTAGAATGAAAACTACCGTTTCTATGCGTAGATGATTCAAAATCCATAAATCCTATGCAAATTTGGAATGTTAACCAATTATGTAGTGTGGGAACCTATTTGAGTATGAATTGAGATCATAGAGTTCCCCAAACTCAAGGACGAGTTGAAAGCATTCCTATCGTTCGAGTTTGAGTGAGCGTTGAAACTTGGGTCAACTTCCATCTACCATAACTCCTTGTATATAACGAATTAGAGAGCTTACTATATATCAAATGAAAGCTCTTTGGATTATCTTTCCAACTATACCAATTTTGCAAAAATATGATACCCGAGCGAAAAATTATGACCATTTTTGTGACTAAGACAGTAGCATTGCACGATTAGCCTGCGACGCACGCACCTAATTTCCAGGTACCATTTTCGCATTTTAAGGGCAAAAGTGGTATTTTCACCCCCTATTCAGCCATGACACAGGATTAAATCCTCCAAGCACCAAAATATTAGTATTTTCTCTCAAAATCACTAAGAACACTCCTTAGGGTTTCAACCCAAAGATCAATATATCTCAAGATTTAATCGTGGGTTTTTCTTAATTCTTCAAGATTTGGAATCCCCATTACGAGGGATACAAGAAGCATCCATCAATCATACGTATAGTATCCCAAAAGATAAAGTTCATTCAAAAGCTTCTAATTTAAGGTACGTGGGGTTTTCCTAAAATCTCATGGGCATAGAAATCATCTTTAATTATGTAAAGGGTTTAGAAATCATGATTTTAAGAAAATGGTTTTGGATTTATGATTATAAACATGTTTTAGAAGCTTTGATGATATTGTTTTGGTCTTTAGGCCTTCCTCCAAATTGATTTGAAATTATATATATATGTAAGCATGTGTTTTAAGGTTGATGATTGAATTGAGAGCATGACTCATGAATAATCCCTCTCTTGTTATGATTTTCCTTTACTTATGATATGTTAGGATTTGTTTTGAATGCATCTTGAAAAGTATGATATGAAATATCTTGAGTAATGTTATATTTGGATTATGAGATTTCAAAAGAGAGGATTTGAAACACCCCGTAAATTTTTTTCGTACACTTATCGCGATTATATGGAGTCCTAAAGACTTGCGTATGAGTTAAATTAAGTTTATGGTGTTCGGAAGTATCCCGTCAATAGTTGTATGTGCAGGTATTGGAATAAGCTTTCCAACGATATAAAGTTTGCCCAAAACAGAGGAGTATTTCATATAAGCGAGCACATTCGAAATTTCAAAACGGTGGCCGGGAAGCCTGTAAACAGTAATTCTGCAGGAAAATTACTGCAGCTAGGCAATCCAACTTTAGACGATCATAACTCCTTGTACAAAAAGAACTGTGTGAGCTGCTATATATCGACGAAAATCTCCGAGAGTCTTCTTTACGATGAAATTGGTTTCATCCAAATCCAATGTCTGAGTAAGTAGCTATACCCGTTTTACTGCAGCCTATCAAAAAAAAAACAGAATTGTGGGACGGATTTTTGGGTCAACTTTAAACGACCATAACTCCTTGTACAGGAAGAACTGGGTGGTATACTTTATATGAAAATGAAAGCCCTTTGAATTGTATTTCCAATGCAATTGGTTTCACCCAAATACGATACCGGAGCAAAGAGTTATGATTGATTTACTTCAGCTTGTCAAAACTGTCCACTGGGGACAGATTCGGGATTTATTTAAAATTTTAGGGCAAAATGGTCATTTTCTATTACCTCTTGGACGAAAATTGGTCTTTATAAACCTGCACTTAGCCTCATATATATCAGATATCATCCAATTATTAAGAGAAGGTGAAACCCTAGCCTAATTTCAACTTCAAATATTTTGTGATTCAACCGTAGAAAATTCGAATTGGTTCCGTAGTTGTGTTCACCATCTCGAAAGCTTCGAGAAGCACCCCATGATTATGTAAGGAGGATTATAAATACAAAAGTTCATTGTTAAGGTATGAATATTGTTTATTCTTGATTCTTATCCATGAATAAGTATTGATAAAGGATTATGAGTATTGTCTTCATGTTGGAAGATAACCAGAAACATAGTTATGAATTGTTGTGTATAAATTGTTAGTAGTAAATTATGGAAGTTGTTGTATTGGATTATGGAGGATGAATTGTGGTGATATATCATTATACTAGTGGTTATGTATGCCTAGTGATCATGTTGGTGTTGGATGGTGATTAAGAAGGGAAATAAAGGCTAAGAGTGATATTGAGGGATATTTCATGACAATGCATGATATGTGAATGTAATAAGAGTATAAGAGGATGTATGTAGTACTCTTATTGATGAGCTAAAGGATTACTTCCTAGACATTATTTGGTGAAGTTAATACCTAAATGGTAAGGTTTGGTTGCTAATACTAGTTTGACACAAATGACTTATTGTAGATAAGTGTGCGAAGAGTACGGGAAGTCACTTGTATTGAAGTGGTTATATCAGGTATGTAAGACATACTCTATCTAATATTTGGAATGAATAATGACCCATGACACTCTCAAGTAAGCTTCCAACATTGTCCTATGACACATGACACATAATAACATCATATGATCTTCGACACTACCAATTGAACTTGTTTTCACTTTTAAGATGTCCGGCTAGACAAGAAAATGTCCATATACTATTGTTGACTCCGAAATGGTTTAATGAGGTATCCATGATTCTCTACTTCATTTTCATGATATTGATTACCTATTTACATGTTTTTCCTATTGAGGTATCATGGTTTCAAGTTCCATAAAGTGTGACCACAAAGTAACCAATCTCAAAGATTAATTGAATTAAGAAATGGAATGTCTGTATTTTAAATTGATGATATGATGTATTGTATTAGTACCACTGATCAGTTGGCCATGGTATTATAAAGATTATGTATATATGTTATTCCAGGGGTGGTCCCTGGTGTATTGTATTTGTACCACTGATCAGTTGGCCATTGTATGACATATGTTATGTATTGATAAGGATTACGGGAAGTAATGATATGAAAGTAATGTGCAGGTATCCCATCAGTTCTTTTAAGTGTGGTCTACTCATACTGTTTATTCACTGGTATCTGGGTTCTGTTGATCTTTTGTATCTCATCTTGATACTCACTGCCTTACATACACAGTACATATTTCCGTACTGACGTCCCTCATGGGGGACCTGTATTCATGCCTGCAGGAACAGGTACTTCAGGTCATACACCTCCGCAGTAAGAGCCAAGACATTCTGTTGTTAGTGGTGAGCTCCAGTTGTTTCGGGGCATCCTAAGTCGTCTCTATATGTACTTTTGGTATTTGTATAAAAGTCTTTGGTGGGCGGGAGTTTGTTCCGACCCCAACTCAGTTGTGTATCTATGTAGAGGCTTTTGTAGACATATTGTACATAGGAGTGTTTGGTTGATAGACGTGATAGCTATGACGGCCAATTACTATTCATATATATATATTTATGCGTGTCTGCTGGGCTGATACAGGTACTGTTTTGTTCTGTTTACAACGAAGTGCTGCCCAAATTTCTAATTTTCATAAGTAATGTAAATGTGAAAGTATAGTTTATGAATGGGTTCTCCCGGGCCTCCTCGGCTACGGGTGCCAGTCCGCTCCAATGGGATTTGGGGTATGACAGAAGTGGTATCAGAGCAGTTCATCCTAGTGAGTCTACAAAGCCGTGTCTATGTAGAATCTCGTTTATCGGTGTGTTGTGCACCACATCTATAAACAGGAGGCTAATGGACATTTAGGGATTGTTTTCACTCTCCATTTCTTAGATCGTGCAATAGATCCCATATTAGAGATAAAGTCATAATCAATCACTTAATCCAATTGTTTTTTTATTTATTATAGTGACGATGCCGGTTACAAGGAGAAAGAATAAGTGGAAGCGAGTAGATGTAGTGGCCGGAGAAGGTACTAGTAAGTCACCACCGGCACAAGCTGAACAAAGTGAGTCTCAAGCTGAGCATATATCAGGTGCTTCTTCTCCTCTGGAAGGGTCATCTATTAATGCTGTTGATCGAGATTTGAGGGATGCAGTACAACTTCTAACACGTATAGTTGCCGGTCAAGTTCAAGGGCAAGCTATTCCTACCAAGGGTTCTAGCGGTACGGATAGAGCAGCTAGCCTTCGGACATAGGATTTTCTGAAACTGGATCCTCCTACTTTTACCGGATCAGCTATTAATGAAGACCCGTAGGACTTTGTCGATCAAACCCAAAGGGCTCTAGATGTTATGCACATATCCAGTAAAGAGATGGTTGAGCTAGCAGCATATAGACTGAAAGGAGAGGCTATATTGTGGTACGAGGATTGAAAACGATCTAGGGGTATTGATGCACCTCCAACTACGTGGGGAGAGTTCAAAGATGCATTTATTGATCATTATCTTCCATTTGAGACTCGTCAGGCCCGTGCAGATCAATTCTTAAATCTTCGTCAGGGTAATATGAGTGTAAGGGAGTATAGTCTTCGATTTAACTTCTTGTCTCGATATGCTTCTAATGTGGTATCTACTATGGATGACAGAGTTCATCACTATGTGGATAGATTGGAACCATGCTTGGTTAGAGATTGTACCATTGCTGCTTTGAACAAAGACATGGATATAGCGAGAATACAAGCTTTCGCTCAGAAGATGGAAGATCAGAGGTAAAGAAGAAGAACCCAGGAATCAAAAAAAGGATATTCTAAGCAGGCCAGAGCTATAGGGCAATTTATGGCATCTCAGGGAGGTTTTAGGCCTTCGTTCTCTCATAGATTGCCTAGCCCGTTATCTTCTTATCCTGCAATTAGTGCTCCACTGCAATTTCAAAGGTTCAGAAGTAATCAGTTCGGGCAAAGCAGTGAAACTCAGAGTTCGTGAACAATGGGGTATCAAGGGCAAGGGAGTATGAGTCAATTGAGACCTCCACGACACCCGTGCCCCATATGTAGAAAATTTCACTTTGGCGAATGTCGGCTTGGGACGAACAATTGCTTTTGGTGTGGTAAGCCGGGGCATATGGCTAGAGATTGCCCACACAGGACCACAGGTGGTATAACACGACCTACCGGATTAGCTATTGCGTCATCTTCGGTGCCTCCTTTGAGTAGAGGTGCACAACCTATGGGTCACGGTAGAGGTTTTAGAGGAGCAGCTAGTGCTAGCGGAGCTCAGAACCGTGTGTATGCCCTAGCAGATTGGCAGAATTTAGAGGCTTCTCCAGACGTGGTTACAGGTACATTGTCCATATTTGCATTTGATGTGTATGCCTTAATTGATCCTGGTTCTACATTATCTTATGCTACTCTTTTGGCTGCGGGAAGGTTCGGAAGAACACCTGAATTATTAGCCAAGCCATTTGAAGTATCAACGCCAGTGGATATAGCTAGGAATGTTTATCGAAATTGTGTTGTGAATATTTATGGTCGTGATACGATGTCCGATATTGTTGAGTTAGAAATGGTATATTTTGATGTTATTATGGGCATGGATTGGTTAGCGTCTTGTTATGCTACAGTAGATTGTCGTTCTAAAAAGGTATATTTCCATTTCCCAAATGAGGCAGTCCTTGAATGGAAGGGTAATGTTGGCGCCCCGAGAGGTAGATTTATTTCTTACTTTAAGGCAAGAAAAATGATTTCCAAGGGGTACATATACCATTTGGTTAGAGTAAGGGATACAGAGGCAGATCCGCCAACTTTTCAGACCGTTCCGGTTGTGAATGAATTTCCTGATGTATTTCCTGAAGAACTACCAGGTTTACCTCCTGAACGAGAAGTGGAGTTTGGTATTGATATGTTGCCAGACACACAGCCAATCTCAATTCCTCCTTATAGAATGGCACCAGCAGAGTTGCGAGAATTGAAAGAGCAACTGAAAGACTTGCTAGAGAAGGGATTCATTAGGCCTAGTATGTCCCCTTGGGGAGCACCAGTATTGTTTGTGCATAAGAAAGATGGTTCGGTGAGGATGTGTATTGACTATCGGCAATTGAATAAGGTGACTATCAAGAATAAATACCCTCTTCCCCGAATTAATGATTTATTTGACCAGTTGCAGGGTGCCCAGTGTTTTTCCAAGATTGACTTGAGATCAGGCTATCATCAAGTGAGAGTCAAGGATAAACATATACCTAAGACAGCTTTCCGAACACGGTATGGTCATTATGAATTCCTGGTTATGTCATTCGGGCTGACAAATGCACCCGCAGTTTTTATGGATCTGATGAATAGGTTGTTTAAGCCGTTTCTAGATGTGTTCGTGATAGTTTTCATAGATGATATTCTAGTCTACTCTAGATCAGAAGAGGACCATGTTAATCACTTAAGGCCGACATTGCAGATTCTTCGTGATCGTAATCTGTATGCGAAGTTTTCTAAATGTGAGTTTTGGCTCAAGTCAGTGGCATTTTTGGGCCATATTATATCCAGTGAAGGCATAAAAGTTGACACTCAGAAGATTGAGGCTGTGAAGAATTGGCCAAGACCCACGACGCCTACGGAGATTCGTAGTTTTCTCGGGTTGGCAGGTTATTATAGAAGGTTTGTTGAAGGTTTTTCTTCTATTTCTGCACCCTTGACTAAGTTGACGCATAAAGCCTCCAAGTTTCAATGGAATGATGCCTGTGAAAAGAGTTTCCAGGATCTGAAGAGCAAGTTGACTTCTACACCGGTATTGGTACTTCCTGAAGGCACAGAAGGGTATGCAGTGTACTGTGATGCTTCGAGAATTGGCTTAGGATGCGTACTAATGCAACATGGTAGAGTAATAGCCTATGGCTCTAGACAGTTGCGACCACATGAGAGGAATTATCACACACATGATCTTGAGCTAGCTGCGGTTGTATTTGCTTTGAAGATATGGTGCCACTACTTATATGGGGTTCATGTTGACATATATACCGATCATAAGAGCCTGCAATATATCTTTAGTCAGAAAGATCTAAACATGAGTCAGCGGAGATGGTTTGAATTATCGACAGATTACGATGCTGATATCTTGTATCATCCAGGGAAAGCGAATGTGGTAGCGGATGCACTGAGTCATAAGTATAAAATGGCATCTATAGAAAAGCAGGGGATGATTAAGGATCTTCACCAACTAGCTAATTTGGGAGTTCGACTTCTCGAAACTCCAGAAGAAGAGGTTATTGTACGTAATGCTGCAGAATCTTCATTGATAGCTGAAGTGAAAGAGAAGCAGTATGCAGATCCAATTTTATTGCAGCTTAAGGAGTATGTGCAGAGTGGCGCGACAAAGGCATTTGATCTTACGCGAGAAGGAGTGCTTCAGTATCAGAATAGTTTATGTGTACCTGATGTAGTTGAGCTAAGAAAGAGAATTATGACAGAAGCACACTGTTCAAGGTATTCCATCCATCCAGGGTCGACTAAGATGTATCAATATTTGAAAGCAATATATTGGTGGAATGACATGAAGAATAATATTGTCGAATTTGTAGCCGAATGTCCGAATTGTCAAAGAGTCAAAGTAGAACACCAGAAACCCGGTGGTTACATGCAATGTATAGATCTTCCAGTCTGGAAGTGGGACAAGATCAATATGGATTTCATCACGGGTTTTCCTCGTACATATTTGAAGTTTGATTCCATATGGGTGATCATTGATAGGTTTACCAAATCTGTGCACTTCTTACCAGTTAATACAACTTATACGGCGGAAGAGTATGCGAAGTTGTATATTAAGGAGATCATTCGGTTACATGGAGTTCCAATTTCCATTATATCCGATCGAGGAGCCCAATTTACCGCAAATTTCTGGAAGTCTTTTCAAAGGAGTTTGGGGACACAAGTAAATCTAAGTACGGCTTTTCATCCTCAAACGGACGGACAAGCGGAACGTACCATCCAGACACTTGAAGATATTCTACGAGCATGTGTATTAGATTTCAAAGGCAACTGGGATGATCACCTACCTCTTATCGAGTTTGCCTACAATAATAGCTATCATTCAAGTATAAAAATGGCACCATATGAAGTATTGTATGGAAGAAAGTGTAGATCGCCAATAGGATGGTTTGAAGCAGGTGATGCGGTCTTGTTTGGACCGGATCTTGTTTATCAAGCAATGGAGAAGGTTAAAGTGATCCAACAACGGCTTGCAACAGCTCAAAGTCGACACAAATCTTATGCGGATGTTAGAAGAAGAGGACTTGAGTTTTCTATCAACGATTGGGTATTCTTAAAAGTATCACCAATGAAAGGAGTGATGAGGTTTGGCAAGAAAGGAAAGTTAAGTCCGCGATACATAGGTCCGTATAAGATCATTCAAAGATTTGGACAAGTTGCTTATGAGTTAGAGCTACCTCAAGAGCTCTCAGCAGTTCATCACGTATTTCATGTTTCGATGCTTCACAAGTACATCGGAGATCCATCGCACATCACTACTACGGAAGATGTACAAGTTACAGAAGATCTCACTTTTGAAGAAATGCCTATTGCTATTCTTGATCGCCAAATTAAAAAGATAAGGAATAAAGAGATAGCATCGGTAAAAGTACTTTGGAAGAATAAACAAGTTGAGGAGATCACATGGGAAGCCGAGGAAGCGATGAAGATTAAGTACCCTTACCTATTCAACGATGAGGAGGAAGTTCATGAGACGGAAGAAGAACAATAACAAGTAAGTGTTTATTTTTATGCAAGGATGTTATGATGATGAATATGTTAATTGTAAGCTTGGACATGTCTTAATTTAGTAACTATTCTAACATTAGAGGACGAATGTTCTTAAGGGGGGGATAATGAAACACCCCGTAAATTTTTTCATACACTTATCGCGATTATATGGAGTCCTAAAGACTTGCGTATGGGTTAAATTAAGTTTATGGTGTTCGGAAGTTTCCCATCAATAGTTCTATGTGTAGGTATTGGAATAAGCTTTCCAACGATATAAAGTTTTCCCAAAGCAGAGGAGTATTTCATATAAGCGAGCACATTCGAAATTTCAAAACGGTGGCCGGGAAGCCTGTAAACAGTAATTCTGCAGGAAAATTACTGCAGCTAGGCAATCCAACTTTAGATGATCATAACTCCTTGTACAAAAAGAACTGTGTGAGATGCTATATATCGACGAAAAGCTCCTAGAGTCTTCTTTCCGATGAAATTGGTTTCATCCAAATCCAATGTCTGAGTAAGGATCTATACCCGTTTTACTGCAGCCTATCAAAAAAAAAATAGAATTGTGGGACGGATTTTTGGGTCAACTTTAAACGACCATAAATCCTTGTACAGGAAGAACTGGGTGGTATACTTTATATAAAAATGAAAGCCCTTTGAATTATATTTCCAATTCAATTGGTTTCACCCAAATATGATACCGTAGCAAAGAGTCATGATCGATTTACTTCAGCCTGTCAAAACTGTCCACTGGGGACAGATTCGGGATTTATTTAAAATTTTAGGGCAAAATGGTCATTTTCTATTATCTCTTGGACGAAAATTGGTCTTTATAAACCTGCACTTAGCCTCATATATATCAGATATCATCCAATTATTAAGAGAAGGTGAAACCCTAGCCTAATTTCAACTTCAAATATTTTGTGATTCAACCGTAGAAAATTCGAATTGGTTCCGTAGTTGTGTTCACCATATCGAAAGCTTCGAGAAGCACCCCTTGGTTATGTAAGGAGGATTATAAATACAAGAGTTTATTGTTAAGGTATGAATATTGTTTATTCTTGATTCTTATCCATGAATAAGTATTGATAAAGGATTATGAGTATTGTCTTCATGTTGGAAGATAACTAGAAACATAGTTATGAATTGCTGTGTATAAATTGTTAGTAGTAAATTATGGAAGTTGTTGTATTGGATTATGGAGGATGAATTGTGGTGATATATCATTATATTAGTGGTTATGTATGCCTAGTGATCATGTTGGTGTTGGATGGTGATTAAGAAGAGAAATAAAGGCTAAGAGTGATGTTGAGGGATATTTCATGAAAATGCATGATATGTGAATGTAATAAGAGTATAAGAGGATGTATGTAGTACTCTTATTGATGAGCTAAAGGATTACTTCCTAGACATTATTTGGTGAAGTTAATACCTAAATGGTAAGGTTTGGTTGCTAATACTAGTTTGACACAAATGACTTATTGTAGATAAGTGTGCGAAGAGTACGGGAAGTCACTTGTATTGAAGTGGTTATATCAAGGTATGTAAGACATACTCTATCTAATATTTGGTATGAATAATGACCCATGGCACTCTCAAGTAAGCTTCCAACATTGTCCTACGACACATGACACATAATAACATCATATGATCTTCGACACTACCAATTGAACTTGTTTTCACTTTTAAGATGTCCGGCTAGACAAAAAAATGTCCATATACTATTGTTGACTCCGAAATGGTTTAATGAGGTATCCATTATTCTCTACTTTATTTTCATGATATTGATTACCTATTTACATGTTTTTCCTATTGAGGTATCATGGTTTTAAGTTCCATAAAGTGTGACCACAAAGTAACCAATCTCAAAGATTAATTGAATTAAGAAATGGAATGTCTGTATTTTAAATTGATGATATGATGTATTGTATTAGTACCACTGATCAGTTGGTCATGGTATTATAAAGATTATGTATATATGTTATTCCAGGGGTGGTCCCTGATGTATTGTATTAGTACCACTGATCAGTTGGCCATTGTATGACATATGTTATGTATTGATAAGGATTACGGGAAGTAATGATATAAAAGTAATGTGCAGGTATCCCATCAGTTCTTTTAAGTGTGGTCTACTCATACTGTTTATTCACTGGTATCTGGGTTCTGTTGATCTTTTGTATCTCATCTTGATACTCACTACCTTACATACTCAGTACATATTTCCATACTGACGTCCTTCACGGGGGACCTGTATTCATGCCTGCAGGAACAGGTACTTCAGGTTGTACACCTCCGCAGTAAGATCCAAGATATTCTTCTGTTAGTGGTAAGCTCCAGTTGTTTCGGGGCATCCCAAGTCGTCTCTATATGTACTTTTGGTATTTGTATAAAAGTCTTTGGTGGGCGGGAGTTTGTTCCGACCCCAACTCAGTTGTGTATCTATGTAGAGGCTTTTGTAGACATATTGTACATAAGAGTGTTTGGTTGATAGACGTGATGGCTCTGACGGCCAATTACTATTCATATATATATTTATGCGTGTCTGCTGGGCTAATACAGGTATTGTTTCCTTCTATTTACAACGAAGTGCTGCCCAAATTTCTAATTTTCATAAGTAATGTAAATGTGAAAGTATAGGTTATGAATGGGTTCTCCCGGGCCTCCTCAACTACGGGTGCCAGTCCGCTCCAATGGGATTTAGGGTATGATAGAGATACCAACTGTAATAGCCCAAGCTCACCGACATATGCGAAATTGTCCGCTTTGGAGCCTCGGCCCCTCACGGTTTTAAAACGCATCACACATGTCAGAGTTACACAGCCGACTGGGCCCTGGCACATGAGATATTGTCCGCTTTGGCCAGGCGTTACGTATCGTCGTCCCCGACCTCACAGATTTGTTCCATGGGCGTTACATATCGCCGTCCCCGTGGACGCGTCACATACGTTGAAGGTATCCATGCACCTATAAGGCACACTTCGTTCCCCTTCACTACCGATGTGGGATTTGCCTAAGTAAATGCAGGCGTTACGTATCGCCATCCCTACACTCACCCCCCGTAGGGACTCAGCGTCCTCGCTGAGGTTTGCCCCACCACCGGCACCGGCGCTGGCTTTGATACCAACTGTAATAGCCCAGGCCACCGGCGCATGTGAAATTGTCCGCTTTGGAGGCTCTGCCCCTCACGGTTTTAAAACGCGTCACACATGTCAGAGTTACACAGCGGACTGGACCCTGGCACATGAGATATTGTCCGCTTTGGCCAGGCGTTACGTATCGCCATCCCCGACCTCACGGATTTATTCCACGGGCGTTACGTATCGCCGTCCCCGTGAATGCATCACACATGTCAGAGTTACACAGCGGACTGGGCCCTGGCACATGAGATATTGTCCGCTTTGGCTAGGCGATATGTAACGCCCGTGGAACAAATCCGTGAGGTCGGGGCCGGCGATTAAGCCATATAAGAGTTTAAAATTTGTGCAAAGACTTGAGAAGAGTCCGTTAGTACTCCAAGGTGTATTGATTCTAGTGTGAACTTTGATTCTGATGAAATCATGCTTTTCAACTGCAATAGTAAGTATATTCAGTTCTTTTCAAAATTTATGTTGCTGACGACATGCTTCAGAGGGAATGATTTGTAGCAGAATGTTGGAAGGAACTGTATTTTCACTCGAGTAATAGTATAAATTAAAGTGACGGTGTCATGACCTATTGGTAGTGATATTAGACCAAGAAGTTGGGATGTAAAGTCGTAAGGTTAGAAATCAAAGTGAGGGTGACTTTTGTGTAGATAAATGTGTTTAGTTGAATAATTGATGTTTGAGAATGATTTACTATTTTTTATTGATAGACTAATGTGGTAGCTAGTAGTATGTATGGATTGTATGATAGTCTGTAAGGGAAGTGTTTGATTCAAATTTCTTTTATTTATACAGAGTAAGATGTGTATTCTTAGATTATTGAATGTTGTGTCAAGTTTCTATCTCTTGTAATCTTGTTATCATTGTGTTGTTGAAACTAAAAGTCTAGTAAAGTCGTGTGGGGCTCTTTCGATTCACTAGCATAGTTTCCTTGTCATTCATCCCATTTCTTATTCAAAACACAAAATCAAAGTCTAATGGAGCCGTGTGGGTCCTATTTCGATTCACTAGCAACTTGTTGTTCATCTTGTTGTTCTTGTGTTGGTTGAAACTGGGGTTTAGTGGCGTAATGGAAAGAAAAGTGGTAAGGGCAATTTATTGAATATATGTATGGCTGAATCTTTTTGCATTAGATTAAGTTGGTAATGAAGTGATTCATCCCTTTGTGATGGTTTAGTATAAGGTAAGGTAGAGAAGGAGTTATTCGTTAAGGTGAATTATTGTTTATTTGAAGTATGAAAAGAGTTGTTGACGGTGTTTGTCGTGCAAGAAAATTATAGGTTATTGATGAAGGTACTTGGTGGATGAGTCGTGTTAATTTTGATGTCCCTGAGGTTGTAAGAGGGAGTTTAGTTGTGACTTATAGAGCTATGAACTAAGTTTAGCTGTATGAAAGGGGTAGATAGTAATGATGTGTAGAAGGAGGATATATTAATGGATTTTAAATAAGATAGATCATAGGATTGTGATTGATCCTTATTGTTATGAAGTTTTGGCGAATTAAAGTATTCAGATGTTTGGCATGTAAGAAAATTATGTGAAGTTGTGGTTTATCATAGATAGAACTAGACACTAAGTTGGAATAGTAGATGGTGATCAAGATTGATATGATAAATTGATGTGGTGGGTGTTAGTTGTGTGAAAGTGATCTAGTAGGCTTGAAGAATGTATACAAGAGCTTAAGTTTATTTGATTCATAATTAAGTCTGATGTGGTATAATATAGAAGTACGCCCAAGGTGCTATAGGGCTACATTATTTTCAAGGATCATTACATGTTGTGTGATTAGTAGTACGAGTTGCTAGGTGTAGAAAGACATGTTAGATAATATGTGATGTTCTTTATAGCTAAGTTATGGAGTTGTGATTAATGATGTTGAACTTTTTTGTATAATCTTGATTCTCATGCCTTAGAAATATAAGTTTGCAAGCATGATGCTGGTAGACTATGACCGCAGTGGTATGGTCCGTCAAAGGTTTGGAGATATCCATGTTTAGTGATACAAGAATCTAAATTATTGAATGTTTAAGCTGTTATATGATGAATTTTGGGGCTATAGAAACCTAAGGGTTGAATCTTAGTAGGAGGTACTACCATTGGTTGTTATACATAAAGATACCATTTTACAAGGTAAGTTTAGTTTTATGTGTATTGTTATATCCCCGACTCTAGAGGAAAGCGATTTCAGTTTATACCAGAGTGTATATAGTGGTTCACAAACTTAGAGTAATGGCTTAAATATAAGGGGAAGATGATAGAATGAGTAACCAAGTCAAGTTTTCAGATTCTAATAGATGTGCTAGTAAAGTTGTAGAATTGGCCATGAGAAAGAATGATGCTCAATCTATTCTTATTTCAGCAGTTTACTTTAGTTATTCTGATACATACACTTGCTTTATGTTTCAGCTTCATGATCAAAGCTCGTGTTCATGTATATGGTAAGGAATCATGTACTCTCCTAGTTCCTAGTATGATGAGTTCCCAGTTTGTTCAGCAGGCAGAATCACTTTTTGTAAGTTATGGATTCCAAAAATTCAGGTCATGCAGTTCATGACTCTTGTGCACATGTGATACTCTTAATGATCGATGAAAATTCAGATTTATATCAGGTACGTCCTCATATTAGATCTCTTTAATGAGCCCATGTCGTGAGTGCTCTATTCCTCACGTCTCAGTTGGGTATCAAGTTATGCTTCGTACTCCCCTTATGTTCCAGTTCCGAATATTCCAATTTTTCAGTGAACTTTTCAATTAGGTTGAGATAGTGATGATGAACAGTTGTGTAGATGGTAAAGAGTAAACATTTCTTGTTGATGAAAGATGGCTGTGTGCTCATTTGAGTTAAGGCAGTAATTGTGGAGTAAGATTGAGGCCAAGTATTTGATACATGTCAAGGTTAGTTAAAGTTTTATGTGTTATATTTGGGAAAAATTATTTTGTGCTTGTTTTATGTAAGTCTATAAGTTGAAAGAATTTTGAGATGAAGTTTCGTGTATGGCTTGGTTAGTTGAGGATATTTTAAGTGTATCGTCTGAATAGTGCAGGGAAGCTGTTATGGATGGAAGTATTAGAGAATATGAGAAGGATGCTTTATGAGTGTTTGTTTAGAAGTGCATATGTGGTATGAAGATAGGCTTGAATGTCATGGTTGTATACATATGGATGGATGCTTTGAGTGTTTGTGAATGTCTAATAGTGATTGCTGGAGTGGCAATAAGAATTATGCAAGAGATGAGGAATTGTGAAAAACAGGGTGTACTGAATTCATGATTCAGACTAGTACTACAATATTATGTGGTGCGTCTTGTGATTTTGAGTTAGGATTGAAGATGGTGAGGGGATTTAGTTCAGTTTAGACATTAGTAGATGGAAATATCAGCGGCTATGTGACAAAAATAAGTTGAATAAAATGAGTATGGTATTTAAGGAGAATAGCATAGTTAAGGGATATTCGAGAGGTATGCTAAGCTTGAAAGTATGATGTTGTATTGCCTAAGGCCTGGTAATTCTATCCTAGTTTATGAGTTATATATCTATATTTCATGTTATAGAGTAGTATCATTGTCGTGATTCCTTAGTTGGATGTTTTGTGTAATTCATGTCAGAGATTCTTTGCTCCCTAATGCTACTAGGACTTCTTTAGAAAGAGTGTTGAAGAGATAGTCCAGTTAAGTACAAGCATCTAGTATAATTCAACTTAACAGTCAGGCAGACAAGTTACTGTGTTTTTTCACCTTTTCACCCAGTCCTACTATCCGAAGTCTCAGGCGTATGACCATCCCAAGAGATAATCTATTCCATCCATGTAAGTTGCGAATTCAGTTCAGTCAAAGCATCATGTTTCAGATTCAGCTATTTAGTCATGACTCAGTTCATAAGAGTTCAGCGCATAGTGTCAAATTTCCCAAGTATTTTAGCTCAGACAGTGTAATACCTTGATACGATCTAAGTCCATTTGTCTCATGATTCATACTTGCATAAGTTCTCACTTCTCAATTCAATATGTATGATTTTATCATGAACACTTCAAGGGAATCCTAAACTTTCAGCATGAATCAGATCCTTAAAGCAAGTAAAGTCCAGTCAGCTCAGAATTTAATTTCATGATAGAAGTTAAAATGTTTCAGCTCGGTTATATCCCTTCTAAGAAGACATATCATGTCCACATTATTCCATACCTTTAAAACTTCAACATTCCTACCCATCATTCGGGGACAAATGATACCAAGGGGGAGAATGAAAATCATTATTTCTATGCGTAGATGATCCAAAAGCCATAAATTCTATGAAAATTTGGCATGTTAATCAATTATGTAGTGTGGCAACCTATTTGATCATGAAGTGATATCATAAAGGTCCCCAAACTCAAGGACGAGTTAAAAACTTTCCTATCGTTCGAGCTTGAGTGAGCATTGAAACTTGGGTCAACTTCAATCAATAATAACTCTTTGTATATAATTAATTAGAGGGACTACTATATATCAAATGAAATATCTTCAGATTATCTTTCCAACGATACCAATTTCACCAAAATCTGATACCCGAGCAAAAAGTTATGGCCATTTTTGTGACTGAGACAGTAGCATCGCGCGATTAGCGTGCGATGCTCGCACCCAATTTCCAGGTGCTGTTTTCGCGTTTTTAAGGGCAAAAGTGGTATTTTCCACCCCCTATTCATCCATAACACGGGATTAAATCCTCCAAACACCAAAATAATATTATTTTCTCTCAAAATTACCAAGAACACTCCTTAAGGTTTCAACCCAAAGATCAATATATCTCAAGATTTAACCATGGGTTTTCCTTAATTCTTCAAGATTCGGAATTCCCATTACGAGAGCTACAAGAAGCACCCATCAATTGTACGTATAGAATCCCAAAAGTTAGAGTTCATTCAAAAGTTTCTAATTTAAGGTATGTGGGGTTTTCCTAAAATCTCATGGGCATAGAAATCTTCTTTTAACTATGCAAGGGGTTTATAAATAATGATTTTAAGAAAATGGTTTTGGATTTATGATTATAAACATCTTTTAGAAGTCTTGATGATATTCTTTTGGTCTTTAGGCCTTCCCCCAAATTGATTTGAAATTATATATATATGTAAGCATGTGTTTTAAAGTTGATGATTGAATTGAGAGAATGAATCATGAAAAATCCCTCTCTTGTTATGATTCTCCTTTACTTATGATATGCTAGGAATTATTTTGAATGCATCTTGAAAAGCATGATATGAAATGTCTTGAGTAATGTTATATTTGGATTATGATTTTGATTTCAAAAGAGAGGGTTGTTTATGTTGATGAATGTTGAACATAATTATATAATGAAAAAAGTTGCATGGTTTGTTAAAGATTACATGACCACCACATTGTTATTGAAAGAAAGATAATCCTTGCATAGTTTTGACTTATGCTTTCGGAACATGAAATCTCTTACACTATTTGCATGTTTGGGTGGTCTGAATTGAGTTTTTAATGAAAGAATCATGCATGATACATTATGGCTCAGAAATAGGACTTGCAGGTCTTGGTGTGACGACACCAACTCAGAAAATGCCATGGTAATTCAGAACAGTATAGAATGTATGTTTGAAATCAGATTTTCAAATTTTGAAACTAGAATGATACATGCTTAAGAACAGACTAAAATTGGCTATAAAGAGATCTTAGGTGGTTCCTCGAAGAAGACACGAGTTTAGATAACTCATTGGCCAAAACTATCAAAAGGAACCAAGTGTCAAAATGACATATTTTGGTCAATCCCAAGCAACCAGGCCTACTCTCTGCAACTATAAATAGGGGGTAATATAACATTCTAAAAGAAAAAAAAAAGAGGGACTCGAAAAAGAGGACTTTGACAAGCATTGGAAACGTCAACATTGACTATCAAGTTCTTGCAAGGAGCAATCAATGGAGCTCTTCCCGAAGATTATTCCAAAGCGACAAAACACTTTTTGACATTTTTGATGATTGAAATACGTCTCTAAGAGTCCAAATCATCCACCAATTTGAGAAATATGCTACTGAAGACCCTCAGATTATTTCTAAGTTTAGGAGAGAAGAATCAATAGAACAATAGAATTGTACTCACATTAATCATTTAAACAAAATTATTCTTCTTGTCTATTTTATTTTTGCTGACAGTTAATTTTCAACACTTACAAAAATTTATTGCGAATAAATTTTGGCACGCCCAGTGGGACTAGTTCTTCTCTTCATCTTTTCCTTCTACAAATTGAAAAATAACAAATTCAACTACTATAATGGACTCCAGAAAAATCAATGTAGTTTCGTGCAAAAAGTCTACTACTGCCACGCCTGCTGAGATCACACTTATTGACTCCATCAATCGACACAATCTCAACACTTGTGATTTGGATGGATCTGAATACTTGTAACATCCCATATTTTTTTAGCTAGAAATTGATCCATTGTTCCTACGTGTGAAATCTCTAATCTTATAATTCATATTTGAGTATATGAATTACAATGAGTATCCTAGTGATAAGAGATCTTATGATGTGTTAAACATGTTCATAAGAGTCACTTAAGGTAATGCAAGCTAAGAGCGTTTGAATCCATCAAGTTTTAGTATTTGATTTCGCAAGGGTCATATTTGAATGAGCATAAGATAGGGTATATGTGGTATTTTGTTATATTTAGAGCCACCAAATTGTAGAGAATAGAATTAACTTTCTAATGATACCAATTTCTTCTTAATCCAATGCCTGAGCAAAAACTTATGCCCATTTTTGTAAGAGGTAGTATGGGTATGCGATTGGATAGGCGCCGCCCAACCAAACTTAGGCGATTGACAAGGTGTCACCAAACTTGGCTTGTGCGATTGATTGGGCACTGCCTAAGTCATTGTCAAGTGCCCAAAACACTCTATTTTGGTTTATATCAAGGGTGTTGAAGTCATTTCACACCCTTAAACCATACCTAATCACTTCAAAACATTTTTGTGATCTATTAAACGCACAAAATCCTCTCTCTAAACCCTAAGTGATTTGTAAGTAGCCCAAATATCTCTCCTCTATTCTCAAAAACTAAAATCCAAGTGTCATCTCTCAAGAATCAAGAAGTTAGGCACCAAATTCAAAGTTATCTACAAGAATTCTTTCAATCAAGCTTAAAGGTCCAATCTTTCAATAATCTCATCACCATTAAGGTATGTTAGATGTTGATTCATGGGTTCCTTCCACCCATGAAGCTCAAGAATCCTTTTTGAAATATAAAGATTGTGTATTTATGATTTCCATGATTATGATTGAATTAAAGTTTATGTCTATGTTATTATTGGGTTATAATTCATGTTTTAGATTACAAGTTGAAAGCTTTGATCCTAGTATTTGATGATTTGCAAGATATTCATGATAAACCCTTTAAATTACATGTTGATTGATGAAGTCATATTATTTAGATGTATTTTTTGGTGTATAACCAAATCATGCTCCCCATATGTTTGATTAAATGCCTATGTGAATGAAGTAGTGCCATTATAGCATGTTAATATGAAATCCACATTTGTGGACAAGTTAATGTATGCTAAGTGTTTGTTGAAAGGCTTTGGTGAATGAATTATGAGACGTTAGTATGCATGCCTATACATCTATAAGTTTATGACTTTCAAATATTTGAAGAGATGCTTAATTGATTGTATTATGAATAATAGACGATTTCCATGTTGATCAAGAATTGTTATACTTTACTTTTATGCTATCGAGTCCTAAGGGTATTTCATACCCGATAATTTAGCTGCATGTCTAGAGCCAGTGTCAGTTATAGTACTCTTAGTCATATCACGATCAGTAGTATTCTTAGTTAGTTACAAGATTCAGTAGAACTCAGTAAACTTCATGACTTAGGAAATTTCAGTAAACTTAGTAGTATTCCATCAGTCAATGGAACCTAGTGAACTCAGTGAGATCAGACAGGTAATATGATCAGTAATAAATTTAGCCCATTCTGGTGCAGTCTAAGAATCAGTTCAGTGTCTATTCAGTTGGGAGTAGGATTTACCACCAAGCGAGGGCAGGGATGACAGCTTCCCCATTGGTTAGGCAGAGTTGTTAGTAGCATTCCCTATACTGCAGAACTGCATAGCCAGCGCAGGATGAGGAGTCACCCATTTGATTAAGGCTTGGCTACCTCCCATGGGTCACCCATTAGATTAGGCTTGACTTCTTATTAGGATCAACTGTTAGATGGGCTTGACAATAGTAGTATCTTTACCCATGGCACGGTATTGATACCCTTCCAACTGGGGTTACAGGTTGGACCCCAAATTAGCTAGAAGGGGCATGTCACTTAGATGATTACCTTCCACAGTTTCAGTTTTAGAAATCAATCTCAGTAATAGAACTTAGTTCAGTAGTATATATTTAGAGATCACCTATTAGATATGATTGATCTCAGATTTAGTCAATCAATTTCATTATCAATAAATTCAAAGAACACCCGCTAGATAGGCCTGATCTCATGTTTAGTCAAGTAGTATCAATATTAGTAAATTCTGGGATCACCCGCTAGATAGGATCGACCCCACAACAATCATCAGAAATACAGTATCAGTAAACCCAGTTATTAGTAATCCAGTTGTTAGAACTCAGTAGTATAGTATCAGTAAAATCAAATAACAATTAGACAGTATTCAGTGACACTTTGACTTTAGTTATGATTTATGCATTCATGTATGTATCTTCATTCAGTAGTCTCTTGTTATTCAGTCAGTTTTATGTTCATGTATATGAACCCGTGCATTTAGCCTTACCTCATCTAGCATATCAGTATATTCCCTTATACTGACGTATACTTTGTTGTGATATAGTGTTTTATATCATAGGTTCAAACGCGCAAGATCTTGAGCACCCATACCAGTTGAGATTTTGCCAGCAGTAGTAGACTTGTCAGTGAGTCCTCATCATTTAAGGATGTTCTCTATTTCTTTATTGCATTAGATTTAGTGTTTTAGTAGATGGAGTTAGTTAGGGGATTATCCCATCAACTTCTTATTCAGACAGTTAGAGGCTTTTTTTAGACTAGAGTATTTTCAGACTGTTGTTTTGGTTTTGGTATTGTTATACTTTATTTCAGTATTGAACCTTATGACAAATTTCTGCCAGTTTTTTACATTTTTATAATATATTATTTATTGCTCAGTTATAGATATTAGTCATTAGTTAGCTTGGGGTCCTTTGGGATTATCAACACCGTGTAGCGTCCAAGGTTCAGAATCCGGGGCGTTACAAACTTGGTATAAGATCCTAAGGTTTAACAGTGTCTTAGGATATCTGAAAAAACACATCTAGTAGAGTATTGTGCATGGGTGTGTTGCATACCAAATTTTTGTACAGGAGGATATAAGATGTTTTAGGAAGAGTTTCCCTTCTTTTAGTATTCATGTCGTGCGAGTGAGCATAAGCTCCAGTAAAACCCTCAGTCTAATTTGTTTCTTTCATTCATTTACAGAATATGCCTCCTGGCAGAGCTAATGCTCGTAGGAATAATAACCATCCACCTCAGCCTGCAGATCCTTTGAATGAGAATATATCATATGCAGAGTTTCGGGCAGCTTTTCAGGCGCTAGCCCAAGCTGTTAAAACTAATATTCAGGGTAACCGTCAGGCTGTAGCCTCACCTCAGCAAGATAGGGATTTAGCTGCAGCCAGAATAAGAGATTAATGAACCCGCCAGAATTCTTTGGGTCACAGGCAGGTGAGGACCCATATCTTTATCTTGATGAGGTAAATAAAATCTCCCAAGTTATGCATATTTCCAAATAGAAGAGTGCAGAATTGGTATCCTATAGGCTGAATGATATTTCTTATGATTGGATAGTGATATGGAAGAAGAGTAGAGGGGATGATGCAACTCCCATAACTTGGCAAATATGCCAGGTTACGTTCTTAGATAAGTTTTTCCCACTTGAGATGAGGGAAGCTAATATAAAAGAGTTCCTGAACTTGAGGCAGGGCTCTATGATAGTAGAGGACTATTGCCTCAAGTTCAACCAGTTACCTAGGTATACCCCTGATCAAATGGATGACTCTAGGGCTAGCATGAGTAAGTTTGTGATCGATGTATCTAGGTCGGTGGTTAAGGAGTGTAGGACTTCTATGCTTAATAGAGACATGGATATTTTTAGATTGATGATGCACGCTCAATAGATTAAGGCAAATAAACCTAAGGAAAGAGACAAAGTAAATAAGAGAGCCAGAACAGGTAGTTTTAGTTTTTCTTAGCCAGGGTCACAGGGTGGTAACCGTTCTCAGCATAGTCAGAAGTTTTTAGTCCCAACTCTATCTTCAGCTTGTGAACCAATACTAAAGTTCAGGAATGACCTTCATGATAGATCACCAGGCTCCAAAACCTAGGGTAGTGTGAGATACATTCTTACCTATCTACTTTGTGAAAAGTGTGGTAGGAATCACCTAGGTGCATATAGAGCAGGCAGTGAGGAATGCTTTGGATGTGGTAAGCCAGGAAACAGGTTGCGGGAGTGTATAATAATGTCTTAGAGAGGTAGAGATTTGCGTCAGCAGTGCACCACTTCCAGTACCACTAGTAGTCAGTGTCAGAACAAATTTAATGCACTTCAGACTTGCTATGACCAGGGAAGTTCCCCTAACATAGATTCGGGTATGTTCTGAGTCTTTCATCTTTATTATATGCTTTTTTAGATCCTTTTATCCCATTTGAGCTTACGTTTTCAGCATAAGTTAGTTAGTAAAGCCAGTAATTTAGTTTAATAGTCAAGAAGTCAAAATTTGTATGGTTTGTTTTCCTATCTTTCCGTCTAGTTATACTATCATAAATCTCAGGAATGTAACTATTCCAAGATAGAACATCCTAGTAGTTGTGAGTTTGGCCTAGTTCATGAATCATGCATTAGTTTCAGATCCCAGATATTTAGTCATGATTTAGTTCATAGGTGCCCTGTGCATCATCCCAGTATATCAGTAGAGTAAGCATTCTTAGAGGGACACAGTGTCCCAAGGGGGAGATACCTTATGATTCCATGATGCTTTCATGTCCTTAAACCAATTCAGTTTCATGCTCAAATTTTCCTTATAAACATGATATCAGTTACCATTTCATATTCAGTCATGCATTCATGAGTCAGTTTAGTCAGGAATTCATGCATTAGATATACTTGTTCAGTATAAAATTTCAGTATATCAGAAGTTCCAGTCATATAGTTATGTTTCAGATGTTTATGTCCAGTAAGTAAGGTCAGTCTATTAGTAATCTCAGCTTAGTCAGTCTCATTTGAGGACGAATGATTCCAAGGAAGAGATAATGTAACACCCTGTATTTTTTTTTAGCTAAAAATCGGTCCATTGTTCCTACGTGTGAAACTCTAATATTATAATTCATATTTGAGTACATGACTTAAAATAAGTATCCTGGTAAGAAGAGAGCTTATGATGTTTTAAACATGTTCATAAGAGTCACTTAAAGTAATGCAAACCAAGAGCTTTTGAATCCATCAAGTTTTAGTGTTTGATTTGGAAAGAGTCATCTTTGAATGAGAATAACTTGAGGTATACAGGGTATTTTGGAATATTTATACCCACCAAATTTTATAGAATAGAATTATCTTACCAATAATACAAATTTCTCCTTAATCCAATACCCGAGCAAAATGTTATGCCCATTTTCGTGAGAGGCAGTAAGGGTATGAGATTGGTTAGGCGCCGCCCAACCAAACTTAGGTGATTGACAAGGTGTCACCCAAACTGGCTTGTACGATTGACTAGGCGCCTCCTAAGTCATTGCCAAGTGCCCAAAATACTCTATTTTGGCATATATCAAGGGTGTTGAAATCATTTCACACCCTTAAACCATCCTAATCACTTCAAAACATTTTTGTGAGATATTAAACGCACAAACTCCTCTCTCTAAACCCTAAGTAATCAGTAAGTAGCCCAAAAATTTCTCCTCCATTCTCAAAAACTAAAATCCAAGTGTCATCTCTCAAGAATCAAGAAGTTAAGCTCCAAATTCAAAGTTATCTACAAGAATTCTTTCAATCAAGCTTAAAGGTCCAATCTTTCAACAATTTCATTACCATTAAGGTATGTTAGATGTTGATTCATGGGTTCCTTATACCCATGAAGCTCAAGAATCCTTTTTGAATTATAAAGATTTTGTATGTATGATTTACATTGATTATGATTGAATTGAAGTTTATGTCTATGTTATTGTTGGGTTATATTTCATGTTTTAGATTACAAGTTGAAAGCTTTGATCCTAGTATGTGATGATTTGCAAGATATTCATGATAAAACCTTCAAATTACATGTTAATTGATGTACTCTTGTTATTTAGATGTATTGTTTGGTGCATAACGAAAGCATGCTCCCCATAAGTTTGATTAAATACCTGAGTGAATGAAGTCGTGCCATTATAGCATGTTAATATGAAATCTGCATTTGTGTACAAGTTAATGTATGCTAAGTGTTCGTTGAAAGGATTTGGTGAATGAATTAAGAGACATTAGTATGCATGTCTATACATCTATAAGTTTGTCACTTTCAAATACTTAAAGAGATTCTTCATTGATTGTATTGTGAATGACAGACGATTTTCATAATGATCAAGAATTATTATGCTTTATTTTTATGATATCGAGTTCTGGGGGTATTTCATAGCCAATAAGTTAGATGCATGTCTAGAGCCAGTGTCAGTTACAGTACTCTCAGTCACATCACGATCAGTAGCATTCTCAGTCAGTTACAGGATTCAGTAGAACTTAGTCAGCTTCATGACTTAGAAAAGTTCAGTAAACCCAGTAGTATTCCGTCAGTCAACGGAACCCAGTGAACTCAGTGAGATCGGACAAGTAACACTATTAGTAACAGATTTAACCCATTCTAGTACAGTCTAAGAATCAGTTTAGTGTCTATTCAGTTGGGAGTAAGATTCAGCACCAACCGAGGACAGGGATGATGACTTCTCCGTTGGTTAGGTAGAGTCATTAGTAGCAGTCCCTGTACTCTAGAACAGTGTAGCCAGGGTAGGACGAGGAGTCACCCATTATATTAAAGCTTGGCTACCTTCCAGGGGTCAACCGTTAGATTAGGCTTGACTTTCTATTACGGTCACCTATTAGATGGTCTTGGCCATAGTAGTGTCTTTACCTGTGGCACGGTTTAGATACCCTTCCGACTGGGGTTACAGGTCGGACCCCAAATTAACTAGAAGGGGCATGTCGGTTAGATGATTACCTCCCATGATTTAAGTTTCAGGAATCAGTCTCAGTAATAGAACTCAGTTCAGTAGTATATATTCAGAGATCACCCACTAGATAGGCCTGATCTCTGATTCAGTCAATCAATTTCATAATCAATAAATTCAAAGGTCACCCTCTAGATAGGCGTAATCTCAGATTTAGTCAAGCAGTATCAGTAGTAGTAGATTCTGGGATCACCCTCTAGATAGTCCTGATCCCAAGGATCATCCGCTGATAGGATCGACCCTACAACAATCATCAGAAATACAGTATCAGTAGACCCAGTTATTAGTAATATAGTTTTTAGACCTCAATATTACAGTATTTGCAAACTCAGATAACAATTAGATAGTATTCAGAACTCAGTATTCAGTGTAACTTTGACTTCAGTTATGGGTTATGCATTCATGCATGTATGCTCATTCATTAGTCTCATGTTATTCGGTCAGTTCTATGTTCATGCATATGAAACCTTGCATTTAGCCTTACCTCATATAGCATACTAGTATATTCCCTCGTACTGACACATACTTTCTTATACTATGGTGTTTTATACCAGGTTCAGATGCACAGGATCTTGAGCACCCATAGCAGTTGAGATTTGGCCAGCAGCAGTAGACTTAGCAGTGAGTCCTCATCATTCAAGGATGTTCTCTATTTCTTTATTGCATTAAATTTAGTACTTCAGTAGATGGACTTAGTTGGGGGATTGTCCCATCAACTCGTTATTCAGACAATTAGAGTCTTTTTTCAGACTAGATTATTTTCAGACGTTGTTTTAGTTTTGGTATTGTTATACTTTATTTAAGTATTAAACCTTATGGCAAGTTTTCACTAGTTTTCTATATTTTTATAGTATATTATTCAGTGCTCAATTATAGATATCAGTCATAGGTAAGCTTGTGCTCCTTCGGGATTATGAGCACCATGTAGCGTCCATGGTTCAAAATTTAGAGCGTTATAATACTTCACTTTTTTTGGAGATAACAAAAAGGAAAATATCTCAAATTTTGACTTTAACTACAACCCATTGGGGCTACTTTGAATCTATGTTATCAGATGAACCATCTGAAACTGTCTACAAATTTGGGGAATCTTAAAACTTAATGAATTCTCCAACTTCAACGAAAGTGAACACCTTTATAGTTGATGCAGTTGAAATGGATGAGAAGTTTGCATTGATGGAGCAAACCGTTGAAGACTTGAAGAAGTCTGTTGATGAAAAAGATAATTAAATCGCCCGACTTATGATCTAGTTAGATCTCTACAATCCTAGAGACTCAAATTATAATCTAACACTGTGATAAAAAGTTGATGGTGAATCTCTCATCAAGTCAAGTGACAATCAATGTATTGATTGATCTGCTTCAGTGGCTACTCTAATAGTTCAACAACTACAAGTATGATTGCAAACACCATTAAGTCACAATATGACAGTCTGTTACAAAGTTTCATAGGATACTAAAAGCCATATTCTAAGAGAATCAAGGTCTTACCAATACCAATTGGATATCAACCGCCAAAGTTTTAACAATTTGATGGAAAGGGAAATCTAAGGCAACACATCAGTCATTTTGTTGAAACTTTTAGCAGTGCTGGTACATATGGTGATCTACTTGTCAAGAAGTTTGTTCGCTCTTTGAAAAGTAACACCTTTGATTGGTACACGAACTTGGAGTCTAAACCAATTAATTATTAGGAGCAACTAGAAATTCAGTTCCTAAATTATTTCTACACCACCCGTTGTATAGTCAACATGATGGAATTGACAGACACAAGACAAAGTAAAGATAATCCTGTAGTGGACTACATAAATCGTTGGCGAACAATGAGCTTCAATTGCAAGTATCAACTTTCTGAAACTTCTGCAATTGAATTTATATTCAAGAAATATGTTGGGGCCTTGTGTATATCCTCCAAGGAATTAAGCCTGGAACTTTTGAAGAATTAGCTATGCGTGCTCATGACATGGAGCTAAGTATTGGAAGTCATAGAATGGCGTCACCTATTTTTAAACCTAGGAAAGAAGTTATGAAATTCAAAGACTCATCCGAAGATCAAAATAGGAAATCTATGGCGACAACTGTGAGTTTTACAAAAGCCTCCACAAGACAAAAATTAAAAGAGAAGAATCAAGAGAACAACAGAATTGTACTCACAAGATTCATTTATATAAAATTATACTTTTTGTTTATTTTATTTTTGCTTGCATTTAGTTTTTTATCACTTATGAAGGAGCCAGGAGTAACATGCAGTTTAGTCTCGTACATCGAGAAGCATTTTCACTTTCCCTCCAACCCTTTGTAATGGAGTACTGTTGCACTTCAGTTTGAAAAAGATTTGCACTTAATCTTGTGTCGACTTTTGAAAGTTGAAGTTTTGAAGCCCTTTAGTATTTTTTTTTTTTGCGAGCAATCAATGTCCAAGTATCACCCTTCTTGCAATTGTAGAAGTCATTTTGCATGGATTTTCTTATTATTTTCTTCATGTTAGGAACTTCAATTGGGTCAAAGCTCCCAAATTGTAGCATAATGATTCCCTCACTTTTTGGTGATGACACAGGACACATGGGTTGTAGAACTTTTGAAATTAAACCTTTTTATTCTATTTTGGTGATAACATGATTTGCATAAACTGTATTATCATTATAAATGATGATCTTTCTCTCTTGCATTAATGTCATGATGTTTTCCTTCAGGATGAAGCATTTTATGGTGTGATGACCAACAATGCGATAAAATTCACAGTACTTAGGATCGTCAACTTGGTTTGATTCTTTAGGTTGATTTGACTTAAGAAGCTCAATAAATTCTTTGGCTAGCAACTCATCTAGAATTTCAGGAACATCAGAGTAGGGAAAAGGATATACCTTTGTTTGTAACTTCTTCAAGGTTGGTTGATTTTTCACCTCTCATATTTGTTTCTTTGGAGCTTTCTCTTTTAACTTTTGTCTTGTGAAGGCCTTGGTAAAACTTATACTTGTGGTCATAGATTCCCCAATTTGGTCTTCAAACGAGTCTTTGAATTTCTTGACTTTTTTACTAGGATAAAAAATAGGTGACTTGCAATACTTAGCTTCATGTCATGAACGCGCATAGTTAATTCTTCAAAAGTTTGAGGCTTAATTCCTTGGAGGATATACACAAGGGCCCAATGCATTCCTTGAATGCAAACTTCAACTGCAGAAGTTTCAGAAAGTTGATCCTTACAATCAAAGCTTAATGTTTGACAACGATTTATGTAGTCTAGTATAGGCTCATCTTTACTTTGTCTTGTGTTTGTCAATTTCATTTAGGAACTAACTTTATAGTTTCTCCCAACAATCAATTAATTCAAACTCCAAGTCCGTGTAGGCGTTGCTTTTCAAAGAACGAACAAACTAATTGACAAGAAGATCACCATGTGTGCCAAAACTGCTAAAAGTTTCAACAAAATGAGTGATGTTTTTCCTTGGATTTCCCTTTCTATCAATTTGTTGAAACTTTGGCGGTTGATATCCAACTGGCATTGGTAAGCCCTCGATTTATTTAGAATACAGCTTTGAGTATCCTATGAAACTTTGTGACAGACCGCCACCATATTGTGCCTTAATGGTGTTTTCAATCATATCTTGCAGTTGTTGAACTGTTAGAGTAGCTACTGAAGCAGATCGATCAACACATTAATTTTCACTTGACTTGATGAGAGATTCACCATCAATTTTTTTACGGTGTTAGATTATAATTTAACTCTTCAGGATTATAGAGATCAAACTTGCTCATCAGTCGAGCGATTTGATGATCTTTCTCATCAACAAACTTCTAATGGTTTGCTCCATATTGAAAACTTCTCATCCATGTTAACTGCATCAACCATGAAGGTGTTGAATTTCGTTGAAGTTGGAGAATTCATTACGTCTTTAGATTCTCCAAAGTTACAGACAGTTTCAGGCGATTCATCTGATAACATAGATGCAAAGTTGCCCAAGAGGTTGTAGTTATAGTCAAAATTTGAGATTTTCTCATTTTCATCATCTCTAAAAAAGGTGAAGTATTGGGATCCATCCAAAGCACAAGCATTGAGATTGCGTCGATTGATGGAGCCAACAGGTATGATCTCAGTAGACGTGGAAGTAGTAGATTTTTTGCACGAAACTTCATTGATTTTTTTTGAAGTCCATTGTAGTAGTTGAATTTTTGATTTTTTTAATTTATAGAAGGAAGAGATGAAGAGCAAAACTGGTCCTAATGGGCGTGTCAAAATTTGTTCGTAACAAATTTTCATAAGTGCAAAAAATTAACTGCAAGCAAAAATAAAATAAATATAAAGAATAATTTTATTTAAATGAATCTTCTGAGTATAATTCTGTTGTTCTCTTGATTCTTCTTCCTAAACTTAGAAATGATCCGTGGGCCTTCAGTAGCATGTTTCTCAAATCAGTAGATGATTTGAACTCCTAGAGACTTATCTCAATCGTCGGGAATATCGGAAAGTGTTTTGTCGCTTTGGAATAATCTTTGAAAAGAACTCCGTCGATTGCTCTTTGCAAGAACTTGATAGTCAATGCTGACATTTCCAATGCTTGTCAAAGTCCTCTTTTTTCCCCTTTAAAATGTGATGTTACCCCCTATTTATAGTTATAGGTAGTAGGCCTGGTTGCTTGTGATTGGCCGAAATATGTCACTTTGACACTTGGCACGTTTTGACTAGTTCTTGAATTTGAATGAGATTTTCACACCATTTGTACATGTGGTGTTGTGTCATTGGTCTTGGATTTGTCTGGGATGCCACGTCACTTGATGAGTTTGGGATTCAAAGTGAGATGGACCTTGATGAGGAATAAAATAAGCTTATTAATTTAGAAAAGAGGACTTTGACAAGAATTGGCAACATTTGCATTGACTATCAAGTTCTTGGATTGAGCAATCAACAGAGTTCTTTCTAGAGATTTTTTCAAAACTACAAAACACTTTCTGAATTTTCCGACGATTGAAATACGTCTCTAGGAGTCCAAATCATCCAACGATTTGAAAAACACACCACTGAAGACTGTCAGATCATTTCTAAGTTTAGGAAAGAAGAATCAAGAGGACAATAGGATTATACTCACATGATTCTTTTAAATAAAATTACTCTTTTTATTTATTTTATTTTTGCTTGCAGTTAATTTTAGGCACTACAAAAATTTGTTGCGAACAAATTTTGGTACGCCCAGTGGGACCAGTTCTGCTCTTCATCTCTTCCTTCTACTAATTGAAAAATCACAAATTCAACTACTATAGACTTCAGAAAAATCAGTGAAGTTTTGTCCAAGAAGTCTACTACTGCTACATCTACTGAGATCACACTTGTTGGCCCCATCAATCGACTCAATCTAACCATTTGTGCTTTGAATGGATACTAATACTTCACCTTTTTGAAGATTACAAAAGGAATAAAATCTCAAATTTTGACTGTAACTACAAGCCCCGGGGGAAACTTAGCATCTATATTATCAGATGAACCGTCTGAAACTATCTGCAACTTTGAAGAATCTGAAGACTTAATGAATTATCCAACTTCAAAGAAAGTCAACACCTTTATGGTTGATGCAGTTGACATGGATGAGAAGTTTTCCATGATGGAGCAAACCATTGAAGCCTTGAAGAAGTCTGTTGATGAGAAGGATCATCAAATCACCTGACTTATGAGCAAGTTAGATCTCTACAATCCTAGAGAGTCAAACTATAATCTAACATCGTGAGAAAAAGTTGATGGTAAATATCTCATAAAGTCAAGTGACAATCAATGCGTTGATCAATCTATTTCAATGGCAACGCTAACAGTTCAACAACTGCAATATATGTTTGCAAACACCATTAAGGCATAATATGGCAGTCCGACACAAAGTTTCATAGAATACTCAAAGCCATATTCTAAGAGAATCGAGGTCTTATTAATGCCAATTGAATATCAACCACCAAAGTTTCAACAATTTGATGGAAAGGGAAATCCAAGAAAAAACATCACTTATTTGTTGAAACTTGTAGTAGTGCTGAAACACATAGTGATTTCTTGTCAAGCAGTTTGTTAGCTTTTTGAATGGCAACGCCTTTGATTGATACACAGACTTGGAGTTTGAATCAACTGGTTATTGGGAGCAACAAGAAAGTCAGTTCCTAAATCGTTTCTATAGCACCCGTTGTACGGTTAGCATGATGGAATTGAAAAGCATAAGACAAAGTTAAGATGAGACTGCAGTGGACTACATAAATTATTGGCAAACATTGAGATTCAATTGCAAGGATCAACTTTATGAAACTTTCGAGATTGAAATTTTCATTCAAGGTATGTGTTAGGGCCTTGTGTATATCTTCCATGGAATTAAGACTCAAACTTTTAAAGAATTAGCTATGTGCGCTCATGACATGGAGCTAAGTATTGCAAGACATAGAATGGCTTCACCTGTTTTTGATCCTAGAAAAAAAGTCACAAAATTCAAAAACTCATCTGAAGACCAAATTGGGGAATCTATGATGACAACTGTGAGTTTTACCAAGGCCTTCACAAGACAAAAATTAAAAGAGAAAGCTCCAAAGCAACAAATGTAAGAGGTAAAAAATCAACCAACCTTGAAGGAGTTACAAACAAGGGTATATCCTTTTCCTGACTCTGATGTTCCTGAAATTCTTGACGAGTTGTTAGCAAAAGAAGTCATCGATCTTCCTAAGTCAAAGCAACCTGAAGAATCAAACAAAGTCGATGATGTTAAGTACTGTAAATTTCACCGCATTGTTGGTCATCACACCATAAAATGCTTCATCTTCAAGGAATATATCATGACATTAATGCAAGAGGGAAAGATCATCATCGATGATGGCGATACAGTTGATACAAAGTATGTTAGCGCCGAACTGAACCCTAAAATCGGTTTAATTTCAAAAGTTCTATAACCCATGTGCTCTGTGGCATCACCAAAAGGTGAGGAAATCATCATGCTACAATTTGAGAGATTTGACCCAATTAAGGTTCCTACCCTAAAGAAAACAACAATTAAGTCCATGTCAAATGAACTCTCCAATATCAAGAAGGGTAACACTTGGACATTGATCATTTGCAAAAGGAAAAAATGTTAAAAGACTTCTAAACTCCAATTTTCAAAAGTTGACACAAGATCAGGTGCAAATCTGCTTCAACCGATGGAAGCAATAAATACCAAACTAAAGTGCAATAATACTCCACTACAAAGGGTTGAAAGAAAATTTACATTACAAGAATTCTTCCCTAAAATGCTCCTCGATGCACGAGCCTAAACTGTAAGTAAAAAATGCTCCTCGATGCACGAGCCTAAACTGAAAATAAAAAATATTCCTTGATGCACTGCAAGTCAAAAATGCTCCTCGACACACAAGCCTAAGCTACAAGTCAAAAACTGCTTCTCGACGCACGATCTTAAACTGTGAGTCAAAATGCTCCTTAAGCCACGAGCTTAAACTGTATGTCACTCATGGCCGTATGAGTCTAAACTGTGAATGGCTCTCCAAAAAATAAGAGATAAAAAAATTAATTTTTTTAACTCATCAGTCTTGAACTACGTTATGACTTGATCCTTCCGAGATACGTAGGCAGCTTAGTGTATTTTTACTCTAAGTTCAGTTGTATGAGTTAATAATAATAATAATAATAATAATAATTATGATGATGATGATGATGATGATGATGATGATGATGATGATGATGATGATGATGATAATAATAATAATAATAATAAGAGAAAAGGCGTGTGTCATTATTTGAGTAAGGCAATAACACTTTGAATTGACATAGATATCACATGAAGATAGACGTTCCCTCGCTAAGTTTACCACAGACGTGCAAAGGTTAAGAGACCAGAAAGGCAAAACATATTTTGCTAGCATATATGTATAAATCCGTATAGGTTTTCACCATCATATTTACATATTTGGTAGATCTTAGAGACTTATCCACACCAAAAAAGACGGCTCATGATTCAAAGGTTCCTATGTCATGTTATGAATTTTCTATCATAGTTGTTCAAAGTTGCAAAATAGGCCATTAGATTTCGAACTAAGTTGACTTTGATGACGTATCTGTATAAATCCGTAAGGACATTGAGTGTGCTTTTTATGTATGTTTATATCTACAAATCTACTTTTCAAAAAAGAATGGCACCTGATTTTGATACTCCTACGTCGAGATACGAAATTTATCGTGACGCTGAACAAAACTGATAAAACTGGTGAACCAAGATTAAAAGATTGGTTTTGGGGTAATATCTCAGATAATTTAGGTGCAATATGATTGTGATTTCCACGTGAGACGTAGCTTTATGAGTCTAGTTTTGAACACAAAAAATGGCTCCTGATTTCTATACTCCTACGTCGAGATATAGAATTTATCATGACGCTGCGCAAAGCTGATAAAACTAGCGAACCAAGATTAGAAGATTAATTTTGGGACAATATCTGGGATGATTTGGGTGCAATCTGATTGTGATTCCCAAGTGAGACATAGCTCTACGATCCTAGTTTTTAACACAAAAAATAGCTCCTGATTTCAATACTCATACATCAAAATACGAAATTTATCGTGATGCTGCGCAAAGCTGATAAAACAGACGTATTAGGACATTGAATTCCATTTTTATGAATCAAATGAATTATATTTTTTTCTCCCATTGGAGAATAAATATTTTTGTGAACGTGTGCCTAGTACATGCTCACTGAAGCTAAAAAGGAAAACTTTCAACCTCATCAAGGATGAAATCAAATCATTCCAAGTCACTTTCTTATCAAGCAGTAAGAGAGTAAGGCACCAAATAGTTCAGCATCAATCATGTCGACATTTTTGGTCTGGCATCAAGACCATTTGCATAAATCTAGAAAAAAAAATAAAGATGGAACACATCTACAGTGTTGACCGGATGAAGCTTCTCAGCTTTATATGGATTGATGCCAACCAGGTGAAACTTCAATCTGGCCATAAGTGTTGGTACCAAAGGTACGATGCTTCGATGTGGCATGATCAATATTGGGAGAAACACATTAATTTAGTTTAACATGGCTGATATTGATGTTGATTAGCATGAGATTTAGTTTTCTACCATTGATCTTCTATGTCGATATGCAAGGAGTTTTCTATGCCAAGATTTAAGGAAATAGGCACAAATTTTCTTTTCAAGGATATAAAAGAGTTGCTCTGAGTATCCGTTTCTAAGTCATGAGAGGGAATATTGCTCGTCAAATCATCAAGAAAATGGGTGAAACACCTAGTTGTTGCTCATTGAAAACTGCAACTCAAAAAATGATGCCTTAAGTGGTTCCTAACCAATCATCTGGACAATGTTTATATATGCTTGGTGTGATATTGACACAACTTGCATTTTTCATGAACCTACAAAAAAAAAAGCAAAGAGGAGTGATCACGAACATGCTATCTGGAGTCACGAGATGACAATTTATAGCGTCAAATTCAAAAATCGATTCTCGCCAATACAAAATGAGTTTAACATTAATTTTTGGATATGACACAGCAATACAAGTGTACTCTCTTCAGAACTAAGTCGTTCAACATTTGGACATTCCTACAGTCGGATATGATTTTTACTCTATGAGTGTTTGAAGTTGAAAATAAGGAAAGACACTCCACGTATTTCTTTGGTCAGTGTTGCGAGGAGGTTGTATACTTTGCATGAAGTCCACCAATGCTGCCAAAGGTTGAGGTTCACCACTAGTGTTTTCCAAATACATGATCTCAAAGAGACCAAGGGATGTCTTTACAAGGGTTATAGAATTCAAAACATTGTGGTTGATGTGATTTCACAACATCTCCTTATATATAGGCTCCTATGAAGAATTTTTAGTTTGTGTCAAGGAATGTTGTGGTGAAATTAGAAGATGAGATTCCCTGGGAATTTCAAATTATCATTCAGTTGAAAAATTATCATATTGAGGAGATTTCTTTGAAGGTGACCTTAATTCTTTCCTGAAATCAAAAGGAAAGTTAATATTTTTTTTCTTTGGTACATGAAACCAAAAGGAAAGTTAATATTTTTTCCTTTGGTACATGAAACCAAAAGAAAATTAATATTTTTCCTTGGTACAAAAAGATCAAGTCAACTTTTTTAGTTCATACGTGCAATATGTCAAGTGAAGGAGTTGTATTGATCCTTTTAATTCGAATACATTGAGAGGATCACATTGTTGTGCAAGTAAAAATTACTTAAATAAATATTAAGGTGGTGATTTCTTATGTTCATACTTATCCAACAAGAGTTAAAAAAAAATTACATTGGTCATTTTTTAATACTTTTGAAATAATATCGAGTTTGTACTCGATTTTGGACAAAAAATGAGAATCACCACAAATAAATTGTTGGTTGCTTTAACGAAGACTTACACGACAAGAAAGTTCATGGAGGAAACTTTAGTTAGACCACTCGCAAGTATTGGTCTAACTAGGATGCATTGATGAGAAACAAATACTTTTGAAGTCACGAGACTGAAAACACATTCATGAGTATTTCAAGTTTCGGCAAGCCTACACATCGACCAACCTTGAAGTAGGGGGCATCTGCAGACACGTAAAGTTTATTGGATTAAATTCATAAAAATTTTAAATTTAATTCATATTTTATTGGGTCTAAAATTATTTTGGGCTTAAAAAAATAATAAGTCCATTTTATTACTCATCAAGGTTCATCTCACTTTGAAGCCTAAACTCATCAAGTGACGTGGTATCCCACTCAAATTCTAGACCAATGAGACGCCACCACGTGTATAAATGATGTGGAAATCTCATACAAATTCAACAACCAGTCAAAAGGCGCCAAGTGTCAAAGTGATGGATCAAATTCAAATTTTATATGAATTTGATCCAATAAATTTTACGTGTTTACATGGTCCTCTTCCGATGACTAAGACTTTGATTATTCCAGTACAATCGTATCATTTCAAAGTGATGATTACTATAACTTCAGTAATAGAATCTATTGTAAGATTATCTTAAAGAAATCATTAGTTAAAGTTAAAACAAGAAGAACATATAATTTCATAACAAAACTAAACTTATTAGATGAGGTGAATTATTCCTGAATACATGAATTTTATTGGTAGATGAAGAAGGTTAGTTATGAACAATAGAATTTAACAATATTTTACTAATAACACAGATTTAACTAATAACATAATTCACAAAAATCATAAATAGATTATGTACAACTCAATCTAATATAAGTTAAACTACGTAATTTAAAATGGCATAGAAATTAATATTGTCTTCAATATCAACCATATAAAAAGGGAGAGATGTTTCAACGCTTATGAAAACAAGAAAAAAAATTGTTTAAGTAGTTGCCGAGAGCAAAAATGATGAATTACAAAATGTGGAGATAAAACAATGAAGAAAATTTGAAACTACAAGTTTTCATATAGAAATAGGAAATGCACAATCAAATAGGAGATGAAATGATATTTGTGGGAAAAAATTAGAAAAAGTCACGAAATGTGGCGAAAAAAAAAATAGAATATTCACAAACAAACTAGGATACAAATTCAAAAAAAAATAAAAAATCACGTAGAGTGGAAAGATTGTCACATAAACCAAATAGGAGACAAAAAATTGAGAAAAAAAAAGCCATGCGAAGAATCTGTTAGCACAGAAATCAAGTAGGATACAAATGCGGAGAAAGTCAAATAGGACACAGATTTGGAAAAGAAAGTGTCGGCCAAAGTTTTTCAGCTTGAATAATTTCTTCTTTTATTTTTTTTTTTGAAAAAGTTAATTGGAAGAAAAAGTTAAAGAAAATAATTTTTTTTTAAAGTGGAGACTTTAATGAAGATAAAAAAAAAAAAAGATATTCATACTTTTAATATAAACGTGTCTTGCACATTTATTACAAAATTCGTAATATGAATTTTTATTACAAATGATAAATAATAAATGGTACATAAAATGATGGAGACAAAGAAGTGAGTTATTGGAAGAAGGGATTATGAAGATTATAACTCCAAGCAGTCTATGATGAAAATCTATTGAATAAAAGAGGCTCAAATGTACTAATACGATTTGATTATTAAGCATTATGGGTATAAATCTCAACTAATCTAAATGCTCAAATTAATATTCCAAAAGCAAGAAATTTGCACATTTTATTGC
Organism: Capsicum baccatum var. pendulum; assembly: GCA_030864225.1. Lineage (NCBI taxonomy): Eukaryota > Viridiplantae > Streptophyta > Magnoliopsida > Solanales > Solanaceae > Capsicum > Capsicum baccatum. The sequence goes on from CM061561.1 coordinate 31,523,846, forward strand.
AAAGCATACTAGTAAAGATAATAAGAAAAAATATGTCAAGTATTTACGTTCTTCTCAAATATCTCACTCTGAATCATTTAATACACTGAAATCTTGTACTCTTATCCCTTGCCAGTATGAAGAAGAATTAAAGAGATGCATGCTATAGCCTATAATTCATAACAAATCCATGTCATCTAAAATTGTCCCATTCCTAATTTCTTATTCTAATTGAGTCTTTGAAGTGTTTGATGTCCATTGCAATAATATAAATTTTCTTACGTTAACACTAAGATTACGAAGCAAGTGATTTTTTTACCGATAAAAATAGGTAACAATTGAGATCAACAATATACAAATGCAATATTTATGTATACTAATTTAGGGTACATTTATTGTACGTGAGTTTTATATTTATAAAAAAATATACATTAAATAAAAATAAAAATGAATTATGTGTAATACCAATTGACATTGAGTTAGATGGAACATCTATTTAAATGAAAATAGAAATATTATTGTACTACACGACAAATCTTTCTATATATTAGAAGCAACAGCTTTAGAAAAAGCAATTTTATGATAATAAATGATAAAATATCTGATGTCATCGTAGATAAATTTAAGATACTTATTTTGTATGCACTTAGAAATATAGATGTTGCAGATATAAGAAAAGTTATATTAGAAAAAGCATTTGGATATACGTGTTAAAAGATTTAGTTAAAATAGCTATGTTGGAATTAGTTAAATTAGTTAAGTTAGATTTAGTAAAGTTAGATTTAGTTCTTTATTAAATTAATTATGAGAAGACCATTTAAAAATAGAGAAGCTTTTAGAAAAATTAAAGAAAATTTAGTTAGTAATTATTCAGAATATATAAGTTTAAATAAAACAAAAGAAAATCCACAAAGATTAGCCTATTTAATTACATTAATATCTAGTATTGAAGCAAAATTACTAATCTATTTAAAATCTAGAAGAATGAGACACATACCACCTAATTATGATAAAATTAGATTTAGATATCCACCAAAATATTATAAACATAATTCAAATGAATAAAGAGCAAAAATACAAAGAATTAAAATAATTTATCTCTGAAAAACGTAAAGAATTAAAAATAAGAAAAGAAAGATTACATTATAATATATTTACCGGAGTTAGTAAAAATTCAATAAATATACAAAAAGATGAAATATCAAAATTAGAATCCCAAATAGATAGTTTAGAATATATATATCAACATGAACTATTCACAATAAAATGAATAAAGAAGAATTTATAATAGATGAAAAAATATATGAAAATCACGAAGGATCAAAAATAAAAATAGTATTTTCTAATCTAGGAAGAAGATATAAGAAAATAGGAGAACATTTATATTTAATGTTAGAAAAAGAAGAATTAAAATTAGAAGATAAATTAACAGCAATGGCAAGAATACAAAAAGAAAATGAAGAAATAGATAGAAAAAAGGAAATAGAAAAAATTAAACAACAAACTACGGAAGAAATACGAAAAATAGAAGAAACTAAAAATAGTAGGATTGCTGAATTAGAAAAAGAACTACAAATGTTAAAAGATTTATACGAACAAAGACAAAAAGAAAAAGAAGAAAAAAATAAAGAACAAAAATTAATAAACGAGATAAATCAATTTAAAGAAAAATTAGAAATAAATAATATAGAGGTAGAAGAGACAGATAATTATGATTCAGAAGATAGTGAAACATATACGGAAATATTAAAAAATATAAAAGATTTAAAAATTAACGAACAACAAGAAAGAATTAATCAAGAAAACTTAGAAAATACCAATACAGAAATAAATACTCTTGACAAAAAAGAAGATGAAAATCTAATACCCAAAACAACGGAAATAAGAAAACCTATATATTACAAAAATAAATTTAAAAGATATAATGAATATGACAAATGGATACCAAAACAAATAGTTAATAAAAATTATAACTTTTTAGATCTAGACTGTGTAATAGATACAGAAAAAATAATACAATTATGGATAGGATATATGACAAAACAATTATTAGATAATAATATAAACATAACAGATGCACCAGAATATATAGAGAAAATATTAATAGGATCAGTAAAATTATGGTTTACAAATTTAACTGAAAATAGTAAGAAAGTATTAAGAGCTAATAAACCTATGGAAGGAGCAGCATCAACAACAACTAAATTAACACCTATAGAATTATTAAAAAAATATGAAACGGCTATAAAAGATGAATTTGGTAGTATGACAACATTAGAAGAAGAACAAGATGAAGAAAAAGATACAAATAGGAATTTAATGATAAAATTAACAATATGTAATATGTGTTATATAGATGAATATACTTGCGCATTTAAAGAATATTATTATAAAGGAGCATATAGTATAGAAGAAAGTAAAGAAATAAGAAAATTATATTTTAATAAATTACCCGAACCATTTAGTTCAAAAATAATAAAAAGTTGGGAAGAAGTAAAAATAGTAGATACATTAGGAGCTAGAATAAAATTTTTACAACAATGGTATAGAAAGTTATGTGAAAAATATAGAGAAGAATTAAAAATGGAAAAAACATTAATAAGAAATTTAGCATGTTGCAAAAATAAAATAGCACCCCAATTTGGATGCTAGGAAAGATATCATAAGAAAAGAAAAAGACATAAGAAATATAAGAAATATAAAAAATCAAAATATAAATATAAGAAACCAAGAAAAAGATATTATGTAAAAAATTACAAAAATAAAAGACCAT